>OU744336.1:169494854-171994854 GCA_916610165.2 Gymnosoma rotundatum | reverse complement strand
CAGCATGATCGTTCCATGTCCTTCGAGGCAGCAGGAAGAACAGCAACCCTACCTCTATTTAAAAATAAGAAGAAAAAAACATAAAGGTAAAAAAATTGGCGCTCACCCATATATTTTGAAGAGATCTTTAAGAAAATACTTAAATTTTTTAGAATTGCTTAACCCATTAAGAGCCGATGTTATTTTTATGTAAAATTGAATATATACAGTACCAATTTTTTTTATTTATTTATTTAAGTCTCGGTCACCCCAAAATTTGCTTTTCTATGTAAATGTACATAGATGTAAATAGATGGTGAACGGTATATAAGCTTTAACATAGCCAAATATAGCACTCTTACTTTTTTTTTTTTTTTAATTATATTTCAAGGGAATCAGACAAAAAAAAACGGCGGGATAGAAAAACTCTGGAACTTTTTTGTTCGCTTTGTTCGACAACCGATATGACAGCTGACAATTGCTTTGTGATTATTTTTTTTTTTTTACACTTTATGGTGAATACATTTTCGCCAGAGCAATGCCTTTAAACTTTTGAAGTCTGACATTGATGTTTATTTACGATAAACTAACTGACTTCAGCGCGATCAAGCTCGCTCTCTCTCTCTGTCTTTTTCTTGGTTAAATTTAAACTTTTTTAAACAGAATTACCGAAATTTCATTCCATGCAGAGAAAATTAGTATTTGGTTCCCTTTATGGAGCGGCAAGATCACTGGTGACCATTGATATATATTCAAAACGGATTCTGATCAGAATGTTAATGGTCGCTATAGAGACATAACCAGAAATTGTTTTCATGCATCAATTCGGGGCAGGTGGTTAAAATATTACGGAGCAAGTTCCTCGAAATTTTAAGTAATGATCCTAATACGAGGGCTGTTCTATATATTTCTGGCCTAATAGTGAAAATGCGAATATTTATAATCAAAAATGGTTTTATTGTTTTTCAAAATATTCTCCAGCATGATTTATACACTTTTGCATGCGCTCAAACCAGTTGTCGAAGTACTTTTTCCACTCCGATTGAGAGCTCGCATTGTCATGGTGAACAATGATTCGTCTTCTCTTGTTGGTTTTTCAAATTTCTCCGATGGCTTCAAGCATACAAATTGTAGTGTACCACTCAGAAGTGACCGTCCTACGTTGCTCAAGCGGAACAGTCGCCACATGACCAGTTTTGCGAAGAAACAGGCGACCATTTGCTTCGAAGTGCTTCTGCCACGAACAACTTTCGTTTGATTTTGCTCGTCTTTGAAGACCCACACGGTCGATTGTTGTTTCGTTTCGGGCTCATACGCATAGATCCATGATTCGTCACCTGTGACGATCTTATAAACGTCTTTTGAAGCATCGAAATCGTTTTTTTTTGCAACATTTCTTTGCACCAATCGACAAAAGCCTTTTTTTGAGCGTCTTTCAAATTGGTGCGGGATCCAACAAGAACAAACCTTTTTTACGGCCAGATGTTCATGCAGTATCGAATGTATGCTGGTGAAAGAAATGTCCAAGGATGTCTCTATCTCTCGGTATGTCGCATTTCGATCTTGCATTATGAGTTCACGCACGGCATCAATGTTCTCTGGCACAACAGCCGTTTTTGGACGACCTTCACGGAATTCGTCATTGAGCGAGCTTCGGCCACGATTAAATTCATTATTCCAATTTTTCACAGTGCTATAGGATGGTGCTTCATCGCCATACAAAGATTTAAGTTCATCAATGCACTCTTGTCGTGATAATCCACGTCGAAAGTTGTGAAAAATGATGGCACGAAAATGTTCACGAGTTAATTCCATTTTTTTCTATATTAATTTTTTCAAGTCACTGTAAACAACACAAATAATGGTAGAACGTCAAATCGAACCTTTCAATGGAAATGTCAGATTGCACTTGGCAGCACTCAGTGTTGCCAGGCCAGAAATATATATAGCAGCCCTCGTAAATGACTGTCAAGATCGTGATTTGTCAGTTTTCTAGGTCAATTATCAGAAAAAATCAAACACATGAAACACAAAATTTAAAAACTTGGTTTAAATAAACGGTGGAATCTAACAAAAAAAAATTGCAGTTCTAGCTATTTTTGCTCAGTCGTTATATGGGACCAATAAAGGTCTGTACATCGAGTAGTTATTGCCAGAAGGTACGATTTGTTGTTCTGCAATTATAGCTCTTCGCACACCACTTGAAAACTAGTTATTGCAAAATCAGCAACTAACTCTGGCGCTAAATGACAGATATTATTGACTATTCTTTAAATTTTAATAAACGATTACAGACGCATTTCTGTTGATCACATACGGTGTTTTACCTACGCCAGCAACGCTACAATTTTTAAAGTTTTTATTTTTTTAGCTCTAACCTATTTTGGACTGATTATTTTTCCAAAAAAATTTTATTTCTTTTAATTTGAATAAAAATTCTCTGTTGTTTTTAACTTTTTTCATTGTTTTTTTTTTTTTTGTTTTTTTTTTTTTTTGTTGCTTCAGTCCACTGTACTGTACTGTCTTACCTCACTTTTTTCTCGTGCTCTTTGTAAAATGCGTTCCTCTATAGTGCCCTTGCAAATTAAACGATATACCGTGACTTGTTTGGTCTGACCTAAACGATGAGCACGATCCATGGCCTGTTGATCAACTGTAGGATTCCAATCAGAATCATAGAAAATTACCTGAAAAGATGAAACCGAAGCAAAAGGAGAAAATATTAAAAAATGTAATTAACCTTAAATATACTTATACTTATTAATGTTAAAATTAGATATAAAGTGATTTACGATCATATACGACTAAGAAATGTTAAAGCTGTTCAGAAAAATATATTTCTTCAGCTTTCGGTTATGTTGGGTGGATTTAAAGTAGTGGTGGTGGTCATCCATATTACCCAGCTAACAAAGTTGTTCGGGTTACACACACACAAAAAATATGTTTACTAAAATCATTCTTGAAATATACCAAAACCAACTGTATCGCTAACCTTTATTTCAATATATTTTTGATTAAATATTTACACAACTAGAACAAACGACGGATATTTGGCCGCGAATATTCGTAGTCAAAAATAATACACATTTGTGTATATGAAAATTAGCACAAACATGACGTCGGACGAAATTCGTCATACGCGGCAAACTTTGGAATAGAATTAGTTTTAATTCTTACGACGATGAACGGCGAACAAATCTTTATAATGTGACCATATTTGACTTTAGTTTCAAAGTATTTTATTCAATAAAGTGATTTTATCCATATAAAAATTTATTATTTGGAATCTTTTTGATTTTAATTTAATTTAAACGTGCTTGATTCCTTCAAATATAAATTTTCATATTGATATATTTGCATGTGCACATTGCTTATTAATAAAAATGGTTTTAAAATTTTTTATTTTTACATTTAATTTTTCAAAAACATATGAATGGATCCCAATGGGATCCCTCATGTAGAAAAAATAAAAATATAATAAAAGAAAAAGTAAAAATAGTTACGGAATGTTTGCTGTGATTTGATATACGACTTTCGGATTTTCTATACAAAATTTGGGTAAAATCAACTGATAAGCTATATGAGCAGTAATGAAATGGCCATATGGATATGCTTTCCCCGCAGTAATACATTTCAGTTTGTAGTTTTATTTGAAGGAAACAAGCACGTTTAAAGTAAATTAAATTGATTTTACTTTAAAAAAATTATGTATTTTTATTTTTTGTGTTTTTTCGTCGTTGTGTTCCCTACGACAAATTAACACAACACATTTTTAACGACGTATTCATCGTGTTGTACGAAATTCGTCGTTCGTCCTCCCAGTTGTGTTCCCAGCATAATTGATGAAAAGCTATTTTGTTTTATTTTCTAATAAAAATTTTAGTGAATTAACAACACTACAAAGTTTTTATAAAAAAGATCATCGGATAAAAGATCGGCAGCCATAATTGTCTAAAAAATGTGCGTGTAAAACAATGATATCATATAGTGACTTAATAGCTTTCAAGGGAGTGGGACTATGTCGGCCGTTTTTAAAGTTTAGTGTCAAAGGAGGTGCTATCAACATGATAGGTCCATGTCCTTCACCACGCCTACCTCTAATTTTTACATATCATTTGGAACAATGAAGTAACTCCAATCAAAAAAAAACTAAATATATGGGGCGATAGATAATTAAAAAATAAGAAAAAAACATCAAGCAAAAAATATTTGCGCTTGCCAATAAAAAAAAAAGCAAATTCATATTAGAATAACAGAGAATTAAAAAATAAGAAAAAAAAATTAAGTACTCTTGATGGGTTAAGCGTTTTTCAATAAGTTTAGTATTTCCTGAAAGATTATTTCAAACGCTTTTAAATGATACCCAAATCAATATCTTAAAAAATATGGTGAGCAATCGTACATTCCTATGAATAGTTCAGAGGCTTTCCTTTTGCACGGAATGAGATACTTAGATATACTCTTTTTCCCCCTGTGGAGATGGGTATTAAAAGGATTATAAAATCACTTCTGTATAATTGAGAAGTATGTTAATCAATTTAATAAAAAATATTGAAATATAATGCCGGATACGGATTTTTTCAAAGACACGTGTTCATATCAAAAGAAAACCTAAAAAAGTTTAAACACAAAATATTCTAATTCTAAACAAATAATTGTATTTTTCAGTTAACTAATTTCTACGAAACAAAAAGAAAAAAACAACCCTTTTCTTCTAAGTAAATCTTAAATATTAGGAAAACCAACAATACTCAACATTTAATGCAGTAGTTTCTGACAAGACTAAACAACACTTGCTGGCATGTATTTTATCTTTAGCAATAAAAGAATAAAAAAATAAAAATATGATAATTTGGAATAAGAATACGTCAAGATTTCTATAACAATTGATTGTGCGAGAGTACCTACGATATGTTTTGAGTTTTAATTTAAGAGAAGGAAATTTAAATTATGAAGATTGTTTTTTTTAAGGGAAATTTTACTAGGGGAACTAAAAAATAAGTAAATGTATCCGGTTTCGGATTAGTCTTTTTCGTTGTTTTAATTTGCAAGATCCTGTCTATTTGATAAGGAAAAGACGCACAAAGTAAAAAGAGCACAAAAAGTAAAAATATCTATTTGTGTATTTAAAATTTTGTTTAATTCAGAGTTCAACTGACTAAAAATATAAATTAAAATGCATTTGTTCATTTCATAACATTTTGTAAAAACACTGTTGTACTTTCCCGTGTTGAAGCATTAAGAATGTTAAATTTTTTTGAAAAATTAAAACAATAAAATAAAATTTTAATTAAAATACAAAAAACAAAAAATCAAATGGGAATTACTTAAATGTTTATGAAAGATGAAAGATGATGTTTTCTATGACATTCAGTCAATATGTTTTTACGAAAATAAAATCTGGCAACCCCTGTTGTTGTTCCCGTATAACCGTGGTGAATAAGTTAATTCAACTAATGGTGTGTGTGTATAGAACAATACCACAATTAGCTAACAAAAGCTAAGCAACCTCAATGGCTGCAATGGTAGAGGTGCGTGCTGTAAACAGAAGATCGTGGGTTCGATCCCGCCTTCGGACATGCGTACAACGGAAAATAATAATTGTTATAAACAATTAAAAATTAAGAAGTAGCTATACAAACCTCCGGGAAAGGAAAAGACAATTATTGTGTGAAGCCATGGGCAGATAATTTAGTGGGAGACGTCTAATTTAATATAAGAGTAACAGATAATTGTCAAGAAGCCTTTTATAATAAAAAGTACGAACGGTAGCGCTTAGCGCATGAAAGTGTAACAGCATAAGAACAGTGTATGGCAGACGTGTGTTGTGGTTATAAATAAAGGGGGGTTGGCTGGCTTGAATAAGAGGCGTAGTACAGTTGTCAGTGGATGGTTAAGGCATCAAGTAATTCATGTCTCGCCGGAGTAACACAGTAGTGTAGCCTGGATGGCTGCGTTTGTAATAATAACGCATATTTAGTAAATACGAGACCAAAGGATTCACAAGACCGGTAGGATCAAGAAGTAAAGCCAAATAAAGCCACAAAGTAAGAATGCCACAGTGGTATTTGCAATCAAAAAAATCCGTACTTGTACTAAACAAAAGGGAAAAACGTAACAATATGAAAAAATATTCACCCTTATTCCGAATGTCGACGTCGTTACAAGTGATGTAGACGATACAAACATTGTATTGCCGTCGTCAACATTGAGAGTAATTGAGAGTTATCGACAACAAATTTATATTAATGAAGGCCATATTACGCCGACGTTGACTAGAATTGCTTTTGTTTTTGTCAACCAAGTTTTTTGTGTCGACATAGTGAATTTTTGTTTCCATGTAAGATATTTTCTAAAATTTTAGTGCCATGAAAAAAAGTTTAACTTTTACAATTCGAGACCCTTGTTGCTGAACTCGAAAAATACGAGTATAGTAAAAGGGTTTCTAAGAAACATTACAATTTTGGAGGATGAGGAAAATTTCCCAATAACTTCGGCAACTTCAATTCAAACACAAAAGGAAACCATTTCTAATGGAAGAAAAACAAAACAGAAGAGAAGCAATTGTTTCACAAGCATAACGCCATGAACAAAGAAGCTTTTGATCAAATTTCTAATAACAATACCAGAAATGAAAACTGCTTTGAAAGAATATCACTAGAATATAGATAAGCTATGAAAGCGTAAAGAAAACACAATGATGGAAATATAGATTTGGAAATAAAAAATACTCTTAAAGAAACATGTCGGTACCAGAGTAAACTTTCGGAAGTTGAGGAGAAAATAATGAAGATGATGGAAAAGCAAAGAGAAGAAAAACTTTTTGAAACTGAAATTGAATTAAAGAAACTAAAAATGGAAATAAAAAAAGAATTAGAAGTTTTTCATCACTGCTTTCACTTGATTTAAACATAAACAACATTTTTTCACTAAAATTAAAAAAATCAAGTTTAAAAACTGTCAAAATAAATGGAGATGATATTTTTTTTCAAAAGTATTGATATAATGTCGACGTCAACACATGCGCGCAAATTAATACCAACTGAGTGTATAGTCAACGACTGCGTCGACCAAATTTGACTGCGGCTAAAAATTGACAACGACGTCGACAACGGCTTTCGTAATAGAGCTGATAATATGTGTGCGCTTTCATTAACTTTTTCTTATTTAGCAACACACGCAGTCATCTGGATCACAAAACGCCATGACTTCGGAAAGACTCGTAATCGATCACGACCGCCACACGCTGTTATGTTGTTACTTTCCCTACTGTCAAAGGCTCAGTGTTGAAGTTGGACTACGTTTCTTGGTTTACAGGCGCTCATTTTTTCTAGTTATTATTTTTCTACTGCTACACGACTCTTTGAAAGTTGAACAGCTGTTTTCTATTTCATGCAAGGCGGTTAGTCTACTAAAGAACAATGATTTTCTTTTTTGAATTTGAATTTATGATTTGCAGCCAACAGAGCATTTATTTAGTATTGTGTTTATAAACTTGATTTTTTGTCAATGAAAACGCAAATCTTTAATTAATTTTAGAGACACTGCAACGACTAGATGATTGTTGAAGGGTTGCTGAAGTGGTTCATCCACTTTTTCATTCCCTTCCATATATATTTGGGGTCATGCGCCCAGCAAAATTTAATATAATGCTATTTACGAACTGGTCTTTACAACAGCTGCTGGCTAATCTAGAAAAATATTATCTAAGCTTGAGGCATCTTGGCAATTAGTATTTCTATTTGTCTTGATCTCAAGGCTCTGCTCAAAATTTTCTACAATTCTTCCTTAAACAGAAAGATTTCTCAAGTTTTGCAGAACACGCCGCCTCCTATACCTTTTTGGATCCATTTGTAAAAATTTCATCATTGGTGGTCTTTAATATAAAACCGAAAAAGGCATCGAGCTAGATATTATATTCCCTTATCGCTTGAAAGTGATAGATTATATTTATTTATTCGACATTTTTCAAAACCGGTTTTTGAAAAGTTTAAATATTCACAATTTTTTAATTTTTAAATTTTCCACAAACTATTCAACTAGTAACACGGTTTTAAACCAAAAACAAAAAATAATTCTTTTTTTTGTCTTTGTCATCTTTAATGCCCAATTAAGTTTTATTGATGTGTATTTATCATATTCTATGTTTCTGTTCTTAGTAATTATAAATTAAGTTGATAAGATTTAAATTAAAATATATGTTATGCTTTCAACATCTTTATCTTAATTTAATTTAAAAAATAACACTAGGCTACAGCAAAATTACTTTTTAATAAGCAACGATGACTTATTTTCAATTTTATGAATATAAATTTATTTTAAAATATTCAAAATTTATTCAGATCTGATTATAACTACACAGACTATTTTTTCAGTAAAACTTCAATCAAAATCCATGACTTTCACAAGGAGTTTAAGTTACGCACCATAGAAAAGATGCAATTTTCAACTGTTGCCAACTGTTAGAAAATAGTTTTTTGACCTTTCTAGCAATGAAATACTAAATCGAAATGAGCAGCAATTTACAATCAATATTAAAAATAAAGGGCGTATATATGCTAATTATCTGAATCACAACAGGCACATCTTTCCACTTAATGCAGAGCGTTTACCCGCTACAACAACAAATATAAAAAATAAAATTAAAAGTAAAAGGGTGCCCTAATAGAAGACAACAATTTGACACAAATTCCCTTCTGTAAATTCTAAATTAAGATGTACAAAAACTTTTCTTCGTGAGTCCAGCTCGTACTTTATTTACATTTATTTGTTTTTCCATTGTTGCCTAGTGTAATACAAAAAAGGTTAAAAAGCATTTCTGGCCGTGTTAGCTTTCAGTTTCATAGAGGCTTCTAGAAAAGATGGTTGAAATTGTTAATCTGTTTTTAATATTTTTACTTGTCCTGGCTGCCACCGCTTTTGTAGCTGCAGAAACTGAAGAAGTACTAGGACCTCTTTCCTCATCGAAATCAAATGTTACAACTGAATGGATCGAACAGAAACTAGACCATTTTAATAATAGTGATAACAGAACCTGGATGATGGTGAGTGATAAAAGCTTTGTATTGTTTTTCTTCAGATTGTTTTCTTTTTTAGAAATATATGGCAAATGATGAATTCTATATGCCCGGTGGCCCTATTTTTATACTTGTTTGTGGTGAAGGGTCTATTAAGCCTAATTATATAGCAAGCGGTCTTTTTTATGACACAGCTGGAGAACATAATGCTTTCTTATTTCAAACTGAACATCGTTTTTACGGCGAAAGCAGACCAGTATCGGACATGTCTGTTGAAAATCTAAAGTATTTAGATGTTAAACAGGCCCTGGCTGATTTGGCACATTTTATTCGCACTATAAAGTCCTCGTCTCCTAGTATGAATAATTCGAAGGTAATTTTGGCCGGTGATTCATATTCCGGTTCTATAGTCGTATGGTTTAAGAAATTATATTCCGATCTGGCAGCTGGTGTTTGGGCTTCAAGTGCTCCACTATTAGCAAAATTGGATTTCAAGGGTTAGGATTCATTTTAACTCTCTGCTCAAAATTTAAGTAATAATTTGCAAATAATTAAACTTTCAAAATATAAAGAAGCGGGCGCTCAATCGATTCGTTTAGTAGGTGGTGATTTTTGCTACAACCGCATAGCGAATGGCATAAACGAAATGGAGCAAATGTTAGAGAAAAACAGATCTGTTGAGCTAAAAGCTGCTTTAAATATTTGTGACACATTTGATGAAAATAGTGAGTTGGATGTTTCGGTATTATTTAGCTACATATCCGTAACTCTTACATTTTTTGTATTATCTCATGAGTAAGGAAAGGAAATTTCAGGAAAGAAAAATATTTTAAAATCTGTTTTCTAACTTTTAGAAAGAACATGATCCAAAATGGCTGCAAAAAAATAATGAAAGGACCCGATGATTTTAAAAGTTTAAGCAACTTTCTAGTAATTATATCAGGCAATGAAAGTTGCTCGGACATCGCATACAAAAACGTAGCTGCTGCACTTAAAAGCATCACATTTGGAAATACTATTGGTAGGAAAGGAAAATTATATAAAAACAACATTAGACGGTTTTTCAGCTGAAAGGCTCTAAAAATATTCTTCATACATATTGGTCTTTTGAACAAAAAGAAAACGAAATAATGTCTTAAATTTATTATCAAGCCTTAAAGCCTTAAAAGCCTTGAAAATACTTATAAAACAATACTTTAATTCTACTCCTTCTGAAGATTTAAGCAAAAAGATTTGTAGACTCCAACAAAATGTTGATGAAAATTAATTAAAAAACTGCTTTTGTTTTCTGCATTTATTAATTAAAACCCACTGATAGACGATTTTAAAAATAATTTGAAATCTGCTTAAGTTTTCCTAAACCTTACAAGAGCTTTGATATTCAAAAATTTTTTTGAAAAAAAAAAGGGAACTTTAATTAAAAACAATTTAAGAGCTTTCTAACGCGAATGAATGAATATCTTTTTTATAGACCGCCAGTATTACTATCAGCTGTGTAACGGTTTTGCTTGGTTTCAAACAACTAATTCTATGCAACAACCATTTGGTACCAAGATCCCTCTTAGCTTTTTTACTTACTTGTGTAAAGACGTCTTTGGCGATAAGTTCACACCCGAATATATAGAAAGTCAAGTTAATAAGACAAATCAATTATTTGGAGGACTTAATCCACAAGTTGAAAATGTCTACATGACATACGGTCAATTGGATCCTTGGCTACGCGCAGGCATACAAGACATAAACAAAGCAACAATAATACCACGTAAGTTCTACTTTAATAATTAACAAACAGCACTTGAAAATATTGTGTGAATTATTTCAGTGGCATCACATACGCCAGACTTAAACTCAATAAGAAATGAAGACAGCGAGGAGCTTAAAGAGGCCAAATTGAAATTTAAGAAATTAGTCAAGGAGTGGTTAAAAGGTTAAAAGAGAAAATTTTTCTTTTAATTCAAATAAAGTTTTTTTCAATTAAAACTATTTGATTTGATTGTTTGTTTTAATCATTGCATTGCACTAAAGGAAATTTCAACCATTTTTTTTTTTTTGCCAAAATAAAAATCAAAATTTTTGCTAAGTGTATTTATTTTCTTTTTTTTTTTTTTTTGGTTTTAATATAATTTTTTGAAAGAATTGACTGACTGTTACTTTATCACACGTTTTGCTTGCGATTTGTAAATTAGTTATGAAAAAACGATTGAGTGTAGTGGATTTTGTGACAGTTTGTTATAAAAAATTTCATAATAATAATTTATAATTTGCAAAAACTTAGTAATGGAAAATAATGTTGAAGGTGAGTACTTTAATAATACATAGTGAAATGTAGGTAAACTCATCTATTAAATCGTTTAAATTGGAAAAATTGCAGTGACCTTAAGATGAACTTATGGAATTATGAATTGGAATTTTATTAAGACTTCCAAAAAAAAAAAAAAAAATGCTAGCCATAAAACCATAATTTATCTGTAGGACAGTCAATTACCTTCCTGATTTAATAAATTTTAACTGCATTTTTATAAAAACGCATTGTCGAGGTGACTACTGCGTGTAAAATTCAGAGTTATTCAGTACATGGCGAGAGCAACACAACGAATATGGCAAAAGAGATGCTATATCTGCCCATGTCTTTTCATATTTTAGTGACAGTGATTGTTCCGAAAACTTTAAAAAATATATAACTGAGCGGCCAAGAAAATATGAATATGAAATGGCATAAAAGTTGTAGGAGTTATAAAATTTTTTTTTAAAACAGCATGTTGTTTGGGTTAAAGGTAATACTTCGGTAAGAAAACGTGAAACGAAGTCTGCCTTCACTAAATCAAAGCCTGGACGGCTGGTAAGCTAAATTTCTACTGCTAACTTTGAAAGTTAGAGTACACTCGAAAAAAAAAAATTTTCTAAAAAAAATTTTTAGAACACCAGAGAGTCTATCAATGATCTAAAACATCATTGATACGGAAACCTATAACCCTGGAAACCACTTTAAACTTATTCTTAGTTAATTTTTCAGTTAACTTTACTAACGTTTTTTTTTTTTTTTTTTTTTTTTTGAGTGTATGCAAAACTTTAAGCATCCGTCCCTCTCTCTTAATAGTCTTCCAA
Organism: Gymnosoma rotundatum; assembly: GCA_916610165.2. Lineage (NCBI taxonomy): Eukaryota > Metazoa > Arthropoda > Insecta > Diptera > Tachinidae > Gymnosoma > Gymnosoma rotundatum. Next base: position 171,982,753 of record OU744336.1, on the reverse strand, counting down.
AAGTCATGTAAAAAGAAATCAATTAAATTGGTCCTGCCGTTTGGCTGTAATTAATTTTGGCCAAAACAAAAAGGGGTAAAATTTCCAATAGTGCATTGGAGGGTTACAATAAATTTAGAAGAAATTATTTTCCTTTTTTTTTGCAGCTCAGAGTAGGTAATTGTATTACAATTGTAGAGGTATGTTCATATCATTAGCTTTTCTGATTAGATGCGTTTGTTTGTAGTCATATGTATGTATTAATTTTATTAAGGCTAGCGGTACCAAGAATGTTGTGGTTGGTGTCTATGCTAAAAACCTAAACAAAAACATTGATTAAAACAGTTAAATCAATTTTAATTATAAATGAAGTATTTTAAAATTTAAAAATTAGAACAATTATTATTATAATATTCACTAAGTTTAGTCGACCTTTTTCTTTAATTAAAATGTGGTCAATATGTATGTTTATTATATATAATATAAAAAAAATTTTTTTTTTAAGATTTCCTGAAGATGCCAACCGGAGGTTGGCGAAATATTGAAAAATAAAATAACTGTTCAACAAAGACCTTCAAGCTCAAAAATTATTTAAAATTACATTTTAACAATTATTATTTTTAAATTTATTAATAATATTTTAGACATATGATACGTCCCTTGGGTGATACGTCCCTTGTTTAAAATACATATCTTTAAATATGGTTACGAATTTTATTGAGTCGTTTAACAGTGCGAAATTCACACTTAAGAACTTATTGACGGCCAAAATCTTATTGTTGTTGTTTTCATATACTCCGCTACATAACTGTAAATGCGGGATAAAATGATATCACAATATATTAAAAAATTAACTAATTTAATTTAATATTCCCGTGGTTAATTTTTATTTAAGTATTTTGCAAATATCTCTGAATAAAACGCAGTGTTTTGTGATTTTTTATTTTCATCATATTTTAACTGCATTAAGGAGCCGAAAAAAGTCAGTCGTATACAGTGGATAAAGAAAAATAAAATCATTGTTGATTATTGTTGTTTTTTGCTTTACCTTTAATTTTTCTCTTTAATTTATTGTTTGGACAAAAATCTTTAATTATTCGCGATAATTCTTTCCCAATGTTGAATCTTGCACTTGCCGTTGTTACAGATTTGTCAACAATTCCATATCATTCTGAAAGGAAAGGAGGAAACTCATGTCGAATCTATTTTGAAAGAAGAATTCCAAAGAAGCTAGCGTGCCATGAGGCAATTTTAAATCGGACACACCGATCGAAGATTAGTTGGTGGATAAAGGACGAGTGTAAAAATTGTTTACAATTTTTATTTTGTCATTAAATCGTTCAAATACATATGAATGGTTTCCAAAACCCTTATGTAGAAATGTGGAAGAAAAAATAAAAATAGTTACTGAATGTCTGCTGTGTTTTTGTATTACACATTTTTGATTTTTTTTTTTTTTTTTGTCTTTTTGCTTTGTTGATTTAATGTAGTTCTCATTTAATCAATTTGCCTTCTGATATAAGTCTCTTAGGTTTTCTTAACAAAATTTGGGTAGAATCCACTGATGAGCTATATATGAGCAGTAGCGAAATGGCCATATGGATATGCTTTCCCCGCAGTAATACATTTCATTTTGTAGTTTTATATAAAAAAATATTTCATAAGAATATTATAAAATATTTATATTTTTAAGGGAATCAAACACGATTAAAGAAAATTAGTATTAATTTTTTATAATTGAGCCGTTTATTTGGAAAGTGGCATGAGTCACTTTATCAAAAAAAATCGAGTTTGTGGCAACACTGTATAAAACTAAACGGTATCTTTAATTTGCAATCAATAAGTTGAGAACTATGGTAATTAACGCTATAACAAACATGTTTATTTTGAAAGTGGCGTAAGTGGCTGCACTCAGGAAATTAACAAGGGGCCTCTGTGTAAAAGAAATAGAAACATGGTATAAATATGTCAGAAGTATTGTTTTGAATAATTTTCAGAATTTTTTTAAAAGTTGTGGTCATTGGACTTATTTTTATAAGTGCGAAAGAATAGTGCATTTTTATAAATTTTATTATAGTGTCATCTAATAGATTACACACAATTAGCAATATTTTATTAAAATTACTTTTATATCATGTTATCAGAAGGCGAATCAGGTAAAACATTATTATTTTAGTTATGGAATTAGATGACTTTCAAAGTCCATTATTATTATTTTAAAGGAATATTTTCTAAAATGAGAAAAAGCGTAAACCCCATAAAGAGATATATGAGAGTGATTTCGTTAGATGAAGAATCGACTTCTATGGAGTCATCAGAAAAGGAAAACAGCTTAACGGAAGGAACAGAAACTCATCGTGTACGAAAAAGGGGATGCAGAAATTAAAGAAAAATATACTGAAATTTTTTTTTAAGATTTAAAGAAATAGTGGTGAAAAATGCGTAACAGCAAAGAGAGATGGATCCCTTATATGCTGGAGCTCGTCCTATTTCTTCAGCAAAATACAAAGACATGATGGACTTGCTTAATTATATACCCCCAATATACTGCAGTTATTTTAGAAATTTAAAACAAAACGTGTATTTCTGAGGAGTTAATCACTCCTATTGATGGAGAAATTTAAACTGAACTGATGTATTTTCACATAAATTACTTACATTTACCTAATACGAGGGCTGCTCTATATATTTCTGGCCTAATAGTGAAAATGCGAATATTTATAATCAAAAATGGTTTTATTGTTTTTCAAAGTATTCTCCAGCATGATTTATACACTTTTACATGCGCTCAAACCAGTTGTCGAAGCACTTTTTCCACTCCGATTGAGACACATGTAAAACATGGTTTTTGAACACTTCAACAGCTTCTTCTGGCGACGAAAATCGTTGACCACGCATTATTTTCTTGATGTGCGGAAACAAGAAGAAGTCATTAGGTGCCAAGTCAGGGCTGTACAGCGGATGACCCATTAATTCGACGTTTTGGCCAGTCAAAAACGCTCTGGTTTGAGCCGATGTGTGGAGCTCGCATTGTCATGATGAACAATGATTCGTCTTCTCTTGTTGGTTTTTCGAATTTCTCCGATGGCTTCAAGCATACAAATTGTAGTGTACCACTCAGAAGTGACCGTCCTACGTTGCTCAAGCGGAACAGTCGCCACATGACCAGTTTTGCCGAAGAAACAGGCGACCATTTGCTTCGAAGTGCTTCTGCCACGAACAACTTTCGTTGGATTTTGCTCGTCATTGAAGACCCACACGGTCGATTGTTGTTTCGTTTCGGGCTCATACGCATAGATCCATGATTCGTCAGCTGTGACGATCTTTTATAAAGGTCTTTTGAAGCACCGCAATCGTATTTTTGCAACATTTCTTTGCACCAATCGACACGCGACTTTTTTTGAGCGACTTTCAAATTGTGCGGGATCCAACGAGAACAAACCTTTTTTACGGCCAGGTGTTCATGCAGTATCAATTGTATGCTGGTGGAAGAAATGTCCAAGGATGTCTCTATCTCTCGGTATGTCGCATGTCGATCTTGCATTATGAGTTCAAGCACGGCTTCAATGTTCTCTGGCACAACAGCCGTTTTTGGACGACCTTCACGGAATTCGTCTTTGAGCGAGCTTCGGCCACGATTAAATTCATTATACCAATTTTTCACAGTGCTATAGGATGGTGCTTCATCAATGCACTCTTGTCGTCATAATCCACGTCGAAAGTTGTGAAAAATGATGGCACGAAAATGTTCACGAGTTAATTCCATTTTTTTCTATATTAATTTTTTCAAGTCACTGTAAACAACACAAATAATGGTCGTACGTCAAAACGTTTTGAGTACGATTATGCTTAAAAATGACAAACTTTCCAACGGAAATGTCAGATTGCACTTGGCAGCACTCAGTGTTGCCAGGCCAGAAATATATATAGCAGCCCTCGTACAAAAATAATTAAAAAATTCCTTTATATTAAATATGTTGATGGTATGAATTATTATTATTGATAAGATTTATTCAACAATTCTAGTAAATTACTGCCCTTTCAAAACATCACTTCAGTAAAATACGTCGGAGAAATTTAGTATAATATTATAACATTATGACAGTTTTTCTTAAGTATTTATTTTGAAAGTGGCTTTAGTTACTTTACCGTAATAAAAAGTAGGATTTTTTTAATGTTTAACGGAAATTATTTTTACTAAAAGAAATATCAGTACCATGAGATAACAAATGTAAGTAAATCTTTTCGAATGTTTGTATCATTATTTTTAAATGTGTTAAAACGCAAACCCTTAAATATCTCGACTTATAAACAAAGTGACTTATGCCACTTTCAAAATAAACGGCTCAATTGTTGTAACAAATCATTTATAAATAAAGCGAAAGAATTGTTTGTATTATTATTACATTTTATTTAATTATGTTATTAAAGGTTTACATTTTTAACAAAATTATGTTTATACTTTACCACATTATTATTGTACTAGCTAACAATATGGCCCTAAGGCCAACTATATTATAATTAAACATAACAATACTATATCTTGCTTCCAAACACATAATACAACCACAACATGGTGGTCTTAAATTATGGTTACCTCAACCAAGTTTTTTCTTTGCGTGCACATATCGCCTATGCAGCTCTGAAGACTGACTTAGCACAACATGTTGACTATAGGTAGTTTATAAATTTTAAGAAGAACAAAAATGGCAGGCAATAGCCAACTGTTAATTTAAACGGAACTACTCAACAAAGCGTTTCTAAGACAAACGAAATATTTACGTCTTATGGAAACACCCATTTCTTTCCAAATAAAAATTAAAACTAAAAGATATAAATTATCTTTTAACCATAAAACAAAACTTAAACAATTATAACTTTGCACATAAAAAATGTAAATTACAAAAAAAAAAAAAATACTTTTAAATCATAAAACACTGTTATAAAAATGCTATCTTTCGTCCCAAGATAAATGTTAAAAATGTTTCTGTTTTGTTATTATTTCATTGGAAATTTCTTGAATACACATACATGTTGCTATCCTGATTATCTTAAAGATTATTATTTTTTTCATAAGATTTAAATTGTACAACCGTTTCTTTTTGATTTGATTTGTATTCCACATTTTAATTATACCTTAATATTCTATAGCAATTTGCAACAACGACAACAAAAATTATATATATGTAGGCACTTGATTTTAATAACCTTCATCACAAAAAGTGAAAAAATGGTATAACTAAGTTTGTCATTCCGCGTGTAATTTCCACAATATCCATTTTCGACCCCATAAGTTCTGACTTCTAATGCATAGCCAAGTCGTATGAGCGATGTCCGTCTGTCCGTCCCTGTTAGTGTTAAAATCAAGTTCAATTCAAATCAGCTAGAGAAAATTAAAATACGCTAACCAATCAGATATAGTGTCAGAAGAGGTGCTATTGGAAATTAGCAAGGTCGGTCCATGTCCTTTAAGGCAGCGGGCAAATTACCACGCCTACCTTTAATTTGTCCATATAATTTGGGGCAGCGAAGTAACTTTAATCAAAATATATGAGGCGATAGAGAACTAAGAAATATGAAAAAAAAACTCCTAGTGAGAAAATCGAAGCTCGCCCATGTTTTCCGAATTACGGCGCTCTGAAATTTTCAAATTTTTTAAAATATCAATATGGGTATCAATGAAAAGCTATTGAAGAGATCTTTAAAGAAATACAAAAAAAATTTGTTTTTGGCGTTGAATGTAGATATCAAAACGCCTTTTGCTTTATGGTTACTGTTTGCATAAAGTATCATTTCTTTTACTAATGTTCTATATATTTTTTTATATGTACGAGGGCTGCTCTATATATTTCTGGCCTAATAATGAAAATGCGAATATTTATAATCAAAAATGGTTTTATTGTTTATTTTATTGTTTTTTAAAGTAAAGTGATTTATACACTTTTGCATGCGCTCAAACCAGTTGTCGAAGCACTTTTTCCACTCCGATTGAGACACCTCTAAAACATGCTTTTTGAACACTTCAACAGCTTCTTCTGGCGACGAAAATCGTTGACAACGCATTTTTTTCTTGATGTGCGGAAACAAGAAGAAGTCATTAGGTGCCAAGTCAGGGCTGTACGGCGGATGACCCATTAATTCGACGTTTTGGCCGGTCGAAAACGCTCTAGTTTGAGCCGATGTGTGAAAGCTCGCATTGTCATGGTGAACAATGATTCGTCTTCTCTTGTTGGTTTTTCGAATTTCAGCGATGACTTCAGGCAAACATATTGTAGTGTACCACTCAGAAGTTACCGTCCTACGTTGCTTAAGCGGAACAGTCGCCACATGACCAATTTTTCCGAAGAAACAGGCGCCATTTGCTTCGAAGTGCTTCTTCCACGAAGCGAGCGAGCTTCGGCCACGATTAAATTCATTATACCAATTTTTCACAGTGCTATAGGATGGTGCTTCATCGCCATACAAAGATTTAAGTTCATCAATGCACTCTTGTCGTGATAATCCACGTCGAAAGTTGTGAAAAATGATGGCACGAAAATGTTCACGAGTTAATTCCATTTTTTTCTATATTAATTTTTTCAAGTCACTGTAAACAACACAAATAATGGTCGTACATAAAAACGTTTTGAGTACGATTATGCTTAAAAATGACAAACTTTCCAATGGAAATGTCAGATTGCACTTGGCAGCACTCAGTGTTGCCAGGTCAGAAATACATATAGCAGCCCTCGTATGCTTGAATAAAATAAGTGCAAACGGTGATCACCAGCGTTGTCAACTTGGTGCGTTTCGCACCATTTTGGATGCTTTTTCGAATTTATTGTGCGAAAATTTCACGTGTTGGTGCGTGGTGCGTTTTTTTTTTTTAATTTAGGTGCTTGTTTTAATTCGTGGTGAAACCACAAAAAAAATTTTTGTACAAAAAATACACCTGTTTTAATACCATTTCGTTTAAGACGTACCAAACATAAGCACAAAATGAAACGGTATTGTTGTTGTATTTATTTATGTTATGTTAAAAAAGAAACATTTCACTGTATGGAATATACTACCCTTTTTAGATGTTCATGGTCCTTGTTTTTGTAGTAAAGGCTGCAGTCGTATCTGTTAAACAGCTTAGCAAAAGCAGAGTTTTGTCGTGATCAGTTAACCGACTTCAAAAAAAAGAAGGAGGTTATACAATTCGACTGAATGTTGCCTTTTTATGTTTGTGCCTGCAGAACTCAGTCATTTCTGAACCAAATTTAAAAATTGTTGGTTATATGATAGATTATGCTTACAGATTGGTCCCGTGTAATAAACAGTTAATAATCTTAAAAATTAAAGGGTGTCCCCATACATATTTTTTTGGTGTATTATGAACTGTAAAGGATGATTCTGTAAAATATAAAATGACTGCGTGTTACTATGGCTCCCAATAACAAAAAGTTATACAAAAATAAATCTAAAAATTAAAGGGTGCCCCCACTCTTGATGTAAATTTACTAAAATGGGCCTATGTTTTGAACCGTTATAGACAAACGCTTGTAAATTGTACAGAATGTCGGTTGCTATGGCCGATATAGTAACAAGTATTAATACTAAAAATTATAAACTAAAGGGTGCGCCTATAGTTCACTTAATTTGATATATATGGCCATACTTTTTAACAGTTGTAGACAGGCGCTTGAAATTTACAACGAACCTGAATTGCTGAGTCCGCTATAACAACAAGTATAAAATTTGGATTTGGAAGTTAAAGGGTGTCCCATTAGTTGTTGTAATTTCAAATTATTCATAATTTTTTTTTCTTGCATTTATAAGCCTTTAATAAAATTTGTAATTATACAGAAATATTTTTTTATGAATGATCGCTGTTTTTTATTTCAAAATTTGTGTACAAATTAACACAAACATATTTGTTTAATTTTTTTATTTTTGTTAAGTTTAATTTTTTAATTTTGTTTGTTTGTAAAAACCTTGAACTTTAAGACTGCTTTATTGTTATATTTTTAATACAAAAAAATTACACTTTTTTTGAAAAACTAAATCATTAAAGATTTTAAATAAAAAAGAAATTCTAAAACTTGTTGGTTTTCTCTTAAATGGTGCGTTTTTTTCTCCACTTTGGTGCGTTTTGAAATTTCAAAGTTGACAACGCTGGTGATCACGATAACTAGAAAAGAAAGTGAATTAAAAATCACGTTCACTGGGAACAAAGTTTCTCAAAAATCATCCCTTAAGTATTCTCCCGGAATTTCTTGCCTACAGAATTTAATGAATTAAGCTCCTCTTTTTAAGTATTTTGTTTGTTAAACATTTATTTGTAATGTAAAACGCATAAACATTTTAGCAATTAACAGACACAGAAATAATATTTTAATATGAAATCACACAAAGATACAGATTCTAAAGATAAATGATTTTCCCGATTTTTTTCTTAAGCTTTTTTGTTTTTTGAAAATTTTTTTCTTAGTTTTTTGATAGCAAGGCTACGCTTAAATAAATGTAGACATCGTTCCAAATATGTTCCTAAGTTTACACAAAATCATATAAATGATCATAGAAATATTTGAACATGAGAGAAAGAGTACTGCCAAAATTATGTTTATTGTTGTTTTGTAACAACGAGGATTTCCAAATTATCTAAATATGTATGTACTAATAATACTGCTTAGCTGGTGATGACTTTTAACGGACTGCTATACACGATCAAAATACTCATCCAGCATTGTGATAATGTTTGTAAAAATGTATTAGTACATGTTACACATACAATGCTGGATAATAAATCAAAAAAAAAATAAGTTTTTGCTTGCTGGATGTCAAATTTTGATACGTGTATATTGTCGGTTTTACAAGACGCACAAATTTTTTTTCATTTTAAACGAGTGAATTGTTTCGAATTTTAGTTAATTACGGAATAAATTTGCTGCGTATTTAAACTTTATTGATTTGCGAGATAAAGTGCGAGTTGCACTCACAAACAAAAGTTTCCCTACCATGAAGGAATCACCTTTTAATTTAGAAAAGGGAATTTATATCCAAATGTTGTCTTCTATTGGCAGTTGTTAATAACGACAGAAGTAAAATAATAAATCTTGGAATATATCGAAGTCATTGCCAGTCATTGCATGCACTTAAGGTCGCAAAAAGTGCAGAGTATAGTGACCGTAATTTAAAAGAACAATATGCAATTTTTTAGAAAAAAAAAACCTCCGGAGGGAAACTTCAAGATTTAACAGAAAAAAAAACTTTCATCCAGAAACGCTTTTCCACTGCTTTTTATTTTCTTTTTCTTTATCTTATAGATAATTGCTCGACTTGTTTGCGTGTCATTTTTGCAATAATGAAAGTGCGATTTTGACAGCATTAAATTAAACTAAAAAATTAATGCTTGACGTGTCATCCAGCATGTGTGCAAAAAAGGTTACAGCATAAGTACACTACTTTCACATTTAGCAATTTTATATAGACCGCTTTAACATTAACGCAGCCAAGTATCTAAGTAAGATTTGTTCTCGTGACATGTTCTTCACTCTATCTAGCAGATGACCGCCTACTTAATAGCATTAGCAAAGAGGAGCAACAACTAGAAGTTATTTGACAGCGTTACCGTTCTACAAAAACAGTATTTATTATTGTTGTGATACTACGCCACTACACGTGTATTTTTAAACATTTTTAATACGCAATTAAATTTTATTAATGTTTTTGTTTTATCATATTTTTTGTTTCTGTTTTTAGTAATTAAAAATTTAGTTGATAAGATTTAAACTAGAAAAAATTATAAAAGGCTTTTGATATCTTCATCTTAAATAAATATAAAAATAACACTAGGCTACAACAAAGTTACTTTAAGCAACGAGAAAATGTTTTCAATTTTATGTATAGAAATTTTTTTTAACATTTTCAAAAAATAAGAGCTTTTCTTACGGTAAAATTTTAAAGAAATAAAAATGTATAAATTTATGTTGAAAAAGTTTACATGCAACAAATTATATGAACAAATAGACGATATTTTTTTAATAATTCAATATTTTGTTAGCCCTCCCTTGGTGGCAAGGATAGCTTCTAGGCGTCTTCGCATGCTTATACCAAAATTGTTTCGTATCGGATTTTATTATTTTTGCCCACCCTGACAATAAAGTTTCGTCTTTCCTATAAATCCCAACTTGGTTCAATAGCTTTGGCGCCTGACGATTATATAATATTCATTCACGGGCAAGATACGATGTGTGTTTGGGTCATGCTGCTTTCAAGTCCCAATTTGCACTTGGATGCAACTTGTTTTTGGGAATGTCTACGTATTCATTTTATTTTTGTTCACTTTGTCAGTAATAAAAACTAGTTCTCCTTCTTAAGATGCGGCCATACCACCCCAAACAATTGTATTTCCACCGGCATGTTTAAATTTTGGTAGTAAGTTGTTTTCTTTCGGCTCCTCATTGACTCTTCTCCACACTTTTTCTGTACCGTCTGACCAAAATATATTAAATTTTGATTCGTTGCTAATACACGACTTTTTCTGAAAAAGAATCAGGCTTTTTTTTTATAGAAATTGAGCAAAATCTAACCTCTTTCTTATTTACATTCATTTATTTATTTATTTTTAACTAAATTAAATTTTATTAACTCAATTTTTTTCATTGTTGCCTAGTGTAATAGAAAAGGTTTAAAAGCGTTTTTGGTTGCGTTATCTTTCAGTTTTATAGAGATTTCTAGTGAAGACGGTGGTTGAAATGGCTAAACATTTTTTAACGTGTGCAGCTGTCCTGGCTGCCATCGCTCATGTAGCTGCAGAAACCGCAAAAGTACCAGGACCTTTTTCCTCATCGAAATCAAATGTTACAACTGAATGGATCGAACAGAAACTAGATCATTTTAATAAGAGTGATAACAGAACCTGGAAAATGGTGAGTGATAACAAGTTATCGTTGTTTTTCCTTTCATTTAGATTAATATTTTATTTTAGCGATATATGGCCAATAATGAATTCTATGTGCCCGGTGGCCCTTTGTTTATTGTTGTCGGTGGTGTAGGGTATATTTCGTTTAATCCTATTAGTATTACTAAAGGACTTTTTTACGACACAGCAAGAGAACATAATGCTTTCTTATTGCAAACTGAACATCGTTTTTACGGCGAAAGCAGACCAGTATCGAACATGACTATTGAAAATCTAAAGTATTTAGATGTTAAACAGGCCCTGGCTGATTTGGCACATTTTATTCGCACCATTAAGTCCTCGTCTGCTAGCATGAATAATTCGAAAGTTATTTTGGCTGGTAATTCTTATTCCGGTTCTATGGTCACATGGTTTAAGAAATTGTATCCTGATCTGGCAGTTGGTGGTTGGGCCTCAAGTGCTCCTCTATTAGCTAAATTGGATTTTAAAGGTTAGGATTCATTTTAAGTCTATTCTCAAAATTTTTGGAATAATAATAATGTACAAATAATTAAACTTTCAGAAAATAAAGAAGCCGGCGGTAAATCGATTCGTTTGGTAGGCGGTGATGCTTGTTACAATCGAATAGCGAATGGCGTAAAAAAACTGGAAAAAATGTTGGCGGAAAATAGATCTACTGAAATTCAACGTGCTTTCAATATTTGTTCTACATTTAATGCGAATAGTGAATTGGATGTTACGATTTTGTCTTCAAATGTATTCAGTCCATTTGCACTCTATTTGCAACTTCATACGTAACTCAATTAAGATTTTAAAAATAAAACCTATTTGCAAATACTTTTCTTTCTAGCTCGAGAAGTCCATATATAAAAAATACCTGCGCTGAATTAATGCAAGGACCAGATGATTTTAAAAGTTTAACCAAATATGTACTGTCTTTTCATGGCAGTAGGAGTTGCAATAATTTCACCTACAACAGCAAGATGAAAGCCGCTAAAAACACAGCATTTGGGTATACATCTGGTAAGATAAAATAGTAGACAGATCTTCAACTATTTAAAATAGTCTTCAAAGACGTTGTTCGTTTATTTGAAAGCTTTTAAAAATCTCTTTGACTACAAGAACCTTAAAAAGAACAACACATATATTTTTTAGTCTTTTAAAGCACTAAAGCAGTCTTTTCAATAAGATTTACAAATCTTCGAATAAAAAAGATCTTAGAAAAATAGTTTTTACTTTAAAAATTAAATTAAAAATAGATTTTTTAAATCAAGTTTTAAAATCTTCCTACGCTTAACGGCGTCAGAAAGAATTTTTGATATATGTTTTACTTGGAAGTCTTCATAAAGTTCAGAAAAAAAAATTCAATTTTATAAAAGTTTTCTAAAAGTTTAAAAAAGCTTTTTCAACTTAACAAAAAACTTTTTAAGCTTTGCTTGTAAAAGTCAACAGAGCTTTTAAAAGCTTTTTTAAAGTTTAAGGGCTAAATTTACAGTCTAACAATTCAGAATGGTGCATTTTTAAAAGAAAATAATTATAATAACAATTTTTCAATCATTACTCTTACCTTCCTATTTAGTAACTAATGAGATTTGGGAAGTTTCCTAACGGCAAAGAAAGTACTAAGGAAAAAATTATTAATTAAACCATAGTCACTAGTTAATAAAAGGCTGTAAATTTGCGCAATAAAACAATAATTCGAAAACACTTAAAAACACTACAAAACTTTTTTTTGTAGTACGCCAATGGTATTATCAGCAGTGTAATGAATTTGGTTGGTTTCAAACAACTAATTCTATGCAACAACCATTTGGTACCAAGATCCCTCTTAGCTTTTTTACTTACTTGTGTAAAGACGTCTTTGGCGATAAGTTCACACCCGATTATATAGTAAGTCAAGTTAATAAAACAAATCAATTATTTGGAGGACTTAATCCACAAGTTAAAAAGGTCTACATGACATATGGTCAATTGGAACCTTGGCTACCAGTAGGCATGCAAGACGTAAAAAAGGCAACAATAATACCAAGTAAGTTCTATTCGTATCTTTAACAAACAGGAATTAAATTTTTTTTATATATTTATTTAGTGGAATCGTTTGCGTCAGATATAGGCTCAATACTTGATGATAACAGCGAGAAACTTAAAGCTGCCAAAATGAAATTTAAGGAATTAGTCAACGATTGGTTAAAGAATTAAAAGAAATAAAATTATGTGGATTCAACTGGCTTTAAATAAAGTTTTTTTTTTTAATTCAAGCTAATATATTTAATTTTTCGTCTGAATTATTAATTTCCAGATAACGGATAACGATTTTGTCTACTTTGTCTTAAATTCAATTTATGTCAGTTCGTCATTTGAGCGACTCCTGATTATTAGACATACTTTTAAAAAATTTTGATTACGGTTGTACACCTTTGAAATCGAAAAGGGCATCGAGCTAGATACAGTTTTATTATCCCCTCATTTATTTGACGTTCAGTAAAAGTAACGCCCCTCAAAAGATTTCCAATCTATCAAGTATTTGACCAAAGGTACGCATATTAAAACATTTGATTGAAATGGGATTTGCATGTTCAAGTTTTTTTTTTATTAAATTCATATTTCAGTTTTTTTATTAAATCGAAATATGGTCATATCTTCTTAAACCATAACGCATCGAATAATGTTATAAAGCGCCACATTATGCTTTCAATTATCGCAACTGGCAAATAGTTGACAGCCATATAATAAGGGCCGATATTAAGTATGATTTGTCTATGAGTAGTCTGATTTTAATTGATGTACAGAACGGAGTTTGCCACAGGTTTTTTTTAGCATTGACAATGTTCTACCGCATGCATAGTTTACGTGGTTAAACCAAGTGAGGGTATTGCTAAAGTAAATATCAAGATTTTTAGCATAGTCTAACAATTTCAACTGACTGATCGTTCAATGTTAAAGTGGGATTTGCACAAAGTTTTAATAACCTCTTTTTAATTATCAGACACTTGGACTTGGTAGAATTAATTGCTAGACCATTACCACTGGCCCATACATAGACACGATCTAACTCCCGATTTAAAGTTCTTACGCATTCATCAACAGCGTTGTTGCTGCAACTTTTATAAAGCTAAACATCATCGGAATACAATCTAACCTTACAATGTTCAAGTTTGTTCTGAAGATCATTAGCATATAGCGAAAAGAGCAGAGGACCTAAGATAGAGCCTTGTGGAACACCTCGCCTTAATGGCAAATAGTCTGAAAATGACGTAGTTGTTCCAACAAATCTATTAGATAGGAATTTATTAGACTTGTGGCAGTTGGTGCAAATCTAAACATATGGTTAAGTTTGAAATACAAAATATCGTGATTAACCATATCCAACGCTCTAGAATGATCCAGGATCACTAAAAAGGTTACGTTACCGCAGTCAATCTGCTGTCTGATATCCTCGGAAATATCAACGAGGACCGTTATACAACTGTGACTTTTACAAAAAACCAGATTGACGTTTGGTGAGCATGTTGTTGGTTTTAAGATACTGTAAAAGTTGTATGTAAATTAATCTTTCAAAGACTTTGGATAAAAATGGCAAGATTGCTATCGGTCTATACTCAGAATTAGATTTTGGTAAAATTAATCGGTATATTATTAATCCGATTAAATTTTTAAATCACCGAAATTGAATATTGGGGGTAAAGGCACGTCTTGCTGGTTACTTCGCTACCGCTTACTTAGCTCGTCAGAAAAACTTCTCACAAACATCTTAAATAAACTAAAGATTTTTGTCCAAACAAGGAAGTAAAGACAAAAATCAAAGGTAAAGCAAAAAACAACAATAATCAACAATGATTTTATTTTTCTTTATTCATTAAAACAACGAATAAAATATCACAAAAATTACACGATAAAATTTTTTTTATACACGGGCACTTGTGAATTAATAATTAAAATTAAATCACGGGAATATTAAATAAATTAATCTTTAATAATTATCGCCCTAATTATTCCGAACAAATAATCAAAATCACCGATATTGATTATTGAGAGTGTAAACACGTCTCGATAGCCATTTCACTACCGCTTACTTAGCTCTTTAGGAAACTTTTCACTTTCTTCAAAATATTTGAGGCGATCTTAGGTACGTCTCAACTTGTCAAAAATATCTTATTGATATTCTTTTTTAATAAGATTTATACTTTACGCAACAAACATTTTAGTAAATTACGCTGACCTGTTACCGGTTTTCTATTTTATTTTAAAAAATATTTAGATCTGCAGTCTTATTCCATAATTCTAGTAAATAATGCTGTAAACACATTCGCCGCAGCAAGTTACACGAACACACAGACAGCAAATGACGCTAGCAACATTTGTCGCCTTTTACGCAGCTACATAATTATTTTAAAGGCAGCAGCTTCATAATAAAAATATGAGTTAACTGTATTTCAGTGATGTTACTTTGGCGATTTTTAAAGAAGCAGCTCCGATTTATAATTAAAAAAATGTTTAACTATTAAAAGAGTAGAATAATACGTCGATTTTCATTTGGATTGTCTTTAAAATTGAAAATATATTAGCCCAATTCACAATCTTGTGCAAATGGTCATGCATCATAGCATTTGCAAAATTGTGTAGCATATTTTTAGTCTACACCAACAAAACATACAGTAATGAGTAAAATATGCTACACAATTTTGCACATGCTATGATGCAAGACCATTTGCACAAGATTGTGAATAAAGCTATTGAAGTATTTATCAGAAGCAATAATAAGTACAGTAGTGTGTGTCGGTATAAATAACACGTAATTTCTTGTCCACTAAAATAAAAAATTACTAAAAACAACAGTTTTATGATATCTATTAAAACCAATCGTGTTATATATTTACAGATGTCCCATATGAAAATTGAAATGAATATAAGTACTTCAACCAGAAAGTACTCAGAACAGAAGTAAATTTTTAACTAAATGTTGTCCACACAAAAAGGAATTTTAGTTTTATATACATCTTAATACATTCCTTTGAAATTTTAACAATTATTCTTCGTATACTATCGCCATGACAATTGTAGTATTTTTAGTTCGTCGGTGTGGCATTTCTAACTTTTTTTAAAATTCAAATTTCGAAAAATATGTTTTAAGTAATTATTGAAAAGTATGTAAAAAGTGTTGAAATTTGTCTATATACAAAACTAAAATGTGCTGACAACTGTTTAAGTACAATTATACCGGTAAAATTGGGTGATTTTACATTTATTTCTCTATTTTTCTACGAAAAAAACAATCCATGTTTGAACCAAGGTTCTAAAGGATCTCCCCACAAAATTTTACTCAAATCTATCCAGCAGCACTTACGTGAGACAGATAAGAATTAATAAATAGGTATTTTGTATTCCAAATCAATTACTATCTTCACCAGCAACAATATTTTCTTTAAATATTTCATGTACAACCTACCGCCTTGTTGCCTTGTTGTCGTCTAAATAATCAATCTCACATAAACACATGCATTCTAATTTTGACATTTTGCAGTCGGTAGCTGCTGTCTCGAATGCGTTTACTGCATAAACCTCAATCTCGATCGCTAAAAAGCTTTAAATAAATTACGCAAAAGTGTTACTGAATAGCATTTGCACAGTGTGTTTTACGGTAACATTTAAACATTTTTAACTCAAACAAATCCATGACTCTAAATGAATTTCAGACTCGTTCCATAGAAGAAATGCAACTTTGTGTCAACTGGTAAAAAATAGTTTGTTGACCTTTCCAGTATGTCCCCACAGAGACGCTGCTCATCGAGGCCATGTACGAAATAGGCAGAACTACAAATTAAAAAAAAATTAGAAGCTAAGAGATGCTCCACACAAGGCGTATAAAAGCTTTCGCAAACTTTTAAGGGAGCCTGGAGATTTTAAAATACTTCAAGCAAAAACAATAAATACTAGAAATTTTGTTTTTTAATAAAAGGTCTATGGAAATATTCATCTTGCGCTAGTTCTAATAAGATTTCCAAGTGCAAAATTATTAATTATTTTTTTTTTTTTCAACTTGGAGATAAAGATAAAAAGCAAAGAAACTAATAAAATGTCTGAACAGTTTATAAAAATGAAATGTATTGAAAAAATGTTTTATTGTTTTCATGTTTCAATATATAATATTGAAGTGGGAGGGTGGGCCTTTTTCAAGCTACACACACTAGAAGGGGGGTAGAATTCCGTACCAGCAAAATAAAAAAGAATATTTCATGCAGTTCTCAAGCAAATATAGAAAACTTCACAACATAAAACTGATGATCGACTATAATTAAAAAGCATCATTGGAGTCGAACATCGAAAATCGTCTATTTTTCTACCTCAGAGAAGATATAATCTTCAAATTTTTTCCAAAATATTGGAAACATCGCTCGCTAAATACTAAAAGGAAAAATCAAAAAAAAAATTGCTGAAAATTGTACCCAATATTTTAAACACACTGGACCAGGGTATCGAAAAATCAAAAATTTTAATTTTAAAATGCTTACAACTGGGTCATTTTAAAACATAACCATGCAGATTAAGGCACCGTTTTGTTGACATTGACTAGGTTAGGTTAGGTTGCTCAGGCTTTTGGGCGTAAAGAGACCGACTCACTTGGGTCCTAAAGGTCCCGTTGTGTCACCTGGATATAAACTAGAAATCAAACAAAAATTGAAGAAATACCAATCATTAGAATAATTTGCAGGTGCGAGGTACCCAACTTTGAAACCACACAGCGCCATTCCTAGAAAGTTGATGGTACCGAGCTTTAAAACTTAAGCTCGAATACTCCTCTGCTATGCTGATGTGTTACAAATAGCTGAGTTATTTTCAAAATATATTGTTTCCACCTCACTGTTGGCTGTAGGTCTTCATTGTAATTTTTCTTTATGAATGTGTAACGCAACACAACGCACAATCATCTATTTCCGTACGGAAAGTGTGATCAGTTTCGTACTTTGCTTTAAAAAATTACATTTGACAAAACTTGACGAAAACTTTTATTAAGTACATTATAGTTTGTCACATATAATTTAATGTATTTGCACAGTTGTTTACGTTTGCTTAAGTTATCTTATGCACATTGCAGTTGGGCCTTATGTTTGTATTCAAATGTTTTGATTTTATTGAAGCTGGCAGTACTACGAATGTTGTGTTTGGCGTCTTTGCTAAAAGCCTGAATAAAAAGATTGCCATATAAGTTTCTGATTTCCTGTGTAACCGCCCGTATTTATAATACTAGATAGTTGCCTAAATGTCACCCTAAAACCTGAGTTTGACGTAATTATAAATATTTTTTTCTTTTCGATTGTAGTCAAAGCGGTTGGAAACCTTGTAATTCTTTCCATAGTGTTTTACTTCGCTCATTTTCCGGCGCAACGGTGCGATGCAACATTGAAATTCTTTTTTACCGATTTTGCTTTTACTAGAAGTTTATTGTAAATATTGAGTGCATTTGGCGATAGAAGTAAAAGTTATAGCTTTCAACCAAATGCAACACTTGATTGCAAACCGACAGCTGAGAGTGAGTGAACTAAGTCGATCGGAGTCTAGCCTCATCTATCGATGTTTGAAGATTATTTCGCTAAATACTAGGTTCATGTACTGCTATAGTTCATATAAAATAGCTTCCACTGCTTTTTTGTTCGTTACAATGGATATAATCTATGCAGCGACTACTAATTGTTCTTTAAAGCTTTTCTCAGACCTGCTTTTTAATTCTTCTATTTATCAATCAGCTTTACATTTCGTGTTTTACAAGAAACATTGCAAACTTAACCAAAGTGGTTAAGAGAGGCAATCTGAGGCCTATTTCACTAAACTAAAAGTTCAAAAGTTACAGTCACAAGTCTACTTCTTACAA
Organism: Gymnosoma rotundatum; assembly: GCA_916610165.2. NCBI lineage: Eukaryota > Metazoa > Arthropoda > Insecta > Diptera > Tachinidae > Gymnosoma > Gymnosoma rotundatum. The sequence continues at coordinate 171,964,019 of OU744336.1, read as the reverse complement.
GTGCTGATGAAATGTGTTGCATTAAAGTTTTCTTGTAATGATGTAGTGTAGCTTTTTGCACTTGTAAACCACAATTCCAACAATTACAAGTTCTTGTATGCATTGTGGTATTCATTTTACAATTCTTATTTATTGTTACTATAAACTCTAAAATATCCTATTCAAACGCAACATAAGACTTTTAAATAATATTTCATAAATGTTTTAAATAAAATAAATTACTTTTTATAAAGTTTTCCTTTCCAATTTATTAAGAACTAAGTATTTTTTTTTTTTTTTAATAAAAATATTGTTATTTTGTATTTTTTCATTATTTCACCGCGCGGTTGCGTGGCATCTTCAGGAAGCAGGAAACAAAAATATTAAGTTTTTTTAAACACAACATTGTCATACGAATAAATCTATATATATTGTTACGTTTTTTCCCCTTTTAGAACAAACGTACGGATTCTTTTGATTGCAAATACCACTGTGGCTCATTATTCTGTATTTAAACTTTATGGCTTTCTCTGGCTATACTTCTTGATCCTACCGGTCTTGTGAATCCCATGGTCTCGTATTTACTACACATGCGTTATTATTACAAACGCAGCCATCCACGCTACACTACTGTGTTACTCCGGCGAGACATGAACTCCTCGATGCCTTGTTTAGTAACCTTAACCATCCACAGACATCTCCACTACTCCTTTTATCCATGCCAGTCATCCCCTTTAATCCAATAGCCACAACACACGTCTGCCATACACTTTGTTGTTATACTGTTACACTTTCCTGCGCAACCGCTACCTTTCTTACTTTTTATTATAAAGGGCTTCTCGACAATTATCTGTTACTCTTATATTAAATTGGACGTCTCCACTAAATTATCTGCCATGGCTTCACACAATAATTGTCTTTTGCCTCTCAGGAGGTTTGTACTGCTGCTTCTTAATTTTTAATTGCTTTGTAACAATTTTTATTTTCCGTTGTACGCATTTCCGACGGCGGGGATCGAACCCACAATCTTCTGTTTTACAGCACGCACCTCTACCAACGCAACCATTGAGGTTGCTCAGCTTTTGTTAGCTAATTGTGGTTTTTTTTCTATACACACACCATTAGTTGAATTAACTTATTCACCACGCTCATACGGATAACAACAAGAGGGGTTGCCAGATCTTATATTCGTAACAATATAAAAATGGTGTAAAAAATGTATAGTAATTCATAAAATGAGAACGGCTAGGCCGATTTCTGTAAAATTTTTTGTCAGTTATTCGTATTTTCGAGGAGAAGGTCTTTACGGCAGAAAATTTCATAATCATAAGTATTCTCCCGGAATTTCTTTCTTACAGACTTTAATAAATTAAGCCCCTCTTTTGAAGTATTTTGTTTGTTAAAAATTTATTTGTCATGTAAAACGCATAAACATTTGAGCAATTAACAGACACAGCAATAATATTTTTATATGAACTCACACAAAGAAACAGATTCTAAAGATAAATGATTTTCCGGATTTTTCTCTTAAGCTTTTTGTTTTCTGAAAATTTTGTCTTAGTTTTCTTGATACCAAGGCCGCGCTTAAATAAATGTAAACATCGTTTCAAATTAGACAGATCGTTTATGCAAGTATGTTGTCGAAGCCAAATATGTTCCTATGTAAGTTTACACAAAATCATATAAATAATCATACAAAATATTTGAAGATGAGAGAAAGAGTAATGCGCAAATTATGTTTCTTGTGGATTTGGTACAACGAGTATTTCCAAATTATCTGAATATGTATGTGTGGATAAGAGAAAGTGGAAAATAATACTGCTTAGCTGGTGATGACTTTTAGCGGTCTGCTATACACGATCAAAATACTCATCCAGCATTATGATGGTATTTAAGAGAACAATACGGAAGTTTTTACAAAAGAGACCTCCGGAGGAAAACTTTAAGATTTAGTAAAAAAAAACTTTTTTTCTACTGCTTTTTATTATATTTTTCTTTATTTTGCAGATAATTGCTCGACTTGTTTGCGTGTCATTTTTGCAATAATTAAAGTGCGATTTTGACAGCTTAAAATTAAACTAAAAATTAATGCTTCACGGGTCATCCAGCATGTTTGCAAAAAAGTTTACAGCACAAGTACACGACATTCACATTTAGCAATTTTATATAGACCGCTTTAACATTAACGCAGCCAAGTATCTAAGTAAGATTTGTTCTCGTGACATGTTCTTCACTCTATCTAGCAGATGACCTCATACTTAACAGCATTAGCAAAGAGGAGCAACAACTAGAAGTTATTTGACAGCGCTACTGTTCTACAAAAACTGTACTTATTATTGTTGTGATCCTTCGCCACTACACGTGTACTATTTTAAAGCTAAGGCCATAAATATTTAAATGTTACTGTAAACATATTTTTTAAACATTTTTAATACGCAATTAAATTTTATTAATGTTTTTGTTTTATCATATTTTTTGTTTCTGTTTTTAGTAATTAAAAATTTAGTTGATAAGATTTAAACTAGAATAATTATATAAGGCTTTCGATATCTTCATCTTAAATAAATATAAAAATAACACTAGGCTACAACAAAATTACTTATAAGCAAAGAGAAAATGTTTTCAATTTAATGAATAGAAATTTGTTTTAACATTTAAAAAAAAAAAAAACGAGCTTTTTTATAGTAAAATTTTAAAGAAATTTCAAACAATTCAAAAGAAATCCATGAAACTCAAACAGAATTTTAGTCACCCACCATTGAAAAAGTTGCAATTTTTTTGTCAACTGGTGGAACAATAATTGGTTGAACTTACTAGCGTGTCTCCACACAGACGCTACTTATCTAATAACAAACAGTTGAAGTATTATATCCGCTATAGCAGACAATTATAAAAAATAATATAAAAACTTAAAGGGTGTCCCAATAGAACCCAATATTTTGACATAAATTCCCTCTTCTAAATTAAAAGATGATTCATTCATGGTACGGAAACTTTCGTTTGTGAGTCCAACTCGCACTTCAATCAATAAAGTTTAAGTACACAGCAAATTTATTCTAAAATCACCTTAAATTCAAAACAATTTACTTATTTTAATAACTAAAAGGACACGATTACCTACAAAATAAAAATATATAAATTTATGTTGAAAAAGCTCTCCCTTGTCGGCAAAAATAGCTTCTAGGCGTCTTCGCATGCTTCTACCAAAATTGTTTCGTATCGGATTTTATTTTTTTTCCCACCTACTCTGTCAATAAAATAGCTTTTAGATTTTCCTTTAAGGAATTTTGATGTTTTCAGTTTCGTCTTTCTTATAAATCTGAACTTTGTTCAATAGGGTTGACGTCTGACAATTAAGTAATATCCATACACGGGCAAGATACAACATGTGTTGGGGTCATGTTGCTCTCAAGACCCAATTTGCACTTGGATGAAAATTGTTTTTTGGGAAGCCTATGTATCCATTTTTATTTTTGTTCACTTTGTCAGCGGCCATACGACCCCAAACTATTACATTTCCACCATCATTGACTTTTCTCCACACATTTTCTGTACCATCTGACCAAAATACATTAAATTTTGATTCGTTGCTAATACACGACTTTTTCCGAAGAAGAATCAGGCTTTTTTTTAACCTAACCTCTTTTTCTTATTTACATTTATTTATTTTTTTTATTAATTGAATTTTTTTCATTGTTGCCTAGTGTAATACAGAATAAAGGTTAAAAAGCGTTTCTGGCCGCGTAATCTTTCAGTTTTATAGAGATTTCTAGTGAAGACGGTGTTTGAAATGGCTAATCTTTTTTTAACGTGTGCAGCTGTCCTGGCTGTCATCGCTCATGTAGCTGCAGAAACCGCAAAAGTACCAGGACCTCTTTCCTCATCGAAGTCAAATGTTACAACTGAATGGATCGAACAGAAACTAGATCATTTTAATAAGAGTGATAACAGGACCTGGAAAATGGTGAGTGATAACAAGTTATTGTTGTTTTTCCTTTCATTTAGATTAATATTTTATTTTAGCGATATATGGCCAATAATGAATTCTATGTGCCCGGTGGCCCTTTGTTTATTGTTGTCGGTGGTGTAGGGTATATTTCGTTTAATCCTATTAGTATTACTAAAGGACTTTTTTACGACACAGCAAGAGAACATAATGCTTTCTTATTGCAAACTGAACATCGTTTTTACGGCGAAAGCAGACCAGTATCGAACATGACTATTGAAAATCTAAAGTATTTAGATGTTAAACAGGCCCTGGCTGATTTGGCACATTTTATTCGCACCATTAAGTCCTCGTCTCCTAGTATGAATAATTCGAAGGTAATTTTGGCTGGTAATTCTTATTCCGGTTCTATGGTCACATGGTTTAAGAAATTGTATCCTGATCTGGCAGTTGGTGGTTGGGCCTCAAGTGCTCCTCTATTAGCTAAATTGGATTTCAAGGGTTAGGATTCATTTCAACTCTCTGCTCAAAATTTAAGTAATAATTTGCAAATAATTAAACTTTCAGAATATAAAGAAGCGGGCGCTCAATCGATTCGTTTGGTAGGCGGTGATGCTTGTTACAATCGAATAGCGAATGGCGTAAAAGAACTGGAAAAAATGTTGGCGGAAAATAGATCTACTGAAATTCAACGTGCTTTCAATATTTGTTCTACATTTAATGCGAATAGTGAATTGGATGTTACGATTTTGTCTTCAAATGTATTCAGTCCATTTGCACTCTATTTGCAACTTCATACGTAACTTAATTAAGATTTTAAAAATAAAACCAATTTGCAAATACTTTCCTTTCTAGCTCGAGAAGTCCATATATAAAAAATGCCTGCGACGAACTAATGCAAGGACCAGATGATTTTAAAGGTTTAGCCAACTTTGTACTGTCTTTTCATGACAGTAGGAGTTGCAATAACTTCACCTACAAAAGCAAGATGAATGCCGCTAAAAACACAGCATTTGGGTATACATCTGGTAAGATAAAATAGTAGACAGATCTTCAACTATTTAAAATAGTCTTCAAAGACGTTGTTCGTTTATTCGAAACCTTTTAAAAATCTCGTTGACTACAAGAATCTTAAAAAGAACAACAAATGTATTTTCAGTCTTTTGAAGCACTAAAGCAGTCTTTTCAATAAAATTTAAAAATCTTATAATAATAAAGATCTTATAAAAATAGTTTCAAACTTTGAAAATTAAATTAAAAATAGATTTTTAAAAACAAGTTTTAAAATCTTCCTACGCTTAACGGCGTCAGAAAGAATTTTTGAAATATGTTTTACTTGGAAGTCTTCATAAAGTTCAGAAAAAAAAATTCAATTTTATAAAAGTTTTCTAAAAGTTTAAAAAAGCTTTTTCAACTTAACAAAAAAAACTTTTTAAGCTTTGCTTGTAAAAGTCAACAGAGCTTTAAAAAGCTTTCTTAAAGTTTAAGGGCCAAATTTACAGTCTAACAATTCACAATGGTGCATTTTCAAAAGAAAATAATTATAATAATAATTTTTCAATCATTACTCTTAACGACCTATTTAGTAACTAATGAGATTTGGGAAGTTTCCCAACAGCAAAGAAAGAACTAAGGAAAAAATTATTAATTAAACCATAGTCACTAGTTAATAAAAGACTGTAAATTTGCGCAATAAAACAATACTTCGAAAGCACTTAAAAGCACTACAAAACTTTTTTTTTTTTAGTACGCCAATGGTATTATCAGCAGTGTAATGAATTTGGTTGGTTTCAAACAACTAATTCTATGCAACAACCATTTGGTACCAAGATCCCTCTTAGCTTTTTTACTTACTTGTGTAAAGACGTCTTTGGCGATAAGTTCACACCCGAATATATAGAAAGTCAAGTTAATAAAACAAATCAATTATTTGGAGGACTTAATCCACAAGTTAAAAAGGTCTACATGACATATGGTCAATTGGAACCTTGGCTACCAGTAGGCATGCAAGACGTAAAAAAGGCAACAATAATACCAAGTAAGTTCTATTCGTATCTTTAACAAACAGGAATTAAATTTTTTTTATATATTTATTTAGTGGAATCGTTTGCGTCAGATATAGGCTCAATACTTGATGATAACAGCGAGAAACTTAAAGCTGCCAAAATGAAATTTAAGGAATTAGTCAACGATTGGTTAAAGAATTAAAAGAAATAACATTAAGTGAATACAACTGGCTTTAAATAAAATTTTGTTTTAATTTCAAGTTACTGTATACTGTCGTTATTTGAGCGACTCCTGATTATTAGACCTACTTTTAAACTTTTTTGATTACGGCTGTAAATCTTTGGAACCGAAAAGGCCAACGTTAAATCCCCTCGTTTATTTAACGTTCAGTAAAAGTAACGTCATCAGCAGCCAGACAATTTTGTAAAAAAAATGTATTGTTCCCTCAAAAGAGGTCCAATCTATCAAGTATGAGACCAAAGGTACGCATATTAAAAAATTTGATTGAAATGGGATTTGCATTGTCAAGTTTTTTTTTATTAAATTCATATTTCAGTTTTTTTATTAAATCGAAATATGGTCATATCTTTTTAAACCATACACGTATCGAATAATGTCATTAAACGCCACATTAAGCTTTCTTTTGATTTCATAATCGCAACTGGCAAATAGTTGACAGCCATATAATAAGGGCTGATATTAAGTATGATTTGTCTGATTTTATTTGGTGTACAGAACTAAGTTTGCTACAGGTTTCTTAGCATTGAAAATGTTCGATCGCATGCATAGTTTACGTGGTTAAGCCAAGTGAAAGTAAATACCAAGATTTTTAGCATAGTCTAACAATTTCAATTGATGACTGGTCGTTCAAACTTAAAGTGGGATTTGCACAAAGTTATAACAACCTCTTTTTAATTATCAGAGACTTGGCCTTATCAGAATTAATGGCTAGACCATTACCACTGGCCCATACATAGACAATATCTTCTAACTTCCGATTTAAAGTTCTTACGCATTCATCAACAGCGTTGTTGCTGCAACGTTTATAAAGCTAAACATCATCGGAATACAATCTAACCTGACAATGTTCAAGTTTGTTCTGAAGATCATTAACATATAGCGAAAAGAGCAGAGGACCTAAGATAGAGCCTTGTGGAACATCTCGCCTTAATGGCAAATAGTCTGAAACTGACGTAGTTGTTTTAACATATCTATTAGATAGGAATTTATTAGACTTGTGTTAAGTTTGAAATACAAAATATCATGATTAAGCATATCCAACGCTTTAGAATGATCCAGGAGATCTAAAAAGTTTACGTTAGTGTGTCCCCAAAGAGACGCTGCTCATCGAGGCCATGTACAAAATGGTCAGAACTACAAGTTTAAAAAATAAAATTAAAAGTTAAGAGATGCTCAACACAAGGCGTATAAAAGCTTTCGCAAACTTTTAAGGGAGCCTGGAGATTTTAGAATACTTCAGGCAAAAAAACAATAAATACTACAAATTTTGTTTTTAAATAAAAAGTGTAGGGAAATATATATCTTGCAGTAGTTCTATTAAGATTTCTAAGTGCAAAAGTTTTAATTATTTTTTTGTTTTTCAACTTGGAGATATAGATAAAAAGCAAAGAAACTAATAAAATGTCTGAACAGTTTATAAAAATTAAATGTTTTGAAAAAATGTTGTTAAACAGATTGAAGTGGGAGAGTGGGCCCTTTTCAAACAACACATACTTCAAGGGGAGTTCCGTACCAGCAAAATAAAATAGATTATTTTATGCAGTTCTCAAGCAAATATAGAAAACTGTACAACATAAAACTGATGATCGAGTAGGATTATAAAGCATCATTGGAGTCGAACATCGAAAATCGACTAATTTCTAAGTCAGAGAAGATATAATCTTCAAATTTTTTCAAAAATATTGAAAACTTCGCTCGCTAAATACGATAAAGAAAAATCAAAAAAAAATTGCTAAAAATTGTACCCAATATTTTGAACAAACTGGACCAGAGTATCAAAAATTAAAAACCTTAATTTTAACAACTCGGTCATTTTAAAACATAGCCATTCAGGTTAAGGCACCGTTTTGTAGATATTGACTAGATATAAAAAAAATAATTGAAGATATACCAATCATTAGAAAAATTTACAGGTGTGAGGTTCCCAACTTTGAGACCACACAGCGCCATTCCTGGAAAGTTTATGGTACGTATCCAGCTTTAAAACTTAAGCTCGAATACTCCTCTGCTATGCTCATGTGTTACAAATGGCTGAGTTATTTTCAAAATATGTTCTTTCCAACTCACTGTTGGCTGTAGGACTTCATTGCAATTTTTCTTTATAAACCCAAAATCAGCTATTTTCGTACGGAAAGTGTGATCGGGTTCGTACTTTGCTATAAGAAATTGCATTTAACGAAACTTGACGAAAAGTTTTATTGAGTACATTATAGTTTGCCACATATAATTTAATGTATTTGCACAGTTGTTTAAGTTTGCTTGAGTTACCTTACGCACATAACAGTTAGGCCTTATGTTTGTAGTAAAATGTTTTGATTTTATTGAAGCTGGCAATACTATGAACGTTGTGTTTGGTGTCTTTGCTAAAAGCCTGAACAACAACATTGCCATATAAATTTCTGATTTTTTGTGTAACCACCCGTTTTTATATAACGAGGTAGCTGCCTATATGCCACCCTGAGACCCGATTTTTGATGCTAAAAGGGAAAAGTTTGACGTAATTATTAATATTTTTTTTCTTTTCGATTGTAGTCAAAGCGGTTGGAAACCTTGTAATGCTTCCCATGGTTTTTTACTTCTATCCTTACCCATTTTGCTTCTACAATAAATTTAATGTAAAAATTAAAAAAAAAAAAAAAAAAAAGTTCATATAAAATAGACAACACAGCTTTATTGTTAGTTACCATTGATATAATCTATGAAGAGGTTTCGTCTATAAAATAATATACTAATGTTTTTTAAAGCTTTTCTTAGACCTGTTTTTTTAATTCTTCTATTTATCAATCAGCTGTGAATTTCGTATTGCAAATTTAACCAAAGAGACCATTCAGAATTGATAGAAAATATTTACAGTTGCATAAATTTGCAATCTGAGACCTATTTCACTAAACTACAATTGTACAAGTTAACAAGTTACAATCACAAGTCTAGTTCTTACAAGTGCTGATGAAATGTGTTGCATTAAAGTTTTCTTGTAATGATGTAGTGTAGCTTTTTGCACTTGTAAACCACAATTCCAACAATTACAAGTTCTTGTATGCATTGTGGTATTAATTTTACAATTCTTATTTATTGTTACTATAAACTCTAAAATATCCTATTCAAACGCAACATAACACTTTTAAATAATATTTCATAAATTTTTTAAATAAAATAAAATATTTTGACAAAGTTTTCTTTTCTAATTTATTAACAACTACGTATTTTTTTTTTAATAAAATTATTGTTTATTATTTTTCTATTTTTTAATATTTCACCGCGCGGTTGTGTGGCATTTTCAGGAAGCAGGAAACAAAAACAATAAATTTTTTCAAACACAACAATAAAGTGAACAAACAAATTTCTTTTTATTTATTTATTCAATATAGATTGTAAGCCCAAATTAATCCAGTTAAATTATGTGGCAAATACATCAAAATTTAAAAATTTGAAAATTAAAAAAACAAAAAATTCAAATATTCTAACACATGCATTTTCATACGAATAAATTTTTTTATAAAAATTTAATTTGTAGTGTGTTAATACTTGCACATTTATTGAGTCCATATTCTGTGTATTGACAAAATTAGTTTGGTTTAGACGCAATTGGTTTGTGTCTGAGGTTTCAATTTCAAAATTTTGCTACAAACACATCTTCTGAACAGTGTTGTATTTTAATTTCTACTCAATATTATACCAATTACGTACTTATTGCGCTATAAATTATTGAGATTTTGTATGGAATATTGAACTCAATAATGCCTGTTAAGAAATAATTGTTCAACTCCCTTTTCGTAATGGTTTTTCTAAAGTAGAATCTAAGATTGAGAAAATGTATGTTATACCTTTTCTTATCACGTCAAAAATTCAAAACTTCAAATGTCTAAAGTTTGTCGTGATCTTTTACTACTGCATACTTAATAGCAGCCAGCAAAGAGGTACAACAACTACAAGTTATTCGACGGCGTAACTGTTCTACAAAAACTGTACTTATTATTGTTGTGATACTTCTGTACTACGCGTGTACGTTCAAGGCTAAGGCCATACATTTTTAAATGTTATTGTAAACATATTTCTAAGAAACCATATTTAGTGCTTAATTAAGTTTTATGAATCTGTTTTTATCATATTCTATATTTCAGTTCTTAGAATTTAAACATTTAGATGATAAGACTTAAATTAAACTACGTGTTAAGCTTTCAAAGTTTTTATCTTACTAAAATATAGAAAAAACACTATGCTGCAACAAAACTACGGTGTCATGTTTTTAATTTTACGAATATAAAAATATTTTTAAATATTTAAAATTTTTTCAGATCTGATCATAAACTGCACAGAGCAAGCGAAATCTATATGACTTTCACAATAAATTTTAGTCACGCACCATAGAAAGAATGCAATTTTCACATGTGCCCAACTATTATTTTATTATCCCAATTTAATTATTAAATCACCGATATTGACTATTGAGAGTGAAAGCACGTTTGGATTGCCATTTTGCTGACACTTAATTAGTTAGCTCTTCAGGATACGTTTCACAATAACCAACAATAATTCTATTTTTTCTTCCCCACTGTATACGACTGACTTTTTTTGGTTCTTTTATACAATTAAAAGTTGATGGAAAATAAAATATCACACGGTACTTTGCAAATTACTCAATTAAATTTAACCACGGGAATCTTTCATTAAATTAATTAATTAAAAAAAAATCGTTGCTATTTTTTTACTATCCCAATTACATTAATTAATCACGCATATTTATTTTTGAGGGTTAAAGCGCGTCTGTTTATCGTCCTTTCTAGCTATGAAAACAAAAATTTACAACAACTATTAAGAATAAAAGGGTGCCTTACACAAGACGTAATCCGCAAAAGGCAGATATTTGAAATTTACGAAGATCGTTTGTATAAAAAATTGAATTAAAGCTGAAAGGGTGTCCCAATAGAAGACAAAATAAAAAATTAAAAGGTGATTCATACATGGTACGGAGACTTTTGTTTGTGAGTCAAACTCGCACTTTATTTTAATTTATTTATTATTTCATTGTTGCCCAGTGTAATCAAAAAGGGTATAAAAGCGCTTCTACGGCCAGAACTTCTAGTTTTATAAGAGACTTTTAGTGAATTTGGTTGAAATGGCTAAACTTTTTTTAACGTGTGCAGCTGCCCTGGTTGCCATCGCTTTTGTAGCGGCAGAAACTGAAGAAGTAACCGGATCTCTGTCCTCATCGATATCACATGTTACAACAGAATGGATCGAACAGAAACTAGATCATTTTAATAAGAGTGATAACAGAACCTGGATGATGGTGAGAGATTAAAGCTCTGTGTTGTTTTTCCTTAGATTAATATTTTATTTTAGCGATATATGGCCAATGATGAATTCTTTGTGCCTGGTGGCCCCTTGTTTATTGTTGTTACTGGTTTACGGCCTGTTTCTCAAAGCCCAATTACTATAACTGAAGGCCTTTTTTATGACACAGCTAGAGAACATAATGCTTTCCTATTTCAACTTGAGCATCGTTATTTCGGTGAAAGCAGACCAGTAAAGAACATGACTACCGAAAATCTAAAGTATTTAGATGTTATACAGGCTCTGGCAGATTTGGCCCATTTTATTCTCACTATATAGTCCTCGTCTCCTGCCATGAATAATTCGAAAGTTATTTTCGCTGGTGCTCATTATTCCGGTTCTATGGTCACATGGTTTAAGAAATTGTATCCTGATCTTGCAGTTGGTGGTTGGGCCTCAAGTGCTCCACTACTTGCTAAACTGGACTTCAAGGGTAAGCTCTCTTCTCTACATTAACTCTCTTCTCAAAATTTTAGTAAGAATTTACAAATAATTAAACTTCCAGAATTTAAAGAAGCGACCGGTCAATTAATTCGTTCAATAGGCGGGGAGTCTTGTTACAATCGCATAGCGAACGGAGTAAAGGAAATGGAAAAAATGGTGGCAGAAAATAGATCTGCTGAATTAAAAAGTGCTTTTAATATTTGTGACGCATTTGATGCAAATAATGAGTTGGATGTTGAGGCTTTGTCTTCTTTCGTGTTCGCTGCATTTGAAGTTCAAGTGGAAAATCATAAGTAAGGAAGTTGCAATTTCAAAAATAAAAACTATTTTCAAGTCAGTTAATTTTAACAAACAGTGGTCATGTGATAAAAACCTTCTGCACAGAACTAATGCAAGGATCGGATGATTTTAAGAGCTTGAGCAACTTTGTAGTGTTAACTTATGTAACTTCTAGTTGCAATGATTTCACATATAAAAATGATGTTGCTGCCGCTAAAGTCACGACATTTGGAGATGAATATGGTAGGATAAAATATTAGAAAGTTATTCAACTATTTAAATATTAAACTGCAACATTGTTCGCTTTTTCAAAAGCTTTCAAAATCCCTTTGGCATATTTAAAGTTTTCTGAAGCGTTAAATCAGCCTTTTCAAAAAGCTTTGTTAAGTTTAAAAAAGGTTGAAGAAATGTTTTTTTGCTTTAAGAAACTTTGCTCAGGAAGGTCAGAGAGCTTCAGAGAAATGTTGAAAGCTTTCTAACCCAAACGAATATTTTTATATTAACAGTACTACTGCACTACCTTATTATTATTGAATAATGGGATTTAAAATTTCAACTAATGTTAAAAAAAAGAATTATGGAAAAAATCGTCAGTTAAACCATAGTCACTAGTTAATTGTAAATTTCAGTATTAAAAAAAAATCCTGTGAAAGCACCAAAAAGTGTAAAAATACTATAAAACTTTTTTTATAGATCGCCAAATGTACTATCAGGTGTGTAACGAGTTTGGTTGGTTTCAAACAACTACGTCTACGCAACAACCATTTGGTACCAAGATGCCCATTAGCTTGTTTTATTACACTTGTAAAGACATGTTTGGTGATAAGTTTACACCCGAATATATGGAAAGTCAAATTAAGAAAACAAATCAATTATTTGGAGGACTTAATCCACAAGTTGAAAATGTCTACATGACTTACGGTCAACTGGATCCTTGGCTACCCGTAGGCATACAAGACGTAAACAAAGCAACAATAATACCACGTAAGTTTAATTCGTAATTTAAACATACAGAAATTGAAAATCGTTTATGCATTTATTTAGTGGAATCGGCTTCATCAAATATTCGCTCAATAGATGACGATGACAGCAAGGAGCTTAAAGCTGCCAAAATGAAATTTAAGGAATTAGTTAAAGAGTGGTTAAAGAATTAACTGAACTAACATTAAGTGAACTTAACTATCTTTAAATAAAGTTTTTCCTATTCAAGCGGGTTTAATTAAATTTGTTTGTTTTTTCGAATAATTTTGTGGAAAGTTTATCATATACGGGGGCTGCTCTATATATATCTGGCCTAATAGAGACAATGCGAATATTTATAATCAAAAATGGTTTTATTGTTTTTCAAAGTATTCTCCAGCATGATTTATACACTTTTGCATGCGCTCAAACCAGTTGACGAAGCACCTTTTCCACTCCGATTGAGACACCTCTAAAACATGGTTTTTTTAACAATTCAACAGCTTCTTCTGGCGACGAAAATCGTTGACCACGCATTTTTTTCTTGATGTGCGGAAATAAGAAGAAGTCATTAGGTGCCAAGTCAGGGCTGTACGGCGGATGTCCCATTAATTCGACGTTTTGGCCGGTCAAAAACGCTCTGGTTTGAGCCGATGTGTGAGAGCTCGCATTGTCATGGTGAACAATGATTCGTCTTCTCTTGTTGGTTTTTCGGATTTCTCCGATGACTTCAGGCAAACAAATTGTAGTGTACCACTCAGAAGTGACCGTCCTACGTCGCTCAAGCGGAACAGTCGCCACATGACCAGTTTTGCCAAAGAAACAGGCGACCATTTGCTTCGAAGTGCTTCTTCCACGAACAACTTTCGTTGGATTTTGCTCGTCTTTGAAGACCCACACGATCGATTGTTGTTTCGTTTCGGGCTCATACGCATAGATCCATGATGCGTCACCTGTGGCGATCTTATAAACGTCTTTTGAAGCACCGCAATCATATTTTTGCAACATTTCTTTGCACCAATCGACACGAGCTTTTTTTGAGCGACTTTCAAATTGTGCGGGATCCAACGAGAACAAACCTTTTTTACGGCCAGATGTTCATGCAGTATCGAATGTATGCTGGTGGAAGAAATGTCCAAGGGTGTCTCTATCTTTCGGTATGTCGCATGTCGATCTTGCATTATGAGTTCACGCACGGCATCAATGTTCTCTGGCACAACAGCCGTTTTTGGACGACCTTCACGGAATTCGTCTTTGAGCGAGCTTCAGCCACGACTAAATTCATTATACCAATTTTTCACAGTGCTATAGGATGGTGCTTCATCGCCATACAAAGATTTAAGTTCATCAATGCACTCTTGTCGTGATAATCCACGTCGAAAGTTGTGAAAAATGATGGCACGAAAATGTTCACGAGTTAATTCCATTTTTTTCTATATTAATTTTTTCAAATCACTGTAAACAACACAAATAATGGTAGAACGTCAAAACGTTTTGAGTACGATTATGCTTAAAATGACAAACTTTCCAATGGAAATGTCAGATTGCACTTGGTAGCACTCAGTGTTACCAGGCCAGAAATATATATAGCAGCCGTCGTAAGCGACCATTTCGATTTTGTAATAGCTCGTGTTTTCGAAATGTTTTCACAGCCGGATTGTGTGTTTAATATAACTAGAGTTTGCCTGACGTAGAAATTTAACCAAGTTTATAATTAACCGACTTCAAAAAAAAAAGAATAGCGAGCGCTTTCGATGTGATAACATCATTTTCAAGCCGCGTTTTTGACTGAATGTTGCTTTTTTATGTTTGTGCCTGCAGAACTCAGTCATTTCTAAACCGGTTTTGAAATTTTTTAGTATTATGATGGATTATGCTTACAGATTGGTCCCGTTTAAAAAACAGCTCATAATCTTAAAAATTAAAATACAACACACATATTTTTTACGTGTATTATGAACTGTAAAGGGCGATTCTGTAAATTTAAATTAACTGTGTATTACTATAGCTCCCAATAACAAAAACTTATACAAAAATAAATCAAAAATTAAAGATTGACCCCATAATTGATGTAAATTTACTTATATGGGACTATCTTTTGAACCGTTATAGACAAACGCTTGCTAATTGGACAGGATGTCGATTGCTATGGCCGTTATAGTAACAAGTATTAGTATTACAAATTATAAATTAAAGGGTGCGCCAATAGTTCATTAAATTTGATGTATATGACCATACTTTTGAACAGTTGTAGACAGAGGATTCAAATATAACACGAACCTGTATTGCTAAGCTCGCTATTACTACAAGTATAAAATTTGGATTTGGAAATTAAAGGCTGTTCCAATAGTTAATGTAATTTTGTGTATGTGACCAAACTTTGAAACCGTTATAGACAGAACGCTGAAACTTAAAAAGAAAATGTATTTCTAAGTCCGCTATATCAACGAGTTTATAATTTGAATTTATGAATTAAAGGGTGTCCCATAATTACTGTAGATTTACTTATATAGGCCTATCTTTTGAGCCGTTACTGAAAAACGCTTGTAAATTTGACGCAATGTCGATTGCTATGGCCGTTATAGTAACAGCTGATAATATTTAACATTATAAATAAAAGGGTGCACCAATAGTTCATTTAATTTGGTATATGGCCATACTTTTAAACAGTTGTAGACAGACGATTGAATTTTAAAAAGAACTCCTCTATAACAACAAGAATAAAATTTGGATTTGCAAATAACCGGGTGGTCCCAATAGTTGATACAATATGGTGTATGTGGCCAGACAGCTGAAATTTACAAGGGACATGTTTTGCTTAGTCCGCTATAACAAGAAGCTTATAATTTGAATTTATAAATTAAAGGGTGTTTCCAAAATAATGTAATTTGTTCTATATGGCCGTATTTTTTGAACCGTTGTATACAAACACCTGAATTTCAGACAGAAGGTCTACTACTTTGTTTCGTATAATAAGAAGTATAAATATTTTAAATTATAAATAAAAGGATTTCACAACGGAATATATGGAATACGTAAATAAATAAATAATAGACTTAAATGTCTTTAAATCAAGTTTTATTCAATTGAAGCTTTTTTTTAATTTCTAAAATTTCTCGGTAAAACTTTATACAATCCAAATTGTGTCAGTTATTCCATTTAGTCAGGTATGCGACTAAAAGTGAGAAAGCGTGAAGAATTTTAATTTCTGTATGAATACACAAGAAAGATGTAAATAAATGAATGAGCACTCAGGGCGCTTCCAATGCCTGTTCATTGAAGATAAGGTAATATAAATACCGCCTTTAAGGGATCGTGGGAAACTACAGCTATTCACCTTGAAGACATCTCAGAATATCTATTCCGATAATCGAAATAATATCTTTAGAACAAAAAAATATGTACATTGGTTGGAGATTTTACGACAGCATTTTAAGGAAGCAATCAGTTTTTCCTGTATTTAAGTTTCAACGATTGTAGAAATAAAATGATCAAATTTAAGTTGTGTTAGTGATGTTTGTCAAGTAAAGGCATAAAAGCTTTATAGATCGATGGAAGTTTGTTCAAAAGCTTAAGAACTATTTTTGGACATATAACTCAATGTTAATAAAAGATTAAAAGGACTAGTGCGTGCTACCAGTTGACCGCTTGTAAAGCTTTTACGGGTAGAAAAACACAGCGGTAGTGGAAATATTAAAAATGCTGAATGGTACAATAAAGAAGAGGCTATCTATAAATTATAGCTATTCGTTGACATTATAAGAAAGGTTGATGATTTGCCAGCATTAAGAAGTTGCTTAATCGAGAACAAGTTAATCTGAATAATTTTTTTATTGCTTTATTGCTACTTCTTGCTACTCCAACGATTCCAAGAACTGTCACCACTATCTTAAATATGTTGGACAAATAAATTTAAACAACTTGAATGTAGTCACGTAATACATTATGAATTTGCAAGGTGTCATAAAGTCTTATTGCCGTGATGTGGTAAAACGAAAAGATATGACTGTTATAAAAAGCTCCCAATAACTGAGTGTGCTATTTTAAAGTTGCTGCTAACCAGAAAATTATAATAATATCTCTGAATACAGAAAAAAAATTTTATAAAAAATGCAATTACGAAGGCTAAATATTGTTGGCGGTTAGAACACAAAAATTCAAGCATTCGCTACAAGTTACTTTAAGTCATGAAAAACAACAACAACAGCAACATTTTTAAAATGTCTTAAAATTTTATTACTTTCTGACAATAGAGCACTTTAGGACAATTGCACATGATAAGATAACTTGTGAATTATCTAATTAAATACTGAAGAGCTTATAGAAGTTGTGAAAATTTTGGCAAAAAAAAAAACACGATACAGGCATAAAAATAATATATATATATATATATATATATATATATATATATATATACACATATAGGGATGCCAACTTTTTATTAAAAAAAAATAAATAAATTAAATTTATAGAAATTTAATGTGATTCATAAGAAATATGTAAAAAAAAGGAAAAATTTATTTAAAGATAAACCCTCGGATTATAAGAATAAAAAGCGCTATGGTACCTCGTTTTTTGAAGTCAAAAAGAGCTAAAGCGCGAAAAGAGCTAAGTTGGCATCACTGAGGAAGAATTTTTGTAATTTTTTGCTCACGACGATTGTATAAAATGTAAGATTTCCAGTAAATGAAAGATTTCCAGTAATATCAGGACCAAAGTTCTTATTTAGACTACAACAAAAATGGAATCTAGAATATAATAGAATTTTAAAATTTAACTTCAAACACATTTATGTACATAAAAAGTTATCCACAGTGAACAGATAAATTTTATAACGAGTAATTTTTTTTTATCACTTAATTCCCGACTGTTCTTATTGTTAATTTATTTACTTGATAAGAATTAGGTTTTATAACAGCCAAAAATAATTTGCATTTAACATTGCTAATTACAGCTATATATAGAAATAACACTATGCAACAAAAAATTTACTTTTTAATAAACTACGGATTTTGGATGGCTTATGATCGAGTCTTTTTTCAAGTTTTCGGATGCATAAATTTTTTTTTCAAAATTTGGATTCTTTTTTGTTTTTAATTATTAGTTGAACTGTTTGCATTTATTGTCTGCAAAAATGTGTGAATAATTTTCCTCCAATTGTTATTTTTTTCAAGATTTTAAAAGTATTTAAAATTCTGATAAAAAAAATTCAATTTTTTTTAAGGTAAAATTCAAAAGTTTTGATCTCAAATATCCCATATGAAATCCATAACACTCAAAATCAATTTTAGTAATGCACTACAGAAAAGTAGGAAAAATTATATTTTTGGCAACTGGGGCACAAAGTATTTTTTGGACCTTTCGAGCTATTAAATATATGTAGAGACGCGTATTCTTGTATATGGCCTCATTATTTTAAAAATAAATAAGCAGAAATTAAGAAAAAATTATTAAAATTAAAGGGTGTGCCACACAAGACGTATACCTGCTTATACTCTGAAAGACAATAGGCACAACTTTACAAATTACCGCTGAAATTGTGCCCGTTATAAGAACAAGTATAAAAAATAAACTTAAAACTAAAAGGGTGTGCCAATATAAACAAAATTCTGACGTAAATTTACTTTTCTAAATTAAAAATTAAAATGTGATTCATATATGGCAAGGAAACTTTCATTTATGACTCCCACTCGCACTTTATTTTAAATTAATTATTTTTTTATTGTTGCCTAGTGTAAGAAAAATGGATTTAAAAGCGATTCTGTCCGCTTTCACACTTAGTTTCCTTAAAATTTTCAGACGAAATGGTTGAAATGGCTAAACTTTTTTTATCGTGTGCAGCTGTCCTGGCTGCCATCACTTTTGTAGCACAAGCTGGAAAATTTTCGAGGTCAAATATTAAAACTTCGTGGTTCGAACAGAAATTGGATCATTTTAATAACAGTGATGCCAGAACCTGGAAAATGGTGAGTGATAAAAACCTTCTTATTGTTTTTCTTCAGATAAACATTTTGTTTTTTTTAGCGATTTATGTTTAATGATGAATTCTATATGTCTAATGGTCCCTTGTTTATTAATGTCGGTGGTATATGGCCCATATCGGCTGAAATTCTTACGACAGGTCATTTTTATGATACAGCTAAAGAACATAATGCTCTTTTACTTATTACCGAGCATCGTTATTATGGTGAAAGCAGACCAGTAAAGGACATGACTATAGAAAATCTTAAGTATTTAGATGTTCAACAGGCTCTGGCTGATTTGGCTTATTTTATTCGCACAATAAAGTCCTCATCTGCTAGCATGAATAATTCAAAGGTTATTTTGATGGGTAATTCATATGCCGGTTCTATGGTCACATGGTTTAAAAAATTGTATCCTGAACTGGCGGTTGGTTGTTGGGCCTCAAGCGCTCCATTATTTGCTAAATTAGATTTCAAAGGTTGATTTGGTTTATTTCTTAAAAAAATATTTTCCTTGTATATTTCTAATGATTTTATTAAATACTAAAACTTTTAGAACAAAAAGAAGCGATCGGTCATTCGATTCGTTTATTAGGCGGTGATTCGTGTTACAATCGCATAGCTAATAGCATAAATGAAATGCAGCAACTGTTAGAGAAAAACAAATCTGCTGAACTAATGGATGCTCTAAATATTTGTAGTACATTTGATGAGAATAATGAATGGGATGTTGCGACTTTGTTTTCTCGCGTATCCCAAGTATTTGCATTGATTGTGCGAGATCATAGGTGAGTAAATTAATATTTTAGAATAAAAATGAAAATAATATTCAAGTGTATTTCCTTAAATCTGAAGAAACAACACAATACAAAACGCCTGCTCAGCAGTGATAGAAGGATCGGACGATTTCAAGAGTTTTACTAACTTTTTAGTGAACTTTTTTGGCAACGACAGTTGTGTGGATTTTACCTACAAACATCAAGCAGTTGCTAATAAAAATATACAATTTGTAGATGACTCAGGTAAAGAAAAAAAATTTTTTTTTTTAATTATAAATAATAACTTTGAGTAGACAAACTGTTGAGCTTTTAAACAACAGCAAATATATTTTTATTAAAATTTTACTAATAATTCATGCAGCATATTTTTTTTACTTAAAGAAGCTTCTTAAGACTTAATGATTAAAAAAAGATATTTAAAATTTTATATATTTTTTAACAAAAATGCACAACAGTTTGGACTAAAGTTGTTTTAAAGCTAAGTTAGCTTTTGGTTTCTAAATATATTTTAAAGGTTAAAAAAGCTTTGAAGTCTTTAACGAAACTTCTTTAGAAAAAATCTTGTTTAATACAAAAAAAAAAAAATGTGGTACGAGGGCTGCTCTATATATTTCTGGCCTAATAGTGAAAATGCGAATATTGATAATCAAAAATGGTTTTATGGTTTTTCAAAGTATTCTCCAGCATGATTTTGCATGCGCTCAAACCAGTTGTCGAAGCACTTTTTCCACTCCGATTGCGACACCTCTAAAACATGGTTTTTGAACACTTCAACAGCTTCTTCTGGCGACGAGAATCATTGACCACGCATTTTTTTCTTGATGTGCGGAAACAAGAAGAAGTCATTAGGTGCCAAGTCAGGGCTGTACTGCAAATGACCCATTAATTCCACGTTTTGGCCGGTCAAAAACGCTCTGATTTGAGCCGATGTGTGAGAGCTCGCATTGTCATGGTGAACAATGATTCGTTTTCTCTTGTTGGATTTTCGAATTTCTCCGATGACTTCAGGCAAACAAATTGTAGTGTACCACTCAGAAGTGACCGTCCTACGTTGCTCAAGCGGAACAGTCGCCACATGACCAGTTTTGCCGAAGAAACAGGCGACCATTCGCTTCGAAGTGCTTCTTCCATGAACAACTTTCGTTGGATTTTGCTCGTCTTTGAAGACCCACACGGTCGATTGTTGTTTCGTTTCGGGCTCATACGCATAGATCCATGATTCGTTACCTGTGACGATCTTATAAACGTCTTTTGAAGCACCGCAATCGTATTTTTGCAACATTTCTTTGCACCAATCGACACGAGCCTTTTTTAAGCGACTTTCAAATTGTGCGGGATCCAACGAGAATAAACCTTTTTTACGGCCAGGTGTTCATGCAGTATCGAATGTATGCTGGAGGAAGAAATGTCCAAGGATGTCTCTATCTCTCGGTATGTCGCATGTCGATCTTGCATTATGAGTTCACGCACGGCATCAATGTTCTCTGGCACAACAGCCGTTTTTGGACGACCTTCACGGAATTCGTCTTTGAGCGAGCTTCGGCCACGATTAAATTCATTATACCAATTTTTCACAGTGCTATAGGATGGTGCTTCATCGCCATACAAAGATTTAAGTTCATCAATTTACTCTTGTCGTGATAATCCACGTCGAAAGTTGTGAAAAATGATGCCACGAAAATGTTCACGAGTTAATTCCATTTTTTTCTATATTAATTTTTTCAAGTCACTGTAAACAACACAAATAATGGTCGTACGTCAAAACGTTTTGAGTACGATTATGCTTAAAAATGGCAAACTTTCCAATGGAAATGTCAGATTGCACTTGGCAGCACTCAGTGTTTCCAGCACTCAGTATATAGGAGCCCTCGTAAGTCTTTAAAGAAACTTCTTTAGAAAAAATCTTATTTAATACAAAAAAAATGTGGTACGAGCATAATCACTAAAATTTTTCTTGAAAAAAACCAACAAAATAACTTTAAAAAACACTACAAAACTTTTTCCTAGAACAACGCCAGTTTTATTATCAGACTTGCAACGAATTTGGTTGGTTTCCAACAACTACTTCTACGCAACAACCATTTGGCACCAAGATCCCGCTGAGGTTTTTTACTTTCTTGTGTAAAGACGTATTTGGTGATAAGTTTACACCCGAATATATGGAAAGTCAAGTAAATAAAACAAATCGATTATTTGGAGGACTTAAACCACAAGTTGAAAATGTCTACATGACACACGGTGAATTGGACTTTTGGCGAGAAGTAGGCATACAAGACAAGGATAAAGCAACAGTAATACCAAGTAAGTTCAATTCGTTTATTTCACAAACAGCACTTAAAAATTTCGTATGAATTTTTTCAGTGGTATCACATGCCTCAGATTTTAAATCAATAAGTGATAAAGACAGCAAGGATCTTAAAGCTGCCAAAATAAAATTTAAGGAATTAGTCAAAGTTTGGTTAAAGGACTAGAAGAAGATTTTCAAAGTATACTAAATTATTTTTAAATTAATAAATTAATAAAATTTTTAAAATCATTCAAATAAATGTTTTTTTTTTTTATTTGTATTAAAATCGATTTTTGATATTTTTTCGTTTATTTCTAAATTAAAAGGGAATTATGATTTTTTATTTTCACTCAAAAAATCAATCTCTCTAAATATATTCTAATTTAAAAAAAAAACAAATTTATGAAAAATTCGAAGACTCAGTATTCAGTCATTAAATTCTAAAAACATTACATAGTGACTTTGTGTCAAAAGCAAACATAACTAAATAAAGCAGCAAATAAAGATTATAAAAAACAAGCAAGAATGCTTTATTAGGCTGTGTCGAATCTTATATACCCTTTACTATCCATGTATATTTAGTTTAGTGAATTAACTCCAAGCAATAAAGCAAATATTGGGTAAAAAATAAGAAAAAAATCTAAGTACTACAAAAATGACATCGGCTCTTAATTCCTTAAAGACCTCTTCAAAAGCTTTAAAATGATACCCATATTGATATTTTAAAAAAATTTAAAATTTCAGAGCCCCGTAACTCGGAAAATATGGGCGAGCGCCTATTTTTTCACTTGATAATTTTTTCTTATTTTTTTTAATCCTCTATCGCCCCATATATTTACTTTTTTCATTGGAGTTACTTTATTGTTTCAAATGGCATGAAAAAATTAGAGGTAGTCGCGGTGTTTTGCCTGCTGCCTCGAAGCACATGGACCGATCATGCTGATTTCCAATTGCACCTGTTTCGACACTATATCTGAGCGATTGACATATTTATTTTTTTTTTCTTCACTTTTTGTGGTGAAGGGTATAAAAATTTTTTATTCGAAAGATGAATAACTCCAATGGCATTGAGGCTAGACAATGAATTCGGACATATGGCCACCGTGGTGTTCATAATGCTTCCAAGACGTCATTGCTCCACATGAAATAATTAAGAGCTTCTATGCCTTGAAGTCAACCACAAAATTTTAATTTCAATAAGTCAATGGCTGGGATGGATCACCGAATGGTACGTAGCGTTTTTCTTTAAAAAAGCAACTGAAATATCGTGACTAAGCGTTTTCATTTTGTTTAAAAACCGCATAGACCCTTATAAATATTTCCTATCTTCCAAGGTCAAGAATTTTCTTCTTTTTTTTTTTTGTTGTTTGTTGATTTTTAAGTATTTTCAAATTTTCAAAGGATTTCAATAATTTTTTCTTCACTTTTAGTACTAACTTTGTCAATTTTAAATTGTCTTTTATTTATTTTAGAGCGAATTTCGAAGACCTGGCGTTTTCCAGTTTTTATACCGTATAATTGCTAAAAGGGACACTGGTCTATTATGGCAATAGGAGAATCCTTGGCAAGAGGTGGACGAATCGAACGCTAAGGGACCTCTTAAAAAAAATACCTTGGCAGGAAATCGAAAACAGTTGCTCGGATATACTTACAGTACCTCGGGCGGGATCACTATCTTAATGACAAATCCTGGAAACTTCAGAGTCATCTAGACAAAAATAAAATACACTGAATTGTTAAAGGTCCGCTTTAATATCCGACATTATATATAAAATATAGATCAAATTAGAATGATTAAATTTCGGAAAACTCGCCACCCTCTTTGGAGTTAAAATTAAATCTTTAAAACTATATTTTGGCTTAGGAAACCTACAGAAATTATCACTGCTACGAAAGCTATTACTGCCAAGGGATGACTATGCCACTCCCTCTCAATATTTCATTTTATAGAATTTCTAATATCCAAAATAATTTTCTTCTTCGTTAAAAGACAAACTAAGCTTCTTCCAGAAAAAAGCTAAGCCCACGCTTTCTAATTTTTTTACGTGTGTGTAGCTACACGAGAATACAGCTACTAATGTAATATCTCGATAACACTGCTTGTTATTTATTTTGGTTAATATGAAGTAAAAAAATTTTTCGATGACATTGAAAAAACAAAAATTTGTTTAAATCTTGTCAAAACATGATTTAAAACATTTCAAAATTTGTTCACACCACCTTCACCTTAAAGTAGATGAACAAAAAAAGCAGAGAATGAAAAAAAAAATGATCACCATTAGCAACATCGTAATTTTTATGCAACAAGGATCTGTTAGCAACAAACAGAAAAAGAAAACCAACACAGACGTTTTCATAGAAAGAAATGAAAATTGCACGATTTTGAGATTGGCTATTGACGATAAGAGAAGACAGCAATCACAGCAAAATAAATGTATGAACATTAATACTTATGCATATGCCATGTCTATCCCTGTTCCATTTCTCTTGCCTCAACCACTGAGATGTGAATTTCAAAGTGTCATGATTAAACACTAAAGTAAGATTTATAAAATTAGCTAAATATCATTCAAGTGAATAGAAAATAAAATAAAAAAAAAGAAAATCAGGAAAAAAAACAAGAGTGCTGTATACGGCTATGTCGAATCTTATATACCCTTCACCATCTATATAAATCTAGTTACGTGAAGTAACTCCAATCCAAAAAGCAAATATTGGGGTGGCAGAGAATTAAAAAATAAGAAAAAAATCTAAGTACTACATAAATATAATTTCACATAAAAATGCCATCAGCTTTTAATGGGCTGATCCTCTTGAAAAAAGTTTAGTATTTCCTTAAAGATCTCTTCAACAGCTTTAAAATGATACGCACAACTGATATTTTGAAAAAATTGTAAATTTCAGAGACCCGTAACTCGGAAAATATGGGCCAGCGATAGTTTTTTCACTTGATGTTTTTCTTTCTTATTTTTTAATTCACTATGGCTAATATATTTGTTTTTTTGATTGGAGTTACTTTCTTGTTTCAAAAGACATGAAAAAAATTAGAGGTTGGCGCAGTGTTTTGCCCGCTGTCTCAAAGAACCCCGCGCAGTCCTTTATCGATTCTGATATCTGATTTTCCTATTATCATACCTGCGATGGACTCTGCCACTTCTACTTAAATTAACCGGTAGCCTCGCAGTGTTTTCCCATTCGTATCAATGTATCCCCGTTTGTCCCAGCCTGTCCTTTATCATACCTAGTTTCCATCTCTAAAGATTTTCGAATTACCATGCCTGGGTTGCACTCTGCCGCTATTATTTGGCTTCCTCGTCCATCTAGCAGTGTTTTTCAATTCGTGCCAAAGTGTCCTCCGTCTGTCCCAGCCTGTCCGTTATCATACCTACTTTCCATCTCTAAAGATTTTGGAATTACTATGCCTGGGATGCACTCTTCTGCTATTATTTGGCTTCCTCGTCCATCTAGCAGTGTTTTCAAATACTTCCCAATGTGCCCTCATCCGTCCTAGACTGTCCTCTAACACACCTGGTCTCTGTCGCGAAAGATTTTCCTATTACCTAGCCTGTGATGGACTCTGCCTCTTTTATTTAACTATCCCGTTCGGCTCGCAATGTTTCCCCATTCTTCCGAATCTGTCCCTGTATGTTCTTTATAACACCTGCCCTCCACCTCTAAAGATTTTCCTATTTTCATACCTTGGACGGACTCTGCCGCTTCTATTTAGCTTTTCCGTTCGACTTGCAGTGTTTCCCCATTCGTCCTAATGTCCCCATTTGTCCAGCTTGCCCTTTAGCACACTTGGTTTCCATCTCTGAAGATTTTCGAATTACCACGATTGGGATGCACTCTGCCGCTATTATTTGGGTTCCTCGTCCCTCTAGCAGTGTTTTCAAATACTTCCCAATGTGTCCCCATCTGTCCTAGACTGTCCTTCAACATACCTGGTCTCCGTCGCGAAAGATTTTTCTATTACCTTGACAGAGGTGGACTCTGCCTCTTCTATTTAACTATCCCGTTCGGCTTGCAGTGTTTCCCTATTCTTCCTAATCTGTCCCTGCCTGTCCTTTATAACACCTGCCTTTAACCTCTGAAGAATTTCCTATTTTTACACCTGGGACGGGCTCTGCCGCTTCTATTTAGCTTTTCTGTTCGACTTGCAGTGTTTTCCCATTCGTCCCAATATGTCCCTATTTGTCCAGCTTGTCCTTTAGCACACTTGGTTTCCATCTCTGAAGAATTTCGAATTACCACGCCTGGGATGCACTCTGCCGCTTTTATTTGGCTTCCTCGTCCATCTAGCAGTGTTTTCCTTTAACATACCTGGTCTCCGTCGCGAAAGATTTTCCTATTACCTTGACAGAGGTGGACTCTGCCTCTTCTATTTAACTATCCCGTTCGGCTCGCAGTGTTTCTCCATTCTTCCTCATCTGTCCCTGCCTGTCCTTTATAACACCTGCCTTCAACCTCTGAAGATTTTCCTATTTTCACACCTGGGACGGCCTCCGCCGCTTCTATTTAGCTTTTCCATTCGACTTGCAGTGTTTCCCCATTCGTCCCAATATGTCCCCGTCTGTCCCCGCCTGTATTTTATCACAACTGGTTTCCATCTCTGGAGATTTTTCTATCGCCACATCTAGGCTGGAGTTTAGAGCTTTTATTTAGCTTCCCCGTTTACCTCGCGGTGTTTCCCCATTCATCCTAATGTGTCCCCGTCTGTCCCAGACTGTCCTTTATCATATTTGGTTTCCACCCTGACGGGATTTGCGACCATGAAAAATCCTGTTCAGTGAAACGCCAAACCCATTTGCTTTAAAAGATTTAAATAGAAATTTATTTCTTAAAGGTGTCAAAATAAACCAAAACATTATTAAATAAAGTTTTTTTTTTTTTTTTAATCAACATTACAAATTGTTTAATATTTTTGCATCAAAATTTCTTTCAGTTCTATTCAGTTTTGTGTTTCTGTCTTCTGCATAGTAACAAAAACATCGAGATCAGTCTTTTTTCTATTAAGACATTGATGATGAGAAAGGACAGTAAGAAAGGAAAGAAAACTCGTTAGGAAATTACATTATCCGTTATAGTTTTAATATCTGTTAACTCCACCAGGTTATTTATAAATTTTCTATAACTAGCAGCAGTTAAGGTGTCAATAAAAATGTGCTTGTTCGGTCGAAAAGCATAATCGGTTGACAGTATTTTATAGCCTCTCGCTTCCAGAGAGTTGGTGAAATTGGACTTTAAGCCGGGCAAACATTCGACACACACTTCACCCTGTGATTCATCGATGACATCTATTTTTTGAACTTCGAGTACTTTCGCATCCCAATCCAAGTGGCGACGTAACTTCTCTGAATTGAGCTTGAAATATTCTTTCGGAATTACAGCATCTATGATACAACAATGACTGAAATGTTGCAGGACCGGAGTAAACTGTGCTTTAGCCGGCAACATTATATTATTAAGAGAACATACTAAATCGCCAAAATTGCAGGTGCGCACAGTACAGACAATGAAAACTCTTTTACGTAATTGAATTTGTATAAGATGCAGAAATGCATCTTTAGAACTGTTACAGTGTCTAATTTCATTCATCACCGACTTAATGGTGTTCCACGAAAACTTATTTCGTACCGCATTTCTCACAGCTTTCGCTAATAATTTGTTGTTAAGTATATCTGGCGATTTGCCCAAAACCAGAGCCTGCTTTAGTTTCGTTTGCAACTCGAGTTTCATAAAGCTGTTTGTTCTTAGTTTTGGTTTAACATAATCCTTTACTTTATTGTTGGTGTTATTGTTGTGATCATCGCTGCTAGGTTGGCCATATGCATGATTTTGGTAATGGAACACCTTTTGTAATGGCGGTAAAATAAATTCTTCTTCGCGTGTAGTAGTTACAGAGGAAGTTTCAATTGATTCCTTATCCGAGAGATAATTATTAGAAGCATTATTCAGAGTATCGTAATGTTCTGGAAATAGGAAATTCTGTATAGCAAAAGGATTTGTATTGGATTGTTGTTGTTGTTCAGCCACTAACGTATTTTCTGTACCATTTGGCGATTGTTCTACGCTCTTAGATTTTTCCTCTGCTTCCTCGACTTGCACATTTAAATTGGTCACTTTAAGAAGAGTTTCCACGTGCTGGACGTTTTCGCTTGAACAATCAACATTGTTTTGTTTGTTCTGCTCATTATTCGTTATTGATTTATTTGTCTCTATAACACTCACTTGGGAGGTTGCAGAATCACTTGAGTTTTCTTTATCTATTTCCACGACATTTTCTTTGAAGTCCTTAGATGTTACAGTTGAAAAGCTATTTGTATTTGAATTAGTTACAAATTCATGATGTGGATATTGTTCTCGCTGCAATTTCTCGTATTCACTGTTAATCAACAAATCGGTCGAATTTCGTTCATATTCAGCAATTCTTTTTTCTAATTTGGCATAAGCTTGCAATAGTTCATTCTCCTGCTGTCTTATTGTTTCATTTTCATGTTGTAACATTTTATACTCTTTATTCACGACCACGTCTCCCGATAATTTCTTAGTTTTATTAAGTTTCGTTGCGTCGTTGTGTAGTTTGGCATACGAATGCAACAACATACTTTCTTTTCTTTTAATAAATTCATTATTTTTGGCTATTTTCTTGTCAGTTTTAACAAGATTGGTGAAATGTTTGATATATTGATAATTAAATGGCTTCTTTTTAGCTAGTAGCTCACGTCCTCTCTGCCCTATAGCTAATTTGCTTCCATTTATGCTGAAACCCGAAAGCGAACTACAATCAATCTCCTTACAACGTTCGATATCATTGAAAATTTTATTCAAAACGGGTATTTTAGTTGAGTGATTGTTGGTATTGAATTCCGGTATAGGTCTTGTAGGCATTACTTGAGAGAAATTTTGTTTAACTTTAAAATTTAAAAGATTTTTGGTGAACTAAAATTTAAAATTTATTTTTTTATTTATTATTTTTTTTTATTCCGTAAGCTTCAAAATTTTTCTTCTCGTTTAAATAAATTTTGAAATATGTATAAAAGTCATAAAATTAAAATAAAAAGTGTTGGGAAAAGTTACAATCACTAATAAATTTATTTAAAATGTAGTGTTGGTAGGTTTATAAAATATAAAAAACTTATTTCTAACACTAAGCCAAGGCGAAACAATTACCAGGTGGCAGCGTAGGCGAATTCATTCATTTTCGCCGTGATCACCACTGTCAAACTCCATATATAAAAAATCTGTGTATAATTTTTTATAGATAAAGTTTGACAGTACTTTTTACCAGCAAAAAATAATGAATTCGCTTACACTGCCACCTGGTTATTGATTCGCCTTGCACTACACTTAGAGGAGCCATAACAAGGCGAATTAATACTAGGTGGTCGGAATGGCAAATTCATTCATTTTCACCGTAAACGCTAAATATCAAACATCATGTTGCTGTATTTGTCGTCGTCGCGCTGCCACCTTATAATTGTTATGCCTTGGTATAAAAAATTATACATATTTTTTTATATATGGAGTTTGCAAGTGTTGATTTCGGCGAAAATGAATGAGTTGGCCTACGCTGCCACCTAGTAGGTGATTCGCCTTGGACTTGTTTTCATAAATAGAAAATATTGCCGTCTCGACGAGCTATTAATTCAACGCGAATTATTTATCAGATGGTAGCGATCAAGGCGTATCAATATCAGGGGATCGCAATGGCGAATTCATTAATTTTCGCCAAACCCAAAATTTCAAATTCCATATATAAAAAATATGTAAAATTTTTTTTATATTGCGTTTACGGCGAAAATCAATGAATTCGCCATCGAGACCACCTGTAGTATTTCACACATGGCGAAATAATACAGGTGAACGCACGGGCGAAAAAGCCCATCAGCTGTATACATTACAGTTGTCAAAAAATTTGTCAAAAATAAATAATTTGTTAAATTTTTTTAATTTAATTTTTTTTGATTGCTAATAGAAAACAAACAATTGAAATTTCTAGAGAAAACTACCACAACATGGAACCGTATTTGCAGTTCCTGATGTGTATAATCAAAATATGCGTAAAAAGATAGTAAAATTATTGTTAACACATTTATAATTTCTTGGTTTTTTTGTGGAAGATTATGTTAGTCTTCAAATAGTCAACGTGCAAGAATGGAACGATGCATGTGATATGGGCAAACTAGTGGCACAAAAGAATTTTGGTCACTTTTCCTTTATTTTTATTATTATGTAACTTAATTTTTATAATTTTTTTATTCTGAAAATTACAACCACTGTTTTTCATCAAATATATTTTTTTATTTTGTTTGTTTTTTTACAATATTTTTTTGTGTTGTTGGATTGTTGTAGCCGTGCGGTCACCTGTGTTAATTTGCCTTGATTTCACCTTAACAAAGAATAACAAAATTGACGCAAAAAGTTTCAACCAAGGCGAATCAATTACCAGGTGGCAGCGTAGGCGAATTCATAAATTTTCGCCGTGTACACTACTGTCAAACTCCATACATAAAAAATCTGTTTACATTTTTTTTTATATGAAGTTTGACATTCGTTTCTACCAGCAAAAAATAATAAATTCTCTAACGCTGCCACCTGATAATTGATTCGCCTTGGTTTCAACTTTGAAAATCTTTTGACATATACAGCCCAAAAAAAAAACGAAACCGCTGGCCTAATAAGTACACCTGCTTTAATTTCGCCGTGTGTCTGTACACAATTTCCGTTCATTATGGTGTTTCGATGCTTCTAAAAATGCAGATTTGCACGGTTGAGCGACGGTTGGCGTTTTTGGGCGTTACGTGGCACAGATAGACAAAAGACAAATTTATTGCACATATCTATGATCTCTTATTATAAAGGGCGAACTGTCGATCTCGCAGTGCCAGCGTCGAGAGTTGCAAGGAAACCGGTACTTCACCAACTGGTTCAGAAAGGAAGCCGAGCTGGATTGGTATTTTTACACGGTGCACTAGCTGCTAATTAAGTTACACATTCACCCCTATCGTGAACAAAATGTGGAAATTTTGTTCCCATTTAATTTTTATTCCCCATGAAGGGAAAATTGCTATCGCTCCCGCTATCAATTCGTACTGAATACAAATTAGAAAGAAAAAAATATAAATAGGGAAAAAAATATTGCAAATTTTTTAAAGTTATAAAGAATTTAGAAATGTTAATGATTGGTGCTATTGTGTTGTTGCAAGAGGAGGAGATACTACAACAGAGAAGAATTTTATCTCAAGAACGTGACGTGCACAAGACCCATAAAAGCCCTTGAAGTTATCCTAGACACAAAAGGACCAACCAATGCACCCAAGTGGGCTGTGGCAACACGGCTGCCTGCCTAACCTACCCTAGACATTGCTTTAGACCCATTTTAATAAAATAAATTTTTATATCTGATTTTTTCTATCTCCATTTTTTCATTTAAAAATAATTTTTTATAAAAAGTCTTCATAAATTTATAATCTCTTTGTTTTGCATCTCGACGAGCATAATGTCAGTCTGCATTGCAGTAACCATGGCGAAATAATACCAGGTGGTCTCGATAGCGAATTCATTAATTTCGCCGTAAACTCTAAATGTCAAATTTCATATATAAAAAATATGTATAACAGTTATACATATTTTTTATATATGGAGCATGGCGAAATAATACCAGGTGGCCGCAATGGCGAATTCATTAATTTCGCCGTAAACTCTAAATGTCAAACTCCATATATAAAAAATATGTATAACAGTTTATTGTATGGAGTTTGACATTTCACGTTTGCGGCGAAAATTATGAATTCGCCATTGCGACCACCTGGTATTATTTCGCCATGGCAGTAACTGATCATGGCGAAAATATACCAGGTGGTCGCAATGGCGAATTCATAATTTTCGCCGCAAACGTGAAAAATCAAACTCCATACAATAAACTGTTATACATATTTTTTATATATGGAGTTTGACATTTAGAATTTACGGCGAAATTAATAAATTTGCCATTGCGGCCACCTGGTATTATTTCGCCATGTAACTGATATTGAATTAAAAAAAATGTGTTATTGACGTAAATATTCTAATGAAAACATATAAAAACTGGTATGCAGTTCCCCAGCAATATTTAAGTGAACAAATCTAAGGGAAAAGTGAAAAAATTTCGAGGGAAAAAATAAATTACGATAAGGGGAATTTTGCTTTACGTGAAAAATTGTTCACGTAAATTATTCAAGATTGCAATTTAGGGAAAAGGGAAAAAATTTCGAGTGAAAATATATTCATGATAGGGGTGAGTATTATCCCTTCATTTTTCTCTGCGCTGTTCTTTTCAACTTGCTCGAAGCTGACTGAACAAATTTGACCTTTTTTTTCTCTTATTTCAGCTCTCTCTCTCTCTTTTATTTTTTTAGCAGGTGACAGCAGGATCACCAAGCGGTAAGCTGCCTGCCTAACCTAGCACTTTTGACAAACGAAATTAACCAGATTTTGAAAAAGATAAAACAAAATCGATTGAAACGGTCCATACCGAGTTTAAGTCGTTCCGATCGGAGCGTGCGACATGTTTTTGCCCTGTCGCAGATGATTGATAGTGAGACACTTTAAATTTTAGGATTTTGGTTGATTAATTTTTTTATTTGGATTTTTCTTTTACATCTTACTTTCAATAACGAGAAAAATGTGTCAAAAATAAATAGGAAAAATTATTTAAAACAAGTGGACTTAATAAGAGCCAAACCAAACGGCAGCTATAGATATTCTAATATTTAGAAAGAAATTATATTCAGTTACGTGTCACTTTTTGGTTGATGTGGCCAATTAAAAATTGTGTTTTCTAGCGCCATATTTTGTTGTAGGGGTTGCTTTTCTTATTTAAAACCAGATATTTTTTGTGATAGTCTGTGGAATCGATTTGTTGACTTAAAGATGTATTTAAAGCAGTTGTTTTGCTTTTCACTTCCTTCGGTTCAGAGTCAAAATTAAGACCATATTTTAGCTTTAATCTTTCATAAGCGTTGCCTGTCTCTGCTGCAACCTTTTGCAGCTGCAGCTTGTTTTCTTTGTTTGTTATTTTTAGTTGAAATCCTGGACAATATTGCTGCTGTAATTTTTGATATTCATTGAAAATTACAAAATCACCCGAAATTCTATTGCGCTGAGCAATTCTTGACGTTACATTTTTCTTATTTACTTCAACATTAGACACTGTGTGTTTCGAGTTCTTTTTTTGCTTTCCAATGCTTTTATTATCTCGAGCATTTTGTTTGCTTTCATTTGTTAAGCTCTGACAGCTTCTGTCAGCGTTTCTTAAATCATGAGGCTTGGTTCCAGTCGCATCATCGTTTAAAAATTTCACAGTATTGAAAATTGTTTTTGAATTTGTTGGTTCAGTTTCGGTATTGGTGATGCCACTGCCAGTTTGTGTTGTCGCTCTCGTAGAAGTCATAATGTTAAAGATTTTGTGTTTAGTTTTCGTTTTTTTTTTCTTTTTTTTCTTTTTTTTTATTTAAAAATGTTTTTTGTTTTACATCAAATATTTTTTTTTTTAATTTTGATTTCTTTTAATTTTACAAAGTTTTTAGTTTGAGTATCAAATTTGTTTAAAAAATTTCTCTGGTTTTTACAATCCAAAAAAGAAAAGGATACTTTGGTCTACTGAAATAAGTAAAAAAAAAAAAATTTTGAATTTTGACATGTGTGTGACACCATACAAGAGCTAAACAAAGTGGAATATAATTGATTGTGAGAAAATCTTGTAGATGTTAATATTCTTCTATGGTTTGGGATGTATGTATATGTTTGTTGTTGTTGTTGTTGATTTGTAGAATTTTTCCGAGCAACCATCCATTCTTGTTGTTGTTGTTGTAACAGATCTGCTGCTGTCGAGTTTTTCCTTTCGGTTTGTACAGCTGTTGCTCGGTTGACAATCTTTGGCCGAGATAGACTCGGGTCGTTCCGAGCGTAGATCCAATTGTCGTGGAATCAGTTGTCTCGCCTAGTCTCGACGAGCCATTGATTTGTTCATATCAAAATGTTATGTGTAGATCATCGTTTTCGATGTCATGCTCTTATGCAAACAAACAGCGTTGGCGAAACATTTGTTCATGCAACGATGTCTGCCATTAAACATCACTTTTAATTTGAAAGTTCTACAAAAGATTTCTAATTACATGTACATATGTGAATTGATAGTAAATAACAATAAATTATGAATAAACAAAACATATAAATATTGCCACGTTTTCTCGACACAGAAAAACATGAACCAAACCTATTCCGCCGACGTTTTGTTCATGTGCGAACCAATCAATTGCTCGTCAAGACATAGTGTTAGGGAAACTAAGGTGGATAAATATAATTTTTCCCGCTTGCTCTTTCAATTTACTCTTTAATTGCGTTCTGTGTCACTTGTATTAGTCTTTGACAGTTTTGTTTTCCTTCTTCATCGTTTTGTTCATTGTTTTTTTTTTCTTTTCCTTCTTTTTCCTTCCTTCAGATCTTAAAGATTTAAACAAGTTTAAAATCTGGACAAAATTGCTGTTGTAATTTCTCATAATCACTGTTAATATTTTGAATTCTTTCATTTTCCTTAGCTTCAGCAGTCACTTTAGCCAGCTTTTGTTCCACATATTGTGTTTTAGCTAAAGTCACAAGCCGTTGAGTATTAGGTTTTTTCAATCTAAAGCTTGGACAATATTGCCGCTGTAATCTTTCGTATTCATCATCAACTTCTGCATCAGCCATGACTATTTTACGTTTAACAGTTTTTACAACTTTTTTTGTTTTTTGTTTAGCATTTCTTTTGTCATCTGTCAAAGTTGTTTGCCGCAAATTTTTGCTTTGTTGAGATTTCGTTGACTCTTGGGGAGCTTGAAGGACTTGTACATAAGGTTTTTGGGTGGTTTTTTGTTGCCCACTTGTATTAGCTCCTCTGACAGGCATAATTTTATGAAGAACAAAAAAAATTATTTAATTTTTATCCAAATATGTTTTCGGCACCAGAAAATTTATTGTTTTGAATTTATTTTTATATATTTCAAAATTAATTTGTTTATTTTACTATGGATTTTTACATGTGTATATGTATGTATGTATTTAAAATAAAAAATTAATCTCTTTAAATAAATTTGAAATTATGACAGTATATTTGCAGGCTTTGCACAAAATACCTTTTTAATGTCAGAGGGAATTTGGTTTTAACTGGGTTTTCAGCAAATCTAAATTATTTAGTTCAGTCTGTGTATGCGCTTTGCTTTCAATTATTTATAATAACGGAATTTGGAACAGAGTCGAAATCACAAGATCAGTGCTAGTCAATCTGAAGGCATCAAGCAGCTTTATTTTCTTGTGCAAAAAGGTAGAAGCTGTAACCCGCCTTCTGCATTTATTCTTCTTAAGGTTGACCTCAAGTGTGTCTTACTTCCCCCACTAAATGTCACAGTTCAAGGATTCAGGATTTTCCTTAAGTAACTTTCAATGTTTGACTTGATCCTTTAAAAATGGGTATTGTTTTACTCTGCTCTTAACCTTCTTTCGATTAATGTTAAGTTTTGTGCAAAACCTTCAAAGTTATACTGAAGTCGGCGCCCAGAAGATCAGCATTTGCTGGCTCCTGAGCGCCGACCTCAAGCCGATCAATAGGCGAGATATAAATCAATCAGATGTCTTTCCCCCATTTAAGTCTATTGAATTCCAGGTGTAATTAGGCCCACATGTTTTCAAGCTCGGGGTTCTGAACAATTAAAATTTAGTTGGATTTGAATGCCTTCTCTCTTGTACTCGTGTTCTTTTTTATCAAACTTAGATGTTCGTCAATTTAAAGTTTGGGCAGTGTTTCCGCTGTAACATCTCATATTCGTTATCAATTTCTGGACCAGTCTTAGCTACTTTACGCTTGACAGTTATTACAAAACGCTTTGGCTTCATCTTTTTTGGTTTTCCAATGACATTTTTCTGTTTAGTATTTTTCTTGGCATTCGTCAGAGATCGAGAAGAGTTGGTGCAGCTTTTGATTTGTTCACAGTTCGTTGGCTCTTTGACAGCTTTAACGGGTTGAGAACATTTGGTTGCAGTATTGCTGAGACTCTTAGACGACAAAGAAATTTTGTTTGCATTATTGGGTTTAAGGACTTGAGAAGATCTGCCGCCAGCATTGCCTGAACTCTTAGACGTCAACGATTTGTTACTGGTACTTTGGACATTGCGGACTTGAGAATACCTGGTTCGAGTATTGCTGACAATTTTAGACGACAAAGACTTTTTGTTTGCATTATGGGGTTTAAGGACCTGAGAACATATGGATCCAGTATTTCCTGAACTTTTAAATGTCAACGATTTGCTACTGGTACTTTGGGCTTGAGATCTGGTTGCAGTATTACTGAAATTTTTAGAAGTCGAAGATTTTTGCTTGGTAATATTCTGCGTCTTAGGTCTTGTACCCGACATAATTTTGTGAAAAATATTGTTTTATTTCTATCGAAAGGTTTGTTGTGTCCCGAAATTTGTTGTTTTGATTATTTTTTTTTTTTTTTAATTTTATTTCCAAAAAAGTTTTGAAATGTATTATTTTTTTTAGTTTTACATACAGTTTGTCCAAAAATAGTTTTTACAAAGCATATTTTTTTTTGTTTTACACAATTGTACAAAAATTTTGCATTTTTACACTTTCCTAAAAATTTCATTTATTACACTAAGGAAGCAAATAAGTGCTGAAATAATAGTTCTAACAGAGAATAAAATTTGCAAAAAAAAAATAAGTTTTGGGTTTAGTTTCGAACTAAGAAGTTAAGAAATTGGTTTTCGTGGCAAAAGAAGATTTTGGAGCTATTAGCTCCGTTAGAATAAAGTGAATACCAACATTCCACACCAAATACATTGCCGTTTTGGTAAAAAAAAAAAACAAATAAAACAAAAAAATAAATCTGCCTTGGCTTCTCAGTTTGGGCCAAGGCGAATCAGGTGGCAGCGTAGGCGAATTTATTATTTTTTGCTGGTAAAAAGTACTGTCAAACTTCACATATAAAAAATATACACAGATTTTTTTATATATGGAGCATGGCGAAATAATACAGGTGGTCTCGATAGCGAATTCATTAATTTCGCCGTAAACTCTAAATGTCAAACTCCATATATAAAAAATATGTATAACAGGCGAAATTAATGAATTCGCTATCGAGCATGGCTATCGAGACCACATGTATTATTTCGCCATGATATGGAGTTTGACACAAGGCGAATTAACAACAGGTGGCCTTAACAGCCCAGGTGACTATTGTGATTTTTCCTTCTTCGAGTGTCAAAAGTTAAAATCTCCTTTGATGTTGACAGCCGAAAACTATTTGTACAAAAACAAAATGTACATGTTTCTATCGCAGTGTTGTGTTTATTTTCGCCGTGAGTATACCTGTTATCCATGGCGAAATAATACCAGGTGGTCTCGATGGCGAATTTATCACTTTTGCCGTAAACGCTAAACGTCAAACTCCATACATAAAAAATGTGTATATATTTTTTTTTATATGGTGTTTGACATTTCAAGTTTGGAGCGAAAATTATGAATTCGCCATTGCGACCACCTTGTATATTTTCGCCATGCTGTTATCAATTTGCCTTGGTTTGACAGTAGTGTTCACGGCGAAAATTAATGAATTCGCCTACGCTGCTACCTGGTAATTGATTCGCTTTGGTTTGGGCCTAACAAATAGACGCTCCAATCAGACATTGAGTTTGGGCGATGAGACGCTTTTTCATCTCGGCGCTAATGTCTGCCGCATCTGGACATCGGAGGGATCATTGCCGAAAAGCCAATGCATCCACAGAGTGACAGTTTGTAGTGGAATTTGAAGTTGTGGTGAAATTATCTGGTCATTTATTTTGGAAAATGTTGCTGAGGACATTAATTCAGTCAATGGCGAGCGCTAAAGATTCATGGCTACGGACTTTTTTTTGACCTGAAATCCCAGATATGAGTTGAATAATATTTGGTATTTGTATGATACAAACAATTGTTCTAAATTCATTTATGGTGTCATTAGCCGTCTTGACGATATCAATTGGCCGCCTTGAAACTGCGATTTGTTTTCTTTAGACTTTTTCTTGTAGGTGGCCGTTAAACACCGATGCTATGCGAATAATTAAAAAAAGGACTTTCACGGTCCTTTGAGGCTTCTATCGATTAAGCGGTTCGTGAGATACAAATCAGAAATCGTCATCCAATTTAAGAAAATTTGTACTGCCTGGATAATTTACTGGGATCCAGCTGCATTAATAAAATCGTGTACCATAAAAAGTGAAAATATTTTTCATTTAAAATAAAGTCATTCTAATTTTATTTCTAAAGAGATAATTCAAGCACTATTTGGCATCAGCAGACGGCAGCTAGAGCTGTGTCGTTCGCGAACGAACGGGTTAAATTGACCGAAACAATCAAGTGAACGGAATGAGCCGGTCATTTAAATCCGGTCTTTTCGTTCGGGTTAAATTGAACGGATGACCTAATTGAACGAAATGAGGCAGATATTTAACCGTCTCCTTTCGTTCAAATTGACCGATTGAACGAACGAATCTGTCTTTGATAATTGACCGAAAAAGACCGGTCACTGAAACAAACGACCGGGCACATGCCTAACGGCAGCAGCAAATGCTCTAGTTTCCCAATCAATTCCTTATATTGGACATCGTTCCTTTCAATTTTCAAATTGTTATGTGGCCTAAATAACAGTTTCACTTCTATTAGAACCTTTGGGCAGACAATCCATCCAGGAAGTTTCATTTAAAGATGATATATTATAAAGTCCCACCCATACAAGTGCTCGTAAGACATACATACATACAAACAATTAAAATTGGTTTTAGACTGAAACCTTTATTTCTATTAATTCCCAATTATAAAGTAAATTTCCAAACAAAAAAACTTATTTTACAAATTTACTCTTCCTTGTCTTCAAGTATCGATTTTTGTGTCATCAATTAAACTCCATTTAAAACTTCCATTTTAAAAGAGTTTTAATAATTGATTACATAAAAATTGCTACATGAAGACAGGCAAGCAAGCAATATTTAATGTTCCACTGTATGATAATGATGATGATGATGGTTGATGGCTCCTTTTGTTCACTTCTAGAAATTTAGACAATAATTTCTGTAATTGACATTTGCAGAGAAGGGATTTTGTCTAGAATGTAAATCTACTCGTGACTGTTGCTTATGAAATTTGACATTAGTTGGCTTGGTCGAATTACAAGAAGTATTTTGCTGACTTTTAGAAACATCTAGTTCCACAGTGAAATAATTTACTTTCATCAGGTTTTCTCTTCTATGTTCTTTTTTTCTCTGCTTGATTTTAGAAAAAATCTCATCCGAATATTCTTTTAATTTATATTTCGGACAATATATTTGTTGCAATTTTTCATATTCCTTATTAATAACAGCATCCAAGGAAAATGGTTTATTTGACATTGATCTTTTTTTGCCTGTCTCTAAACAGGCACTAGCCATTTTTTCAGCATTCTTTATGTCTTCTATTAGAGAAGTTTGATCCTCCTCGGTAGAATAATCGTCTTCGGCTAGATTTGTTACATGTATATGTGACACATTATGGATAATACTTCTTGGAATTAATTTAGTTTCATTATGGTTTTGGTTTTGTTGTTGGTGGTTAGTTATTGAAAAGGACATAATAATTTTATTTCAAATATTAATTCCAAATGTTTTGCGCTTCAGATTTTTTTTTTTGATTCAAAAGTTTCAAAATTTGTTAAAAAAAAAAAAAAGAACAAACACAAAAAAAAACTTTGTTCCTTTTTTTTTAACAAATTCTAAAACCAGCTGCTTAGAAAAAAAATTCAAATGACAACTACACTGAAAAGTAGTGTAGCTATTCCTTGAGGGTTTCTGCTATAGCCTTTGTCAACAATTTTTTTGCAATCGATACAATAGCAGTTGAATTGCGTGATGAATTGTACTGAAGGTTATCTACTATCGCACTGAGAATGGATTTTTGCGCCTGGTCGGCCAGCAAATGCAAATTCTTCTCTGCAAAAATGTTCTCGCAATTATGTACAACTTTTCGTTTCCTTTTCGATTTATGTTTAATTTTATCAGAATTAACTTTAGATTTAGAAGTCTTAGTCGAAAGATTAGTTCGTTCAACATTTATTTGCAAAACTTTATTCGAAGGATTAGTTCGATGAAAATTTATTTGCGAAGCTTCAGTCGGAAGATTAGTTCGATCGACATTTACTTGCAAAGCTTTAGTCGGAAGATTAGTTCGATCAACAATTTTTTGCAAAGCTTTATTTGAAGGATTAGTTCGATGAAAATTTATTTCTGAAGCTTTAGTCGGAAGATTAATTCGATGAAATATTAATTGCGAAACTTTATTCGAAGGATTAGTTCGATCAAATTTTATATGCGAAGATTTAGTCGAAAGATTAGTTCGATCAACAATTTTTTGCAAAGCTTTAGTCTGAGGATTAGTTCGATCAACATTATTTATTTGCAAAACTTGAGTCGGCAGATTAGTGGTATTATTATTCAATTTATAATCCGGACAATACAGTTGCTGCAATCGCTCATACTCTCTGTCAATAACTTGATCAAACGAAATTCGCGTGTACTTAATAATTTTCTTTGGGTCATGTTTTCGTTGTTTGGCATAAAAGGCCTGCAACAGCAAATCGCCATGTTTTATAATTAAATCGTTTGTTTCAACTGCCATAGATTGACAGCAGCGATCTTTGTAGTAT
Organism: Gymnosoma rotundatum; assembly: GCA_916610165.2. NCBI lineage: Eukaryota > Metazoa > Arthropoda > Insecta > Diptera > Tachinidae > Gymnosoma > Gymnosoma rotundatum. The sequence goes on along the minus strand of OU744336.1, from coordinate 171,923,067 downwards.
TGGAGACATTTTTTAAGTTTTTGATTATGTATTGGCCATTTCTTTCTTTTATTGCTCATTTCGTCTTTAACTTTACGTACAAATTTGTCATTTGGCCTGGGCATTATTCCGAAAAATTTAGTTGAATTTTGATTGAAATATCTTTATTAAACTGAAAATTTATTTCTCTACGAGTTTATATTTTGTGTTCTCTGTTCTCTGTTCTCTGTTTTCTGGTTTTTTTTTTCGTTTCTTTTTTTTATTTGATTTTTTCAAGTGAGTTTAAAAATTTTGTAAAAAAAATTTTCGGCAGTTGTTATAAATTTCGAAATCTTAAATAATTAGAAAAATAAAATGCTCAAAGAAAACCGTATAACTATTATACAAAGCATCAGTGTTGGCAAATAGCATAATTTCGATTGTAACCAGTTTAATTTCGTTTTAGTTGAAGGCTGCTCTCGTAGTATGATGGACTGGGCGTCAGTGTCTTGACAAAGTTGTTGTTCAGACGCTAAACTGTTATATCGATTACTATATGAATTGCTCGCAAAGGTTTCAAGACTTTCTAATTCCATATGAAAGTTAATTATATTAACAGGAGGAGTTTTAGCTGCCGGATTAAATCTACTGAAAAACAGTGATGGTAAATTCAATAAAACAGATTGTATATTGGACCAAGAATACTTTGGTCTATTTAAAGACTGTTTTAGAATTTCACCATTATTTGGCTGATCAGCGTTTTGTTCACATTGTTGTTGAGTCATTATTACACTTTCATCGGTATCAATGTGTGGGACATTTTCCAGGGTTTTAAGATTTTCGGCTTCCTCATCAAAGTCGGGTAGTTTAATAAAAATTCCTGCTGGCAATATTTCAACAACATCTTGACTATGCTGCATGGTCTGGGGATTATTTTCTAAAGGCTGGAATTTTTCCACATCCATATTTATTTGTTTGGTTTGCTGTTTGTCGTTTACTTGGGCGCGCACTGAACTTAAGATTTCTAAAAAATCGTAATTTTTTTCTTCGGCCTGCTGAGTATTTTTTTGAATACTTAATGTCGACTTATGATCGGGTAAAAGAAACGTAACTCTTTTTCTTTTGTCAGAATTTTTCATAGTGTTAGTTTTTCTTTTTAAGTTTGAACAATGTTTCGTTTCATTTTCTTGGTCATTTCCTGCATCATTTCCTGTCAAACATTTATTATGTTTGCCCGTTCTTTTTTTGCTCTCTCCTATTTTTTTATACAGCAGCACCATCAAATTCTCTGTTGTTGCCAGCAATTCTTTATTTGTTTCTTTTATCCGATCATTTCTTGAAATTTGATAGCCATTGTTGCGATTATGAGTTTTTTGCCGTTTTATTGATTGTTCGGTCGTTCTGATCTGATGTTCTCTGCGATCGAAAAAACAATAGTTTTCATTACAGTTGGAATTATTGTTCGTAATAGCATTCGAGCGCTTGTAATGGCCATTCTCATTGAAAATTCTATTTAAAATTGGTAATCTTGTGTCGTTATTTTTTTCATTTTGTGGATCAGTTCTTCTTCGAGACATTATATTGAGGAATTTTTTTTAATGCGTGCTGCTGCACTAAAATTTTTTCCTAATCTTATTCCCAATTAAAATTTAAAATGAAAAAAAAATCCTTAATTTTTAAAACTTTTAAAACGGAATTTTAAGAAAGTAAAGTTTTAAAGAAATCCTAATGACAAGTATGAACATATTGAAACGGAATTAAGGTGCATCGAATCGAATTTTCGAATTTTGTAGGTAACAGAAATAGACCAGGTGATTGTGTGTTTTTACACCCTGTTATGTCAAAGTTTGTTTACATTTTGTTCATCTGCCAATTTTAAAGAGATAATAAACAATAAAAGAAATAATTTGTGCTTTAGATATAAAAAGATAACAAAAGTAAAATATTAAAATTGTTCTTATTTAATTACAAATGTTCTAGAACTCTGAAGGTTTTTACAGAAACAAAATACAAGTCAAGGCTAATCGATTATAAGGTGGTAGCAATGGCGAATTCGTTCATTTTCGTATCTAGCCCGAATTTCCAACTACATTTAAAAAACTATTATACAGACCATGGCAAATTCATGCCGCCACTGTTGAGCTTCATATTAAAAATTTGACGCCGACTTTTTATAAATGGATTTTGACATTTCTAGCAGCGGCGAAAATTAATGAATTAGCCACTGCCACCACCTGGAACATAGGCTTGCGGCAAAAATTAATAAATTTGCCATCGCTACCACATAGTATTTGATTCGCCTTGATACAAGTTTTTTTAAGGATTCGCTTTGTTTATTCTGCATGATCACGCTAAATTAGTGAATTTTTGTTGATGCGCCATTTCGATGAAAATAGAGAAAAAAATTTTGAATTTTTATTTTTCAATTGGCCTTGAATGCTGCAAACAGACGACTTTAAGAAGGTAAAGCATGGCAAAATAATACAGGTGGTCTCGATAGCGAATTCATTAATTTCGCCGTAAACTCTAAATGTCAAACTCATACATATTTTTTATATATGGAGTTTGACATTTAGAGTTTGCGGCGAAATTAATGAATTCGCTATCGAGACCACCTGTATTATTTCGCCATGAGGTAAAGTTAAGACCAAGGCGAATCAATTACCAGGTGGCAGCGTAGGCGAATTTATTAATTTTCGCCGTGAACACTACTGTCAAACTCCATACATAAAAAATATGTGTACTATTTTTTATATATAAAATTTGACATTCGTTTCCACAAGCAAAAAATAATAAATTCTCTAACGCTGCCACCTGGTAATTGATTCGCCTTGGTTGAGATGTATTGATTACAAAATGATAGCAATGGCTACCAGGCGGTAGAGAGGGCGGTTTTTTTTAATTTTCGCTGGTAACCTAACTAACTTTATATAAAAAAATATAATACCGATATTTTATATACCGAGTTTGACAGTTAGGCTACCGGCAAAAATGAATAAATTCGCGAATTCATTTATTTTCATATAAAGAAATATGACGCCTATATTTTATAGATCCTACAACAGTACTTAGAGTCGAACCCAGGGCAAATTGATAGCCGGTAAACTCAATGGCGAATTCGGCGTCAGCTATCTAAACTTCATTGCAAAATAATACTACTTTGCCGCGATGGCGAATTAATTATTTTTCGCCGTAAACGCTAAATGTCAAACACCATATAAAAAATTATACATACCATGGCGAAATAATACCAGGTGGTCTCGATAGCGAATTCTTTAATTTCGCCGTAAACTCTAAATGTCAAAATCCATATATAATAAATGCGTATAACAGTTAGATAAATTTTTTATATATGGAGTTTGACATTTAGAGTTTACGGCGAAATTAATGAATTCGCTATCGAGACCACCTGTATTATTTCGCCATGATACATACTTTTACACATGGAGTTTGAAATTTAGGGTTGCGGCGAAAATTATTAAATTCGCCATCGCGACCACCTGAAATTAATACGCTTTGCTGAATTTTGTTTGTCAAATTTCTAATAGCGCTTTTGTTATTTTTTTTGTACAAAAAAGAGGCAGAGATATTTTTTTAAATTCAAATACATATCATCATCATCAAATACAAATCATGTACCAGGTGGTGGCAGTGGCGAATTTATAAATTTTCGCTGTCACAGGAAATGTCAAAATTCATGTAAAAAAAAATTTGACACTGATTTTTTGTATATGAAGTTTGACATTTCTAGCAGCGGCGAAAATGAATGAATTTCGCCATGTTTATACCCACGGCGAGTATACATTTTTTTATATTTTTAATTAATTTTTTTTGTGTGTTGTCATATAGACTTTCGCTTTTAATTTAAGTGGTTCCACAATGGTATATTCAGGGCGAAACAATACAAGGTATTCGCAATGACTAATTAATTAATTTTCGCCGCAACCTTAAATGTCAAACTCCATATATAGAAATATGTATAAATCTTTTATATGGTGTTTGACTTTAGCTATCGAGACCACCTATATTATGTCACCATGCGTCAAATTCCATACATAAAAAATCTGTATAACAGTTTATTATATAGAGTTTGAAACATGGCGAAATAATACAAGGTGGTCGCGATGGCGAATTCATTAATTTCGCCGTAAACGCTAAATGTCAAACTCTATACAAAAAAATATGTATAACAGTTTATCATATGAAGTTTGGCATTTAGCGTTTACGGCGAAATTAATGAATTCGCCATCGCGACCACCTTGTATTATTTCGCCATGGTGGAACCCCTAAAATTAGAAGTGAAAGCCTATATTACAACAAGGCAAAAAAATAAATTAAAAATACCAAAAAAGGTATACAAGTTTGGAACAAAAATTTATTTATTTTATTCAAAATTTTATCTAGTGAACAAATCTATTTAAAAAAAAACAGAAGGACCAGCGAAGAAGGCATGAAATATTTAAAAAAAAGAGGAACAAAAACAGCATCAAAACTGCAAATCAATGAAAAGGCTGAAGTGAAATTTAAAAAGAAGAAAAACACAACGGAAAATAAACAAAAAACGTTACCGGCAAAAGCTGCAAAATTGAAAAGTGAAAAGTTGGTAAACGATCCCAGTAAAAATCGAAATGCAAAAAATGCATGCATTTTAAAAAAGAAATGTCAGAATAAAGTAAAAACTTTGCAAATATCATTTGATGCCGAAAAAGCTGTGGCACAACAGCGAATTGTTGATTCATTGGTTAATGCAAAATGTTCTTTAGAACCTCAAGACAATCTTAAACTCTACAATATGGTTTCGAGGGCCATAAAAGAAAACGTACCCTGGCCTTTAATAGAATCTACGTTGCAATACAATGAAAAACCCAAAATTAATAAAAATTGTTTTCTTTTAGAGTTAAAATACAAGAAGAAAGTATTTCTCCTGTTGAGTCTGCGTTCCCCTAATATCTGTAATTTAAAAACACTACTTAAACCAATTTGGAAAAAGTATAAATGTTCCAGCGAACCAGTCATGCAGCATTTCAATTACAACTGTAGAGTAGAAGCCTTGGCCCCATATTCCACTACTACACAGTTTACAGAATTTGAAAAAAACTTCTCAAAAGATGCTGTCAGTTGTCAAGCTAAAGGTATTGGAATTATGGATTATGAAACTGGAGCTGTTTATTTGCAATGTTTGCCACTACAACTACCCAGTTTGGTGGAGAATTTAGAGAAAAGAAATTATAAAGTCCTGTATACAAATTATGGCTTACAGGCCAAAAGAGAAGTGTGTTTAGATCACAAGGATATGACGCATTATAAAAAGTTATTGTCTGAATTGCAAAAGTTTAAAGAAGTTGAAAATTATTACGATAATTTAGTAAAGAGTGATTAATATTTATGAAGAGTTTAAATTAAGAAAATGTAAAGGAAAAACAAAAGGGTTGAAAAAATAAATTGTATCTTTGACAATGAACTAAAATATATTTAATTAATTGCTGATTCTTTGGACTTAGGAAACTTTTAGCTTTCTACCTGTTTCAATTGTTTAATTTGGGACGTTATGGAAATTTTTATTTAATATTCTCACAGCATACAAAATCAAAAATTAATAACATGTTGCCGATAAAATGTTCGTCTGTGTAAATGCAAATAAAAAAAAACAAAAGAGAATTTCAGATGTTCCAAATGGTCGCCAGTCTAAACTCGGACTATAAGGAATAAATATAAGTAAGCAAACTACACTGAAAAAAATTTTAGTAATCCCTACTTATATTAATTTGAAGTCGTGCGAAATAAATTCATTTAGTGCCGACCATCTAAAATAAATTACAAAAACCACAAATTCTTAATTCAAGAACGAACTCATCAATCCCTGAATTTAAAAATTTTATTCTGCAGTTACTTTTAACAAAATCTTGTATGGATTTTTAAAAACATACTCGTTTCTGCTTATTCTAAGAACAAAAGAGTGTGCACAGGATTTGTATTTAAAAAAGGATTTGCGCAAAAAGTAAAAAGAATTTATTTAGTTTAAATTCAATTTTTTCTGTGTAGAAAAAGAGTGGAGAGTTTTGCTACAAAGCGTTATCCCCATGAATTAGGTGGGGGTTTTGTAAAGTATACTGCTTCAGTATAAGGCATTAGAACTTTGTAGAGGAGAGATAAGACAGGTGGTGAAAGTAAGGAGATAAAGAAAAAAAATGATTTTTTTGTTCAAGGCAGCCCTTGCCGTTAATGCGGTGGACAGTGATGAGGTGCCCGCCAAATGTTGTTACTTTGACAACTGAATATTAGTTATTTAAATTTGAGGACGAATGCGCTATATAGAAATGTCGACGAAGAAGGCTGCATGCCGTAATACCCTGTTCAGACATGTTTTCTTAATTGAGCCAATTTAGTTTTAATTGCGCAATTAAATTTGGTGTTCACACATGCTCAATTAAGCTTATTCAATTAGCACAAGGCATATTTATTTTACTAGGTAGTGTCGTACGCCCAGCTGATTTCTCTTTTTATTACAAAAACAACATGGCTTTTTGTTACTGCTTTGAAGTTGGAAGAGTCAAAAGCAATTTTCGCATGACCCGCCATTTTCTTTTTATATGTTTTACTTGCGGCTTGTCAATTTTATGAATTTTTGGTTCTCACTGTACATAATTCCCAGAGTAAACATACTTGTTGGCAAGAGTTGCATTTTGCATCTTATTCAATTAGTAATGCAACTAAGAACTAATTGCTTAATTTATTAATTGATTTCTTATATAATAAATTGAGCTCAATTAAGGCCATAATTGCGTACATTCCTTAATTGCGCAATTAAAACGTATATCGATCTTGTGTTTTGGTAGCAGCAGGGGTTAAACCCAGGCTATTTTTTTTTTTGTCAACGTGATTGCTACCTTGACTACAGCAGCCTTTGACCATACTGGTCCCACTTTTTTTTATATTAATATTCACTTACCGTATCTGCAGCTGTTAAGTTAATACCCAAACCACCTGCTCTTGTTGAGAGTAGAAAAACAAATATATCTTGACGTGTTTGAAAATCAGCTACCATATCACGACGTGCAGAAATTTTGCTTGAACCATCCAAACGCATATAACGATGTTTACGATGCCACATATACTCCTGAAATTAAGCAAAGAAAAAAATTAAGAATCAAAAGAAAAACAAAACCAAAATTTTCTCACTTCTAATAAATCAATCATTTTAGTCATTTGTGAATAAATTAAAACACGATGACCTTCAGCCTTGAGACGCGTTAATAAACTATCCAATACAGCTAATTTACCAGCATCAGATATTAAGGTTTCCTTGTCGGGTATAACAATAGAGGACCAACCAAAATGTGGTGTAACTAATTTAAAACTATTTTCAATCAGTTCTAAGCCTTCACGATTTTCACAGTGTAGATGACGTATGTGAGACCAAGCAGCAGCTCTGCTTTCACAACTAAATAAAAATTATAGGAAATTATTATTTTGTATTTAAGACGTTTTATAAAAAAAAAGTCTAACTTACTATTGTTGCCTTTTATAAGCATTTACTCTTTGATTCAGACCATATAAAAACCTAGGCATTTCTAAAGCCTCGCATTCATAATACTGGGGTAAACGTTGTGTATGTTCAAATTCAGGCAACAAACGTAAAGGTTCTTTACTTAGTTTTTGTTTGTTGGCGGAATTAGCTGCAGCTGCATTTATAATCAGTTCCGATTCAACTTCATCTAACATTTCATTTTTAATATCAGCCTCTTCAATATTTTGTTTATATTTACTACGAATAACACGATGTTCTATGGTTTCTTGCATGTTGTAGGTTTTGTAATCGCCAAAAGCATAAGTGGTGCTCTCATTAGAGGTCTGCAATAAATGTTACGATAATGTAAACGTAAGTGTAGAGTATGCGGTGAAGGCATTTAACTTACCCGGCCTGTAAACAATAATTGCCGTATAACACTATTTTCCATTAAATATTCTCTATTAAGAGGATTTTCTAAAGTTGGTTCCAATAATTGCATTTTTGTGGATTTATAGTTACTTGACCACCATTGTCTTCTATAGGCCCACAATCGATAGAGTAGTAACTTTTTAAGATAATGTTGTAATCTGTAAAATTTGAGAATGAAAATACGAATTAGTCATCAAAATGCTAAATGATCGCTCCAAAATCACATATTATCATGGAATTGAATATTTTTCAATTTACTTGAAGTCTTGAACAGATTCGCACAACAGCATTGCTATTTATAAGAAACATCTTAATCAAAGACAGACGAAAACGAATTTTCGACAGCAGCTTTCATTCCTTTTCGCACGCTTTATACTCTCGAAGCACCTTCTAGTATACTGCGAGTGTTGCTAACAATCCAAAAAATGCACTCCCGATCGCAACTACCTTTATTAAGATAACAAGAGTGCAGTAGCAGCCTCTAGCAGGAGCTGGTCCTACCTGGACCCAGTTACGATGTATCAGACAGGTCTCCGCAGTACCGCTGACCGAGGTATCTTAGTCGTATACAACTCAGCGCGGGTCACAGACAGAGGAGCTGTTCGACCGTCTCTTCTTCCTCCTCGTCCTGACAACTTCTGCAGAAGTCGGTAATTGCGAGACCCATTCTCCTAGCATGGGTCCCAAATAGGCAGTACCCAGTAGCCGCAGCTACCAAGTCACGCAGTCGAACCCTCGGTAACTTCAGTAGTGCAGCCGCCCTGCCCCGATCCATAGGCGGCCAGATGGTTCTAGCGATCGAACATGTCGACTCGTTAGACCATCTAATATAGGCTAGTCCGTAAAGAGCAGCGGTGATGCGCTGTCCGCAAGCAGAGAGGGGTATGCCACAGAAGGTGTCAATGGCATCCTCGTCAAGTAAGGTATCCTTCTTTGCCAGTTCATCGGCAACCTGGTTGTCTAAAACAGTCCCATGTCCCCTCACCCAATTTAGGCTGACTGTCGAAGCCATCCCGTTAAGGGATGTCCGGCATTCAGAGACAAGTTTAGATGTGGTGAACCCAAATTTGAGGAACATAATCGCGGCTGTGCTGTCGGTACAAAAAAGAACATCCCTGTTGGACATGTTTAGTACCTTAACCAGCAGACCGCCCCTTTAATGGCGGATATTTTCGCCTGTAAAACACCAGTCATTTGGGAGCCTTCACCTTTATCCCGAATTCCTCAATATAGACCCCACACCCCGACTCTCGTCCCTCTCTTGGAGCTAACCGTGTATATACAGAGTGCTCAAGATGGAAGAGAGCGGCCTTCCGTCAGGTCAAAGAGAAATCTCCTTGTGAAGGAATGTTCTGGGGTGCAATGATCCACAAGATTAGGAATTACATCTGTGATCTGTAGTACGTTAGCATGTCCCCATGATCTATGTTTCCATGCACCTATGACATTCAATCTGAGTATAGGATTTGCTCACTCACAATGATTATTGCAATAGGTGGCAAGTTAGGGAGAAAACGATGCTGCTGTTTTGCTCTGACTGGCCTGCTTCTACAGTTCTTGGAAAACAGGCATCAAAAATTTTAGAATGTAAGGCTCGCAGCAAGAACACGGACTGCAGGTGATGCAAAGAGATTGTCACACAGACCCAAGTGGGTTAGACTCACACTTTCAAAGCTGCCTGGTTTTGTTTGTATTAATTGAAATATAAATTGTAAACAACAAATTTCATGAAGAAAAACTTGTTTGCTTTTTTCTAGTGTATATAAGTTCAACATGGAATATCAGTCTTAAAACGGTCTCCACGAAATTGATCCTCTGATAATAAAAGCTATTATTTGTAAAACGATTTTGGGAATTTTTATAATATTATTTATTATATTATGCTAATATCCCATAATATTTTCAAATAAAAATGCAATTAATTTGTTGCTTGGCATGTATATGTACGTATTTTGCCGGTTGCTTAAGCCAACTCATCAGAAAACCTTTATCCAAATTTTTAGAAAAATAAAAAAAATTTCCTTTAACTACAAAAACTTTAAAAAGAACATGAGAGTTGTTTTAGAAGCCAATACAAAAATGTTAAGGCTTTAAAAAAAGTTACCATCAAACAAAACAAGTTCAAAAACAAAACTATCATGAAACTGCTGACTTAAATACAAAGACAAGGAATACTTTTATCAGGACTACAAAGATAGCTACTTTGCCATGTTGTAGGAAAGAATGATATAATCCAAATTTATAGGGGTGTAACATTAATCTACTTTACACTAGTTAATTTAGACACAAGCAGTCGCTATTCCAATTTATATACTCTACCTTTAAAACTGTTTTATTACTTACAATGTTATTAAACCATTAATGGTTGTATCCTCCATATCTTTGGGAGAGAGATCACAAAGTCGTGTAAAACTAAAGCAACCTTGATTATTGGCATTTAAATCTACATAACGTTTATAATATTCATTGGGTTTTAATGATGACTTGTTTATAAATTCCTTAAACATGGAATGGTGCAGATAATCGGCTTTAAAAATGGAGAAGCTGAAAAATAAACATTAATTACAAGTTTATAACAAGTATAACAGCAGATTATAAATTATATAGGTAGCACAAAAGTTAACAGAAATAAATAAATAAATATTTTATGTGGTTACTAGTCTCAAATATATGAAGTGCATGTATGACGAATATAATATATATTAAAATTTATTTATCTTTTGCGAAAATCAGTATGTTAAGTTAAGACAAGTGTACTCGTATATTTTGAATGTTTTTTGTAAAAAGGAATAAAAATTAATATATCTTCTAAGCATGACTTTAGTTTTGTGAGCATAGTTCGTGTAACTTATAGTGTGTTCAGACATGCTGCTTTATTAAGATTATCGCTATAAATGCCATTATTGAGCTCAATATTCCACACAAAATTTTAATTAATTTATTGAGCAATAAGTAATATAGAGCAAGGCAAATCAATTACCAGGTGGCAGCGTAGGCGAATTCATTAATTTTCGCCGTGTACACTACTGTCAAACTCCATATATAAAAAATCTGTTTACAATTTTTTTTTATAAGAAGTTTGACATTCGTTTCTACCAGCAAAAAATAATAAATTCCCTAACGCTGCCACCTGATAATTGATTCGCCTTGATATAGAGCATGGCGAAATATTACAGGTGGTCTCGATAGCGAATTCATTAATTTCGCCGTAAACTCTAAATGTCAAACTCCATATATAAAAAATATGTATAACAGTTATACATATTTTTTATATATGGAGTTTGACATTTGGAGTTTACGGCGATGTTAATGAATTCGCTATCGACCCACCTGTATTATTTCGCCATGAATATAGAGCAGAAATAAAAATACAACACTGTTCAGAAGATGTGTGTAAAGCAAAATTTCGAAATATAAACCTCAGACACAAACCAATTGCGTCTACTCCAAACTAATTTTTTTAATACACAGAATATTGACTCAATAGAAGTGCAGGAATGAACACACTATTGTTTTGTACAGGGTAGACTAAAGATAATAATAAACTTTTTTATTACTTTTTAAAATTCACTAACTCATGATAAACCCTCTCTTTTGCCAAAAATCACAAATAAGAAGTTAAAAGATATGAAATTTTGAAAAAAAAAATTTACCGCATATTTAAAATTCATTAAAAATCGAAAAATTTCAGAAGAAATCTTAGATTCATTAAATCTGAAAATTTGCTTTTTACTTATGCCCTTCAAGATTTCGTAGAAATTTAGATTCAATGATGAAATCTTTATTTTTTTAATTAAATCTCGAAACATCGACTCTAGAATTTTTTTTGGTGAATTTTGAATTTTTTCATGAAGCACACTTTTTGGTGACTTTAAATGGTGTCGTTGGTAAAATATATGGGTTTTAATTGAAATTTTGTTTTTTAGTAAAAATTCGATTTCGAAAAATAATCAATCGTTAACAAGGCGAATTAATTATAAGGTGATAGCGTTGGCGAATTCAGCCATTTTAGCCGGTATCCTAACTGTCACACTCCATATATAAAAAATCTGTATAACAGTTAGATAAATTTTTTAAATATATTTTGAATTCTCCATCGCTACCACCTGGTAATTGATGCGCCTTGCTGAATACTATTTTTTTATATGAAGTTTGACATTCGTGCTTACGGCGAAAATGAGTGAATTCGCCATCGCTACCGCCTTATAATTTATTCACTTTGATCGTTAATTTACTCAATTGATCAATTTCAGTGGATTTACAATTTGATTCATTCTCCCGCTTAAAAGTGGAAAAATAACATTTTTTTTTTAATTTTTATATATATTCCAATATGGTGTATAAAAAATATTGGGCAATTCACGCCGGGCACAAAAAAACTTTGACAATTTATTATTTCTTCACTTTCTTGAATTTTTATACGCTTTTTTAGGTAACGACAGGGAATCGTTTTTTCTGGCCTAAGCCTAGTCCAAAACCTGCGTATAAAAGCTAATATAACTGTAAAATGATACAAAGTGTGCTGAAGTTTTAAGAAAAAAAATGTAACATATAATTAGGTGAAAAATGTATTAGCAAAGTATTTGAATAAAAAATGTTTAAAGTTGACAAACTAATTGAGAATTATTAAGCCACAATATAAACTTACCGATTATATAATAAATGTCTCTTACTAGGCAATTCGCGATATAGTAAACCATCCTCAAAAACTAAACGTGGCATAACATATTCCTCACACTTCATGGCAAAAGGACTTTTAGCATCACGGCGCTCAAATAATTCCGGATGATTGCAAACCTTACGAAATTGCATAACGAGATTCATAAGATTCGAGGTAAAGTTACGATCGACGTGAGCGCCTTCTGTAGATGAGGTGCCACCTCCTCGTGCCAAGTTTAGTAAATCTTCTATACGTATTTTTTGTTTCAAAGCCATATATAACAATTTCTGTCGTATAGTTAAAGGACAATAGACCATAATTTCAATTTTATCCGAAAGTTCATTTTCTACATCCTTTTTAATACGCCTTAACATGAAAGGCTTTAAAATCATATGAAGTCTAGATATTTGTTTTTCATCTATGCCCGTTTTATTTTCGGCATGTGATTCAATATCCTTGGAAAACCATTCATTGAATTCGTCATGTGAATCAAACAAAGTCGGCATAATAAAATGCAATAGAGCCCATAATTCAGCCATACTATTTTGTATGGGCGTGCCACTTAACAACAAACGATTGCGACAGTTAAAACCTAACAGTAGTTTCCAACGCATAGACGTGGCACTTTTAATAGCTTGAGCTTCATCCAACACCATGTACTGCCACTTGATGCGATTAAAATATTTGTAATCGGACACAATAAGTTGATACGAAGTGATGACAACATGAAAACTTGCATCTTTTGTATGTAAATCTTTTTGCTCCCAAAATTGTCTCAGTATTTTTCTTTCATTTGGTGAACCCCAATAGGGAACAACATTGAAATCTGGTACAAATCTGGCCATTTCTTGTTGCCAATTGTGTAGCGTTGAAGCTGGCGATATAACAAGGAATGGTCCCCAAACACCATATTTTTCTGCGATATGACAAAGAAAAGCAATTGATTGAACGGTCTTACCCAGACCCATTTCATCAGCCAGAATACCGCTTATGCCTTGATCGTATATATTTGCCAGCCAAGTCATACCTGGAATATAAGGAACAAATTACACAAAATGGGACTTACAAAAAATGTAACAGGTACTTTTTATAAAAAAAATGTATTTATGAAGGGCTAATAAAAAAAGATACTTTATGTACATGGTACTTTTTATACATGACATCTTTCTTAGAACATAATTGCAATGAATAACATTTTAAAAAGTAATTTTGTAAAACGTACAATTTGTAAAAAGTACTTTTAAAAAAGTATCCAAAAGAATTTTATACTAAATACGTAATAAGTACCTTTGATAAAAAAGTAAAATTGTCAGAGGTACAATTACTTTTATAAATAGTACCATTTATCAAGTATTAATTTTAAACTGGTACTTTTTTAAAAGAAACATTTGTTGAAAGTACTTTTTATGCATTTTTAAAAAGTACCCTTTTAGAAAACGCACCTTTTAATCAAAGTACTTTTTAACGATTTTTTTAAGTACCTTTAAAAATAACTGATACAAAAAGGCATCAATGCCTTAAGTCTTACCCTTAATTTGATACGCCTTTAAAGTCCCTTTAAATATCGAAGGTTGTGGCAAATCAGCCTGAGATTTTTCGGGCAACAAAGACTCTGGCTTATTTTCCTCTTTAATAAAATCACCATCATCATCTTCTTCTTCTTTAACAGTCGCATGGCCCAGATTTCTTTTGACTCCAGCGGCCACATCAAATTGTTTTGTTTTACGGCGATCATTAGAAAAGGCTTCCTCTGCATGTTGTTGAGCCAATTGTTTCATTTGTTCGGCATCGTAATCATCATAAGCTGCCAAACGAGGATTTACTTCCTCATCCAATTGATTCAAAATGCGCAATTGTTCTGCCTCAGTACCTTGGCCCAATTTTTTCGACATAAAATGAGCATAAAGTTCAGTTTGTGTAATAAGAAAATTAAGTTTTCTCTGTTGTCGTTTAGCTTCAATAATCTCTACATCCATTTTGCGTTGTTCCTCGGCTTCTTTTTCCATGCGGCGACGTGTATCACGTTCAACGCGTTCATAACGCTTCCAATAGGATAACATTTCCCTTGTCAAACGTTTAGCACGCCATACAGTTTCTTTCATAACCTTTTGCGAGTGCATGGCTCGTTGTCGGACCACCTTCATGCACATTGTGGCCACACGTTTGCAATTCTGTACCACTTCTTTGTGATTGTTAATTTTGGCTCTTTGACATCTGCCCAATTCTTTTTTGGCCATCAGCTGCCAAACACGCTTTCTTCTAGCCGCCATTACTTCAGGTGTTCTAATAATACCCTGTTGACTTCTACGTCGGCGACCTCTACCCGAATAAGGTGCAAGTGCAGAAAGGCCAGTGGGATCCCGTGAAGAATCCATAGCAAGAGATGTTTCACCATCAGATTGTACATCAATATCTTCGTCATCTTCATTGACAGCTGTTGTATCAGCATAAGAATAATGCTTCAAATCTTCTGGATCAATTTCTCCTGGTTCTGGTTCTTCCAAAGTTTTTTGCTTTAATTTACGTGGTTTGCGTTCTTTAGGAAGTTTCGGTAGTTTTTCGAGTTTTAAGGATTTTTCTTTCTTTGTGCGTCTCTTACGTTTGCGTACACCCACAATAGATTGCTGATGTTCAGGAAACATATCCTGATTGGAAAGAAGCCCAGCAGCATAATAAGCATATTGAGTATTCTGTTATAGCGGGGGAAAATAAGAACAATTAAAAAATATTTATCAATTTATTTACCGAAAACTTACAGTAGGCTTTTTGTAGAAATTTTCCCTCAACTTTTGCTGTTTTATATGAGTTTTCAACATCCCCTTTACATAATCATCTTCGTCGCTTATTTCGGTTTCGGTGTCCGTATCACTTAACAAAACATCATACAGCCATTCTCGATCGGCAGTTAAATCATTGAAATTATAAAGTTGGGCTTTAACTGCTTGTCTTTCTGCAGGAAACAAAAAACAAATAAATTGAGAATGATTTTCAAAAAAAACTTTTTGTGTTTTAAGAAAGGTCAGAAGTTCATAGCGGATCTACAGTCACATTTTAGACTTTTAAATCCATTCAAGTGTGGCCGTAAATCCATAATTTATAAACGTTGTTAAGGATTTTCACTTAAGACCGGGGTTTCGGAAATTATTGATAAAATCGATAACCGTAATCGATAACAGTAATTTCCTATGAGCCGTGTGGTGTAGGTCTATATTTTAAACCCCAGCACCAAGATATAAAAGAATGTCCCCAAAGAGGTTTTAAACCGGAACAGACAAAAACTTTTAATGCTCAACAAGAAATAATCAAATGAAAAACTTTAAAATGAAATGGTGGCCGGTGCAAATTCAAGATTAGTTTGAAGTTAAGAGATTTACTTCTTTTCAACAAGCATTTTTGCCTTAATTAAAAAAAAAAAAAGTTCTAAAAAGCCATATGAGCAAATTTCTGGTCATGCTTTAGTTCTTGCATTTTTCGTATCCAATTTCATTAAGGAAAAATTAGTATTCTTAAATTATGTGTTCATTTCTAACGATTTCTTTTTAATAAGAATAGATATAAAATAATACATAAACTAAAGCCGGACTAATATTTGCTCATTTGAAAAATTTAAAATTTTTCGAATTCGAAATTTATTTTGCTTGCTCATTTAACTCTCACTAATTCTTGTCAAGCATTTCTGTTTTAATAAATTAAATTACTTCTAAAGAAATAATTTTCATGTGATTCCTAAATATCGAAAAATTTTAGAACCTCTCATTAAATTTCAAATTTGTTTTGCATTAAACACAACTCCGTTTAAAAAAAAGTCCAATTGGCCTTCATTTATAATTAGGCGATTTTTTCAACTGTTTCTTTAAAAATATACAAAAAATAAAAGAAATATCTTTAACATTAAGTAAATCCATAAAATTGCTATTAATTCAATAGCTACTCACCTTGTTTTGTGCCCAATTTTTTAGTTTTTTTCTTTTTCACCTCTCCCGGCAATTTTTCAATCCCATCATCCGTGTCTTCGCCTTGAGAGTCATCTGCTTCCGTTTCGTCAGGACTGGTCAAGGGCTTCGACATTATTTCACGGGCATAGCTCATGAATGGCCGCATATCTAAAGCAGCCTCCAGACGTTGTAAATGTAAAGGTTCTGCCATTTGATGTGAATTGCCTGCACTATTTTGTTGTTCAACGATGCCGTTCATAATTGTTAACTAAAATTTTATTTAAATTCTTTTAGTTAAACTTACAAAACTAAATATAAATGATTCACACAACTTCAAAATTATTATTTCAATTAATTAATTAACAAAAACTCACTTTAAATATTGTTTGAAATTAAACTTGTTTGATTTCCTTGTGATTTTTTATATAATTTCTTTACGAATTTTCTGTCGTGTCAACGAAATGCACAATATTTAATTCGTTTCCTTTTTGTGCGACCACATTTTTTCATCTGTTTAATTTGCGTTATCTTTAGGTTTCCATTTATAAATTTTGCTGTTTCTAATTTAATTCGTTTTACTTTGTACTGTAGTCAGCCGTTGTTTTTGTTGTTTGGGTATTGTATGGTAGCAGCATGTTGACAAAACAAACAAAACAATAAAGAGGGTAGAATAAGAAAAGAAACAATAACAGCTGTTAATAATAAGGCAGGGTTGTATTTAAAAGGCGTTGCTACATGTAGGCTCATATTGAAAAAAATATATGAATATATTATTTGGTCATAAGATTTTTATTAAATGTAATTAATTATATAAAATGGTTTGAACAACAACAGAAAAAATTCATACTTGAATTGATATTGATATTAATTAAATACAAATTTATTAATATTATAAATAGACTCCTGTCTATGAATTGTTCTTAAAACTGTCTTAAGGGCAATTTGGCCTATAGAGGCTACCTTTTTATGATAAACATATGCAAATAATATCATCCAATTTAAGCGTAAGTACCTTTGATATCATGGCAAGTTATCGATGACCAGTAATAGTAAGTATGGGACTTAATGACACTTTGAGGATGCCTTTGTTTCTCTACACAATCTACAACTCGGCTTACCTAAATACTGTGATAACTTTGGCGGTTTATAAAACCAACTAGATGAAAATGATCTCCGTCGCTTAAAATATTTTGTTTAAAGAGAAATAATGAGAGCATTTTCCACATAACACGCACCTCTCTTATATTGTACTGCATCTTTAACAAATCTAAAAACAAATACAACTGTCATGTATGGGCCGGTGCTTCAAAGACTATCTTAAGTTACTTCATTGCCTACAGAAGAGAGCGTAGAAGCTCATTCATGATACGAGTAGTAGGGTGTCAAACGGTAATGAGTCACTAGAGCACCGACGCCCATAGGGCTCTAAAAACTTACTGAGTGCACCTAGAGTAATGAAACCTGGCAGAAAAATATGCTATGATCATAGGCTGTTAAAGCTAGAAAACAAGAAAAATCGGACCAAGGAGAAAAAGGTTCCCCTTATAAGAACTAATCCTACCTCTTAAAAAATGCAAGTTTTTTTTTAATTTTCAAGTCATTTTGCTTAGCAATTACAAATTTTAATGTCAAGGAATGTTTAAAAACTTAAAGTTGGACTCAAGAGATTCTAAAATACCATTTTTGCCCCGCCCCTTTCTGTAGTCGGTAAAATAAAATATTATTCTATTTTGCACTAAGATGGTCCTTCTTCGTCTAATTCTTTAAAGATCTCTCCGGATCTAAATCCTCTTCAGCATTAAGTACAGGTGGAAGCATGGGGGCAGCGTTGCCGCTTTGGTCCAATCGGACCAAACTTGGTAGTTTTTCGTTTTTTAAAAACGGTTTGGTAGTTTGGTTGGTTTGTTGGATTTTTTTAAATTTTTGGTAGGATTTCCTCCTGTAGCAATTTTTTAGTAATAGTAAATTTTTCACCTTAAAAATTAAGAACATATAATTAAAAAAAAAATGTAACTTTGAATTAAATAAACAATAACTTTGAATAGTGCGACCACTGTTTTTAAAAACTGTTTTTAAAAAACATCTCTACTTTTTGCATAGAGATGATTAAAGCTATAACCATGGCTTAAGAAATCCGAACAATATTATGAAATTGAAATTAATAAAATTTTTGAGTGAAGGTTTATTTTCAAGTGTATGTATTAAAAAAATTAACAGACAAATTGGAAAAGTAAGTAAACTTTTTTAATTGTAAATACTTTCCTTTAATTTACATAAATATTTGCTAATATTGCATGTATTTTTTTCACATTTTTATCAAAAACTCCAAAATTAAATGAAAAAAATAAAATTTCAGAAGACGACATACCATCAACCAGGTAAAACCACTCTTAAAATTTTTGTTTTAAAACATTTTTAAATAATATAATACTTTTAGTGAATATTGTAAGGAAACAGTCTAAAGAAAATTTAGAACCGAATGGTAGAGCGAATTTGATTGGCTTCAGGAAAGGGATGGGTGTTCATTCTAAAAAGATAAACTTCCATCTCAACAATTACGGAAAAAACACCAAATGAGTATAACAGAGTTTATGTGCAAGAAATGCATTTTTAAATTTTTGGTAGGCTGTAAACGATTTTGGTAGGATTTTTGAAAATTATTGGTAGGAAGTCAATTTCTTGTGTGGCAACGCTGCATGGGGGTAAGTCTTATACTAGTAAATAGTGGGGTAGGCTTCAAAACGCGCAACGGTTTTTTTCTGCAGTACAAAAGTAGAGATCGTTAATTTTATAATGATGTATAACATTTTTACGACCGCAATGGAAATAACTCTCAAGAACTTGTACAATTTTTTTTTTTTTTTGATAAAAAATTTTACAAGAAAAATTCCGTGTTTTAATTTCGAACCAAATTTTTTATCATAAAAATCTAAAACAAAAATTTCTCCAACTTTTCAGATTTTAACATTGTCCCAAAACGACAAATCCTAAGCAAAAGCCTTGAAAATTCACTATACGAATTTTGTTATCTGTCCAGCTGTGTACTTAAATTTTAATATTTCTGAAATTTAAATTTTGGCCTAATGTCTGGCTAGATTGGCAAAATACACCTATGTGTGACGCAGTTTGAAATTCCCTTCCCTGCTTTATCATTATTAATGTACTATAGAATATTTTCTGATGAAATAAGGGAACGTTTTCCAAAAAATAATTATTTCTTGCGCTCATTACGTTCTCCATCTAGATCCCATCCGGTTGTGATTTATTGACCAGAGAATCCCAATTATCTCCACAGAGAAAATACGTTTTTAAGTCTTCAGTGAGCAGTGAGATTTAAGTAGAATGAGCACAGACACTACTACCTCTACTCTTCCTACCACCACCAAATTTTCTAAATTTTACGCAATGCATGACACGAAAAATAAGTTATGTCTTTTGTCTAATTAATTTCCTAAAATTGAAAGTAATAAAAGATTTTACTTTAAAAATTAAATTTTTTAACATGATCCCAATTTATGTTGGCCACAGAATCCTTTTCATTAATGTTAGAAATACCAAGTTTTAAGGCATGAGAAAATTATTTACCGTTTAAAAACACATTTTTTTCATTTTATGACATTCAATGCGTTACGTTATTTTTTATTTGCCGAATTTTTCCGCATGAATACATTTTAATGTGATTATTTTTTTTTTGCACTTTTTTGTGATAATTTATTTTAATGTTTGTTGTTTTTGTAATTATCCACAAACCATAGGCTTTAGTTTAGCAAAAAAAAAAAATACACTCACACAAACTCAGATGGAAATTTTATGACTTGATTTTTAATGGCTGATTAGAGATGAAATTTTTTGTAAATCATGCAAGAAATAAAATGAAATTTACGTTGGTTTTGAACACATTAAAGGTATTCAAAATGTTCGTTTAGTTGTTGTTATATTCTGTGGAAAATACTTTAATTTTAGTATGCAATGTTAAACTTATATAAAAAGGAGGAGTGCGTGGGTATCTTGATGGCTATGATAGTCTGGGTATTGGAATAAATAAAATTTAAATAAATCAATCGTATTTAAATGGAAAGACCAACTGCAAAAAATTTCACATGTCTGCAGCGGAGGTGGGTGGAGTCGAGCTCAAGTTTTAAGTATTTTAAATTTGTTTCCATTTTATCGAATTTCCCCACTGTGCGATAGATCGCCTCTTCCCGGGAGCACCAAGAGCCTGTGCTGACCTAACCTAGGTTCTGACGAGGGTCCTCGGGGGTGTAGGGGGAACCAGTCCCCAGGTGTGCAGGCACTGAAGCTGGATAGACAGTTGGATACTGTCGAAGGATTTTACCAGTTTCCTTAAATGATAACGTATGAATAATAATAGTCTAAAAAAACTGGCACCACGGGAGCCCTTAGCCCATACAGAGAGCTGCCCATTTATGTAGCCGGTTATTGGTGAGGTCCCTTCGGGGTACCCGTGGTGGTTGTGGTTAAATTTGTCTATCTCTAGGGGTCTGACGTGGAATCTGCTGAAGTGTGCTGTTGCACTCTCAATAGAGGAGTTTATGATAGGCTTCGGCCCTATAGCAAGTGGTAGATTCATGGTCTTGCAAGCCACGGTCTTAAAATTGCACAGAATAGTGGTTTGACCACTGGCTGATAAGGTACAGACGTTAATCTAATCACTTATCCTGTGCGATAGATGGTTTCTATGTAGATAGCCTTGCCACCTGTTTGCCCTATGGTAGTTTAGAAAGTTCTAAAGAGTCAGGTTGGATTGTAAAATATTATCAAGAAGTGGAAGAAGAAAATCCACAACCGATATCTAATCTCAACTTAACTAATTTATAAATATTGCTAAATTTTAACCTAGAAAGTCGACTAGGAATTTTTTACTCAATTTAAAAAAAATCTACTTAAAGTAATGACCACAAGTAAATGGGATCAAAAATCGCTTGTTCTTACCACAAGAGAACATCAATTTTGATAATAAAATTTTAATGTTTAAACGTGTTGCTTGACGATGCGATGTGTAACGATATTTGATTTTAATTGTGTGAAAATAAAAAAAAACAAGATGTTCGAGGGTGATTTAGTAATTTCTTGTTTTCTTTGGCGAAAACGCCAACAGCGTCACTTTAAAGCATCTTGCTAGTTTTTTATTCCCTGCTGATTCTACTAATATTTCCAAAGACCTTAAATTAGCCGATAGTTTGAATTATTTTCTCTGTGTTGATCTTAACCTCTAAAAACCCAGCCATTTTTTGAATTTGGAAAAATAAAATGGTGACAAAAAGCAAAATCTGAAGAACATGATAGACGCAGTATGAGTCCTTGGACCAATTCATGGAATAATAGAATATCTTGATGGAGCAGACATCATGGCACCTAATAAGCGGAACCTAATTCATATCCAAATATTCCAGGGTACGAAAAAAAGACAAACCGAAACGTTTGCTTTCATTTTTGTTCTTTGTATTGAGTAGAACCTAAACAAAATCGAAAGGATGGTGACAATAATAAGTCAAAAGGCAACAACAATAATAATAAAATCAAATGTTAAAAAAACGGCTCGCAAACGTTTGCTATTAAATTTCCTTCTTTGACAGAAAAGAGAATTAGCGCTTTTATCTCAAATATATCAAAGCAATTAGACGAACAAAATTCTTTTGTTTGCGCTCATTATCATTCAAAAAGTATTCATTTGCTTTGCTTTTGCTTAAGTACAAAACGATTAAAAAATTTGAAAAATTTTATGTCTTTGCATGAAACGTTTGCAAAACGTTTTATTTGTTTTCATACACAAAGTGTGATGTAGCCGCTTTATTGAAATTTCTACAGCCTCAGATGGAAAATGAAAACGCTCCCAACCTGCAATATCATTTCATGGATTTGCTTCATTATTTCTGATGTTAAACTTTTTTTTTAGAAAAAGCCGCTAAATGTTAACCTGCCCTCGCTTAACAATGAAAACGGAATAAACTTTCCCCTTAAGTGGACATGTTTACATCAGTTTTGTTAACAAATTTCCCCAACAACTCATTACAGTCTTGATTAGCAACAATTTTTATCTTAAAGTTGTAAACACATAAAACAAAGAATAAACTGAATTCTTGAAATTTATCTTTAAATAGATGAAGTTTTACTGCAAGATAAGTTTTTATTATTTTCACACTAATTAAAACCGAAGTTTTATTATTTTAATTATTTCGAAGAAAATCCTTGACCTGTTATACAATATCATGGCTTAAGGTTGTTGATTTTTTTTTTACTATTTCTTCTTGTTATGTTTTCTTCTATTTCGGTTTTTCTCAAGTTGTTGTTGTATTGCAGACCATTTTGGTTAAGAATTGTTTTAAGGAAAAAACAATATTAAAAGCAGAGTTTTTATCTCGTTTTTTTTTGGTAGTATGATGTTAAAAGATTAGTTTCTACTGGACGAACTTTTATAAAAATTTTAAATTTGTTTTAACGCTTTAAATTGCTTTTAAATTCATTTATTTCATCACAAAGAATATACTTCTTGTAAAAGGCGTAAAAACTCTGGAAACATAAGGTCAGGGGTGCAGGAAAATTTTGATAAGAAATCGGCAAAAAAAATCGTCTTTATCGGCACTTTCATTTTAAAAAAATTGTCAAACAATCGGCAAAATTAATTTTCGTTTAACAACACTTGGCTGACAGCTGTTAATTGTTTTCAAAAGTTGTCAACATTCTAACTCATAGAAGTGGCAAGTTTATTTAAGCTTTTGTGAGATATGTAAAAAATGTTGCATACTTTAGGGGATCAGTGTTAACAAAATACACACAATAAACAATTTATTTTATAATTCTCGCTTTATGCAAAATATTTTATTTTTAAAGAAATCAAAATATACACTTTTTTTTAACAAATGTTTAATAATATATATTTTTTATTCTTTTCAGAATTAAAAGCAAACACTGTAAATACCAACAAACTTTGATTTCTTTGAACTTTTGTAACGAAACATATCAAATTATTACTTATTTTTTTGAATAAGAAATCTGCTACATATTGATTATTTATTTATGACAAAAAAACAAATCTTATAATAAATCTGAAACAAAAAATTGTTCCTTTAAGCGAAAGCAAAAACATCACTTAAAAATAATAAAACTTTTAAAATAAAAACCCATTCCAATTTTCTTAACAAAAATTTTGAACTTTCAACAAAACTTGAATAAAAAATAATTTATATTGTGCGTGTGTGTGTGTGTGTGTGTGAGTGCGTTTGTTCAAGTGTTCATGACATGTGTAACTACTTCTAAGCATTCAAGAAAGTGTTAAAGTAAAAAAAAAGAAATTGTTTAATTGAATTAAAAGAAAAAAGGAGAAAATTATTTTTTTTTGTCTGTTTTCAAAGAAATCCTTAATCAAGTGTAAAATCATTTTTTACATAAAATATTGTTTCAAATTAAAAAAATAAGTTTTATCTTTTTTAAATTTTTTTGTTTGTTTACGACTGCAGTGCTGAAGTTTTTGTTTCCCCTGTTTAAGTTTCTTACACTTCTGTTTAAAAAAAAGAAATTAATTGTCGTGCAGAACTTTAATACAACATGTCGTTGCTGACTTGGCGTTTGTACTGGCCACTTTTCATAGCCATGATGCTGTTTGTTGTCAACGTCAAAGCCATCGATTTAAGCCGTCTTTATGGTCATAATATGGTGCAGAAACGTAGTGGTAAGTTTTGTTATTGTTTCTTAACTTTATTTCTTTATTTGTTAATACGCGATTTTTCATATTTTGTAGAAATTCGATAGTGTGGTTTTAATGGGTGTTTTTTTAAGTCCGATAGAACTTTAAATTTTAACAAATAACACAGAAAATTAAATTGTAATAAAGAATTTTTTTTTATACGAAAGATCAGAATATGGCATTAACATTTAAAAGTGATTTCGATCATGTGGCCACCGCGGTTGCTCATGACGAAGCGCATTCTGGACGTCCAATTTTGGGTCACTTTTTCAAGTACTGCTGGCCGTATGTCACGAAAAAGGCGAACAATGTAGGCCTGCGACATCACGTGGCCACAATAGGAAATAGTCCAGAGGTGCCAAATCGCACAACCTTGATGGCCAATTGAAAGTTTCATTTCTCGAAATCAACTTATCGCCAAAATTTGATTTCAATAACTCGATGGTTGTGGTCACTGTATGGCACGTAGCGCCAACTTGTTAAAACCACATTTCGTCCGGATCAAATCATTAATCATGTTGCGATAAAGATTTCCATTGTCCGTAACGTGAAATCCGTCCTCATTTTTGAAGAAATAAGATCCGATGATGCCACCGGCGGTGCACTTTTCTGGATGAAATGGAGTCTGTAGGGTATGTTGTGGATTGCTTTCACTCCATATGTGGCAATTTTACTTATTAACACACCCGTTAAGCCAGAAATGGAGCCTCATCGCTGAACACAATTTGGCGATAAAACAACGGGTCAGTTACTAACTGCTCTAGAACCCAATCGACGAAAGGACAACGCATATAATGGTCTCGTGGCTTTGATTCCTACACTAGCTGGATCTTATACGGGTGTAGGGCAAGATGTTAGCTCAAAATTTTCCAAGTAATGGATGGACAGAGCCGCAATTCCTGCGACCGACGACGAATCGATATCTTTGGATCTTCTTCCACACTTACGTTTACAGCAGCGATACTCCTTCAGTACTCACGCAAATTACAAATTGTGATGTCCGTCTGTCCGTCCGTGTTTGGGTTGAAATGAACTCTGCCAAGGCATTAGATGAGCTTAAAAATCGTAAATACGTTTATCAATTGGAAATAGTCTCGAAAATATTGCTATTGAAAATCAGCAAGTTCGCTTCATGTTCTTCGAGGCAGGGGGCAAAACACCACAACTACCCCTAATTTTTGCATATCATTTGAGATAACTCCAACAAAAAAATAAAAAATAATAATAAATACATGCGGCGATCGAGAATTAAAAAAGAAATTAACTTTCGAAAATCCATTTATCTTTTTCTCTAGCTTCTACTTTAATGAAACTGTTACGAAAAGAAGAGCTGGCAAATTCTATATGTATGCAAATCAACAGTACTGTTGTTTTCCGTGTGTGAGTGGTAAAAAACAGTGGTGAATAATCACTTCCATCAAAGTGGTTGAGCAAAATCAATGGCTGCGTTGGTAGAGGTATGTATTTACTGTAAAACAGTAAACAGTAACAGCAAGAAGAGACCGTAGGATCGTGTAATGCCATAGAGTAAAAAATACATGATTTATAAAGTGCTGCAGTGGTGTTTAAAATCAAAAGAATCAGTACGTTTACCTTAAGGGAACATCGTTACATTACTGTGTCTTAAGTCCATCACTAGTTTTATTAAAATATAAAACCAAAAACTTGTTTCGTTACTAATAAAAGTTATTAAAGATCGAAAAAAAATAAAAATCTAATTAAAAAAAATTAATTTAATTGAATATTCCTATAGTTAAATTTAATTTACAAAGCTTTTTTATTGGTTTGAAGACAATAAAAAAGCAATACTAAAAAATATACAAAAGACCAAGAAAAATAAAAATTATTTTTTAAAGAGAGCAATTTTTAAAAATTCTTGGTAAATCATTTCTGTTTATATGCTTGTGAACACGCAGTGTACGAGTATTATTGGATCAATTTATTTTGTATATTAAACATCAAAAAGCAAATAAGAAGAAAATAAGTATTCAGAAGAAGGTTTTCAGGAAGTAAAATGGACAATAGGACTGAAAAAAGCAATTAAATTCCATTTTTCTTTTTTTTTTTGTTAAAAAATTTTTAACATCAACAATATTTTCTTCTTCTCAATGTGATATGGAATTCACACGTAGTTGATAACACGATTACCAATTGAACTTTTCAAAAACATGCAAAATAAAAGTGTATTGGTGTATTGAAATTTTATATGAAAATTTCCAACAACAAGCATAAACTGTTGTATTTTAATTGATCAATACACGGTATACGAGGGCTGCTATATATATTTCTGGCCTGGCAATACTGAGTGCTGCCAAGTGCAATCTGATATTTCCATTGGAAAGTTTGTCATTTTTAAGCATAATCATACTCAAAACGTTTTGACGTACGACCATTATTTGTGTTGTTAACAGTGACTTGAAAAAATTAATATAGAAAAAAATGGAATTAACTCGTGAACATTCTCGTGCCATCATTTTTTACAACTTTCGACGTGGATTATCACGACAAGAGTGCATTGATGAACCTAAATCTTTGTATGGCGATGAAGTACCATCCTATAGCACTGTGAAAAATTGGTATTATAAATTTAATCGTGGCCAAAGCTCGCTCAAAGACGAATTCCGTGAAGGTCGTCCAAAAACGGCTGTTGTGCCAGAGAACATTGATGCCGTGCGTGAACTCATAATGCAAGATCGACATGCGACATACCGAGAGATAGAGACATCCTTGGACATTTCTTTCACCAGCATACATTCGATACTGCATGAACACCTGGCCGTAAAAAAGGTTTGTTCTCGTTGGATCCCGCACAATTTGAAAGTCGCTCAAAAAAAGGCTCGTGTTTATTGGTGCAAAGAAATGTTGCAAAAATACGATTGCGGTGCTTCAAAAGACGTTATAAACGTGACGAATCATGGATCTATGCGTATGAGCCCGAAACGCAATAACAATCGACCGTGTGGGTCTTCAAAGACGAGCAAAATCCAACGAAAGTTGTTCGTGGAAGAAGCACTTCGAAGCAAATGGACGCCTGTTTCTTCGGCAAAACTGGTCATGTGGCGACTGTTCCGCTTGAGAAACGTAGGACGGTGACTTCTGAGTGGTACACTACAATTTGTTTGCCTGAAGTCATCGGAGAAATTCGAAAAACCAACAAGAGAAGACGAATCATTGTTCACCATGACAATGCGAGCTCTCACACATCGGCTCAAACCAGAGTGTTTTTGACCGGTCAAAACGTCGAATTTAATGGGTTATCCGTCGTACAGCCCTGACTTGGCACCTAATGACTTCTTCTTGTTTCCGCACATCAAGAAAAAAATGCGTGTTCAACGATTTTCGTCGCCAGAAGAAGCTGTTGAAGTGTTCAAAAACCATGTTTTAGAGGTGTCTCAATCGGAGTGGAAAAAGTGCTTCGACAACTGGTTTGAGCGCATGCAAAAGTGTATAAATCATGCTGGAGAATACTTTGAAAAACAATAAAACCATTTTTGATTATAAATATTTACATTTTCACTATTAGGCCAGAAATATATAGAGCAGCCCTCGTACATGGATACAAGGGTTTTGTGAATTAATCAATTATTTTAGGATTTTTTAAAATATTGCTCACAACTGTTATGTTCATGATTGATAAATAACTCTGATAATAAAAATTAAGTTTAACTTTAATTCATAGTAATAGGATTTTGTTAGTGTTTTTCTTTAATAGTTTAACTGATTCTTAAGTTTAAATTAAGAAACCATTTTTCGCGATCGGTGTTGCCAAAAATTTTTCTTGAGTGCCGGTATTGCATCCAACAAAAGGCATATCGATGCAAAAACTTTGCTATTATTTTGTTCAATTTAAATCTTATCAAACTAGTCGTGTACGATATAAAAGAATGTCCTAAGCTTTTCTGTCATCATAATTTACTTATGTAATAAACAAAAACAAATATTTTCGTAATCTTTTGTGTTTTTAGTTAATTAAATTTATGCGAAGGAAAGTCCTGCGGCTTTATGGTAAAACTATCTGTCAACACCCACAGAACCACACAAACGCATACTTAAACAATTATCCGTGTGTATAGACTTTATTTACCCTTTAGCTTAAACGCCTTTAATGTTCCAGCAGACAATGTATCTTCATTATGAATTAAATGAGAGATGGAACTATAAAAATTGGTGATAAATATTAAGGAGTACATAAAAACAATATTGTACAATGACAGATTTATCTAAAATATAACACAAACATACATACATACCTATGAATGTATGTACATATTCATTATAGTTCACTTGTACATCCTGAAACATAAATTTTTATTATGTTTTTTTTTTTAATGTGATTGTGTGTAAGAACACGTGTAATAAACTGTCACATTTAATGTTTAGAATTTAAAGAGGTTATTTAGAGTTTGTAAAGGGTGTTTAGAAATAAGTAAATGTAATATGCCGTTCACACGTATGTGTTTTTTCAACGTGTTTATGCTTAGTGGTACTGTAATCATAGTGTTGTAGTTTGACATTTGGTCAGCTGTTTAAACAGATGGTTCATATTCAGTTTTTATGGTTTTTTTGTCTTGTTGGCTTAATGGAGTTATCATTTAATCAATTTGGCTTTTGATACAGGACTCTGAGGTTTTCTTTATAAAAATTGGTAGCAGTAGCGAAATGACCATACGGATATGCTTTCCCCGCAATGATATGCTTCATTTTGTATTCTTCTATATACATAAAAATGAATGTCTGTCTGTTTGTTTGTGCTTTATAGGAGGACAAACCCTTGGACCGATCTTCCTGAAATTTTCACAGCATGTTACTGTGACTCTGGAAGGAATAAAAGGCTATATGAAGTTTTAATTGGACAAAGGGGCGTGGCACCGCCCATATAACCCAAAAATTTAAATCGCCATATTTTGGCCATTTTTTGACCTACGTCGACGATATTTGGTACATATGGTATTGGCATAATTAGGAATACGTACCAGGAGAAAAGTGGGTCGGGCCCCGCCCCTTTTTAGAAAAATTAAAAATCGTAATATAGTCTTAACTACTGGACCAATCGTCATTAAATTTTCGCAATAGGATATTCTTGACTATATAAAGTTGGGAGTGGACAAAGGGGCGTGGCCTCGCCCATATAACCCAATTCCGCATATCTTGGGCATTTTTTGAAGTAAATATATAAATACTTTTCATTTTATTTAATAACGAAGGGGGTAGCGAAGCACACCGGGTTCATCTAGTAAATTATAAATATTTCATGAGAATATCATTTTGAGAATTCGATTGACAAATGTTAAGCGAAGAAGGATTTAAAAACTGTTTTCGGATTAATGTAATGTTTATACATTGAAATATTTATGGAGGATTAAAGACGGTTACTATGCGGATAACCAACAAGGTCCAAAGGAACCTTTTTTTACAACGATGGACTTTGCCTTAATTTTCATAGCCAAGGGTTTAGCTTATGTTGGGACTGTTCGTAGTAATAAAGCATTTGTTCCTACCGAATTTTTCAAACATAAGTCACGTGATGTTTTTACAACTTTATTTAGATTTTATCTAAAAGAAAAATCAAAGCTATTTTAGTGCTATCAACTATGCATTACTCAAACGGAACAGATGTAAGCAATGCTAAAGATAAATCTTTAGCTTTTCTTGATTATAATTCAAATAAAAATGTGTGATACTATGGACCAAATGTTGGGAACTTAAGCCTGCAAACGTGTAACAGAACAATGGCATTTGGCATTGCTCGCTGATATCGCTGCTTTAGCATAATTTGTAATCTACGATGAACTGAATCATAATACTGTATTAAATAAACGACATTCATTAAAAAAAAATACGAGGGCTGCTCTATATATTTCTGGCCTAATAGTGAAAATGCGAATATTTATAATCAAAAATGGTTTAATTGTTTTTCAAAGTATTCTCCAGCATGATTTATACACTTTTGCATGTGCTCAAACCAGTTGTCGAAGCACTTTTTCTACTCCGATTGAGACACCTCTAAAACATGGTTTTTGAAGACTTCAACAGCTTGTTCTGGCGACGAAAATCGTTGACCACGCATTTTTTTCTTGATGTGCGGAAACAAGAAGAAGTCATTAGGTGCCAAGTCAGGGCTATACGGCGGATGACTTATTAATTCGACGTTTTGGCCGGTCAAAAACGCTCTGGTTTGAGCCGATATGTGAGAGCTCGCATTGTCATGGTGAACAATGATTCGTCTTCTCTTGTTGGTTTTTCGGATTTCTCCGATGACTTCAGGCAAACAAATTGTAGTGTACCACTCAGAAGTGACCGTCCTACGTCGCTCAAGCGGAACAGTCGCCACATGACCAGTTTTGCCAAAGAAACAGGCGACCATTTGCTTCGAAGTGCTTCTTCCACGAACAACTTTCGTTGGATTTTGCTCGTCTTTGAAGACCCACACGATCGATTGTTGTTTCGTTTCGGGCTCATACGCATAGATCCATGATTCGTCACCTGTGACGATCTTATAAACGTCTTTTGAAGCACCGCAATCGTATTTTTGCAACATTTCTTTGCACTAATGGACACGAGCCTTTTTTGAGCGACTTTCAAATTGTGCGGGATCCAACGAGAACAAACCCAACAGAACTCTAAGTAGAAAGAAAATTGATTCATGTAAAGTATCCGCTTTAGATGAGTCGTTTAAAAAGCAAATAAATAAAAATCAGTAGCTTAAACCTCCCAAAGTCTCGATTGTAAATGGAAAACAATAACTACAGAGGCGCTCTAAAATAGAACAGCAACTTAGATTGTTAACGCGTTTGTATAGTAAGAAAAAAAACAAGAAAACAGGTAATATATGTGAGATATATATTTTTCTGCTCATATAAAGAGTCCGCCAAACAACTTTTTTTAAATGCGTCAGTTGGCTTCAACTCCTGAACCAATTGGAGTTTGTATGGCGTTATACTAAGGTCTTTATGCACAATTCGTCTCAATGATGTCTCCGAAATGTACAATTGTTGAAAACGACATTGAATTAATGTTGATGGAGCTTCACGCACACTTTCTGCCACAGCAGCAATTATTTTGGCTTTTCACGTTTTAGTTTATCGCTGAGTATGCCAGTTTTTTTTACTTTTTTTTTACAAGATAACGAACATACGAAGCTGACGGTGCTTCTTTTCTTCCAAAACTCGTAGGCAATTTTCGCACACATTCTGCACTATTACCAGGATTTTCAAAGTGATTTCAGAATTTTTCCCAGCGTTGTTCAAGCGTATACACAACCATATTCGTTCAGCGGAAGTATAAAACTAATTATCTGTCAAATCAGATATGAGCTAAGTGTTACCATTCACGAAATTAGCACTAGTTGAACAAAAAACGTTAGATGGCGGACCATGTACATCTGTTTTGAATCACTTAAAAAAAGTTTTATAATAAACTTGATATTGTGAAATTTCTTTTATTAAATTTTCATTAAATAAAATAAGTTGTAACCTTTTTACGAGGGCTGCTATATATATTTCTGGCCTGGCAACACTGAGTGCTGCCAAGTGCAATCTGACATTTCCATTGGAAAGTTTGTCATTTTTAAGCATAATCGTACTCAAAACGTTTTGACGTACGACCATTATTTGTGTTGTTTACAGTGACTTGAAAAAATTAATATAGAAAAAAATGGAATTAACTCGTGAACATTTCCGTGCCATCATTTTTCACAATTTTCGACGTGGATTATCACGACAAGAGTGCATTGATGAACTTAAATCTTTGTATTGCGATGAAGCACCATCCAATAGCACTGTGAAAAATTGGTATAATGAATTTAATCGTGGCCGAATCTCGCTCAAAGACGAATTCCGTAAAGGTCGTCCAAAAACGGCTGTTGTGCCAGAGAACATTGATGCCGTGCGTGAACTCATAATGCAAGATCGACACAAACTGGTTTGTGTATAAATCATGCTGGAGAATACTTTGAAAAACAATAAAACCATTTTTGATTATAAATATTCGCATTTTCACTATTAGGCCAGAAATATATAGAGCAGCCGTCGTATTATTAAATTAAATTATTGACTTTCTGTTTTGCCGATCAATTTTCGAAAAATAAATATTAACATTTCTCACTCCACTACATCCGATCCAATCCAGGCCACATATTTCTTATAAATAAAAGTGTGTTTTTGCCAACATCTCCATCATGGTAACAACAGTACAAATAATTTTTGCTTATTTTTATGGTTACCTTGACACTTGTTCTTTACACTATTTCACTCCCCTCAGCTGTACCAACACTTATTTTTATTCCTTCGAGAAGAACTTTATAATAATCCTGCTTATGGATGTGTAAGCACTCTGAAATACTCACTCCCAAATACACACACGACCATAAAGTAGATAAAAAAAATAAAACATGACACTGTCGCAATTGCATTTTGTAGTGTGTTTGCAACAATGTGTTTAGGGTTGTCTTAGCTTCTGTGTTACACAGAAAATCGTTTAAATTGTCATCCATAAAGTTGAGACAGTTTCATCTAACTTTGCTCGAGTGTGAGTGTTGAGTCTTAAAGCAGATTTAAAAAGTATAACGAAAAAAAGCTTTAATTTAATAAATGTTGAAGTTAAATACAAATTTTAAATGCCAGTGCATTCTTCACTTTGTTATACGTAAGGCTTCCTTCTAATACAAACACATCCGTTTGAATTTTTATTTCCTTCTTCTATGGTACTTTATTTATTCTTTATCTCTTGTCTTGTGTTTACTTCTCTGCGACTCTGGCTGGATATGCAGACTCAATATCTTGTTTACTAAACACGCGCTTTAACAAACTCATGCAGCTGTTTACACAACCACATTTTGTGACTTCGGCGTCCCGAGAACTGCTCGATGTCTTGTTAGGCAAACATAAGTCTTAAACCAGCCCAGCATTCCTTAACACAATAACTTGTGGCTCGGGAAGAAAAAGATTTCTTTATGAACTCTAATTTAAGCAACTAGGCCTTTTATCTCACTACGCCATGACTGCCACACCTTGTTTTTATCCAGTTGATTTTCGCTCAAATATTTAGACGCCTCATCCATCTCATCTATTATGGACA
Source organism: Gymnosoma rotundatum (assembly GCA_916610165.2). Classification (NCBI taxonomy): domain Eukaryota; kingdom Metazoa; phylum Arthropoda; class Insecta; order Diptera; family Tachinidae; genus Gymnosoma; species Gymnosoma rotundatum. The sequence goes on along the minus strand of OU744336.1, from coordinate 171,889,795 downwards.
CACAGTAATTCTTTTACTTTTTAGTAAAAAATCCGGTGACTATTATCTACAGTTTTCCCTTCATTATTCGTATTTTTTATATTTTTTTGAAAAACATTTTTTAGTTGGGATGTGAACCCATACTCATGATTTTTTGTTTAACAAAGAAACACACTTCTTTACGAACGCAGTCTAGGACTAAAATTAAATAGGGCTACCAGATTCTGACGTCAAATCATCTAAAAATACTTGGGCTGCTGTTGATAGCGTTTTTATGTCCTCAAAGCACGCCACTTCATTTTTCGAGAAGTTTTAAGGTTCAAAAGTAACTAGTTTCCACTGCTTGGGGTGTGTACAAAGAGATCTTATAGTGTTAACCCAGAGAGTCAGTGGCACTAGATAGAGGAATGCTAAGAGTTGACAAAATGACTGTAACGAGCTGAGTTTACATGATTTCTAAGAAACACCTGCAAAATGACGCAAATATTCTTTTAGGATGTCACCGGAGAAGACTTAGACCCTCCTCCAAGGAATATCAGGCAGGATCATCGCAAGTATAAGACCCTTATTTGACAATATCAGTATTTGGTACAAAACAACTCATCATACAAGGCAGCTCTGAGTAGTATTAATCGAGGGTCGGTGGAAGACGGTATCAGTACCAACCCTGTAAATAATATTTTGGTAACTCCTCCCCTATCCATTGCATACTATGGACTCAACTTAATTCTTAGAACCAGGGTAGCGTTTCACAACTCAGATCTTGATGGTTTATTTATCCAAAGTCGTTCTGGCTCAGAATTAGCTACACCATTCCTGATCTTTGCCCTGCATGGCGTTGAGATCAACATGGTGTCCACCGTCTCTCCTATTTAGGGGAACCTCTTACCGGATAACCTTGAAAACTGTACACTGATAGAAAAATCATCATAACGCTAAAGTAATTTACCATCAATTCAATGACAAATGTCTTCGTTTTTGACCCCGTGACACTTGTCATTGTTGTGATGTCAACCATGTCATTATTTGCTTATTTTGTCATCTCTTGTGTCAACAATATGATGCTAAAAGTTCATCAATCTGATGACATATTAACATCACTCCCTATGAATATGAGAAAATTCTCTGTGTTTAGCACTTTCCTCTCATTACTTTTTACGTTGGCGTTATATATTTGTTTGGTCATAATAATGACGATGAACTTACATCAATGTGATTTTATTTTTTAAATTCATAAAAACGCTTTTAAAAATATACATTATGAAAAAAAATAATCAAGTTGCAATTAAAATGCTGGAATTATAAAAACTCTATTTACTTTTTTCTTAAATATATATTTTACGAAATAATCGTATACGAAATATTGCATCAAGTTGATGACATTGTAGTCATAACTTAGATGACATCTAAAATATGACAAAATTCTATGATGATGTCTGTCATTGCATTGATGCCATTTTATACCTTATTGATGACATCTTTCGTAACATTGATGTTTAAATTTTGATGTTATAGCGTCATCAAACCAACGATGATTTTTTTATATCAGTGTAGTTGTAGCTCATCTACTAGGTCTATATTTAGTTGAGTTAAATGTACTTAGAGCTAAAAAACTGATAATATTTATACCTGCACTTGCAGGTCAAGCTTTTGCTACAATAACAACAAAGAGCGCAGCCACACTTTTTTAGTGGTGGAAGTAACAACTTCTTCCGCTGTGTTTACATACGGGCAACTACAACATTAGCATTTGTTATTGTAGATATGCAACGAGTTGCCAAATTAGTTTTTTAAATAAATAAGAATTTTTACAAAGAACTTTAATTTTAATTGCTTAATGAAAAACCTTAGTTTTTGCTACCAGTTCATCAAAAACAAAATTAATTTTTTCCCGATTTCTACTAAATTCAAATTTTCTATATCAACTGGGTAATATTCGTGCTTTTCACCTTATTTCCACACATTATTATAAAAGCATTTTGTTCTGATACTTATATCAGTTGTAAACCTCTAATACATCTTAATGGCAACTCATAAAATCATTCACAGCAAGTAAAGGGAGCACTTGGAAACTAAGAAAAAAAAACAAACAACGTAAATTCTAATGGAAGCAAAATTTAACAAAAGAACAAATGGCTGCAATTAAGAAACAAAAATAACGAGACCTTAACAAAAAACTTTTTTCATACTCCTGCTTCTGTGACAAAACCAACAAAAAAACAAAAACACCATTAAAAATGTCTACGCAAGAGAATATAAAAATTTAAGAAGAAAATTAAGTTAAAAAAAAACACGTACATTTTAACCACTAATAGTGTTATGAGGCAACTATAGCAGCAGTAGGTGGAGTTAAAAAATACTGAGTTTGAAAGAGTCGAAATAAATTGCCTACAAGAAAATTAATAAATAAAATTCAGACATTGTAACTTTATTGGCAGCACAAACAGAGTTAATGGACTGTTTAAAATGAACAAAATTCTTAAAAATTTATATAAAGTATTTATAGTTTCTAAGGGAGTTTAAAAATTAGTAACACTGTCAATATAAATTAGTAACACCATGGCAATTTTTTTAAGGCCATATGTTTTTTTTTCTAATTCTCTTCATTACTTCCCAAGGCAGATTTATTTTACTAGGTAGTGTCGTCCGCCCAGCTGGTTTGTAGTTGGAAATGTCAAAAGCTTTTGTATTTTCCTTTGTTTGTTTACGAATTTCAAAAAAACATTAACAATAAGCGTTTGCGAGACAAAGCAAGCATGTGTATTGAAAGCAATTATCTTTTATTTTTCTTTGTGTTTTTGACGTTTCCAACCCACAAAACAACAATAAAAAGGCATGTTGTTTTTGTCAATGTTGTATTTGTTGTAGAGCCGCTATTACCTAGTAAAATAAATCTGCCTTGTTACTTCCCTTCTGCATCCTTTATTAGGGTCGCCATAGCAACTCAAAAAATTTAAGACGAAAATATAACGAAACACACACGACACTGGACCTAGACGTCCTGCTTAAGTCTCCCATCCTTCTCTTAGTAGGATTATCTATTATGTCAACAACTATATTGTTACATTTTTCTCTTTTTAGAACAAACGTACGGATTCTTTTGATTGCAAATACTACTGTGGCTCATTTTAAATTCTGTATTCTTATTTTATGGTTTTCTGTGGCTATACTTCTTGATCCTTTGAATCCCATGGACTCGCATTTACTAAACATGCGTTATTATTACAAACGCAGCCATCCACGCTACACTACTGTGCTACTCCGGCGAACTACTCGATGCCTTGTTTAGTAACCTTAACCATTCACAGACATCTCAACTACTCCTTTTATCCAAGCCATTTCCTTTAATCCAATAGCGCGAACCGCTACCGTTTTTACTTTTTATTATAAAGGGCTTCTTGACAATTATCTGTTACTCTTATATTAAATTGGACGTCTCCACTAAATTATTTGCCATGGCTTCACACAATAATTGTCCGTCCTTTGCCTCTCGGGAGGTTCGTACTGCTGCTTCGTAATTTTTAATTGCATTACAACAATTATTATTTTCCGTTGTAAGCATGTCCGAGGCGGGATCGAACTCACGATCTCCTGTTTTACAGCAGGAACCTCTACCAACGCAACCATAGTGGTTGCTCAGCTTTGTTTAGCTAATTGTGGTATTATTCTATACACACCATTAGTTGAATTAACTTATTCACCACGCTCATACGGATAATAACAGGGGTTGCCAGATCTTAGTTTCGTAACAATATTAAAAGGTGTATTTTTTTAAGCATGATAGAACTTGAAATTATCAAAAATAACACTAAAAATTTAATTTTAATGAAAAATTTTGTTTTTTTTGTTTTTAGTACACTCTGGCAAATCATTATGAATAGACTTACGCTTGATAAACGTTATCAAATCATCAAAAAATACTTTGAAAATCAGTCATAAATTCGAGAGACTTGTAGCCATTACAATGAGTATCCTTTTAATATTTACACAGCTTTTCGAATTGGAACTTTCTTATGCAAACACTAACCCAAGGAAAACCATTTAAAGATAGATGGACATTCGTATATTTAAAATAACTTTTACAATTTTTAACTGAAGATTATTTGAAAAAACATACTCATGCATTCCTATACACACTTCCATACATACACACTTATTTTCATAACCATTATTTGTATGTATGTATATATGTTTGTTTATGTATATTTTTTATTATTTTACTTACATATGTATGTACATAAGTATCTTCATAACGACTTTTGGTTTTGTGCATATTTTGCTCTAAAAAATTTGTTTCATAAAAAGTGTCTTAATTTTATTCTTTTGTTAAAGTCTTTGGAATGTTTTTTTTTTTTTTTTTTTTTTTTTGTTAAAGTCATTTTTTCCATTACCTACCCGTTTGTTATTATAGTAGTAGTGTTTGTATGTATGTACATATGTATGTGTATGTTTTACATTTGTGTTGTTTCCTATTTAACTTCTTGTTTAAATCTCTTAAATATCATGTTAACATACAATGACAGTCATGACGTAGCCACCTGTTAGTTTTCGAGCAACAGGAGGCCATTAAATGACACTGCTATTTCTATCAATGTTTTTGAGTGTTTTTGTTTTCTTCTTTTTTATAGTAAAATGTTTAACAAACTGGTCTAGTAGAAAAAGGGTAACTAAACGTATATATTTATATGAGTTTTTCAGGAAAAGGTAGTAAAAAAGCTTTTTTTTTGAGAAATGAGAAAAAATGTGTGCGAGAGAGATTTTATAATAAAAGACTGTAGTTTTCTCTCTGTTCAAAAACATAGAATTAGTGAGAGAGCATTAATAATAATGATGATGGTAATAGGGGGTGTTTATGTCGCAAAGAGTTACCATTTCGAGACGAATTAAATGAAGATGTTTAAAGGTGAAATTTTCTTAACAAGTTAATAATGTCTATGGAAAAGAAGACGTTATTAGTTCAAATACTTCTGGAAATAGAAGCAGCGTTGTTAAGTGTGTGTCTTTTAAATGCTTTGATACGAAGCGTAGTAGTGCTTCTTTTCATTATATTTCATTAGAATTAGAGTGAAAAACATGGCCTTCTTTTTCGAAATTAATTGGTTTTTGTTCAAGATTTCCATGTTTGTTGTTCGAACCTAGACAGTTTGAAGGAATCAAGCGTGGTTAACACTTATAGTTTAAAATTTTTGTAAACCATCCCTGTGCTAAACATCAGCCTAATATTTAGGAAAAAAAAATTTATTTATTTTTTGCATAAAAATATTGATAAAATTTGTTATACCCTTCACGACAAGTGGAAACTACCATTCCGTGTGTAATTTCGCTAGATTTATATCCAACCCCATAAAGTAATATATACTGTATCTTTTTGTTTTTCATTATGATTATTGTTTTTTGCTTTGTTGTATTGAAAAGAATAAATTAAAAGATCGGCAATTTAAATAAAATTTAACATAAAATTTGACTATCGAAAATGTTTTTATATTATAATTGCACAAGCGAAGCTGAAAACTACAAGAGTAAAACTGAAATAATAATTATCAACAATTTATTAGTTCCTAAAAGTATACAATAATAATATTTTTATCCAAAAATTGCCAAATAATTTTGTGTTCTTACAGGAATTTTCATTTTGGCCCTAGTTCGCTCCCTGCCTGCACAAAACTAATTATCTATAATTCTAAAGATCGCAAAATTATCATAGTTTCGACAAAAAATCACAAAATCTCCAAATAATTTTGATTTAATGCAACGAATTTAAGTTTTGGCCCGAGTCCGATCCCTGTCTACAATTTAACAGTTTACAAAAAATCAAAATTTCGACAAAAAATAACATTTTTATCAAAAAATTGCCAAATACTTCTGATTCCATACAAGGAATTTTTGTTTTGACCAGAGTTCGGTCCATTTTTACAATTTAACAGTTTCCAAAAATATACAAATTTCGACAAAAATCACATTTTTATCAAAAAATCGCCAAAAAGTTAAAATTTGATAAAAGGAATTTTTGTTCTGTTCCGAGTTCGATCCCTATCTACAAGTTAACAGTTTCCCAAAATATCCAAGTTTTGACAAAAAAATTAAATTTTTATCCATAAATCGCCAAATAATTTTGTCTTCTTACAGGAATTTTTATTTGGCCTAAGTTCGATACCTCTCCAAATAATAATAATTTTTAGCAATTCTGAAATTCCCAAAAATAAACAAGTTTCCACAACAAATCACATTTTTATAAAAAAATCGCCAAATAATTTTGATTTCATACAAAGAATTTTTGTCCTGGCCTGAGTTCAATCCTTGTCTATGATTTAACGGTTTCTAAATATACCCTTGTTTTGGCAAAAAACAACATTTTTATCCAAAAATCGCCAAATAATTTTTTCTTACAGCAATTTTTATTTGTGCTAAGTTCGATTCCTGTCCACGTAAAAATAATTATCAACAATTCTAAAGTTCGCCATAATATTTAAGTTTCACGAAAAATCCAATTTTTTCCAAAAATCGACAAATTATAATGATTTCATACAAGAAAATTTAGTTTTGGCCCGAGTTCGATCACTGTCTACAATTTAACAGTTGCCAAAAATTAACAAGTTTCGTCAAAAAAATTTAATTTTTATCAAAAACTTGCCAAATAATTTTGATTTCATAAAACGATTTTTTTCTAGCTCAGGTTAAATTCCTGTCCACGTAATAATAATTATCAACAATTCTAATATTCGCTAAAATATCTAAGTTTTGACAAAAATCACATTTTAATCCGAAAATCGCCAAATAATTTTTATTTCATACAAAAACTTTTTGTTCTGCCTCGAGTTCGATCCCTGCCTACACCACATGTAATTTAGGAAAAACATATGCATAACAGTTTTGTTTGTTCTTGTTAAGAATTAATTCCTAATTTTTCAACAAAAAAGTTTAGAATTCAGTAACGAATTGTTGTACAAATGATCGTCACTTTGGTGAAAAACGATTACATTCGACAAGGCTTAATCCAGTACTCACTAACTTTACTTGTTGAATTATTAAATTGATGACTTCAGTTTTCCTCCTCATTATTTTTTTTTTTCTATTTGTAATAGGGGCTTTGTGAACTTGTAAGTTTTTTCTATTGCAATGAAAATTGTTTTTTTACCCACCCGTACAATGATTTGCATAATATTTTTCATATAAATATGAAATTTTTTTAAAACTCAATTAATCATATTCATCATTACCATGTTCCGTTTAATACCTTCATATGGTTGTATTATCGCATTACAATTACTTTTTGTTTTGAATTATGGCTCGTGTTTAATGCCGCGCAAAATAAATCCATACGAACAAGTTTTTAAAATGTTGCTAAAAGAACCACCAATAAATAAAAATAATTTTAATAGAGAAAATGATGAAATTAAAGAACAGTGGTTGGAGCAACCAGTGGATCATTTCGATGCAAATAATACAGAAACATGGATGATGGTAAGTTACTGTTTTGTCTTAAATGAAATTAAGTTTAATTAAATACTTGAAATAATTATTTATTAATTATGCCAGCGTTATTTAGTTAATGACAAATTTTATCGTCCTGGTGCTGCCACGTTTGTTTTTGTGGGTGGCGAGTGGGAAATTATGAAACACATTCTGCAAAATGGCCATTTTTATGATATGGCAAAGCAACAGGAAGCCATAATGTTTTATACTGAACATCGGTTTTATGGGCAAAGTTGGCCAAAAAAGTGAGTTTAAAAAAGTATTTAAAAATTTTTAAAATTTATTCAATATAAGAACCGAAAAAAATTAAAATATTCAGGCATGTCACACATTCCGAGGGTTTCAATTTCTTATTAACCATTCCAAACAATTTAAAAACCGCAACTATCTAAATTTTAAAGAAAGTAAAGTAAATAAAACTGGTTTCATTCCGAAGAAATTTTTTGTTTCTTGTTTTCTGAAGAACCAATTTGTGGAATTGAAACTACTTTCGATTGGAATTAAGTTCTGTGACATGCCTGATTATAGGCATTTATATATGTTTTTATTATATTTACTTTTAGCGACACGTCATCTGACAATTTAAAATTTCTAAATGTTATGCAATCGCTGCAAGATCTCAAAAACTTTTTGTTATTTCAAAAATCTGCAAGAAGTATGAACAACTCAAAAGTTGTTTTAGTTGGTGGTTCATATTCGGGAAGCATGGTGGCCTGGTTTATGAAATTATATCCGGACTTGGCAACTGTAGCATGGGCGTCTAGTGCACCCTTAACTGCTAAAATGGATTTTAGAGGTAAACAGTTTAGGTTATAATAATTTAAAAACTTAATAAACTTTAAAAGCTCTAGAAAATTAAAAAAAAACTCTTAAGAATCAAACTTTATTATGAAAAAGCTTTCTAAGTTTCAAAGAAAAAAAATGTTTTTCTTTTTTTAATGCCAGATCTGTAAGTTCAAAAAGAAAGAAAGCTTTCAAAAAACTTTTAAGTTATTTTCAGACAATTACTTTAGTAAGTTTAAAGAGATCTAAAAAAGCTTTAAACAATTTTTAAAATGTTTGAAAGCTATTTGAAAGCTTGCTATATTAATAGAACAAATAAGGTTTGATTTCTCTTAAGAACATTAACGTGTATGAAACCACTAAAGAACATGAAACATAAAAAAAATCTTAAAAGATTTTTATCTTAAACAAGTGTCTGTTTCAAATTAAAAGATCTCCGGAGCTTTTTAAAAAGAAATTTTAATAACTTTTAGGAAAACGATCTGAAGATTTCTTTAGATAAAAAGTTTGACAAACACTTTTGAAATCTTTCAAGAAAACTAAATAAAAAAGCTTTTTAGAGCTTTTACTAAGACGTAAAAAAAGACTTTTAAAGAAAAAAAATGAAGTTTTTGACAAAAAAGTTTTAAGAAAAATTGACAATTTTTTAAGAAAATTTTAAAAAATCTATTTAATAATTCTGAAGATATTTTCTCGAAAAAAAGTTTATGAAAAAAGGAATTAAATTTTCTATAAAACAACGAACTTTGTCACACTTAAGTTTTTTATGATGTAAAAAGTTAATAATTCATATATAATTTAAAATAGTTGGATAAAATATGCAACTCTTTAGAGCTTTTCTAAAAAAATTTTTTAACATTTTATAAAACATTGAGACTTTATTTAAGATCATTTTAGAAAATTTCTAAAAAATTTTTAAATAGAAAATTTTCAAATAAAATTAAAAAAAATAAAATTTAAAACAGGAAATTTATTTATCTATTGTATTCTTTATCTACGTGAGTTATATTTTGTAAGAGTATCCAAATAATTGCTTACAATAATCTTTAAACATTTTCTGAAAAAACAAGAAGTTTAGCTTTTTTTTAATCATATTTTAGTGGTAAAGTTAAAAGTTTAAAAAAAGCTTTAATAAACGAATTCTTAGTTTAGGCTTTATAAAGATAAATTGAAAGAAAGAAACGTAACAGACACTTGTAGGACATCACTTGAAGTAAAAAATTTTCTTGATTTTAATATATTTTTCACCATTTTTAAGATTACATGACTTTCACTATGAAATCCATTTCTCAAAAAGGCGGTTTAACATGTGGTCTAAAGTTGGAAGAAGCTTTTATAGGCTTAAGTAAGGATCTGCAAGAGGATAAATTCTATAGCATATTAAAGCGCTTAAAGATGTGTCAATCATTTGATAGAAAAAATCCTCTAAATATTCAAGCATTTTTCAATGGTTTGGGAAATTATTTTGCCAGTTTAGTGCAAAGTTACAGGTAAAGCATTTTCTTCTTACTTAAACTCAATTATTAAAAATTATTTTTTTCTCTTTTTTCAGTTCTCTAATACCAGAGTTTTGTTTAAAGTTTATTAATTTGGACTTAAATCCCACTGAAGCATTAATCAAGTATTTAGCAGAAATATTTGCATCAACTGAGGAGCTCAAAATTAGAGAGGATGAGGACTATTGTTTAGATTTTTCTTACGAAGGCATGAAGTCAATATTTACAAATGTAAATGAGCTGCAAACAGGCAGTAAGTTTTTTCTTGTTTTTCTCTTTCTTTTGTGGCGTTTTATTTTTATAAAAGTTTAAAAAAACAAATTTTAATGATGTCTTTTTAGCTCGTCCTTGGTTTTATCAAACCTGTCATGAATTTGGTTGGTTCTCCACCACCGCCTCCTCTAAAAGTAATATGCCAACTACACACACATTTGGCGGACAAGTTCCTTTAACTTATTTTCAACATTTGTGTCAGGATGTTTTTGAAAATAACACTAGTAGTTCAAGTGAAAATTTGGGTCATGGTAAAGAACTTTCTGTAACGTTACAACAACTGCATAACAGAGCATTAGCAATAAATAAACTTTTTGGTGGTTTTTGGAATATATCTAAACGTGTTATTTTTACACATGGTTTATTGGATCCCTGGCGTGCTGTTGGTCTACAGCATGGCCAAAATGTTTTACTTATTAAAGGTAAATTAATATAAATATTTCATAAACAGTTAGTGGTTTATAATTTTGTTTCACCCTAAAAGTATGCTTTAAATTTTTAATTTTGTTTCATCCTAAAAGTATGCCTTAAAATTTTAATTTTGTTTTACATAAATATTTTATTTTTACCACTTTATTTTACACATTTTTCTTTGGTTTTTTTGTTTGTTTGGCGTTTTCTTTCCAGACTATAGCCATGTGGAGGATATGGGTTCAATTGACTTTAGCGATACAGTGGAAATGAATGTGGCTAAATTAAAGGTAGCTGCCTTTATAAATAGAAATTTAATATTGAATTAGTGTGAGTTGAATATTTAATGTTATTGCATTAAAAGTGGTTTATTTTATGATAAATTAAATGTTGTTTCTTAATTGAAATCAAGGAAATTTTTGAAAAATACTTTTGGGAATCTGAAACATCAATTTCAATGGTAGAATATGGTAACTGATTTCCGTGTGTGTGATTTGGTGATACCTAAGTAGATAACATTTCGGGTCCCGGTTCAATCCCCTTCATTACGAATGGTTTTGGGTATCCAATTGCGAACTTAGGACTATCTAACAAAGCCTTGACATTTGCATACAATGAGAAATTTCATTTAAGCCTTTTCCAGAGACACAGTCTGCAAGTATCAACTTCTTGGGTTTTCATCTTGGCCAGATCATACTTGAAAAGGCCATGAATTGTCACTAAAGTAGTTATCCAGTTTAAGGGACAGCGATTATATGTAGAAACTTTCTAGACTTCTTAGCGAGGGTCAATTGTCTCAAGTGTAGATTTTCATCTATCTCTTTCGAAATTATTCGTTAAAAAAAATTAGCGCCGATTAGCTCCTGAAAGTGGCATACGACACCCATACTGGACTCAGTTATAAAAACTTGGGCGGACTATCTGAAGTGTTGCTAACCGAGTCGATTAGACTGTGAATTAGGTGTCATTACTTACCTAAAGGGTATATCTAAGTTTGTCATTCCGTGTGTAATTTCTACAATTTCCATTTCTGACCTCATAAAGTATATATATTCTAACTTCTTATGCATAGCGAAGTCGATTGGGCGATGTCCGTCTGTCCGTCTGTCCGTCCGTGTTAGTGTTGCTTGGCAAACTTGATTTCACAACAAAACAAAAAGTATGTCAATCGATTAGATATAGTGTCGAAAGAGGTGCTATTAGAAATTAGCATGATCGGTTCATGTCCATCGAGGCAGCAGGCCAAACACCACGCCTATCTCTAATTCGTTTATGTCATTTGAAACAAAAAAGTAATTTCAATCAAAAAAATAAATATATGGGGCGATAGAGATTGCAAAATGAAGAAAAAAACATCACGGGGCTCTGAAATTTTCAAATTTAAAAAAAATCAATATGGGTACGAGGGCTGCTCTATATATTTCTGGCCTAATAGTGAAAATGCGAATATTTATAATCAAAAATGGTTTTATTGTTTTTCAAAGTATTCTCCAGCATGATTTATACACTTTTGCATGTGCTCAAACCAGTTGTCGAAGCACTTTTTCCACTCCGATTGAGACACCTCTAAAACATGGTTTTTGAACACTTCAACAGCTTGTTCTGGCGACGAAAATCGTTGACCACGCATTTTTTTCTTATGTGCGGAAACAAGAAGAAGTCATTAGGTGCCAAGTCAGGGCTGTAGGGCGGATGACCGATTAATTCGACGTTTTGGCCGGTCAAAAACGTTCTGGTTTGAGCCGATGTGTGAGAGCTCGCATTGTCATGGTGAACAATGATTCGGCTTCTCTTGTTGGTTTTTCGAATTTCTCCGATGACTTCAGGCAAACAAATTGTAGTGTACCACTCAGAAGTGACCGTCCTACGTTGCTCAAGCGGAACAGTCGCCCCATGACCAGTTTTGCCGAAGAAACAGGCGACCATTTGCTTCGAAGTGCTTCTTCCACGAACAACTTTCGTTGGATTTTGCTCGTCTTTGAAGACCCACACGGTCGCTTGTTGTTTCGTTTCGGGCTCATACGCATAGACCCATGATTTGTCACCTGTGACGATCTTATAAACGTCTTCTGAATCACTGCAATCGTATTTTTGTAACATTTCTTTGCACCAATCGACACGAGCCTTTTTTGAGGGACTTTCAAATTGTGCGGGATCCAACGAGAATAAACCTTTTTTACGGCCATGTGTTCATGCAGTATCGAATGTATGCTGGTGGATGAAATGTCCCAGGATGTCTCTATCTCTCGGTATGTCGCATGTCAATTTTGCATTATGAGTTCACGCACGGCATTAATGTTCTCTGGCACAACAGATGTTTTTGGACGACCTTCACGGAATTCGTCATTGAGCGAGCTTCGGCCACGATTAAATTCATTATACCAATTTTCCACAGTGCTATAGGATGGTGCTTCATCGCCATACAAAGTTTTAAGTTCATCAATGCACTCTTGTCGTGATAATCCACGTCGAAAGTTGCGAGAAATGATGGCACGATGTTAATTCCATGTTTTTCTATATTAATTTTTTCAAGTCACTGTAAACAACACAAATAATGGTTGTACGTCAAAACGTTTTGAGTACGATTATGCTTAAACATGACAAACTTTCCAATGAAAATGTTAGATTGCACTTGGCAGCACTCAGTGTTGCCAGGCCAGAAATATATATAGCAGCCCTCGTATCATTTAAAAGCTTTTGAAGAGATTTTTAAGGAAATACTAAAAATTTTTACCCATTAAGAGCCGATGGCATTTTTATGTAAAATTATAAATATGTTGTAATTAAATTTTTTATTCTTATTTAAATAGTTGCAATACAACATGCTTGCGTTTTTACCTAAACAAGCTTCAAGAGAAATAATTGCAGCATAAGTTAACGATTATAGAATAATAACTGTAGTTGCGTAGATCATAACCTCACTTTATCATTAATCAAAGATTACAATTATTCATTATTTATTATGCGAACATACTCTAAATACCTTTTTGCATTCTTTTAGTACTTTTAAATCTAATAAATAAACAACACACTTTTTATATAAAACAAAAAGGATTAAAAAACGTCTCCTATAAACATCCTTGATGGAATTTTGTTATTTCTTTTTGTTTGTTATTTTTCTAAAAGAATAATTTTTCCATTTCTTTCTTTGTAAATTGATGCTGAAGGTAAATATTGTTGAACATATTTTTTCATATTTCTTCAGCAGAAGTTTAACTGGCTTTATTTTATTTAAAGGAAATTGACATTGCACGAACTAAGGATATAAAATCTTTTCTAACATACACCTGATGACAGCAAACTAAAATCCAAGAAGAGCAAAAGTTAAAGGTTGGAAAAACAAAACTTTTTTTATTTTCTTTTTTTTATTGTTGTTAACAGAATATAAAAACAAGTCAAAGTGTTACTATAGGGCTGAGTCGTTTTTGTTAAAATCTATAAAATAATAAAAACGTGATAAAGATATTTAAAGATAGAACTTGTTATACACAAAATAAAGGAAACGAATAATTTGCTATTTAGGTAAAAATTTTATGATTTTGTGCGTGAATGTTCTTTTTATCAAGTGTGTTTTTAATTTTTTATTTAAATCGATATTTTTAATACAATTTTTATACATTTCTAAAATTTTTACGTTTCAAGGCTGTTGTCATTTTTTTTGTCCGATTTTTAGTTTCTTTTATAAAGAATTACGAATGATGTCTTAATAGTTTTTCAGTTAAATATTTTTGTTTCTGCAATTTCGCTATTGACTGCTTAGACGAATATCAAAACAAAAGAGAATTGCAAGTAAATGAAACAGTGTACCCGTTTCCACTCGTCTTTCCTCTCTTACCTAAAAACACAAGAATTGAGCAACAAAAGTAGCAAAGTGTGAACAAGGACTTGGTAAAAATTTTAATTTTTTTACATAATGACTTTTTGGAAAAATTAACATTCTTTGTTTGTAAATTGAAATTTTTAGTCAAATGTTTTTAATTTTTTTGATTTAAGATTTTTTTTTGGTAAATTATTTTTTAATTTTTTTTTATTTTAATATTTATTTGTTTTATTTTGATATTTTGTGTAGTGTTTTTTTAAACTTACTTTTTTTAATGTGATATTTTTATGTCATAAAATTTGTAGCAAATTTTTTGTTATCTTAGTTTTTGTAAAATTTTTTTTTAATTTTAATTTTTTTTTTTATATTTTATTTTAATGTTATTAATCTGGCTTAAGTTCAATTAGTCACAATTGCTTGCTTTCTGCTTACGCTCGTTTTAGCATACAATTCAATTTATTTATTTTTTAAAATATTAAAATTTTATTTAAAAAAATATATTGAAAATAATTTAATTTAATCTTAAAATTTTATTTAAAATTCTTTTTTTTTTAATATTTGACGCCATATTGATGTTCAATTTTTTTTATAACATTTACGGTTTGATCTACGAGATATTAAGACTAATGACATCCAAGACATTCGTGAGATATGACGAGAAACCCTTAACAAAGTCTTGGAGAATTGGACTGAAAGGATAAGCTACTGCGAAGCCCGCCGCTGCAGCCACAAAGGAAATATTTTTTTATTTTTTGATAGCGCCATAATATACTAATAAGGAATTAAATTCACGCAATTGAATTTTAAAAAAGATAGTATTATAAAAAAAAAAAAATAATGACAAGCTTTTTTTAGAGCAACTGAAATGAAGTTTAATATAAAATTCTTGAAACTCCATTTCAACATTTGCGTCGGCAAAACGTCAACATTTAAACAATGCAAGGCTCCAGAATTTAAATACTTCATCAGGTCTTAATTGAAGTAATAGTTAAGTGCGTTTTTTTTTAAACCCGATAAAACAAGATTTTTTTATTCAAAATATCAATTTCTGGCATTAACATTTGAAGGTGATATTGAGCATAAGGCCACCGTGGACGTTCTTGATAAAAGGCATTTAAGATATCCGTTCGAGCATTTCTCACAGTATGCCACGAAGAACATGAACAATATTGACCTCCGTCAATCAAGAGTTATTAAATGGTCTATTTTTCGTGATCAATTTATCGTCAAACGAATCGCTCAGAAGCCAATGCCGTTAAGTCCAAACACAAAAATTTAGAAAATTAATGTTTTTTAAAAAATTAGTTTTTAAAATTCTCGGTTTATTAATTTAATTGGAAAAGTGTACGTGTACGAGGTGTGTAAATAAAAATGTAAGTATTTTTTTAAAATAATGACAGCATCATAAAAATTTTAGCTTTTATACCTTTTAGCAGTTGAAAAAAAAATTATGTAAAAATAATAAAAAAATATTTATTGTTATAAGTTTTATGTTTATTGATCATAACAAACATCATCTTCACCTTCTTCTTCTTCTTTTTTTTTCAGTGTTACCAACAATTATCGAAAAAAGAAGAATAATTTAAATTAGTATAGTTTTTTATTTGACCTTTTAATTAATTATATTTTATAAATAATAAATATTTGTTTTTCCTGATGATGCTACACAAAGGAGTAGCGAAATATTGAAAAAATAAAAAATAAAAAGACCTTGTGGTTGAAAAATAAATTAAAATAAAAATAAATAAGAATAAGTTAACAACGAGTATGTCCTTTAATAACTAAGAAGGTTATTAAATATTTCATAAAAATTTCCAAAATGGACTTAACTTCATTCGCTTCTAAGCGGCTCAAATATTGATTTGAATAAGTTGATGGTTGCGGTTGGCGTATGGCACGTTGAAACCACACCTCGCCCAGATCAGTGCCTTTCAAATTTTCCAACAAAAACTCATTGCTCATGGTCCAGTAACGATCTTAATTGGCGGGTTTTTTTAAGGTTTAATGACGTAGCTGAAGTGTAAATTCCTCTAAACGGTGCATTTTTTTGAATGTTATGGAGTCTGTCGGGGCCTTTTTGAATTTGTTTTGCCCCATTTAAGGCAATGAAACTCTTCCCTAAACACAATTTTGCTTCAACAACAAACGTCTAGAAGTTGCAAAAATTGATAATTGATTTTCAAGTTAAATTTGGGCAATTTGTTAGCGCTGTTTAAGCTTCAATCTGTTCATGATGATTTGCCGGAATGTACGAATGTACACTGATGTTTGATAGATAGATAGTTTGATAGCTTTTCGTTTGATAGTGATATACGAAGAATCGTATATATACTACAACGAAAATGATAAGAGTCTTCTTCCTGCTGCATTAAAATTGCGTGTGTGAGGAAAACGTTTTTTATGATGACCAAAAAAAAAAAAAAAAAAAAAAACGCGTAAAAGAAATAATAAAAATAAGTTGGGGTTTGTAATAAAAACAAAAATTTAAGAATGAAAAAATCATACATACATAATCATCATAACTGTTCTTTTGCTTTTACACAACAGTTGATTCATTATTATTTTTATGAAAGTCTTAAAAAACAAAGCAACAATAAAAATATTTATTTTAAATAAAAACCTTAAAAGGCATTTCATATAAAGGGAGATGTAAAAAGCGATTTAAAAAACAAGGTAATTTTAAGAACTGTATGACTGAATAATTCAAATAAAACTTTTTACGCAAAAGATTTTTATACAGCGTAAATATGCTTCAATTAACTCCCAAAAAAAAGTAATAATTTTAAATTAATACTAAAAAAAATTTGGTATTTTTTTAACAATTCATTTAAAAGTTTCAAAATAATTTATAATTCTCAAATTATGTTTAAAACTTTTCCAGCTAATTGCCAATTTTTATTTTTTGTTTTTTAATTATTTTGTGCGATTTTATTTTAGATGTTTGGCGTGGGTGTCATATTAAAAATGCCAAAACTGGAGTTGGCGCAAAATTAGAGAAATATTTTAGTAATTTGCGTGGGTTTCAAATAGGGGAGGAAGTTTATGCAAATTACTCCGTAATTGTTGAAATAATGTTTTATATATAAAAATAATATAAAAAATATGTTTTGTTTTTCTAAGAATTTAAAGTTGTTTCTTAAACAACTTGTTGTTTTGTTACAGCAATGTTTTTTTGGAACATTAAGACATTCAACAAGACCATTTAAATAGAGCAAATACCAAATGCTTTTTGGTGAACTGAGAATGCGTAGAAATTGAGCATACTTTAAGGAGAGTAACATTTTGTTGTATTTGTTTTTGTTTTGTTTTAAATTAGTGGCCATCGCTGCCAGATTTATGGTAATAAACAAAAATTATGGGGAAGGTCAAAGTTTATGGGGAATATATTAAAAATAGCAAATTGTTTCAAAATTTTGTAAAGTTTCAGAAATTTAAAGAAAATTCCTTCTGTAGTTTAATATTTCACAAAATCTAATCATTTGCGTACAATTCAAACCAACTATTTTCTTACTTAACCACTTCGAAGCTTCGAACATTCTGTTTTGTCTTCGCTAATGGATAGTTTTTTAAGTTTATTTGATGATCGTTCAAACAAAAATTTAGACATAAATTGAATTTTAACATTATTTAATCTTAAGTCAATATTGATTTTCCTCGAATCATATATTTCCTTAGCGATTTAGTTCTTTGAAGCCAAAGACATATAAGTAGAAGTAGAGGATTTTCACGTTAAGCAGTTGCGGAAGCAAAAATGCCAAGTTCGGATTTTGTTGAGTCTCCTACAAAGGATTCGCGTGGCAGGTGATAGGCCTAAAGTACTCAAAATACTGTTGCACGATAAGTAAAATGGTACCTAATACGGCGTATGTTTTGGGGTAAAATAATTTTAAGCTAAAACCACTGTCAAATAGGGCCACCGTAACAAGTGTTCCTATCACAATCTTAAAAAATTTAAAAATTCCATTAAGTGATGTATCTTCGAGGGTATTTGGAAAGGTTTAAGTAGTTTCTTAAGCCCCAATAATGTAAAACGAGATAATTTTTTGATATAAATTAATGTTGGTCTCTAAGTACGCTGGTCCCTATATTTTGGTAGTGTTACAACTGCAGCAAAACTACCAACAGTGGTCTTAAGGGTAAAGCCTGACAAATTTGCTCCCATTATCCTGGATAATTCGACTGTTGCAGTACAACAGCACATTCACACAGGTGTCCACGATGATTTGGGGCTAAACTGCAGATATCACGATGCTCTCCTTGATTTCTGAGGGTTTGGAAATTCTACATTTAGTATTTTCCTGATAAAACCCTTTGCAAACCCAAGCAATGAGGCTGCCGCATAAACCAGAAGCAATAACGACAAGAAGACGGGATCTCTTCCTTTCGTAAATCACATTAGAGGTATGAAGATTTTGGCTTAAAACTTTGGAAGCGGTAAAAAATGGTGATTGCCTGGATGGAAAATCTTATATTCAAAGACTTCCATTTGCGGTTTAAATATTTTTGAGAAATTTTAAAGCTATGACTAAATGATATTATTTTTTGAAAATCACCTTTTCAAAAACAAAGAAAAAATTTTTTAGCAAAATGTTAAAATATTAATTTTTAACCAAGAAGTAGTAAAAAATCCTATTTTTTTAAAGATATATACTGGCGGATTTTTTAATTATGGGGATTGGAAAAAATTTCCGGTAGCTTAACGAAGTATTTCGCCCTGTAATAATAACAATATTTAAATGTTTAAAATAAAATAAAACTTCTCAAAAATACTCAATTAATACACAAAATATATTGCAATAGTTTTTAAAAGTACTTTATAAAATAAAAAAAAATAATTAAATTAAAAATAATAAAGTAACTTAACACGTTAACTGCCGTGTCACCCGTATTCGGGTGACAGCAAAAGTTCTCATCAGGCCACGTCACTCGTATTCGGGTGACAGCAAGAGTTCTCATCAGGCCACGTCGGGTGACTCCTTCCAAAGGATTTCCGAACATATTTAGATAAATATATGACAGGAGATAATAATACTGTTGAATTTTTTTAAAAATCGTTTATTAACAAAATTATTTACAGTGCAAAATATTGAACTGCAACGTTGCGGTTGAGATATTAGTTGGGCAGAGATATTAGTTGTACTACTCAGTACACGGCAAAGATTACAACTGCTCGTGCAGAGTAATAACGTGATAAATGAGGATCGTAATAGATATCGGGGTGAGAGTACCGAAAGAAATGTAAAGAGACATGCGGTAGCAGAGCACGCATCTTACAGTGGCACGGGTGGCCTGACGGGGATTTTCTTGTAAACACGCGTGGCAGTCAACGTGTTAAACATGTTGTGGAATAAAAAAATCGTAGCAATATAAAATTAAATTAAAAATGCATTTGGTCCATTTTTAGGGATTTTATAGAAAATCTGGCAACACTGTTTAACTCCAAATATCAAAACAGGTGTGCCCCTTAAGGAATTTCATTATAAAAAGGTCGTGTTCGAGCTATCAAATAATAAATACTTAACGGGAAAAAGCAACAATGTTTACTCTTGCAATGTTTATAAAAAAAAAAAAAAATAACGAAAAACATAGAATTTGTATTGTACTGAGGAATTGCTCACAAAAGGCTATATTAAGTTGATGCAAAGCTCAAAATACTTTAGTCGAGTTTTGAACTTAAACAAATGTAGTGGTTTTCTTTTAAAATAGACTGGCAAAAGTTCTAAATAAAATATTTGTTTAAAAAAAATTTATCTTTACTTGTGCTCAAGAACCAGTAGTAATTTAAGTGAAAGTGTTTAAATTTCTTTTTTTTTTGGGATAAAAGCAGCTCGTACTCAAAAGTAAATGAAGAATTTAATAATAAAAAATTTTTATTATGAAAAAAGTGTTTTTATTGTTCGAAAAATTCTATTGGCAAATTTGTTGAAAAATTAATTATTTATAGAAAATAGAAATGTGTCTACCTTCCAAGAAATTATTATTTTATATATATTTACTTTAAGAGAAAATATGTGTGTGTGTGCATGTGTGTGTTAGTTTTGGTGTATATAAATCTTTTTGTAAATTGCGCTTTTAAAGTAGACCTTACAACTTTCTCTTAACAGCCGCCTCGAAGTATGCAACACTTTTTAATTGCTAATTCTTTATTAAAGTTTAAAGTAATTAAAAAAAATGTAAATATAACATTAAAGTAAAGTTACAGTAGTTTGAAGGATACTGTTATATTGAATTGATAACTGTTTAAGTTTAGAACTCGAGCCACCGCCGTATTTTAAAACGTGGATTTAATTCCTTAATTGATAGAAAAATACTAAATAACCGTTTGCTATTTTCACCAATGGCCCAATAATTTTTACTTCTTGATCGTAATCATTGAAACAGTTACAGAATGGCGCATGTAATCAGAAGCAACAATTGCCAGAGGCCAGTTTAAGAAATTTAAATTCTTTTTTCACGAGACCATATAAGAATTTTTTAGGTACGCTTCCGCGCAAATCACTAGAAATTTTCGCCAGTTTATCGGGCAGTTTTAAATTTTTTTAGTTTTATAATTAAAAAGGATTAATTAATCGACAGTTTCTAATGACATAACTTTTGTAGCATTTTACCAATTTTTTATTAAATGTAAAAACCTAATTTTATAAAAAATAGTGATATTACACATATTAATCCTTTGCTCCCAGAGTGTCATAACTCAAAATTGTGAGTTTCTGTATTGACTTTATCTTCAGATATGTATGTTTGCATATAAGTTTCGACCAAAGAGACACTTTGTCTATACATATAAATTTTTATTTCAATAGTTCAATTTCTAAAGAACTCCAACCATTTCTCAATTATAAAAATGTCCGTCCTCTGCTTTCAACAAAGCATTTAAGAAACAGAACATGGCCATCGAACGTTAGCAAATACCGATTTATTGCTTATGTGCGTGAATACGAGGGCTGCTATATATATTTCTGCCCTGGCAACACTGAGTGCTGCCAAGTGCAATCTGACATTTCCATTGGAAAGTTTGTAATTTTTAAGCATAATCGTACTCAAAACGTTTTGACGTACGACCATTATTTGTGTTGTTTACAGTGACTTGAAAAAATTAATATAGAAAAAAATGGAATTAACTCGTGAACATTTTCGTGCCATCATTTTTCACAACTTTCGACGTGGATTATCACGACAAGAGTGCATTGATGAACTTAAATCTTTGTATGGCGATGAAGCACCATCCTATAGCACTGTGAAAAATTGGTATAATGAATTTAATCGTGGCCGAAGCTCGCTCAAAGACGAATTCCGTGAAGGTCGTCCAAAAACGGCTGTTGTGCCAGAGAACATTGATGCCGTGCGTGAACTCATAATGCAAGATCAACATGCGACATACCGAGAGATAGAGACATCCTTAGACATTTCGCCCACCAGCATACATTCGATACTGCATGAACACCTGGCCGTAAAAAAGGTTTGTTCTCGTTGGATCCCGCACAATTTGAAAGTCGCACAAAAAAAGGCTCGTGTCGATTGGTGCAAAGAAATGTTGCAAAAATACGATGGCGGTGCTTCAAAAGACGTTTATAACATCGTCACAGGTAGCGAATCATGGATCTATGCGTATGAGCCCGAAACGAAACAACAATCGACCGTGTGGGTCTTCAAAGACGAGCAAAATTCAACGAAAGTTGTTCGTGGAAGAAGCACTTCGAAGCAAATGGTCGCCTGTTTCTTCGGCAAAACTGGTCATGTGGCGACTGTTCCGCTTGAGCAACGTAGGACGGTCACTTCTGAGTGGTACACTAAACTTTGTTTGCCTGAAGTCATCGGAAAAATACGAAAAACCAACAAGAGAAGACGAATCATTGTTCACCATGACAATGCGAGCTCTCACACATCGGCTCAGGCCAGAGCGTTTTTGACGGCCAAAACGTCGAATTAATGGGTCATCCACCGTACAGCCCTGACTTGGCACCTAATGACTTCTTCTTTTTCCCGCACATTAAGAAAAAAAATGCGTGGTCAACGATTTTCGTCGCCAGAAGAAGCTGTTGAAGTGTTCAAAAACCATGTTTTAGAGGTGTCTCAATCGGAGTGGAAAAAGTGCTTCGACAACTGGTTTGAGCGCATGCAAAATTGTATAAATCATGCTGGAGAATACTTTGAAAAACAATAAAACCATTTTTGTTTATAAATATTCGCATTTTCACTATTAAGCCAGAAATATATAGAGCAGCCCTCGTATTAATGGCTTACCTGAACGTAACTTACGACTCAATTTAAAGTTTCCATTCACCTTAATTAAGCTGTTTGTTGCCTTTGAAAGTAGAATTGTGAGAAATTTTTCTCTCACTATAAAAATAGTTTACTCGTGCAGACTCACTCACGATATAATTCTTTTGGCTCAAATTTGTGCACACTCACGTGAGTATAAAATTATTAGTTGAAAATCTCTGATTGCGATACACTCACAGAAGAAGAACAAGCAAAATTAACGAGCTAAACGATTTTTTTCAAGATTTTATTTTCCTAAAAATATTTCTCAAATATATCAGCAGCCATTGCTGAACATTATTTTTCTGTAAAATTTGTGAATGTAGAAATGATGTCAAAAATTTTAGATGAGAAATTGTTTTTCTAAAACACAAGTTATCGTAGTTTTCTATTAAAAGTTAACAGGCCCATAAATCTGAATATATAAGCTCTGTTCTTTTTTCTAATTGTCTATCGCTTCATATATATATATATATTTTTTTTTTTTTTACTGGATTTACATCACTTAACAAGTTTGGTTCCAAATAATAGAACAAATTATAGGCAGGCGTTGTGTTTTGCCCTATGCCTCGAAGGAGATGGACCAATCTAATAATACTAATTTTTAATAGCAAAATTTTTGAAACTAGCTCATCTAGTGCCTTTGCAAAGTTGATTGCCACACAAACACGGCCGGACAAAAGGACAGACGAACATCGCTCAATTGATTTCGCTATGCAAAAGAAGCTTGAGTATATATACTTTATAAAGTCGGAAATGGATACTGTAATAAAGTTTTGTATATGTTAACCATGAAGCCGTCTTCACCTTTCCTCCAGTATTCTTCCAGACTTAGATAATACCTTTTCCCTTGTGGCTGAGCTTGCTGGTACACACAATATTTGCTTGGCCAAATTATTTTTTCCGTAAAACATTAAAAAAAAAAGACATAAAAACAGAAAATCAAAAAAACGAATGAATCGTGTTAAAATTATATTCATGAACGTTCGCTCACGAAAGACTTTTTGATGATTATGTTCATCATGCAATGCCATCTCTCGTTCTTTTACCAAAACATTTAAATTGTATATCTTTTCTTAAGGGAAAAGAAGAAAATGCAAGTTATAAGAGCAAAGTAAAATAACTGAAGGTTAAAGAATAGTTCGTTATCTAGATATTTTATATTTCTTTATATTGTACTCGCGAAGGTCTCTTCAATATTTGTTTGTCTTTTCTCTCGTCTTTCCAAAGAGATTGCCTTATATTAGTCAATAGATTCGTAAAGGTTTTATAATAAAATGGGAAACTAGTTTGCCAGTTTGCATAACATATTTAACAAAACATTTTAGTTTTTATTTTAAAAATTTCTCAAATATTAGGCTTCTAGAATATAAAATCCGTGCTTTAAAAATCACTTCTGGAGCTTGTCGCAAAATATGCCGACGTAAGCAAATTTATTTGCTTAAATGACATATAATCTAATCTATTTGTTTTAAACTCATTTTCGAAGACTTATAATCCCTTTATATTGTTGTTCTCAAACAAATGCCCGAAATTATACTTTATAGTCTTCTAAATGCTAAATAAAATAATTACTGGTGAATAAATAAATGAAATTTGTAATTGTTTTTTGAATTGCTACAATTTCTTTTTAGCAAGTTTACTATGAATTACTATTTTAATTGTGCCCCTAAAAGTATACATCATATTCTTGGCGTTTCCTTTCGCTTTATCCAACAACTTGACAAACTGTTGCTTTGAAGTTCAGATTTTTGTGGGCCGTAGGGACTAATTAATAAATTACAACAACAAAAAACAATTTATTTCATGTTTTGATTTATATTGCTTACCCCCCACTTTTATATTTTTCTTGCTGCTCTCTTCCATTAAAATAATTGTTCTGTTTTATGTTCCTTCTGAGGTTTTTTGTGCTGGTGTTAAATTATTGTTGCTGTTGTTAGTTGCTTATTGTTGGTGTTTCTTTCAGAGCTTTAAAGAACTTGTTAAATGTACATTTAATAAACATTTTTTTGTGAGATTGTTTCTTTTGTTTCGTTTTATTTCTTTTGACTGAATGTCTTTTTATGCCTTTTTGGTTTTACCGCTTTAATTTAAACAAAGAGAAATAAATTTTTGTCTTCAAAGAAAAAAGGAAGTTAAAATACTGTTGTAAGAAAACAAAAATCTAAGAATATTGAGTTGTTTATAGAAGAGATAAAAAATAATGAAAGAAAGATATTAAATTACATTTGAACAAACATCATTAGGATAAGCAGAAATTCGATATATTCTTGCTGTGTTTTACCATTATATTTCATTTCGGTGTTAATGTCTTGATTAGCAACAAATTGAGACGAATAATTTTTTTTATTTGCCACGAATGTCGTTTTATTTTAATGAAATAAAGGAAAAATGTGTCCTTTAATCTCATGAGGGTTTTTTAAGCGATGATTTATTTGTTTTGAGATTAGAGGATATAATACATCATTTAAGATCATTGTGCCACCTTTGGAAAAAAAAATTATTTAGCAACAATTTTTTTTGATATCCTTGATCCTTTAAGTTATAGCATCTTTTGTTGAAAAGAGTACTTTTTTTAAAGTACCAACTGTTTTTATTTTTTTTTGGTACCAATAATTAAGAGAGAAAGTGTGTAGATTTACAATAAAAACTTTTACAAAATTACTTTTTAGATGTTGAAATAACAGCTTAAGTAAACTATATTTCCAGGAAATACTTTTTTAAGAAATGAAGAAGTATCAGTGAGAGTAGAAGCAGTATGCGTTTTTTTATTTAATCTGTTATTAAAATATAAATTGCAAATAATATTATTTTTAAAAGAACTTTTTAAAAGGTATCTATTTAACAAAAAAGTACCCTTTAAAAAAGTACCTTTTATAAAAAGTACCTTTTATAAGAGGCACCGTTAATAAAAATTATCTTTTACAAAAAGTACCTTTTATAAAAAGTACCTTTTATAAAAAGTACCTTTTATAAAAAGTACCTTTTATAAAAAGTACCTTTTATAAAAAATACCTTTTATAAAAAGTAAATTTTTTAATAAGTAACTTTTAAAAATTCACATTTAAAATAGTATAATAACTTTTTAAATAGTATCAATTATGAAATATATTTAAAATACATTTCTAATAAAAGTACCAAAAAAGTACCTTTTTTTAAAAATGTACTATTAAAAATATTTTTTCAATTCTTGCTTTATGAAGTTAATTTTTTGAAGGATATGTTTTTCTAATCGAAAACAGTCTTCTTTGAAAATAGTATCTCCTTTAAAAAATCATTTTGCGAAAGGTACTTTAACAATGCTTTAAAGAAATTTTTTTTAAGTGCTATTTTTTTAAAGAAAAATAATAAATTTAATAATTAACTTTTTGCTTCATTCGCGAACCATTTAAATAAAGCCTGCATTATTAAAGTACTTTGTTTTGTGTTGTGTTTTTCCGAAAGTACTTTAAGCAATTCTGAGAGTAGTTTATTAAACCTCAACTTGTCATTCTGGACCAATTAGTTTTCTGGTTAAAAATCTATTGGCAACAAAAAAGATCTTTCTTATGTATATACTCTCTCTTATATCTGTACAATTTTATTTAGATGCCTGCCAACGTCTCAATTCACGCTTAACTTATTTTTATCTCAGTCGCCACTTTAGTCACTTAATTTTTTGTTGCAGTTGCTAGTTGCCTGTGGGAGTTCATATAATTTTATTATCCGTGGTCCTTTTAGACTGCCTTGCACAACATTACGTGGCAAATAACAAAGATAGAACCATAGAAAAAATAAAAAAAAGGAAAAAGCAAGGGTCATATAATAACCAAACAGGGAGTTCAAATTCACAAGAACTTTTCTACTGGCCTTTTTAGTAATTAAACAATATTTGTTGATGGAGTTTGTGTGCCTTAAAGCAAAGAGATTCTAGCATTTTTTATTTTTATTTTCCGTTGGTTTTTTTGCTTACTACCAGAAAGCGTTGAATAGTTTAAATGAAAAGTCGACATTTAGCTTTAGTAGGTGTGAGCCATGGGGAATAACCGCTCTGAAAGGGAGTAAAAATATAAACCAGTTGAAAAATAAATATTAACATGGAATATTTTAACGATGAGTTTTTTTGCTTTAACCTTTTTTTGTTAGGTTTTTTTAATTACACTATTTTCTGCTCCACGCAATGAAAGTAAATTGAAAGCGAAAAAAAGAAGTTTAATAATTATAGCTATGAGACATATTTAAAAGTACAAATAGTGGCATTGTCATGTTTGTGTAGCAAATTTAAGCTTCTTTAGCAATAGATTTTATTTATTTAATAATAAAAAATAATCTGAAAACGTCATTTAAGCGCCTAAAAGTATGCTTCACTTTTCTATTATTATAAATGTAATCGATAAATTTAATTTAAACATTAAAAATGTTACATATTTTCTCTTAGGTTAAAATATTGTGTATTTATGAGATGCTTATTTTTTTAATACGAGTATTTGTTAAAGCGCCCTTTTTAGCACATAATATTTTATATAGACTGCTTTAATATTATCGATGTAATAATATGGAGCCTAGAGCTGTAAAATAAATGTTTATACATCTTTAACAATACATCCCCCTAAATAAAAAAACAAAACCATCTATTATATAAAACTGTAGCATATTTTTCGGCTGAGGATTTAATGTTACAATTTAAAGCCTGCATAGCTGTGGGTTGAAATAAATACATAAATGCTGTGTGTATAATCAAAACGTGATTAAGGCACTCTATTTTATGAAGTGCTCTTAGTCTAATAAACTGAAATTAAGTTATCTCTACAAAAATAAATTTTTAAGTTAAAGTGAAAATTATTGCAACATTTAAGTAATTTCAAGCTAATGGAATAGAAAGTAAAAAGTAAATTGAAAAAAAGAAAAAAGCTATTTATATTTATTTATATAGAAAATTATATACTATTTATAGAAGTTTGAAATAAAAAAGGTAACAAAATAGTTTCAAGTGTAGTTTGCTTTTAGGCATAGAAACAAATGGTGTTAAATTAAGTGCAGAGTTTATTAATTGAGTTCTATTACTTCTAAACAAGAATTTTAGTTGAACTAAAGTTTATATTTTTAGCTAAATAGGCTGTTACTTATATTGACTTCCAAGGTTTCAACTGTTGCTGGTTTATCCGAATACACCGGTGACTTTACATGAGTTCTACAGGATTCCTTGGAACCTATTTGAAAAGTTGTTACAGCTTCATGATAATTATGTTATTTCATTTAAATATGTTTTTTAGAAATTATTCTCAAGGCTTTTTCTAACAATTTTTATTTGAGTTTCTAACCGGTTTTCAAATCGGTTTTAAATCGTTTTTTGAACCGGTTTTTGAATCAAATTTTAAATCGGTATTTAAACAGGTTTTTAAATCGGGTTTTAAATCGGTTTTTAAATCGGGTTTTAATGTGGTTTTATAACGTTTTTTAAACTGGTTTTTATACCGGTTTTTAAAACGGGTTTTAAAAGGTTATTTAAATTGTTTTTTAAACCGGTTTTTAAAACGGTTTTTTCGGATTTTCAGTTTTCCGAATTCTTTATACATTCTTAGTCGAATGTCAAAAAAACCGAATGTCATTGCAGCGTTTCAAAATTAATTTAGTTTTCATTAAAATTGATTAAATCTGTTTGCAACTATAAATCGTAAATGATCTTTTGTAAATGCAACTAAATAGTTCGCAAAGTTGTTTTTTAATGAAAAAACCTAGTATTTTTTTAATCATTCAAAATATGCGAAAACTGGATTAAAAAAAAGTCGAATAATCGATTATCTGAGTTTGAATCTGTAATAATTAAAAAGAATTCTGAGTTTATAGTTGAAGGAGGTAGCAGTAGCAGGTTTAAATTAAATGAGTATTTAAATTTTCTAAAATATCAAATAAAAAAATACTCTATCAATTTTAATGTTTAGTTTTTAGTTACAAGTTATGAAAAGTATTTGTTTACCTTCAGATTTAAAATCAATAGCTAAAAATCAATTGTTTTCGTGCGAACATTTGTAAATTTTAATAACAACTTCAAAATAAGCAGGCTTTAGTGTATGTTTTTTAATAGACTCCTCTTATAGCAGAAATGAATGACACTCACACATTTCCGTTTGCTTAAATACTGCCGTTGCGGTCTATTAACTATTGGAAAAATATTCGCTGTAAATGTTAAACTAAGAACCAGAAAGGTTGTCTGCTATCTGTGTAAGATAAGAGCAATTAAATATTTCATAACTGCAACAACTCCAAGAGAAAGATGTTATGTTAAAAATTCCAAACAGCAATATAAGAATGGCATAAATTATAAAAATAAATAATAAATGTAAAAACTTGTTTCTTTTTTGCAATCCACAACAAAATATTTTTTTTTGGAATCTTTGTTACATATAAGAATGAAATAATAATAAAAAAATATGTAAGCAGTTTTATTAACCGTAGTTCAAAACGTTGCGAGTTGTGACGTATAAAACTGTGTTAGTAGTCCTTTGCTACGATTGTTAAATTTAAATAGAGATAACTTTGATAGCATAAAAATAGGGCCAATTTTCAAAGCATACTTTTAAGGAGTGGATAATAAAATAAGTTTTAATTAGCATAATACTTCGTGGGATTTTATATTTTTTATTAACATTCTATTAAAATTTTAGAAATTCTTTATTGAACCATAAAAAATTTTATTCCACTGCAAACAAATTTTATTTGACTATAAAATATTTGTAAAGTTTTACGGTGGTTTAAAATAAATTTTTAAAATTTTACGATAAGCCTTCTATATCATGGGTGCCCTAAAGTTTAGAATGGTAATAAATCTATAGTCTGTCCGCTGTAACAGTGTTTGTAATCTTATAAAAACTCAAAATGGAGCAGAAGAAAAGTACGATTTACGACATTTACATTACGTCTATTTTTTTATTTTTTATTATTTTATTGCAAAGCAAAAATCCATACCACTTTCACAAAATTCATATTTGATATCAATAATATATACTTTACTAACGGAATTTGCACCAAAATTGCAATTTTTTGTGTAGTCAGGGCAATCACAGAATGCCTCCACTGTACTTTTTAGTGATTTTGGTAGCATTTTAAACCTTTTTCCCACAAGCTTTGAAATCATAATGATTGGCAGTGTTAATAAATATATAGTTCTAGCTAAAACTAGCAAATCTTAAGTTTAAGCCAGTTTTCAGGCGAATAAAATTCTCAGATTGTAAAATGTTTAACGCAACATTTTGTTGGGGGAAAGCCTTAAAAAAAGACGAGCGCCCTTGTCACAAATAAAAAGGATGAAAATATTTCAGCGATTTCTAAGCGATCCGGGTTTCCAAATGCGAGATGCAAAAGAAAAAGGTATACATCGAACAAAACATAAAACAGTGAAAATAGTTCTAAAGAAAGTCAGCAATAAAGCACATTTGTGAATAAAATTTCCGTATAGAAGTGACAAAATTAAAACTGGTTCAAGAACAGTGGAGCGATCGATTGTACACATGTTGCAATACAAAAACCACCAAATCATGGAGTTCACTTCAATCAATTGCAATTGGCCAGGATCAGTACATGATAAACGAATTTTAGAGAGATCTCGTATTTTCACTTATATTAATAGTCAGCGAAGCAATGAAATAATTTTAAGTGATATTGCTATGGCGTTCGACCATGGCTATTAACACCGTTCAAAACCCCAAGAAATCAGGATGAAAATAGATACAATAAAACACAATCAAAAACTCGTATTATAATAGAGAGTTGCAATATAAATATTAATTTTTTTACATTGACCAATTGTAATTTCCTGGCCAAACGTTACTATACTCTTTATAGAGTGAAGATAAGGCATTATCTTTTATTACTCTCACTGACGTAATTTGCGACCTTTTAAATATAATTTTATGCTTTTAGAGCATATTAAAAAATTTTGCACTATTATTGTCAACCATCGTGAAATAATAAATAATCAACACAAAATTCTAAGCAAGTTTTGCTTAGAATTTATGAAAAACATTTTTTTATTTAAATAGAGACAACTGTCAAATAGTTTCTATCAGCTGATTTTGCAGTCGCATAAATTTTAATTTTCCAGTACAAGCTATCACTAGCTAGTACTACTCGTAGCTACCTAGTAGTAAAAAAAAAATTATTTACACCTTTTGTAGTTTATACTTTTCAGCCTAACTAGCACTTACAAGTTTAAGCTAGTGCTAGAACTTGGTACTATGAAGAAAAACTCCCATTTTTTATTCTTCCTAATGTCTTCACAGTGCTCCATTTAACAAACATGCTTTTCTTTAAACTATAAGTCAATGGATATACCGAGACTTAGCTCGCTTGAAGCTTCGCACCTGTGGCCAATACTATTTAACTCTAGATTAATATTTTTTTTTTGAACCAACACGATTTATTTAACCCACAAGGCATTCACTTTCGACCAGCACCATAAGTCAAACATTTGATTTACATATTATTGCAAAAGTTCATATTATGTCACTTTACAATGAAATATTAAGAAAAAGATTAAAATTAATTGTGCTATCAAACTCGAGTGAATGCCTGATGTCATAATAACAAGTGCTAAGTTGAAAATATTTGTGCGAAAAAGAGACCCTATATAGACTTACAGTTTCCAAAATATTAAAACAATTGGAGGAGTTCAATGATAATTTGCAAACATTAATACTTTTGGTATTCCTTCTCTAGACAACGATTACGAAAAAAACCTAAATCAATCTCCTGAAAAACTTCTGTAGGGTGTAAAATTTAAAGTGTTGAAACTGAAGATGATTGCAAAATATTCGCCGGCAAAATGTATTACTGTTAACAAAATAATCTTACTTATTTAAACGAAACCTGCTGCGAATCTATATTCTCAAGCTCAAAAAGAAAAACTGTAACGGAATTTTTTTAAAAAATGAAATAGGATCCGGCAAACGAAACACAAAAAGGACTGGATGCTGTACAAATACAACAGTCAAAAGTTTTTCAAACTTAAAGCTACACTGTTTAAACTATTTCCTGATCAAATCATGCTTAAAAATCTATAGTTTACTTCTCTTTTTATTTAATTTTGTATTCATTATATGTTTGACATTTATTTATTATGCGAAAAAAAAAACGCAAGAACAAAATCAAAAAAAATCTTGTACAAAAAAAAATATAGAGACAAAAATTGAGAAAATATATCAAAAGCAAACCACTGGCAGCAGCAGTTAAAAATAAAAATAGAGCAAAGAAAAAGAAGCAAAGAAAAATGTTTGCCTATTTTTAGGCATGTTCGTTCTAACATTTGTTTGACTCTAGGGCATGCAAGGTAATAAATAATGGTTTTGAAATCCATAGAAAAACATAATCAATAACTTTATACTAAAATTAGTTTTCTTCTATGGAAGAAGTGCTATAGTAAAAGAAGAAGAAGCATACAATGGGTCGGCATACTTTTGGGTGATTACGCATTTTATTTAAAATAAAACCTTTCAATGGTTTGGATTTTTTTTTTTTTTGCTAATTCTGTAGTGCTTTGCAAGCAGAAAAATTATTGTAACAATTTTCCATAGAAAATTATGAAAATAGAATACAAAATGATTGTATTTTATTTTTTTATGCCCTTTCAATTATAAATTCTTATTAAACAGCAGTTTGCAAGAAAACAAAATCTTTTAGTCTCGAATGATTTGCTTGCATCAGCAAAAAACATTTTGGGGATTTTTGAATTTGCAAAGTTAATGGAAAATTTTTTGACGTTGTAATTATTAAGCATCTTTTAAGAGTTTTTTTTTAAGTTACAAAAGTTATAAAACTCCAAAACATTAGCTGTCGTATTCATAAAATATGGGTATCATTTTAAAGCTATTGAAGAGATCTTTAAGGAAACACTAAGATTTTAAAAAAATGCTTAACCTATTAAGAGCCGATGTCATTTTTATGTAAAATTATATATTTTTTATAATATATTTGCTTTTTGGATTGGAATTACTTCACTAAACTAGATTTACATAGTTGGTGAAAGATAGAAGAATATAGCACTCTTACTTGTTTTATTATAAAAATGTGGTAAATTATATGTGCTTTAAAATTCTGAATCACTGAAGAAACATATTTTTACGTTTTTTCCTTTTTTCGTTTGATTAAAAATACTACTGTGGCATATTTTTAATTCTATATTTCTTACTCCGTGGCACTGACTATACGTGAATTTTATTGGCCTATTTAGTGCTTACTAAACATTAGTATAATTCTAAATGGAGCCATCTACGCTACACTACTCCGACGGGCGAGACATGAACCACTTAATACCTTGTTTAGTCACTCAATGATGTACATCCAAGCCAGTCATCCACTTTTATGCAATATCCCCGCACACACATTTGCCACAACATGTTTGTTATGCTGTCTTTCTTTTATTATAAAATAGCGCCCTTTGCCAATTTTGTTCCCTTGGTTTAACATAATAATTGTCTTAATATTTCCGGGAGGTTGGTAATACTGTTTCTCCTTTTTAATTGCTTTATACTCTTTTTATAACCATTTTTCATTTTGTACGCCTGCTCGAGGGTGGGCTCGAACTCTTCTTTACGGCAAGCAGGCATCTCTATGAACGCAGCTGTTACTCAACTTGTGTTAGCTAAATGCCATATAATTCTATAAACACGCCATCAAGGAAGCGACTTATTCACCAATGCTCTTTACCAGGCACATACGAACAACAACAACAACACTGTTGTATTTTTAGATATATAGGGGTTGCCAGATTTTATTTTCGTAACGATATTTTACTTAAAATTGTTAAATTATCAATATGAAAAATTAATTTTCAGAATCTCTTTTATGTTAATTTACCTTAATCGTGATTGGTTCCTTCAAATATAAATATTTAATAATATTCTCATGATATATTTATTATTTAAAGCTGTCTTGTAGTCGAGTAGATTTAAGTGCTCGTAATTATCGAAATTGACATAATATGCCGACTGCATTAAAATGAACATTACATAACAAAATGTATATCGATATCAAACATTCGTATTAACTACAGCACTATTAGCTCTAGATGAGAAGAGTTATGGACCAATGTCATTGCCCTTAATCCACATCAAATAGTGCCAGGTTCTAGAAGCATTTGTTTTTTTTTGAGCTCAACAGTAATTTTTAAAACAATTTTTATCAATGAAAATTCGCAGTCTTGTATTTTTAGCAACACTTGACTGACAGCTGTAAATTGTTTTCAAAAGTTGTCAACATTCTAACTCAGAGAAGTGGCAAGTTTATTCAAGCTTTTGTAAGATATGTAAAAATATTGCATACTTTAGGGGAAAAATGTTAACAAAATACACGCAATACACAATTTAATTTATTATATATAATTGCTGGCTTTATGCAAAATATTTTATTTTTAAAGAAATCAAAATATACACTTTCTTAACAAGAATTTACTTTTAAACAAATATTTAATAATATATTTTTTTATTCTTTTCAGAATTAAAAAAAATGTAAAATGTAAAAACCAACAAACTTTGACTTCTTCGAACTTTTGTAACGAAACATATCAAATTATTATTTATTTTTTTTAATAAGAAATCTGCTACATATTGATTATTTATTTATGACGAAAAACAAATCTTATAAAAAATCTGTAACAAAAAATTGTTCCTTTAAGCGGAAGCAAAAATAATAAAATTTTAAAAACAAAAATCATTACAATTTTCTGAACTAAAATTTTAATTTTTCCACAGAACTTGAATAAAATATAATTTATATTGCGTTTGTTCAAATGTTCATGACATGTGCAACTGCTTCTAAGCATTCAAGAAAGTGTTAAAGTAAAAAAAACAAACAAAAAATTGTTTAATTGAATCAAAAGAGAAAAGGAGCAAATTATTACTTTTTTTATTTTTAAATTATTTTTTGTCTGTTTTCAAAGAAATCCTTAATCAAGTGTAAAATCATTTCTTCTATAAAATATTGTTTTAAATTAAAGAACCCAGATTTATCTTTTCAAAGATTTTTTGTTTGTTTACAAACTGCAGTGTTGAAGTTTTTGTTTCTCCTGTTTAAGTTTCTTTCACTTCTGCAAAAAAAGAAGAAATTAATTGTCGTGCAGAACTTTAATACAACATGTCGTTGCTGACTTGGCGTTTGTACTGGCCACTTTTTATAGCCATCATGCTGTTTGTGGTCAACGTCAAAGCCATCGATTTAAGCCGTCTTTATGGTCACAATATGGTGCAGAAACGTAGTGGTAAGTTTTGTTATTGTTTCTTAACTTTATTTCTTTATTTTTTAATTGTTAATATGCGGGTCTTTGATTTTTAATATTTTGTAAAAATTCGATAGTGTGGTTCTAATGGGTATTTTTTTCAAGTCCGATAGAACTTTAAATTGTAAAAATTAACTTATAAAAATTAAATTGTAATGAAGAATTTTTTTTTATACGAAAGGATATGGCATTAATATTTAAAAATGATTTCGGGCATATGGCCACCGCGGCTGCTTATGACGAAGCGCAGTTTGAACGTCTGATTTTGGGTCTCTTTTTCAAGTACTGCTGGCCGTATGTCACCAATAACACGAACAATGTTGGCCTCCAAAGCGTCAATTGTTGCTGGATGATCGGCATAAGCCACTGGCTTCATGTGACCCCACAGAAAATAATCAAGAGCTGTCGAATCAAACGACCTTGAAGGCCAACTGACAGGTCAATTTGTCGAAATCAACTAATTGCCAAATTTTGATTTCATTAACTCGATGGTTGCGGTCACCGTATGACACGTATCGCCAACTTATTAAAATCACATTTCGTCCCGATCAATGTCATCCATATTTTCAAACAAAAAATCATTAATCATGTTGCGGTAACGATCTCTAGTGGACGTAACGTAAAATCCGTCCTCATTTTTGAAGAAAAAAGCTCGAATGATGCCACCAGCTTGTGAAATACATCAGACGGAGCATTTTTCTAGATGAAATGGAGTCTGTAGAGTATGTTGTGGACTGCTCTAACTCCATATGCGACATTTTTGCTTATAACACACCCGTTAAGCCAAAAATTAGTCATATCGCTGAACATAATTTCCTGATAAAGCAACGGGTCAGTAAATAACTGCTCTAGAACCCAATCGGCGAAAGGACGATGCATATAATTAGTCTCGTGGCTTTAATTCCTGCGCTAGCTGGATCTTATACGGGTGTAGTCCGAAACCATTGTGCAAGATATTCCACGTTGTAAAAGGATAGAGCACCAATTTCTGTGACCGACGACGAATCGATAAATTTGGATCTTCTTCCACGCTTTCGTTTATAGCAGCCATATTCTTTTCAGTACGCACATTCCATCGACGAGTTATGACTTCCTCTAGAGAGTACGTGGTATGAAATCTATCGACAGTTCAAAGGATGGCTTAATCAAACGGAAGATTAAGTGCACCATCAAAATCAGGAAGTCGTCTATAAGTTGCTCGAATTATTGACTGATTTACAAAGTAAACTTGAATGATTTGATAGCGTTGTTTAAGCGTATGTCTATTCATAATGATTTGCCACAGTTTACTGAAAATAATAAGAAAAAATTGTTCATCAAAATTTAATTTTTAGTTCTATTTTTTATAATTTCAAGTTCTATTGGGCTTAAAAAACCTAAGAATCATGTAGGGTCACAAAGAGTGACTCCTCTATAATATAAAATATTCTTCTAATCTTTGTTTTTTAGTCTTTTTTGACGCTTTAATGAAGAGTAAAAAATTATATAAAGTAATTTTTCCTTCTTCGCAAAACATAAATTAAAACTGTCAACAAATTGTTGTTTTGTTAAATAGTCAATTAATTTAGAACAATAAGTAGTCGAATAAAAAAACATCATCATCAAAAACAGCAGGAATCTAAAAGTATATGAATATTTATAAAAAACATAAATTTCTATAAAGGTTTGAGGTATGCAGTACACTAACAAGAAAAATAAGGTCAAGTTATAATAACATGTTTAAGTCTACAATATTCTCGCAATTATTAAAGTAGAAAGACACTTAAGCAAACATTTAATGCTCCCAAACATCCTGTTGTCTGCTTTCCATATTCAACAAAGTAATAAAATTTACTTCCTACATATTTCTATCAGTTTTCCTGTCAACCTTCATCAAATCCATTTTACTCGTACCAAGAGAAAATGAGAGAGGGATATTCAGTAGAAAATAATAACAAAGTCGTCAATGTAAGTCTTAAACAAACCCCTGGGTCATTCAAGTACTAGTGTTTACTAGTGTTTAATAATTTCCATAAACTACAAATGTGTTGGTTTTTCTACCGAAATTTTTTTTAAGTGGCATATAATGTTGGTTGTGTAAGGTTACACACATACACACATACAAATGTACATAATTTTTGGGGAAACATTTTATTATAAATAATGTTGGAGGAAAGGGAATGGGCTGGGATAAGCATGAAGGTGTGGAAAAAGGTGGGGGCAAGAGAATAATTAATGATGCATAACTTGTATAAAATTGGTCTTTTAAAAAGCTAAAAGTATGGAATAATAAAAGTTTTGTGACAAAATAAGGAATAGAGGATAAAGAAAAAGTTGTGTTTATCTTTAAGGCTTCAAAAAGTCGCTCAATATTGAATCTACTTGTATATCTTGTAAATAAGTGAACTCACTGTGTTATAAATTTTAATTTATAATTAAAAATGCTTCGGTTTCTTTTAAAACATTAAATAAATAATTTTTTTACAATTTCAGTTTTTTATACCCTCCTCCACAAAAAGTGGAAAACGATACAACTAAGTCTGCCATTATTCCGTTTGTAATTTCTATAATATCCATTTCCGACCGCATAAAGTATATATAATCTGACTTCTTATGCATAGCGAAGTCGATTGAGCGATGTCCGTCTGTCCGTCCATGACATTGTTACATCAATCAGATATAGTGTCGAAAGAGGTGCTATTGGAAATCAGCATAATCAGTCCATGTTTTTCGCAGCTGCAGGCAAAACATCACGCGTACCTCTCAATTGTTCATGTCATTTGCAACAATAAAGTAACTCCAATCAAAAAAATAAATATATGGGGCGTTAGAGAATTAAAAGATAAAAAACAACAACTGAAAAAATTTTCGCTCGCCCTTATTTTCTGAGTTACGGGGCTTTGAAACTTTAAAATTTTATATAATATCAATATGGGTATCATTTTAAAGGTTTTGAAGAGATCACCGAAGAGAACACAGTTTTTTTAATTTTCTTTATATTTGAGGGATAAAACTAAATTTGGTGTTTTTTTTTTGCTTTTAGATTTTTTTTACTTACCAAATTCGATGTCTTTCAATCGTTTTTCTTGATTTGAATTTATATTAAATCTTAAAAATATTTTTTTTATCTGATATCTTCAATTTTTTTATGAGCTGGTATCAGAATTTTTGTTATCTAAAATTTTAAAATTTATATTTTAATAATTGAATAATAGTGGAGTGTTCGTATAACAGG
The DNA here is from genome assembly GCA_916610165.2 of Gymnosoma rotundatum. Classification (NCBI taxonomy): domain Eukaryota; kingdom Metazoa; phylum Arthropoda; class Insecta; order Diptera; family Tachinidae; genus Gymnosoma; species Gymnosoma rotundatum. Next base: position 171,851,837 of record OU744336.1, on the reverse strand, counting down.
AAAGCAATTTTTTTTATTATTGTTATGAATCATAAAATCTTGCAGCCCCTGTAGTTGTTTCCGTATGAGCGTGGTGAATAAGCTAATTCAACTAATGGTGTGTTTATAGAATAACAAAAGCACAAGTTAGCTAACAAAAGCTGAGCAGCCTCAATGGCTGCGTTGGTAGAGGTGCGTACTGCAAAACAGAGGGTCCTGAGTGCGATACCGCATTCGGACATGCGTGCAACGAAAAAATAATAATTGTTATAATTCAATTAAAATTAATAAACAGCAGTACGAGTACAAACCTCCCGAGAGGCAAAAGGCAATTATTGGGTGAAGTCATGGGAAATAATTTAGTGGAGACATCCTACTTAATACGAGGGCTGCTCTATATATTTCTGGCCTAATAGTGAAAATGCGAATATTTATAATCAAAAATGGTTTTATTGTTTTTCAAAGTATTCTCCAGCATGATTTATACACTTTTGCATGCGCTCAAACCAGTTGTCGAAACACTTTTTCCACTCCTATTGAGACACCTCTAAAACATGGTTTTTGAACACTTCAACAGCTTTTTCTGGCCACGAAAATCGTTGACCATGCATGTGCCGCTCAGAAGTGACCGTCCTACGTTGCTCAAGCGGAACAGTCGCCAGATGACCAGTTTTGCCGAAGAAACAGGCGACCATTTGTTTCGAAGTACTTCTTTCACGAACACCTTTTGTTGGATTTTGCTCGTCTTTGAAGACCCACACGGTCGATTGTTGTTTCGTTTCGGGCTCATACGCATAGATCCATAATTCGTCACCTGTGACGATCTTATAAACATCTTTTCAAGCACCGCAATCGTATTTTTGCAACATTTCTTTGCACCAATCTACACGAGCCTTTTTTTGAGCGACTTTCCAATTACGCGGGATCCAACGAGAACAAACCTTTTTTACGGCCAGGTGTTCATGCAGTATCGAATGTATGCTGGTGGAAGAAATGTCCAAGGATGTCTCTATCTCTCCATATGTCGCATGTCGATCTTGCGTTATCAGTTCACGCACGGCATCAATGTTCTCTGGCACAACAGCCGTTTTTGGACGACCTTCACGGAATTCGTCTTTGAGCGAGCTTCGTCCACGATTAAATTCATTATACCAATTTTTCACAGTGCTATAGGATGGTGCTTCATCGCCATACAAAGATTTAAGTTCATCAATGCACACTTGTCGTAATAATCCACGTCGAAATTTGTGAAAAATGATGGCACGAAAATGTTCACGATTTAATTCCATTTTTTTCTATATTAATTTTTTCAAGTCACTGTTAACAACACAAATAATGGTCGTACGTCAAAACGTTTTGAGTACCATTATGCTTAAAAATGACAAACTTTCCAATGGAAATGTCAGATTGCACTTGGCAGCACTCAGTATTGCCAGGCCAGAAATATATATAGTAGCCCTCGTATAAGAGCAACAGATAATTGTCAAGAAGCCCTTTATAATAAAAAGTAAGAGCAAAAGCGGTTAGCGCGAGGAAGTGTAACAGCATAACAATAGTGTATGGCAGACGTGTGTTGTGGCTACTGGATTAAAGGAGATGACTGGCTTGGATAAAAAGGAGAAGTGGAGATGTCTGTGGATGGTAAAGGTTACTAAACAAGGAATCGAGTAGTTCATGTCTCGCCGGAGTAACACAGTAGTGTGCGTTTGTGGTTGCGTTTGTGGTGATAACGCATGTTTAGTAAATACGAGACCAAGGGTTCACAAGACTGATAGGATCAAGAAGTATAGCCAGAGAAAGCCATAAAGTTCGAAGACAGAATTTAGCCACAGTGGTATTTGCAATCAAAAGAATCCGTACGCTTGCATGCTCTAAAAAAAGGGTAACAATATTTTAGGTACCCAATTTTTTATTTTTAAATTTATTTTTTATTTAACCATATATTATTGATTTTTGTGTTTAAATGTGAATCTACAATATTTTATTTTTTTCTTCAATTTTACTAAAATACAATAGTAAGTCTTGTTGCAATCCAAACACGTTTAATTGTAGATGCAAAAAAATTTGATGAAATTTTAACTCGCCTATTAATAGAAATCGAAGTATGCAAAGTAGTGAAAAGTGGGATGTTCAACAGTGTTGTTAACGAAAGCTTACAAAGAGGCATAGTAAATAAAAAGCAACTATAAAGTTATCCCATATTTCAATGATCTAAATTTTTAAAATAGAGATTTTTACCAATTTATCAGTTTTGAAGGCTTAAAACAATTTTAGCGGTTTTTAAAATATAAGGGATTTCGTTAGATTAATTGTTAAACATTTTTCAAATATGTATAAGGTATTCAATAATAATCTACAAATAAATATATATTTGCACAACTTAAAAAAATGTACTTCCAGCAACAACCTTTTTATGTTTAAAGCCAATTTCTGTGAAATGTTTTAAGGGGTTTTTTTTGAGAAAAATTTTTATTTTTTCCAATGACCAATTTTTTCCAAGTTCGCAACCAAGCCCAGTTATATATTTCTTTGAGATAAAAGCAACTAAATGTTGAATTTCAGACCTCTTATATTAATAAATATTATCTAACTATTTTATTATTTATTTAATTTAATGTAGCATTGCAACTTACCAGTGATTTAATAAATACAAATTAGAACAAATATTTACAAAAGCTGACCTTAAAAACAAAGAAGAAAACAAAATAAAATAATATTAAAACAAGTATTTGACTAAGAGTCTGTTTCCTAAAATACTAAAAGAAGAAGCAGTTATAAGGATAATTGCTTTGTTTTTGTTTTACAATAGAAAAATTAGGTAATTATTTTTTAGAAGAAAAGAGATTGTAGGTACGAAAAATAACTAATTCAAAAATTAATAAAAAGTAAATGTTAATTCTGAGTTCTTATGCATAGCGAAGTCAATTGAGCTATGCCAGTCTGTCCGTACGTGTTCGTGTTGAAATCAACTTTGACATGAGCTTTATCAAATTTAAATACGCTAACCGATCAGACACATTGTCGAAAATTTTGCTATTGAAAATCTGCAAGATTGGTCCATGTTCTTCGAGGCAGCTGGTAAAACATCGCGGCTGCCTTTAATTTTTCCATGAAGTAACTAACAAAAAAAAAAAAAAAATATGGGCGATAGAAATTTAAAAAATAAGAAGAAAAAACCTCTAATAAAAAATTGGCGCTCGCCTGTATTTTCCGAGTTATGCCTTTGAACTTTTCATAAAAAAGTTCCATCGTTCACTATAATATTTAAGATATCAATATGGGTATCATTTGAAAGCTTTTGAAGAGATCTTTAAAGAAATACTAAATTTGTTAAAAAATGCTTAACCATTACTTCTTTGTTACCCCAATATTTATTTTTTTGATTGGAGTTACTTTACTGAACTTGACTTACATATATGGTGAAGGGTATATTGCATTGGCAAATATAGCAATCTTACTTGTTTTACTTGAGGGTTACACGATTAAGTTTGTTGCAGGTCTGATCAGGCGAAAGAGACAACCTACAAGGAAATATAGTGAACCGGCTTACGCAGTTACATTGGTACTTACCTTAATAGGCGGCGACGAGTTGTAGTGCAAATGGTTTGCGGTTTTTTTTTTCGTTTTGGTTAGGGGCTGGTGTGTGATTTAGTTTATTGGTTTGGCTGTTTCTTCTTAGTTGCTTTTGAAGGTGAAACTTCTTATTTAGATTTATTTAATTCTTATATATCTTTCTTTTATTTAAGTATGTCGTCTTTGTTCGATATTTTAATTAAATAATAATTATAATAAGTATTTTGGGATTTTGACGTTCTTTTTTAATCGGTGGTCAGGTAGGCAAGTGGGGAACATCAACATCACAGTATGTCCCTTTGCAGTGTTTCCTTGTGTTTTAGTTTATTTTGGTTTTGTTATTGAAACTTTTTTTTATTGTTATTTTTCTGTGGGTAATAGCTGTGGGTTATTATCTGCCCTGGTGATGCTACTTATCTAGCTGGTATCACAACTACTGTGCTAGTTGCGGCACGTAACAATATTGCGCCCAATAGAACGATAACCGATTGGTATATAAAACACCTAGATATACTATACAATAATGAATAAATTTGTGCAATAGAAGAAGAATCAAAAGAATTTTTATTTAACAATTATTTTGGCGTAAATGGTTGAGGCTTTACACGCAAAGAAAAAACATGGTTGTGATATGGTCACAATAACCATAATATGTTCTTTGTAACATTGTAAAGTTGCAGAGAACAAATTATAGTTGTTTTCAGCAATACTTCAGTCACAACAAACACGTTTTTGTTGATATTTAACTATTATATGGTTACTGTGCACAAAAAATACAACATGGTTGGTTTAGCGTTAAAAAAATTTGAACTACGACCAAAGTTTTATAACTTATTAAAAATAATATAATATATTTAACCATAATAGTATAAAATTAATCAGAGTATGATTAAAATCAAACAAAATAATGTTTACGCTTAAAGATATTTTGTTCTTGGTCTTGACAGGATGTTTTTCTATCAATTTAGTAATTTTTTGTCAGCTTAAAGTTGAAATTGTTTTTATTGTTAGAGAAAATGAAAAAAATAAAAATGTAAGTATGTACAAAATAAACAATTAAAAATCATACAGAAAATATGACAACAAATAAAAAGGTAAGCAAGGCATTTTAGCATACAAATCTTTATTTGGTATTATAAGCACAATAAATGTGTAGCCAGTACCGAAGTACCATTACGTACCGTATATCTTCAATACTAGAATATCACGTTTACTCCATAAATGGATATCCACATGGAAATGTATGCAGATAAGATGCCTTTAGTTATGCTTATAAATTATATATATATATATATATATATTTTTTATATAAATGATTTTTGTAGCTTATGTGTTTAAGCCTTTTAATTATATATAATACGAGTAAGCAATGAATTGTGTTTTTGTGCATTTATGTTATTGAATAACTTTTGTAACAAATCAATAATAATAATAATAATAATTCAATTATATAACATGACATTTTCAACCATATGATGATGTTTTAATTTAACCATTTATTGTTTATACTATAACATACCTATTTTTAGATTTTACCATGTTATTGTTATGCTAGACAATAATATGGTTGCAACACTAGCTTTAATGTAACAATACTATGTTTTGTTAACAACCATATAATACAACCATAATATGTTGCTTTTAGATTATGGTTACCTCAACCATGTTTTTTCTTTGCCTGTAGATAAAAAGAAAAGGAAATAGGAGAAGCACAGAACAGTTCAAAAGGCATAGGGAGAGGAACTTAACCTTTAATTTAAACCGATCGTCTTCTCAGAGGAAAGAAAAATATTCTAAAGGTAACCAGTCCATTAGAATGGCGACCAGACCTCCACAGATAGATGACCTATCAGGTACAATTAATGTTCAGTCAAGAAATAGAGGTGCAATACCGAAGGATTCTAGTGGAAGGAATCGTAATCAATGCAGTAACCTAGACTATATATCTATAGCAGTCAGATCCATGGTTACTGGGAATGTAGCGGAAATGAAAGTAATCATAGATCAGTCGTCTATCAATGATATGGTAGAAACAATGGATAGGGAGTTAACGAAGGTCCATGCGAGCCTAAGTCAATTAGTAGACGCAGTTAGGCACTTATGTATAAAAGAAGCCAATTGTTCTAGCAAAGGAAACTGTTCTTCAACCAGTCATGAATCCCGACGTTTTCCTTTTGAAACGCTTAACAGGTTTGATTTTCAACCACCGAATCAAAATATAAATGTAGAAAACTGGAAAATAAGACTCGATAAGTTTGGATTAGAATTAAGTGGAAATTATTGGGATAGAGACCAGCTGTCTGTTGAAAAATTTGTGTTTCGGTTGGAACACGTGCAAAGGTAGTATCAGATACCTAGTTACAGTTACGGTAAGGCAATGGTACTGGGCTCTGCTTCAAACAACTGTAAAAAGCGATTGGAACACATTACGTTTGGCGTTATTATATTGATACAAAATAGTTAGATTTAATTGGGAGAGAATGCATGAGCTGGTAGAAAGAAAGCAAATGCCCGGCGATTCTATAGACGATTAATTCCACTTTTAAAATTTATTAAGAGCCAGATTAGAAATGCTTGTTGCGGAGGGGGAAATCATGAGGATAGCGAAACGGAACCTCAGGGAGAGCATTGCTCGGAGAGTGTACGCGATGGCTACATCGTCGGTGGAGCATTTACGAATTGAATGCCTGGAATCTGAAAACACTTTCTCGTGAAAAGATTCCCGAAACATACCTGTACGACCGGCCAGATAACAACGTTATGTCAGTGAGAACAACGTTATAGAATGAAAAGGACGAAGATTTATATGCTGAAGTGACAGTTATAAACAGTATTTAAATACGCTGAACTGCCAGCAAAAAGGGCACGGTTTTCAAGAGTACATGTCTCAGCAAAGGGTTTACTTTGTTATAAAAACGGTAGACCCAATACTATAACTCCCAACTGTCCAAAGTGTTTACAGACTTACCAGAGGAGCGACAGTGAGAGCGAGGCTGCCTAGTCTATCAAAAATTCGAACACTTAATTCTGTTTTTTTTTTCTTTGAGGAAAAAATATGGTCTTTTGAATCCGGACTTACTATTGTTTCAATTGAAGTGTCAATAATTTTTGGGGTAAAATTTAGGAGGATTTAGTTTAGTTTAATTAATAAAACACGGGATGGTCAACAGGCTGTTATTTTTAGAAAATTGAAGCACACCTTAAGGACGAACATAAGAAACATTTGAATTTGTAAATAATTATACTTTTCTCAGAAATTACAAAATTGTTTGAAAAATACAAACGTAGAAACAGTCATTTATATAAATAAACAAGAGAAATTAATGGAAGCGTATTTACAAAAATTTATAATTAACTTATAATTAATTTTAAGTTATATATTAAAATAAAATTAAACTCTATTTTTTGACATTTTTAAACTAGAAAATATATTTTTTTCTCAAATACATAAATAAATATTTTTATATATCCCTTCAAAAACCATTTACAACTTAAAGCGTTCTAATATCAAACTGACAGTTCTTCAGTGAGAAAGAGTGTACATTTAAATCTGTCTCCTGTTGCTAATGACGCATTAATGTTAAGCATAAATTTTAAAACTTTAGTCATTAAAAAGTATAAAAACAGGCTTAAACTTTTTAATGATTGTCTTTATCACACACTTAATCGTTATAATTTGTACATGAAAAAGATACATTGACCTTTGCCCTTGCTACATACTCACATTACAAATCTGTTAAATAAACTTAAGACACAAAAAAAAATATATATTTAAATAAAACTTTTTCTCCTCATTATATTTTTATTAAAATGGTAATAAAGTTTTTACCAACTTGTTTTTTTACAATTTACATCACGAATTTTTCAACTTTCGCAAAAGTTAATATTTTAATACACAGAAATGTACGCACAAATATAAAATAGCTAAACCGTTTTAATTACAACAGTAAAGAAAACTGGCAGTTATATGCAGCCATTAAAAAATATTTAATGGAAAAACGCCTAAGAATTAGAATGGTTGCAAAATTTGTATATTTCTCCTTAAAGTTTTTCAAATGTTAAAGGAAAAAACTTTATATACACTGTGGGCAAATAAAGAAACAATAGCATAGTTTTAGGCTTTAATACTAAACCAAAGAGAACACAAATTTTCTATTTCAGTTTTACAGCCTCTAGTGTATTAAAGTCTAAAGTCAGTGAAAGTAAACTTTATTTAATAAAAAAAAACAACTTAAATGGTAAAATGTTTGAGAAAATTATAAAGCAAGAACTGATATAAAATGAAAAAAAAAAGAAATGAAATAATTCACAGATAAGAAAGCGGCTCTGCTTGGTATTTCTTTGAATACGCTAGGGAAGAAAAAAGAAAGAATTATAACAACGTTTAAGGGCAATAAAGAGACGATGGGTAAAAAGTTTTAGAAAAGACATTATTAAAATTAGTTGAAATATTATTTATAGATTTAATTTTCCTTAAGGCTGTAGAACATTTCGCTCTTCTAAAATTAAAAGCTATTTGATCTGAATGTTATTTGAATTTGTCTGTAGTAACTAAATTTTAAATTACTTATTAATTATTAGTCAAGGTTAGAGTTTACTTTTATTTGTAATAAACTATAGAGTGCACAAGACAACAGCAGATTTCGAAAACTTTTCTTTAATTCTCTGCAGCTGGTTTCTTAATTTATAATAGTTAATTAAAAAATCAATAATGATTATAAATTTGTATACACCAGTGTCTGGTTAAAAATTTACACAGAAAATGTTGATAAATTTTTTTTTCAAGTGAAATTTAGACGCTTAAAATTGCTTGTTTAGTCACTATAAATTCTTAGTTACCTAAAAGTGGTTGCAGCATTTAAAAAAAGCGAAGACATGTGTTTTTGCAGAGCAGTGCATGGAAACGAATTTTAAATTAATTAACAAAAAATTTTTTTATTAAAGACACGGGAATATTATTGCATTATTAATTAAAAAAAAAACGTTGTGTTAATTTTTTATAATTATCCCGATTAAATTAATTATCTATATTGATTATTGAGGTTCGAAATTTCTACATGTTTTGTTGTGAATTTTTTGAAGGATTTAAATTTTCTCGTTAAAAGCTTACTTTTGAAGTTAAGAGTTAAGTAAAAGTAAAATTTGGGGTATTCAAGAAAACGTGGATAATCGAATTTGTAACAAAATTATTATTTTTGTTTTAAAAATATTGAGATTTTTAAAACTTATTTTTTTAGTGAAATTACTATTATTTGGTGAAGTTTTTATTTTTTTTTATTTTTTTTTTTATTTCTGTGCTTAGTGAAATTATAGAAATAGTGAAAATAAAATATCTCCTTTAAAGGAATATCAAGTATATTGATTGTAATATTTCTATTGTTGTGTAGTTTTCGAGTTAAATTTCAAGTCGATTTTTTGGTGAATCTTTTAAAAAACAATTGAACGAAATAATTTTTTTTAAGTTTACATTTTTTTTGGAAAAAAACTTCTTTGTTTTTGTTAAATTTTAATTGTAGAAAAAAAATTTTGTAAGTAACACTTACTTTCTGAAACTTTGTGAATCTTGACTTTGAAGTGAAATTTTTTTATCTTCAAAATATTTCAACAAAATCTTCATTGAATTTGTTTAATTTGGATTATATTAAAAAAAATATATATTTTTAGAACAGTTAATGGCCCAATTCATTGGCAAAATAAAGTATACTTTAAGGGCACTAAAGTCGTTTTTATTTTAGAGTCATTCATTCATTCATTCATAGACAATTTTAAATATACTTTTGGCGAGAAAGTAAACTCTAAATTTAAAACTACCTAAAGCTATACCTAAATTATTTTATTTGGTTTAAGAACACAATACTCTTTATCTGAGGCCTTATTCTGTAATTCTCCTAAGCTAAATTGCTTAAATGTTGTACTTATCCATGCTAATTTTCTCTAATTAATCGGTATCTGTAAGTCTATTTCAATAAATAAGAGGGTGTTAAGTATAGGGTTATATGTTCCAATGTCGTATTTGTAGCAAAACACTGCTTTGTTAAAATTAAATAATTTTAGAGATTTCCATTTAACTTAAGCAACTTACAGAATAAGGCTGCTGATTTTTATGTCAAAGTGAACAAAATAAAAACAAATTTACTTTTTTCTAATGTTTGTTTAGAAATTGTATGGAAACATTCATCAAATTACAGTTGACACCCAGTGAAAGGCGACTAAACTTAAAGTATTCTTTATTCTTGACTATGAAAGCAAAAAAGATAATAAGAGCCTTTTATTTTAGAGTATACTTTAACAAAAGGCGACTTTGGTTTATAACTATGAATGAAAATTTTAATTTTTTTTTTATAAAATTTAAATTTTGGAGTGAAGTTTTATTATTTTCATGCTATTTCAATTATTTAGTGGAATTTGAATTTTAATTGATTTTTATAAATTTGGATTTTAGTGAACCGGTTTATGTGAATTTTTGCTTGTTTTTTTTTTTACTTAATTATGCTTTTTAAGAAAATTGTTACTGGATATAAATTATTTTATATAAAAATGCCATCGGCTCGTAATGGGTTAAGCATTTTAAAAATTTTAGTATTTCCTTAAAGATCTCTTCAAAAGCTTTAAGATGATATTTAAAAAAAATTAAAAATTTCAGAGCCTCGTAACTCGGAAAATATGGGCGAGCGCCAATTTTTTCACTTGATGTTTTTTTTTTTAATTCTCTAACGCCCCATATATTTATTTTTTGGACTGGAGTTACTTTATTGTTCAAATGACATGAAAAAATTGGAGGTATGCGTGGTGTTTTGCTGAACTGACAAGCTTGATTTCAACACTAACGCGTCTGTCCGACGGATATCGCAGAATCGACTTCGCTATGCAAAAGAAGTCGAAAATGGATATTGTAGAAATTACACGCGGAATGACAAACTTAGTTGAGGGGAAGGGTACAAAAATTAATTTTAATGAATCAGCAAAAAGAAATGATAATTTATTTTGTATTTTTTATGTTTTAAGGCTGTTGCACAAGTTTAAGAAAATTAAATGAAGAAAGAGTTTTGGTTGTTTCATGCAAGAAAAAGAACTTTATTCTCTCAAAACCGCTCTCATTTATGCAAATTTAAAGTAAGAAAACAATTTTCATGCAAATTGGGATCCCACCGGATCCCAAAATAAGCAAACAGACCTAATAATTTAAAATAATTTTTTTAGATTGAATATCTTTGATAAATTTATATTACTTTGAGATTTTTGTGTAATTTTAACTCAGAGGTGAAAATTTTTGTAAAAATTTTTAATTTATTGTTTTTTTGGGAAATTTATTTTGTTTTCTGTTAAATAATTTTTGTTTTATTTTTTAATTTTTTTAATAAAATTAAATGTGTTTACTGGAATTAAAAAAAAAATATATTATAGTCAAAGCATTTATTTTGGCAATTGTGTAATTTGTTTAATTTCTATTTCCCTGTTCACAAAACTAAAAACTCCCTCCCATACACAAAAGTCAAGCAAATATTTAAGTTTCCTTGCATTAGTAAAGAACAACAACTACAAAAGCAATTAAACAACAAAAAACACAAAAACAATACGGAAAAGGAAATTTGGTAATTTTTCGTTAGCACTTTTCAGTTGCAGTAAAATGTTATAAAAACAAAAACGACAAAAGAGACCATAAATTCGTGTAACGCCATAAAAGTAAATTGTATTTTAATAAAATTACGTGTTTGTATGTTGCCTTAAAACTTTTGCTTTAATCTAGTAAATTTATTACATTTGTGGTTTTCGTACAATTCAAGAACAAATGAGCATTAATGTTCTGGGTTAAAAATGGGCAACCGAAAAACAATCTGTTGTATTTTAAATCTGTGAACAGTTGTTATTTTACGTTATCGATTTACAAATTTATGGAAATTTTTTTCTCTCTCATTGTTTAAATGAATACAAATGTAAATGTTTATTATTATTACTTTTATTGTTTTGTATAGTGTATCATCGCCTAAAAGTATGCTGCAATAAGTAGTTATTGTTGAAAATTTTGTTATTACAAAAGTTAAATTACTTATTATCGCCAACTTTTTGCTGTAATAACACATAAATATTAGATTACAGACAGTAGTCGCGTACAGCTGCTATTTGTTAACAAAAATATAAATCTTATTTGTGGGTTTGCAAGGGAACAAGTGTTACAATGGAAGATGAACATTACAAATTATTTTTTTGCTGGCGTAATCGCAATTGAAAAAATTGTAAAACGTAGAATGATTGCAATTTCTTTAGTTGTAGTCGTCGTTTTAAGGATGTAAGTGGGTCATGTGTTTTGTGTGTTCTATTAATATTAAAATTTGATATTACAATTTAAATTGAAATTGCAACGAAATGTAAACTTAAATTTAAATTGTCAAAAGAATAATAATATTGAATATATTTTTTTTTTAAATTTTGTTAAGATAAAATTAATAAATAAGGAAAATTTCAATATTAAATAGAGTTTTAAAAGTAACTTGACTTTACTGTGTTAGACAATGACTAGACTATAGATAGATTTTTCCTAGACTCTGTCTAAGACTCTGACTACACTTTGGCAAAACGTTGACTAGATTATGAATAGGCAGGGACTTATCTGCACATAAACCATTTCTACACCTTAAATAGTCCATGAGTAGACTATCTCTGAACTATGCCTGCACTTTGACTTTGGCTATGACTGAACTATTATTCGACTCTAGTCATAGCTTTTGTACTCAAAGTTAGAAATATAAGTAGTGAAAAATATTTTATGACTAGACTTGTGATAGACTGTTTTCTTTACGAACGGGCAGTGTGTAGACTATGAATGTGACTAGATTTTGACTACACTTAGACAAATGTTGAACTGGCTGTGACTAAACTATGACTAGATCATGACTAGACGATGACCAGACTATGAGTTGACTTTGTCTACAATTTGACTGAACCTTGGCTTGACTGTGACTAGACATTGATTAGACTGGGCTACACTTGGCATAGATTGAACGTTGTCTAAAATATGCCTAGACGTTGATCATGGGATTGCTATGAAATATTTACGAAAGTAAGATCTGGAAACCCCAGTTGTTGTTAACAGTATGAGAGTGGTGAATAAAGCTACTTCCACTAATGGTGTGTGTATAGAATAATACCACATTTAGCTAACAAAAGCTGAGCGACCTCAATGGCTGCGTTGGTAGAGGTGCGTGCTGTAAAACAGAAGATCGTGGGTTCGATCCCGCCCTCGGTCATGCGTACAACGGAAAATAATAATTGTTATAAAGCAATTAAAAATTAAGAAGCAGCAGTACAAACCTTCCGAGAGAAAAAACAATTATTGTGTCAAGCCATTGCAGATAATTTCGGGAAGACGTCCAGAGTAACAGATAATTGTCAAGAAGCCATTTATAATAAAAAGTAAGACAGTAGCGGTTAGCGAAGGGAAGTGTAACAGCATAACAACAGTGTATGGCAGACGTGTGTTGTGGCTATTGGATTAAAAGGAGATGACTGGCTTGGATAAAAGAAGTAGTGGAGATGTCCGTGGATGGTTAAGGCTACTAAGCAAGGTATCAAGTAGTTCATGTATCGCCGGAGTAACACAGTAGTGTAGCGTGGATGGCTGCGTTTGTAATAATAACGCATGATTAATAAATACGAGACCATGGGATTCACAAGACAGGATACAGAATTTATAATGAGCCACAGTGGTATTTCCAATCAAAAAGAATCCATACGTTTGTGTAAAAAGGGATAAACGTAACATTATTTTAAAATTTAAAATGACTGTATGACTGCGGGGAAAGCATATCCATATGGCCATTTTGCTACTGCTCATATAGCTCAAGAGTGTTATATCTCAGGCCAAAATGGTTAGATATTACCTTTATTAAATCAACAAAGCAAAAAGACAACGAAAACTCAAAGACTGCTATTGGGATCCCTATTGACAACCAAGTTATTGCTTAGCTTTGACTATATTTGATCTAGACTTATCTCTTACTAAAGTATGATTTGAGTACGTAAGTCGCGATTTTTACTTTATTTGAACTAAGCTTTGACATGACTGCGATTAGACTTTGAGGTTTTTTGTGCAAAATAGCTTCTTGGTATTAATGATGCATAAACTTATTAAGAGAAATGTATGATTTGATATTATCTCCAGAATTAGACTTAACGAAGTAAAATTTGATAGTGTGTAATAGATAGAAGCAAAAAAGTTTTAGATCAAAAATAAAAAATTTATAACATTTGAATTGTTTTACACACTTGTACGGCATCAGAACTTGTCAGAATCATATTAATTTCAATTTATTATGCCGGAAAAACAAAAACGTCAGGTAACGCTTATATTAACAATTTGAGCAGCCTCATGGCAAACGTAGTAACACAAGCTCAGCATGAAAAACGCCTTGATTTTTTGAGGTTTACAACACTCTACATACACACAGATGAAAAATTCAAATACTGACTGATTAATGACCATCTTTCATAAAAAGTAACTTTTCCTTCCTGTCTTTAATACACCGTTTAACACACATAAAAAAAGAGTTTAAAAAATTGTATACATATGGGTGAATATATTTCCCATAGGTAATAAAAATTATTTTCTCCGGGAATATTGAGTTTATTTTATTTTACAATATACTACAGTGCAGGCCAAAAGTGAAAAGTTTTTTTACCCATCAAGTTACTGCTCATCTTTTGAGTTGAGAAATTCCAGCCACCGACTGCTAACGTATTTGACGTAGACTCGAAATTTACTTATGTGTAACTTGAGGTGCTAAACCGTAATTACTATAAGACTAGCTTATTTACTAGGAGTTGCCTAGTTCTAATTTTAGGTTCTTTATTAATTGGATAACTTTGTTTGAAATGGAGCTCTACTCCATAAATTAAAAGATAATACTGTTACATCAGTCGAGATGAAGTCACATACGAAGGTTTTTCCCAATTTCCAATTTTTCCCTTTGTAAAACTTGATAACGCAAATGTGAGTGTCTGCCTATGATAGTTCGGAACACAAGACGAAATATGTCAAAACCAGCTCTTTTATAGCGACATTCCTTAAGTTTGGAATTTCTTTTTTCTACTTGTAATTATAGCGAACACAATCTTTGCGTTTATTTTAAAGTTTTCGAATCCTTATACGGAAAACTCGCTTTTTCAAGGGACACCCCTTACGGATTACCCTTTAAGGCTTAGATTACAATCTGTTGAACATTTTTTTCATTTTTCATTGGAAAAACATATATTGATTTACTTAAAAACATTTAAAAAATATAAAGAAGCTTTTATTTTAAACATGAAAACAATTGTATACTTTGGGGATGTAAAAAAATGTTGCATATTTTCAAGCGTAATTTATTTATTTTCTTTAAAGTATTATAGCTTTTGTATAATTAAATATTATTAAAATTTTTCTTTATATACTTCAACTCATAATTCAATTTTTTTCCTTAGAGAAAATCTTCCCTTGTTATATAATTACGAATTTATGAAATTGATTCTCAACTCAATTTGTACTCGTATTCAAGGATTTTGATAAATAACATTTTTCATAACCGTTCAAAATGAAATATATGAAATTATATGAATAAAAACACATTAAGTAGAACATGAATAATATCTGTGAGTATATGTTTGTGTCTCATCCTGCATATCAAGACAATATATGCGTAAGTGTAACCTAAACACGCCTGAATGTGTTTGGAAAAGCTCATGTGTCTTGCTTTATAAAAAAAACATTAAATATAGAAAATATTGTTTCTTTGCCAACACAAAACACATGTGTATAACAATTTATAACGAAAATGACTCCATAAATTACAAAAACACAAAATGGTTAATTTATTGATTTTTAATCATATCCTTAAATAAATAAATAAATAAATTAAGTATGAATTTTATTGAAAAAAGAAAATTATTTATGTTGTGGCTCAAATTGTTTTTAGTTCTGCAGTGCTTAAACAGTTTATTTTATAATTTATTGTTTTATCGGAAACGTATATCTAAGTCTATTCGAAATATTTTATTTTACTGTATAAATTAAATTGGTTTGATATTTAAATACCGTTAGCTGTGTAGTGACAGGAGTTAATGGGAAGTGGAAAATACACAACAATTGTGGTCAAATTAATTTTTAATTTTTTTAAAAGCTTTCGATTTAAACAGCTTAGACATTTTATTTTGCTGGCTGCATGTTACGAATAGACACAACACTATGGGCCTTCAAGAGTCAAAGGTTTCTTGTTTATCAGGTTGCTTGTTTATCACGCGAACCTGATAACCGAGAAGTGTTAAATCGTATGACCTCGGAGGCATGTTCTATCGTCATATTTTGATTTCAATAAGTCAATGAGAAATAACTTCGTCATTTTGATACCACATTCCGGCGCTATAAATGTCATCTATATTTTTAAACTATCCCCATTAACGCTAACGTAAGTTTCAACTTCATTATGGAACAAATAAGGTCGTCTGATGCCGCCAGCATTTAAACCGCAAAAAACCTTGCTTTTTCTAAATGCAATATAGTCTAAAGGACCTGTCGCGGTATGATTTTAATCCATATCTGTCTATTTTGTTTCTAACAAAACTGTTGAGCCAAAAGAGAGCCTCTTCGCTGAACAAAATTTTGCGAGAAAACATGGGATCACCTTCCAACTGCTCTAGAGCCCAAGGGGCTCTCAGCAGGATCCTATACGGTTGTAGGTCAAGAATTTTGCGCAAAATTTTACACTTTGTGGACAGACATATTCTCAATTCCTCCAACCGACAATGTCTCGATAAATTTGGATCCTCTTCTTTACTTTCTACACTATCCATGGCTTGTTCAGGTGGATATTAATAAGCGCCATAAAAATCGTCTAAAATTCAGTCTGCATAATTTGTGAGCATTTTTCAAGTGTAAATCAATTCATAATAATTTTCCAACTGTCATACACTTTGTTTGACGATTCTTTCAGGCTTAAAGAAATAATTAGTTCAAATGAATGATGTCTTGAAATTAATAAAAAAGGAGTTAATGGACTATTCAAACACATTATTATTGTATTCTTCTTGAACATTTTGCTTAAATGGGTCTGAATATTTTTGATGTAGTCTTCAGTTCCCACCTTAATGTATGGATTGTTATGAATAAGTTTTAAAAATAAATATTATATTCTATTAGTTTAATAATGATTATTTGACCCTTTTTTTTTATTAAATTATTTTCTATTTTGAAATAAAATATTAATAAAAAATATAAGGACTCAAAGCTTAATAAAATAGAAAATAATTTATTATATTCTATAAGAGCACATAATACGAGACCGGTTCTGAGAGGCTACACTTTCAGAAAATGTCTCGAGCAATTGGGACATCTTGGTAAAACAATATGTCTTTCATATTAGTCAGCTTCATTTCTGTAGACAATTCCATGAGGTGTCAAGACCAAACAGTTGTTTTTCGACAACTTATAGAATGGTAAAGTTTGTAATCGATTGCTTAGATCACTTAAAAGTTGAATGACTACAGACTTTCGCTCTATTATTTAGCTATTTCTTTCTAAACACAATCTTTTTGAAATTAATGTAGTTTAAAATTTTTTTACAGGGAAAAATCTCATAACATTATCCAATATTATGTACGGGTAACAATTGCTGCATGATCAACTTCAGTTTTGAAATTTTCGTCAAAACAAAATACGAAAAAATCGTAATGTAATGGTCGTTATTGGACGACTCTGAAATAACAATTTCAAATCAAAAATTTAAAACATGGGAATTTTTAATTAAATTAATTAAACTTTAAATTTCAAATCAATATTATCCTAAAGAAAGGCTTGAAAATTTTCTAGTGCCGATCGTAGAGCAAAAGATAAAAACTAAACTCGATTTACAGCAGAAGAAGAAATGTTAGTTATTACGTTTGTCTCATTAATTGCTGTCATTCTAAAATTTCCAATTAACAGTATACATTCTATTCATTTAATTAGTATATCCACTTTAAAAACAACAATATTTTTTAAATACAAATTCATGTACACTTGTGTTAAGTAAATTTATTAATGGCATTATTATTGTAATAACTGTAACACGGCTCATTTAGTTAAAAGGCAAAATTTATTATTTGTTTGTTTATGTACAATTTGTCGTTAAGAGGACAATATTCAATGCCAGCTCAATGTCACACTTTACTATATCCATTTACCTGTTAAGTGTGTCCTGAACTTAAATTATAAATATTTAATTGTACACTAAAAATACAATAAAAGCAAAGCCCGCTCTTTTTACTGCGCGGGTTACGAAGTTGGTAGGTTAATTATATTTAATAGTCTGAATACCACAATGAATGCGTGATAAGAAGATAATGGGATTTACCACCAAAATTGAAATATATATATATATATATATATGTTTTTGAAAATAGTAATGAAAGTTTTTGTTTAGGGATTTTTGGAAAATTTTAACTGCCGTAATCATAGAAAATCAAAATAGATTTGAAATATATCTTAAACAAATTTGTATGAAAAATTTTTCATAAAAAATATTTCAAAGTTATTTTATTTTCTAAGAATACGGCAGTAAGTGTTTTAGGAATTGTTCAAAAATTAATATTTTCTGTTTTTTTTTTAATAGGATAAATAGGAAGGGATGAGCGTGTTTAATAAAAAGTTCTTTACCACCTATAGAATTTTATAAATGCCAGGGCGAATAATAATGTGATTACACTATTGTATATCACCATAAATTGAGAATAAAACCAAAACTTGGCCTTTCGATTTCTACGAATTATATCTAATTTTAATCATTATATATCTATTTACCTTTATAAATAGTAAACAAGTAATAGTACTATATTCGGCAATGCTGAACCTTCACCATCTATGTAAATCTAGTTTAGTGAAGTAGCTTCAATAAAAAAGCAAATATTAGAGTGACAGAGATATAAATAAAAAAAAAGTTGGTAGTGCATATAACTTTACATAAAAATGACATTGGCTCTTAATGGGTTAAACTATTTAAAAAATTTAGTATTTCCTTAAAGATCTCTTCAAAAGCTTTAAAATGATACCCATATTGATATTTTAAAAAAATTTTAAAATTTCAAGCCCCATAGTTGGAAAATGTGGGCAAGCGACAATTTTTTTACTTGGCGTTTTTTTTTCTTATTTTTTAATTCTCTATCACACCATATATTTATTTTTTTGATTGGCCTCGGCAAACTTGATTTCAACACTAACACGGACAGACAGACGGACATCGCATAATCAACTTTACTATACATAAGAAGTAAGAATATATGTGTATACTTTATGGGTTCGAAAAGGGATATTGTAGAAATTGCACTCGGAATGAAAAACTTAGATATATCCTTTTTCTACTTTTTGTAGTAAAGGGTGTAAGAACACCAAGTGAAAAAATTGGAGCTCGCCCATACTTCCCGAGTTACGGGCCTCTGAAATTTTAAATTTTTTTTGGGTATCATTTAAAATCTTTTTATGAGATCTTTAAGGAAATATTATAAATTCTTTTAAATGCTTAACCCATTGAGAGCTGATGACATTTTTATGTTACATTATATATAGCACTCTTTGTCACTCCAATACTTTCTTTTAGATTAACACATATTGTGAAGGGTATATGAGATTCGTCATAGCCGAATTTAGCACTTTTACTTGTTTTTTGCTTAAATATTTTTTGTCTATAATTTATTGTTTGGACAAAAATCTTTAGTTCATTTAAAATGTTTGTGATAAGTTTCCTTAAGAACTAATTAAGCGGTAGCGAAATAGCCATCGCGACGTTGTTTCAGCCTCAATAATCAATATTGTTATAATGCAGCTAAAAATTAAGAAGCAGCAGTAGAAACCTCCTGAGAAGCAAAAGACAGTTATTGTGTTAAGTCATGGCAGATTATTTAGTGAAGACATCTAATTTAATATAAAAGTAACAGATAGATGTCAGACGCCCTTTATAATAAAAAGTAAGAAGGGAAGTGTAGTGTGTGTTGTAGCTATTAGATAAAGTGAATGACTGGCTTGGATAAAAGGAGTAGTGGAGATTTCTGTGGATGGTTAAGGTTACTAAACAAGGCATCGAGTAGTTCATGTCTCGGCGGCGTAACACAGTTCGTAATAATAACGAATGTTTAGTAATAACGAGACCATAGGATTCACGAGAGCGTAGGATAAAAAAGTATTGCCAGATAAAGCCACAAAGTAAGAATACAGAATTTTTAATGAGCCACAGTGGTATTTGTAATCAAAGGAGTTCGTACATTTGTCTAAAAAGGGAAAAACGTAACAATATACAAAAAAGTGGCAACTTTGTTTTAAGAGTGAATGTTTCAAAGTAAGAACATGCGATGAATCGTTAAGCCAAAGGCTACCGACCATCGACTACCGACTACAAATGTAGCTGGCTACAAAAATAGCCAAGTCGCCAGCTAATTAATTCTTTTAACGACTATCGACCACTAATTACAAAAAATAAACATCTGTTTTGAGATATGTCTTAAAGTTAACCAAAACAAAACAAACTTGATTTTTTTAAGTGAATTTGTGTAAAAAAAAATTTAAATGTCTCAAGAAAATTTAATTAATTTTATTAGTACCATTGCTAAAATAGTGGAAACAAAGACTTCAGTGTATGCAGTGTCCACGTCCATATTTGCATGTAAATTGAACTAAACATTTACATTAAACATTATAATAAATACATGTAAACAGTAAAAATGACTTATCAATTTCAATGAAAAACCCAAAAAATAAATATAAATGAAACAAATTAGAAATTGATGAAAAAGAAACTAAATGGAAAATTTGAAAAATAAAAAGTAAATGAAAAATGTAAACAAATGAACAGATGATTATTATTTTTCAATGGTGCCACTATCAAAGTTTTTCGCGTTTTTAATAGCCATATTTAATGTTTTGCGTTTTTAAAACCACCATTTCATGCATTTATTGTATTGGCAGCACTAATCTGTTTTTTTGTAGCCAGGAAAAATAGAAATTAGCCTAAGTTGGCTACGGGCTACAAAAGTAGCCGTGTAGTCGGTAGTCGTGTAGCGGCTAAAAGATTTATTCTCATAAGCACGCATGTATTCTATTTTTGACATCTTGTAGTCAATGGTTGGTGGATATGATTATGTTTATAGCATTATGGTTTATTAGAAATAAAACTCAGAGAAAAATGCTGTTTACTTAATTTTTCAAAAGAGATACTTTCTTATTATAAAGCAAGGGAGCCAAAGAGTTAAAATAGTTTTTATACAAATAAAATATAAAGCGTTAAGTGCTGGAAAACAAATTTTCTAATTTTTCTTGTTTTATTTGGAAAACGTCCGTATATATTTGTAAATAGTTTTTCTTTCTAAAAATGTTTAGAAATTAAATTAAAAAGAACCAAAAAGACGAAAATAAGTCAATTTTCATTCAATTTTTTTTATTTATACAATACTCTCATTGTGCCGGTCACTAAGTTCATACTGTCAGGATGCCAGAAAATAAATAGCAAACAAATATGTAATAATAATTTTACTGAATGTTTGTTTTAAAATGGTCAATCATATTAAAATAATTTATGTATTTGACCAACCATTAAATGCCACCACATGTGTAAATGAATAAATAATAAAAATATTAATTAAACAATTATTATTGTTTGAGCAAAGTTAAAACTCAATTGAAATTCAGAATATTTATTATAAAAAAACTTTTCCCTTTAAAACTTTTTTCTCTTAATTAACAAGAAAATTGTGTCCCCCAATTTTAAATAACACTACTACTGTACAGTTTGCCAAAGTGTGAAAAAAATTGTGTTTCAGTTAAAACTTATTTTGTAATAATTATTATTTTACCATTTTATGTTAATTGGTTTTTTAGAGCTTTTTGTAGGGTGATTTTTTTTTTTTTGTTGTGTGGATATTTTCTGCTGTCTTTACTTTTTAATGGTTGCTAAGTAACAGGGAAAAGAAAAATTTATGATTTAATTTTGTAT
The DNA here is from genome assembly GCA_916610165.2 of Gymnosoma rotundatum. Classification (NCBI taxonomy): domain Eukaryota; kingdom Metazoa; phylum Arthropoda; class Insecta; order Diptera; family Tachinidae; genus Gymnosoma; species Gymnosoma rotundatum. The sequence goes on along the minus strand of OU744336.1, from coordinate 171,830,301 downwards.
TTTCTATTTTTTTAAAGCAGCTTATAGTAAATCACTTTCAATGCTGAATATGCTCTTGCATGTTTTGTCTCTAGCATTTTGCTTTTCTGCTTTAAAATATTATTGATGGGGTAATTTTGTGAAAAAAAATATATAGAAAATGATATAAATTAAACGTGTTGCAAGGGGACTGAGATTTGTTTTTTTTTTTTAGTTAAATTAATCAGTATTGTGGGGTACAGAATTTATTTGGAAAGTGACAAAAAACAACAACGAATTACGATTAAAAAAAAATGTTTTCCATTATAAGTTTTCCGAAAATATAAACCATGTATGAGTGAAATAAAAAATATTTTTAAGTGTTATTAAAAATTTAAGCACTCAGGGTGGTGCTTAGGATTACAGAGTAACACCTTGCTACTTAAAAGCTGTAATAGTGGCAACGTATCTTTGGCATTAAAGTAATATAATTCTGATTCATCTATTATTGTTATACACACATATATTTTTGAGTCGTTACTCAAAAAAAGGAAAGTCCGATGGAGTTTACATAAATGAAGTAGTCAGCTGTATGTAGTATGCGACATTATCTTGCTGTAACATCTTGCAGAGAAAAACTTGGTACGGTATGATCACAAGAAACATATTGTATCCTGTGTAGCAATATTTGGTTGCAGTTAGCAAATTATTGTTTTTTTAACCATACTTTAGTCACGAAAAACAAGGTTTTTTAAACATTTTATTATAAAACGCTATATTTCAAAATGTTAAATAGTTCTTTAAAAAAATAATAATATTAAACATGAAAAAAATAGAAAAAGTGATTAAAGAAATAATAATAAAATAATAAAAATAAAAGAAATAAATAAAACTAAAACGTAAACAAAAACAAAAACATTAATATTTTTTTTATCATATTATGGTTATATTGTGTTTTAATATGACAATAGTATTGTTTCAGTAACAACAATATCAGAAATCATAACGGGAACAGTTTTTATTTTAAAAATTAATTCTTTCTTACTTAGAAAATAATATATATTTTTTAAATCTTTATTTTTTTAATTTTGCTTAAAAAATAAAAGTTACTTTTCAAATTTAAAAAATAAAAGTTATTTTCTAGTTTTATTTTTTATTAAATTAATTGGGTTAATTCCGCCAGTATATATTAAACTGTTGTTATAATTTTCGGTAATAACAGTTTTATTTTTTACTTGGTAATTCATAAAAATATTTAAATTAAATTGAATAAATAAGTTTATGTACGGACTCTCGAGATAATTATAACCGTTAATCAGTCAATATTAGTTTTAGGACAATAACTTGAGTTACAATTTTTCAACCTAAAAAAAACTTAATAAAATAAATGTTACGTTTCAAATTAAAAATAGAACTGCAGAAAAAACTATAATTTTCTTTTTAACAAAAAGACAAATTGACTTTCTTTCGGCTTAGGTTCATTTTTTAATTTAATTTCAAAATTTGTTAAAAAGAAAAAGTCAATTTTAATTTATTAATAATATCCACGGTTCAAATACTGATTGAGAACATCCATACTTAACTTATAACAGTCAATATAATACTGGAATATGTTGTGTTGAGCAAACAGGTATAAATGATTAAAAATAAAAATTTCTTTCGTGGCCATACCGAAAGTTGGTACGAAACACAAACAAACGTACAAGACGAGTTACAAAGAAAACGACAAAGAAAGCTTTATGTGGTCTGAGACTTTCGTCTAGCCAAATTATCATTAAGATTAGTTGGTTAAATAGATGATGTTTGCATGTACACAACCTTAGAAAGATAGATAGAATTTCTAAACAAACATTAGAAAAAAGTAACCTTGTGTTTATTTTTTTCACATTGGTATAGAAATCAGATATAGAGTATTGTGTTCTTAAACCAAATAAAATAATTTTGGAAAAATGAGTTAAAAACAGCTTTGGGTAGTTTTAAATTTAGAGTTGACTTTCTCGCCAAAAATATCTTTTAAATTGTCTATGAATGAATTAGAGTCGACTGTAAAATAAAACCGACTTTAGTTCCCTTAAAGTATACTTTATTTTAACTATGAATTTGGGCCAATAATTTTGGATTTTAATTAAAATTTTTTTTTAATTTTTTACACTTTAAATTTCATAGAATTTTCAGTCATCTAAAATTTTTGTCGTAATCAGATTACCGATAGCCGTTGCAAATAAAATTATTAACCTTTATGAATTTTATACTACAGACGTCCGAAAGTGTAGTAGATCATCATTAAAAAAAACTTATTTAAATTCAAAAAGGTAAAATTATTTAATTAATTCATTTTCAAGAAGAAATTTTTTCGTGCTATTTTCTATTATCCCGATTAAATATTTAAATTACCGATAATAATTATTGAGGGTGAAAGCACGACTCGTTGCCTATTTCCCTACCGCTTACTTAGCTCTTTAGGAAACTTCTCACAAACATTTTAAATAAACTAAAATTTTTTAGTTGAAGGCAGATGATTCCAAGCAATTTACTTGGTGTCTGAGAAACAAATAAAGTTATTCTTAATAAATTTAGACATAACACTAGATTCTAAACATATTTTATAATGCATTGGCTTTTGAAACGCTAGTCAAGAGAAGAGAAACAGGTTGTTACAAAGCCTTTAATGCTTAATGTTATTCGAATTAATAAAGCGATTTTTTTGAATTAATAAAAACGAACGGAACTATTGAAATTTAATAATTTTATTTTTTATTTATCTGTGTGCAACTCTTCATAAGGTTTTTTATTTTTTTGATTTTTATTATTTTGGTTTCTACACCTAAATTGTCAGCAGACTGAATTTCAGCAAATTCTTTATAAAGCTTATTTTTTGTAAAATTTAAAATTAAATTTTTTATTATTCCCTGGAATTTGAATTTTTCGGGACTAAATGTTTTAAGAGTACTTTTTTGTTTTTATATATTTTTATGGCGTAGTTACGAGTATCTATTATTTTTTTCGTATGTTTTTATACCCGTCATCATTCCCGTGTCATTCCGCGTGCAATTTCTACAATATAGATTTCCAACACCATAAGTCGATATAGCGATGTTCGTCTGTGTTCGGTTTGAAATTAAGTTTGCCAAGTCACTGGATAAGCTAGAGAAAAATAAGATACGTTAACCGATCAGACATAGTTTTGAAAATATTGATATTAAAAATCAGCGAGATTGGTCGATGTTTTTCGTGGCACTACGCCTGGCTCTAATTTTTCTATATCATTTGGAACAAATCCAGTTAAGTAAAATAACTTAAAAAAAAACGAAAACAAGGAAGAGTGCTATAACAAACATTGGGATGACAGAGAATTAAAAAAATGGTACTACATATATATATATATATATATATATGTCCCATATATTAATTTTTTGATTGGAGTTACTGCCAAATGTCATAAAGAAATTTGAGGTAGGAGTGGTGTTTTGCCTGCTGCCTCGAAGGAGATGGACCGATCATGCTGATTTCCAGTAGCACGTCTTTCGACTCTATATCTGATCAATGAACATATTTTTTTTGTGAAATCAAGTTTGCTAAAAAAAAACAGATTTGTGGGGGAAATAGAAAGTTACAAAATACGAAAAAAAAAACATCCAGTAAACCGTTTTCGCTAGCCTATATTTTCCTATTTAGGAGCCTCTGAACTTTTCATACACACAGAAAAAAGATTGGTCAAAATTCGTTTGATATGATCAAAATTTAATTACTAATATAATTATTTGATTTTTAATATAAATAAATTATAATTTTGACTTATTTTTAATATTAAAAGCTAACAAATGATATTACCGTCCAAATGTTAAAAAAGTTATCTTGATCGATTTGTTTCTTTACTAAAATCTATTCTATTAAATGATAGATGCAACTAAACTTATTCAGCACAATACTACTGAAAACCAAATTTTGGTAGTTACAATTATAAAAATCGATTGTGTCTTCTAAAATCGAAAATGGTTGACATAATAACAATGAATTTGTACAAAAAAAAAAAAAATATCATCAATATTTCAGTTTAAAAAAAACCAAGAATATATTTTTAGTGGTGAAAAGTTCTCCAATGTTGTTGAAAGGTAAGTACAAAATCAATCTCAGAAAGACGTTTGTAAATTAAAAAAATTCTAAAATGTTTAATACACTTTACAGCAGCAAAACGTGCGTTAAGGGACGGAAAGTTGAAGAACCTTTGTGGAAAAGAAGAATCGTGATGTAAACGAACATGAAATTCATAATTTATAATATTATTCCTATAATTTCTTTTTTAAAATAAAAGTAAATATTAATATATTTCGTATTATTTAATTCACAATAATACTTTATAGTCACCCAAGAATCATTTTTTTTAAATAGTTGTGAGTGCTGTATTCATTCAGTTATTACAACCGAATTCAAGATAATACACACAAGCGACAAAAGTCGATTGGCAACAAATTCGGTTCTTATAACGAATTTCTTTTCTCTGTGTACGATTGTGCATCATAAAATGTTTTAAGATAGAAAAATGGGTAACACTTAAAAGCTTTTGAAGGGGTCTTTAAGGAAGCACTAAAATTCTTTTTTAAAATACTTAACAGATTAAGAACTGATGATATTTTTCTATAAAATTATAAATAGCAGTTTATTATTTTTTTTATTCTCTGTTATTCATATATAGTGAAGGGTATACATATATTATTTAGCATAGACGAATACAGCCCTCTTATTTGTTCTTATTTTCATTATAACACATATAATACGCTATCAGCCCCAACAGTATTAGTTATAAAATCACTCTAAAGTGAGCTAGACTGCTATATTTTTGGAAAATTAATTAATTTATTATTATTAGTATTATTATCATTATTTATTATTATTTTGTATTTTTATTATTTTTTATTTTATTATTATTTTTTGGTACGACATCTTTATAAAGAGCAAGAAGTTATTCCTCTAATAAAAAGTGGAAAATTTAAATGACATCAGTTATGGCTCATAAAAATGGCTCAAATAACCAAAAATGGTATAATTCACAGGGCTTACTAATGCACACATATTTGGAAAACATCTCGTGCATAATAATAAAGTGCTGTAACAACTGTAACCAAAACCACAAGTACAAGCAATTAATCTAACACTCACCTAAGATATGACTCATGCACATATTATTTAATTATAATGTGAATTTTTGTATACAGATGCCTAAGTGAGATTAGAAAAAAAGCTTTTAAGTAAATGCACTTACAGTGGCTTAGAGATGAGCTTTAAAAATATATATATATATAAATTAATTGTAAACATTTAATGTTTAAAATTAATGATTAAATTTTTAACAATTTTTAACAAAATTTCGTTGTAGTTTCGTTTTAAACGCATTATTTTCATTTGGTTTATATCAAACAGGAACATAAAACTCAAGTTAAACATATAGGTATTAAGAAAAAAAGGAATTTTGGTAGTTTTTCGAAAAAGAAATAAAAAACACAGTGGCAACGCTGATAGCTAAAGGTAACATAAATATACCAAAGATTCGACAATTTTTTCATACTTTGCCCTTAATAGTGTAATAGAAACTTTGTTTTATATAAAGAACTATTAAACAACCGAAACTCTCCGGAAAAACTTTTATATAAATATATAAATTCATTTCTTATTCACCCTTATTCTAGTTGTTGGTGTTATCGGCGTCGTCGTCGTCGTTTTAGTTTCAATATCACTTTGTATCAATTTCGGCGTTAATTCAATAAAAATTTTGCATTCTATAATATTCCTATGAAGTAGTCGACGGTTTATCGATTTTTATGAAATGTAAAGGCACATTCCTAGGTTTTTTGTTAAATTTTATTTGTGTTTGATACTTTTATGGAAAAATGTTTTCTATAAGTAAAGAAAATTTTGATTTAATTAGTGATGAAAATTTGAAAAAACAAAAACTTGTATTGGAAAGATGACTTCTTAGACAGCATTGCAGAATTTTCAATTTGCCGGATCGCAAGTATTTACATATGTTTTGCCTGTTCCTGGCTGTGCTTCTGCAGTAAATTAATTTGATCATTGCATGGCAATTTTTTCAAGAATTTTTACCACAGCTTCTTCCTGCGGACTGATTAAAAATTGTTGCAACATTCCGCCGCCGTTGGCTTAACTCTCTGCTTTATTAGCAACCATCTTTTTTTCACTTTGAATTTAAAATTTCGCCATACCTTAACAATTATTTTTACAAACTGTTTTATAAATCTATTTTTGATTCTTTATTTCTTTACCTTTTGCCATCCATCTGCTAATCTTCTGGGCGGATCAAGAAAATTTAATATTTTTTCCAATTTCTTCCCATTTTTCTTTAAAATTGCATGAAGCAGTGCCCCTGAGAAAGCCCAGTGCAAGAGATGGCTTCTTCTGCAATTCTTCCACCAATTTTTCAAATTGATTTGCATTTGTACCCTCACTTTTTTACATTTTCAATGTCATGTTTGGGGTAAATCATTTCCAGTCGTTATCATAAAAGGCGTCGACAAAAAACAGAGTCACGTCAATACAATATCTTCGTCACATTTGTTATAGAATACAAAAAATCTTTGAGCTGTAATCGATAAGTGCCAATAACGATAAGTAAAATAACAAATTGAATGCGTCGACACATATCAACATTGATATGTGACGACGCCGACAACTAGAATAAGGCTGATTACATTTTTTTATTTAATATTAAAATTTTTTGTTTTAATTTTTCTTTTAGAATCTAGAATCTAGAATTACAAAAATTGAAAATGAAACAAACGCGATTTAATAATTAAAATGTGTAAAAAATATAGAAGCAAATTTAAATTATAGTTTTTTATACAAAGTTTTTATTGTCAATTTTTTCTTAACGAAAAGTGATTTTAAATAACTATGTACGTATTAAACAAATGTTTTTCCTAACGCTTCAACTGTTATACGATATTTTTATAAAAAGGAATTTTTATTTAAAACTTGCTCCAAAAATTTATGTATGAATTATTTGTTTTCTCTAAGCAGAAGAGTACTATTTAAAGTTACTGCAAAAGGCAAACTGTTATAAAATAATCTTCAAACAACTATTAATTTTATACTGTGCTGGTGAAAAAAAAATTCACATTTTTTTATAAAAGCCTTTTGTATTCAAATAACTTTGCTCTAGTGAAAACCAACAAAAATTTCTCTCATAGTAAAAACTATTATACAATTTTTTTTAACTAATATGTTAATTTACTTTCCTTCAGTCAAGCACGAATAAAGGAAATTAAAATAAAAAAGATTCCGAATAATAAATTTTCATATTAAACTAATATGTTTTAAGGAAAAACCTAAAGAATGCTTTAAAAAAAACTTCTATTCCAAAAGCTTGGTTTACGAAAACTGTTATAAAAGTAATAAATTTAAAAATTTTTATACAATTTTTTTTACTTTTTTAAAATCTTTAATTCAATTATTTTTATAAGAATATATGCATTTGTTAATGATGTATACTGATATTTTTATACAGGAGCTGTTTAAAACAATTTTGTAGAATTTGTTTTAATTAGTTTTCTATTAAAAATATTAAACAAATTTTCTCTCTAGTTGTAATGCAGAAAATATGATAAAATTATTATACTAAAGAAATATAAGAACATTTTTATTTTCTTTGTAATACTATTTTCTTTTTATTTATATTGATAATAAATTTTCGGTAAAAACATGTACCTTTTTTGTTAAGTAAGTTTTTTCTACGAAAATCTGCTTCTGGACGGTTTTCAATAAAAATTTCATGCATTTTTTTTTTTTTGTTTGAGAAATTGTTACAAAAATTATTTTTCATCAAAAGTATTTTAAAAAGCATTAACAAATTTTTTCTGTTTAAAAAAATTCTGCTATAAATTTTTGTATAGAAAAATAACAATATAAAAATTTTTATGCAAATCATTAATTTTGTGCGATTATTTACAATTTATAGAAAACCCACTACACATAAAATTTGTTTTGAAATTATGAAATAGAAAAATTTTTTTATAAAAAAAATTTTAAAGATTCTAACAAGCATTATTCTTTATTACCTCTTATACTTCTTTATTATTAATAGCACTACATTGTGTTGCCATAAAGGCTACCTAAAAAAGGAAAAAGTTTCGTTAATGAAATTGCTTTTATTTAATTAAAATATTATTAAATGTCACATAACCGCATGCACTTTCGTTTTGCATTTACTAAATATTTTTTTTATCTACAGTGTGGAGCAAAATTGAGTTGGTAATTAATATTAAAAATATTTCTTTCTGAATACTGTTTCATTAGGTTCTTTTAATTGCAAAATAAAATATCTCAATTATTAGTTTCTATTATAACACAATCTGAACTATATTATACATATTCAATTATGATTAAAAATACTGTATACATACAGTTTACTATTATAAGCAGAAAAGTTTCCACTTAGTAGTTTAAATCAATAATACCATACGTCTTTCAACTGCCTTTTCTATATATAGGCGATTAAAATCGCTAAGATTTTAATAATCTGATAAAATCTGGCAGCCTTGTATTACTTATTTTTTTTATTCTTCAATTTATTTGGTGTTGCTTATGTAATTCTGAAACATCATGTAAGAAAAATTATCTGTGTTGTCGGTTTAACGCTTTTATGTGTGCAGCTTTTAGGAGAATTTTATTTGTTGTTGCATTTATTTACTTAAGTATATAAATCTACTCTTGTTACTCAACAGAAACTCATATTTATGTATGTAAAAAATCAAAGGAATTTATATTAAAAAAAAATCAAGGAATTTTGTCTTAGTTTATCCAGTATTCTTCTGCTTGTTTCAAATCACATATCATTCTTGCTTTGTATTATTCAAGTTAATATATTCTTATCCACAGATACGTAGTACCCCATATTGTTCAAATGATTCATACGAATGCTTGTATACTCTTAGCTAAGTTTTGGAAAAGCCTTACCCATTTTTATACAATTTAAATTAAGTGTGGCAAAAAAAAATTGTTTTATTATTTTTGCAGAATTTTTTGAAACCATTTAAAAATTTTATTTAATCGTCTATTCGTATGAGTGGGCCCTCACACTTTTGGCTCGCACGTAACAAAACTACAATTAATTGGTTATATTTCCATTGGCTTATTTTTATTTATTTAAGCCCCATCCGCAAATTCAATCTGTAAAATAAAGAAAATATTGATGACAAATCGAAATCGGCTAAGTTTTGGACATTACTGTTTGTCGTCGCTTAAATATTCTATTTAATACCTTTTATGCATGCTTCTCATTCATTATTCTATTTAAAGTATTATTATGAGACTAAATTAAATTTTAACTAAGATGATTAAACGGTTTTATTCGAATAGTTTTAACCAGGTCTTAGTTCTACTTGAAAATGTTCATTTTTCTAAATTCGAATAAACCACTTATTTTGATGTATTAAACCAGTCATTTTAAAAATTTAGAATACCTGCATTTTCCCTTTTTAGTCTACTATGCCGAAAGGGTTTTAAAATAAAAGTAAAACCACAAATTTGTTTTAATAGCAATTATTCGAAAAACCGAAAACCTGTTTTTGAAAAAAGTCAAATAATCGTTCTTTCTAATTTAACTAAAAAATATTGAAACGTTTAAATAAATATTTTTTTTTATAAGAAAAGGATATAATTTTTATAAGAAAAGGATATAATTTTGTTATATAAACATGTTTAAAATACTCTTGTCATAAATTACAGACAATTTTTGTTATATATAATATCTGGAAAACTAATTTTAAAATAAATAAATAATTTTAATCAAAAGCCACGCGTTACTTTATAATTTTGCTAAAATAATGCTGTGCACTGACCTAAAATTATGCTTTAGAAATTTAATTTACTTGCGCCACAAAGCATGCAATTAAAAATACAGCACTGGTATTAGTTTTATTTCTAAGAAATAAATTTTCCTTTTAATTAAGTTAAAACAAAATATTAAAACTGTTAAAGAATTTTGAATGATTGTTTCTTAATGTTTTTATGTAGTGTAACTCCTGCACCATTTATACATATATTTTTTTCTCTTTTTTGTACTATTCCTTAGAAAAGAAAATTTGAAGTGAATTTGTGTTAAGTTTATGTAAACCACAAGCTATTAAAAATACCACGTTTAATGGAGCTTCGTAAAAGTACAACAAAGATTTGTGATATTCACCAATATATCTTGTTATAAAAATTATTATACGCACATAAATTTTACGTTAAGTTTACCGTTAAGCAACCGGTTGAAGTTTCTTGCTATTGAATTATATCTAGTGAAAAAAAATAAAGTTTTTTGCTTCACGCTAAATTATTCATAAGAGGATTTTAAACTCTATTGATGGTTGTTTTATTAAAAATAAGTTACACAAAACTTTTAAGATTTGAATAGTAAAAGCTGAAATCTTAATTAAATTTTTTTCAATTGAAAGGGTTTTATGTATGAAATGTACATTCAAAAATACTTTTTATAAATAATACCCTGTTCAGACATACGCTTTAATTGCGCAATTAAGGAATTTACGCCATTAAGGCCTTAATTGAGCTCAATTTACCATAAAAGAAGTCAATAAATTGAGCAATTGCATAAAATGCAAAATGCAACCCTTGCCAGTAAGTATGTTTAATCTGGAAACTATGTTCAGTGAGAAGAAAAAATTCATATAATTGACAAGCCGCAAGTGAAAAATATAAACATGCAATAAGAAGAAAATGGCGGGTCATACGAAAATGGCTTTTGACACTTCCAACTTCAAAGCAACAACAAAAAGCCATGTTGTTTTTGTAATAAAAAGAGAAATTAGCTGGGCGACCGACATCTCCTAGCAAATTAAATACGCCTTATGCTAATTTAATAATTTATTGAGCATGTCTGAACACCAAGTTAAATTGCGCAATTAAAATTAAATTAACCCAATTAAGAAAACATGTCTGAACAGGGTATACAATAACGCTCTAGGTAATATAAAACAAAATATATATTGTTGCAACACTAGATTTAATTAAAAATTACTGCCCTAAAGTATGCTTCATGTTTAAGATCATTAGAAAAACAATGGCAAAAATTTCTTTTCAAAAGCCATGATTTTCATAAAGATTAGTTTCAGCCCTTCAATTGTAAAACTTTTTCAAAGTTTTTTGAGAGATTTTTTGTACAAATCGAAAATATGTTGTCCTGTCAGGGTAAGATTTCTTGCGGCGTTCCTCAAGGATCTGTATTGGCACCTCATTTATATAATATTTTTGTTCACAATTATCCACACGATGTTTTTAACTCAAAAAGTATTCTGTATGCTGATGACTCACTTCTTTATGCCCACGACGAGTCTCCTCTTATTGCGCTCCAACGTGTTTCGAGACAACTTAATATTGTTGGCAGGTACTATGATCATTGGGGGATAAAGATAAACGTGTCAAAAAGTAGAGCGATATGCTTACGAAATGCGTTCGGAAAGTGTAAATATACTGTTGTTTCGGAAAGCAAAAATTTAAGGTTATTGCTAAATAGTATTGAAATCAAATTTAACGACAGTATCAAGTACCTCGGAGTTAATTTTAATAAACTTTTGAAATTCAATAAACACGTTTCCTATAATTTGGAGAAGGCTAACAAAGTAAAAGTAGCTTTCTTAAAATTATTTAATAGTAAACTTTTCTCAGTGTAAGACCAATTCTTCTTTATGCATTTCCAATATGGTTCACTATTTCTAAAACAATGATGAAAAAATTGGAAATTTTCGAACGTCATTTTGTTCAAAAATGCATAGAGAAGAATTACAAACAAAAAAAAAGTTTTCAAATGAAAACATTTACGAAACGTCAAAACTATATCTTTTTACGCTCTCATCTATATGAGGAATTTTGTGGAAAGGTTGTCGAATATTGAAGGCAACGAAATACTAGATATTTTGTCGAGAGAACAAAGTTTTAGTTGGTCAAACATTCAATATGTTTCTGCTGCTGGAATTTTATAAGAACGATTTGATTATATTCCTGGTCAGAACTTCTATTCAAGTACTACTCCCGGCATCCACAGGGGGTAATTTTTTTATTTTGTTTTATTTTAATTTTTGTATTTTTATTATTTTGTGTTGGCTTAAGTTTTAGTTTTAGGATTTAGTTAAAAGTTTATTTAGGGTAGATCTAACTCTACTGATATGTATTAATTTTTTTATAATTAATGTATCTTAATTTAGATAAGCAAGACGCATGCGCTATTATATAGTTATGTAATTAAAATAATACTTAATAGTTTAAAGTTCCCCTCAAAAGTGTTTTTTGACAAACCGTGTAATATGAAAACAATAAGAAGTCTCAATAAAATTCAATTCAATTCAAGCCATGATTTTCTTTCAACTGACTATTTTTATAAATAAAATTTATTTTTTAGAAACAAATCTAGTACCCATTCCATGCTTTATGAACCATACAATTTTTATTTCTAGAGCATACTTTTAGGATTTTGCGCAGCTTTAATTTAGTTTATTCAGCTGCCCTGGAAACTTAAGAAAGTTATGAGAATTGCTTAGAGTACGTAAAAATATTAAATACTTAGTCAGTCAAACAGGGGTTCTTGACCTAAAAGAAGTTGGCTTGGTTATCACTTAAGATTAATGAATGTGTAAAGGAATGTTTTAATTTCAAAATTTATTAAGAAAGCAAAATTCTTTATAGATTTTTGTGTAAATTGAGAAACAAAGAAAACTGCAAATATTGGACACTAGCAGAGTTCTATATTGCAATTTCTGGATCTCTACATCTGTCATTAGCATTCTTCTTATCTGTCTACCTAAGGCGTGGATTGTAAATATCAGCAATTTTAGCAACCAATTAAAAAAATTTTAATGCTATAAATATTTTTAAGTATAGCAAAGTCTATACACAACCCAAAGCTTTTACCCTTGTTCTCTTTATTAATCGTCAGATAAATTTGTTTCTGCTTTTTGCTAATTTTCGGTTTAGCAACGAATTCAATTTTATCTAAGGGTATTTCTTAAGCCCGATAGAACTATAAATTGGAAATTTTAAGCAACAAAAATTTTTTTATTCGAAAGTTCAATACCTGCCATTTGAAAATAACTTCGGGCTTGTGGGCACGATGGCTGTTCTTGTAGAAGCGCATAATGTGTATCGAATTTTAAGCCAATTTTATAGGATGGCCGTATCTTAAAAATAACGCCTATAAGGCAACAGCTCCTGCTGGCTAATCAACAGAAACCAATGACTTCATGTGGCCTAACAGGAAATAATAGAGAGACGTCATGCTAATTGAAAGTTTCATTTCTCGAAATGAACTCTTCATTAAAATTTTGATTTCTTTAAGTCGATAGTTGCGGTCACTGTATTGCACTTAGTGTTAATCCGATTAAAACCATATCTTAACCGGATATATGTCATCCATGATTTCAAAGCAAAACTTCATTGATTATGGTGCGGTAACGATCTCCATCTAATATAAGGTGAACTCGGGCTTCATTTTTGAACAAGGAAGGCTTAATGAAGCAACCAGTACGAAACAGTGTATTTTTCTGTGTAAGGAGACAGTTTTGAACTTGTTTTACTGCATTCTAAAGGCATCGTGAGTTAAAAAGCCTCATCAGTGAACATAAGTTTACGTCTATAAATTGTGGGAATTTATCATTGATTTTCAAATTAAATATAAATAAATTGAAAAAGTTGTTTAAGCATGACTCTAGAAATTAATTGCTAGTTGCCCCTGTTACCCATTTTATAAGGTCTATCAGGATAAGTAAAATCAACCTTTATAAAAGTATGAGTCTATTTTAAAAATACCTTCTACATGACAAAAAAAAGTGATATTTTATTAAAAAAAAGAGCCAATGTTATGGCATGGAGATTTCTAACAATAGTTTTCAACCATTGCTATAATATTGGTTATTTTCCGAAAGCTTGGAGATCGGCTCTCGTTGTTTCTATACTGAAGCCCAGATCGGTTCCTGGTTTATGTGGATGCTATATACCCATTACACTGCTGTCTGCCTTTGGAAAGTTGTTTGAGTTCTTTCTCCTGGCAACGATAAATGACGTAATAATTGACAAGGACATCTTAAAGGACTTTCAATTTGGACAACGCACGCTCTGACAGTACTGACGGACTTCATTGCCAGGGGACTGAATAAGGGGATGTCCTACAATAGCTGTCAGCGCTGACTTTGCCAAGGCTTTTGACACAGCTTGGCACGATGGCCTTGTGTTCAAAATAATAAGTATGGGATTTGGTGTGGGCGTTTGTTTTGTGGACAACTTCTTAAGGGACCGATATTTTAGAGTACGTGTGGGTGATTAAGGTCTGACGAGGGCTTGATTTCTGCTGGAGTGCCACATTGCTCGTTACTAGGCCCTGTGCTATACAATATCTTCGTTTCCGACATACCACAACCGCCGCGGGAGGATCTTTTACTTATGTATGCCGATGATACTCTGACTGCCTCATCAGGTGCTAGAGCAAGGAATATTAACGAACGACTGAACCGATACTTGACGGTACTAGCGGACTCTTTTACAAAATGTGGTCTTACTTTAAGCATTGCAAAGACCGTGACCGTAATGTTTAAGGGAATGCGGAAATATATTTAACCGAATTGCAGACAATACATACCATGTTTGACTGTCGGACAAGAACTTATTGGGACTTCGAACGGGCTTAAGTACCTAGGTGTCACCTTCCATGAGTGCTTTGAGAGCTATCGCCACATTCAGGATATTCTTGAGAGAAGCAAGAGGATTTACTCTGCATATCAGGGAGCTCTTAAACTAAAGAGGGGGTCTTAATAGGAAAGTGCGTCTAGTGTAACGCCAAACTGATTTTGCGCGGGTGGATATCTTCATGGTGGAAATGGCTCTGAAATTTTTAAAGGGCTCACAATCCTTAGAGAACTCCTTGGCGAGGGAATGCTTCTCTGCGTCGAGAAATTTAGAGGCTGTTCGGATGTCAAGGTATCTGTCTCCCGTCGATCTATTGACCCTTAAGGAAGCTGGAATTCTTTACGAGGATGCATATCTCTTATTTTATCATAGAAGGCTGCGTTCTTTGAGTACCGAGAATACAGTATATAATACTATTTTAATTGTATTAATTGATATTTGTTTTCTGCTGGAAATGAATTTGTTACTTTTTTCTTATTGTTTTTGTTTTGTAACTTTTTTTTTTCTTTAATAGCTTTAAGTTATTAGTTTGTAAGTTAATTTAAATGTTTTTTGTAATTAAATTTTAAGAGTGTCCCTTTTTTCATCCCTTTTTTTGAGAATTAAATGTAAATTTTGTATACCTTATGCGAGCGATGTGCAATGCAAATGTACAAGTTTTATGTTAATGTGAAAGTCTTCGAAAAATACTTTTGTATGTGAAGAATATTTTTTGTTAGATGTACTAGTGCTTAAGCTTTTTTTGTAAATTATTTTGGACAATAAATATAAATTGGAATTGGAGAAAAAAAAAGGATTTTCTATAGACATTTTTGACCCTATTTTCTATGATAAATTTTTTTTCTGCAAAATGTTCACACGAGAGCCAAATTGTTTACAGTTGCGTCAATAAAAAAAAAATATGTTTAAGAATTTATTTATATTATTTTTAAAATATAACACACACATATAGACGTATAACAGTTAAATACTTTGAAATAAAATAAAATTTCAACAATCATTTCAAAAAGTATTACGAATGCTTTTCAAACTTTTTCATTTATTTGACAATTATTCCAGTAATGAACTTCTGAAATAAAAAATTTTCATTCATTATTATTAATTAGTAATGAAAATTATCACAAATAGTTTTTGAACGAAACCAAATTTTTTGTACAAAATATAAAATTTCTAAAAAAAAAAAAATCGTGAGATAAATTTTAAAGTTCTTTGTAAAAATGCAGTCTCCAAGCAACTTTAAGTGTCGCAGTAACTGCAAACACAAAGAATGTCAACGTCATGCTAATTTGGGTGTCGTCGATCGTAATACGTTGCCACGTACCAGTGCTGAGGATGAGCTGACGGGATCGTCTGTTTTCTTGGAAAATGTTATTGATATATCGAATACTCTGGCCCAGGTAATGATTATATGCGGCATACATGAGTGCAAAGCCAAAATGGCAATCGATATTATAACCTATGCCTTTTTAAATTATGACCTGGTGTGCTACTGCCTGGATAGCAAGCCCACAAAGAGAATACGCAAAGAAGATATCTACCATGAATTGGGCAGAAAGTGTCTGATGAATCGAGTGGAGGCACATTTGTGTTATAATATTATTAAACGAGGCTTCAAAGCATTCTATTATTCACCTGAAGATGAGGATGGCGAAGAATCTACTAAAAGTAAAGAAAAATCCTCTTTTCCGGAGGAGTGTGTTTATGTGCATGCAGCCAAAAAGACAGCAGAGTCTTATGGTCAATTTGAGGGTTTGTCGTGCGACGAACAGCATGGCATAGAATCTAAAATCCATGTAGTTTATAAAAAATTCTTTGATCGTCTTAAAGATCGTAAAGCTAAGCCAGCAGACGAGAAATGTAATTGTTGTTTCTGTGCAAAGGCTAGAGGTCATTTAGTTTATGGCCAAACACCTCCTTGTGCCGAAATGAAACCCAAAAAGTCTCATACCTGTCCACACTGCTGCAAAAGGAAAAAGTCTACTAAACTTATACATTCCCCTCGTACTTCTGCATCAGGCAAGTGTCCTGTATGCCATCGTTCGCGTAATTTCTGTACTTGCAATAAATACGAGTTTGATTTAAGTTGGGTGCGCAGTATTTGGCTTAGACCCGATATGAATAATTATGTTACGGAAAATATTGAAAAAGAAAGTATTGAAACCCTACCGGGATGTGTTCCTCAGGCCAGACCTGAAGATGAAGGTGAGGAAAATCGAGTTGAAACTATTGACAATATAGAAGAAAATCAAATAAAACTAAATGAGGGAGAAGAATAATGTGTAAAAGCAAGCGAAATTAAATGTTTTTGTTTAGTCGAAAAAAAAATTCTGTATATTTGTTTTTTTGAATTGTTTTATAAGTTTATTTATTCGAAATAAATATATTAATGAAACAATTCATTAAAGTAGCCATATTGTTTAAAGTGGATAGCAAAAAATGCTTTACGTTTAACTTAACAACGAAGCTACCTAAAATGCTTTGATTCTCATGTGATGAATTATTTTAGTATTTAAAACAAAACTCTTTAAAACGATTAAGTGCAGACATTTTTGTAGAACATTAATTCCGAAAAATTTAGCAGCATTTCCTTAAAGTAGGCACTATAAATATTTAATATTGTAGTCTTAAAGTATACTACAGTTTTTATTAGCTAAACTGATTAAAAGCTACAGGCGAAATATTTGTTGCTTTCAAATCTTTCGTGTTTTATTTATTTTGTGCTTTAAAAGTATTCTGCGTTTAAAACAAAAATTTATTTCTTTGTCTGCACTTTGTTTATTCAGTCAGTAAAAGGATACTGAAATAAAAAAGGTTATTTTGTGCATAAATAATTTAAAAAAGGCCTTGTAAAATGTCTAGTTACCATTTTTTCCTTTTTCTTAGTGTAAAAACAAAACAGACGACGGTAACGGAACGTTTTATCGTTGCTGAGAGTAAGTAAACAAAATAACGACGATTCTCTGACGGCATTAATAATATTTATTTTCATTTCAGCTTTGTGTTTTTTTCAAAAATATTTTGTTAAAATATTTTATTACATTTAAATGAATTACATAAATTCTATTAAAAAATCGATGAATCGTAAAGAATATTAAGTACATTTAACATGTCCATGGCATTAGAGTCTATTGGACTGGTTAACCTTGCAAGGGATTCAATAGGTCTTTTCAAAACCTACACACAGATTGAAGAGCGGGACGAAGAATAAATGATGACTGACTTAAGATGAGGCATGGGCTCATATTTTTAACCTTTTCAATTATGTTTTTCATTTACGTACATACAGTGGCTCAAACGTATAATTGGACACAAAGTATGAGATTATTTAAATGCCGATTTTTTCACTTTCGTGAAATTAATTCCAAAAAACATTAATGTGGAGTTCTAGATTATTTAATAACCTTTCAAACAATGTGTAATTCTTAGCATATTTTATTGAAAACCATTTTTAAAATAAAGAAATAAAACAAAACTAACAAATTTCATGTCAAACACATAATTGGACAGTCAAATATAAAATACGGTTTTAGTACTTGGAAGCAAAACCTTTTGCTTTTATAACTGCTTCCAAACGTCGAGGCATTGACTGCACTAGATTTGCGCAAAATTCGGGAGTTATATTGTTTCACTCACGTATTATTCCCTGCTTCAACTGTTCCACTGTGTTGAAAGTGGATTTATAGAGATTACGAGCAAGTTCTTCCCAAACATGCTCAATAATGTTTAAATCTGGAGACTGTGCCGGTGTTTGCAGTAGTTTTGGACAATTATGAATCAGCCACATCTTCGCAACGTGTGAAGTGTGCTTTGCGTCGTTGTCCTGATAGAAAGCAAATGTGTCCAATATGTTTAATTTATCGGCACTTTGCTTCACGTTTTGTTTCAAAATGTCCAAATATTGGAATCGATTCATTTTACCTCTATAAAATGAATGTTCCCTACTCCTGCACTGGACACACATCCCCACACCATCACTGACCCTCCCCCATGCTTCACTGTAGCCCTAGTATTATTAGGCAAAAACTCAGTATTTGGCTTACGCCAAACTTATTGTTTTCCATCTGATCCATGGAGGTTAAACTTACTTTCATCAGTAAAAAGTACCTATAAAATAAGTGACAAGGTTTAAAATAATCAAGTTAAAAAGTTTTTGCAAACTTACCGTGTTCCAAAACTCGGAATCTTTTAACAAGTATTCCTTACAAAATTTCACCCGTGTAATTTTATTTTTTTTACTAATATAGGGCTTTTTTCTGGCTATTCGCCCATGAAAATCGTTTTTCCTTAGTACATTTCTAATGGTTTCGGCACAAACATTTTTTTTAAATCCGTTTTTACTATATTCTGCAATTCATTTGCCGTCATGAATGGTTTTGTTTTTATTTCTCTTAAAATCCGCCGCTCATCGTAATCATTTAATTTCTTTCCTTGGCCAATACGACTTTTATTTTCCACTTGAAATTTTTTTTGATATCTTTGAATAATAGCGTGAACTGTGGACGGGCATCGATCGACAATTTCACCGATTTTACGCACTGATTTGCCCTCACCATGTGTTCTTATAATTAAATGCCGTGTTTCCAAAGTTGTTTGCTTTTTTCTTTGCTCCATTACAATTTTGATCTGCACTTTTGACACTACACTTGCATAATGATACATCATTTGCATTAAAACAAACATAAACTCACTAAGCAGAAAAATAACGGTACAAAGAACCGTTTTAAATTAAGTGTCCAATTATGTGTTTGACATGAAATTTGTTAGTTTTGTTTCTTTATTTTAAAAATGGTTTTCAATAAAATATGCTAAGAATTACACATTGTTTGAAAGGTTATTTAATAATCTAGAACTCCACATCAATGTTTTTTGGAATTAATTTTACTGAAGTGAAAAAATCGGCATTTAAATAATCTCATACTTTGTGTCCAATTATACGTTTGAGCCACTGTACATGCATCAGTTTTCTTAAAATATTTTTATTCCTGAAATTTTGTTCTATTTTTATATAAATAATGTGCCTTTGCTATTATTGTGAATTCAAATGCTTATAAAATATTTCTGGCAATATTGTTAGGAGAGTGCGAGACTAAATGTGAGAGAATAATGAAAACCGACAAGAAAATAAAATAAATTTTATCTCAGCGGCATTGTCGTTGAACGATAACTTATGTCAAATTTGTATGAAAATATCGTTACCGTCGTGTGTTGTGTTCCTACACTCAATTCAATCTTTTTTAAAATTTTCAAAATGATTGTGACGTTTGTTGGCAGACAACGTTGTATGATCAAATGTTCTGACAACGCTGTTTGAACACGAACATGATATCGACAAGGATATTCTACACAAGCCATTTTAATGTGCGCACATGAAGTTGTTCAATGTTTGAACAAATCAATGGCTCGTCAAGACGGCGTGTAGTAATTTTTACGTGATGCGAACACAGACAGACAAAAATTCCAAAAATATATGTTCTGTATCCTATATCGATTACTATCTATACCAACAACAAAATTTTCAAAAAATATTTCATTTACGAAATGACACCGTTAATAGATTTCATGAAAAGTGGAAGAACAAGGGCAAAAAATTTAACGCTCAAAGGGTCAAGTGTAAAATTAGAAAAACCCGGAACACTTATTGTTGTTAGAGATTGTTACCATATTGTGGCCACTGATCTTTTGTTTAATTATATAAATGATGATGATCCATGAGAGGATTGTTATCAACTGAACGACCCTACGTCGCATACAACAATCGCAACCATCGAATAATTGAAACCTAAATTCTGGTGTGCAGTTGATTACGAGAAAACATCCTGTCAATTATTTCCATTATTTCTTGTGTGGTTATGGAAAATTTGCCTTTGTTATTCGTGACGAACTGACAGCAACGTTCCAAAAAATTGCATCAAAATTGAACATGCAGAATTACGTCATCAGGAACGGTCACGGTGGTCAGTAGTCCAAAAATATTTCAAGAACTTAATGTCATGTATTGAGGTTTTGCGTTAAAAAGAAATGTATTAAAATTTAATTTTTTTGTGTAATATTTGAAATTTAAAGTTCTAATGGTGTTTCAAAAAAAGAACACCCATTACAACGTGTAATGTTGCTTTTTAATACCACTCAATAAGTATGGCCTACCCTTAGGCTGAGGGTTTATTTTATACATATGTTGCTGTTAAACCAAATAACACATTCATCTTTTCATATTTGTTGGAATTTGCCACATTTTGTATTTAATATTATAATCCGAACAGTATCAAAGCAACAGCATTCTATTAATTTTTTATTTATTTTATACGAGTTAATAAATTTTTTATGAAATATTATACTTTTGCCAGTTAGCGTATAAATAAGTATGCAGAGTATATTTTGAAAAGTACTCTGGCGCTAGACAAATTTATATAAATTCATTTAACATTTTTATATCAATTTTGTTGAGATAAATTTATATATAAAAAAAAATCTACTTTCAAATATCATATTTTTGCGAATGTTTTAGTATATTAATGTAATTATTTAAAGATATCAAATACAAATGTGTAAGGTTGAGGTCTAAGGCAAGTTTTTTTGAAAAGAAAATAAAGCAAAAACAAATCGTTATTAATTTTAAATATCAAGAAAATTCAGAATCAGAATATAAAAATTACAACGAATAATTATAACGAAAATGTCGAGTTTTAGTTTGGAATTTATTTATTTAAAATTTTTCTAAAATTTTTTATTATCCTTAAAGTAGTCAACAAATTTTTGTTACGTATACACCGAAAACAAAATCACATACAGTTGAGCCAAACGAGAGTTCGATCAAGAAATCGGTGACTAGAATTTGGAACGTAAATTAACGATCAATAAAGAAAAGCTACCTCTTTTTTAACGAAATGAAAACAACAATAATTTCATGTAATTTTCTACAAAACAAAAATAAATTATTTACAACAGCATGCGGAAATTTTCGAACGAAAACCGGAAAATTAGACAGCAGCAGAAAGTAATAATGCATTTAATCGCAACATACCTTATCAGCATTTTTCGCATCTATCTACTTTAGGTTGTTTACATTGTAACCAACTGACTTTGTAAATAAATATGCGAGGAATATTCATATCAATATTAATTTGGTTAGACGAAGTCTACATACAAACCAAAGTATTCCTTAGCTGTTCTCTCTTTAACACGTTTTGTACATTTGTTTTTGCTTTGTACAAACCTTCGGTTGGTCACGAATGCAATTTTTAATTTTAATCAAAGATAGGTGTTTTTTTAATATTTGCTAAATAGAGTTGCAAAATAAATAAGAGAAATAATTTGTTTGTCGAGAACAAAAAAATATTGTTGCAGTAATTTCGTTTTAGTTTCTCCTTTATGCCTCAACGCATCCAACTAAAACCAAAAACGAGACAGCGACATACGGCCTCACCTCATACTTTTCTTAAGCACCTCTATTTTCCAGAGCCTCTTTGATCGTCTTATAAAACTGATAATTCTCGTCACTTTTTAAAAGAAATGATGATAAAATATTTCAGTGTAATTTGGCACCATCTGCCTGCTTTCAATCTTAAATTTTTAGAACAAATTTAATTGGTTTTATACAAATTGAACTTGAATTTTAACATTTAATTTCACAATGTTTTATTTATGTTTATTTAATCATGTCAACTGCTACTCCATTATACTCATGATAAAAGTAGAATTTAATTTTTAAAAGTGTAACATGCAACCTCTGATAAATAACACGATTAAAAAAACTCTTATGTTAAGGAAGTGAAATTTTGTAATAAAATAATAAATAAAAAAATTTCTAAAGGCAGATGTGCAACAATTTTTATGGCCGTCACATGCCTTAACCCCTCAAATGGAAAAATATGGTTTTTATAAACAAAAAATATCTTGTTTTCTGGTACGTGAGTTGAAAGACCTTAAACTTTAATTTATTTGCCTTTTTTCAGTAAATCTGTTACTGACATTTTCAATGAATACAGAAGTTTATAAAAATAACGAGAAATTGTTATTAAAAAAATCAATATTGCAAGAATCGTGTTAAAATTTATTAAATGTGTAACTATTGTTGTGAATTTATCAAGTTTCAAATTGATCGAATTAAAGATCATAATTTTCTTTTTATTAATCGTATAATGTTTTAAAAACATATTCAACTTTTTAAAAAAAAAGAGTTCTAATTTTCAAAAGCTGCGATCGAGTAAAATTTTAACCATTTTCTATTGATGTCGAAAACAGTCAGCTGGATTAAAAAAATATTCTTTAATTATACCAGACAATTTTATCCAATATTTTATTTTTAAAATTGTATAAATTTGTATTCCTGCCAAAACAACATGGAAGGGAGTTATTGCTTTTATCATGTCTTTTAACATGAATTTAAGGTTTGCTGTGCCAGAATTTAAATTTTAAAACTGTTGCATAGTTTCCAGTTTTAAGCAACTTAAAGAATAATGTTTTTGGCTTCTCTATAAACTTGGTTAAAGGTCTCTATATGTGTATGCGTTTAAATGAAATTTAGAAGAGAATTTATAATTTTCGTAGAAGAAGAAAAAGAAGGCTAAAGCCTTTATCTTGTAAAATCTCAAAGCTGGGATCGGAAAAGGAAGACTGCTGTAAAATAGCAAAATATATTCCAAATTGTTGCTGAATGCATTTCATGAGCCCTGGCTCTATATGTAGACTTTATGAGTAAAAGAGCAAAAAGCTAAAATTTTGGTATTTTTGGTATTAATTTTGGGAATTGTAGGATTTCCTTTACCTTGGACCGTTCATACTGGGACAAATGACATACAAAATTTGATCTTATATAAAATTTACTTTTTAATACAAAATTTTCAAAAAAGTATACAAGAATTTCCTTCACTTTCTTTATTTGTAAAAAGTTATAAAGTGCTAAATAGAAATGCGGAAAATATTTATAAACTTCGTCAATCCAATCAAGTTTATGCCATTAATCTTTAAAATCATTTTTGTGCTTCTTTTTTTTTTAGATATTATTTTATGTTAAAATAAATGGTACTTTTTTAAAGGAAGAAGGACGTGCTCTGAGTATTAAAAAAGCTTTAAGAACTGATAAGATTTATTATTGATTAATAAAAATTATGAAGTTTGACAACGCAATATCTTGTATACAATTTCCTAAGTCGTTTTTTTATAAAATTATTCTAAGGAAATTTAATTTTTAATGAATTGAAATTGATTTTAGCTTAAAATCATTTTTGAATTCCAAAAAATCTTTTTTTCAAGAAAGAAAAATTATTTTACAAATGTGTGCGGACGTTTTCCAAAGAAATGTAATGCTGCGTCTTCTGCAGCGATACATACTTCATCATCATCCTGTTATCTTTAGAAAACGCCTGCACACATTTGTAAAATAATTTTTCTTTCTAAAAAAAGGTTTTAAGAACTTATGCCAATAAAATTTATTATATCCACAGTTAAACTCCTTATCAAAAAAAAAATTATTTAAATTTTTCCTTTTCGTGTTTTATTTGTAATTTGTAGTTTGATAGAAAATTTTATTCGATTAAAACAAAAAAAGAAACCGCATGACAAGTGAAAAAAAAGTTTTATTAAATTCAATATTAAAGTGGTAGTGCTTAATCTTTCTAAATATTTATTATTTAACAACAAAGATTCGTGAGATTTTCTTAAAATAAAAGTCGTAAGAAAATAAACAAAACAACAAATTACTGGTGGAAATTTTAAATGTTATACTTTATTTTTAAAAAATATTTTTAATTTAAAGTCTTTAATTATTATTATTATTAATTATTATTTTTTTTTAAGAAAGAAAATTATAACTGATACAAATTCTAATACGATTTTAATATAAATTTTATACGAATAAAACTTTTAAATCTTATACGATTAAATAATAAAATTCTCTGCTTAAATTTAAATGTCGGTATAATTATTCTTTGGATATATAAATAAAAAAGTCATTTAAAACTAAAAACTATTAAATCAGAGGAGAAATTATTAAGCGATTAAAATTTTATTCGTTACAAATCTTTTATATGTTTAATATTTCAGCGATGTTAAATGTAATACGTCAAATAGAATTAACTTTTATTCGAATAAAAATTCGAATTAAAATTTCATTCGAATAAATTTTATTCGAATAACTTTTAAATTTTTTCGATTTGAATTCGAAAAAATTGTCACATGAAATTAATAATCAATGCGATTTGTCACATTGACAGTGCTGCTTCCAAGCTACAAGAAGGAGGTTGTTTTGCTTTAGCTGGTGACAAACCAATAGATTATTATCTTTTTTAAGCAGCTGAAATATCAAATTATTACACGAAAGCTCAACAAACTTTAATTGTTCCTTTGGAAGAATGCAAGTTAAATAATCCCGCTGATATTTCCTTGTATTTATGAAGCTGTAATTTATCCTACATGACAGTATTTGTCCCAAATATGAAAAAAAAGTTGAGCTACCGTCAAGTTATAATATCAAAGACTTGGTAAATGAAAATTTTATTAAGACAACATTTTTTAATATTCGCAATGAATAAAAGCAAAACACTTATTGCTTCAAAAAAAAATTTTGCAGAAAACAACAGACAATTAAAAACAATAATTATTGTGTCAACCTTTTCTGTTTTTATTTAATTAAATTTCCTGCACTTTAATTTACCGGTATTGTTTTTTTTTTGTGAATCTAATTTGTTTTTACCTCGATTTCATTTACGTTTATGTTTAGTAAATTGTAACAAAATAGATCGCTTATCTAATTTATTTACTTTTCCCTCTGCAACATTTTCAAAATTAGTAATTTATACAAATGTTTTTCATACTTACAAACCTTTTTCATTCTTCTTGTGTAATTGGAATGATTAATTTGCTTTTAAATTAAAATAAACAAAGTTCAGGTGAAATATGGTTTCTACGAACAGCAAATGCTTATTTGCCTTCACGCTTAAACACACGCTCTTTTCTGTTTGTTTGCGTGAAAAGGCTTTTGAAATTAAAAAACATTTTTCAGGATTTATAAATATTTGTTTTATATATTCTTCCTCAAAGTATGCTATTATTTCCATGCATAATAATAAACGCAAATTGTATTATACAATTCATCTTCATTTCTTCAAATTAGATCTGCTACCAAATGGCAAAGAACGCAGTACATAAATGTTTTCTACTTTAACGAGTAAAAAGACTACGATTTTAGACATGCAATTTTGTAAAAGTGTTCGAATATGTTAAATATGTAAATGAATTCTATATAGATGAGAATAATATTTTAACATGAACAAGCAGAAAATTAATATTGCTCTGATATTTTAACTTAATAAATAATTCATGCACTCATATGTGTGTTGCTGACAAGTGAAAGTAACGCTAAGAAAGGCAGTAGTTATAAATTCGTCTAAAGCAAAACCCTTAAAAGTATGCAAACATTTTTTTAAATCTTGTTAAATAATGCAACATATTTGTTGTTAAACATTAAAATTACCATTATTTTTATAAATATTAGGAAGCACATAAAATCGTTTAAAGTGTTTTTTTTCCCAACATAATTAAATTGATATGATTGTTACTTTATTTAGTCACTAAATAACAGTCGTTATTGTAAATACAAATTTTTTGTGTAATTGTCATTAGTGTTCAACTTAACCATACATATTTACGAGTTTGTTTAAATTGGTTCAACATAAAAAATTTTTCGTTTTTCGCTTGACAAATAAATTATATGAAAGACTACCAGAGGAGAGTGTAAAGATGTTATCTTTTCTTCCAAAAACAAGTTCTTTTTTTAATTTTTAATAAGCGAAAAAATATTAGCTGCTAAACCGTCCACTATAACGGTTAAATATTTTTATTTTGAAAATTTACAGTGTGATGTATGTTTTATCCTACAAAATCAAAATCCTATTGCTTTACATTAAATCTAAGATTTTAGAATAATTTAATTTTAACTTAAATATTCAAATAAATAAAGAAAGAAATATTGTAGGTATAAGTGATAATTGAATTTTTTTTAATCGATTAAAATTTTTAAGAATGTACCCAATTGAGTCAGTTTAATTTTTGTCTTACTCAGTTCAGACAATATTATACCGATTATAAAAATTGACAGTGTTATGTACTTTGTAATAAATTTCATCACTGAAATAGATTAAAGTTTTGTAATCGTTATAGATTTTCGAATATTAATTAAACCAAAATAAAATTACTCATTTATTTCTATTTAAAATATTTTTTATTTTTGAAAATCTTTACACAAAAAAACAGAAAAAAAATTTATTGGCAAGTATAAACTTATTCTAATAAATTTTTTTTCAAAAAAATTTTTTTTCGGAATTCACACAAAAAAAAAATTAATAAGTATTTAAGGTAAAGTCCGCAACAATTTAGCAAAATTTATTAATCGATTAATAATTAGAAATAAATTTATTCGAATAAAATAATTTTTACAAAAAACTTCGTGCTATTTTTTATTTAATTATCCCGATTAAATTAATTACCGATATTGATTATTGAGGGTCAAAGCACGTTTCGATGGCCATTTCGTTACCGCTTGCATAACTCTTCAGAAAACTTCTGACAAACATTTTAAATAAACTAAAGATTTTTGTTCAAACAATAAAGCAAAGACAAAAATCAAAGTTTAATCAAAAACAACAATAACCAACAGTAATTCTATTTTTCTTTCTTTACTGTATACGGTCGACTTTTTTTCGGCTCTTTTATACAGTTGAAAGAGGATGAAAAATAAAATATCAAAAACACTACGATAATTTATTTATATGCACAGGCACTTTGCAAATTATTTAATTAAAGACACGGGAATATTTTTTTTAAATTAAATATTCAATAAAAAAAACAAATATTCCCGTGTCTTTAATTAATAATTTTATTTTTTAAAATATTAAAAACTTTTAAAATCTTGATATGTGATTCGAATAACATGTGAGTCGAATCAAATATTCTGCGTGCCTTTCCCTTGAAAATTCCTTCTTTGGAAATTTTACAATTATTAAAAAAAAGATAAATTTTTTTGTAATAATAAAATAACCCCTTTAGCAGTAAAATTAGATTATTCGAATTTAGTAAACTCGTTTTTTATTAATATATCTGAAACAGCACAAATATTATTTTTTTAAGGACTTAGTAATAACTTCACTTGAAAACAAACTAGTAATTAGGTTTTTAAACTAATGCAAGTTTTTAATGGGTTATTATACGGTTTTTTTTATAATTTTTGTTAGGAATATTATTAAAAATTTGTTAATCCTTTGTATTTTATTCGAATAATATTTGAACGGACTAATATTATTCGTGCCTTTCTTTGCTAAGTATATACATTTTTTTAATATTTCATATATGTAGTTTTTTTTTAAAGTCCAATATATTTATTCGAATAAAATTTTATTCGTTCTAAATAAAGCGTTTTTTTTAATTTTAAAACTTACAAATATTTATTATTATTTTATATGATTTAATACTTTTCTAAAGCAAAGTCTGCATTAACTTGTAAGAAATATTCGAATAAATTTATTCGAATAAATTTAATTTTTTTTTTATCTAAAAAAAAGTTATTACAAAGGGAGTGTTTTGACTTTATTATTTATTATTGTTTTATAATTTTTAAAATTTTATATTATTGTTATTATTATTGTTGTTTTTGTTGTGTGTTCCTTTTTAATAATTTTTAAATACTTTGTTGAAGAAAAAACATCCATAAAAGTGTACTTACTGGTCCTTAGTCGAAATTTTGGGACAATTATTTACAGAACAATTTGTAAATAAGAAGAAAAAACTACGGATGAATTAATATGTTTTTTATACAAAATCCATTTTGATATAAAATAACTTTTTTCTTAATAATAAAGAATTTGTTTTGTGATTTAAAACTTTTTTTTCCAGCTGTTGTTTATTACAGACGCAAAAAAAACACACAAATTCAAGAACATGCAAGCGGAACTACTTTGTTCTTACTTTGTTGTTACTAAATTTCTTTTCCGTCAACTTGCGGAAAATAAAGAGGAAGAAAACTTTTATTCAAACCAAAAAATATATAATTAAATTATTTGCTTACGTTGGGTAAAGGAAGAAGATAGAAAGGTTAATGTTGTTTGTAAACAATTTAAGAAAGAAATAAAAAATTAAACAAGAAAACTTTAATTTAATATTTCAAACGAACTTCAAAGGACAGCAGTAATACAGATGAATTTAATGGGAAATAAAAATGAAAATAAAATAATTTTCAATGATTTTTGGTTAAATTAAATAAATAAAAATTTTAATAAAATCTTTAATAAAAACTAATAATTTATTGCCTACTTTAGGGATCTAAAACTGTTTTTCGCTATTAAATAAACTTATATTTAAACAACATCTCCAACAAATGTTATTTTCTTTTGATCCTTTAAATTTTATTTTGGAAAAACACAACAACAACTCCAAACAATTTTAAATTTATATTACAAAGAAAAATGTTAAATCTCTTAATCACTTTCAATGTTTTACTACGATGTTTGCATATTTTACTCAATCAAACATTTTCCCCTCAGCCAGCGTACCATAATAAAAGTTATCCATAAGTATTTCCAAAAGAATACGCTTTTATTTATTAAGTATATAAGCGAACTCACTTAAAATTGTCAAGATAAACAATTTTTTTCAAGCACGAAAATACAAAACCAGTGGCTAGCAATTTATCATACATTCATGAAGAAATCGTAGAGGGAGAAGTGTCAGAAACAAAACGATAAAGTTGACATGTTGCACAAAATCAAAACGATTTAAGTAACAAACGATTTACAAATACAATCAGTGCAAACAAAAACAACATGAAGAAATAAAAAATATAACAAAAAGAAAATGCTAGAGAAATAAACCACAAAAGATATTGAAAGCTTAAAAAGCAAAAAGTTATTAAAGTGTCTCCATGAAATTTAAAGTGCTGGGAAGACATGCAAACGTACGTAATCCTGAAAGTTGATTTTTGGCTTTTAAAATTTACGAGTAATTTTTGTTCTTAGCAAAGAAATAATAAAAGAGAAGGAAAAATATAATAATTTAAATGGAAATTCGTTAAAAATGTTTTGGATATTTTTATGCAAATTTTTTGTTAAAGTTTAAATATTTACCATTTATATTACCATGGCCTACAATATACCATATAGTTTAATAATATAATTGCTTTTAAACGAACCGTAAATTCTAATTAAAATCTCGATTCGTATTTTATTCGAATAAAAATCCGAAAATATTTTATTCGAATAAAAATTTCAAAATTATGTATATTTGGAAAACTTGCATAGAAACGATGTGTACCTGAACTAATTATGACATAATTACTTAAAATCAAATTTAAAAAAATATCCGAATAAACATTTATTCGAAAAAGTATTTGAAATAAAATCTTTTATTTTCAAAGCGATTAATTGCTTTAAACTTAAAAACCATCGATAAAGTCTTATACTAAGTTTAGTATGAATGAAATTACGAAAATTAGAATTTATTTTATTCGAATAAAATTGTTTTAGTTGCCAAAATAAATATCTTAAATAAAATGTCTTATATTAAGTTTTGTATGAGTGAAATTGCGAATAATATTTTATTCGAATATAATTTATTCGAATAAAATTTTATTTAAGCTAAGATCCCAATATTTTATTTAAGTAAAAATCCAAAGATTTTAATCGATTTAACGTGAAAGCGAATTAATTTAATTTACTTAAATAATTCTGCAATAATCATCAATTTTATTTTAACAATTTTGGGCCAATTTTATTAGGAGTTTTATTTGAATGAAATTTAATTTTCGTTTATTTGAATTTATTATTTAGAAACTGATTTCAGTTTAATTCAATTTTCTTATATTCAGTCAATATTTTTTCGGTCTTTTATACGGAACATACTTATTAACTTAAACTGATTTTCGAATGACACCATAAACGCACCATAAATTTTGGGCGATTTTTACAAATAATTAGAGAAAAAAAACACTTAATTTTATTGCTTTTTTATTAATCCGATTTAAGTTACGTGTATAACGAGTAACAAAAAATTATTCGTTTAAAATCCAACAACATAAAACTATTTATTGTACATAAATTTAAGATGAATTTGTGTAAGCAAAGTTATTAATAAAAATATTTTAATCGAATAAAGTTACTCGAATAATTTTTTTTTTAGATTGCATTCCAAATTTTTTCGTTAGTTGTAAGCGAGCTAAATTGCATTTAAAAATAGTAGAAAATTGATTTGTTTACTAACAAATTATCTAAAAATCTGATCATTTTGAAGTACTTATAATCCTGTATTTTATTCTATTAATCGCAGATTGAAAAAAATAAATTGTTACTCAGAATTAAAAAAAGGTTTCAACTCCTTTACGTATGCAGTAATTTTTTCATTTTTCCTTTTTAATATAAAAGAACATTCTTACTTTCAAACAGACATTTAGATAATTAGCTGTCTTAGAAAAAGTAGTTTAAGTTAAAAAACGAAACCACACGTAGAAAACTTTATTATAATAATAGTATGCAGTTGTACTAAGCAAAACAACAAAAAGAAATCTTGTATGTATGTATGTATGTGTATATCGATTCAATACCAGTATGTATTCTTTCAATACCAGCTCTCAATGATGTTGCAAAAAATAAACATTCAAGAAGAGTACATTTCTTCCTTTTTACTTACTCTACATATAAATTCAGGTAGAATTGGCTGTAAAGAATGAGGTAAAAAATCCTGGAAATAATATACTTTATAGATGGCAGTGACACGTTGATTTTAACAAAATGTAACAAATGTCAACAGCAGAAACAGCAAGTTTAGTAGTTAAATAATGACACAATAATTTGAAAATAAAGGAAAAATTTTCAACAAAATGTCGTAATTTAATTTTTCTTTTAAAATTAAAGTGACATTAACAATGTTTTTCTTTTGTATGTTATTTGGTTTGTTTTTTATTTATTGATGTCACAAGTCATTTCCGCTGTTGTGTATTCACAAATTACTTTATTTAAGTAAACTGAACAAAAGTTTTAAATACAACTTAAGAAAATATCACGAAATAACAAGAAATGTATTTGTTAGAAAAAATTTCATATTTTAGTTTCCACTGATTAAAACAGGATAAACGAAAGTCTTTAGCAATTTAGTTAATTCGAGCGCAAACTGAAACTTGAAGAAATACATTAAAAATTCTTACAAAATAATAGCGACGGGTGCATTTTGAAGTTGCGTTGATAACCCTGATCTCTTCTTTAAAAAAATATGATGAAATGCCAGTTCTTTATGTCTTTAAACAGAATTTGGGTAGAGTTTTTGTCATGACGTAATTGATTAAGCGTCATATGAGTATATTTTGTCATAACTTAGAACAAAATTAACTTAAAGAAATTAAAAAAAATTATATCTGCTCAGCTGTAGCAGATATATTTATTTTGAAATGCCCGTAATTTGCTAATGAATATGAGAATATAAGTCATCTCTTAGCTATGAAATATGATAAGCATGATCCGAATACTTTAAAGATAGATGTCGTAAAATTCGGAATAATTTCATTTAACGTCTGTGTGTATAAATACAATTGGGACGAACGAGTAATTTTGCGCTTGGCTACAAATTCGTCATCAAGACATCAGTCAAGTCTACTCAAAATGCGACGAATGGTACTTTATTATGACGACGAAATTATTAATAAATTAAACAACGGAAATTTTTGTTTGTGGAATTTCATCATAAATGTTCAAAATTCATGAGCAAATACAAATAATTTTTTTTTGAGTTGTGCACTAAAAAAGTTTTATTCGAACAATTTTTTAGGTAATTTTGTTTTAAATTGTTATCATTTTTAATTTGGTATGATAAAAAAGTATATAAAATTTTGGTTTATAAAACGAGTACAATTTTATTCGAATAATTTTTGAAGATTAAATATTTGTTTTACTTTTAATTACTTTTAGCTACAATTATGTGTAGGTATTTAATATAACGGATTTGAAGCAATAAAAAAATTATTCGAATAATTTTATTCGATTAAAAACGATTTATCGAATAATTTTATTCGAATAAAAATGATTTTCAAAATACTAATGCAAAGGAATCATACTAACAAAAAATCGATTTATACTTAACTAATATTTTTATTAACTTAAAAAACAGGAGAAACCTAAACCTTCAGTCTGGATAGAAGAAAATTACAAAAAAAAAACTGTGTCAGAACTTTTTTCAGAACAAAGTGTCACTTTTTCAAATAAATGCATGTAATAAAATCAAATTTATCAATATCAAAATCTCTGTTTTCAAGTTTCAGTCGTTGTTTTACTCGAATAAATTCTTGTTGAGGCACTCTAGTCACACAAAGAAGATAAACACTATTATATAACGACTGATGGGTGGGCTTTGGATCCAAATTTCAAAGTTTTCTTTAATACTGGCTGCCAAGAAAGCTAATCACTTCTCAGCAAACTTTGCCTGGTTAGTAGCTTCAAGAGCACCCTCAACATATTCCACGGTGCAACAAATAGGTTGCGTACACAATTTTGCTGACTAAGCTCAAGACCTAGTTCACTTTGCCGAAATTTCGATATTTTTAATAATTTTTACAGGTTCGTTATGAAAGAAGCCATTTTCGAAAACTTGTCTTAACTTTTATAGTCTTGCTACACATAAAGTACTGCTTGAAATAAAGATATATTTCATGGCTAGATTACTAACAAGGGGATGATTCGGCTTCAAACATTTTTACTGAAGAGGCCGACAGGAAACCAGCCCAATAGGCCTTGATCTTACAAGAACATCTGACAACAACATGTTCACACTTTAACTGTCTAAACAACGCAATACAAAAAAGTATAAAATTATCTCACAACTAATTTTTGTAAAATCGTGTAATAGAAGATTAAGAAAGAGGTTTTAGATAATTTGTATTCAAAACGTTATTTAGCAAGATAATAAATAAAACATATTACAAGCAGCATAAACATTAAATAAAGAAAAGAAAATATAAAATTCTATTACTTGTAACGAAAAAAGGGGGTTGTTTTGCTGGGCCCTGGTGATGAAAAACAAATATAAAAAGAAAATATAAAAGTAGATAAAAAAATATTTTTAAAGGTGGTTTTAAGCCATTACTGCCTGTGACAGTTAAAGGCTTTGAATAATACAACTTCAACAAGCCAACAAAAAAAAAAAAAAACTTGCTAACTAAATCCTGTTGGTCTTAAATAAAGCTCAGATATTATAACAGCTGTGCTTTTAAGTAATAATGTGATTTCCGCTAGCAAATTGGTTTTTTCCATCCCTTGCAATACTTTACGAAGAACTGATCTAAAACATGTGTTCATTTTGTACTGACACATGTGTATTTCACTTGTCAATTTATAGAAAATAATTTTTGTTAAAGAAACAACAACAGTTTTTGTTGCCTGGGTTTGTTCTCCAATATCTTTTCAGTACTAAAAACACAGACATACACTCAAACATAAGTTTTTATTAATATTTATTAATTTATGCTACAGTTTTGCTTTTGTGTGTGTAAGTAGTGCTCGCAGCACTGTTTCAACTACGATTAGGAATATCTGGTTTATTTCAGCTTCTTTGTATAAAGATATTTTAACTCTGGAATTACGATTATGTGATTCTGTTCACGTGCAAGTGTTTGTTTATAGCAAAGCATAAGACCATTTCCCTAATTGTTATACATAGTTATTTCTTTCATGTTTTTATATATAATTAGAATCTTAAAGAAATTATGCTTTTTTTGGGAGTGAAGTGAAGTAGGAATAGGTATTGCTGGTTTTAGCGTTTCAAGGGCTGTTTCAGTAAGCAAGTTTGCAGATTAAATTGTTTTTAAAATTTTTTTAGCTATGCTATAGAGATTTTTTTTACAAATAATAAATTTTACCTTAATTAAAAAAAGTATATCCTAATTGAGCAAATAAAATATTAAAAAATGATGGATGATAAAATTGCCGCCAACTAATTCGAGTACTACGTTTTAGTTACTTAACAAGTTCTAAATTATTCCAAAATTTGTAGCGAATTTTATTTTAAAGAAGTTTTTTTAATAGATTCGATATGTGTACTTAATTATGTTCTTAATTAAAAATACGTTACCAAAGGTAACCAAGTGAAATCTGAGTAAAAAATCTAAAATTTTCAAAAAAAAAAAAAAAAATATCAAAAGTGGAAAATTAAGATGACAACTTCCATCACAAAAAAAAAAACATGATACTTAAGTTCAATGGTATTTTTTA
The DNA here is from genome assembly GCA_916610165.2 of Gymnosoma rotundatum. Taxonomy (NCBI): domain Eukaryota; kingdom Metazoa; phylum Arthropoda; class Insecta; order Diptera; family Tachinidae; genus Gymnosoma; species Gymnosoma rotundatum. Next base: position 171,795,424 of record OU744336.1, on the reverse strand, counting down.
AATTTTTTCAATAAGATAAATCATACAGGACTTTATTTCCAAAAGATTTACAACCACGCTGTAAATCTTATTGTAAATGTTATCAACTGAACGTAAGGTGCTTTTTGAAAATTAACTTTTATTCTAGATGAAAACTGTTTTTTTAAATAAAAATTGGAAATATATTCATAAGTTACTATAAGAATGTATTAAAGATTGCAATGTTTTTTTTTTATAGATTTAATTGACTGACACGACATTTTTTTATTTTACAAAATCTATTTTCACGAACAATATGAATCGATGATGGTTTTTTCCCAAACTTTGTTTATCTAAATTATGAGCGATATAATGAAAAATAAAAAAAAAAATATTATAAAATTTTTTTTTTTACTAAAATTATGAAATTGTTTTAGCAAACAACCTCCTTAATACGTTTGTAATAAAAGTCAACTGACACATCTTTTGTTCAAGTTCAATTACAAAAATAAAAATTAAAAAAAAAAAAACAATAAGAATTGAATGTCATACTTGGAAGTTTTTCATTACCATTGAAGTTTCATTGGCGTTGATTGCAATAATGACGATGAACAAATTTAACTACCATTTAATGCTAATGATTTTATTTTAATGATAATTGTTTATGGTAATGAAATTTTAATGAAATCGTCTCATTCAAATTTACAATTGAATTAAAAATAATGGTTTTTATGAAACACAAATTTTTGATCGCAGAAACTTAAAAAAACTCTGCATAAAATAAATAAATTTTAACATTCTTCTAGGGTAGATCTATATTTACAAATTTTAACAATTAAATACATATAAATAATTTTTATTTCCAAAAATATTCAGAAATTAAATTAAAAATGAAACAAAAAGCCGAAAATAACTCAATTTTCACTAATTTTTAATTGAGATAGATTTAAAACTTGATGTCTGAAATCTAAAGTCACCTAACACTCCAGCTAGCAGATCTTACAACTCACACGAAAAGAAAATATGTTAACATAGTGCTTCCTTTTTCCTTAGAAAGTTAAAACATATATTTCATCAAATTTAAATGATCTAAATGCCATTTTAAAATAATGCTCCACCATACTTTAAATGTAAATTTAGTAAACAATGGCAAGTAATATATTCATTAATGATAATGATTATAAATCATTTAGTCATTAGTCAATGATAATGATTTTGGTTTTTAACTAATTATCAATGAAATTTTTTCATTAAAAAGCATTACCATTAGTGAAAAAAATTATAATGCTAAAACTCATAATCATTATTTATCATTCAATGCTAATGAAATCATCAATTAATTAATTTATCTAATTAATTACTTCCATGTATGTTAAAACAATAACATTAAAATCCAATCTAAATATTTTTCTTATCGACGACTTTAGTAACTAAATGGTATTAACAACAACTTTTTCGTAAAGCTCTAATAGAATCTCAGTACCAGTTGCTTTGTTCCAATTTCGAAGGATTGATTCTAAAAACTTGTTCCTAATATTTTTTTCTGTTGAAGACCCAAGTGCAAATACTGCCATAAACTCATTTGTATCCAAGTGTGAAGTAAAGCACGTTTATGTGTTTCTCTCACTACAACATAGATAGAAGAGTCGAGTGCCATAGATGATTAAGTCAATTCTTAAGATTATTTTGCTTTTATTTAAGACTTTAAAGAAATTGAATTTATATTCTGTATATTTTGTTTTAGTTAAATAAAAAAAAAATACACTCACGTACTAGAATTAAAGTTACCCTCAATATTTGTGCAACATACAGCTTTAAAAAATTTAGCGATCCAAAGATAGTTGATCATGAATTGCACACAGCTTTTATTTCAATTTCAATTTATTTTTATTTTATTTTTTATTTCAATTGAAATTTATAAATTAAAAACTCTTCGTTTGTAATATCTTTTTTCACCCATCAAGAGCAAACAATAAAATCATCAATTTCACATTTTCAATTACTGAAAGAGCGAACGAATACAAGCAATCACCTGTCGAAGAATAAAGTGTCGCACTTTCCATCCACATTATTACAGAAAATAGTTTAAAATAATATATATAAAGTTATTTTCAAGTCCTATTGAATTCCCCAAACCTCCATACAATTACTTTTAGAAATAATGCGATATTCAAATAAAGAAACCACACAATTGAAAATTCTTAGTCACCAAAAACAGGCCACCTCATATTCACATGACATTTCTACAACTATAAAACCAATAAAGAATGTGTAGCAACAACAACAACAATACATAAGTAAAAAATATTTAATGTTTTAAGGAAAAGTGTCACAGAACAAAACTTTAATGTTTTAGTTTTTGTAACTTGGCAACAAAGGAGTAAAATAATACAAATAATAATAGTTTTTGAAAATATATGTAACATTTAAATTGTAAGGAAATAATAATCAAAGCATAGTGAGGGTAAAAAGTATAAACACACTTTACGTAAATTAAAATGGTATTATCAACACCGTGTTCTTTAAAAATAATCAAACACTAGTTGTAGAGAAATAATAATACAAATACAGTGCTGTCTAAAAGTATGCATACACTTAAAAAAAAAGTATTAACACAAACACAGAAATGTTGAAAGCAAATAGAAGAAAACACAGTACTTATAAAAACTGTACTTACGTTTTATTTAAAATACAGTACTGTTAAATAATAGCTACACACTTTAATTGAAAAAATAATACAAACGAAATAATGACAAAGGTACAGCATTAGTTTAAAATTAAGACAAACTTTACTTACATCTAAGTAAAAATCAAAAAAGCTTACACTGCTGTTAAAAAATATTCACCCACTTAAATTAAAGGAGAATAAAATTGCACATATAAACTGTTGAACTGTTAAATACACACCGTTTAATCAAAGAAAAATAGGAATGAAATTACAGTACTCTTAAAAAATATACACCCATTTTAATTGAAAAATAAACAATAACACCTGAGTCTCAATTATAACGCAAATACAAAAAAATAAACACTTAATTAATTTAAGTAAAATATCATAAAAAATACAGTACTGTTAAAAAGTATATACACACTTTATTTGAAAGGCAGCAAAAACACTTAAATCTAAATTATTACAGAAATAACAAAAATAAACACAAATTTAATTTGAAATGAAATATAAATCAAAAAAATACAGTACTGTTAAAAAGTATGTAGACACTTTAATTAAACGAAAATCATAACACTTCAATCTTGCGTTTGCGCAATGGATTAACAATCAAGCTATACTAATTGCTTGAAGTAATACCAATGCGACCATTTAAATAAAGTTCTGTTTTACAACATCGCGGTTTTTTTATTTCTTCACTTATTATTTTTTTATCTGGTTTTTATTGTTTTAATTTTAAGCAAAATTTGTTTAAGTTGTTTTGTGTTTAATTTTTATTTTTAACAAAGTACGTCTTGCTTTTTTCTATCCTAACGTTACACAAGAAATTTTATCAATAAAGTTTGCGAACACACCTATTGTATATAATGTTTTTCTTTATAAATTAGTTAAATTCTTTTAACGTATTTAATTTTTTGTATTGATGTCATTTTAGGGAACTTTTTATTTATTTAAATTAAACACAAAATATTTTTTACTATTTCACGTCAATAATAATATTTTTATTAATATTTATTTTTTGAAAGCAAAACGACACTTTTGATTACAAAAGTTTTTCTTGAAACATTAAAGTTTTCTTATATTCGTTGTAAGATCATAAAATATATTAAACTTTTAAAATTACAATAAAAAATGAGGAAGAAAAAATAAAACTTGTTAACAAACAATAAAATACAGTTACAGTCAAGAGTTGAAGTAAAAAACAAAGAATTTTAAAATTCACAAGAAATAAACTTTATTCTTAAAATGGTAACAATTTTAAGGCTCTTTTGCATAATATCCCACACAAAAGTACTTAACTGTTATTGTATGTGGCTGCGAACATGAACAAAGAAAATCCTTGTGGGAAATAAAGAAAAATATTTTTACAAATATAGAATTATTTTATTCTATATGCGTGTATTATTCTGAGTTAATAATAGAAAGTGTTACGACGATATTATTTAGATTGTTTATTGTTTATGGCGGAATTCAATACATTTATTTTTTTTTTTTTTCAATAAAAAGTCAAACAATTGGTTTGTGGTTGCATTAAAAAGGTAAACAGAACAATTTTCTTATTTAAAGTAGGAATATTAAATTAAATTATTAACATCAACTGAAGAGTTAAGTAAGCGGTAGCAAAATGGCCATGGTATTTCTAAAGTTTTTTTTTCATATTTTTTCTTTATTATTGCGTTTTGTGTAAAAAAAAAAATAGTATCTATTAGAGTCGTAAAAAAGTAAGTGTCCTTTGAGCCTTAAGATCTTGAAAATCATCGTGAATAAATCTATGCTTGAATAGCGCTTCCAAATTTTAAAAATTTACTTTTAAAATCAAACTGTGTTTAGCATTGTGGCCTCATATAAAGGGAAACAGTCCACAGCAGACCTTCAGGAAAAATGTACCATTTGTTGCACCATTTAATTAAAAAATTGTTGTCGATTGAAAAAATTATTCAAAAAAAGAATCAATTCGACTGAATGTTACTTTTTTATGTTTGAACTTACAGAACTCAGTCATTTTTGAATTGATTTTAAACATTTTTTATAATTTGATAGCTTATGCTTACAGAAAAAACAGTTAATAATCTTCAAAACTAAAGGGTGTCCCCATACAACATACACGTTTTTTAAGCGTCTTCTGAACTGTAAAGGACACTTCTTTAAAAATTAAAATGATTGCGATCCAATAGCAAAAAGTAATACAAAAAATAAAAATAAAAAAATCAAAGGGTGTCCCCATAGGTGACGTAAATTTACCTATATGGGCCTATCTTTCGAAGCGTTATAGAAAAACGCCTGAAAATTGGACAGAATGTGGATTAGTATAAACGTTGTAATAATAAGTATAAGCATTTAATATTATAAGTTAAAGGGTGTGCCAATAGTTAATGTAATTTGATATATGTGGCCAAACTTTTGAACCGTTATAAACAGACAGCTGAAATTTACATGAAACTTTGCTATAAGAACAAGAAGAAAATTTGGATTTGGAAATTAAAGGGTGTCCCAATAGTTGATGTAGTTTAATGTATGTGCCTGAAATTTAGAATAGTTATAGATAGAATTCTGAAACTGAAAAGGGACCTGTATTGCGAAGTTCGCTATATCAACATGTTTATAATTTTAATTTAGAAATTAAAGGGTGTTCCCATAATTGATGTTATTGACTTCTGTATATGGGCCTATCATTTGAACCGTTATAGACAAACGTTTGCAAATTAGACAGAATGCCGATTGCTAGGGCCGTTATATTAACAAGTATTAATATTAAAAATTATAGTTTAAAGGGTGCGCCTATAGTTCCTTTAATTTGATGTATGTGGCATTACTTTTTTAACAGTTGTGGATAGACGCTTGAAATTTACAATGATCCTGTATTGCTAAGTGTGCATAGCAACAAGTATAGTGGATTTGGAAGTTAAAGAGTGCCCCAATAGTTGATGAAATTTCAAATATGTGGCCGAATTTTTGAACCGTTATAGACAGAACGCTGAAACTTAGAAGGAACCTAAACTGTTAAGTCCGCTATATTAACGAGTTTATAATTTGAATTAGAAATTAAAGGGTGTCCCATAATTTATGTAGATTTACTTATATTGGCCTATATTTTGAACCGTTCTAGACAAACAATTGCAAATATGACAGAATGTCCACTACATTGTTTGGTATAATAAGAATAATAAAAATTTTAAATTAAAGGGTTTTACAATAGTTGAGGAAATCTGTTTTGAAGTCGGTTTTTTTGCAAGAATTTTTATAAATTTACTTTTAAATTAATTATATAATTGATTTCATTTAAAATATAATTAAATTTCAATTAAAAAGAAAAACAAACTATTAAAAGTTACAAAAACTTTTTTCTTTGCCATTTTATTGTGAAGAAGTAGGCAGAAAAATTACATTGGTTGCTAAAGAGATGATTACTTAAAGGCAAAAACAAATACAAATGATGATTAATAAAAAGAAGAATAATTTATTGGTCCGCAAGCAAATTTGATATTTAATTTTTTAGCATAACAACATTGAAAAATCTAAGATAAGAAAGTCAATCTACAGTTACTTCTTATAAAATTTAATTTTGTTAAAAATCCAGATCTTATATTTAATATGATTTTTATTTTGAATTTTTTCTAACCCTAAATTTTTCTTTATCTTAATATTTATCTATCTCAATCATAAGTCGCCGGATTTAGTTTATTTAAGTGACCATATTCTAAACAATTTCAATTTATAAAGCCAAATGATACAATTAGGGCATTTGGGTAAAAATAGAATTACAGAAATGTGTTAATATTTTAGCAGATTTCAAATCTCATTTCAAAATTCTAATTAGCCTAAAAGTTTTAATTGTACAATATTTTATTATTATGCAATATTTTATTGAATTTAGTTTCAATATCATTATTTTGTTAAAAGTAAAACTTCTTAAAAAGATTTGGATTAATTTAGCAGCAAACTGTTCTCACAGGGTTTAATATTTTCTTGTTAATAAAAATGTAAAAATTTGTTCTACTTTCTTTTTATCATATTTTCCATTTTAATGTGGTTTCTTGTGGTGTCGCTACAGCAAAAAATATTTTTATACTTTTATATCTATAAATGCTTTGCAATTTTCTTATAACGACATGGTTGAAAATCTTGATAATAGAGTTTGTTGAAAGCTTAAAGTTGTGTGTTTATATTTTATTTGCATGTGAGTGAATTTCTTTTTATAAATTATACATGCACATACATACATGTGCTCGTATTTCATGATGACATTTTGTAAAAAAAAGGGCATTCATGTAAAAGGAATGGAAAGTAATTATTTTGAAATTCTTTTTATATGATTAAATATTAAAGTGCTGTTGCAACTTCACACAAAAGAAATACGTTTATTTACTCTCAACTACCTTGTTATGCACAACCTAATAGAGAAAAAATCCCATTAACTGATTATGTGTTTTTTTTTTGCATAAATATACAGTTGCATTTTGAAGAGCTCTCTAGCATACGACATTTGCCAAATTTAAAGCAAACAGCTTCCAATTAATATTAGTCATACGTCATGGTGTGAAAAAGTAAAAACTGAAATATTCTCAAACATGAAGATCAAGAAATTATTTTTTTTATTTAAACAAAATATTATAAATAAAACGAAAATTAATTTTGGCTATATTTCATTTATTTGAATTTCTAATAACCTCTTTTTATATTTTTTTAGAAAGAAAAATTATTTTATAAATGTTTGCGGAAATATTTTAAATAAATCAAGAAATGTTAGACACCAGCAGAATGTAATGATGCATTTGATCGCTACATCCCTTATCAACATTTTTCTCATTTATCTCCCTGAGGTTGTTAACATTGTAAACATCATCTATATAACAAACTAACTTTGTAAATAAGAATACGAGAAGTATGCGTATCAATATTAATTTGGTTACACGAAGTCCACAAGTCCAGGTGGTAAGCATTTTGACTACAATCCTGGTTGCCCTCGCTCGGTTCAACCCTTGTTTAATGGTATAAATACACAATCAGATCTTACATTAAGACATGCAGCCTCCGTCGTCGGTACTTCTTCAAAGCATATACGCCGGCGAAGTAAAATAATTAATAAAATGGCTATATCTATCTCCCTTCACCATCTGTCTTCTCTCTCATCTATCCGTTTCCTAAAGAATGAAGCACGGTTACAAACTAAGTAGGTGTTACTGCCTGAAGTGCTTCTTCTCTTAACAAAAAAAAAATATATTTCTTCACAGTTCTCTTTGTAAAACGTCTTTTACACTTGTTTTTGCTTTTGTTCCAATAATCGATTCAACACGAATGCAAAGCAAGACAAGATTTAAGGAGTTACTCTGGCCTTGAGCGACCTTGAACATTATTTTTTTTTCTATGTAAATAACAATCTTTAATGTGTTTTCTCTTTGCGTATTTACTTTACACAAACATCCACAGTAAAAACTTTAAGTCGGCTTAATCAGTTGACATCAATGTTGCATGATATTAATGTGACCTTAAGTAGTGAATACAGAATGTCTGTTACAATTACAGTTAGGTGTAAGACCCCTAACTTAATGATTTTAGAAACATTAGTCGGTTTAATTGCATCATTCTAATTTATAATCTGTTGCTATGCGAGGTGCTCAGGTATAAGCAAGTCCTTTCAATCTTTGGATTGTGAGCAACATGTTAAATGATTGAATAAATTAATTGTTTAGTTGGCTTAAAATATGTAAACTTTACAAGAGAAATCCACCGAATACAGATAAGACCGCAAAGTTAACCTGAAAATGTCAATAGTTTTCAACAAGTAGTTCTAAAAAAACCAACAAACAAACAAGCAGCCAACACCACGAAATCCTAAAACCAGGTTTTCTCCTTCGAAGCATTGAGGGAGCACTCTTGGGGTGTTATCTGGTTTACGTACTTCAAGTTTTCTCATATCAAGTCTGATGTTTCTACGAAGAGGAAAAAGCTAAGTTTTGACTCTTATTCGCCAACAAATTCAGGCTCTCTGAAGGAGACCATTGTGGGTGAGAACCAGGTATTTGCTTCAGAAATATCGTGTGAGTATAAGAATCTTTTACAAATAGACAGACGATGCATAATGCCTTGATTTAGGTTTGAGATGTGTTTCTTCTTAGTAATTCTCATGGCGAAAAATTAAAAAATTTTCAAAATCCTTAACTTTTTTAATAGGAACAATTTAACTTAACAAATTTGATGATTTTAAGAAATTAAAAGTAAAAAAATATCTACAAGAATTACTCACTTCCTTATTAAAAATTTTACACAATTTAGCTTTTTCTACTCACGAGTTTTTAGTTTAAGACATTTTTAAAAATTCTGCAATGTTATCAAGCGAGCACGTACTGTTTTTCCAAAATATAATTCATGACGTAAAAGTCCGTATTAGGTCAACACAAAAAAATATTGATGTCTCATATTTAACTCTCACGTACGTAAAATACATGAAATGAAACAACCGTGTAGTGAAAGTGCAATAAATTTTGCATTCATTCAATACAAATCTAGAACAAGTTTAACACCATTTTTCCAATCGAAAACAAAACTTCAAGAAAAGAATAAATATTTTTTATTGTCCAATTTGTAAAAAAAACGTAAAAGAATCTTGGTTTTTTATTGTTTGCTTTCTTAAAGAAGCTCAAATTCTTAAAAGTGTGATGTGGCGAAAAAACTTGTTGCACAAATTGCAAATAATTCACATAAAATAAAATTTGCTCGAACTTGTTCAGTTATTTTGCTGACATGTAAATTCAGTGTAAACTAAAAAAGCACACTGATTGTGTGTAGAATTTATACACGAATAATTATTTGTAATAAATAACTTAACAGAAAAAGTATTTGCACTCATTAAATTTTTTACTTCTTTTCGTACAGTTCCCTAATTTAACTTTTAATTAATTCAATTTTTTATTTAATAAAAAATTTTTGATCTTCTATTATAAATTAATATGTAATTGATTTAATTAATTTAATTTTCATTTTTAATTATTTAACTGAAAAATATAATTTATATTTTTTGATTAATAAAAAAATTGACTCAATTAAAAGTTTAATTAAATTTTAGTCTGAAAACAAAAAATTTTTTTTTTGAAAAGATAAGTTTTATGTATTTCAGACTTTTATTGTATGTGTCAGAGTCCTATTATGTTCGGTTACAAATAGTTTGTTAATGGGTATGGTTTGCAGAATCACGCTGTAGTCTTGGATTGTGGTGTAAATGAATACTTCATTGTCATGAAATGCCTGTTTAGTTAACAAATGATCGTGAAAAAAATATTTTTACAAGCACTGAGATGACTGTGCAAGACATCAAGCACTTAGAGTCTCACTGGAGTCAGAATTATTATATTTAAGAATATTTATTAATAAAAAATTGGTATTAAGAATTTCAGTGACGCTACATAAAAAAACATTCGCCTGCACAGATATTCCATATCTTCTTAGGTGACTTGATTTGTTATTTAATTAAAAAAGTGCTTAGAAATTTTTAGTAAATTACCATTCACATTATGATGATCATTTTAATTCTCAATTTATTGCCTCAAAAATAACTGAGTAGGTTATCCTTTTACAAAAATCAAATAGTATAAATAAAATCACTGAACAGCAAATTTAATATCGATCAGTTATGTAAATTGCAAAGGAAATTATTAAAGTCATTTCCACTATTATAAATATTTTTTTTTATAAAGCTTAAAAGAAAGCATGGTAAAGCTAATTAGCAGTTCAAAGGAAAAAGTTTGTTTAATTACGATGAAACAAGTAAATAATCGATATTAATCATACGCAACGTAAAACAAATTATTAATTTCATTTAGTAAACAAAATAAAAAAAACAACAATTAATATTCGTGACAATTAATTGTCACAACTCACTCTTAATGAAAAATAATAATTAATAATCAACAAAATGTATCTATGTATGGATCTGTAGTCATCAATGTCATTTAATAATTAAACGGTGGAGCGAAAACTTCCCAATTTATTTGAAAGGTTTTATTAATAAAATAAATAAAAAACAAGTTGTAGTTGAAACAGTTCAAATAACAGTTTATTAAATAAATAGATTTTGTATAATATCGCGATATAAAAACACGGAAAATAAAAAAAAAACTTAGTAAAATTCCAGATAATTAAAAAAAGTTGCTTCCATATTCTAGAAGGTTACAATGAAAAAAGTCAGCATAAAGAAAAAACCTACAACTTTATATATTTCGAACAACTTAAAAAAACATTGTTCAACATCAAAGGATATCCTGTTTCGCAACAACTTTTCAATAAATAAAATCTTAAATTAAATAATTTTTTTTAATATTTTACAATATCCTACAGCCAACTTGCCGAATGAACTATTTTATTTACTAAAAAGTTTAACATTTTATAAAGTTTTTCTATATTTCAGTTACGTTCCTCGTAATAATATTTTATTTAAAAAAGAAATTAAAACAATAAATTGAAATGTTAGCAAACAAACAACTAAAAAGTTAATAAAAATATTTACTTTGTTAACGGAGTATGCATAAAAATATTACAATAATAATATTTAGTAACAAGTATGAACATATACATTTAAATTAGTTTAGAAAATATAGAAACTTTTTTCATTTTAATTTTATATAAAATGACCAGTTTTGGCTGAAAATTAAAATTCTTTTAAAAATAAAATAAATTGCATAAATTTACACGTATACAGTATATTTTATGCAAAAAGGGTTTCTTTTTTCATAGAAGGTACTTTAATCGAAAAAGGTACCTTTTTTAAAAAGTACTTTTTGTTATTTTTTTTTATTAAAGACAGTTTTGAGTAAAAGTTTTTTTTTATATTTTTAAATAGGTACTTTTTTCCGCTACTGGTACTTTTACCACAAAAGGTACTTTGGCCATTTTAAGTAAAAATAATCTTTTTTTTAAATAAGTTGTCCTACAAAAGGTACTTTTTCCACTAAAAGTACTTTTTCGACAATATTTGCACTTTTTCCTAAAAGGAACCTTTTTCCACAAAAGAAATTTTCAGTTTTTTGTTTTAATAAAAAATTTTTTTTAAATTATAGGTACTTCCTCATAATGCGGTTTCACAAAAAAATTATTTTTTAAACGTCATTTTCATCTTCGTCGTCTTCTTAAAATCGCTATTTTCATAAAAGGAATGATTTTAAAAATATGTGTTTTCTGCAATGCAATAACAATTATTTGAAAGGCATTTTTTTATTACATCACTTTTGTATAAGAAATGTTTTTCTTATGAATTTTAAATTGATAGTTTCATATCCAAGTAAAAATATTATTATTTTCAAAAAAGTCCCTTTTCCCGTAAAAGTTTTTTTTTTTTTTTTTTTTTTTTTTTTTTTAAAAAAGTACTTTAACCATAAGACGGCATTTTTTTATAGAGGTTATTTAAAAAAGGACAGGTGTTCTTGTATGGTACTTTTTTCATAAATGGTACTTTTTTTCTTAAAATCATAACATAGCATTGTTTACTAGAATTTTTTAAATTCAAAAAATTTTTTCTTTTATATGAATTTTAAATTGATGGTTTCATATCCAAGTAAAAATTTTATTATTTTGATAAAAGTCTCTTTTTCTGTAGCAGATTTTTTGTTGTCTTTTTTAAGTGGTTTTTTTTCGTAAAAAGTAGTGATAAAAAAATTACTTTATCCATAAGACGGTATTTTTTTATAGAGGTCATTTAAAATAAGGCAGGTGTTTATATATGGTACTTTTTATACTAATGGTACTTTTTTTTCTTTAAATCATAACATAACATTTTTTACTAGAATTTTTTAAATTAAGAAAGTTTTTCCTTTTATACACAAAGTACATTTTTTGTATAAATTTGAAATTGATAGTTTCATACCCAAGTAAAAATATTATTATTTAGAAAAAAGTCCTTTTTTCCGTAGAAGTTTTTTACATGTCTTTTTTAAGTAGTTTTTTTTTCGTAAAAACTATTAAGTAAAAAAGTACTTTATCCATAAGACGGTATTTTTTAAAGAGGTTTTTTAAAAACAGGCAGGTGTTCATTTATGGTACTTTTTTCATGAATGGTACTTTTTTTCTTAAAATCATTATATAGCAATTTTTTACTAGAATTTTTTTTTTTTTTTTACATCAGAAAATTATACCTTTTAGATACAAGGTACTTTTATAATGGGTACTTTTAACAAAAATGTACTTTTTACACTGTAAGTTTTTCTTGAGGGAAATTTCTAATGAAGAGTTATTTCGTATAGAATTAAAATTCTTTTAAAACGAAATTGCTTATGATTAATACTTTTTATAAAAAGTGCTTTTTTATTATAATTAAATTTAAAGAAGCATACTTTTTGAGTTATAACTGTTTAATTAAAAAGTTTTTAGTTTAATAAAATGTTTTTACAGCTTTTTTATTAAATATTTGTTTCAGTTAAATGTTTAACTTTTTTTCTTACAAAAATGCTATATAATTTTACTAGTGTCAAATATTTACTTGTGTATAACAACTTTTTACGTATGCATGTATTCGTAGTAAACTTTCCTTTTTTATACGGCAATAAATTTTATTTTATTTTTCAGTTTTCGTATTTCTTTAACCCTTTCAAATTGTTTGATGATCCAGCAAAATATCTGTCTTGCTTTTTTGTTGGGTAAATAATTGGAATTAGTTTATTTTATTCTGTAAATGTAAAATTGACTTTAACACGTTTTTCCCCCCCATTTAAATGTCTGAGTTTAATTTTTACTCGTTTTTTTTATTACCTTTTTTATAGCATCAACGTCATTTGCTTGATTTAACAAAATGCTGGTTAAGAAATTGATTTGAATTGAAGCTTAAGAAAAATTGATATTTTATGGTTGAGTGAAGGGAGCAAGCAGTACAGAATAAATATAGATTGTTGAGAGCACGATCTAAAGTTTAAAGAGGTTATACACAATTTCAATAGTGTTTATTTAGTGTCATGCAATGTAAAATGTTCTTTATCAAACTGGCAAATTTTTTTACATAATTTTTCAATAAACAAAAACGTGATTAGATTCAAGCTGGTGAATATCTAATTTTCAAAATATTGTTATGGAATTAATTATGTGACATTTTGGCACTTGGAAGCAGTGGGCTACTTGGTACGAGGATGGGGGCAACATTAAGATAAAGAAATTTGGCTAAAACAATTGTCACTAACAATTTGTTATATGGAGTCCTGCGCAATAATCGAAAAAGTACTTGGTCTACTTGGGTCTGCCAATTTGGCCCCAACACCAAACGTGACTGGTTGACACCAAAAGTCTTATTTTAGTTTTTAAATTGAATTAGAAACATTTTTATTTGTGGGCTTTTAAAAGGTTTTGTTAAATTTTTCATTTAATTCGAACTCAGGGAATATGTTTTTGACAGGGGGAGTTAGCCTGTGCCGTCGGCTGACAGGCACAAGAATATTGCTCGCCTTAACTGAGGTTTCTTATAGAGATTCGATTTAAACCTCCTACCACTGGCGGACAATTACATGCTAATTTTTACCCTTCTCACTGCAATAATAGTGGATTATTCGAGCCATTTTTGGATAACCGTCGGCCTTCAGTTTTCAATAGACTTAGCTGCACCAGTGAAGTTCTATGTGGGCGGTCACATTTCCTCTATTGCTGCAAACTTCATAAATATAAATTTAAGAACTGAAAGAATTCGACAGAATGAAAGCGTCTTAGAGTTTAGTCTCTGAACGAACTCTTGGTTTTATGGGTCAATGAAGGAAACCGAAAAAGACAGACGGAAAAAAAATTTGCGGGTAGCGAATGGCCTATTTTCTTAAGGCACCCCGGGGAGATGACCTCTCGAGAGTAAATCAAGAAAAATTCGTGGATAAAATCGAATACCCTAAACATCATTTGTCTAAGAAGAATACGCCGAGACAGTGACGCACAGTGTGTGAACGAAGCGCTTTGGATCACAAGCAGATAAAAATGCTATGGAGGACTTTGGCCTATTTCCTAAGTGTGGTTTAGTGCATAAACTTAGCATCATTCTGTTAAAATTTTGAAGGCTGAAAATTACAAAATTTTCACAAAACAACCTTTAAAAAACATTTAATTTTTATTAAATCATTTAAGGAAACTATAAATTTCAATGCCTTTTATAACATAACTTATTACTGATGAAATTAAGTGCTGGAAAATCACTTAAAATTTCAACATTTCTATAAATTTTATAAAATAAAAAATGATTTCTGTAGGGAAAACAGCATGAAGTATAACACAGCACTTAAGCAAAGAAAAGCAAATAATAAATGACCATTAAATGAATGAACAAATGAAATAAAATTAATGATGAAAAGTTGTCATGGTAAATGATGAAAAATGACACGATAAATTATTTCACATTTCAAAGCAGGTGTTATGTAAAACTAAACTAAAAGGAGTAAGAAAAGTAAATTAACTCTAATCAAAAGACATTACTGACAAATTAAATATTCCAATGTTGTCCCTAAATTAAATATTAATAATTCATTTCAATTTCTTTTTAATTTTTTTGTTGTAATTTAAGATTCATTTACTTGAAGTATAAAAAAAACTAGACATCAAATTTATTTTGCAATTAAATCACAAGGTAATCCTTTCGACAGATTTTAAATTTTAAATTCCCCAAACCAAAGTAATAGTCATTTTATTTTTATTTCTTATTGTCATGTTTTTGTTTTCTTTTTTGCAGAAGCTTGTCACCCGTATGAACCATTTAAATGTCCTGGTGATGGCAACTGTATTTCAATACAATATCTGTGTGATGGTGCACCTGACTGTTCGGATGGCTACGATGAGGATGCAAGACTTTGTACAGCAGGTAAAATAAAAATGGAAAATTCTTATCAAAATATAAAATGAAATCATTGACAAGGAGATTTTCAGAGTTTGTGTAAATTTTTGATGAGAATTCTTGTCACATACAAGCAAGTTTTCAAATGAAAAATATTCTTAAAAATATTATTTTAAAAATTATTTCTTAATCTCAATGATTTACTTAATGTAAATAAAGTTAAGGTAGGAGATTATAATTTTTTTCTGATTTTAAAAAATTTTCAGAAAATGTTCCACAGCAAAATTAATTTTAAAAAATTGTTAACATTTGCATAATTGCGAAAACCTGTTCATGAACAGTTAAATAACGTCAGATTACAAAAAATTAAATTTTTAATGTATTTGCTATAAATGAGAAATTTTTGAATTATTTTTATAAACAGTATCGCAAACTAAAAACTTTTTGCATTTTTTTATTTATAAATTTCAATAAATGTGAATTAAAAAAAATCAGTTTTTAAAATACGAAATATTAAAAAGATCTCAAAATTTTTTTTTAAATATAGAATTGCGGATGAAATTTTCATAAAAATAGTAATGATACTTTTGAAGCAAATGTAGAATAAAAAGAAATTTTCAAAAGAAATCCTTTCGTATAGTTTGCTATAGTCAACAACTTGCTAATTTTTCTAAACTTGCATATTAATTTAAATTTTTTTCCAACCAGGATTTGAGCCATCGATCTTATAAATGAATGAAATTTGACTTTATTTTCGGCTTTTTGGTTATTTTTAATTAATTTGTAAACATTTTTAGAAAGAAAAATTATTTACAAATGTATGCGGACGTTTTCCAAAGAAAACAAGAAAAATTAGACGCTAGCAGAAATGAAATGCAGCATTTTCTGGACCGCCACATCCTTCATTCGCAGCAATCCTGGTTGGAAAAAAATTAAAAATTAAAACAAACGCTAGGCACCGAGTATTTACATTCATTCTTAACTCATAACAGTCAATATGATACTGAAACAGCGTCTATAATGTTGTGAACAAACAAGTATGAATAATTAAAAATAAAAAGTTGCATTTCGTGGCTACCAAATTGCTAGCACAAAAAAGCAACAACAAATGTACAAGACGAGTTACAAAGAGAACGACAAAGAAATGCTTTAAGTTGTGTGTGAACTTCGTCTCACCAAATTAACATTAAGATTAGTTGGTTAAATAGATGAATGTTTAAGACGTACATAGATGCAAAGAATGCTGATGAAAGATGTGGCGGTCCAAAAAAAGTTGCGTTTCATTCTTGTTTTTTTGGAAAACGTCCGCTTACATTTGTAAATAATTTTTCTTTCTAAAAGAGTTTAGAAATTAATTAAAAAGAACCAAAAAGCCGAAAATAAAGTCAAATTTCAAACTTGCATATTTTCATATAATTTCTTAAATTTCTTTTTATAAAACTATCTATAAATTGCACATGTTCATAAAATTTCCTCTAAATGACATATTTTCATTAAATTTCTTACGATTTCATAATTACATAATATTTTCTATAAATTGTAAATTTTAATGGAATTTTCTTAAATTAGACATTTCCATAAAATTTTCTTTAAATGCCATGCTTTCATAAAATTTCCTATAAATTTCATATTTTCATAAAATTTCCTATAAATATCATATTTTTTTTAAAATTTCTTATATATAGCATATTTTTATAATTTTGCTATAACTTGCATATTTTCATAATATTTCATAGTTATTTCATAATTTCAGAAAATTTCATATAAATAGCAGCTACTTATAAAATTTCCTATTAATTGCATATTTTCATAAATTTTCCTATGAATTAAATATTTTAATAAAATTTTTTATAGACTTTATAATTTCATAAAGTTGCATATAATAAGCGTATTTTTATGAAATTTCCAAAAATTTAAAAATTTCATAAAATTTCCTATAAATTCCATATTTTCATAGAATTTCTGATTAATTAAAAATTTTCATAAAAATTCCTATAAATTTTATACTTTTATAAAATTTCCTATAAATAGCACATTTCCATAAATTTTCCTATAAATTTCATACTTTCATAAAATTTCCTATAAATTACATATTTTCATAAAATTTCCTGCAGACAGCATAATTTTATAATTTTGCCATAACTTGCATATTTTCATAAAATTTCATAGTGATTTCATAATTTCAGAAAATTTTCTATAAATTACATATTTTCATAAATTTTCCTATAAACTACAGATTTTAAGAAAATATTCTATAAATTGCATACATTCATAAAATTTCTTATAAAAAGCATATTTTTATAGTTTTTTTTAACATACTTTCATAAGATTTCTTATTGATTTATTATTTTTATAAAATTTCTTTTAAAGGACATACTTTCATCAATTATCCGACGAGTTGCACACTTTCAAAAAATGTTCTATAAATTCCATTTTTGCATTATTGCAGACAAAATTCCTATAAAGTAAATATAAAGCAAAATTTTACTATCTTAACTATCAGAGCTATAAATTAATTATTCATTTCTGATATAATTCGCGAATCATTTATGGACTGAATTAGCAAATTTTGAATTAATTATTTTCACCCAAAAAAATAAAAAAAAATTAATTGAATGAAATTTGAGTCAGTTCAAATGAATTTGTTAGAAATTAATTGCAATTCGTTTCCAATTCAAATAAATCTTTAGAGTAAATTGCAATTATTTTCCCATACAAATAAATTTGTCAGAATGAATTACAATTTATTTCCAATTCATTTAAATTGAATCGATTTTAAATTCATTCAACTATAAATTTATTATTAACTCATTTAAATGGAGTTAATTGAAATTTTGATTGATTTTATAAGTAAAAATGTAATAAGCATCGCAAGGTTTTTTCTGATTATTGATCATTGAATATTTTTATTTTGGTGAAAAAAATTTCAATTTTTCAGTCACTCTAGATTTGCTTTAAGATATGATTGATTGCAACTCATTTTTAATGTCATTCATTTGAGAAGCAATTCATTGTTCAACTCATTGGAATGAATTCTTAATCACTTCAATTTAAACGAATTGGAAATGAATTGCTATTCACTTTAACAAATTCATTTGAATTCGAAAAGAATTGCAACTCATTCTACAAATTCACTTAAATTGAAAACGAATTGCAATTCATTTTTGATTAATTGTTTCAAATTTCATTTAATTCGTTTTTGTTGTGAAAAGAATTAATTCAAAATTAGTCTTATTCGTAACGAATTGACATCAAAAAAGAATGATTCATTGACAGCTGTATTAACTATTACTCTAACTGGCAGATTTTGCTTTAAATAGCAGAATGAAACATTTTCTACAAATATTAAGAATATTAATGAAATTAATCCCGAAATTTTTTTTAATTAAACCTGATTTTTTTTTAATACCATATATTCGAGAAAATTTCGGCCATTGTCAATTGTTTTGCACTTTAACAGCTGGTTGGCCAGCTTGCATGAACGGTTTTTAATTAAAAAAAATTACACAAATTTAAAATAGCCCTTGCAAAAATAAGAAAACAAATCTAACAACCAATGAAAGTAGCACCATGATAAATAATTAAGAAAATCAATTTATAAGTGAATTAAGATGCGTAGGTGCTCTTGTAAAATTCAGCCTTAAGGTATGCACTTCTTTTCCAACCTTTTAGAAACGAGCGCTGTAGAAAGAAGTTTAAAAATTTGTGCAACAGAATTGAAAAACAATACAAATGCTCTTTTCTTAAGTTTAGCTAATAAAGAACAATGGACTTCTCTATCTAAAAATTATTTCAGTTATTTACTCACTGTTGTGTATCTACGAATTCACACACAAACATTTTCATGTTTAGAAATTGTTGATTGTTTACACTTGCTTGAGTGTAACTTCATAAGTAACAGTACAAGAAGAATGCAAGAGCAATTGTACAAATGATGAACACAACATTTATTGCAATCAAGTTAATTTAAGATAGTTTACTATTTCTTGTTGAAATTGTGGTCTACACAAGAGAGTTTCAATATGAACACTGACAAACGTTTGTTCGTTTGTTTGTAAAATAAAACTGCAATATTTGTTCTTTTTTTTGTGTGTTTCTATTGGAAAAGAGTTAATATTGAATTGTTAGTTTGAGTAAATCAATCAATTTTACTTTTTAAAATCATTTTAAATTGAAAGCTAAACCTATTGTGGCTAGAAAATGTAATTGAAATAAGAATTGAAAATAACTTTTTAAAAAAAGTTCAAAAAGATCTTCTTTAATTCTTAATCAATCCACAAGTACGTGTAGTTTTGAACTATAGCGTTTCTTATTTTGGACTCTTAATAAAATCTAGATCAAGTTTTTGATATCGTAACGACACTGCCGAAAGAGCTATTGAATTAATAGAAGACAATAGTCATGTGAGTTGTCGCAAGAAGGAGCAAAATATATTTTATCTTTTTAACTCTATTTTGAACCCGGATAGGGAGTAATTTGTCTTTATCCTACTAGACCCGTATTTTTTCACAAGCTGTTTGTTCGTACCTCATTAAGTTGTTTGATCTAGCATGTCCAAGTCTTTTTACTAAGGATCTCCAAACGACACTATCCCATCCCTGTTGTACACTAGAAACAAAAGAACATTTTATTATCATTATTGTTTAAATTTGTGGGTAGAAAACCTGTATCGTTGTCAATTTTAAATAAATTCTTTTGTAAATGAACAGAAATTATTTTGGCTTAAGTTCATTTATTTTTTAATTTCTAAAAGTCTTTTTTTTAAAAATAAAATTTTTATTTTTACAAATGTATGTGTACGTTTTCCAAAGAAAACAAGAAAAATTAGACGCTAACAGAATGAAATGCTGCACTTTCTGGACCGCTACGACCTTCATCAGCATTCTTCGCATCTATCTACCTTAGTTGTGTATTTTTATAAACATCATCTATTTAACCAACTCACTTTTTTATAATACTTCACAGTTCAAATAATTAATAAAAATTAAATTATAAATTCTTTTGCTTTCACTACACTTCTCGTTTTGAATATATTTGCAAAAATTGCATACTTTAAGGCTTCACAGTTTATAAATGCACTAATGTTGCCGTTTGGTTAATTTTTTTGTAACTTTAATTTTTAATTAATTAATTAATTATTTAATTTTTTGCCTTTTTTTTCCTGACATATGAAATATAACTTTTTACTATATTTTATACAAATTACATTAAATTACTATTTATTTAAGTAAAATTTCAAAATGTAACTTTTAATAAAAATTTGTAACTTTTTTGAAGAAAAAAAACGTAACTTTTTATTGTCTGATTATTTGTCCTGAGCCTAATGCTAATAACTATTGAATAATTAAACACCACGTTTGCTTCCTTTCAACATATTTTAGGCGGAGCTTGATATTTTTATCTTCTTCGATTTTTATATTGGCCAGCTAAAAATTTTAAAACTTATCGCAAACCTAGTTATACTGCCTCAAATGCCTCTATTATATTCAAACAACTTTCTCGATATCCTTTTTCTTTCCTTTAATAGCACCAGCCGATGTTCTAAGTCCTCAACTGTGCCTTTTCTTATTAATCCGTCCACCTCTTGCGAGGCTTTCTAAACAAAAAATTGTGAAGCTTAGCCCAAAGGTTTAGCCCAGTTAAATTATGAACATATGAGATATTCCACTTAAAATAGGTAATAATGCCACACTTTTATGTGTCAATGAAGTTTAAATAATAGTTTCCCTCTGAAATGCGCCAGTATAAAGATAAATGCTTCATCAAAAATTTTAACTAATTTATTCGAAGTGTTACTGTTAGAATTTCTCAAGTTTGTGCTATTTTTTGGGAACCTTCAAATTTAGCTCCACGTTTTGGAAAATCCCAAAGCTGGGATGTAAAAACTAAACCATTGCCTTTAATTATTCTTAAAAGTAGTTTATGGCCCAAGGGAAATATATGGGTTTTAAAAAACCCAATTTTGGGATTTTTGCTGTATGATTTGGGAATTTTTGAATTTCACTATTTAAACCTGAGATATTTGTTTTCTTACTTACGTTGATTGCTCCAATACGTAGAAGGACACAATTTGATCCAAATGCTTTTTCAAATGAAGATTTAACTTCATCTAAAATTTTTATACCTTCGCGAGTTAGAAATTTTAGTTAAATTGTAAAAATTTCTATATTCGAAAAGAATTTTACAAAACATTGTTACATTCATATATGTACATCTGTTTGTATCTTTATTTCTTTAACCAACTTTTCAAATTAGATATGTGGCTCTGCAGATATATTGGGATGCCACCTTGGCGAATTTCCTAAATACAAGGGAATGTAAAGATTAATATTGGGATACGAATAGTAGTTGGCTTTTTAAATTTATGCAACAAGTAACAGATGTGTCCTAAGATGCTACCTTAGCGAACGTTGGTTTTAAATAGTTGCGGAAAGCTTTAAAAATGTTCCGTTTTAAATTCCAAATAATAAGGATTTTAACAACCTTTAGCAGTTTTTAGGTTGCTTTTACTTAAGTTTAAAAAGCAAGTGTTGACGCCAAACTTTATAAAATTTTTAAGAAACGTCGATGAAAGCCGCTGAGCACCGTATTTGCTAATCTGTTAGACTTCCTGTTTGAGAGTGACACATTTTATCCGAAATCCAAATTGATGACTTAGAATACATACATCCTGGCTCAGTATGGTGTTCAGGTATTTTCAAATTTTCAATTTATCAAATAATTCTTATATGTTTGATAACAGGGCAGTGTTTCTAGCTTTATTTGACTCTAATCTTTCTTTGGTCTTATAAAAACTAAAGAAATCTTGCATTATAGAGGAGGTTTTAAGGCCCAGAATGACATTTAAAATTAATAAAAAAAAACACGTTGATGAATACCTGGGTCATAAATTAAATAAAACTAAGCGTCGTTCTGTTAAAGCTTCATCATATAGATGCCTCTTTGATTTTCTCTGCAGAACTACACTTCCTTAGTAGACAACCTTTTATTTCATTTAATGTGTTTAAAGAACACAACCACACATATTCATTTTGCAGTAGCAAAACTAAAAATCCCTTTTAACACACACTGTTGCTTAAGTTTTACCACTTGCTCTATCATAGACATTACCCTCACTCTGACCACAAATTGAGTACCAAATTTTCTTATCCGATGACTTGAACATTTGAAATTCTCTTTAGAATTTTCTTAACTAACTTGAAGCTTATATAAACTATTAATTGATATAAAACAAATAATAACACAGACACACGCTAATAGATAATGGTAGATATGTCAGCTTTAGGTGAATGGAAACTCGTCAAAATAGCAAATTGTCAAAAAATTTTAGGAGGCAAATAAATCTTGTAACAAAATAAAATCTATTGAATTTAATCAAAGCCTCTAGCAAAATTTTTATAGAAAATAATTACAATACAATTGTTTCAATTCAATTCAATTTGTTCATATTTTTTTTTTTTTTTTGTGTCTATTTTCTCACATGAATTAAATAAAGCCGCAGGACTTAAAAACAATAAACATTTTCAAATAAGAGTTATGCGACATTTAATATAAAAAATATTTAATTTGGCTTTCAGGGCACTTTAAAAACTTTATTTGATATTTAACATTGCAGTTTTTGTGATGTAAAACTAATTTATGTTATGAAACAAGGACATTTTTATTTAAAATATTTGAAAATACTAACACAGATTTGACACTGATTCATACAAGCAGAAGAGGTCAGTATAAAAAAAAATAATTTATATAACATTGACCCAAAGAGCAAAGAAGGAAATTTTGTTTGCAAATGCTGCTTTTATTTGTCTGTGTTTTGGCAGCATGTAGTTATAGAAAACTAAATATAGAAATAGAAAATACATATTGCATATTAAATTTAAAACAAAATCCTTTGATATTTGTTTTTCAAATTGTTTCACAAAAATTTTTTAAAATGTTTATTTTTCAATAGAATAAAATATTTATTCATATTCTATAATTATACCCTTCTGCATGTGATTCTATTTGTAATTTCTATGGTATCCATTTCCGACTCAATAAAGTATATATTGTTAGGTTTTTCGCTTTTTAGACTAACGTACGGATTCTTTTGATTGCAAATACCACTGTGGCTCATCAAAAATTCTGTGTTCTTACTTTCTGGCTTTATCTTGCTATACATTTTTATCCTACGGTCCTGTGAATCCTATGGTCTCGTATTTACCAATGCGTTAATAATCACGCAAACGCAGTCATCCACGCTACACTACTGTGTTATTCCGGCGAG
The DNA here is from genome assembly GCA_916610165.2 of Gymnosoma rotundatum. Classification (NCBI taxonomy): domain Eukaryota; kingdom Metazoa; phylum Arthropoda; class Insecta; order Diptera; family Tachinidae; genus Gymnosoma; species Gymnosoma rotundatum. The sequence goes on along the minus strand of OU744336.1, from coordinate 171,771,754 downwards.
ACATGAATTACTCGATGGCTTGTTTAGTAACCTTAACCATCCACAAACAACTCCACTACGTTTTCCATCCAAGTCAGTCATCCTCTTTATCTAATAGCCACAACACAAGTCCACCATACACTGTTGTAATATGCTGTTATACTTCCCTGCGCTAACCGCTACCCTTCTTACTGTTTATTATAAACGCCGACTTAACAATTATCCTTTACTCTTATATTAAATTAGACGTCTTCACTAAATTATCTTGCAGTGGCTTCACACAATAATTGTCTTTTTCTTTCCGGGGAGTTCGTACTGCTGCTTGTTAATTTTTAATTGCATTACAACAGTTAGTATTTTCTTTTTTACGCATTTGTAAAGGTGGAATCGAACTCATGGTCTTCAGTTTTACAGCACGCACCTCTACCAATGCAGCCATTGAGAGTGTTCAGCTAATTACGGTATTATTCTATACCCACACCATTAGTGGAAGTAACAGATTCACCACGCACATACGGGCAACAAAAACTGGCGTTGCCAGATCTTATTTCCGTAACAATATATTCTGAGTTCTTATGCATAGCAAAGTCGATTGAGCGATGTTCGTCTTACCCTCCATATTCGGGTTGAGGTCAGCTTAGCCAAGCCACTAGTTGAGCTAAAAAAATTTAAATACCCCAATCGATCAGATATAGTTTCGAAAATTCTGCGATTGAAAATCTGCAAGATCGGTCTATGTCCTTCGGGGCAACGGGTAAAACACCACGCCTGCCTCTAATTTTGTCTATGTCATTTGGAAAAATGAAGTAACTCCAGCAAAAAAAAAAAATTAAAATAAATGGGGTGATAGAGAATTACAAAATAAGAAGAAACACATCATATTGGCCGAGTTATGGGCCTCTAAATTTTTCAAAGAAAAGTACGATTGTAATGAATAACTTTTTTGTAAAATGTCGCATACCGAGGGTGGGGTCATTTAAAATTAATTATTTTCAAACTGTCATGAATTACTTTAATAAAAATATATTATTTTTAAATGAATTAATAAAAAATAAATTACATTAGTTTTACAAAAATTTATAAGAGTTTCTTAATGTAGCAAAATTCGTCAGCCACCCTGTACTTAACGACTTTGGGCATTTTTGGGCATTTGATGTTGTCAAGTTGTTGTCACATAAATATAGTTAACGTCAATCTAAAGCAGCTGATCAGCATCGAATCAATATTTCTGTATTCTACAAAGGTTTTGTTTCTTCACTTCGTAACAATATCCACATGGTTGTTGTTATTGTAATATAAACTTAAGTGTGATGAATTGCTTCCATAATTAGGCCATTATGACGGTCGCTAAGCATGAAATTAATTAAAAAACACGCTACACCACTGTGTTACTTCGGCCAAATTTAAGCTCCTCGATATCTTCTTTGGCAAAAAGGCATCTTAAATTACCCAGTACTTTTAATCAAATCAGCCTTGGCTACTGCCTATTGTTGTTATGATGTTAATTTTTTCCGCCCATAAATGCTCCTTGCTCTACTATAAAGGCGACTTAACCATCTCAACTGCGCTGCTGTTTTAAAATAAATGCGCCTTAAAAATCTTATTAGATGTTCCAATATCTTTGAGCCTTTACCAACGTATTATTCGTGGGTAGACAAAAGCACTGGTGTCTTTCTCTTTTCTATTTTAGAGGTTCTAGGTGGTTTTCATTTATTCCAATTCTAAACAACTCTCGTCTAGCGCAAGCACAATAATAATTACTTTTCTTTATATTTATGATGCTGGTAGGAATTGAACTCATGAACCAAATAGCTTGCAAATAGCTCTATGGTTAAGCAATTGCTATTTTTTTTATAGATTTAAATAATACTTTAAATTTATCAAAAAAACAAAAAAAAAAATATATGTAACAACGAAGTACGCGAAACAAGGTATTAGAAAAATTTAAAAGTGGTGGAAGGATAAAATTAAAAACAAACTTTCCATAGATTTTTTTAATTTGTTACTGGATTTATAGCTGGGGTTTTATATGGCACTAAAAATTGTTACACAATGTGATTAAGAGTTTTAAAAATTTAAAAAGATTTTATATATTTTTTTAACATAAATTCATTGACTTATGAGCCACGAGCCAAATTGCGATGCTTAATTAATTGAAACCAGTAATCAATTAATAATACAAATTTGTTATAAATATTTTTAAGCCATTTTGGGAGTTAAAAATTGCACCAAATAAAAAACAAAAATTTCTGCCACTAAAGAACTCAAACTTTTATCTCTTTTTCTTTTAGCAAAACGACCACCAGTTGAAGAAACCGCTTCATTTTTGCAAAGTCTTTTGGCATCACATGGTCCCAACTATTTGGAAAAATTATTCGGCAGTAAGGCACGAGATGCTCTCTCGCCGTTGGGTGGTGTAGAAAAGGTGGCGATTGCTTTAAGTGAATCACAGACTATAGAAGACTTTGGTGCAGCACTGCACTTGATGCGGTAAGTACTTGATATATATTTTTAATTAAAATTTTTATTAATGCTAAAAGAAAATAACAAACATCAAGAAAAGCAACTTAAACGTAAATTGTTTTAAAAACTAAGTCTTAAACAAAAGATTAAAGATTTATAAAATTTTTGCATTCAGCTTAATTTTGTTGTTGGTGTTTTGGCTGTTTTGGCTGCTCAATTTATGATTATTTAAGGGCATATAAAAATTGAATGAAACCAAAACTTAAAAATATATAAGCATCAGTGTTGCCCTTTGGTTTCATTTTTTAATTTTTTTTTTAACTTTTGAAGGCTCCACGTAACATTTTTAATTTTGTTATATTTGGCCAAATTTTCGTAAATTTTGATACAGACACGTAATATAGTAATATCACTGAAAAAGCACTTGATTCATTATTTGAAGTAAGAAGCTCTCTTAACCACAACCTTGCAACTGCTATCAAAATCCCCCATAAAAAATTGGTTTGAAATAAACAAAAAATAATGTCACTAAAGTTTTATTGCAATCACAAAATGTTTCTTGCTTCATGTTTAGAAACAGCAAAATGTTTCTGGCAACAATTTTTCCCAACTGTAAAATAATATGAGCTGCACTAATTTTATGCAGAGAACTTTGTTCAAACTTGCTCAAATTATTACCAACTTCTGTTATTTCGCTTGAAAATTTTTAAAACTTGCTAGTGGTACCAAACAAATACTTCGATTTAGAAGAAAGTTGTGTTTTTAAAATTCCTTGAAGAAGTGCCGGATTATATTTGAGAATAATTTTCGGTAATTTAATGTTAAAGTTTTCCGCAAATAAAATTCAAATTTGTTTTTAATAACAGTATTTTTAAAATAATTGAAGTAGTAAATTCTATGAAAGCTCAATCTTCAAAGAAAAATTTTAAACAGATTTAATTAAAAAATCTTACTTTAATTTTATTGATCGATTTAACTAATTTTATTATCGATTCGTTCGTTCAATTCAATTAATCGGTCAATTTGAACAACAATCCTTATTGTATGTGATTTTCTTGTCTTTTATCAAACACCCCATTTAGACACGCAAATTTTACTTTGCAAGGTTTTGATTTTATGCGAGAGAGAGAAAGAAAGAATGATGGACAGTACAAGCTTTGATGTACTCGCAAAGTTGCCATGTTTTTCTTTCGTTGCTTATACACAGTGGTTTTGATACAGAGGAGAAACCCTTGCCACATAGAAAACAATATAAACAGGTTTTCTGTAGGTTCTGAGACATATATAGTGTTTTTTTTTTAATTATCAGGAAAAAAGAAACAAAACAAAAACTGGATATTTAACAAGAAAAAAAAGAGCACAAAAATTTTCTCTTTCACACAAAAAAAAAAAGAAAAATAATTATTATTACTCGTAAAAAAAAAGAATTTAATTACGAGGGCTGCTCTATATATTTCTGGCCTAATAGTCAAAATGCGAATATTTATAATCGAAAATGGTTGTTTTTCAAAGTATTCTCAAAGTATTCTCCAGCATGGTGAACAATGATTCGTCTTCTCTTGTTGGTTTTTCGAATTTCTCCGATGACTTCAGGCAAACAAACTGTAGTGTACCACTCAAAAGTGACCGTCCTACGTTGCTCAAGCGAAACAGTCGCCACATGACCAGTTTTGCCGAAGAAACAGGCGACCATTTGCTTCGAAGTGCTTCTTCCATGAACAACTTTCGTTGGATTTTGCTCGTCTTTGAAGACCCACACGGTCGATTGTTGTTTCGTTACGGGCTCATACGCATAGATCCATGATTCGTCATCTGTGACGATCTTATAAACGTCTTTTAAAGCACCACAATCGTATTTTTGCAACATTTCTTTGCACCAATCGACACGAGCCTTTTTTGAGCGACTTTTAAATTGTGCAGGATCCAACGAGAACAAACCTTTTATACGGCCAGGTGTTCATGCAGCATCGAATGTATGCTGGTGGAAGAAATGTCCAAGGATGTCTCTATCTCTCGGTATGTCGCATGTCGATCTTGCATTATGAGTTCACGCACGGCATCAATGTTCTTTGGCACAACAGCCATTTTTGGACGACCTTCACGGAATTCGTCTTTGAGCGAGCTTCGGCCACGATTAAATTCATCGCCATACAAAGATTTAAGATCATCAATGCACTCTTGTCGTGATGATCCACGTCGAAAGTTGTGAAAATGTTCACGAGTTAATTCTATTTTTTTCTATATTAATTTTTTCAAGTCACTGTTAACAACACAAATAATGGTCGTTCGTCAAAACGTTTTGAGTACGATTATGCTTAAAAATGACAAACTTTCCATTCGAAATGTCAGATTGCACTTGGCAGCACTCAGTGTTGCCAGGTCAGAAATATATATAGCAGCCCTCGTATTAAATTGCTTAAAACTGTGATAGGATGTGGCGGGATAATTCCAGCTTTTTTTCCTCTGTGCTATTTCTTTAGTTTACTTAAAAAACACTTTTTTCTTAAATTTAAATATTACCAATTTTCAATTAAAAATGAAACACTATTAAAAAAAAAATTTTTTTTAACTACTGTTAATTCAAACAAAAATGAATTTTTTACTTGCATAAGTACATATATATACATATACAGCAACTCCGTTTAATACACAAAAAATCAACTGAAATAAAAGAACATGACACAAAAAAAGAGAAGAAACAAATGAACGACAGTGATCCGTACACCATATTATAAACCGTACACTGGCCCATTTCGTTTAAATAAGTCAAACGCTCAATTTAACCCGTACAGTATTGAACGAAAAGACCTGATTTAAACGACCTGATCATGCGGTTCAGTTGATTGATTCGGTCAATATAACTCGTTCGTTCGCTAACGACATAGCGCTAGTATATACATATATTCTGACTTCTTATACATAGCGAAGTCGTTTGAGCGATATCCGTCTGTCCGTCCGTGTTACTGTTGAAATCGTGTTTGCGAGGCAAATTGATTTCACAAAAAAATGTATGTCAATCGATCAGATATAGTGTCGAAAGAGGTGCTATTGGAAACTAGCATGATCGCTCCATGTCCTTCGCGTTAGCAGGAAAAACACCACTCCTAATTCAAATTTTTTCATGTCATTTGGAACAATAGCCTTCATAAAAAAAAGTGTATGTGGTGTGATATAGACTTAAAAATTGAGAAAAAATATCAAGTGAAAAAATTGCCGCTCACCCATATTTTCCGAGTTACAGGGCTCTGAAATTTCCAAATTTTTTAAATAGAAATATGGGTATCATTTTTAGGCTTTTGAATAGATCTTCAAGGAAATACTAAAATGTGCTTAAAAAATGCTTAACCCATTTGGACAGTTATATATATGCTGCACCAATTTTTGTTTAATTTTTAACTTCCTGTCACCCCAATATTTACTTATTTGATTGGAATTACTTCACTAAACTAGATTTGCCTAGATAGTGAATGATATATAAGTTTCGGAATAGCCGAATATAGCACTCCTACTTGTTATATTTTTTTTATGTTTTTGTTCAGTAAATTAATTTTTTGCCTTGTTATTTTCCCTGAAATATGAAATAAAACTTTTAAATATGCAATTAAATTAAATTTATGGTAAATTACAAAATGTGACTTTTAATGAAAAAATGTAACTTGTTTGAAGGAAAATCGTAACTTTCCTTGGCAACACTGACACCAACTTAAAAATATATATGCATGTGTGTATGAGTGTGTCTATGTGCTTGTGCAATATAATAAATGTATAAATTTTAAAATAAGTTTTTTATTAAAACTAAAACTAAGTTCATATGAATTTTTTCCAGTAATTTAAAAACTTAATTAACTATGTATTGGTTTTAGTGGTTAAGCATGTAAATGTTATTTAATAACGATTAATTTTTAATTAACTTTTATTTAAAAATTTTTTTATTTCAATATAAAACCGCATAATCTTCATTAATTAAAAATTGTTTTACTTATTAGAATTCCAACCATAAAAATGTTTTTTGCTGATGTTCAAGGACAAAGTTATTAATATGACAAGGGGAGAATTTTACTAGAAATTAATTATTTAACAGTTTGAAAAATTAAAATCTGTCATCACGTTTTTTACGTGTGCAACATGTTAATAGAAAAATATAGATATGAGGGAGGGTCTTTATTAGTGTTTTTGTTTTATTAAAAATATTTGGCAGTCTTTTTATTATTTACTGCTAAGTTAAATTGCAATATATTTTTAACGAATTTAAAATTTTTCATATATAAAGGGTAGAACCGTAACCCAATGAATATCGCTTCATTGTCTATTCGCCTGTTTCTGGTACCGTAAAAGTCGGAAGTTTGAAATTTTCCCAGAAGGTTCATTAGGCCGCTAATACAACGAACATTAAAATGAGTTCAAAAATTAAAATTAAAAGGAGTCCCCATAAGAACTTGATTTTAATGAATAAAGCCTTATCTTTTGAACTCTCAGAGGCAGACGAACGTTAAGTTGAAATTCCCAATAATTCCCTGAAAGTAATCTATTTCAGGTTATTGCAAACAAAATTGTGCATCACAAATTATCTTTTTCATTTTTTTTTATGTTATCTGCTTTTTGTGTTGTGCGTGGTCAAAGTTAAAGTTTTTTAAAGTTTTTGAAAATAGTGGTAATAACTGAAAAAAAATTTTAATTAAATTTTTGTATTTTCCTACCATAAAATTAATATTTTTTTAATGAAATCTTCAACTTCAGGTATTTGGAAACTTAGATGTGTATCTCATTTAAATATTTTTGTTGTAGAAATATTTTTAATATTTTTTTTAATTGGTATAAAAAAAAATACTTTTCCACTTTTAAGTAGAAATTCAAATCTGGGGTGGAATTGTTACATCCGTGTTCGTATCGACAATCGTACGAAAAAAATTACGTGATACGTTAATCGTATGAACTAAGTGGTATTATGACATACGATTGTAAACGGATCGTAATGTTTTGAATGATTCACAATAGTTTTTAAATTAAAAAATTCTAGAGCTAAATAAGAGCATTCAGGCTGGTCAATTTTTTCAAATTTTGTTGTTTCCAAAGGTCAAAACCGATTTTTTGCCTATAGCGCTTGATTCAAAAACTGCTGCTTCATTTAACACTTCTTCACTTGGCACCAAAAGCTTTTCTTAATAAAGGCCTCTGGTTTTTCAATTAAAAAGAAAATTTTCTTTGCTTGATACCTACCTTTGATCAGCCTGAAGCACAAAATTATAAATATAAATTATTTTCTTGCAAAAATATAAATTGCGAATTACCTATCTTAAAATCTCTACATTACTAAGTGGTGGTACTAGTGCGTTCATACACTTAGAAAGCTCATCAAATAGTATGTAGCAGAAGATTTTAATATGCCCAATTAGGAAGCATGTTTTTTTGCCAAATTTTTGTGTTCATTCATAAATCTAGATTGAACTTATTGTAATAATAACTGTATCATAACTAAAATTAAATTTATTTAATTCGCATTTTTTTTTAGCGAATTTGTTGCATTTTTCATCTTATTCGAACAAAGTTTTGTTAACGTATGAAAGTTCGTAAAAAACGTACGTTCATTTATACGATAAAGTATGTTATAATCTGCATTATTGTGAATTATCATCCGTTAACGTATGTCATAATCCGAAAAACGTATTTTTACGATACATGTGGTACGTTCACGAATGTGACGATTCCACCCCCGGTTCAGGCAAGTTTGGTTAAAAAAAATTGAACTTTGGGAACTCAATTGACGGAAATACAGCCAGATGTCTTTTACAAAATCCCGAAGCTTCTGCGGAAATTACAAAAATCAAAAAGTTACATACTATTTTAGTTGCTTCATCGTGAGGCTGCTGTAGTCTAGGTGGTAAGCACGTTGACTACAAATCTGGCTGACCTGGGTTCAACCCTTGCTGCAGTCCAAAAATAAAAAATATTTTTTTCTGTTTAATGGTATAAATACAAAAGCAGAATTAACATAAAAACATGCAGCCTCCTTCGTCGGTACTTCTTCATAGCATATTCGCCGGCGAAGTAAAATAATTAATAAAATGGCTATATCTATCTCCTTTCACCACCTTTCTTCTCTCTCAACTATCCCTTTCCTAAAGAATGTAGCACGGTTGCGAACTAAGTAGGCATATTGATGCCTGAAGTGCTACTTCTCTTTAAAAAAAAAAAAAAAATTGCCACCGCTATCACCTTGTATTTAATTCGCCTTGGAAATTAGTTTAATGTGACTACTGCAGCGAATTAAGCCCAGACAACAACCTGCCACCTTGTTGCCTTGCTGTTGACAAAATAATCATTCTCATATAAATACATGCAATCTAGTTTTGATATTTTGTAGTCGGTAGCTGCTGTCTCGAATGTGTTTACAGCATAATTTCTATTTTTATTGGCGACAATAAACAGTTTAGTGATGTCAGTACAATAAGACATGTAAGTGCTTAAAATCTCTTATTATGAAAAACGAAAAGAACAATAAAAATATAAAATAAAAATTATTTATTTGAAGACTTAAGTGTAAATCTATAATAAAACTGTAACAGGATAATTTCAGTACATGAAATATTAAAGGAAAATAGTGTTGCTGGTGAAGACAATAATTGATTTGAAATACAAAATACCTTTTTATTGAATTCTTATCTGTCTCACGTAAGTGCTGCTGAATAGATTTGAGTAAAGTTTTGTGAGGAGATACTTTAGAACCTTGGTTCAAACATTGATTTTTTCGTAAAAAAATAGAGAAACAAATGTAAAATCACCCAATTTTACCGGTATAATTGTACTTAAACAGTTGTCATCACATTTTAGTATTGCATATAAAAAACTTTTAACAATTTTTACATACTTTACAATAAATACATAATTTTTGAAATTTAAATTTTAAAAAAAATTAGAAATGCCAAACAGACGAATTAAAAATACTACAATTGACATGACGAAAGTATACGAAGAATAATTGTAAAAATTTCAAATGAATGTATTAAGATGTATATAAAACTAAAATTCCTCTTTGTGTGGACAACATTTAGTTAAAAAGTTACTTCTGTTCTTAGTACTTGCTGCTTGAAGTACTGATATTAATTTCAATTGTCGTATGGGACAGCTGTAAATATTTAACACAATTGGTTTTAATAGACATCATAAAACTGTTGTTTTTAATATTTTTTATTTTAGTGGACAAGAAACTACTTGTTATTTATACTGATACGCACTACAGTACTTATTATTGCTTCTGAGAAATACTTCAATATATTTTCAATTTTAAAGACAATCCAAACGAAAATGTACGTATTATTCTTCTATTGTAAAAACAATTTCTTGACAAAAAAGAAGTTTTAAATATTTTAATTAATTGTAGAACTTTTTACAAAATTTTCTTTAAATGTTAAATAATTTCCTAAATAATTTTCAATTTTTGAAAATGTATTCAATATCTTCAAATTTAAACATTTTTCTTGGTTACAAAAAATTTCTTATTTTTGTCACATAACCTTATGTGAACGTTTGTCATTTAAAATATTACTTGATATTGCCAAATATATTCTCATAACGTTTCTAGCTTCAGGTCAAGTTCCAATTAGAGTTTATATTCAATTAAATAATGACTACGGCAAAATGTGTCGACAAGTTAATTAGAACGTGAAGAAAAACAAGTGGTCTTGACACTTAAACCAAAATATTTCTATGTAGTTGAAGGGATAATTAATACTACAAGCAAAACTATACAGAAATATGTTAAAGCAATTTAAAGCAAAGTTCAAGGCAAAACACCAATATTAAGTGTAAAGAAAGACATCAAAGGCTTTTTGAGTAAATACAAATGGAATATAATTTATTTCTGGTGTGTTGCGGTAAAAGTTTAAAATACATTTTTCAGCTGCTAATTAGACCTATGCACTAGTGTTCTGTATGCGACATAGGCCTACCTTTTATTTTCAATGTATGTTCAAAAAACCATTGGTTAAATGCGGACACCTTTTAAGTTTCAATTTTAGTTTTTTTCCTTTTTCTTACACAGTTTAAATTTCAAATATCTTCATTTCAGTTTTGGAAACATTTTTCAAATAATATAAGATTAAATTGACTTTTGCAGTTTTCGTTTAAGTTTAAAAAAAAACCATTTTGATTACGAACAAAATTTTTTTAAAGTCCTGAACTTACTTTTTTTTCCTAAAATTTATAAAATAATATTTGTTTTCTTATTTTTCAGCTCCGATTTGGAACACTTGCGTTCGGTGTTTATGGCTGTGGAAAATGGTGACTTGGGCATGTTGAAATCATTGGGCATTAAGGACTCTGAACTGGGCGATGTAAAATTCTTTTTGGAGAAGTTAGTTAATACCGGTTTCTTAGATTGAGTAGCACCAGATCCGGCTTCTGGATTTTATTATGCACATTCTTTGCCCATCAATCCCAGTTTTTATTCATATTTAGGCAATACTTACGAAAGTTACTATTAAAGTTGGTAAAATGCCATTTAACATTTTCTTTAACAGTTTTTTAAAAACTTCGTTGTTGTGTTATTTTATTTAAGTTTAAATCAATTTTACATTTTTTTATTAAAAAAAACTACATAAAACCCACAAAAAAAAATTAAAAAAAAACGGAAACATTTTCTGCCGCTCTCTAAAGCTTCTAATTTTCATATTTTTTTTTTCTTTCCACTCAAATTCTTTTTTTAAGTTGTCTTTCATTATTCGTTTTCATGTAAATTGGTAAAAATATCTCCAAAATAAACATCAAAATAATGTGTAAATTTTATTAAAATGCGGAAGCAGGATCGGCTAGAACAATGAAAAAAAAAATGATTTACAAAAAAAAGTTGTATGAAAAAATTAAAAATTAAAAAAAAACTAAATGTATTTTTAGCTCTTTCCTTAACAGTCTTAGTGTTTTTAGAAACTTTTATTTATTTCAAAAGAACAATTAAAACCAAATGGTTTTCTATCAATGTGTTTCCTTTACAATATAAAAAAAAGAATGAAGTATCTCACACAAATACACACTCAAAAATAATATATAAAAAAATTAGAAAAAATAACAAATCCAATTAATTAGTATTAAGAAAATCCCCCTTAAAGCCCTGCAGCTAAAATTAAATTTAATTTAGTTATAAAATTATTAAAATTATAAAATAAAAAAATATTTTATTTAGAGGAAGATAAAATAATTTTTACACACACTCCCTATTTAAGAGAAAAATTTAAAATAAAGAGAGAGGAATAGCATGCCGTGTCTATGATAATTATTATGAAAATATACTAAAGTATATTTTAAATTAATAAAAATTAAATAAAAAAATAAAAATATTATTAAAATAGAAATATAATAAACATACATATTTCAGAAATTGTTTAAATTTCAATAAGATAAAAAAAAATAAGAATCAAGGCGTAACTAGTTTTAAAATGAAGCTTCATAAAGTGGTTTACTTTTAAGACTAATTGCTCTAATTTAAGGAAATATTTTTTTATAAATTTTTCTTCTTCATTTAAATAATTTTGAAACTTTTTTTTTCAAATATATAAATTTATTTATTAAAATTCTTAAAAATATTTTTTTTAATATGTTAAAAAAATTGAATTTTTTTAAGTTTAAAAATATTATTTTTCTATTTGAAATTAAAACAACTAAATAAAACATTAATTTAATTATTTTATTGAAGAAAAAATATTTTTTTTTTAAACTTAAACAAAATATATCTTTAAAGCTTTCGCAATAAATTGAAAAAGTAAACCGCCACATTTAGAGAAGTCACTTAACTTAACTTAAAAGTATAAAAATTGCTTAAATGTTAATTAAAAATAAACGCAAAAAAAAACTTTAAGATCTGGCAAATATTTGTTGCTAAATATTATACTTAATTAAAAATTTAAATAAAATAAATCTCTTACATATCAATTTATTACACCAAATTAATCCTTAATATATTTACTAAAAAAAATTAAAATATACACATATAATATATAATATATAAAAACTCTTTTTAAATGTTAAAAATTACAAAAAAACTTGTTAAAGTATAAAACGAAAAAACTCTGCTTGAAAGTGTTAAACAAATACTAGATAAAATAATTTACAAATTTATAAAAATTTTGATATTTTTGATTTAATTTTTTTTTTTTTTTAAGGAATTTCATATATCAGTGAGCAATAAAAGCTGACCCTTTAAAAAAATATTGAAAAAAGTTTAAAACAATATTTTTAAGTTTTTTTTTATTATTAAGCTTCTTGGTTATGACATTTTGTAGGTTGATGCTCTTGCTTAGGAGGTAAATTAAAAATATTTCAAAATAATACATTTAAATTATAAAGCTTTCAAATATAGAAAATTTTTAAAGTGCAAGGTTTTAATTTTAACCCATTTTTTTTTTTTCTTTTTTTTAAGCCCACAGTAGCCTAAAATCTAAAAAGCTTTCAAAAAGCAAACAAATTTACTGAACATTTTTAATTAAGCTTTTTTAAAACGTTAAACTTTTTTAATCATTTTATTTTATTAATTTTTAATCTTAAAAGCAAGCTGCTTTAGACTCAATTTAAAGTTTCGCATTGACTAAGTTGAAAAAAGCATTTTTACAAAAATACTAAAAGCTTTTTTTAACTTTGTAAATGACATAAATTTTTTTCTAAATTTACGAAAATATCTTATATTAATTAAATTTTTTTTAGGCTGAAAAGTACAAATATTTTCATAAAAAAAGCTTTTTTCTAAAAAGTTATTTATCTTTCAAGTAAGAAATATATATAAAACTTATTTATTGAATCTATTTTGAATATATCTTTATAATAATCTGTTTTATTTTATAAGCTTAAAAATAATAAGTTTTATATAACAAGCTGTGAAGTATTGCAGCCAATAAAGCTTTTCTTAAAAGTTTAGTAATTTAAATTATTTATAGGAGCATGAGAATGATAATACAAAACGTCAAATATTTGTTTAATTATATTAGCTTAAAGGTTTTGCGGTGTTTAATTATTATTTTGAATAGCTTACAAGTAAAAATGAAATTAATTTGATACTAAAATTGTGGCAAAGAAAAAAAGTTAAAAACTACAATTGATAAACTTTTTACACTTGCTTAAAAGTTTCTAGGTAGAAAAGAACGTTACAAGAACGTTACATACTGGTTACTGAAGCTACCTGAAGCTTTTGCAGAAAAGCTTTATAATTGAAAACTTTTGAAATTTGTTTTTATAAAATTTTTTTCATAATATTGTTAACGAAAAAGGACTATTACTCTCTTATATATGAAAAAAAAAATTTTTTTTAACGTTTATTTTCAAAATAAAATAACTTATAGAGCATTTTTTCTTTCAAATCTAAATGTCGTGATAAAAATATTTCCTTATGAACGTAGACGTAAAAACCAAACGAAAAACGATACATATCAAGTAAATTTTTAGAATTAAAAAATTATTAATGAGTAGTGTATATTTAAAATACTTTACAAAAATTTCGTAAAAAAAGGATTTTCCTATAAAAGGCTTTTGAAAGTTAAGAAAAGTTTAAAAAAAAAGTTATTTTTATAAAAAAAGTGAAAAGTCATAATTAAAGTCCAGTGTTATGAATGAAATTTAACTCATAGAAAGAAAACTAACCCACTTAAGAAAATCTAGTAATAAAAAAACAAAAAATTTAAAAATTAAAACTGCACGTATTAAACTTAATTAAAAAAAAAAAATAGCAAACAACAGCATTATGACATGAAAAAACGAAAGCTTAAAAAAAGCTTAAAATATGAAAAAAAAAATTGCTTGAAATTAATAATAGGAAAAGAGTTAAAAGTACCTTAACAGCATATTAAACATAAAAAAAAAAAATCAATTACCAAAGTAGTTTTTAAAAGCAAATGGAAGAAAACAAATAAAAACTTAAACCAAAAAATCTAAAATACAAAAACAAAAAAAATAAAAAACTGTTACTTAAACAAGTTAAATTATATAAAATTGAGAAAAATAATTATTTAAATATAAAAAAACAAGACAAATTGAATTAAAATATTAAACGTGCACCCACAAATTATTATTTTATTAAGAAATAAATTTCTACAGCTGTGTAAACAAACACACTGATAAAATTACACTGAGGAAAAAAATGTAAATAAATTTATTAAACAAAAAAAGAAAAACTATTTTAATGAACTTTTAAACAGAGTAACAAACCACTTATGAAACAAAAATTATATTTTTTTTAGGAATTTATTTCCTCATTTAACAGTTCTTTTGTGTTGACTTATGAAAAGAAAAAAAAATATTCCTAATTCTTAATAGCTTTTTAATGGATTTATTAAAACTTTTGATGTATTTTTGCAAATTATTTTCAAAATAAAAATATATACATAAATACATTAAAAATGAATGTAGTTTATAAAATAAAATAAAAAAAGATTTAATGATTATATAAAAATCAATTACAAGACATATCAAAATCAACCAACTAAACATATCACGATAAAAACAACTAAATTCTAAATTTAAGAAAAAATTTTTGAAAAATATTATTAATTAAATTTTACAAAAAAAGGAACTTGAAATTTTTTTGTTGATATTTTTTTTATTAATTTCATATTTCTTTTTAAGGCATTATTATTTTTGTTAAAATTTAAATTGTTTAATTTACATAATTATTTTAACGGGAATTTAATATTTAATTTTGTTTAACAAGGAAACCTTTGCCAATCAGCGAATTCGGTAATTTAATTATTTATGTAAGGCTGGGCCATTTAGAAAATATTTCAGTGTTGTTTTCAAATTCACGATATTTAAATACTTATGACTTAATTTTTTAAATTAGCCACTTGTAAATTATGTACAATCAAGCCCTAGTTTTTTTTTTTCTGAAAATCGATTACTAATGGAAAAGACTTCTTTTGCTTCGGCATCTGGTTTATTCGCAGCGCCATACAAAAATTCGCTATTATGATTATATGATATCAAAGTTTCCCAAGTTGCCACTCATTTTTTTAATTTTCCCCATAAATAAACGTCATCGAGCTCATCGAAAAATATCTAGCGTTTTAATTGTTAGAACTGACATATCTACACCATGTTAAACGGATTCATATACCCCTATCATGAAATTCATTTCCCCCAGAATGTTTTCTCTTTTCCCACAATTACAATCGTGAATAATTCACGTGAATAATTTTTTACTCAAACAAAAATTCCCCCTATCGCGATTGATTTTTTCTTCGAAATTTTTTCACTTTTTCCTTGGCTTTGTTCACTTAAATTTTGCTGGGGAACTGCATACATTCTTCTTATTTACATTCAATGTGCACTGATAGCTTATTTAAACTGGGATTCACGATTGTGTGCTTTAATTTTATACCATAAGAAACCTGCTTTCTCCCAACTAAAATTTATTGACGAAAACTAATATTTATACAATTTTGCACTAACATATTTGTAATAATTTTATATTAAACGGCATTATCATTGTAGTACTGAATTGGAATAGTTTTTATTTATTTTATTTATTTATTTTATTTGAATTGCTCCGTACACAAGACTAAGAGCCTTATATTGCAGTATGGAAATGATGATATACAGAACATAATCATAAATAAATTTTTATTAAAAAGAAATTTAAATTAAACATTAAAAAAACAATAAAAAACTAAAAATTAAAAAACAAATTAAAATTATATTATTTTATTATATTTATTTATTTTTATTTTATTTTATTTTTTTTTTTTTTTAGTTGAGTTATTCAAATTTTTGCATTGTGTTTTTAGATGTTTCTTTAAAATTATGAAAATCCAATGAAATTTCTATAATATCAGTGGCAACACTGTTTGCTTTTGAAATCATATCTTTACAAGAGTTTCGGTAATTTTTGAAAATTTTGTACTGACCCTTAAAAGAGACGTTCAAATGACTGCTCGAATAAGCGATTCTTGTATAATGGTTACTGTCACGGAATGTTATGTGCTACATCTCTGTTTGGTTTTTCCTAAAAACTCATGCCTATATTCTGATAGTTTGATTTTTTTTTTTTTTTGATACTTATTTACAAGTCTTTTTTTAAGATAATTCTTTAAAACATATTTTTTTTTTTTTTTTAAATAATTTTTTGAATTAATTTGGTAATTTCATTTCAAGATAAAAAGATTTAAAAAAATCATGGCTTTATCAGCTCTATCACAAACTCCGTTTAGATTAGTTTGAATTTTGTAGTTGCCCATCCGAAAGAGTTCCGTTTTTGTGTTTTAAATCCCGTTCGTTTTCATGAATCTTTTAAATCGTTTTTTATGTTAAAAGCGTGGTATACTCTTAGGAGTTTTTTAAAAACTGCCCAATATTTTTCTATATGATTTTCTTTTGTGTGCTGCCAATATGACCACTTCTACAATTTAAAGATATGGCAATGCTAAAGAAACGAATTCCGTATAATTTATGATGGTTTCCTTTTTATCCATTTTCCTTTTTTTTTTTTAATATTATATATTTCTTTGAGTCTTTTTAATTAAATTCCCCGACTTTAATATCTAAAATTATTTTTTACTAAAATATTTAGTGTCCTTGTTTTAAAATTTCCTAGAAAAACAAAAGAAACATTTTAAGCTGACCCTTGTAAATGTAACAACACAATAAAGGAAATTTTAAATTGACAACACTAATTGTAATATTTCCTTGGAACAAATAATTTCCGTTTTAGTTTCCCCATTTTCTATTTATTTAAATTCTTTTATGAAAATACAATGACAAATTGTAAGCGTTTGATTATGCAAATTATTTATTTTATTGCATTTCATTTAAAAAAATTTTCAACATTTTATATAAAATCTTAAAAATCAATAAAATCAATTTATTTGTATGTGTCTATGTGAACAAGATGAATAATTATTACTTTATTAAATAAATAAAAATTACAATTATTTAAATTGAAAATGTACGAAAAATTATTATGCAAAAATTACAAAATATGTATTTATGAACAATTTATGAATGTATAAAAATTTTAAATCGTTTGCAACAATGACAACAAAAAATACAAAAATAATGTAAAAGCATACATTTTTATCATTACGAAAATAAAGTACGTAAAATGAAATAAAAAATAAATAAAAAGTTTAAATGGTTTTTTCTTTTCTGGATGTCGATTACGGATTACGATGGGACTTACGAAAGTGTTAATTGTCAAACAGACTGCCATAATGCGCTCTCTTTTTGACAATTGTGAACGGTATATTTTAGAAAATCTTCAAGAGTTGATTAACGCTTGAAGAACTCTACTAAATTATCCAAATTTTCTTTGGAAATCGGCCATCAATTTGGGAAGCTTAAACCGAGCGTTTTTTATGCCCGATAGAAATTTTAATTGTAAAAAATTAAATTGTAATAAAGATTTTTTTTTTTATTACGAAAGTTCAGTCCGGGCATATGGCCACCGTGGCTGCTCATGATGTAGCGGATACTAGATGCCCAATTTCGGGTAACTTTTTCAAGTATTGTTGTCGGTATGTCACGAATAACAAAAATAATGTTGACCCCTAAGCGTCAATTTAGATGAATTTGTCATTTTTATGACGCACATAATCGTTCACCTCCGCAAGCCATTTGTCGAACGGTGAATAAATTTTTTTAATTGCAGTCGAAGCAAAACCAACCAAGACGGACTTAACAGACTAAATTACCACCAGAAAAACCATCATTTGGTTACCTGACCATGATCATTGATGTCATATTTATTAGTATGGATGACACTGATCTGAGATGTGGTTTCAACAGTACAGATGGAACTATGTGCCATATAATGACTGCAACCACCGACTTGTTAAAATCAAAATTTGGCCATAAGATGCTTTCAAGAAATGAATCTGTATTTAAGCCTCCCAGACTTGACACTTCAAGATTATTATTAAAACCTTGAATGCCAATATTTTTCATGGTATTTCTAGTGTAAAGCCAGCAATGGTCGAAAAAGTAGTCAAAATTGGATGACCAGAATGCAAATCGTCAACAACAGCCGCAAGATGTCCATACATCCGAAATTATTTTCGAAAGGTCGATATTTAAGTTTGATTAATCGGTAGAAAATCAACAACAAGAAACGTTTTTAAACTAAGCAAATAGTTGTTTATAATGCGTGAAATCAATAACAGAAAAAATAACAATAAGTTTTTATGAACAGAATTTTCTAAAGAAGAGTGGTTGCACTATGGGGTATTCCGCAAAAAAAATGAAAATAATTGTGTAGTTTTAAGCGAATAATTTGATTGCATTTATGATTTTCATGGATTGTATACAGATAGGGACTCTCTACGGAAACAGGGTAAGAAAAATTGAAAGTAAAAACGCCACAACAGGTCCATCACACTATTAACCCTTCAATACCACGAAGGTAATTTGAGGACCATGCAAGAAATGAAGTGGAACTAAGGTTCTGCAACAAAACAAATAATAATGCCCTTTAATAATTTCTGTCGCACCTTTGGCTCGAAGAATGAGGAACAGACCGTACTGCATCTCCTGTGCCACTGCCCATCCGTGGCTCGAAGAAGTTTTAGAATTCTGGGCTCTCCTTTCTTTGGGAATATTACAGAGCTTAAATCTCACTTTTTAGGGGACATAGCGAAGTTCATCCGGGAATCTTCATGGTTTCCAATTAAGTAAGGAGAGTCGCGCCGTCTTCCCTTTGGGGCCATTCAATTGTGCTCAAGTGATCTTCGTCGTGAGAGGCTCTCTCACTCATAACTAACTAACTTAAATTAATTTAAAATTGCGCACAAGGCATCGCTCATTCATGATTTCTTCACAACAGCATATACTGTGATGTGAAGAAATTATCATTCATTTTTTAATCGCCAGTTAGCAGAAAGCAAGAACAAATGTAAAAAAAAAAAAATTCGAGTTGTGTGTGTGATATTCCTCCAACCATATTAATTTCGATAAATTTGAAAAGTTAAGGGCAGTATGAATGTTCGTTTGACGGTTAAACACCGTGCTACAATCTTTAGGAAAGGTATAGATGAGGGATAAGACAGGTGGTACCGACGAAGGAGGCTGCATGTTGTAATTCTGAATATGTATTTATACCATTCAACAGGGAAAAAAAACATTTTTATTTTTCAAGGGCCGCAAAGGTGAACCCTGGCCAACCAGATTTGCAGTCAACGTGCTTAACACCTTGACTACAGCGATTAAAACAAAAATAATTTATTAAAATGAAAATTTATTGTTTAGGAACGTCTTTTAAATAACGTTGTTTTCTCCCCAAACTATATATTTTTATAAAAAGAAAAAGTAAATATTCAAAATTTTTGAACTTTGTCTTTTTTTCTAATAATAATTTCAAGTGCCAACACATATTCTACATAAACTACCTTTTCAAAATACACGAAAATATCCTCAAAACTTTTAAAAGCTGCTTGCTTTAACTTTTTTAAAAATATTATCATGTTTCTTTCTATACTGTTTAATTAATTGTTGTATTGCAAAGAAAAAACGAATTCTAAAATTGTGCTTTTTTCTTTTAGAAGTTCAAAAATTTTTAAAGAAAAAATAAATTTGCGTGCGATTTCTTTTTTCTTATGGACTAGAAAAGACGAAACTTGATTTTAATATAATAATTTGTCGTTTATAACCGTGCACTTGCGATTTATCCCAAAGCCGGTTTTATAGTTAAAATATAAAAAAATCAAATTTCAACTTACTGTCATCTCTAAATTAGCGCGTAAGACTCAAAGCTTTGTAATTCAAAGTTTTTGCGCTGGAATGTCATGCCTAAATAAGAGCGTCAACTTTGTGTCTTTAACAATAATGTTAACTCATTTTATTTTATAAAGCAGGTTGCTTTAAGAGAATAAAGAAGAGATAGAACTGCTAGATTGCCTTGAAAATAACTAAATTGTCATTACTTTTTAACCATAAAAAAAACAAAACAAAACAAACCAACAAGCAGCCAACTTCACTTCCTTACGCTCTGTCAAAATCGGATTTTCCAATTGCTAAGCGTTGACGCTCTGCTATTTAGGGATGCTTCATACATTTTGTATGTACATAAGAAATTTTGACAGATATCTTACGCTTTACGCGCTAATTTAGGAATCGCATTTAGTGTAGGAACACAACACAGGACGGTAACGCTATTTTCATACAAATTTCACATAAGTTATCGTTGAACAACAATGCCGCTGAGACAAAATTTATTTTATTTTCTTGTCGGTTTTCATTACTCTTACAATATTGCCACATATTTCTAGAAATATTTGTTTTTTATAAGCATTTGAATTAACAATAATAGCAAAGGCATATTATTTAAATAAAAATAGAAGAAAATTTCAGGAATAAAAATAACTAAAAAAATAATGCAAAAGGTAAAAATATAAAATAAAATTAAATAAAAAAAAGATCTGAAAAGGTGAAAAATATAAGCTCATGTATCATATTAAATCAGGTATAATTTATTCTTCATCCCTCTCTTCAATCTGTATGAAGGTTGCGAAAAGACCTATTGAATACCTTGCAAGATTAACCAGTCCAATAGACTCGAATGCCATGTACATGTTAACTGTACTTAATATTCTTTACAGTTCATCGATTTTTTAATAGAATTTATCTGATTCACTTAAATGTAATAAAATATTTAAACGAAATATTTTTAAAAACAAACTTAAAACTAAAATGAAAATAAATATTATTAATGCTGTCAGAGAATCGTCGTTATTTTGTTCACTAACTTTTAGCAACGTTACCGTCGTCTGTTGTGTTCCTACACTTAGTTAGATTGCAAAATATTCAAATATTAGTGGTCATCTTTGTTTTAGTTAAATATGTAATTGATTTAATTAATTATTAATTTAGAACATTTGGTATTTATTTTCCCACTTAATATATAATTGAGACAATTAAAAATTTGATTACAGATTAATGTGAAATTTCTGTGATTTCAATAGATGCAAAAAATTTTTTTATTGATTACTTAAAATCAATTTAACGTTAATTTTGAAAACTAACTGGCAACTTGTAACACATCTGCAAGATTTCTCGAAATGTTGAATAATTTTTTTTTATTATAATAATTAAATAATTGTTATAAATATTAAAAAATCTTGACGTTTTTCGCGATAAGAATAGAGAGGGCGTAGAGAAAATTTGTGTTGTTCTATTGTAGTTATGTCTACAACAGAGCAGCTCTAATTCCATTATAATTTTGCTGTTTAACTTAATTTTAATTTATAAGGTTTAATTATTTTTGAAAAAAAAAGAAAAAAAAAGAGAAACAGCAACAACAAGAAAAACAAAAAATTGATAATGAATATAAACAAAGTTAAATACACACAGCAGCTTTAAATAATAATGAATTAAATAAACTTTAAAATACTGAGAGTCGTACAAAAAGTAACAAGAAAATACAAATTAAATAAATGACTTTATTTAAAAAGAGTTTGATAATTTTTTAAGGTTATTAAATAAAACAAATAAAATAAATAAAATAAAACAAAATGGGCAGCACCACATCATTTGTTTAAGAAATGTCGGAGACAATTTTTTTTAATTATCAAAACAAATTAGTAGCATTTTTAAGAGCGTGGTAAACGGTTGTGTGCGTTAGAAACTTAATTAAATTTGAATTAAAAAATTTAATTAAATCATTCTTGAAAAATTTAACAATATTCAATTGCGTTCATAAGGAAAAAAATTATAGAAGAAAGTGAATGTAAATTTTAAATTATAATAAAATCAAATTAGAATGCCAATATAAACGCCACAAAATAGGCAACGCATTATTGTGGGTAGCAAATTAGCCCAATAATATGCCAAAGAAAAGCTTGTGTGTGTTTTTAGAAGAAGTTTAAAAGCAAAGTGCGTATAAATATTTGTTTAAAAAAAATTATTCTAAAAAAAAATAAAAGCAATATTTTACTAAAATAAATATTTTTTTAAGAATTTCTTTTACATAAAAAGTATATAAAATGTTAATGTTTGTTAGTAACTTATTAAAAAAAATTAGCCCAAAGTTATAATGTTTTAAACCCAAAGTTTCAAAAGTTTGTTTATGTATATGGCTGTGCTTTATCTTTTAATAAATAAGAATCCAAAAAAGAATTTATAAAATATTTAAAAATAATATTTTTTTTGTTCTGTTTAAAAAGTTTTTTAATTTATGTATGAAAAGGATAATTATGCAGCAACCCTTTCATTATGACAACAAGTTTATGTATTACGAGGAACCCAATTATTATCCCGTGTGCACTGTTGATAATGATGTTGAGGGTGACTATGTCAATACCGATTATTTAATACAATATCAAACTCCTCCTGCCCCCATAGTCATGGGATATGATGACTACAGGCGTCAATTTATAAGTAAGTAGCAAGTAAAAAGTGTTTGAGCAAAATAAATAAAAAATATTTTTAATTTTTAATTTTCACCCTGACCAGGATTCGAACCATCGATTTTACAAATTAATGAAATTTTCGAAAATTTCATTAATTTGTAAATAAAAAATATATTTATTTTTAAGTAAATAAAAAATATATTTATTTTTTGCTAATTTAAGAAATTTAAGACGAATATAATTTTTAAAAAAATTTTTTTTCTTATTTGAAATTTTATTAAAATTTTAATTGATTCAATTATTTATTTATTAAGAAATTACTATTTTTTCTGTATAATTAAATCATTAATTGAATTAATTATTATTTAAAACTTTAATTACATTTCAGTCTGAAAACAAATTAAAACTTTAACAGGTGTAAAGAATCTTTTTTTCTATTACGGCAAATTGATTATATTTCAAAAATATTCTAAAATAATATAATGTTTAGCTCAGTTTAAGTAAAAATCACAGCTCTTCAAATAGGCATTTGTGAATTCTAAGGTCTGTATGAAAAACCTGCTAAAAAACAAATATTATACCGATCCTTACTTGCTTTAGTTTCTAAGCATCAAGAGCCTCGACTGTTAAATTTGGCCAAACAATTTATTTATCTGATATGATTAGAGTATTTCGATGCATCGTATTAACAAGGCCAATAAATATAAGAGCAGATTGTTTATAGTCTGCTACACTTTCTTTAGACTTCTTTACAGAAGTCTTTTTATTAAAGAATAGAAATATAATGAAACAAACACAAATGTTGTTTCCGAGGGGTTCCAAAAAAAAAAAATTGATTTTTTAATCAAATCTACAATCTACAAAGAGACTCGCAAAAATATATTTAACAGCATTAAACAAGTGCATTGATAAAATCTTACCGTACAAAATGATAGCCACTTTCTGAAAGAAACCACTCTAATCCATTCAGATCAGACCACAAATTTAAAACATCTTGCAAATATTTCTAAATAGTCGGGGTATTTTATGATTATAATAAAAAAAAATTTTCAATAATTTAAAGACCAAAAATTATTATTTTTTTCATTAAAAAATATAGTTATATTAACTTCTATTTATCGATAACACATCAAAAATGATATTTCCTATGACATTTTTCATTTTTTTTAACCAAAACCTTTAGCGATTATTTATCAATTAACGAGAATTTATGTTTTCAAAGATTTTAAGAATTTTTTTCTAAATTATATCTTATTTTTTTTTTTGTTTTTTAACTTTTTTTCCAATCAGGATTTGAACCGTGGATCTTATAAATGAATTAAAATTGACATTTTTAGGCTTTTCTTAAATTTTTTAGTTTAATTTCTAAACATTTTTATAAAGAAAAATTATTTACAAATGTAACCGGAAGTTTTCCAAAGAAAACAAGAAAAACTATACGCTAAGCAGAATGAATTGCAACATTTTCTGGACCGTTACATCCTTCATCAGCATTCTTTGCATCTATCTACCTTATGTTATGTACATCGTAAATATCATCTATTAAACCAACTAATCTTAATGTTAATTTGGTGAGACGAAGTCCACACACAATTCAAAGCATTTCTTTGTCGGTCTCCCTGTAACTCGTCTTGTACATTTGTTTTTGCTTCGTACTAACCACCTTGGTTAAATACAACGTACATAACATGAGGTAGATAAGTGCAGTTCGTTTATTATTTCTTATCGAAAATTTCGATAAGTTTTTGAACTATATAATACTTTAACGAGTGTTAGTCGATAATAAAAAACTTATCCAAAGTTTAAACTATTGTTTGTATAATTCCGTCAATTCAAATTACAAATAATTTACAATTATTTGCTAATCCAACAGTAATAAAATAATAATTTATTTTG
The DNA here is from genome assembly GCA_916610165.2 of Gymnosoma rotundatum. Taxonomy (NCBI): domain Eukaryota; kingdom Metazoa; phylum Arthropoda; class Insecta; order Diptera; family Tachinidae; genus Gymnosoma; species Gymnosoma rotundatum. Next base: position 171,747,110 of record OU744336.1, on the reverse strand, counting down.
TAGTTTGTTTGTGTTTTAAAGCTGTTGCACAAGTTTAAATACCTTGCACGAAGAAAAAGTTTGGGCTGCTTCGTGCAAGAAGAAGAAAAAGAAATTTATTCTCTCAAAACCGCTCTCATTTATCCAATTTTGAAGTAAAAAAACAATTTTCGTGCAAATTAGGATCCCACGGGATCCCAAAAGTAGAGTATAGAAACAGACCTAATAATTTATTTTCTCGTAGCTCAATATTGATAAAAAAAAAATCATTTTGAAAATGCTTTTAAGCCTTTACTAAGAGTGCTCGCTCTAGTAATAATTCTGTTTCCCTCACCGTATAAAACGCATTCTATTATTCTTAGGAAGTTAAGACGTCGGAGCTGCATTCACATTTCTTTGAAGTGGCTTTCTCTTGTGTTCACATTGTTGCTTGTTTTCAAGCTTCTTATTTATATTCTATCGTAGTCCACTTTCTTCTGTCTTAGTACCTGTTCCTAAAAATTTGCTACAAATAACCAGAGAATCATGCAATCTCGTTCGTATTCCCATCGGTAGTACTGGAAGAACGTATGCCTCGCATCGTCAACATGGTTATCTCATTTATTGTTGCAATGTAGTAAAATGCTTTTATTCATTTCGTTGAGATAATTCCCGAAGTAACAATGATCTGAGAACAACTATGTCGGCATGCTCCTTCTTTATTCACCTCTCTATGTCAGGAATAAGCTTTCACTGTCTCAGTTTTCACTTTCCCAGGGTATTTACATTTATCGTTTATTCGTTCTGCGTAGTCACAAAAATTGCCTTGTGTTCTTCCACATGATAATCTGAAGGGACCTCTATCATGTTTATCAATCTTATTTTGATAAAATATTAAAAATTTAACTATTTAATCGATCATTTAAATATAATAAACGTTTTAAGCTATTATTCGCATATTTTATTTTATCGTCAATCCTAGAACAATTTTTGTTTACCCGACGGTATAATTTTATATTATTCAATATCTGTTCTAAACATTTCAATGATTTAATATTTTTTAATAATTATCCATTTCGAAGTTCGAAAACAGAATACAGAGTTGCCACTAATCATTCTTTATATTAAACCCTTGTCGTGTTTTTACTATAAACCTCAGATTATATTTCTTATTTTTACCTTAAAAAAGAAAATCCGTCGTTATTTTACACTTTTCACTAACTTCCTTACAAATTGCGATTTATTATTATTAAAACATTTAGTACACACGCTTAAGTGGCTCAATGTTACAAAACTTTTCTTAATCTTATTTGCTTTAATTTTTGTTTAACAAAATAAAAGTAAATAAAATGAAAGCAACGGTAGACATTTAAACATATAATGAAAAAGTACAAATGTTTGTAGAACATTCATATGTATAATAAGAGTTGTGTTTAAAAGATGATAACTGTCATCAAACTTCAACAAAAGTCTTATCTTAAAAAAAGAAAAAAAAAATACAAAAATAAATAACTAAAAAAGCTGATAAAAAAGAGATGATACGAGAATTAAGTGTTATGAAAAAATAGAAAATAACTTAGTAAATTTGTACATTTTTTGTTATTGAGTTACGTATGGGAAAACCGTATTTTATATAAAAATTTTATGTTTAAAATGAAAACAAAGTTAGCAATAGGTTGTGCTATATTTGAACATGCACTTACTACAGCTTCAACGGAAAGAAAAATTGTCTTGTGGATTGGAAAAATTTCTGCTATAAATTTACCCAATGTTTGTACAGCAAAATGCAAAAAAAAAACATTTTCCATTTTTAATGGTACGGAATAGCAAAATTATAATTAATTGGTAACATTACAAGGAGCCTAACTTCTAAAAAGTTAAAAAATTTTAAATTTCAACTTTAATTTGAATATAGTTTTCTTAATCACGAGTTGTTTTCGTGAGCGAGTTATTAGCAAATAAAATATTATTTCAGAGTTTATGTGGCTAAATCTTATGTTATGTTGTCTTTTTTTTCAACAAACTTTCTTGATATAATTTTCTTTTTTTATTTTAATGACAAAACTATCACTACATGTTCAATTTGCTTTTCTCAATTATAACCTTAATCCATTGCCTTTAATTCTTAAACAAGATCTTTTGAATTTCTGATAAATTGTACATAAAAAAAATAAATATTTGTAAATATTTCATTAATATTTAAAATAACGCAAAATAACTATTTCTAAAAAATGTTTTGCACATTTTAAATTATTCACAAAAATCCATTCTCTATTCTCATTTTCAAAAAACCCGGTTTTGAAAATAAATCCCCACCCAACAATCAATCAGCCTGTTTTACGACGAAAAAAAACCAAACATTTTTCACATTTATAAACAATAAATTTTGAATTTCGATTGATTTTCCAAAAATGTTTCAATACATTCATGACCTGTTCTCAAGCGTTTATCAGAGCTTAAATATAAGTTAAACCTTAACACTTCAAAACTTCCTTCAAACAGACAAAAAGTTATTTAACTGAGAAAAAGTTCAGACAATTAACAACTTATTCATTATTTTCAGTTTTATGTATATTTTTCTTTGTACTATTAATCCAGATTTACACTATGCAATTTTTTAGGCATTTTTTCTCAATTTTCTATTTAAGTTACAGCGTTATGCGTTATCTAAAAATAAACATTAGCAACAGCAATAGCAACATCCCCTTAAAACTCAAACAATACCATATTGCTTACTCCTCTTGCTTCACCAACAAACAAACATTTCATGCTAGTTTCATGAAAAATTGCATAGTGTAAATGCGGTATTATTATAGTAATTTTTTTTTTAGTTTTTATTGAAAATTTTCTTTGGGACAATATTAAAAAACAAATGTGGCATCCTTAAGTACTACTATATTTTGTCAAGATCTTGTGACGAAGCAGATTCTGTTTTGTACAACTAGATTTCGATCGAAATCTTGTACTAGATCTTGTACTAGATCCTTGTGCATCATTTTGTTGATCGTTACAGCCATCATCTGTAATCACCGCATCTCTTTAACCAAGGTTATGTACTTTGTAAACACCTTGTTAAATAAAGTAATAAATGAGGACGAAGTCCATACACAACCCAAAACCTTTTTCGTTGTTCTGATTAATAAAACTATAAATATAAAATTGCTGCAAGTGTGTTGTGACTTTATTACTCAAGAACGGTCAAACCGAATTTGATTAAATTTTTAAGGTTTGTTCGTATGGTCGTGTAGATGGTATTTCCTAAAGTTTTCACGACGCCGCATTTATTAATTATGATAAAAAGGGCTTCGGACCAATTAAAAAAAAAAATTAAAACAGAGATAGATATTTATTTAGAAATGCTTATTTAAAATAAAAGTAACAGAACGGGTAAGTGGAGAAGAGGAAAAATGCGCGGTATTGATTTTGAATAAAGCATCTTAAGAATATTTGAAAGATAAATAAGTCCTGATTCATAAGGTCCAATAGATAGAAGGAAATCTGTTAAAACTTCCAAATTAATCAAATAAAAAACTTGCTTGGAAGAATGGTGGTAGGTCGATTATTCTCATTGGGGTAGCGAAGCGCCCCGGGAACACCTAGTGTAACATATACGAGTATTAGTTTTTGCTAAGGGTTTGGCAATTTGGCATAATTTTTACTTTTACTTAAATTTCTCGAATTTGAAATTATGGAGCGCCTTTGCAATATTTTGCTTGACTCATTTTTTAGCACCAAATATTTACTGCCATATTCATAGAAAATCAAAATAGATTTGAAATATATTTTAGGACAAATTTGTATGAAAAATTTTTCATAAAAATATTTCAAAGTTATTTTATTTTCTATAAATGCGGCAGTCTATAAATTAAATAATATTTAAAAGTTATTATTTCAATTTTAAAACTAACAATAATAAAGTTCTGTATTTTGTTGCACACAATTCCTGTATTATTCTAATGCTTTTTTTGAAATTTCTTTTTACATTTTGATTGTAATTGCAAAAGGAATTTTGAACTTAAAAAACACGCACAAATTTAAGATATAACTTTTGCATGTTTTTTGGTAAAAAAAAAAGTGTTTAAAATGTTAGTACACTAAATCGTCAATCTGGCTACACTATTATTGAAGAGAGGGTAAACGTTTTTGAATACATAATGACCGTTACTTTTTGTTTAGTGCTTACTAACCCAAGACACAAACCTTTTTATTAAAAACTTATCAGAATTTAGTAGCTATCAAATAGCAAGTGGAAAAGAGAGCCAGACATAGATTTCAAATAAAGAGAAGTAACAAGAGGGCTTAAAGAAACACTTAGATAATGGAACATTAAATAAACACTAATTGGAGTTTCAAAACGCCGCACTTAACTAAACACAATTTAGTTCTCAACGAGCAGGCGATCGAATACGAACGTGGTTATTAAGCGCTTAATGTAGTGGCGTTGCTGTTGTTGTTAATTAACAAACAAACTACGGGATAAGATAAAACAAAAGCAAAAAAAATAAATAACAGAAAATAAAGAAGTAAAAGAGATATAGAAAGCGGTTAAATACGGTAATAAAAGAACGGGTAGTGTAAAATAAAGTGTGTAAAAAAAGTTGTTCTAAGAAATCTTTAATTCAAATAAATATTAAATAAAATATAAATAAAGTTAAAAGAAATATTGATTAATATTTTAATAAAATCTATGGCTTTAAAATTTTTTTTTAAATTAAATGGATGCAAAAAGAAAATGAATTAAGTGTTTAAATAGTGTGCGTGTTCATTTGTTGCTGGCTTAATGTGGTTATGTGTGTGTATATGCAGATGTATAGGCGTCATTAGTGTATACGAAAAAAAATTAAAACAAAATATTGGAAAAGTAACAACGGCGACTACAACAATAAAATAATTGTTTTTAATTAATTCTAAAATGAACTAAACGCATGACATTACTTCACCTGTTGCTTGTTTTTGTACATGTATGAATGTGTGTGCTGTGTGTTTTTTCTTCTCTCTCTCTCTCGCTAGTTATGACTCAAATTTATTCCCAACAATTTTGTTATATATTTTAGCAACACAACAACAATTTGCATATTTGCCTATAAACTTTGGTTGTTGTATTTAATGTTTGCTAAGTGAGCAAAAAACAAAAAACCTTTACCTTGACCTCTGACTTTATTTAAAACAAATACTGATATTTTATCCCAAATCTAGTTGTCTTAAGTCGGACTCTGATCTTGTAGTTATTAGTTGATTTGATTGTTTGTTTGTAACTTTCAAATGCATTTTGTTTTTTCTTTGGTGCCCCTGCTCTTTTCGCTTTAAACGATTAGTTTCCACTCTTTGCTATTGATTTATTCATGAAAAAGAAGTAAACAAAAATACAAAAGAACATAAAAAAAGGAATAACAAAAACCGGTTGATTCTCTATAGAAAGGCAGGCTGGCAAATAGGCGTACGCTTGTTAAAGAATTACGCTACAAGCAGTAACAAAAAGGTGTTGTTGTGAACTTAAATAAATTAAATAAATAAGCAGAAATTAAAACAGCAAATTGTTTAGTGAAACGCAGAAATACCGGCAATGAATTTTACTTCGATCAGTAAAGTATTTTTTATTTAGGGTTTGTAGAGCTTCTTAATAACCTGCCTTTTGCAGTTGCAGTATATGTATCTTTATTGTGTAAAAGAATATTCAAATTTCGTGATAAGTCAAACTCGTGCTTGTTCATTTGCCTCAGAGTTGCCATATGTTTTCCAGTAAAATTATCAAAATAGAATATTTAAATCCCAAAATTTCTCACATATTTTTTTCATAGCGAACATGTGTCAAGCATTGAAAATTATAACGCAGCGCTTCGCAACAAAGTCCCGTAACTAAGAAAACATAGGCGAGCGCCAATTTTTTCACTTGATGTTTTTTTCTCATTTTTTAATTCTCTATCGTCCCAAATATTAATTTTTTTTATTGGAGATACTTCATTGTTCCAAATGGTATGAAAAAATTAGAGGTAGGCGTGGTGTTTTGCCCGCTTCCCTAAAGGACTTGGACCGATCTTGCTGATTTCCAATAGCGCCTCCTTCGACACTATGTTTAATCGATTGGCATATTTAAGCTTTCTCTAGCTGACAGACAGACGAACTTCGCCCAATCGACTTCGCCAGAATGTATATACTTTATAGGGTCGGAATTGGATATTGTAGACAAACATTGTGACAAAGAAAAGTATAAAAAACGAAAGGCTTAAATCTAGTTTACGGGCACCGCTCCAAAATAAAAAAAAAGTTGACTACGGTGTGCAAAATGCAATTTTAAGCAAAAAATGTAAAGTGAAAAATTTGGCGGCAACCCTTAGTTCCGGAGTTACGGCCTTCCAAAGTTTTTATATATAATATGTTATTTATCGAGTAGTTGATGGCGGAATGGGACAATATGAGTATCATTGGAAAGGGAATATAAGAGGCTATTTATTGAAGCAGGAAAAATTGAAAAAATAATTAAATAAAAAAATCTGGTGCGGAAAAACATTTTTTTACAAAATAAATTAAGTTATTCGGAAACCTTTAGAAAGCGAAGCCGCTATTGGTTATACCATAGAGGAGAAAATCCTTTCGTCCGGCCAAAGGCCGGCTACGCAGAAAACCTTTAGAAAGCGAAGCCGGTGTTGGTTATACCACAGAGGAGAAAATTTTTGCGCCCGGCCGAAGGCCGGCTACGCAAGAAACCTTTAGAAAGCGAAGCCGCTGTTGGTTATACCATAGAGGAGAATTTTTTTTATTGGAGATACTTCATTGTTCCAAATGGTATGAAAAAATTAGAGGTAGGCGTGGTGTTTTGTCCGCTGCCTTAAAGGACATGGACCTATCTTGCTGATTTCCAATAGCGCCTTCTTTAACAATATATTCAATCGATTAGCATATTTAAGCTTTCTCTAGCTGATAAAGTGCCTTAGCAAACTTCATTTTAACGCTCAATCGACTTCGCCAGAATATATACACTTTATGTGGTCGGAAATTGATATTATAGAAATTGCAAACGGAATGACAAAATTAGATATACCCTTTTTTCCACTTTTTGTGGTGAAGGGTATAAAAAACGACAAATGTAAAACCCTGAAAAATCACCAAAACGTTTAAAATTTCTCTAAACAAAATTCGTTATCCCCTTAAAAAAAATTCCCCCAATCCGGCAACACTGACTTGTCTGTTTTAGCTGAGCAGTAAAATTTTAAATTCCTGAATGTTAAGGCTTGTTGTCATAAACAAAATTTATTTTAATGTTAAGAGATTTTAGTTGACTTCCAAGACGTCAATTGCTTTGTATTCGAACAAAGTATAGTGTTTCTTAACGCCGTAGCACTAAGCATTGGCAATGTACACTATTTTGAAAGGCAAGTGCCATCAGTTTTAAAATTGATTTTTAGCAATTTTTTTGGTAAAATCAAGTTTGCTCGGGTCGGAAGTGGATATTGTAGAAATTACACACGGAACGACAAACCTTTATATACCCTTTTTCCACTTTTTGTGGTGAAGGGTACAATAAGGAACTTTTAACAGGATATACATACGTATGTTTTTTTTTAGTTTCTAGGTATTTCAGAAAATACTACAGGAATAGCTCTTTGTGCCAAAATAATGCTTTAACTTAATTTTTCCTATAACGATAATGAACAGAGTTATAAAAGTTCCTTTACGACGTAGTAATTAAGTCAGTTACGTTATTTGTTCAGTTAAACAAGGACTCAACTAGAATCAAGTTTATATAGAATTTAACTTTAGACTGTTACTTCAAATATATCGATACTTAAACAAAATATAAAATATCAAAATTTCTTTAATTATTATAAACGATATCTTTTTCAAGCTAGAGCTCTCACACAAGACAACTCTCGATATAAATTAATGTAAATTGATCTCACTTCTTTTAGCTAAAATCGAGCTTAAAAATGTAAGTGCGATAATTACCATACATTTCTGAGTGGACTATATCTCTGTAACGAAGAAAAAATTATTTCATGTATTAGAAACTCCATAAGTAGGAAAAAAGCTGGAGGGGGCTAAGCCCTTCCTAGGGAGGCACATCTACGCAAATGAGTGGGATTTACACACAAGTGTTCTTAAGCAAGCAGAAACCAGACCAGATTGTTTCGAAGATTTTAAAGCAGAATAAAGTAGCAGTCAAAAATGTCTTAAAAGATTATAACATTACCACGTCTTCTGGGCCAGATGTTATTATATTGCTGTTCTTTGATTCTAGCACGTCCATTAACCACTTTATTTGTAGAAAAATTCAAATCAAATGCCCACAAACACAACTCACTCTTTTCTCCTTCCCATAACCTAATATCCTAGTTCGGGCACAAAGCATTGCTTGGGGGTGATCCCTTGAGTGCCGACTTATTTTAAAGTAGAAAAGTATTCTTAAATTTAGTAAATAAAATTCGGAATTCCAAACTTTATGAATTACTTTCTAAATCAGGAGTTTTGCCTTTATTTAATGAGACTTATACTTGTAGTAATTTTCGTTTTATTGCGATTTATAAAAGTTTTTCTCATTGAGTGCTCTTATTAGTGACACTAAAGTTCGTAGGTATCAAAAAAATTATCCTTAACGAACTGCAAAAGTAGATTGGATAAGTGTGACTCATGCAGAAAAGACTGGCATGTGGGCCCTTGGAAAGGTAGTCAAAGACGAACACTGTATATAATTGAAGAACTCCTACATGCATAACTGGACATAGCAGCTTCCAAAATATTCTGAAGAAGACTAGCATTTGAATAATATCACGGACTAAAGTTTATTGAATGTGGAAATCTTAGGAATCTGTGATAAAGACAGAAGTTGATAATTATCAGTCTACGACCAGAGATAAGTCAGTACTCTAAGTTAAAAATCAGTAAAAGGAGTAGACTTGGTAATGAGAAGAAATGTCCATACACTCTATGGAACGAATAAATACTGCTAAAAAACATACAAACATATTCTGCTGCAAAACTTCACGCGATTAAAAAAATCTCTTGTATCACAGTAAGAGTACGTTTGCTAAAATGTTTGAATTATAAGCGCTTAACAGAAATAAATTTTAGGATCGCGTTGTAAATCAAAATATCACCACATTAACGTACTTCAGAGTCGACCACAGCCTTTGCATAAATCCCTTTTTCATCTGTTTTCCATTATGACTTAAAAAAAAATACAACGCAAAAAAAACTTGTCATATCTTTTTTTCTCTGCTGCTTGTACTTTTACTCTACAAAAAAAAAACAACAGTTTTGCAACATTTTCTTTCAAAGTTGAAAGGATTCTTTGTAATTTAAATGAAGCAAACACATGTAAGAAAAAAAATTACGAAATTCCTTTCTTGGAATTTTTTTCCTGTCAAAATATTAAAGTAATTTAAGACAAAATTGTTGCCTCTTGGCAATTTTGTTTTACAATAACTTTTATTTTGTAATTTTTGCTTCATGCAAACAGAACTTGTAGTTTCTTGTTCGTTTTGCAATGTTGGATTTTTTGTTGGTGTTTTTTTTTGTTGTTGTCTTGATCTGTCTTTTTTTACAAATGTTAAGTAAAATATTTGGTTGTCTTTTTTGTTGTTGTTTAAATAATAATCGTTATTGGTAGTTGCCTTTAATTTACTTTCATTATCAGATGTTTTGTTAATTTTTTTTTATTTCTTTATTCTTTTTGTGGTTTTTGTTCAGTTGTTTTATTTAATTCTTTTCATTCCGGCTGTTTGCCTGGCAACTTTTTGAGCCAAATAACAACAAGAACATTAAAAATGTTTGAGTTGTAGTTTAATCTTGTTTTTTAGGGTTACCAGACCTGAAAATTTAAAGTTTACATTTTTCACATAAAAATAATAAATAAATAAATAAAAATGAATGAAATAAAGCAGATTCGTTAGTGTCTGTACTGATGGTTAGCAGAAAGAAGAAAAATTGTATGTGACGATTGTATGTACCTATTCTTAGTTTGAAAAATTAGTTCCACCTCTATTGATTCACTAGAGCATCGACGCAATGTGGGGCGTGTTTCACTGTTTTATAGTTACTAAAACGGAATGTGCTCTTATGAAATCAGGGAATTTGTTCTTGAATATACTCTCGCAGAGGTTTTTCGTGCCACTTTCAACGTGCACAGATTCAAATCAAATGTCCACAAGCACTACTCCCTCTATCCCCTATCCACAACCTAATTTCCTAGTTCTGGCACAATGCATTGCATAAGTAGGGGTCATCGCCTGAGTGCTGGTACTAGTAAAAAAAGATGATGCCTCTAAAATACATAATCTAAAATAAAATTCAATATTGTTGATTAAAGCATGATTTAAGTTCAAGTAATCATTACATAAAAATTAAAACTGAAATTTAACTTATAACCTTCAGGGACAGACAGAAAAAGGGTATATCTAAGTTTGTCATTCCGTGTGTAATTTCTGCAATATTCATTTTCCCATACCTATATTCTGAGTTATTGTGAAGACTTTAAAGCGATGTTCGTCTGTTTATACGTGTTCGGGTTGAAATCAACTTTGCAAAGGCACTAGATAATCTAAAGAAAATCTAAATATTTCAATCAGTTATTGTTTTGAAAATTTTGCTATTGAAAATCAGCAAGATCGGTCCATAACCTTCGAGGCAGCTGGCAAAACATCACGGCTACCTCTAACTTTTTCAAGTCATTTGGAACAATAAAGTAACTCCAGTAAACAAATTAAAATACATGGGACGATACAGAATTAAAAAAATAAGAAAACAAATAGCAAGAGAAAAAATTGGCGCTCGCCCATACATTCCGGGTTACGGGGCTCTGAAATGTTCAAATTTTTTAAAATTTCATTATGGGTATCATTTAAAAGCTTTTGAAGAGATCTTTAAGGAAATACTAAAATTTTTTAAAATGCTTAACCCATTAAGAGCCCATGACATTTTGATGTAATTTTTGTTATTTTTTAATTCTCTGTCCCCAGTATTGGTTTTTTTATGGAGTTACTTCACTAAACTAGATTTACATATATAGTTATGGGTATATAACCCTGCAGACAAAGTAACTAATATGTGGTTAGAAATAGACTAGTTGTGTTCTGTGTTCGAACTATCGAGTGTAACATTAGCATGTCATAGGAGCCCGACTATTTGACTGAGAGAACCAATTTATTTGTTTAGTTATTTCTTTATTTCAATTAATCAAAAAGGTATAATTTAACAAAGGGAACTCATATAACATAAAAGTAATAAAAATGTAAATATGAATTAACTGGTTTCCATTGTTACTTCCTATGGGGTTTTCTTGAGGGACGATTGCTGCCTAACTGCATCTTTTTTATCAAGTGCATTGCATGTCATAGTATCATTTCTGAGACTTTTTGCCCCAGACTTGGTAAGCTTATGACGAAGTCTAGAAAATTTTAAAAAGAAATTTGATAACGATTAAAATTTGGCGAGAACAAGAAATAATTATTACCAATTAATACTGTGTTTAAATTTTTGAAAACCTTGAATCGCTTTTCACCGTGGAAGCCATCAATGTTATATATCATAATTATTTTGCTGAGTTTCAAATAATTAATAATCACCAATGCTAATTAAGCGTTTTTAGAATTTAAAATAAAGCGTTATATTTTTCACATAAAAGTACACTTTCAGCTTTTAACATTCCACATTTTTTTCATGTCAAAATTACATTACCATAATGGAAAAAATTACATTTCTATATTTCATTTTTCTTATTTTTGTCCTTTTGAGCTAGTACAAATTTATCATATTTGCTGCAGTCATAATACTAGTTGGCTCTAACCATTATTATACCAGCCTCAAAACGTACCTAGTTACAATTTTAGCTGCAGGGTAAGATTCGGTATAGCCGGATATAGCTCTCTTACTTGTTTAAACTAGATTATATATCGCTCCTTTATTGCAACATAGTCATATTTCAAAAAATTAAAAATTTGTAGTTACTCAAGCAAAACTGCTCTTTTAGACCTTCTTTACATGTTGAAAAAAGAAATCAGTTTTATATCCCAAGCTGAACCGAAGTTATGGCAATTGCAATTGCGGCAATTAGATCATAGGACTTATGTCTTGTAAACTTAAATCGCATTTTGCCAAGTTAAAGTTTTTTTGAGATATGACTATGTTGCAATAAACGAGCGATATGAATTCCTTTTTAAAATAAATTTTTTTAAGATTGCTATAACCGATGCAAATTTCTGTTTTCTTATAAAAGAAATAAAGTTTTTGAACTTGTTTTGTTTAAACTAATATTATGTGTTTTAATATATTGGCGATATTCGACAAGCTATTTGACGGAAAAGTTCGAAAACAAACTGGCAACACTGCCTTCTCTCTGTAATTGTTGCTGGCTTGGTGTCATTAGGTTTGTTGGCAGTTATTGTTGTTGTTGTTTAATTCCAGTTGTGTAGTTTGTATTAGACCAAAAAAAAAAGCCCGTAGTTGTTGTTATTCTAGTTGTTTTTGTGGTCTCCAGCATGTGTTAGTTTTCATTAGTTTTTTTAGTTCTGCCTTTTATTCAGTTTTGTTGCTTTTGTGGGGAGTGTGTCTGTCTGTCTGTCTGTTTGTATGTATGTTTGTTAAAAATATTCTTCTGTTGTGTTTATTTGTACGAGGGTACGCATGTCCTATGGCAACAAAAAAATGTTTGTATTGTTGTATCTTGCGTTAATAGTAAAATATGGTCTGCAATAGCAAAGAAGGAATGCAACTAATGTGTGCGAACGCAAAGGAGATGGAACATGTGATAAGAAATAAACAAACATCTGATTACCAAAGTTGAATAATCGTTTTTATCTTGTGGTTAAGATTTTTTCATTTAGATTTTTTTGCACTGGATAAAAAATTTTTTATCTGCTTCTTGTTATAGACAGTAAAAATAAAAAGTTACTCATATTTCTTTTAGGGAAACATTTTGTGGTCTGAAGTAGAAAGCATGACTTATTAATCGATAACTATTAAACAAATATATATTATTCGAATATGAAACAAAAGATTATTATTTTAATATGACAAAATATTATTCTTTGTCACATGGGTTCTGTTCAAAGAGTCTTGTCTGATCTTTCGATTAAATAATGGACGTTTGTAAACGAAGCTTAAGCACAGATATGTCGTTTACTTAATTTTTATACACTTTAAATGAGATGATAATTCCTCCACTAGCGTTAGAGATTTCTTTTTATTGCCCACAAAACATAATTTATTCCGATTGAAAATACTAGAAAATAACGGACACCCAAAGTGTGCATACTCGCAATTAATCTATTTTGTGGTGAGTTTTTCAAGATTTGTACGCAGAAGTTTTCTTCTAATCACCCTGCGTCTCTAGCAAGTACTCATACTAGAAAACATATAAATTCCGCTCTTGATAGTCTTCCACACTCCTCTTAAGCTCTCGGCTTTTGTTAGAGTTTTTAGGAATACAATACATTCAATAATAATATCGCCTGCGCTTAAAGGCAAACTGTTCTCAAATAAAAACTTTAAGAACGTCTTTTGCTAGAAAAATATAAAAGAAGTCAGAGTTTACCAGTCGCTTATGTGGTAGCAAATCTTTAGCAGGCTGTAATTCGAATAATTCTAATTTTATCGAAAAATATCCGCCTTTAGAGTATTTTAAATTTTCCACTAGAACCTTTTTACAATTTCTTTCCCTTTTTGTTGGCTGTTTCCAAAAAAAAAAAAAAAAGAAATTAATTACTTATTATTATAATCTTCACCAGAAAAAGTGGAAAAAGGGTGTAACTAAGTTTGTCATTCCGTGTGCAATTTCTACAATATCCATTTCCGACCCCATAAAGTGGATATATTCCGACTTCTTATGCATAGCGAAGTCAATTGAGCGATGTCCGTCTATCCGTCCGTGTTAGTGTTGAAATCAAGTTTGCCGAGCCACTAGATCATCTAGAAAAACAAAAAAAAAAATAATAAATAAATAAATATGTCAATCGAGCAGACATAGTGTCGGAAGAGGTACTATTGGAAATCAGCATAATCGGTACATGTCCTTCGAGGCAGCGGGTAAAACACCACGCCTACCTCTAATTTTTTTACATCATTTGGAACAATGAAGTTACTCCATTCAAAACAACAAACGATAGAGAATTACAAAATAAAAAAAAAAACTTCAAGTGAAAAAATTGGCGCACCCCCATATTTTCCGAGTTGCGGGGCTCTGAAATTTTCAAGTTTTTTAAAATATCAATATGGGTATCATTTTAAAGATTTTGAAGAGATTTTTAAGGAAATACTAAAATTTTTATAAAAATGCTTAAGCCATTAAGAGTCGATGGCATTTTTAGGTAATATCTACAATTAGTACCTAATTTTTTTTTTACTTTTTAAATTTCTGTCACCGTAATATTTGCGTTTTTGATTGGAGTTACTTCACTAAAATAAATTTACATATATGGTGAAGGGTATATAAGACACGGCATAGCCGAATATAGTACTCTTACTTGTCTTAATTAATTTTCGAAAGTTTACCGTAAATTTGTTTTAGCCAACGTCAGCTCATTTAAGAATCTTTGCTAAAACGGGTTATGTTATGAATTATTATTTGTTTAAGGTTGCTTTAGATTACTAGATGTGCAATGAAGTGCTACAATTTAATAAGAATAGAAATTCAATATGATAATAAAAGTATAATTAAACCCTCTAAACTATTTTTCTTTTAAAGTTCTAGTTATTAAGCGCTGTTGCCAAATTTAGTATAGCAAATTCACTATAAAAAATTCACTAAAGCTATTAAGGTGATGGCTCAAGTCCCACTCAAACTTTTACTAAAATGATACATTCAAAATAAGTACAAAAAACGCTAGATTTAACAAAAGAAAATTCAAATAGGCAACAATGCTCATGACTGCAATCTAGATTCTGAAATGCTTTTGAAACAAACAATAAATTTCAAAACTAAATTGACCTACACACTTAAACTCTAAAAAGACAAACAACAACAACAGTCAACTTATAAGAATTTAATCTAATAAGTGACTAAATGATTAAGAAAAACTAAAATAAATAAAATTTCTTAGATAAGAATAAAAAACAGAGGGAAAAATTAAATAAAAAAACAACTGAAAAAACAAGTGTCTTGCAACACACAAGCACATGATATAAAGAAGTGAACAAATGTATGTACTAAAACAATACAATTGCTGTTGTCGTAACTTTAATTAGTGTACTAAGTGGGTTATAGAAATATAGAGAGGGAGACAGAGAAAGATCTGTATCAGGGATGGAAAATACATTTTTAGTATTATGGCAAAGAAAAACAACGGCAGTGTGCTAATTTTTAAATAAATTTTTGTTTTGCTATTTCTATATTCCAAATGTTGGATTTAAGCAAGCGTTTACTCTCTTTGATTTCTAGGACGTTATCGTAGCTATTATAGAAATTAAATCCTTTTTGAAGACATAACTTTACAACTTCTTATGCGAGACTAAAAGAGTTCACACTTTAAAACTATTTAAAAGAATTATAATCTTTTGGAAAGAAACGTAAATAAGATCTGGCAACCCCTACATATCCGAAAATAGCAGCTGTTGTCCATGAATTAAGAAAACAAGATTGCGCATTCATCCGTTCAAAAAAATTTTCTACTGCGCATCTACGTCATAATAGAATGTGTTTGTGTTAAAAAAAAAAATATAAGAGCTCTTTGGCTCTCTAACTTTAATTCTGTTACACTTTCCATACAAATATTCTATATCTACGTCACATAAAGGAGAGAACGCTATACAACAAATTAACGGACCTGCGCGATGCGCAATCTTGTTTTCGTGAGCCCTGCCATCGAACATGAGCCCAAAGGAACAATAATAATTGTACATAAAAGCAAATGAATGGAAACAGCAGTAAAAACCTCCCGGAAAGAAAAATACAATAATTGGGTGAAGCCACGGCAGGTAAATTAAGAAAGACGTCCATTTAAAAAAAGAGTACGGCTTAGCGTTCATGGCACCTTTATAATAAGAGAAAAAGCTCTAGCTACCAGCACAGGAATACAGCAGCATAAAAAAGCGTATGGCAGTTGTGTTTCAGCTGTTGTGTAAAGGGGGATGACTGGCTTGAGTGTACAGCGTAAGCGGTGTGGATGGTTAAGTTACTAAACAAGACATCTGGTAGTTTGTATTTCGCTGGAGTAACACAGTGGTGTAGCGTAGAAAGCTGAGTTAAGTAAGCAAGAGGCCAGTAGGATCAGTTATAGCACAAAAAAGCCACAGAGTAGTAATAAATATAGAATTTATAATGTCCCGCAGTAATATTTATTTCAATTAAAAAATAAGAAACAATGTTGAAAAGAAGACCAGCTGTTATCTTTAGCAAACATTTTTTCTAACTAGATTACCCATCCCTGGTCAGCTGCTGATATTTTTTTTTAATAAAAGCTGAAATAAGTTAGTGAAAATTGTACAAAAGAAAGTTAAAGTTATTTATTTTAACAGAAAAACTCAAAATGTTAATGTATTTCGTTGATGCTGTTTAAGTCAGATGACAACATCTTTAGCTGGTTTTTAATTAAAGACAGACAATACAGAAAAGTTTTTGCAATTGTGTATGTTCTAAAGAATTTATTTGTTTTCAGATTAAAGTTTGATTTAATTTAATTTTATATTGCTTCAATTATTTATTATTTAAGAAAATTATTTTCTTCTTTTAAATTTAATGTAAAATTGAAACAATTAAACATTTAATAAAAGTTCAATATGAAAATAAACAAAATCATTAATACTTGCAAAGATGTTTTCTTTGAAAGGAAAGTGTACTTCAGAACTCTTAAAGTATACTTTTTTGATGATAATAATTTTGAGACAAAGTATCTATTCGGTATTCCTATTTTTTAAATCGGTTAATTAATTAGATATTATAGGGTGAATTCTTCCAGTCTTATGTAAATACAATTTTTCTGTTTGTTCTGCTTTCCGGATTTTCTACAGAATTTTGTTGTACTGTTAACGAGCATATTGTTCATAAGCTGATTACGACACGTTTTGTTTTCATTACTTATCAAGCCTAAAGGCAATGAAATGTAAATAAATTTCTAATACTCTTATGTATAGTTTTTTTTTTGTTATTGTATTTACCAATGTTGCCACATGACAATTTCAAAATTGCACTTAAGTAGAGGAAACAAACTACTTAAATTAAGGAAAGCTAATCATTAACTTAAATAAACGCTTAACACCATGATACTGTTCTAAAAAACGAAATGGTTTTATAAATGAAATAATTTACCGTTACTTGACTTATATTTTTAGCGCCTTGCTTTAAATAACAAATAAACTTTCAAAGTGGAATGCCAATCAGATTGTCGGACATACACCACACCACATACGAGCATTAAATTATCACGTGGTTTTTTATTTATATTTACGAATAGTGCAAACAGTGATTGTGTTATTGCAATTTTACTCGCTAAATGTTTAAGAATATTTCGACTTTCAAAATTATGTTGTTATTCCGACCAACTATTTGTAGCGAGGTTAATAAGAAAGGCGATTGCTGTTCTACTAATTTCGTTCACATTATACAATCGATTTCGATTTAAAAATTTATCCTTTCAAAAATATTTTTGCAGATGTTTTAAATTATGCGCAATGCTTTTACCTGCCTATGCAGCAAACATTTGAGTAGATGTTTTTCTCATTTTATATAATTATCAGACGATCGCTGGGCATCCTAACTCTTGTTAAAAGAATATTTTTCCTTATTTATTTCAATTTGTCTCAATGCCGCACTTGAAAAATTATATTTTAATAAAACAAACTTGACAGCGGCTTAATAAAAACCCAACATGACAGTCCAAAAGATTTTGAAATTTTCATTCGAAAATTCTCATAAATAAAACCATGAACAAAACAGTTTGTTTAATGCTGCTTGAGACTCCGCTTAAGTTGTTCGTTTTGCCCTTTAGTCTAAAATAATTTCAAGCAGTTGAAAAAGAAACTGTGGAGGAAAATAAATTTTTTCAAAATGCTTCCTTTTTACGCTCTTATGCAAGCCATACACGTTGCGACCTGTTGTACAACTTGAGAAGGTACTACAACAGATTGCAATGTTTGTGGTGCAGTTATATGAAGTTGCGTGTTGGTTGTACGAAAGATCAAAAAGTTTTGATTTTTTGGCAAGTTGTACAACTCAGTCGCAAGATTAGTGGACATGTCGCACAACATTATTCCATTTTACTTTTCATTTTCGTAGTAGCAACATAGCAAAACACAGCGCAAAAGTATTCTATACATTCAAAGAAAAATAAATATATAAATAAAGAAGGATTCATATGAAATCCGTGCAATTGTGGAACTGCAGAAATGAATATTATAAAAACACAAACATTTGCAATAAAAGTTACAATAAATTATTAAATAAATACAAAAAAGTTAAAGATGATTGTACAATATTTTGTTTGCAAACTTTTGTTTGCTTTCTTTTTCTTCTTGGTCAAACACTTCATCGATTACAACATACGCAATAATATCGGAAAACATCTGTACTGTAATGGCTTCTGTATAAAATGAAGTTGTGCTGCGCGATTGGACGGAAGTTGTATAATTTGTAGGCAAAACACCCAACTTGATTACTAGCAAAGTTGTACAACAGGTCGCATCGTGTATGGCTTGCATTAGTTTTAAGTGTCGCTAGCAATATCTGACGAGGAGACATTAAGAATGAATTGTGTGAAAAGTTGACTAGACCAACAAAAGTTATCTATATTTTCTTTATAAAAAAAAAGTTAAAGCAAATCTGCTTGTATGCAAGAGAGTAAAAAAATTATATATTCGAAATTTTAAAATAGCAATTTCAAAAATTAAAAACGCTAAAGCACATTGTTACAGACGAGGGAACAAATGTTAAACCAATATCATGCAATAACACGCCTAAAAGTAGTTTAATGTTTCGTCAAGCTGGGGATAATAAATCCTCCAAATCTGTAAACATTAATATAATACAAAGGAGAAAATATTAAGAATGATTTGGCAAATTTCAAATGCCCAAGCAATATTTGATATGCCGCGATGTACCATAAGATTTAGTCATTAGATCATTCAGAGATCATATGTGTTATCAAAAAGTAGCATAGCATTTATTTAAATAAAATGTGTGGCAGTTTTTTTTGACAGATCTCTTCAATTTGCTGAACTTTTGAAAAATTTAAAAAAGTAATTATTTCTATAAGATCAGAGTTGTATTCTGTTCTGATGTGTTTTTTTATTTAGGTCTGAATTTCATCAGGTTTTCTTGTGAATGCATTGTAGAGTTACGTAGGATAGTCAGTCATGCGCTTAAACATTATTTCCTAACTTCCACAAAGAATGTGACTCGATTTCTAAGGGTAAATAAAATATATATATATATTTATAATACCCGTGTTGTTATGACAGGAAACATCATGGAAAGAAGTGTGAGATAAAAGCAAAAGTTTTATGGATTTACTAATGCAATAAATAATTATTTATTTAAATGCAATATTCAAAAATTAATTGTATATTGCTTTAATACAAAGTAATTAAAACTTTATTCTTCTATCTTCTAATTAAGCCGTTTATTAATTCTTTAATTGTACAATAAAATTGCTCATTTAGAAATGATATTTTCAACAATATTAAAGTGAAGCAAATCTGGCTTAATACTCTTTAATTACCCTGGCTCTTATAAAAAAATTCTAATCAGACAATAGAACTATTCCTCGCGCTTTGCACACTTATTAAAAAATCGCACCCAAATGTTCTTATTAACGAATGTGTGGCAACACTGGTATTTGTGCACGCAACTGCATTTTGTTAGTGTATAATGAATTTTGTTGTTTTTCTGTAAAAAAATATTGAATTGTGTACAAAACTGAAAAAACAAAACAAAAACAAAACATTTTAATGAAAATTGTAAAAATCCATGTTGTTGTTGTTGTTGGTTATTTATTTGTTTTCTTGAGGTTGTGCACTGGCTGTCATGTTGTGGTCTCTTTTTCCCCCATTTATTATTTATTTTCTGGCAGTGTTGTTGTTATTGTAGTTGCTGCTATTATCAATGCAATTGTTTATAAATTTTATTAATATCAAATGTTTGTGCTACACAAATAAGAAGTAAAAAAATAAAGTACAAAAAAATTTAAGCGGGAAAATATTTAAAATGGCCCGCAACCTTTAAAATATTTATTTATTTATTTATTAATCACATACATCAATACATAAATCCCTCAAATGTTATGAAATGTTTAATTGAAAGATAAATGATACAAATAAATCAAGTTGCTGTTTGATATGAGTGCAAAAATTAAAATCAATTTTTTTGTTTTATTTTTTAGAAACAATTATTTAAGTAAATTGAATTAAATTTAAAAAATGAGTTTTCATATTAATTTTATTTAATAAAAATTGTAGTTTTTGTTTTAAAAATCAATGAAAATTAATCGAAATAAATTCATTATGAATTTTATTAATGATATTTTAATAAACAAAGTGATTTATGTAAAAATCAATTAAATACAACCCTGGATTGGGAATATAGAAATTATTGGATATTGTTAATAATTTTTTCTTAATCAAAATGGAACCATCAATTTTAATTGGTAAGTGACAGTTTTAATTATTTTATTTTTAGTTTTTTTAATATCATTTAATTGTTTAAAATATAAAAAAATCTATTGTAAATTTATGGATGGGTATTGTGCTGCTCTGTATTGATATGGGCAAATCTAAAACTAGTTTAATATATTAAATTCGTTTTAAAAAGAATGTCGTTTACATTAACAGTTATTACACAGAAAACCGATTTCAAAACAGATTTCAGCACATTAATTAAAAAACATCAACTATTGGA
Source organism: Gymnosoma rotundatum (assembly GCA_916610165.2). Classification (NCBI taxonomy): domain Eukaryota; kingdom Metazoa; phylum Arthropoda; class Insecta; order Diptera; family Tachinidae; genus Gymnosoma; species Gymnosoma rotundatum. Next base: position 171,726,337 of record OU744336.1, on the reverse strand, counting down.
ACACCCTTTAATTTCCAAATGCAAATTTGATACTTGATTTTGTAATAGACTTGGTAATAAACAGTTCTACAGCTTGGCCATATGTAGTAAATTACATACATCCACTATTGTAACACCCTTTAAATTATAATGTGTAATTTTCTGTATTTATACGAGACAAAGTAGTAGACATTCCGTATAATTTAATTTTTAAGTGTGTTATATAGTGGTTTAAAAGGCAGAGCCATATGTCAAATGATATCAATTACGGGAACACCCTTTAGTTTCCAAATTCAAATTTTATACCTGTTTTTATAGCGGACTTAGAAATATAGGTTCCTTGTAAATTTCAGCTGTCTGTCTATAACGGTTTAAAAGTTTATCCACATACTTCAAATTACATCAACTATTGGGACACTCTATTGTTTCCAAATCCAAATTTTATACTTGTTACAGCACCATTTAAATATGGGTTCTTTGTAAATTTCAAGCGTCTATCTATAACTGTTCAAAAGTCTGGCCAAATGCATCAAATTAAATGAACTATTGGGTCACTCTTTAATTTAGAATTTTAAATATTTATACTTGATATTATAGCAGTCGTAGCAATCGACATTTTGTCCATTTATCAATCGTTTGTCTATAAAGGTTTAAAACATAGGTCTATGATTTTTATAATTTAAATAAATAATAAATTTTTCTCCCATACATACAGTACAATTTGTATAGTAAATTCCGGACTTTTTTAACAAATACGATTACAGCTACAAAACCCTACGATCTCGGAGAATCAAAGCTATTGGGAAATCAAGGGCACATATAAAGCTACTAAACTGTAAACACAGTTTATTCAAATTGAATTTGAGAAATTTTTTAAAAGACGCGGAAAATTGACTTAACTTTTAAACTGTGTTTAAAGTTTAATAGATTTATATGAGCTCTTGATTTCCCAATAGATCTAATTCTGCGAGATCGAAGGGTTTGGCCACATTGACAAAATCCCTCTCAGAACACATTGTATATGAGAAAATTGCACTAAGTAAATTTTCCGCGTCTTTTAAACTAATTGAAAATATTATTTATAACTTTTAATATTTAGTTTCTTTTGTAACCAACGTTAAGAAATTACTGAGGAAAACTTTTCATTTAAAATGTTTATTAATTTAACAATAATTCTGTAAAATAAATTATTAGTGTTTGAGGACATTCTTCAGTGAAAAATAATTTTTTAAAAATATTCTATCTTTAAATTTAGTTGGAAATAGGTTGATATTTTGACTACTAAGCGTCTAGGTGCAAACTTAAGTGATAAGTATTCTGAACAATAATTGCAAAGTTGTAAAACAAAAACTTTATTTAACCCTTTTTTCTTAATCAAATCTTTTCAAAAAAAGTAATACAGCAAAAACCGCAAAAGGGCACTAAATGCCTGAGTATTTTTTCTCTTACAAAAGCACAATTTAAATCAATTTAATCATTACTATTATTTACAACATTTTCCTATTTAAAACAAAAAAACATAAAAAACTTTTTCCTTTAAAAACACAAAACTGTTTTTCTGCTCATCTTGTCAACTATTTATATTTATTTATCCAGCTATTTAGCAATTTGAATGCAGTGTGTCATTTCATTTAACTAGTTTAGTATTTAACAACTTTTACCAACGTTGGGAATTGGAATGAATGAATAACCCAACTTAAAAAAACAAAACACATTAAAAAGAAACTAAAAGGAAATTTATAAATTCACAACAAAAAAAAAAACTAGACTCCAAAAGTAGTGCGCTTCATTTAAAAGCGACTTAAATGGTTGCGCTCGAGTGCTTAGCAATGTCAATAGGAAAATGCAGAAAAAAATAAACTTAAATAAAACAAAACAAAAACGTGTTGGAATATTGTGGCTTAAATACAGCTATTTCGTGTTTAAGTAGCAGAGAAATAAAAGAATGTAGTCAACAAAATTATCAATAGTATTAAACTACTATCTAGATAATTTTTATTAGTGATTATTTACTGCCTGCCAATCACTTTTTACGTCCTTTAGACAACTAGTGAATTCTGTTTTAATTTAAAATATAAATACATTGAAAACAAATTAACCAATTCCTTGGGTAACCCTGTAATTTCTAGTTTTTATACAATTATATTTATTTTGTATAAATTTCAAGATTCTGCCTGTGAATGTTCAAAATAAATTAAATTTCATACACTTCGGATCTCACGCACTCGTATTTCATGGGGCACCCTTTCATTTTTAATTTTATGTTGTAAGTGTTTGCCACTGTATCGATTAGCCGTATACATAAATATTCTGTGAAAATATATGTTCCCAGATTCTGGCTTTCATGACCAAAATACATTTTCAATGGGGAACCCTTTAATATTGGATTTTATATTTTAATAACTTATTTGTCGAGCGGTTGCAATTATATGTACTGTATATGAATTTTAAATGTGTATTAGTTACGGTTGAAAGGATGGGACATTATACATCAAAACTACATCTCTATAGGCATACCCTTTGATTTTTGCGAACATTTTTATTGTTGTAGGGGGCCATTACGTTACACAATTTAAGAAAATTTAAAGTCTCCGTCAGTTATAATACATAAAAATTACCTGTTTTGTATGGGACACCCTTTAATTTTTAACATTTTTAATTTTTTGCTGTAGCGGTTATAATAATACACACTTTGTTTAAATATCAAGTGTGTTTAAGGCTTTAAAGCCACAATTTTATGGACACACCCTTTAGTATAAGTAAAAATCATGTTTTGCATGGGCTCACCTTTTAATTTTTAACTTTAATAACCAATCTGTAACCGCAGTCTGTCAAATTAAAAACATATATTTCAAAATAATCAAAAAGTTACAAAGCACTGAAGTAAAAAAAATATATGAAACACACGAATTTATAAACTTTTACGTTTTTACGTTGGGCTTATGTTTCCATATATTTTTCCCTTGTATATTGTTGTCTACCGCTTGTCGTTCATTTGTCGGACTATTTGAACTTAATGAATTCATGAATTTAAATTTTCGTTATGAGTTTACTGTTATTCCCTTCCGAACAATGGAACAGAAACATCTATCGACTTGTTACATGCTTAGAAATGGGATGTTGACTGATCACTGTTAATCAGTGTATGAAAACAAACAAAACGTCTCGCAAAACTTCTATGCAAAAATATAAGCTTTTAAAAAAGTTTTAGTTGTTATATGCTTCATCAAAGCCAATCAAACGCGACAAAGAACGCAAACGCAACAGCAAGAAAGAAATGAATGTTTCTTTTAAGTATCAATTCATTCTCTACACTAGTGAGTAAAATAACTGGAAAGTGTTTGGGAAAGGTTTTCGTTTCAATCTAAGTCTCCTGATTTTATTTTCTGGTTGTGGACCTTTCATTTAATATATATTTTGTGCTCGCAAGCAAAAACAATATAAAACTAAATAGCACAACTTCTTATTGGCTTTACTTTCGTTTTACTCACAACAAACAGCAAAGCAAAATCAAAGCAAACGTTTCGATTTGTTTCTTATCGTACCCTGGTTTTTATCATCATTATACTGAGATAAAAATTTAATATCATTAGATTGCGCACACATAATTCAATATTATTTAGGAGTTCATTTGCCTATTTTAATGCTGGTGGCTATAATCGATACAGTGTTGTGACATAAAGCAAAAAAAAAAAAAAAAAAAAAACAAATCCTTGCAAGCGCAACGTTTCGAAAATTAACTGATGATGCTTAGAGTACAAGACTTAATACCTGAACTATATTCAAAGCGGGGATAAATAACACAAGTTAAATGGCGATAGCGTTGAGAGTTTAAAATCAACTATTGACGGTCAAATGGGCTGCTTTTTTCAAATGCTATATCCTAGATTCAAAGGTTGGTTGGACGACATTCTGTCAAATTTTTTTTAAATCTAGGGCATTTTTATGAAACTAAAAGCCCAAGCTAATAAAACTGAAAAAAAAAACCGTTTACAAAATAGATTTCATCTGTCTGTCTATAACGGTTTAAAAATACAGCCACATAGATTAAATTACATAAACTATTGGGACACCCTTATATTCCATCTCCAAAGTTAATAGTTCTTATATCGGACTTAGCACTACAACTCCTTGTAAAGTGCAACCGTCTGTCTGCAACTGTTCAACAGTTGGCAATATACATCAAATGACAGCAACTATTGGGACATCCTTTAATTTCCAAATTCAAATTATATACTTGCTGTTGCAGTAGATTTAACAATCAGGTTCTTTTTAAATTTCAACCGTCTGTCTAAAACGGTTCAACACTTTGATCATATACATCAAATTACATCAATTATTGTAGCACCCTTTAATTTATAATTTAAAATATTACTAGTTCTTTTTATACCAAAAAATTAGTGGATATTCTCTCTAATTTTCAAGTGTTTGTACATAACTTTTCAAATGTGTGTGAAGATAAATACGTCAAGTTAAATACGTTTTTTAAAAAATGTAGCATGCGATAATTTTTTTCTCCCGTACATACAGTACAATTTGTATAGTAAATTCCGGACTTTTTTTTACGAATACGATTACAGCTACAAAACCCTACGATCTCGCGGAATTACACCTATTGGGAAATCAAGGGCACATATAAAGATATTAAACTGTAAACACAGATTATTTAAATTGAATTTGAGAAATTTTTTATAAGACGCAGAAAATTGACTTAGTGCAATTTTCTCATATACGATGAGTTCTGTGAGGGATTTTGTCAATGTGGCCAAACCCTTCGATGTCGCGGTATTACACCTATTGGGAAATCAAGAGCACATATAGAGCTATTACTCTGTAAACACAGTAAAGAAAAAAATTTTGCAAAAGCGGTTCAGAAGTAAATTTGTTCTGCGGGCACAACCATAAAAAGCAACATTCAGTCGAATTGATAACCTCTTTCTTTTTTTGAAGCCAATTCAAAAAAGGTAAAATCATAGGGAAACAATGTTTTAACTTGATTCTGTTATTCAATGTGAACAGAGAAATAGATCCGGATGTTCTATGAATAATAAACAGAATCTTAAGATTAATAACTAAAGCGACGAATTTCAAAATCGGGTTTGATGAGATAAGTGTAGAAAATGCAGTAGTCACTTCAAAGCTTTATCTACTTTCCAGGAAAGACTGTCAACAATGCGTATGCGCTAGAAAAGGCTTGCAAGCAGTTCTGGTTGACTTTTGTGGAAGCTCAAGCAAGGCCAAGTAGCCTTTAAAAATCTGTTAAATGAAAGCGGTTCATTTCAGCAAAGCCATTCTAGACCTATTGCATTAAATCTGTGGTCATTTGTTTAAATACGCCTTAAGAGGTCTAACGAAAAACGCTACGGAGCAGAAAACCAAAAACCGATGTCATGTATCATTCATGTCTTCTTTTTTTATTTCTTAACCGATGATATTATATAGAGATCGCTAATTTTTAATCCAAGAAAAAAAAAAACTGAATACTCGAAATTTATTAAATAAAAAAAATCTACTTTGGGCAAAAGGAAGTTTTCCGCGTCATTCAGCAGCTAATGTTTATCAATACAATCATTTTCAAAACTGTCTATTCTATACACAAAAATTTATCACATATTTCTGTCGACTGTTTTTTTTTTCACCAAATTTTTTAATTGTCATGTGCCACTCGCGCAAACACTATTTCAAGGAAATAGTAAAAAAATTTAATATTTTTCCAGTCTCAGTATGTTACCAGTTTAATAGAGCCATAAATATTTGTTCATTTGTAGGAATGCTGGAACAAGTGTGTGTTAAAGTACTTTGTCCAGCTGTTTAACATTTAAAGTATTTAAAGTATTTTTCCCTAAAAAAAAAGAATAATGCTGCAACGTATTGCTAACATTTCTATGCAACATGTGTTGTTAGGAGTTTATGTTTTTTAAATTGTATAAAATCCAAAATGAGTAAGTTGTTATAACAACAAGATAAGATGTATGGTTTTTTATTGTTGTTGTTATTTTTATTTGTTTCAAAATTCAAAAATTTTTATTTTAAATTCTATAAACGACTTGTATTATTTTGCTCACATGCTGCATGTTGATAAAAAAAAACACTCAGGCGGTTTTAAGAAGCGGGAGTTAGAAATGACACAAATGCAGACATTTCGACAAACCCATCCAATTTATTTGATTGGATTATTTTCTTTTTGTTTATTCTTTTTTTTTTTTTTTTTTTTGTTAAACATATTGTCTGTTGAATTGTAATTACAATGGGAGTGCGAGAACTTTTTTTATATCCAATTTATTTATTTATATTTGAAGCAAAAAAAAAAAACGTTTCCACTCGTAATGAGATTGTTGTCATTTTTCGATTTTTGTATCATTATTTGTTGGAATTTATATTTGTTTATTAAAGTGTTCTTATTTGTATTCCAACTAATGTGGGATTTCCCAGGGAGTGTACGTTGTCAGTCAGTATTTAGGGTTGTACGCTGCATTAGAATTTTAAATAGGACAATTAGAAATTGATTTATAAATAGATAATTATCTAAGAAAAATGCAATTAAATAAAGTATGTATGTGTGTACAAATATATTTTATTTATGCGGAATTATTATTAACTTTATTTATAACTAGCAGTGGCCAAGATTTCATCAGATTGTCATTTCTAAATCTCTTAAAAAATAGATGTTAAAAATTTCCCATCTAAAAAGCAAAATGTGCTGCCAACTGTGTTAATGCTTTTTCATAGGTAAAAATGGGCGCTTTCATGACTACAGGACGTCCTCGCAAAATTTTATTCTAAGCCATACAACAACAGCTTTTACGTAATGCGAACACAGACAGCCAGACAAAAATCCCAAAAAAATAGGTGTCTTTTATTTCAAATCAATTACAATCTATAGCAACATCCAAATTTTCCAAAAATATTTCATGTGTTTTTTATAATGTGTGGACGACAAATTGTGTCTTAATGTAACATTGATACTTGGCTGATATTAACACTTTTGAAAAAGGTGTCAAGTTAACAGTCAACAAAATATATCTTAACAACTTTGACATTATTTTGTGGTGACTAGTTAAATAAACAAAAAAAAAAAAGAAAACACCCATGACACATTAAGACAGTTTTCTAAATTATAGCACACGAAATGAAAGTATTCTATTGACATAAAAAAACTAAAAAAAGTTTTTGACGAAAAGAAACTTGCAACTTCTTAGAATAACGTTATTAATTTGTTAGTAAAAAAACAGTGATGGTATTTAGAGTTGCCATATTTTTGTTCATTGATTTTGTTAAATAATTTTTAAAATCGCCTAAATTGGCAAAATCGCTAAAATGAGATATTGTTAGTTTTTGTCAAATATGCAAATATTTATTTTTTTTCTTAATTAAAGAAAAGAAATAAATAAATTGGCCAAAATTTGCAAACGTAGATTAAAAATCGCCAACATTTGCATACATACATATACGTGTAATGTGCTTATTTTAGACATTAACTATATGATTAGGGAACAAGGTTTTAAAACTTTGGTTTGATTTGTCTTTGAAAATTCTGAGGAAAATAAAATTAAAGTAGAATACATTTTTTAATATATACTGACTGCATTCTTTAAATGATTGATTTCATTATCCAACTATTTATTTATAGACTATGGCGTAACAGAAATGCTAAAACATAACTTTCTAGATCAAAAAACAGTAGTAAGTTTCGTTAGCAAAATGGCCATCAAGACGTAGTTTAACCTTTAATAATCAATATCCGTGATTTATAATTCAAATCGGGATATTTAGAAATTAGCACAATAATTAAAAAAATAATAACTTTTTAGATTTTAGAAAAAAGAATAATAATAAAATTATACCAACTTTATCATTACTGATACACATGTTTATAAATGGAATACTTTGCTGTGATAGCATACAATAATAGCACAAAAATTACTATAGCAAAATTTTTTTCACATACACTATTTTTTTCATATCGATGTTTAAAATTTATTGACCATAAAGGGTTGTGGAAAAATATCCTAAAAAAGTATAAATTATTTTATTTTTTATATAAACTTCGTACTATTTTTTATTTAATTATCCCGATTTATTAATTTGTCAGAAGTTTCCTGAAGAGTTAAGTAAGCGATAACGAAATGGCCATCGAGACGTGCTTTGACCCTCAATAGACAATACCGGCAATTAATTAATCGAGATAATTAAATAAAAAATAGCATGAAGTTTGTATAAAAATTAAATATTTAAAAAATATTCCCTTGTCTTTAATTAATAAATATTTACTTTGTATAGGTTAGTTAGTTAGGTTGCACAGGCTGTCGGCGTAATGAGACCGACTAACTTGGGTCCTAAAAACCCGTTGTGTCACCTGAAAGTAGGTGCAGGGATCAGTTTCAGGTCCCTACGGCACCATCACAGATCCATATCCAAACCACCTCGAGGACCGGATAAACAAGTTTTTGCTAGCAACATCACAGACAGATAAGTCTGTAAGACCATGCAGTTTCGGACCGCCGAAAATGGCCGCTTTATTTCGAGTAAGAGCTAGGCAGTGGCAGAGCTGATGCTCCACCCTTTCCTCCTCTTCCTGATCTTGAAAACTTCTGCAGTAGTCATGATGCGGAAGATTCAGTCTCCTAGCATGGGTACCAATGACGTAGTGCCCCGTCAGCACAGCCACCAGTGTACCCAGCTCCCTCGAGGAAACCTCAGTAGATTTGCAGATCTCCCACTATCGTACTGAGGTTACAATGTACTCGAGACCCTGCAGTTAACCTCTTCAGACCATCTAGACTGCGCAGTCCTTAAGGGTTCCTGCTGAAATAAAGTTCTACAGCAGCTTAATGGGATTCCCACCAGTAGATCTATCTCCCGGTTTACCTACAAAGTTCCAAATCTGGCGAGTTCGTCCGCGACTATGTTTCCGGGTATGCCCGAGTGAGCTGGAGCCCAAAATAGTTCCAGGTTGGAATGTCTCGCCATCTCGTCAAGAGATGTCCGGCATTCACGAACCAATCTGGATGTCGTATAGACACCTGATAAGGAGTTAATCGCGGCCTTGCTGTCAGTACAGATCCGGATATCCTCTCCGTATATCCTGTGGTACCTTATCTAACAAGCCGCCCTTCTAATGGCTGAGATCTCAGCCTGTACCACGCTACACTGATCCTGTAGCCTAAACTTCATCTTGATGTGAAATCTAGGAATGAAGACGACCCCCCCCCCCCCGACCCTCGCGTCCGACTTTGACCCGTCAGTATAGACATCAAGCACATCTCCACGAGGCATACTCGACGTGCCCGACGTTGATACCACGAAGCCAATGTCACACATGGGGGTAGGCGTGCAGTAAAGCCGAGGAACAGCCCAAAATGGGCGCAAGTCCAAAGTCCCGTTACCTTCACGTCACAGCTGCATTCAGTCTAACAATTGGCCATGAGATCCACCGGTAGCCAGTGCAGCATTGTACCTTGTGTAAAAAGAGTCACACTCTCTTGAAAATTTTTAGAAAGACAGTTTTGTTCATATGCTCGTTCTACAACAGCAAGAAACTCTAAATCCCAAACTAAAACTTATTTTGATCTAAAACTTCTTTAAACCAAATAAGAGTTTTTAGAAGCTTAATAAATAAAATAATTAAGCGTAAGGGGAGGCGTACAGTTTCTTGTAAATTTTCAATTTGGAAATAAAAAATTTTAAATTAATTTTATTTAGAATTATAAATTTGGAATTAAATGTTCAAATTAGTGCCTGGAATTGAACTTTTAAAAACACTTCAATAAAGACAAACGAAAAATTCTGTAAAAAATTTTTAATACTCTAGTAAAGGGATAGAAAAGAAATAAAAAATCATCAGTAATAATATTAATAAAAAAATAAATAAATAAATGATGATCTAAGATGTCTACAGGCACCCAACCAATTGAACAAAGAAAGAAAAAAAAAACGGTAAAAAAAAGCAAAACAAAATAAAACAATAAAAAACATCCATAAATAAATTTATTAAGGAAAACAAAATATACAAACTGAATCTAAACATATAAACATTCAATTACAACAATTAAACAATCAATTCATATTTTTGCATGTTGTGTCTGTGCGTGTGTGTGGAGTGGAAGTTAATTTGAATTTTAATACATCATTTATTTTATGGCAGATGATGACGACGATTACAATAATGATTACAATCAACAACATCGTTATCAACATCTTTATGATGCTTTCAGTTGTTGTTGTTGGTTGGTCTGAATTGCAAAACATAAGAAAAAATTCCCATTTATTACTTATTACAACAAACAAACTGTAGATACAACTACAACTTGTAATATTCATTCAGAAAAAGATGCACGTCATTATCAGCCATGTTTTAGAATTCAAGACCGAAAGTATGAAGGAGAGAAACAATCGAAGAAATGAAGCAACCAACGCCAACGCCGACAACAATTCAAATACAGAGAAACACGTTCCATCATCTGCAAAAAAAAAAATAATATTATAAAAATAAAAAATACAAATGCATTAAATACATAAAAACTGTAATACAACGAATCAAGGAATCAAACAAGAGATGTAATGTAAGAATTAAATGAAATATGTATCTCTTAAATTGCCAAAAGAAAACCAACTGTTAATCTACAAAATATGCTTCACAAGAAAATAGACGTCTACAACGAATTTTAGAAATCAGCTACATTTGTTTGCCTCCAAAACGTCAATTTTTGCTGGTTTATCAGCATAAACCAGTGACGACGTGGCCCCGCAGGAAATATTCGAGAGGTGTCAAATCGCACGAACTTAGAGGCCAATTAACAGTTCCATTTCTCCAAATCAACTTATCTTCACATTTTGTTTTCAATAACTCGATGGTGGCGGTCGCGTATGGTACGTAGCGTCATCTTGTCCAAACCACATTTAATCCGGATCAATGTCATCCATGTTTTCAAACAAGAAAATCATTAGTAGTGGTGCGGTAGCGATCTCCATTGACCGTAACGTGAGATCCGGCCGTATTTTTGAAGAAATAAGGTTTGATGATGCCCTCATCTTGTAAACCACAGCAAACGGTGCATTTTTCTAGATGCAATGGAGTCTGTAGGGTATGTTGTAAATTAGTCTAAACACACCTGTTAAAAAAAATGAGCTTTATCGCTGAACAAAATGTGGTGATAAAACAACGGGTCAGTTACTAACTGCTCTAGAGCCCAATCGACGAAAGAACGACACATATAATTGGTCTCGTGGATTTAATTCCTGCACTACCTGGATCGTGTGCGGATGTAGGCCAAGATATTTGCGCAAAATTTTCCACATAGTGGACGGATAGTGTACCAATTACTGCAACCAACGACGAATCTATAAATTTTGATCTTTTTCCACACTTTCGTTTACAGCAGCGATATACTCTTCAGTACTCAGATTCATTCGAAGTGTTGGTGTTTTTGCATTCTCTAGAGAGCATGTGGAATGCTCAGACGGACTATTATGAGCACCATAAAAATCACGACGTCGTCTATAAGTTGCTCGAACTGATGACTAATTTTCAAAGTAAACTTGGATGGATTGATGGCGTTTTTTTGGCATGAGTCTATTCATAATGATTTGCCAGAGTTTACTGAAAATAATAAGAGAAAATTTTTCATCAAAATTTAATTTACATTACATTAAAAAATCTGATTGAACCGGTATAGCATGGAAACCACGTTGAATGTACAACGTCTTACTTCAAGTGGCTCCAATTTTCTGACTTCTTTGTGTTACCTGCGAAGTAAAAAAATCGAGCTGCAATAAAATTTTAAAATGAAGGGCTTTGAATGAAGGGAGTAAGTTTTAATAGAAGAAAGAAAACAGGAGGATGTAAAAGAGAAAAAGAGAGAGAGAGAGACTAAGACAGATAGAAAGTCTTAGAAAAGTAACTGTCATGAAAGGCTCATATTGCCGATGAATGAGTCACACCAATTAGAAGTGGGATCGAAAAACAGCCGCAGCTCTTTAGAAAGGAATTGACCCTACTCAGTTTCCATGATGAAATATGGAACATGCTCTTAAAATACGGTTCCCAAGCTGCTGAAGTTACTGGTATTTTATTGCAGGTTAAACAGGCAGTGCCCAGTTACTGCAGATACAAAGTCGCGTAACTACATTTTTGTTATCCGTAGTAAGACAGCTGCTCTCTTCTGATCTAATAAGATTGCCAGATTATTGTTGCAGTCAAACAAGTCAACACGTTAGACAGTCCTATCTAGGCGACCATCATGAAGCATTATCAGTTCATCTGCAACATAGTTACCAAGAGTAACCCCATGTCCCCGCTGGGCCACTGTTGAATTTATTGCCATCGGATTCAAGAACCCTTGAACTCTTGGTACTAATTCAAAATTATTTTTCACTTTTAATAACTTCTTGAATATATTTTTGGAAACAATCCCATTTCTAGTTGCCTTGCGAGAGCCACACTATTAATTAAACTTACGCCACACTATGAATTAAGTACAATTTCTGAAGAAAGTAAAAAAAATTTATTGTATTCTAGTGTACTTAAATGTAAAATATGCAATAAATACCGAAACTTTCGATTTAAAATGTCGTACATTTAACCTATTTATTGCTTTATTTCTTTTACAATTATCGGTATGCATTTGTAGCGTCGCACAGAGGAGTAAAAAAAGTCATTTTCGCGTATTAATTAATAATTTTCCTATATCTACAGGACTGCAATAGCGGGCCGATAGCCAATGATAACAATATTAATAATATTTATACCATAAGCTGCAAAGGGCTATTTGTTGCTGAACTGAACGCGTGAGATTTTTAATAATTCATACATAGCTTTTGGGGCGCGCCGATGCCAAGGCTAATTTTTCCGAAAAACGCTTTTTTTGTTCAGGTTCTTAAAACTTAATTAAAATATTTCCTCAACTTAGCCTTACTAATAACTTAGTGCCTATTTAAACTGCGATAATCCATTTGTTTTTTGTCTCTCGACTATAAACAATGAAAACAAATTCACTTTCATAAATACGAATTTAATAAAAAATTTTCATTAAATACCTGAACTTAATAGTTGCATGATTTATTTTATTGCTTTTGTGAAATTACTTGTGGTAAATGTAAAATTTATTTGTAGTTTTCATATTTATAATCTTTACCCTAGGTGGAAAAATGGTATATCTTAATTTGTCATTTCGTGTGTAATTTCTATAATATCCATTTCCGACCCCATAAAGTGTATTAATTCTAAATTCTCTGCATAGAGAAGTCGATTGAGCGATGTCCGTTTGTCTGTCTATTCGTTCGTGTTCGGGTTGAAACCAATTTTGCCAATGCCCTAGATGAGCTAGAGAAAATTTAAATACGCCAATCGATCGAAAATTTTGCTTCTGAAAATCAGCCAGATCGATCCATGTTCTTCTAGGCAGCGGGCAAAACAACACGCCTGCCTCTAATTTTTCCATATTATCTGGACCAAATCAAGTTTAGTAAAGTAACTCCAAGCAAAATTAAAATATAAGAAAAACATCAAGTGAAAAAATTGTCGCTCGCCTTTATTTTCCGAGTTATAGGCCGCTGCACTTTTTATAGAAAAGTACGATTGTGCACCATATCTTTTAAAATATCATCATGGGTATCATTTAAAAGCTTTTAAAGAGATCTTTAAGGATATACTAAAATACTTTAAAGCCCCTCTGTGCATTGCCGTTATCTTCGTCGTGATCTCTGAGATCTCATGCTTTCTACAACAAATCGAAAACCTTACAGGTCTTTAAAGCTGGAAAAAAATAAATCAAATTATGAAAAAATGGGAATTGAAATAGTTTTAATTTTAAATCGTTCTAAACATTTTAACATGCTAAACAAATAACATGGTTGGGGTATGATCACAGGAACCATAATATATTTACTATAACAATATATGATTGTTTTCGATAAAATTTTAGTCACCATAAAAAAGTTTTTGTGTAAAATTGATCATTTAAGGAGCTTTTTACGCGCAAAAAAGTTGCATTAGCAGTTACTTCGATTTAAGGTGGCCAGATTCAAATTTTCAAAATAATCAAAAAATTCTTGATTAATAACAAAATAAATTTTGAGGAAGGTATAAGTGTTTACAGGTTTTTAAATAATTAAATACACCAAAAGAAAACAATTAAACATAATATATCTCTGAAGTGTTATTTGTTTTTTTTTTTCACAAATTTGTTTAAGAAAATTTACACAAATTAATTTTGTTTCAAGTTTTTGATTGGCAAAAAAAAAAAAATACCAAATACCTTTTCTCATAATTCTTAGCGGTCATTCAAAATTCTTGTCAATTATTAAATCCAAATTACGACCATCTGACAATTCTTCTTTGAACTCAATAATTTTTTTTTAATCAGTAGCAAGAATTGCGATTAAATTTTTGTATAAACGCCGGATGAAAGATCATCCATCCTTAAATTGGTGTGTAGGGTGTTCTTAAATAAATAAAAAAAAAACATACGCAGAAAAGATATGTTTAAGGCATTTTATAAAATTCATACTTGTTGTTGATGATGTATGTAACTGCACACTTCAACTTTATACTTCCATTATATGCATACCAAACAACCAACCAGCCAACAGTAATGCAGACTTAAATGCAAAGGAATGATAAATGAACATTCAGAAGTAAGAATAAACAACGCAGGCAAACTGTAAATCCATATTCGCATAAAAAAAAACACCACAAAAAGAAAAAAACAAAAAAAAACACAGAAAACGGAAAATAAACATAAACTTTTTATAAATTTTTTATACCACTCTTAACTACATACAACTACAGCAAGATGTCAGAGGAAAAAAAAAACATCGTTATTTTTTAAAACTTCAAAAAGGTCACTTTTACAGACATGCCAGTGAGCGAGATAAAATAAATTTATGTAATTCATGAAATTTGTTCAAATTAAAGACGTGTCTATCGCTGGCTTATTAATGTTGTAACGATATTAAAATTTCAAACTGTTATGAAGTTGTTATTCTTCAAAAAAAAAAGGGTCAGGTATAAGTGTAAGATGATGAATTTTTAAAATGTATTTAAGATACAAGATTCTAAAGTGCTTAACCCTACGTCTACGCTAGCCATCAAATTGGTATGAACATCATGTCGCACATGAGTTCTGCTAATGTAGACTATCAATATTTATGTTTCGTTTATGTGCAACCATCGTTGTATAAATATTTGTCTGAGCAATAACGTTCGCCATCAAATATGATTTTCATTATAATTTTCTATTTCGAATTAATGCCATCTATTGACTTTTAGAATGTTGGTGAGAATGTGACTGCACATAACCGCACAAAATAAAATCTATCGCAGTTTGTTTAAATGACTATGGTAGATAGTTTAAACAACTTCTACGAGAATAACTCTAACTTGAAATCGTTCATGTTCTGCTTTTTTTAAGTGCAGAAACTGGCACGTCACACAGTGAGACAGCCCTATAGTAACGGCGGCAAAAAATGTTTTTTTTTTCGTGTCGTCCGATTTGGATGAAATTTTTACAGTATATTAACAGGTAAATGGGTAACAATTCCCTGAAATTTCAGCCTCATAACTTCATTACTTTTTCGCCTAGAGCAAGTCAAAGTTGAGGTGTGCCAACGCGCTTGAAATATGTTGGTTCAATATGTAATATTCAAAAGCTTATTAATAAACTTTAAAGTATTTTTTTAATTAATTTAGTTGTTGTAGAATAAGTGCATAAAAAAAAAGAAATAACAATTTTTTTTTATTTTTTTTTAACAACAGAATTGTGGTGTAAAAATTAAAAATTTTGCATTTTCAATAGACTGGGAAATATAGAGCAGGCCCTCGCCTTAGGTGCATACTTATATCAAATGAAAGGTCAAAGTCTCAGCTTTCATTTGAAGTAAAGAAAGTATAGCAAGTTTGCAAAAGTACTTTAAACATACAAAAAACTACAATTGTAATTGTTTACAACTATTCACTTATTGTTTATATTATATTTTATTTACATTATTATTTTCTTTAAAATTATATTAAATACTATAAATAGTTGTAAAAATATAGATGCTGGTAAATTCCATACGTATTGTATAGACACTTCAAAATTGTATTTAGAGCATTATGGCTGGTATTACATGCATATCACTGTCCATAAAGTTCTCATTCACGGCAGCAAAATGATATCTGAGGCTATATTGCCAATAGGTTTGTTTGCAATTTTTATTTTTGAAAGTATTTCTTTAAATTTTATTTAATATTAACTTTATTTTATTCCTACAGGAATGTTATCCGAAGAAGCGCAAGAAGAAATGAATAAGGAGTATAGAAACTGCAGGCTATTCATTTCTCGTAAAAATTCACGTATTTTTACGAATGAAGATGTAATGCACTATTTGCAAATATCATCAGATCCTTATATAAATTCATTTAGAATGAGAATGAAATTGAAAAATTTAGAATACCATGATGATGTTAAAAAATTATTGATAGAATAAAAAAAAAACATTAATAAAAATGGTTCTCTTTTATTGCATTTTAGTGGGAGGTGGGGGTAATAGTGGGCGGGTTATTGTAAATTACAATAATATCAAATTTGAATCTAAAAATATTGGAATCTAAAATATATTAGAAAATGTGGCACTTTTTATGAGGTTGAATGGATGGGGGGATTGGTGGAGAGGGGGTTAAAGTGGGCCGATGTTCAAAATTTTTTCCCGATAATGTTTGTAGCAGTATAACATTCAAGTGTACCAAAATTGAAAGTTATGCCTAAAGTATTACGGACAATATGGCATTTTACAACTTTCGATTGTATGGGAGGTGGGTGTCAAAGTGGGCGGGTTTTCTTAATTTTTTTTTTTACTGGAATTCTCTTAAAAATAACATGTGCAAAATTTCAGAGCTCTACATTGACTCCTTGTATTTTTTGCCGGCGTTGTCTCACTGTGCGTCAATACTGTTTTTTCTCCTCTGTGGCACTTTAGTAATTCTCTACTTTTTACTCTTAAGATTTGTTTCTACGATGTCTTGTTTACTTGCAGACTTAGTTCTTTGACAAATTTTCGCTATCGTCCACGTTGATATACTGTATTGCTCTGGCTTGAGCCGAACTGCTTGTTATCTTGTTAAACAAAAAAGCGCCTTTAACCAGCGCAATCATCCAGCAAATACCCTACCTGTCGGGCGCGATAAAAAAAGCGCGATTGAAACGTGCGATCTCCCGTCTTAGCGACAAGGGATCCTTTTAACCAACTTAGCCACGACTGCCATACACTACTTCTGCTGTCTTAATATTCAGACAACTTCTCTAATTTATATCTCACAGCTACGCAATATTTGTTTTCTTGTTTGTAATTGAAGGACTCCGAGAAGTTTGAGATGATGTTTAACATCCATTTGCCTTTTTTTAATAACTTAACAATTGCGGAACTTAACAATAAATTTTTTCCCTATAGTCATGGCGCTGGTGGGGATTGAACTCATGGTTCGTGATCTTTTAGTTTACGAAAAATTTTCCCTTAATCGGATACCATACACCACACTTGTTGGTGGTGCAAGTAACACCTGATTTTCTAAGTTATGACAGGATCCAAGATTTAGAGCAAAAAAAATTGCCTTTTTTTATCACAGATATTTCAACGGTCCATTAAGTCGTTTGCATCAGATCGTCTTTGATGATGATGGTTAACTGTCGTTCTTGAAGGAGTACGAGAATCTGAGCCTTGCTTCTGTAACTTAAGTGACAAATTTCTCACATGACAATAGTCATGGTAAGGTTGTTTTACGCAGCGTGAGCTACAGCTAAACGAAAATTACTTTATATTAAAAAATGTATAATCTATAATTTATCATGTGAAAAACTTCTTACTTAAGTTACAGAAATGAGTTACTGGCTGTATATCCACATGACGGACGATGCCAAAGTAACAAAGTTGCAAAAAAACTGTCTTTCGATCCGACTGGAAACTCCAACAAGAGGAATGTATACAAAAAACCCAACTTATATTGACGTTGAAAACATTGTTAAAATTTGGCAGAAAACAAAGCAAAATAAAAACTGTGGTCTCTCCTTAGTTACCATTTTTATAAAAAATCACAAAGCTACGAGTATAAGGAGTAAAATTTCGGAAAAGGAATGTGATGTAACCTGCAACAAGAAAGTAAATTTAAAACTCTTTTCAAATTCTTAATCTGCCACTAAAAAACTGAACCTTGTTTTTAATTTACATTACGTCTTTTCAAGCACTTTTGGCTGTCAGTGGGATAAAATAATATTGAATTATTTACACGATCCAGAAAAAAAAAATAAAAATGTGGATAATAAACTACAATTTGTGTTTGTACATACGTAAAACCTCACACATTTAAATATTTCTGCTGGAAAATGACCATTAATGCTGTTCAGCATGCGGTAAAAGAAATCCAGTCTCTGATTCTCATTTACACTCAACATTCATATTAAATAACATAAACAAAAACTTCCGTAGTATTTGCTGTTGTTGTTGTCGGTTAAATTTTGTTTATTTATTTTTGTTGTTGTATTTTTTTTTTTCTTTCTAAGTCACGCATGGTCAACACCATATTTTTTTGTTGTTGATTTTTTGCTTTTTCGAAATTGTTTTTTGTTGCTGTTGCCATTGCTGCTGTTGACGTTAGAGCTTTGAGTGAGGGCGTTAAATGCCAAAATGCAAATGTGGTTTATTTAAATGACTGTCTACTCGCCAATATCATGGGACCTGGTTATAAATGTTAGTATGTGTACTAAAACTTTTAAAACGCTTCGCAAAAAGTGATGTAAATAAATTTGTTGTAAAGTTTGTAATTTTTCGCAATATTTGGTGATAAACCTGCGATGTAGAGGAGTCAAATTAAAGACAAATAGTTTAGTAAACAATCAGGGGGAAAATTTCATGGTAGTAAGCACGTTGACTACAAATCGGGCTGGCCAAGGTTCAATCCCTGCGGCAACCAAAAAAGAAAAATAAATGTTTTTTCTGTTCACATATTCAGAACTTAACATTTCACCACGCAGCCTTCTTCGTCGATACTTTAAATGGCATATTCGCCGGCGGAGTGAAATCTGTATATATATATATATATATATATATATATATATATATATATATAAAATTGTTGCAAGTGTTTTGTGACTTTATAACTCACGAACGATATAACAGAATTCGATTAAATTTTTAGGGTTTTTTTCTATGGTCGTTTAGATGGTTTAACTAAAGTGTCGGTCGACGCGATCTTGGGCAGTGTTGATGAAATAAATTAAGCATTTACTCTATCTTTCTCCTTTCACTACCTGCCTTATCTCTCCTCTATCCCTTTCCTAAAGAATGCAGCCTGTATTGCACTAATATGATTAAATAATGATCGTTTTTGATAAAATATAAATATTTCGTGATATACTGTGACCAATCCTGTCCATTTCAAAGTATTCAACTTGAGTTTTTGTTGGTGAAATGTTTCTTAAGGCACAATTCTCAAATATATTTTCTGAGGAATATCACCTTTGTGACTAAGCTTGTTCTTCTTTCATTGCAAGAATAAGGGCTAGAGGAAAGTTAACACAAAAAGTGCTATTTACCTGCAAATATATTATTTTTATATAGAGCGTGGGATACTTTCCTGCCTCAGATATGTTCGCTTGTCGAGTGGTGCGGGCACTATTCTTTTCCTAACTAAGTAAACATAATGCCTTGTCCTAGAAATTATAAATAACTTAAAACAACCTGGTTGTGATATGATTTAACGGTCCGTTTAATAATATTATGGTCTCTGTGAAAATATATGGTTGCAATGATCATATAATAATTTTTTTAAGCAACACTGTAATCGCGATAAACATGTTTTGGTTAACATTTGATTAATAAATGGTCATCACGCACTGCTAAATTTTTGGCAAATTTCTAACAAAATTTTTATAACAATCCCAAAATAATATAAGATTTTTAAGAATAATATCGTTACGAAAGTATATCCGGCAACCCCTGTGTTGTTGTCCGTTTGAGCGTGGTGACTAATTTATTTCCACTAATGGTGTGTGTATAGAATAAGACCACAATTAGATAACAAAAGCAGAGCAACATCAATGGCTGCGTTGGTAGAGGTGCGTGCTGTAAAACAGAAGATCATGAGTTCGAGCCCACCTTCGGACATGCTTACAACGGAAAATAATAATTTTATAATGCAATTTAAAATTAAGAAGCAGCAGTAAAAATCTCTCGAAAAGCAAAAAACAATTATTTTTTGAAGCCATGGATGATAACTTACTAGAGGCGTCTAAATTAATATAAGAGTAGCAGATAACTATCAAGATGCCCTTTCAAATAAAAAGTAAGAACAGTAGTGGTTAACGCAGAGAAGTGTAACAGCCTAACAACAATGTATGGCAGCCGTATGTTGTGGCTATTAGATAAACGGGATGACTAGCTTGGATAAAAGGCGTAGTGAAGTTGTCTGTGGATGGTTAAGGTTACTAAACAAGGCATCGAGTAGTACATGTCTCGCAGGAGTAAAACAGTAGTGTACGTGTCGGCATGTGCACTATCGTTCGTTTCAGTGACCGGTCTTTTTTGGTCAGTTATCAAAGATTGATTCGTTCTTTCAATTCGTTCAATTTGAACAAAAGGAGCCGGTCAAATATCTGGCTCATTTCGTTCAATCAAGTCATCCATTCACTTTAACGCGTACACAATTGAACGAAAAGACCAGATTTAAATGACCGGATCATTCCGTTCACTTGATTGATTGATTCGGTCAATTTAACCCGTTCGTTCGCGAACGACACAGCTCTAGTAGCGTGGATGACTGCGATTGTAATAAAAACGCATGTTTAGTAAATACGATACCATAGGATTCACAAGACCTTAGGATCAAGAAGTATAGCCAGATAAAGCCACCAAGTAAGATTACCGAATTTATAATGAGCCACAGTGGTATTTGCAATCAAAAGAATCCGTACGTAATAAATAATAATAATAGTATAGTAGTAAATTTAATTGTTACCTCAGTTATTGTATGATCAAGCTGAGGCTGACTTCCAAAACGTCAGTTGCTTTATATTCGAACAAGGTATTGTGTTTCATAATGCCGTGGTACTAAATGTTTACAATGTATACATCATCATTTTCTAAATTGATGCTTTGTTTTGCAACTTTGTATATGTACAATATCTAAATACCGCAGCAAAAGTGTATACAAACTTTGTATTAATACATTTTGGAAGTGAGCCTTAGACTTCAGTCAGTTAGTCAGTTAGGAGTGGCAGCCTCTCGCGGCGAAGCTCACTTGAGCACACCCGAATGGCCCGTTGTGATACCACAAGGAAGGCGGCGCGCCTCCCCTTACCCAGCCGAGAACCATGAGGATTCACGGATGAACTTCGCTGTGTCCCCTATAGAGTGAGAAGATAGCTCCGTAAGAGTTCCAAAGAAAGGAGAGCCCAGAAGTCTTAGTCTTCTTCGAGCCAGGGATGGGCAACGGCACAGGAGGTGCAGTACGGTCTCTTCCTCTTCTTCCGAGCAACAGCTGCGACAGAAATCATTAAAGGGCAGACCGAGTCTTTCAGCATGCCTGCCGATTAGACAGTGTCCAGTAAGTGCCGAGACTGTGATACTTATGGATTTTCTGTCTAGTCTGAGCAGCTGCCTAGTCCGATTGAGGTCCAGTGTAGTCAACAGTTGTCTGGAGACACAACAGGAACTTTCCTCTACCCAAAATTTTCGAGCCAAATTGAGGTAGTGGTTCTTTATGGCCATTTTTACCGTTGCCAGAGGAATTCCAACATCTGGTAGCGAGGAGACGTTAGGAAGCAATGTGCCTTGTTTAGCAAGATCATCGGCCTCACAGTTACCCTGGATATCCCTGTGACCAGGGACCCAAATCAGTTCAATCTGTGATCGCTTCGATAGAGTGTTCAGTAATGAGCGACAACCCAGGACTAGCTTAGATGTACTGTATGCACCAGCAAGCGCCCTGATTGCCGCCTGACTGTCCGAAAATATCCGAATAGCAAGGCAAGAAATATCGTCCCTAAGCGCTATTTCGGATGTTTTTAGAATGGCCATTACCTCGGCTTGAAAGACACTGCAGTAGTCAGGAAGTCTAAGGGAGAGTCTTAGTCCAAGGCTATTGGAGAAGATTCCGCAACCGACTCTGTCGTCCATTTTCGAGCCATCGGTGTAGATGTCTACAGTACCACCAACAACCACTTCGTTACGGACCCATATCTCCCTACTCGGAATATGGGTCTGAAACCCGTGGTCCAGAGCGGGAGTAGAAGAGGTGTAATCCACCATTGATGGCAGTGGTACATCCAAATCGATAATCTTAGAGTGCCCTATATCCAGCCTGAGCCAGCGTGAGAGGGTATTAAGTCTGACTGCACAGCATTTAGCCTGTTGCAATACCAGAAGTACAGAGCCTTTGTCGAAGTAGTTCGGAGAGCGCCAGTAATCAAAATGACAGCTGTTCTCCTGACTTTACCAAAAGGTTTTTGGTTGACCGTTTTTTCGAGAGCGGGCCACCAAGGAACAGCACCATAGAGAATATTTGGCTCTATAACTGCCTTGTAGAGCCAAGAGATGATCCGAGGCTGAAGGCCCCATCTTGGTCCTTGAGCTCTCTGGCAGAGATAGAGGGCACAGGTCGCCTTCCGAGCTCTTTCGGCAATGTTTGCCTTCCATTGAAGTTTGGGGTCAATTATCACCCCAAGGTATTTCACACTTTTACTTACACTTAGCACAATGCCATTCAGCCTAGGTGCAGTAAAAATCGGGATCTTGTATCTCCGTGTGAAGAGCATAAGCTCCGTTTTGCCGGGGTTAACATCAAGACCAAACTCGCAGCACCATTGAGACAGAACATTGAGCGAATAGTTCACCCGTTCTGTGAGTGTTTTCAGGTATTTTTCAGAGACTGCGATAGCAATGTTTGGTCCAGTCGCCGTAGCAGTGTGTTGACTGCCAGATTCCAGACTAGGGGAGACAATACGCCACATCAGCCTTAGACTTAAAAAAAGCAAATAATATTTAGCCTCAAACATATTTTGGTTGCCCGCTGGACCGGTTGCATTTCCTTTTGCCAATTTAAGCGGCATTATTTTCTTAAGCTTTTTTCCGGAGTAGATTATTTTTCATGTTTTAAGTGAATTTAGTTTCACATCTTCATCCTTAGGACTTGGACAGCAAAGCCACAATATTGTGGCGTCGTTCTAATTTAAAATTAAATTTCTGCCAACATCAGATCCATTGCTAGTAATATATTCAAGCCTTTAACTATTTTTTTTTTTACAAAATTTAGCGGTAAACCATAATCGTCATAACCCAAACATGCAGCATTTTAACTTGTTTTACATGTTTACTTCTGCTGCCCCCTGATAAATATTTAAAGTTTACTTTTATCAGAAATTTATAAGCAGATAAGGTAAAACATCCATTACAAAATTGTTAACACTAACGATAGAGATAAAGAAACACATAAAAGGTTAAATATGCTAAAAGGTTTGTAGAGATTTTTGAAATAAATACAAGTTTTAAAATCAATATCTTTTAGGGAATTTACATCAAATTTAAAATAAAAAATATTTTATTCAAATGAAAGCAATTTTAAAGCAGAAACTACCGAAAAGTAGAGAACTGGACAAATGGAAAAAGTTTTTTAAGAAATAATTTTGTAAATTTTAAAATTGGAAAAGCAAATAAATGTTGCATGTAACTTTCAAGCATAAATAATAAATAATAATTTTAACACACTTCATTTAAGACAATGCAAACTTTCATGCTTGTACATATTCATGAGCTTGGCAGGCTCTCAAGCCGACTGACTGACTCATCACATTAAAAGTGTTTAAAATGCAGCAAACACAATAACTGTACAATACTCGTAGAATGGAAAAACTTTGGCTGATGTTGACAACAAAATGTTGTCGCAGTGGCTTTAGTATATAAATGAATGAATGACTGCCTTTTCCATCTCAATACTACACACGTCGAGTACTACTTAAATTAATAAAAATCCATGCAAAGAAAATAAACAAAATGAAAAGTCTTCAGCAGTAAACGCGTTCATAAGACCGCATTACAGCTCCATAAAAGAAAAATATTTATTTTCTCAAGAAATAAATGCACAATCCTGATGATAATCATGATGATGATGATGATGTTGAAGATGTTAATGATGGCACTTATTAAGCCAATTAAATGTTGGTTTATATTTTCTCGTATTAATAATAAATTAAATAAGAAAAATGAAAACTGCTTTCAATTCGATTGTTTTCTTTTGTTTTTGTCTTTAATTTATTATGATTTATTGTTGCTGCACAAGAAGATCAGAAGCAAAGAGGATTAATAAAAATTAAACGTTTGCATTTCACAATTTAAAAAAATTTTAAATTAAAATGAATGATTCAATATCAATTCTGTAGAAATGCAGTTTTTTTTTGTTTTTTCAATTTATATCTTTTTTTAATTATTATTTATTTTTTTTTCTAAATTTTTAGGGTTTTTTATAATTAAAGCGATTTTTTAACGTCTTTTTGATTTTAGCTTTCTTTAAATTTAACATTTTTTAAGCTTTTTTTACTGATTGAGAAAGTACTTTTTATGAATTTCATTTTATATAATTTTGTGAAATGGCACTTTTCTATTTTCTATTTTGTTATTATAAATTAGTATACCATTTTTTATTTTAAACGTTTTTTTTTTTTCAATATAACAGTTCTTTATTTTGGCGTTTTTTAACTGTCTTTACCGATTTTTATTTGGATATTTTTCTTAATTTTTTTTAATGCACTCATAAATTTCTATTTTATGATTGTTAATTTTTTTTGCGATCTTTTTCAATTAAAGCGTTTTTTAACTAATTGAACATTTTTCATTTTGATTTTTTTTTATTAAAAATTGTATTGTTAAATGGTAATTTCCTACTTAATATTTACTTTGTAAAAATAGTTAATGCATTTTTTTATTTTTAGCGTTTTTTTTTAATTTAAGCGTTTTTTTTCAACAGACATGAACGTTTTTTCTTTGTTTTTTTTTTCTTAAATATGTATTTTATGAAATTATAAAATTCTATTTTATATTTTTAAATTAAAATTTTTGGTTCGTTGTGTAACTGCTTGAACATTTTTTTGATTTTGATTAAGAGTAGAAATACAACCTTACGGTTGCGGCGACGAATTCCGCATTTCAGAGAAAAAACAAATAAAATGAAATGCAGATTTTATTGTCATTTTTTATTATTTTTTTTACTAATTTTTTATTCGTTTTTATTAAAACACATATATCAATTTTTGTTTGTAAAATGTAAACAATCAATAAATTGGAAAATTTTTAAATTATTCTTGTTTTTCAATGACTTTTTACATTTTCTTTTTCTTCTTTTTTCCTAATCATTCACAAAAAATATTAACAAATAGTATTTTTTGTTAGAAAAGCATTAAAACTGTGGCAACATGCTGAAAAAAAAATTAAAATTGAGAGCTTTAGAGAAAACGCACTCAAATTAAAATAGATTTTAATTTCATGCAAATTCGTTAAACGTTTTTTGTTGTCAAAATTCCATATAAAAAAGAAACAATCGCATCCGCAACCGTGAGGTTGTATTTCTACTCTAAAACTATTTTGTTACTTTATTAAAAATTATTTTATTTTCTATTTTGTATTTATTTCCTACAAATTGTATGAGCATTTTTTATTTTCTAACTTAATCCTTTTTTAACTGACTTAAATGTTTTTTCTTACACATTAATTTCATTAATATTTTATAATTCTTTATTTTTTTGGGATTTTTTTAATTAAAGTGCTTTTTAAGTGATTGAATATTTTTTCATTTTGATTTTTTTCTTATTAAAAATTATTTTAAGATCATTTTCCATTTTTATAATTATTTTTTATAAAAAAATGTTAACGTTCTTTTATATTTTGAGCGCTTTATGGTTACTTGAAAATTTTTGCGTTTTTAGTTTTGCTTGTTTAAGATTAAAAATTATTATGTGAAATGATAGTTTCCTGTGACCATTAAAAAAAACTGGTGAAAATATTTTGGAAACATTTGAAATTATTCAAAATAAAGGTGTGATTTTTTCCACTTTTTCACAAACAGAATTTATGTTTTACAATTCTATATAAAAAAATACGAAACACGGAAGAAACAACCAATAAATTTAAGCAGAACCAAAAACTTTTCTTTTTTTTTGTATTTTAGTATTATAATTTTATGATTGAGAAGCCAAAATTCTCAGGTACTAATAAATATAAAACGGTTCATATAATTTACAATAAGAAAAAAATATAAAATTCAAAAAATTTAAATGCCATATGTTGTCTATAAAATTCCTTAGAAATAGAAATGTTTGAGAAAAAGATATAGAAGGTGAGAAGAAGTTACATGAAAAAATTATTAAAGGCTGGTTCACCGGCAAAAATTTTGTTCCGAAACATTTTTTTTTTTTTATATGTAGTTTGACGTTTTATTTTTTAAGAGAGAGAGAGAAAGAGAGTAAACTCACTTCGGAACAATTTCAGCTTGAATTGATTTAATTTTAATTTTTGTTCCGAAACAAAGAAACTGTGCTGCCAACTACTTATTTTTTTTAAAGAAAATTTAACTGAGCTGCCACTTCATTAATTAATGTGATAAACATCATTCAAGCAAAAAATATATTTTACATACTTTTTCGTTCTTTGTTTGCATTGATATTTAATAATTATTTTTAAAATTTGTTTTGTTCTTTAGATTACCTGCCTTAATTTGCCTGGTATATTTATAATAAAACACAAAATAAAAGAAAATAAGTTTGAAAAATTGTGTCATGGATCTCAACGAATGAATCCCTTGCCTTGAAGCTTATTTCAGAAATGAAAAAGCCGGGTAGAGAATGCTTGTATGACTTTTTACCTCAATTTTTTTTTTAGCTCATTTTTTGATTTAATTATGAAATTTTTTTAATTTAGAATTTATTTATAACAAAACGGCATTCAGTGATTTTAATTTTCTATCACAGTGCTGCCTGCTTGTAAAGTAACACATCTCGCTTACACATATGTTTCATATGGTAGCTTTGTTTTTCCAGAAATATTGTTCGAAGTGGGTGAATCGTTTCAGAACAAACTCTCACAAAACTAAAATTCTCTCACAACAAAAATTTTGTTCCGAAACAATGGGTGAACCCGCCTTAAATTGCACCAAATTACTTTTGTTTTATTTGATGATACATATTTTTGGGAATTTTAGTTTTGATTCATAGTAAGTAAAAAGTACAAAAAATAATTATTTTACATTTATACAAATAATACTTAAAAAAACTAATTTCAGATCTTAAGAGCACTTTTGAAAAAAGCGCACCTAGATTTTTTAGTTTGACTCCGACTAAATGTAAGAATAATTTACTAAAATATTGACAAAGATTTTTTAAGTTGGTCTACCGTGGGTTGCATTTATGCTCTTGGTCCTCCAACAGTAAGACAATTACTTTTGCCTCTCTGTTATTATTCTGAAATCGAAACCATGAGCTTCTTTGGTGATTTGCTTACAACCAGATTACTGTCGTTGCTTAATAATTTAACGGAGCGGTTGTACATCTTTCTTTCATTTCCAGGTCTTTACTGTGTTAAAATAGTAGTTATAAATATTGTTATTGCTACTAAAACAGATTTTCTGCCGCGAATTTTGCAGGTCCCCAATTCCTTCAGCGTACAAAATTTATTTAAAAAAAAATTATTTTTAAAAATTAATTTTTATGAATACCGCAGCTTAAAACAAATATTTGATTGATTAACCTTAACTGCATAAAATATAAGATAATAAAGACAGCTCAATATCAATATACAAATAATTTAATAACAAAATATAAAACTCACACTCAACCAACAACAACAAAACACATAAATAAAAAAAAAAAAAAAAACAAAAAAAATAAAAAAAATCACTTGGCTTTTTTTTTATTTAAATACCTCTAAAAATTTTTAACTTGTAGTTTCAATTGACATTATTTAATATAAAAACCATGAATTTCATTCATTATCTTTAGGAAATCACAACTAAAAAAAATACTAAAAATTAAATAACTAAAAAAAATAATATATTTTTTTTTGATTAAATAAATCCACAAGTTAAATGTGGGTTGCTTGGTCGGCTGGTTTGTTTGTGTGTGGTGGGTTGCTTGACTATCGTTAATTCATTCATTCATGCATTAAGTCAATCAGGCATTTAGTTGCCAAACTCCATCAGTCACTTACCGACTGACTGACTGACACAAACACATTGATTGAAAACCATTAAAATGTGCAACATTAACAAATAAATAAACAGCATTTTTGTTGAAACAAATCTTTACAGAAAAAAATTCCTCTACTTCTATGGCTTAAGCTTTTTTTATTGCTATTAAAGTTGTTGCTGCTATTTACTACCGGTTTTAATCTCCAACTAAAATAAACAAAATTATACCTGCCTCCTACTTTTGGCCAAATAACTGCCTGCCTGCTTGCCTTTCTGTCTTTTAAACAGCCTTTGAATGTTTTGGGAGACAGACGACTGACTTTGTTGGTTGTTTGGTTTAAATTTACAAGTATTTATGGTTAATATCCATGAGTATGACATGTACTATTAACTAAAACTACTTACAATTTTGACTACTGTTAAAACTAAATTCAAGTTTGTCGTTTGATCTCCAACTTTTACTTGACAATGAGGAGTGTAAGCAGTAACATTAAATCCCATCCAAAAACCACCAATTATGAAAATCAACATAATGTGCTGTTAAAGCACATGGCAGCTGATAAAATGAGTGTCATTTTGTTAAAATACATTCAAAACAGCTGTGTAAAGGAATAAAATTTGAAATTTTATTTTTAAACCTTTAAAATAATTTAACCATTCACAGCTGATTAGTGGAGCAGAGCAGAAACATGTCGCTATCGTTTGGATTTTAGTTTAAATCAGTGCTTTCGTTTAGGAATTATAAATTTATTTTCAAAATATATTCCTTTTGCCCTTTTGTGTTCGCTAATCTTAGTAAAATTTCTAAAAGAAATATTTCCGAGTTGACTTTTAACGAAAAAATTAGCAGGCGGTCTCTTATTTGAATTAAGACGACCTTTATAATTCGGTTTTTTCTTTTTTTTAAGTTTTAAAAATATGAAAAGTAGTTTAAAAAATTCTCATGTTCAATATAATTATGTATCGGCTACACAGTGGAGCAAAAAGAAAATTTATTACCAAAATATTTTGTGGTGACTTGAAGTGTAAAGCAAGGAAGGACTGCTTCAATAGTCCAATCAGAATTGCACTCAAAATCCATTTATATCCTTAAGCGTTAATCATGATATTTTTTTTTTACCAAAAATATAGTCGCCAGAAAATAAACATTAAATCAATATGCTGTGGGGAAAGTTTATCCATTAGGCCATTTCACAGTCACTTAGCGAAAACTGTAAGTCTGAAACAAAATAGATTATATGAGAATTATAATCAATCAATAAATTAAAGAGATTACTCACTTATTTGTTTTAATTAAGTCTTAAAAATTAGAAACCATAAGTCTATGGTTATCTATTTCAATGGGCAAATTTGAAGCAATATTTAATCCCCCTTATTCTAGTTGTCGACGTCGTCACATATCAATGTTGACATGTGTCGACGCATTCGATTTGTTATTCTACATGTCGTTATTGAAAGTTATCGATTACTGCCTAAAGATTTTTTGTATTCTATAACAAATGTGACGATTGTATTGACGTGACTTTGTTTTTTGTCGACGCCTTTTTGAATAACGACTGGAAGTAATTTAAATCAAATATAACGTGGAAAATGTAAAAAGTGAAGGTTACAAATGCAAATCAATTTGAAAAAAAAATGGAAAATTTTCGCGAGGCACTGTTTCATGTAATTTTTAAGAAAAATGTGAAGAAATTGGAAAAATTCTAAATTCTCTTGGTCCGCCTAGAAGATTAGCAGATGAATGGAAAAAGTTTGTTTGTTTGATTTGCTAAAGAAGTTTTCTTTCAAACACAAGTTTTTGTTTTTTCAAACTTTCATCATCAATTAAATCAAAATTTTCTTCACTTATAGAAAACATTTTACCATAAAAGTATCAAACACAAATAAAACTTAATAAAAAAACTTGGGGATGTGCATTTTCATTTCTTAAAAATCGAAAAACTGTCGACGTCGGCACAGGAATGTTATAGAATGCAAAATTTTTATTGAATCGACGCCGACATTGACACGAAGTGATATTGATACTTAAACGACGATGACGTCGACAACTAGAATAAGGGTGAATAATTATTTATTATAGTAGTGGTATGGTCACTGGAAACAAATTATGTTCTCTGAAACAATATATGGTAACGGTGAAAAAATCTTGTTTTAGAAAAAATTGGAAGTATATTGAGGGTTTAGGGTACCTTATAAATCTGCAATGACTCTACGCTTTAAAAACTATTTGTTGTTTAAAAATGAAAGGAAGAATGAGCTCTCATAAGATCTGTGATTGTTTAATTATTATTTTTTTTTTTGACATAATTTTCTCAAAGAAGTTTGAGAAGTTGTGAAGTTTGATTTATTTACCAGCAGTAGTGATGGTTTACGCGGTTAAAAATAAATATTATTTACAATTTTTTGCTGTTGTTTTTTAAAGGAAATATTAAAAATTTGGAACTAGGCTTTTGCTGACTTCTGTAAGAAAAACAAACTACCACAAAAATTTGTAAATATAGAATCTTTCATAATTAAAGTTTCGAAAGTAAAACTTGAACTTATGCCAAATTAATAAATTTTTTTTGTTATCATGTTAATTTAAAAAAATGTCTATTTAAATACGTAAAAATCAGATAAACCATTTGCCAACTATAGTGAAAGAAATAGGGTAAATTTTACCACGCCCCTCAAAAAGAGATCTTTGATTAAAAAAAATGTGTTTTGAAAACCTTCGTTTTCCTCTTAAAATAATTTTTGCTGAAGAGTATTGGTACTAAATTTTTAGTACTAAGTTAAATAAAAATTAAATTTTGCTAATTGCATTTTAGAAAAAAATTAAAACTACGTTCGTACTAAATAAATATATAGAAAACAAAAAATTTACTTCAACATTTTTTATAATTGCACAATGGATCGAAAAACATTCCAACAATTAAAGTGTTATTTTTCATAAAATTTTTTATTGCTGGTTTTGTTTTAACACGGTTATAGGTAGTAAGTGTGAAGGTAAATTTGTCGGACTGTAGGCAAAATTTTTTTTAATTATAGCATGCGATAATTTGTTTTACACATGTAGTACAAAATCTAAATTAAATTTCGGGCTTTTTTTTAATGTTTTTTTTTAATGTGTATGGAGGAAAACTTTATCGCATGCTATATTAAAAAATAAATACCACGTTTAAGAACAGTGAGTATGAAATTGACTGTCAATTAATGCATTCCTTTGAATTCTTCCAGCACATACATATTTTCTACATGATGACAATGTTTTCTTCATCTTACATGTCGGTTTATTACAATCACTATGGCTTCCTTTGCGCTCGCTGTCTTCAGTATCTGTTAAAATTATTATCAGTTAAATGCTGCATATTTATTCAGAATTTAAAAAAAAAAAGATTGCAAACACTTTTTGTTACACACTTACTTATATATAATTAAATGTAAATTGTGAAAAAAATATTAAAGCTCCCATTTGTAGTCATTTTGTCACACTTGCTAACACAAGTATGTGTTGAAAATGTTTACTTTTCAGGCAATTAGACTTTCTTAAAAATCATTGTACAACGAGATAATTCCAATTAAAAATAAAAGCGTCATTTAACAGCAAATTAAAGTGTTAAACCAAGTTCAAAATAAGATATTAAATTTAATTTTTTAGGGCATTTAATTGTACGCTTTTACTGCATACAAAAGAAAATATTGTGAGTAGAATCACAGGCGACAAATAACATTAAAGTTTGGTTTTTTAATTATAATTCAACGATCATAATATGATTCTTGTTATAATAGTATGAAAACAAATATATTATAAAGTTAGAAAATCTTGAAAATTATGTAAAATAATATTTAAAGCAAAGAACAAAATCCCTTATTTTAAAGGAACTCTTCTTTTTTAAGAAAACGTTATAATGATTTCATTATATCATTCTCAGAATAAAACTGAAACTCATGAGAATTTTGAAATGACTTATTTTTTGAAGCAGACCATATAAATGTATAACAACAATTGATATAGAAAACATAACCTAAGCAATTTTTAAAATACGAGCAACCACAAGGGGAATAAAAAACAAAGAGAGACAAATTTAAAGAGAACTGTAGAGTTTCTTAACCCCTTTAATAAAAAAAGATAAATAAATAAATAAATCAATTGAATAAAAATAAAAAAGCAATTGTTATGAATGCGAATTGTAATTGAAAATTGTATTAAATATCGAAAGTATTTGTAACATGTGTCAACACATGTGTGACTGTGCGGGTACATACGTCGCACTTATGAAGGCTAGTAACAGCCAACAAAACAAAAAATTATTTTTATTATTGTAGTCATTAAAATAATGACGGCTGGTGGTAGTGGTGGTGTTGGTTGTACTGCAAGAATGTAGCGATTGTGATTTATTTCATAATCGTAATTTAAGTTCCGATTTCATTTTAGTTGTTGTTTGCCTTAAGTTCTTAATGCGTGTTATTTTTATCATTGATTTGAATAAATGAATGGTAAAATAGTAAATAAATTTAACGTAGTAAGTTTTGGTAATGAAAGGATAAGGGAATTTTGTAAATTTTTATAATTTTGCGAAACATAAAACCTTAATATTTTACTAGCAGCCACCAAAAATGCATTTGATTACTTCGTTTTTTTTTCGTAGCTTTTCTTACTTTCTAAATACATACTAAAGAACTCTTTTTTTGTGAGTAAGAAAAAAATTTATATTGTAATAGTTTTTGTTAAAAATATAGCATGTGATAAAAATATGTTTCCATACACAAATTATGTAATGAAGTATATATTTGACTTTATTAAATTTATATAGCCATATTGTTTTTTAATTAACATTTTCAGAAACAAAAATATTGGTTTGCATTCAGTGGTTTTCTAGAAAAATAAATACATGAGATAATTTTTGTATATGTCACATTCTTAAAATGTTGTCTCGTTTTATATTTAAATTTTATAAACGAGTTCTAACATTTATATAATTTGACTTGCATAAGTGAATATTTTAATCATAAGTAATTCCATATGCTCTAAAACATATTTTTATCGCATGCTATATTTTTGAAAAAAAAAATATTTTTTGAGATGAAAGAATTTTTTGACAGGAGTCTTTCTTTTTTCTAACTTATATGATCCAGCTTTTTAAGTTTAAAATTTCACCGATAAAAAAAGTAAAATATGAAATGAATGCTTACCATAGAAATTAGTTACATGAGAGAGTTTTTGAAATTTTTACAAATTTGTAGTTTTTAATATACATAGTTTTACTAAATTTCGACAGTACAATATTTTGTGTGGCATTAAATAAAACTCGAATCTAAATAAATATGTACAGAAGAATATTTTTATCGCATGCTATATATTTTGTAAAATATATTTTCTGGGATAAAAGATTTTATATGTTCGAATTTCAACAGTCAAATATATTGCGTTCGTCTTCCAATAATTCTGCTTGGTGGAGATGGAATTTATTGCAATTTATTATACAACGGAAGCATTTTTTATCGCATGCAATATTTTTTCAAAAATGTTTCTTCTAAGATAAGAATTTTAATTATAAGATTAGTTTTGGGCTTTATTTTTGGCTAAAGTTACTTTATTTTTAAAATTAAAATTTTAACTGCTAAATATTTGTATGGCTATGAAAGGATGCCTTAGAAAACTAAAATATTAGAATTTTTGGTGTCACTATTTTGAAGTTAAAAAAAAAATTCTCTTATTCAATTTAGATATAGTTAGGGGGAACTAACGTATCTTCAGTTTTAACAAGGTTAATTAGTATTTATGCAAACACTTTTTTTATCGCATGCTACATTTATAGCCGACTTTGCATGTTTAAGTCATGTGATAATTAATTTTTTAGTTACTTAAGGAAACCGTTACCTACCGTTTTATAAAAAGCGGAAACATTTTTTTACTAGCATTGGAGATAATCTACATTGCGGGCAGAAACGCAGATGGAACTGAGTTAAGTACCAAGGAATTTATTGAGCCTGAAAGAACTTTAAGAAAGTCACCTCCTTAATGTTTTATAATTTATCAGCGTTTGTATTTTTACTAAAGCTTGATGTACTCTACTATTTGCAACTAAAAAATGTATTGTTATTCCTTCATTTTTTCATTTTTATTTTTCATCACTTTCGTTGTCAAACTTATCTGCAATCGTAGCATCAGTCTTAATATTCAGTTAAATTTACAATAATTGAAAAAATTTTCTAAAATGTGTGGGTTTTAAAACACGGTCCATTAAATCAAACGTAAATTTTTCACAAACTTTGCTTTCCTATTATTCATTGCATTTAGTTTTGAAAATGCAATCATAATTAGTGGCCAATGAATCGACAGATACTCACGCAAACAAATCAATAATTTTAACACATAGAAATCGCTTAGACAAATTATCCTAATGATAATTGTTGTTCGTCGTTTTGCCCGCATATTGAAGGCATTCAAAAACATTCATCATGAAAAATGTAAAACAGATAATAACAATGTTATCCAAATGTCAAGAGTGACGACAGCAAACGTTTGATGGGAATATGAATAAATACTGGAAAGGCTGTAATACAGGACGGGTTGAAATCTTAGTACAGAAGTAGAAATTCGTTAATAAAATTAAGAATTATTGATATTCAAAATAAAGTACTAAAAATTAGAACTGTAATAAATTATTAATAAAAGTTGGTTACAACTAATAAATCATGAAAATTATAAGTTTAGTACTATGGGTACTAACAATATATGAGAGATTTAATATAAACTATAAATATTCAAAGTTTAATATTAATATGATTTTCACTATAATTCTTAAGTAAAACTTAAACTCTCCAATGAATAACAATATATAATGTGGTCTAAAAATGCGAACAATTAAATGATTACCGTGAGCCGATGACAGGCAGGTAAATAAATTAAGAAAAATGCAAGATGTACATAAAAAGTTTTCAAATGATTTTAAGTACTAAATTTTAGTACAAAAGCAAAGTAAATAGA
This sequence comes from Gymnosoma rotundatum, assembly GCA_916610165.2. NCBI lineage: Eukaryota > Metazoa > Arthropoda > Insecta > Diptera > Tachinidae > Gymnosoma > Gymnosoma rotundatum. Next base: position 171,691,187 of record OU744336.1, on the reverse strand, counting down.
CCTCGGTTCATAAGCTCTTATAGTACAAAATTTAGTTAAAAAATAGTACAGAATGATTAGTACTAAAATTTAGTACAAGAAGAAAGTATTTATTTTTTTTTAATTTTCTTGTATTTTAAATTAAAAACTAAAATCTTAATACAGGTATTTGTGAGAGAAATTCGCTTAACTTCAGAAAAATTTTAACGCAGTAACATTAAGTACTAAAAAACCTGTGAATAGAACGTTTCTGGTTTTAATTTAAATTCAAATGTAACGTAAATGCAACCGTTTTACCTTCAGATTAGAACAAACTTGTAACTCACAAAAGACGATCTTACGTTATGCGAATTAAACCCTTTTATCTCTCATTCGCTCTTAGAGAATGTCAATCATCATATATGATTTTGTTTCTATATATCAAGGCATAGCGCTAAAAGTTCTTAAAAACTGGGAAGTTAAATTCAAATTTTTTCTTCAACCAAATTTTAGTACTAATAATGTATTATATATTAGATGTTCACATATGACTAAGAAATCTATTTAATTTAAAAAGCAACAAAAATAAATAGATAAGAAACTTGCGCACTTTTTTCTTTCTCCTATCTGTAGGATACTTTATATCTCAACCAAAACTTTTTTGTGAACAGCTTTAACTGTTTGAAAATTAAGTGAATACAAGTATTGAAATGAATAATATTTAATGGACTTTGAGAAGATTTGTTATGGCACAGAATTGTTGAATAAATAGTTAAACGCTTGTTGGTTCAATGGCTCCATGACAAATGAAATGTGATGCTGAGTTTAGGATGCCATGATTACTTTAGACAAACCGCATGATCTGTTACAAACGAGCTCATCATTATCGACATTTATAAATAGCATTTGTAACATTATAAATCACTAGATGAGCGGGTGTTAAAATCACACAATTCGGAATTTATATTCAACTATTAAGTTAAACGAAAAAAGAAAAAAAAAAAAAAAGAAAAATTATGTTCAAACATGCTCAAACTTTCGTATCAACATTCATTAATTAAAGTTTAATTGATAGGAAATGTTTTCTTTGAATTTAAGTGTGCATTAATTACGAAATCAATTTATTGGGTGGCAAAACAAAAATATTTAGAAGTCGGTTGTCACATCCTTCTCTCTCATGTTACATGTTAAATGTTAAATTGACTTCTGCAGCCTTTTGTTATTATTAGCTGTTTTGTAAGAACTTTATTTTTAATTTATTAATGATACAAAAAAGTTCTGAAAATAATTATTTTTATTTCAGGCACGCTACTTTTCAATGTTTTTTTTTTAATAAAAAAATAAAATAAATCAATTTGAATGTATATGGGGCGTGTAATCAAGAGGGGTTACTTTCATGGTTTCGTTTGTTTTATTTCTTACACTCAAAAAATATTGATAATAATTTATTTTACACATCTATACAACAGAGTATTAAAACAAATATTCTCGAATTATAAATGCTTTTAGAGAAGTGAAACAAAAAACAAGGTATGTATTAAAGATTTGTTAAAATCTATACACATATTATTATCTTAAATGAAAAATGATGTGACTAACAAAACAATTAAAATATATGGTTTTATTGAAGTATCTGTATAACATGTTTCAATTAACCTGTTGATTCACAAACATCTTAGATATCCTAATATATTTTGATATTAAAATTTATTGGTCAAAGCTTCAATTTGTGTACTTAGGTTTTCAAACTTACCATATATAAACGATAAAAATTAGGTACTAAATCTATTTACTAAAAAACGTATATAATCTAATTCTAATTAACTGTTCTAAAATTTTAGTACATTTAATTTTAAATATATTTTAAAATTCTATTCTTTGCGTACAATATTTGCAAACAAGTACTAAAAATATAAATAAATCTAAAAAAAATTGTACCAAAAGCCTAAATGTACTAAAATTTATTAAATACTTACTTAAAACCATAAATTATTAAATTTAATCTCAAATTAATTAGCTTATTTTACATATGTGAAAATATGACTGATCAAATTGTCTAACCTAAAAGTTAAGGGAAATATTTAAGTACTAAAAAAAAATAATTGTGCCCAAATTTGATCTCTAAGTATTGTAAATTAAGGTTAAAAAGTGAAATATTTAACGTATAGTGCCATCAAACATGCATTAAGTAAGTACTAAAAATTTTATATTTTTGTTTTAGTACTAAAATTTTAAAAATCAGACAGAATATAATTTTGAAGTATAGAAACAAGTGCAATTAAAAAACTAAGTACTTGAATTAAAAAATAATTTTTAGTACTAAATTTTCAGCACCAAAAAATAATTTTTAGCCCTACTAAAAAATAGAGGTTATAGTGTTTAGAAGTTAGTACTTAAAATGTGGTTTATTAGTTCAAATACTAAAATTAAAAATCTAGTACTAAAATTTCCTTAAATAGTTTTAATGTCAAAAATTACATAACCCGAAATAACAATTTCTCATATTCATTTTAATTTAAGAAAATTACTTAAATACTATTGTAAATAAATTTTAGTACTTAAATTAAAATTAATATTTTATTTTCACCTTTAACTAGGAACTAAAAATGTCATAATTAATTGTTTGACTTTTGCACTGTTTTTACCATAAATTAAGCACTTAAAAATTTTAACTTTTGCTACCTAAAATCATTGTACTAAAACCTTAAGACATGCTTCTAAAAACTAACAAAAGCATTAAAATTTTAATAGAGCAATAAAATTAAAATTTGTGGGTAGCAATTTCGTGGATATAATTTCATAGTGAAAATCCAACAATTTCATTATAGTTTAAATACAAAAGAACATTTGTGCATTTTTAGAACACTGTAATTAATGTTTTAATTCATCTCATAATTTAGTGTCATAAGTAACATTTTCTAGCAGCGTAGGTGATTGATTGTCTAGCTGATGATGTTACAAATTTAGATTCTGTAGTTTATTTTCCGCAAGTTTAAATTTACATTCAAGTTTCTAAAATAACAATGACTTTACGGTTGTAATAATTCTTTGTTATAAAATAATATAATTTATTGTTTTGGTGGAAGAAAATATTGCAATGACGTTAAAAATAAAGAGGACAAGAGTAATTAAAATTGTTTGTTACAATCATCGTCATCATATTCATCTTTTCATCTCAGTTGACTTTTAGTTTCTCATGTATTTTTTTTTTTTGTTTAATATTTCATTCATCAGCAATTAAAACAAATGTTTATGGTTCACAAAATACTAAATGTAAAAAAAAACGTTTATATTGTTGCCATAGAAACGTTTTGTTCCCACTTTGTATTTAACTGAAAATGAAATTTCAATACGAAGCAAGTGTAACAATGAATCTGGCACAATATCAAATAATACAGTATTGAGTCAATTTTTTTATTGTTTTAAATTTTATTTTATTTTTTTATTGCAACTGTAACTTATTTAAATTTAATTTCTCTTGGCAAAGTTTTTATATTTTAATATCTTGCATTTTAGAAATCAAAATGGACTTTTTAAGGTGATTAAAAAGTTACTTTTATTGTTAAATGGACACATTTTCTAAGGCCCGTTTCTAACTATTACACTGAGAATTAAGATTTGTTAAACACCTAAATATTATGAAAAAGTGTGGTAATGTGAAGGCAAATAGAATGTTAATGCCAAATACCGAAAGAAATTTTACATTCCATAATACAAATTCAATATTAGAAATTTTTCTGAACACTATGATTTTTCATTTTATCAGTGCTATTTTTCGACTCATAATTTTTTTTCTAACTTGTGTGATCATTTTAACAGTATAGATATAAAATATTGTTACGTTTTTCACTTTTTAGAACAGAACAAACGTACGGATTCTTTTTGATTTTAAATACCACTGCGGCTAAATTCTGTCTTCGAACTTTATGGCTTTCTCTGACTATAACTCTTTCCTACCGGTCTTGTGAACCCTTGTTCTCGTATTTACCAAACATGCGTTATCACCACAAACGCAGCCATCCACGCTACACTACTGTTTTACTCCGGCGGGACATGAACTACTCGATGCCTTGTTTAGTAACCTTTACCATCACAGATATCTCCACTACTCCTTTTATCCAAGCCAGTCATCTCCTTTTTTTATAATCCAGTAGCCACAACACACGTCTGCCATACACTGTTGTTATGCTGTTACACTTCCCCGCGCTAACCGCTACTGCTCTTACTTTTTATTATAAAGGGCTTCTTGACAATTATCTGTTGCTCTTATATTAAATTGGACGTCTCCACTAAATTGTCTGCCATGGCTTGACACAATAATTGTCTTTGCCTATCGGGAGGTTTGTACTGCTGTTTATTAATTTTAATTGCATGATAACAATTATTATTTTTTCGTTGCACGCATGTCCGAATGCGGTATCGAACTCAGGACCCTCTGTTTTGCAGCACGCACCTCTCCCAACGCAGCCATTGAGGCTGCTCAGCTTTTGTTGGCTAACTTGTGGTTTTGTTATTCTATAAACACACCATTAGTTGAATTAGCTTATTCACCACGCTCATACGGAAACAACTACAGGGGTTGCCAGATTTTATTGTTCGTAACAATATAATTTTACGCTAGATTTTTTGAGAGTAACTGCATTTCTCATTTTAGTGCCACTAAAGTTGGTCCTTATATTATCGAAATTATGCCTATGGTAAATTATTATTTTTCGATAAAGTTTAAGTTCGTTATTGTGATCAAAAAGTCAAAATTTCACAAAAATTGAAATCTCGTCAAAAATTCAAATTCAGCTTAAGTTTTATAATGTACTAAAAAAAAGTTTAGTTTTAACATAAAAGCCAAAATATCGCTTAAAAACGAAAAAAGTTTCCGAAAAAATGGAAAAATAAAAATCACCACAAAATTTATCAATAATCAAAATTTCACAAAAAAAGAATTCTCCTCAAAAACTTAAATTCAGCTAAACCATAAAACTGTACTGCAAAAAAAAAAGACAACAAAAGATGCAATATTTGTCTAAACACCAAAAAATTTCGAAAAATCGCAATAATACAAAAATCGCCAAAACCGCAAATTCAGTAAAAAACAGAATTCTCAGCAAAAATTTAAATTTTGTGCTAAACTTTAAAACTATACAAAAAAAAAGACACACGATTTTTTTTTTTAATTTTAACAAATAAAAAAAACTTTAAAGCTTCGAAATAAATCGCAATAATAAAAAATTTACCAAAACCAGAAATTACATAAATAATCGAATTTTCACAAACAGACAAAATAACCAAAACTTTATTTTCATAAAAATTATTGACCGATACCACTTCCTAAGGTGCTCAGGAAACTTTTCGTAAATATTTTAAATAAACTAAAGCTTTTTGTCCAAACAATAAAGCAAAGACAAAAATCAAAGTTTAAGCAAAAACAACAGTAACCAACAATGATTATATTTTTCTTTCTCTACTGTATACGGCTGACTTTTTTTTTAAAAATCACCAAAATTGAAAATTTTCCAAAATGCTAAAATTTTACTTTAATAAATTCAAAACTGCTTTGAAATTAAATATTCTAAAGAACTAAAAAAACTCAAAACTCGCTGTAAATTTAACAATATAAAATAAAATTTAATTTTTAAAAAATATTCTCTACAAATTTCATATTTTCTAAAAATTTATATCTAAAACATATTTTTAAATTGTTATAAAATATGTTTTTACTACACACATTTTATTTCTTTTTGAGTTACCCTAATATAGTTTTATTAAACTCACCGCTAAACAACAAACTAAACATGTTTTACAATTATATTTCAACCATTTCGTATCAGTTAAAAATTAATAGCAGTACAACAAAATAATTTATATTTACAATAATATTTTAGTCACGTAGTTATGCAGTGCCGGTAGACAAAAATTCACTTAGTTTTTTAATTATTTTCATTCGCTCAAACTTTTGTTTAAAAGTAGAGAATATAAAAATTTGCACAAAACTAAAATTAATTATCATTAACTGTAGTCACATTTAAAAATGCTGTTGAACAAAATGAAAATAAAAAAATAAAAATAAAAACAATTTAAATTTTTTAAATCAATTAATTACTTTGCCGAAGCTCTTAAACTTCTCTATTGAACTTTTATGGCATTTGTGTAATTAATTCGTCTTTTAATTTTGTTTCCTCTACTCCATCTCAAAGTCAATTAATTTGGCCGCTACAACAGCAATGTGATGACCTTTCATGGTATATCAGTCTTAACTGTTAATTAATTTAACAACTACCTGTTATTCTAGTGAATGTGTTCGGTGTTCCAGCATTACGTTACACACTCACTTCTACGATTTCATGGAAATTAATTTGAAATGACATTTTATTAATACCCAGCTCATTGACTTTGTTACGCTATTTATTGTCTATTGCCATAATTTACCCTTAAAAAAAAAACTGTGCATAAAAACTGTGGAACATCAGTATTTCTGTTCCATAATTTTTGCCTAAACGGAAATGTGTTTTTAATGAAGAATTATGTTGAATATGATCCTCTGTAGTTGTGTTTTCCTTTAAGTATTACGATGTTATACAAATCTTACTGTTGCGTGCACCCTCATTTTAGGAATGTTAAGTTATTTCAATAAAACGGCGCCCCTTTTAACCACAGCATCATCTTGTCTACTGTCATCAATAGTGGCTGTTCAGACTGTGTTGTAATTTTAATTGTTGAGTTAATTCAAGAAGATGTAGATGGGTCATTATTAGTTTAACTGGCGCAATTCTTAGTTACCAGCAGCTATGAAAATAGACGACCGCAGAATTAGGAAAAATGGAGGAATCATATAAAATTGCCATCAAAGTATTTATCTTTGTTTCTAATGCCACCCTCTGTCGTGAGTATTTTTTTCTGGTCACCTTGATGCCGGCCCAACAAATGGACACATAAATGTGAAATCATCAAACATGTCAAAAATGTCTGAGAAATTCAGACTGAAGAGGAAACGTAAAATAATTACACTAAGCATTTCCAACTATGTATGGGCCACCCTGTAATTTTTAATTCATGTTTTTTTATTACATTTGTCTGCTGAAAGTTTAAAGTATCGATCAGTTCAAGTGATAGAAAGTATCCATAAAAATCTGTTTTCTATGGGGACACCCTCTAAAATGAAATTTTACTTTCAATAATAGTTGCTATCGAGATAAATGTAGTTACAGAGACGTCGTATTAGGATAAGGTGTCTGCATATAAAAACTTTAAAGATAATGAGGCATTTACATGAAAATCAAGTCATTAGGGGGACACCCTTTAATTTTAACTTATAGTTGTAACAGATATATTATTACATACTTTGGGAAAAATTTCTGTTTCTAGCTTTTAGGCATCCAAACTGTCTGTAATAGCATTACATTTACACAGTTTGGGGTAAGGAACCCCTAAAAAGCGAAAAGTATTGATATGCATTTCTTAGCGAGCCCTCTTGAGTATTTAAAGTCAGCTATTTTCGCGCTATGATCAGCTCTTTTGGATTACTCCTGATAGGACATTTATCTTATATTTATGTCAACCTATTTAGCACCCTTTGAAATTTATTTATATTTAAATTTTCTGATACATTTGAAATCTAACTTAGTCGAAGGCTTTTGACTTTGAAAAATTGTCATCCCTGTAGAAAATCATGGCTTTTTAATTTAAATTGAAACTGAAAACCCTCATAAAGAATTCAATAGGCTGGTAGAAGACCATGTTATTGATCGCAAGCTTATACCTAAAGAAGAAATCGTTTTCAAAAAGCCCTTAAAAAATTTGAAGCCAGAATTTCTCATAATACGAGTAGTATCTTAAGACCCATCAGCGCATTAGCGCTTTTTGCAGGTCAGCACATATATTACCTTTCGAAAAGTGTTAGAAGAAAGAAAGACCAAAGGTAAACAACCAAAAAACTTCGAATAATAGCAATCACAGAAATCCTATAACTCGGAGCACAGCTTAATATGCGCTTAACATTGAGAAGCCTATAATATTAGATACACACGAGGCAACTTCAGAAGGAACATATTTTGGAAACTGTGTTTCTCTGTTTTTTAGTACAAGGAGACATTCAAGTAAAAGACATTTAAAATACATGAGTTCTGTGTGTATTTTATGCATTAGAGATATATGCGAGAGAAAAAACTAAAATACCAAGTATGCCTGCAATTATTTTTTATTAACAAAATATTGTATGAAGAATCAGAACAAGTGTAGCTATCTGGTCGAATGTCCTCCATTTTTATTTACTGCCATTTAATTTTTAATGTTTGTTAAACAAAACTTACACCACTACCAACTTTAAAAAAATAACACAAAAAAAAAGAACCAAAAGGAATTTCAATAGAAAGTACTGCTACACACGAGGGAACACTAAGTGGAACACGCTCATTACTTCTTTAATGTTCTATCATATTTATCTAATTTGAGTTAAGTTGACTCGAAAGAATATTAAAATTGCGAATAGGCTGAAACTCTACTCTTAGCTCGTTTTACTTTTTTCATAGGCGCCTTCACCAACTCCTCTTCGACGGCTATTCGACAGGTGTTTTCCTTTTCATATTGAGTCCCAGACGAGATTTAAAATGCTGTTTACTATTTATTCGTTTTTTTTTAAACTCACCCACTGTGGCTACTCAACATCAATTATTTTCATTTTACTCAGGGCGCTGTTGGGATCTGAACTTATGATATTCGGTTTAACAAATAAACAAACATCTTAAGCAATACAACTTATTCCAACGACAATCGATTCTATTAACAAAAACGAGTCGAAGTTTAAAAAACAACTATAAGGGATAATTAACGCAGGAAAAATAACAAGGAAACAATTCATTTACTTAACTAAAACAAAACGAAATTAAAAAAAAAATAGAAACCCGTATGAAAAAAAAAATTAGCCCGATTATAGTCAAGAGTACTTAAATCAGGACTCTTTATTAGTATTTTTGGTTGAAAAAGTCCATGTTTTCGACATTTCAAAAATTAATTAAACCATTTTCTTTGAAAGATTGAGCTTCGGTAGAATTTACTACTTTAATTATTTAAAAAATACCGTTATTAAAGACCAATTATAGTCCTATCAGCTTAAAAATTCAACATAAAATTCCGTAATATTAGACGGCACATTCTTAAGAAAATTAAAAGACAACCTTATTCTAAATTTAGGTATCGGTTGTCAAATTTTTCAAGCGTAATAACTAAAGTTGCAAAAAACAATTTTCACAAGTTTAAACGAATTGCAGCTCATCTTATTTCATAGTTGGAAAAAATTGTTGCCAGAAACATTTTGCTGTTTCTAAACATGAAGCAAGGAACATTTTATGATTTTTCACTAAAGCCTGGTACTCTGTTCAAATTTGTGAAAATTGTTGAGCAACATTGATTATTTCATGTGGAATATTTGACATTTAAAGTGTGGTATCATTGTTTTAAAAACGTAAGTAAAAGACATACGATCAGCTGTTGTATGAAAAATTCCGCATGAAATAATGCCTACTTGCTTTATTTCACAGCTTGGATAAAATGTTGCCAGAAACATTTCATATGTTTTTCCACAGTAAAAACAGAGTACTACTTCTGCAACATTTTTTCATGACTTTTTCATAAAAATTTTTAATGTATGCGATTTGAAAGCATTCCGCATGAAAAGCTGAACAGAGTACAAGGCTTAACTGAACACAATACAACTTCAGCAACATATTGTTTTGTTTATTTGAAACTAATTTTTTTATGTGAGATTGTGATAGCAATTGCAGGTATCCTTTGTTAAAAAAAAATCGAATTGATATGTTAAGAAAAATATGTCTGTACCAAAAGTTGCGAAAATTTGGACAAAAATAACAAAATTATTCATATTACGAGGAGCCCTCAAAAGTTAGAAGAAATTAAAAAATTTAACCAAATGTCAACACTGATCTCAGAGACACTTAAGCCTTTTTTAATGGACTACAACAATACTTTATTGCTTTGTTGTATCAGAAATGAAAAAAGTTTTTGTAAAATACTCTCTAGCGTTACAAAATAAACATTAAGGAATGAGTGTTAAAAGAAAAGTAGACAATTGCGATGATTTATGGATTACTGATTCGATAACTGGAAACCCCTGAAAGATAAAGAGAGTTGAAATTAGTCCGAAAGTCAATGTAGTCTCCTTGCAGTTACTGCATTCATTACTCACCTCAAGCAAAATTTTAAGGCAAAATTAAATTTAAATAAAAAAGTAATTTTTTTTCAAAGTAAATTAACGTTAAAAAGATTCCAAGAAATAATATTTGTTATTAAGAAACATTTTACATATGTAAATGTAAAATTATTAATTGCCTTCTGCCATAAACTGTGTGATTAACATTTCAAAGAACAAAATTTTCAAATTTAAAATTATGCTGCCTACTTATAGGCTGTTGCTGTTAATTAACTGTTAATTAAAAGTTTAGTTGCAATAATTTACACGCCATATTTAATTAGTTGGGTAAAGACAAAAAATATCTTTCAAACAAAATTTTAAATCAAATTTCCTTTTTTAATTAAAAAAGTGAAACGTAGTTTATTGTATTTTTATAAAACCTCTTAATTTTGATTGAATTTAATTATTTTAAACTGTCATTCAGTCATTTATAAATATTTTCAACATTTTGTTGTATTTAAACAATTGTTTATTTAAAACTCTAGTTTTAGGTTTTTTTCTTTATAGTCATGATGAACAACTAATTTAACATAAATTGAAATACATTGACACAATTTAGTGAAAAAAAAAATGTTTTTTGCGATAAAAAACCAGAATAACAAATAACATTTGCATTTATTTAAATTTTGTTTTTTGTTTATATTTGGTCTCTTGTTGGGACAAGTGGATTGTGTGACATGTAAATATGTGTGTTTGTGTGTGTTTGTATTTATTTAAAATTGCCGTCACAAGTGACGACAGCATGTTATAAGCAAAATAACAGCAATAAAACTAATGACAACAAGCACCAACTAAATCAAAATGTTATCAACAACTGTGAGTTGGTAAAAAGACAAAAACAAAAAGAAAAAAAAAAACAAAATAGTTTTATTATTCTGGCTGTCATTTAGTGATGGTTTTAGATTTTCAATTGCTAATTGATAAAGAAAATATTTGTTTTTACACATTTTCGTTTAATTGTTGGATAAATTAAAGGAATGTTTAACACCTGCGTTAAGACAACATTATGAGCTCTTCCATATGAATGGAAAGACTCTTATTCTTCACTGTGATTACACCGTTTTATGATTTCTTAAATGTTATTTTAAAGAAAATAGCAAGCTACCGTGTGTTGTGTTGTTGGCCTAATATCAATGTCTATCAGAAGGCGCATGTAATGCTGGTTTTAACTTTTTGATTCCCGCTTTGCAATTTGATGTGATTTGTTTTGTAAAAAATAACATATTTTAAAAGTAGGGCGTTTTTAGGAAGTGGAAAGTGTAACTTAAGGCCCTCTTCACCGGCCTTTATTTTTTGTAACTAACAAGTACTAAACTTTCATTGTAAGTCAAGCTGATTATTGACTGCTAACTATCCTATCATAAAGTTTCCGTAATTGCTAAAATTTGTCCAAGGATAAAGACTTTGCAGCACCGACATATAATAAGTTGAAGTCCTTCGTATAAAGACTAACTTTAGCCAGAGCTGGATATTTGCATATACTGTGCTCCGCCAGTATCGTCTTTTTTGATTTTCATCTTCCTTTGAATTCAGTAAGCGATACACTTTAGTCATCGGTTTCACACTCCATCATGCCTTGTTTAGTACATACGAGGGCTGCTCTATATATTTCTGGCCTAATAGTGAAAATGCGAATATTTATAATCAAAAATGGTTTTATTGTTTTTCAAAGTATTCTCCAGCATGATTTATGCACTTTTGCATGCGCTCAAACCAGTTGTCGAAGCACTTTTTCCACTCCGATTGAGACACCTCTAAAACATGGTTTTTGAAGACTTCAACAGCTTGTTCTGGCGACGAAAATCGTTGACCACGCATTTTTTTCTTGATGTGCGGAAAAAAGAAGAAGTCATTAGGTGCCAAGTCAGGGCTGTACGGCGGATGACCCATTACTTCGACGTTTTGGCTGGTCAAACACGCTCTGGTTTGAGCCAATGTGTGAGACCTCGCATTGTCATGGTGAACAATGATTCGTCTTCTCTTGTTGGTTTTTCGAATTTATCCGATGACTTCAGACAAATAAATTGTAGTGTACCACTCAGAAGTGACCATCCTACGTTGCTCAAGCGAAACAGTCGCCGCATGACCAGTTTTGCCAAAGAAACAGGCGACCATTTGCTTCGAAGTACTTCTTCCACGAACAACTTTCGTTGGATTTTGCTCGTCTTTGAAGACCCACCCTTCGTCTTTGAGCGAGCTTCGGCCACGATTAAATTCATTATACCAATTTTTCACAGTGCTATAGGATGGTGCTTCATCGCCACACAAAGATTTAAGTTCATCAATGCACTCTTGTCGTGATAATCCACGTCGAAAGTTGTGCAAAATGATGGCACGAAAATGTTCACGAGTTAATTCCATTTTTTTCTATATTAATTTTTTCAAGTCACTGTAAACAACGCAAATAATGGTCGTACGTGAAAACGTTTTGAGTACGATTATGCTTAAAAATGACAAACTTTCCAATGGAAATGTCAGATTGCACTTGGCAGCACTCAGTTATTTCAAGTGATGCTTTTATTAAATCAATAAACTGAAATAACGTTAACTTCGCATTATAATACACCTTTGTTTTGTTGAAAAGTAATTTACAGCAAATTGAATTTTGTATTTCTTAATGTTTTTTCTGTTTTTTTTTTTGCTTAATATTCTTGTTTTAAAATTGAAAAAGATTTACCAACCAGTTGTTTTTTTTTTTTTTTTTGTTTAATGCAGTGTCAAATGTAGAAGTTGTCATTTGTTGTATTCATTAGCACCATACATTACGTGTTTATTATCGTAGTTTCTCATTTGCATTCGAAAAGAGTAATTTGCTTATTGTGTTTGTATTTTTAGGTAATTAAGAGTGGTAAGGTTGAAAAGTTATTGAAGAAAAATAAATAAATAAATTTTCATGGCATAAAAACTTTAATCATGACTGTGTTTAATTTTAATGTAGTGTATAAGAGGGCAAGAAACAATATTTTTTTGATGTAATACTTAATATTTTTTTATCACTTTGAAAGATGGTTTTTTTTTTCTCAAAATATTCGTGGCCAATTTACTTTTTTTTGGAACCAACATTTTTAGATCCTTAAACGAGTCATAAGCCAGCGATCTCTTTTTAACGATATAATTCTTTTTTAAATTTGCTACAATATATTTAAACACGAACTATGGTCTTTTTAAATAGAAAATAAGATAAACTTAATTTATAATTGTTTATTAATAAAAAATTTTATTATAAAATACTCAAAATAAAATTTTTAGTACATAGATTTTATATACTTATGTAGCAGATAAAAACTTATATTACTTCATTTTTTAAAGCAACTGACTTTAAATTTAAAAAAAAAAAAAATAAATAAAAGCTAACTCGGAAAGCAGACTTACTTCCGAAGCTAATTTTTCAGAACTTATAAATAAATACTTATATTAATAAAACTAATTATTTTAGTACTTAATGTTAAAGTTCAAAGATTTTATTTAAATTTTTTTTAATAAAATTGGTTCATAAAATTTTAAGTACCTGCTTTTTAGTACAATTTTTTTTAGTACACAATTTTTTAATACAAAATATTTTTCCTGTTTTATGTAAGTGTTTGTTAAATTTGATTTTTTAATATTTCTTTTTTAGCACTTAATCATTTGAGTACTAAAGTTTCTGTACTAATAAATTTTTAACTTATAATAAAAATTTTTTAATCGCATAATTTTAATTAAAAAAACTAATTTTTCATTCAGGTCAATACGCCTTTGTTTTTTAGTACAACGCTTTAAGCGCTTCAGTTTTAAATTAGAAAAAAGCGTTTTCAGTTAGTATCATATAAGTACCGAACCAAACATTTTAGCATACAAGATTTCCTAAAACTTGTTTTTGCACACTATTTTTTTTTTTTGCTTTTAGCACTTTTATGAAAAACTCTTAAAATTGAAGTTAATTTTAAAAATTTTTATCATTGAAAAATAAAATTAGTGTAGATTTGTTTACTTTTAGTTAATTTTTTTTTTTATAAAATATATTATTTTTTATAAAAAAATTGTAGTTTATTTTAGTTTTATTCTGTTTTTTTTGTGGAAAACTTTCTATTGATAGTATTGTTTTAAAAGCTTTAGTTGAAGTTTAAAGAGTTCTAAAAGTTTTATTGAAAATATTTTAAAAATATCTTTCTTTTAAATAAATATTTTATTTCAACAAAACAATTTTATTCCTATTTCTTAAATAAAATTTTTATAAGCAAAACTGTAAAGTTATTGATACTGTTGAGTCATTTGGAGTTTTCCTATATGTTTAATTTTTAAAATAGGGTAACTACCCTCGCATGTTTTTTCTAAATAAAATGAGTTTTATTCCTCTTAGTAGATTTTCACACTTTTTTGATAATTAAACTGTATTTTTTGCACTTGAAAATTTTTCTAGTTATAAAGTGTGTCCTAAAATTTAAGTTATTTGTGCGATAGTAATATTTTGAAAATCCTTGAAAAAAACAGTTTGTTAACTATTCGTTTAGAGTTGGTGAAAATAAAACTGTTATAGTAGAGAAAAAACAGGCTTTTTGATTTTAATCAATTATAGTTTGCAGCCAATATTTTGAGACATGCCATCCTTATCAACGAAACTGATTTCGACGTTGACGGCCTTGGGTCCTAGGCGTAGCTTTTAAGCAAATCGGTGACAGTTACTTGTACTCAGTTTTGCTGTTTGCTGGGTTTTTAGTTCTGGATAATTTTTAATCCACTTGTGACTTTAAAGCTGTGGTGACTACTTTTCCAATTTGCCCTTCCACATATGTTTCTGTGTAAATTATTATTTAACAAAGTACTTAATATACAAATTATGTCTTTTGTTAATTTACAGACACCCTTTATATGCCGTGAAAATAATGTACGCGAACGTCCGACCGATTGAGTATGACTGCATATTTTTGCAATAACATTTAGTAATCATAGAAATTTGTTTTGCGGTTGTAATTATATTCAGTTTAATAACAAAATTGTAATAAAACTTAATTAAATAGAAATAATAATACCGAATCTGTATGTAAAGCAGTTGATATATAAAATGATATTTTCGTTTAAACTTAAGCGGGTTGATGTACAAAATGGTTAGTGAAACACTTTATTATCATTTGTTTTTCTAAACTTAATTAAATTAACTATAAATGAGAAACTGGTTTTTCTGAGCAAAGAATAAAATTAAGTGGCAAATAAATTTTATTATTATGGTTATTTATAAGTGGCCAATTTATACAACTGTGTGTGTGTATTAATTTTTTGAAAAAGAATTCAAATCTTATATTATGGAATAATTAAAAATTTTTGTAAAAATTATGTAACCAAAAGAAAGTTTTTAGTTATTTAATTATTTTCTAAAATTCCTTTCGCAGAAAATGAATATTAAAATGTATGGGTTAAAGAATGACTTTACAGTTTACAATGCAATTAACTTCTACCCAAGATGAATTATATCTATGAAAGACCCCAAGTTAAACTTAACCTTTCAATATGCCAGGTACTCATTTCCGTGTGCCGTATATATTTAAATCTATGTTTATAAAATTATTTATGTGATGCTGAAGTTTTTTCTTTTTTTCGAAAATGAGTGACTCGCAAATTGCAACAAATCGCGGATTTAAGCGTTTAACGAGTTACCGTTATTGCAGGTGCTAATTTCGTAGTGAAGTATATTTTTTAATAGTTCCTTTAAAATAGTACGTTTCAAAAAAAGTACCTTTTAAAAAGTACCTTTCAAATAGTACCTTTTAAAAGGTACCTTCAAAAATCTATAAATGAAGTGGCCTTTCAGAAAAGTCCTTTTTAACACATTACTAAAATAAGTACCTTTAAAAGAAGCAAAAGTATCTTTCACAAAAACTATAGTTCTATAATTTTATATTTAAAAATTAAAAAACTAAAAGTGGTTTATAAGGTAGTTGAAAAAATGTTTATTTTCAAATAAAAAAAAAATAAATAAAAATTCGAGTTGCTGAAGAAAATTTTAGTGAATAAATTAAAATTCTTTTTGAAATAAAATTTATTTTTTTGGCTTAAGTTCATTTTTTAATTTTTAAAAACCTTTTTTTAGAAAAAAATTATTCCACAAATGAATACGGACGTTTTTCCAAAGACAACAAGAAGCACTAGACACCTGCTGGAATGTTAAGCAGCGTTTTCTTTATCGGTACATCCTTCATCTGCATTCTTCACATCTATCTACCTTAGGTTGTATACATTGTAAACATCATCCAACTTACTTTGTAAACAAAAATACGAGGAGTATTAATAACAATATTAATTTAGTACACGAAATGCACTTCTTCGCTGTTTTCGCCGTAATTCGTTTTGTACATTTGTTTTAGCTTTGTAGCAACCTTTGGTTGATCACGAATGCAATTTTTATTTTTAATCATTCTTCGCTTGTTTCCTCACAACTTTATAGATGCTGCTTTAGTATCTTATTAATTGATTTGTGAATTAATACCTTCTTTAGAAGTACATTTATAATAAAGTACCTTTCAAAAAGTAGATTTAAAAAATGTACCTTTTAAAACGTACCTTTTTAATTAAAACTTTTTTTTAAGTACCTTTAAAAAAGCATATTTCTTGAAATACCCTTTTAAATATAAAAAGCTGCCT
This sequence comes from Gymnosoma rotundatum, assembly GCA_916610165.2. Taxonomy (NCBI): domain Eukaryota; kingdom Metazoa; phylum Arthropoda; class Insecta; order Diptera; family Tachinidae; genus Gymnosoma; species Gymnosoma rotundatum. Next base: position 171,674,413 of record OU744336.1, on the reverse strand, counting down.
TAAAAGTCTTTTGTGAAAATGTTTTTTCTTTACAACTATACTAACGAAATACCTCTTAAAAAGTCTGATTTTGAAATAGGTAAATGAAGTACTTTTTAAAAAGGATGTTTAAAAAGGTATAATTATTTAAAGTACTTTTCGAAACTTCTTTAAAAAGCACCTTTAAAAGTACTTTAACACTTAATACTTTCTTTAGAAGTACACTTATAATAAAGTACCATTCAAAAAGTAGATTTAAAAAATTTACATCTTAGAAAGTTCCTTTTTTTATTAAAACCCTTTAAGAAAAAGGTACGTTTAAAAAGTATATTTCTTGAAAGTACCAAAAAAAAAACTTTTTTAAAAAGTTGCCTTAAAGGAACTTTATAAAAACGCACCTTCTTTAGAATTGCACTTGCGAAATACCTCTTAAAAAGTTTGACTTTGAAAAAGGTATAAGAAGTAGCTTTTAAGATATGTAATTTAAAGATTTAGTTTTTAAAATAGTTTTTAAAAAAAAACACTTTTTTGGTAACTGTTAAAAAAGGTACCTTTGTAATAATAACTTTTTATAAAATTTTTTTCTAAAAAGTGTTTAGTTTATTCAAAACTTTTTGAAAAGTTTATTCTCTGATAGTATATTCTAAAAACTTGTTATTAACTACACCTCTTCAATTACTTCATGAAAAAGTACCTAACCTAAAAATACTTTTGCTAAGAAACTTTTAAAAACTTTCACTTTAGAAAGTAAATTTAAGTACATTTCAAAAATAAATCTTAAAGAAATAATTTTCAAAATATTTATTTCAAAGAAAATATTATTGTAAGTACTTTCAGAAAAAGTATCATATAAAAGTACCTAGAAGGAAAATAACTGAAAGAAAATAACTGTAAAAAATTATTAAGCTTTTCAATACCCCAGATTTATTCCTTTAATAAATATATGAATTTTTCTTTTTTTTTAGATGAACGCCAGGATATTCAAAAGAAAACGTTTACAAAATGGATTAATTCACATTTAATTAAGACACAATGCGCACCGGTCAATGATTTGTTTTTGGATCTAAGAGATGGTCATCGTTTGTTGGCACTGCTAAGTGTATTAACTAGTACACATTTGGTAATTTATTTTTATAAATCAATAATAAATTAAAACGCTTTAAAAAGGGAATAATTCAATTCTTAGAATTGTTCTTAAAGACAGTTCTCTGAAAAACATAACATTTTATTCCATTTTTGTATTTTTCTTGTTATTAAGATTTTTACATTCATACGAAAAATTGTATAACAATATATTTCTTCTTTTAACCAAGAATCTTTTATTTAAGTTTTGAAACCAATTAAATCTTTTTCTTTAGATTTAATACGAGTATGTCAATTAATTTTTACATTCTGCGATATTTATGAAACATGTGCTTAATATACAATTTTCCACTTAATAGTCAAATGCTAACCTTAAATCACACAAATGTAAAAAGGTTCCCATTAAATCCATCCAATCAAAAAATTTACTAAATATTCTCTCACTTTGTGGTTTAACTTTTGACATTTGTGGTGGATTTAAGAAACAAACGGCAACAACAACAAAATATAAAATCACAAAATTTTGCATCATACAAATTTAATATACAGGCAAGTGGAAAGTGTAATAAAATATGAAATTAAGCGAATTACACTAGTCAGCAGTGCTGACTTGAAATGGCGTTATTAGGTGAATTTAAAAAATTATGGCACAACATTTTATAAACGATTTTAAATCCAAAAATTGGCAAAATCGGCCAGACCTCTATAAAAATAAAATGGATAGCCAACTATCAATGAGGAAGTGCAGGACTCTCACATAGAAGATGCTCTATCGATTTTTCCTCCCCGACTACACAGCTTCCATATTAGTCCTAAGCCTTTCTGCGTCAGTCAGACCGGTCACGTCAAAAAAAATATCACAACTATTCAACGATAATAAAAAGCTAAAGCGTTGAAGTGTGCGCAGTCCACAAGCAGAGGCTGTTTAACATTAAATTCCATGAGGGCTCTATCAAGTAAGACAAGCTGTCAAGCAGGTGTAGGAAGAAAAAGCTATAGGCTTTACCTTCGGAACGTATAAAGTAGTGTCTTGTCTTACAACACATCAGTTCTAGAATACCTTATCGAAATGCTCTGCCACCCGACATTCAAATAAAGGGAATAACAGTAATTTAATTACTGCATGAGACTTTTCCTGCTTGTACGCTTCTTTTTTCTGCGTTCATGCGTAAGCTTTTACACACTTCCACGCAATCTAATTATGTGGATCGAATTAATTGATTAAAATTATAATTACGGCTTCGTTGCTATAAAATAACGCATGCAAGTCTAGTATGACCTGGATTCACTGGTAAAGTATTCCGTGCCAGGCACGGGCCACCCTTTAATTTCCAATCTTATTTCTACCGTTTAAAACATGAGGCCATACATTTAAATGAGGACATCTTTAATTTTTTTTATTTAAACTTGGTGTTCTAGAGGACAAAAAATCAAGCGACCCTCTATAATGGTTTACGTGATAAAAACCCTTCTAGGAGACACCCTGCAATCTTTAAATTTATTATTCTCCCTTATTTTTATAGCAGACATATTTTCACATACTTTGTGTAAAATCTAAATGTCTGCCTACTAAGGCTGAAAGACTAAAACCATTTTCATTAAAATCACATCACTATAGGAACACCCTTTATATTTTAGAATTCTTTTACATAACAACAATTTAAAACTCAATGTCTGCATTAATGTTTCATAACAAGGCAGCATACGTGATAATCACTTTACTATTGGGACACCCTTTAATTTTAAATTTTATTTTTGTAACTTTTCTTATAGCGAACATATTTTTACCTACATTGTGCAAATTTGATGTATCATACAAAAACTAACAATATTTCTATGAATAACATATTACTTTCGAAACACCCCTTGCATTTAGTATGTGATAAACATTAAAGCGAAAAAATAGGGAAACGTTTTTACCCTTTTGAAATGAAATCCTTAGAAAAATAAAACAAAGCTGTAAACATTTACATGTGTGTGAAGATAAATACGTTTTTTTTTAAATGTAGCATGCGACAAGTATTTTCTTCCATACATACCAATACGTTTGATTTTTCTAGATCGTAATCGTATTTGTTAAAAAAAAGTCCGCAATTTAGTCCAGATTTACACTATGCAATTTTTTGAGGCATTTTTTTCTCAATTTTCTATTTAAGTTACAGCGTTATGCGTTATCTAAAAGTAAACATTAGCAACAGTAATATCCCCTCAAAACTCAAGCAATACCACATTGCTTACTCCTTCTGCTTAACAAACAAACAAAAATTTCATGTTAGTTTCATGAAAAGTTGCATAGTGTAAATGACGTATTACTATACTAATTGTACTGTATGTATGGGAGAAAAAATTTATCGCATGCTACATTTTTTAAAAAACGTATTTAACTTGACGTATTTATCTTCACACACATAACATTTACTCTAGAATCCTTAATCCTTATAATCCTTAATAATAAATACGTCGGAGCATTTATTTATAATATTAAAAGCAATGCACCCATTGAGATTTATCAGCGAACAATTTTTTTCTCACGTTTAGCTTAAGCTGTATCACTGCCTTGACCATCATAAATCTATATTAAGATTGCCTGACGTCAATAGTATAAGTCTCCAAACATAAATTAAAGTTTCTGGATGTTTCAGGACTTTATTAATGGCATGAAGAATTAACGATGTTTTTATAAAAAAAAATATTTAAAAGTTTAAAAGTTAAGCATGAAAAAAATCCATTTAAATTCGTTTTTTTCTAAAAATATTTATATCTTGACTTTTTGGGTTTTTTTTTAAAAACAAATGTGCTGTTCCATGTAATTGATTATTAAAGAGCAAAAAACATTTTAAATGTCAACCTTCAAATTTTCAGCAAGATTTTATGCACTTAAGTCCTGTTATAACAGTAAATGTGTAAAAAAATAAGCACTATTTAAATAGTGGCATCAACAGATTTACAGTTATCATTTCATGAATTTTTTTCACAAACTCGGTGTCTGGTTTCTATTTGAGAAATATGCACTCAAGTGGTATAATGCTGCAAAATTACTTTTATTTCAATATGAAACTTCTGTACGTTTAAAGCAAATTTGATGGGGCTTTTAGCCATAAATGTATCGCAAGAAATTAAACATACTTTTTCGAAATATTGCGAAGTTGTAGCTGGTAAGAAGAAGATATTCGCGATAACTAATGAAAAAGAGACATTGACTTCGAGTGTCCTCAATGGTAATAGGCGGGAATCTTGAAGGCCAGTTGACGGACTTAGTGTTGAAATCATCTTGTCGCCAAATTTTTTTTTTTAAATAAATTGATATTTGCGATCGCTATATGGTATGTAGAGCAATTCTGTTGATACCACGTCACGCCCGAAACAGTGTCAGTCATATTTTGAAACAAAAGATATGTGATTAACAGTCATCATCATCGACTGTAGCGAGAGCTCAGGATTCAGTTAAGGGTCGAATACTACCACCACCGTTTTCCTGTGGTTTTTGTATTGTTGGTAGTAGTGGAGTTCGGAGGGATAGCTGTCGATTTGCTTACTTCACATGCGACAATTTCGTTCATTAGCAAACCACATAATTCAAAAATGATCTTTATTGCTTAACAAAATTTCGCCTCTATCTAATCTGAATTTTATGGTAGCGTTGTTCAAGCGTCAACTATTCAGAATGAATTATAAAAATACACTGATCTAAATGTGTGTGAAGATAAATACGTCAAGTTAAAAATGTTTTTTATGTAGCATGCGAGAATTTTTTATCCCATACATACAGTACAGTTTGTATGTAAATTCCGTTTTTTTTTAGCAAATACGATTACGGCGACAAAACCCTTCGATCTCGGAGAATCACACCTATTGGGAAATCAAGGGCACATTTAGAGCTACTAAACAGTGAACATAGTTTATTCAAACTAATTAAAAAAAATTTAAAGAAGTCAATTTTCCGCGTCCTGACGTTTTTATTTTCACACACATCTGATCTTAAACGTCAAAAAGTGAACGAAGTAATCCTTCCGTAAATTCAATTGGGCTTAAAAATTTACCCTTTATTTCCCAAAATAATTTTCTGTTCCTTAGGAGGTCTTACAAGTCCTCTTAGAAAGTTAACACTAGTAGAGCAGGCTCATCTAAAATCACACAAAATATTCGTAAATCCTAAAAAATTTAAAAGCCAGAATTGGTATCGTTTTCTCATTAATAAATCGAATAAAAAGATTTTTCTTAATTCTTCTTTTTATATGATTTCATCCAAAAGTGATCCCTCGTGTGCACTTTGAATATTCGTATTTAAAGCTCGATGAAAAATAGTATAAAATTTCTACTCTAAAACTTGCATTTTAACAAGAACCCTAAGCTTCTATCGCTAACAGGGGCTGAATCACACACAAATTTAAAAGTAGTTGTTGATCCTTTGATGAGAATTTTTAAGGACTTTAGTACTCAAATACAACCATTAACTTACATCTTTGATAAGGAATACCCTAACAATTCATTAAAATTAGTTCAAGTTCACTACAACAATATTTAAAATTTTAAGTTTTAGTTTATAATTAAACCAAATGTAAAAATATATTTTTAAAAGTATTTTCTCAAAATTTCGCATGTGCTTGAGTTTTAATTGATCTATTAAAAATTAATTAATAATACTATTATCAAAGTTTCATCATTTTATTTTTATAGATTCACATGAATTTTAAAAAATATAAATTTTCAACTGATTTTCTCTTTTTTGGCATAAATAACATCTTGTTCTTCTTAAAAGATTTATGGAAAGTATATAACTTTTTGACAAGAAAAATTTGTATTTCATTTATTTTGTATCTGTCATCTTTTATCTGTGTGACAATTTAAAAGTTATAAAAAATCTACCATTCTTATACGTTTAAAGTGCAAATGCAACAGAGCGTATGTGATATTTTTAAAAAGCAATTTATTGTTACTCATACGCAACGAAGTTTATAAAGCAGAAATACGTTTATATAAAAGTGTTTAACTACATACACTATGGGGCAAAGTGAAACTTTAAGTTCTTCATGAGTGCTTTTTCGGGTTTCCTATCTGAAGGGTAAAAATTTTTCCCTATTGACTTTGCTAAAAATTCTGTTCTACTTTGCGTTTGTGACAGCCCTCATTCTCTAGAACCGTAACAGGTAGACTCTTAAAATTTAAACTAATATATTATACCCTTTTCCACTTTTTGTGGTATCAACAATTTTATAGAAGAATTCTTTGTTTTTTTTTTTTCTTTCATTAAACAGTTCCCTTTAAAGCTTTTTACATTTATTAACTCACACTTTAGCGTTTAGTCGAATTTATTATAAATTTAAATTTTTATAGCACCAGCTCTTGTTATTTACAACGATCTTAATTATAATTTAATTGAAAATTTCAAAACCTAGATTCAACACTAAAATGTTGTTTCTATCAGTTTTGTAAAAAGCCTTATTTCTATTTTTTTCTCGTTATATTACAGCAACAACTATAAATAAAAAAGGATTACAAAATTTTATTTCCACTTAAAATTTGAAAATAAAATTATTCATTTGAATACAAGTCTTAAACCTCTGCGAGTTTATATCAGTTGATTAAGATAAAAAAATTTTTTTCTTTTCACCTGCTGAAACCTAAATTCCTTAAACTCTTTAAGATCTTATTTAATGCCTCATTGCCTTAACAAAAAAGAAAAAAAATATCTTAATGCTTGTAAAAATAATATTTACTTAACTACAGCAACATGTTTCTTAATTTCCTTTTCCCCTTCAACCAATCTCGTTGTACAGCATTAATTAACGTCAACTGTTTCCTCAAGACTGCCACGTATTTTGTGGTTTCTTAAACACCAACAGTAATTTATTTTCCAACATTGTCAGGCGATTTAATAAAAGTCGTTTTAATGACTGACATTTTGGTCTTAATACGCATACATATCTGTTTGTGTTTCATCTTGTTTACTTTATCTTGTGTAAAAACCAAAATTCCTTATTGCTTTCTATATAAATATGACGTTAAATGTTCATTTATGAAACAAAACGAAAATGGCTTAAATACACAACAAAAAAAAAAGGTTTATTATTAGCAAAACTAATAACACTATTTTAGAAACTATTTTACTATACGCAGCGTATAAGGGATGACCTTGTAAGTTAAATTGAATGCTGCAGTAATGTATGTTGGATGTTTTTAAATATAACAGTTCATAAGTTGGCTAAAAACACTACAACACCCGATAGTCAAAAGTGATAGAAATTAAAAAATAGCTTGGATGTTCAAAAAACACTACACAGAAAGAAGATGTTGCATCTTGTTTGGAAATCATATTCATTTATTCATTTATTTAATGCAATCACTAAGCCATTTTCTGTCCAAAAAATTCTTACAAAATTTTTAATTGATTCAATTATTTATTTAATAAAAAAATGTTCTGATTTTCTTTGATTAAATATTCAATTCATTCAATTAAGTATCTCATTGGATATTTTTTATTTATTATTAGATTTATTGTAAATTTGAGTAAATTAAAACATTTAATTAAAACATATTCACTTCACCTATAACGTAAACTGAAATTAAATACTCACTATTCACACGCCCAAAGGGATTAATAAAGAACGTAGCTAATTCGTTTAAGTAGCCTTTGCAGAATTGCTTGATAATTACACAAGTGCAAAGAAAAGTTGCCATCTCTTTTCATATTAGTTTAAACTAGGCGTTTTTAATCGCCCATAAATAGAAATCCCAATGGCGTGACGTATGGCATGATTAAACAAAACGTCAAAAAGAGAACTGGAAAAAAGGTTTTTTTTTTCTTTGATTAAATATTTTATATTTTCAATTAAGTATTTCATTGGATTTTTTTTAATAATATAATTATTATAATATAATTAAAATTTTATTTTGACTGAAATTAAATACTTACTATTCACACCCACAAAGGGATTAATAAAGAACGTAGCTAATTCGTTTAAGTAGCCTTTGCGGAATTGGCACAAGTACAAAGTGTAGAAAAAAATAGTTGCCATTTCTTTTGATAATAGTATAAACTAGTCGTTTTTAGTCGCCTATAAATAGAAATCACAATGGCATGTCGTATGACATTATTAAGCAAAACGTCAAAACCAGAACTGGTGTACAGAGCTTTCAAAATAAAATGGCATCAATAAAAATAATTGTATTAAAAATAAAAAATAATTATTGTAGTGTTTTATTTGCAACTAAAGGAACCCAATGAGTCAATAAAAAAGCTGAAGGTGGCCGTTGAATTTTTGGTCTTCTTTGTAGAAGTTAATTACATAAAACCTTAGGGGCTGTTTAAATGACACCACAATGTCCTCAAAACTATAGGGTAAAACGAGTTGCTACACACTCATCCGTAATGACGTTTTCATATGATTTGTTTGTGAGAAAACAGATTTATAATGGGACCTTGACTTTGTTTTTTTTAACTGCCATTAAATGTGTATGTATTAACGCAAATACACACATATAGTTTCAATCAAAAAAGCCTTAACCTGCATTTTTCCAAAATTTTGTTTTTTAGTGGCTCTAATACATTTCACACAAAACAACGGTTTAATAAAATACTTTTTGATAACGACAGCTAAATTGATGTTTTTAACTTCGCCTTTAAAGTTAGGGCCTTTACGCATGATACCAACGATATATAAGTTTAGCTGCGAATAGAACACAAACATCATTGCCAATGGCATACGTTAATTTGAAATGTATTTTTAAATTCAAAATTATGTTATCCGTTTCCTTTCAATGTAGTATTAGTCAGCAGTCACAACATTAACAAATAACATTTAAAAATAGTTTTCAGGGTTGCGAAGTAAATAATTTGTCTGAGCTTCTAGCTCTGGTTCAGTAGTTGCCAGACGCTGGAAATTTTAAACAGAAGTTCAACTCTTAGGACCACTAAAACAATTAATAATATTAAAAGAAAAATTAGAAATTAAAGAGTGTCTCCAAACAGATATAAATTTCACGAGTATGAGCTAAATTTGTAAACCATCAGAAGTATATCCATGAAGTTTGCGCTGCATGTAGTATTATGTTCGCTGCAACTAGAAGAAAAAATATAAAATTGAAAATTAAAGGCTGCGCCATAGAAGACGTGACCTCTAGTACGACTTATTACGTACAGTGTGATATCGTTATAATAAAAAGCATAAAAATTAACTTATAATCTTTAAGGGTGTCCCAATAGAATCCCTGGTTTTGACGAAGATTGTCTTACTTTTGGAGATAAAAAATTTAAGGGTTGGCTTGTACTTAGAACGGAACTCTCTGTTTGCAAGTCCAACTTGCATTAAGCGGATTTAGTTGCAAAATAAATAAATAAATTTTGTTCTTGTCTGATGTAATTTATTTACTTTTTACCGACGAATTTCTATAGTTTCTTTAGAACTGTAAAGGGACTTCTTTGACTAAAATTTAAGTCAAAGCAAATTCTTTTTTTTTTTTTCAAATCTATAGACCATTTAAAATTTAGCTTTTATTTGAGACAGAATTGTGATGTTTTCCACTTAACAATTGTCTAAGGCCAATAAACTTTTGAGAACTTATCCTTTTTACAGTCATTGGTAAAAGTATTGACTTTTTTATTTCTGATATGTTTTTACTTGATTGTCGAAGTTACTTTTTTTAAATATTAATTATGACAACAGAATTTATGAAAACATTCATTTATAGCATTCAGCTGGGCCACTATAAGAAAAAAAAAATTCTTTAATCTTTTATTTTACTATTTTGGGAAATGAACTTTAGGAATTTTGTATACTGAGAAACTAACATTTCGTACAATCATTAGGGAAATTCTTCTAAGATTAGGTTTTGTTAAACTTACGGGCATTCCACTCTAAGGAAATTTATAACCTCTAAAGACCTTAGATTCCATGTTCCTAAAAATATTCTACAACTCTTTGCATATCAAACTTAGATACTCGTTGATGCAAAAAAGTTATTAAACTGTTTAAATGGGTAGCATCGTCACAAATTTGTCAATAAAATATGTCAGTTGTGCACTTACCAAGATTGAAAGGCTTTATTTTAGGTATCGAATCGAATATATATCAAATTCTTTAAAAATCTAGATGATTGTGAGGATAAATATGTTAAGTTAAATATATTTTTAAAAAATATAGCATGCGATATTTTTTTACATGCAGATATAAACTGCAGAGAAAATTCAGGGTCTAGCTAATAAATTCATATCGGGCTATCAAGCTGTAACACACAGTTTTTATACCCTTCACAACAGGTGGATATGGGTATATCTAAATTTGGCATTCCATTTGTAAGTTCTACAATATCCATTTCCGACCTCTTTAAGAATATACATTATAAGTTCTTATGCCTAGCGAAGTCGGTTAAGCTTTCAAATTTCGTTTATATTCCTGCAGGTGGTTGTTTATTAAAAAATTTAATAGAAAAACTTGACGGCTTACAATTTAAAAAAAAAGTCTTTTTTGAACAGAAAAACTGTATGATCTTAAGAAATTTCTTAAGCCGATTTTAAATTAAACCATTCAATGGAAAATCGGCAGCATGGTGTATGTGTTAAATATATGCGGCGAGGGGCGTATAAATATCGGTGTAGCCGAATATAGTTGTTTAAAATTACATTTTTGGAAACATTCGAGGAAAATTTATCGCATGCTATATTTAAAAACAAAAACCTTCACATACTATACTGTATGCGGATTTTTCAGAGAAAGTCACTTTTAATGAAAAGAAAAAATCTCCAGTCATAGTAAGAATACCACAACTGTGTACATTGACTACCTTACGATATGCTGCGAAGTTTTTAAACACATCCTACATACCTCCCTCTAAAGATAGCGAATGCTTTGTATCATTCATCACTAAATGATGACAAAATAACACTGGTTACTCGACTTTGAGAACGCAAGTTCTTAGAGAGAAATAATAATAACCGATCACAATCCACTATATTAAAAAAAGCAAAAAAAAATACCAAATTTTAAAGGAGGTACTATATTTTACATGGTTGGCAGGTTGGTTTGGTGACCTAAGTTCGTACCCCAGCCTAATTTAACAATATCAATTCATCTCGAATGTATGTTTTGTATACCAGTAGATCTCATAGCACTAAATTCTAGGAATATACGAACTTCAGAAATTGTAATCTGCCTATTGAATACCAGACATGTTGCAACACCATTCTAAAAATAAACACAACACATCACTCTTCTTTATAATGTTTTACTCTGCTCTTTCCAAAGAAGGTAACACTAATAAATCGCAAACATTATTGCCTGAGTACTACCTCTCTTTGTACAGTTAAATAATTGAAAACGAAACAGAAGGAATAAAACATTTGTTCTCTTAATAACCAAGACTACGTCTTAACAGATTTTCTATTTATTTTTATTTTTACTTTTATTTCATTGTAGAAACCCGAAAAAGGTCGCATGCGTGTACATCACATCAACAATTTAAACAAAGTTTTGCAAGTAATACAGGAACATGGTGTTAAGCTGGTTAACATCTCAAGTGATGATGTCGTCGAGGGCAATCCCAAATTAATATTGGGCTTAATTTGGCTCATAGCCTTAGAATTTAATGGACAAAATCTAGTCAAATCGCATTCCAGCAATGGTGTAGAGAAATCTTTGCTCAATTGGGCAAGACAATTTTGTGAACCCAGAGGGCTGAAACTAAACGATTTCTCTAGCAGTTGGTCTGATGGCCAAGCTTTCCTAATGATTTTGGATGCCCATTTGCAGGATATTGATTTGAGTTCCGCTTTAAAAAAACATCCTTTGGCAAGATTGAAGACAGCTTTTGATTTAGCTTATAAATATTTTAAAATTGAAAAGCTATTGGATCCTGAAGATGTCCATACCCATAAGCCGGATAACAAATCGATACAAATGTATGTCATGTGCCTGTATCATGCCATGGAGACTAGAAAATCATTAGAGGATGCTGACGAAGGGGATGAGGTAGATGATATGCAAGAAATATTATTGTACAATGAAAAGGCTCAGGATGCCTATAGAGATACCGTGAATATAACAGATTTAGATGAAATACCTTTGGACAGCAATGAAGAACAACATTCCGATATAAGTTCCACAGCTAATAGTAATACCGATTCGGGTATTAAAACTAAATATCACAGTGATACCATAAAGAGTATTATGGATATAGAAATGGATCAACCGAAAACATTGGCAAATTTCCTAATAAAGGATGATAAGTCAAGGCCTCACAGTTTGGATACAAATGTTTCTATCGAAATAACAACCTATCAAGCTGCCTTAGAAGCTGTTTTAACTTTGCTTTTAGAAGATGAACAAATTCTGTCAGAGGAGCTAACAGAACCCACCGATTTTCTTACAGCCAAAGCACAGTTTCATGATAACGAACAGTTTATGTTGAAGCTCACCGAACACCAGCAGTATGTGGGAGAGGCATTAGAAGAGGGCTCAAATTTAATAAATGAATCTCAAAAGTCAGCTGGTCTTTCAACAGATGATCAAAACGAGATAAGACAGCAAATGGTTTTGCTCAATGAAAGATGGGAAACATTGCGTTTAAGAGCTTTAGATGTTCAGGCCAAGATTCTTATGCGTTTAGCTGAGTTTCAAACCCAACAAATAGATAAACTTAAGAATATTCTAACGAATATAGAAGATCGTATTTCCTTAATGACTGCCTTGGGCCCCACCCTCAAAGAAGTTGAGTATCAGCTTCAGGAGGCTCATTTGCTTAAGGAGGATTTAAAACATCAACAGGAGTTGGTAGATAGTTTAAGCAATATGGTGGTTATTGTCAATGATGAGTCGGGTAACTTTAATGATTTAGAGGATAAGCTGTCCGCTTTGGGAGAAAGATGGTCGCATGTAGTAAAATGGTGTGGTTTGAGACAAGAAAAGTTGCAACAGTACAAATGCCTTACCAAATGGCTGGATAGTAGAGAGCAGGATATCAAACATATGGAAAGTAAAGATGTGACCGATTTGGGAAGCATAACAAAAAGAATGAATGATTTGAATTACTGTGCCAAGGATCTGTTAGAGTTGGAAAGATATTTGATCGATTTAAGACAAATGGTGGCTGCCACTTTGCAGGAAGGTGATATTAAGGGTGAGCAGGTTTTATTGCAGTTAGAAAATTTTGAAGATAGACTAGATGCCCTTAAACAGATAGTGGAGGTTCAAACAGAAAGAATCGAACAAAAGGGTTTTAAATTCGGGCGTGATCGAGCTTCGTATGATGATTCGAGAGTGGTCAAACCAGATAACTGGATCGATTTTCAGATGATCATAAAGTTTGGTGAGGAAGAAGCAGAGGAAGAAGAAAGCCAAAATAAAACGAAACATCTCGCAGAACCTTCACCTTTGGCTAGCAAGAAACGTAAGATTAGAAACTCCAATAATTTCTATATGTTAGAGGGAAAGATTCTGGAAGCCTTCGGTTTCGTAGATGATTGTGAAGATCGCCTCAATCAGATACAAAGGCAAAGTTTACGAAATCAAACGGAATTTTTAAACAAACTTGAGAAGGAGGTCGGCTCACGTATTGACAATACGAGAGAACTAAGAGATCTGTATGAAATTTGCGAAAGAGAGGACGTAAGTCGTAATCTTATAATGGAAGCTTCCCAAATCAAGAAAATAGAACAGCGTTACAAACAATTAAGCTCGACATTGGCAAAGCAATCGCGAGATTGTCAGAAATTGTTTGAAAAGGAAAAATTCTATAACAATTTGACGGGTTTCAAATTGGTTTTAGCCGATTCTCGAGACTGGTATAAACAACATTCCAACTCAGCTTCAAAAGCTGACCTAGAACAAAGGCTAAGTGATATGGAGTCGCTAAGCGAGGAAATCCAACAAGCTAAAGACAAAACCAATTCCCTAACTGAAGACTTGCTGGAATGGAAGCAAGACTTTAATATATTCTATGACTCTTGGAATGATATGAAGAAGGCTATTATTACATTAATACAGAATAAGGGAGGTTTTGATGAGGTAAAAGAGAAATTGAGAAATCTTCAAGATTTTTTAAGTAAAGTGCAAGAAACCCAAGTGGTTGTAGACTCCCTAGAACCAATGCAAAAGCGACTTAAACAACTTAATAAAATCAATGATGATTTAGAAGCTCTTAGGGCTGACTATGATTTCATAAGACAGCGTAGACCAGATTTAATAAACTCGGAATTTCAAGAGAAATGGATGAAGGCTCAAGAGCAAACAAATGAAAGAGTTATAAAACAAACAACAGCCATAGAGAATCTTAACCATTTTATTGCAGAATATAATGCCATAATGGCAATACTACGGAAACTAGAAGCGAATCTTAAGGACGATGAAAATTTCTCCGAAGATAATAAAACCATATGTACTGAAGCTCAAAATTCAATGGAACTGCGCAAAGTTGAAATAGATGTGATAAGTGCTCGTAACTTTAGTGAAATTATAATAAAAGATGCTCAACCTCAACATCGAGATCATTTGATGTCGCAAATAAAAGAACTTAATGAATTCTTTGCACAAATACAAACTCTCTATCGAGAGAATTTGCAAAAGAAAGTTCAAGTTCAAGCTCAAACGGAGGAAATTTTTGAAAGACTCTCACAAACCGAAAAGTGGCTTGACGATTTACACAACAACACACCCAAAACTGCAGTTGGACAGATACAAAATTCCAATGAACTCTTTCATCTCAAGACTAAGTTTCAAGCCTTGAAAGAGACCTGCGAAAAGGAATCGGTTAATTTCCGTGAGCTAAATGAACTGGGCGGCGAGTGCTTATTACAAATAGATGAGATGAAGTCGAGAGGAGCGGAAAACATAGAGGGCAAATATAATGTGTTGGCTAAAAAATTTACCCGTTTAAATGCCCGCTGGACCGAAGTAACGGCATTGGTGTATAAGAAATGTGCTCTTCTAGAGCACATCTCCACACAACTAGGCGAATTTAAGAAATTCATGGTTTCTGAATCGGGTTATTTGGATCGTTTGGAAAATAAAATGCATTCCACGCCAGAAAATGCCGATGCTGAGGAAATCATTGAGGAATTAGACGTGAGTATAAAAGTTAATAAATGCAATTATTTTATGTGAATATTATTAATTCTTTTTATTTGTTTTGTAGGACTTGGAGAATGTCCTTCGCGGCCATTCTGACGATTGGTTGGAAAAAATTCAAGAAATTGGTCAGGAACTAATTACCCATGAATTTATGGCCGACTCTATACGCCAAGAAATCAACACCATTGTCGAACGTTGGACTCAACTGCAACAGAAAGCCAAACAACGAGCCGAAATATTGGAACAAGAGGTAAATGAAGCCAAACAATCTGAAAAGTGTGTAGAACGATTTGAGTCATGGCTGACGCGGATCGATGAAATTCTTAGTGAGCATTTAGAAAATGATGTGACTATAGAAGACCTACCCGATGACTTTCAACAGTTGGCCATGGAATTTAAGGAAAATGAAAAATGTTTCCAGGAAATTGATGATCTTATAGCGGAGCATCAACGTAATGGTAAAGTAGAGGCAGCCAATCGTTTACAGGATCAATTAAATCTGCTGGAGTTGCGTTACAAATCTTGCCAATTGAAACTTAATAAATGCACCGCACCCCAGCCGGCTTACGAATCACGTTTGAATAGAGCAGTAGCAGAATTGAGAAATGTGGAAAGATCTACTTTGGTATTGGATGTAGCGACAGCCGGTCCTTCTACAGTACAAGTGCAATATCAAAAATGTCTGCAAATCTATAGAACTTTATCAGAAATAAAGCCCGAAATAGAAAGTACCATAAAGACGGGACGTAAGGTATGCGAAGATAAATTTACCAAATCGCCCAAACAGTTAAGTCAACGTATTGATGCTCTCAAACATCTATACAATGCTTTGGGAGAAAATGTCACCCAATCGAAAATATTCCTTGAGAGTCTCATTAAACTCGCCCAGCAATTAGAGGAATGTTTTGAATTGGCCGAGGAATTGACACGTAAATTTGAAAGTCCTCAAGAAATACATCACCGTAACTCTATATTCTTGGAATTCGAGAGTATTTTACAAAAATGTGAAGACATCTATGAGGAATATGCAAAGTCATGTGATCAAGTTTGCATGGAAGACACACGACAAAAGATTGATAACCTCAAAATTACTTATTTGAAATTAACCAGTGCTGATGTTATTAAACGTTTGACGGAAATGAAATCGACCTTACAAAATCTTGACAACATATCATTGGACACTTTAAGGTAAGTCTGCGTTCTTATTCAATAACATTCACGTTTTGGTCTGCCAATTCGTTAAAGTGTTTAATCAAGCGACAAGGTATTGATAACTAACTGCGTTTTCAATTTAACAGAGCCATGGAACATGATCTGAAGCAAATAAATGTACCTTCTAATCCGGAAATTGAAAAGTTGCAGCAACAAGTTATTGCCATTGTAGTGGTGAGTTTAACTGATTATTCTTCTCATTATAAATTGTATATTTTTTGTTTCTATCTTTATGTTGTTAAGTTTCTGTGTAATTTTATATTTCATTTATTAACTATTTTTGTTTTGCAATATGTTTTCAACTGTCTGGCTTTGATCTGTATCTTTTATTACATTAGTTTTTGATTTGTTAAATTTACTAATTTGTCTTAATAAATGTATAAGTTTCTTTGCTAATTTAATTTACTTTTAAATTAAATAATTCCAAGAAATTGAGTAACTTAGAAACACTTACTAACATTTACTTTAGATTATGGACTTTTTTCCTGAAAATGGAACGATTTCTTAATTAAAAATGATTTTTCAGGTATTTTACTAAAAACAATAGCAGAATTTTAAAAAGTACCTTTGAGAAAAAAGTACTTTTTTTTAAGAAGTATCATTTAAAAAAAGTACTTCTTAAAAAAAGAGTCATTTTGAAAATCAATTCAATTTAGTTATTTAACATCTTTGATTAATGTACTTTTTTTTAAAAGTTACCTTTGACAAAAAGTACTTTTTTTAAAAATACTTTTTTTTTAAAGTACCATTTTAAGAAAGTACTTTTAAAAAATATTTATTTTGGAAATCAATTCCATTTAGATATTTAACACTTTTGAATAATGTACTTTTTTTTAAAGGTACTTATAATTATACCTTTTACAAGAGTTTTGAAGTGTCCTTTTTAAATTTCGTGTTATCAAAGAATCTCCTGTTAAAGTACCTTTGACAAAAAAGTACTTTTTGAAAAAGTACCTGTTTGAAAAACATTAATTTTGAAATTCATTTCTTTTCCTAATTTAACATTTTCGAATAATGTACTTTTTTAAATGTGATTAAAAGGTCCTTTTTGAATAATTACACCTTTAAAAAAAGTTTTGAAGGGCCCTTTTTAAATTTCACGTTATTAAAGAATTTCCTCTTAGAAAAAAATTTTAAAAATTATGCTAAAAAAATCCTTTTCGATTTCGAGAGAAGTTAAAGTTCTCTAAACTTAAACGTTTTAAAAACTAATGACTCTATTGAATAATCAAGAGAAAAATATTCGATTCGTTGCTAAAAGTATTTCAACAATCGCTTCTTTTTTATACCGTATTAGTTATTTTATATTAAGGAGTGTCAAAAAGTGCACTGAGTTTTTTATGTCAAATTCTTTTTTGCATGAAATAACAAAAATATTTTTGGCAGCAAAAAATTCATTTTACGGAAGTATTTCTGCCACTTACTTACTAAAAAATTCTTTAAATAAAATTATTCATACCCTTTTTAAAAAAAATGTTCCAAAACGTAGATTAAAAAAAGGTTACTTTTTCTAAGCAAATTAAAAGTACTACCTTGACTTGTGAAAAATGGTACCTTTTTAAGAAAATATTAATTGAGTATTTAGAAAATAATCTCTTACAGAAATATTCCCTAAAAAAGTCCGTTTTTCAAAAGGTACCTTTTTTAAATTTTTTCTTCATTTAAAAATTTTTTTAAATGAAGAAAAATTTTAATAAAATACTCTGTAGAAAAGTAGTTTTTGTAAAAAAGTTTTTGAAAAAGTACTTTTTTGAAAGGGTCTTTTTTTCTTAATACCTTTTGATATTTGAAGTAGAAATGACGTTAAAAAATGAGACTTAATGAGTTTTTGCTACGCTTTCGAATTCTCCTAAGCTGTAGAACAATAGCTGGGAAAATTGATTTCTAGGAACATTAGTCATTCACTTTACAAATATCTTACAAATTTAACGGTTAATAGTCTTACAAAAGTCTCTAGTCCTAACTTAAACTCGTGATATAAATTATCCTTTATATTCGCTTTTTATTTACGAAACCTCAGTCCTAAGCTCTTATTTTAATTTTAAACCCTGGAGGAAATTTTGTTCTAAATAAATTTTACTTTTAAGTTTTACTTACTCGTATTTTCAATTGACTGTTTAAAAAATTCTATAATCATTTAATAATTTATTTCTTACTTTTTAATGCATTTTAATTAGCAAATCAGTTTTAATTAAAACTGTTTTCTATTCATAAAAAAAAACTTTTGCAAAGTTTAAATGAATTTTAGTAATTTTTGTGCTGGTACTTAAAGTTTATTTTTTGCAATTAAATACTGAATTAAGAAAACGATTTTCATTTAATATTATATTTGTTTCGAAAATTGATTTAAAATCTGTTTTTTTTTTAATCTTTATATTTTAAGAAGTTTAGTAATTATTATCTAAAAATTATCTGTTTTTAGCTTAATTCTAACTGTTTTACTAAAAACGTACTTGTTTTTATCTAGTCTTACTAATCTGTAAATATTTTTGATAACTAATATTCACCTTATCTCATATTCACCTCATCTTCCTTAACATACCTTAACTTAACTAAGTATTAAATAGTATTTTGTGATAAAAAAATTTATCAATTATTAATAAGAAATCATACTATAGCATTTCACCGTATTCATAATCCATATCCATACCAACCACCAACTACCACCACCACCAACAAATCAAAAAGGTTGAAGTCATTTTCCATAACGAATCTAATAAAAAGAAAAACAAACTGGAATATAATTTTAAAGTAGATTGATTGGTTAAAGGCTCAATCCACATCAAGATAAAAAAAAAACTAAACAACAAAACATTGTATTTGTCCCGTAAAACAAACAACCATTGAACATTTGGGAATTCACCTAACTCACCACTTTAATTATTTAACTTCTTTTTTTTCAACTTTGCTTATGGGATTAATTATTTTTATACGAAATTTTGTAGTTTAAATTTGTTTTTTTTTTGTAATTATTTTAAATCTTTTGTAAAATATTGGGCTCAACTAAATTTCTCACTGCTTTTGTATTATTTTTGGAGACTTTCTTCCTTAAGAACTCTTTTGTAGAATTAAAACACAAAAAAGAGACAAAATTTCTACGAAAATAATTCACAATAACTTTTGTTAGGATTGTTTGAAAACCCGTTTTGCTACAAAAACCAGTTTAGAGAATTTGTTAGAAAAAGCCAGACCGAGTTTAAAGGCAGAGGATGAAAATACCGAAATAGTGATTGTAAGCGATACGGTAAGGCAGAGAAGAGCGCGTACTCCCTCTTCTAATTCCAGTTCACCCACAAAGGAAGTCAATGGCTCGAGTGTAAGCGTTTCAACAAAAACGTCGTCATTTTGCGGACCACAAAAACTACAGGTGGGTTCAGAAGATTTTGTGAGTGGTCATACTTCGCAACAAGTGTTGCCGGATTTGTTGCCACCACAGACGTTCCGTTTAGCTGAAACCAGTGCTCTCTTCTCACAGATCTCGCAGAATCCCCAAGAAATGGAAACGGATATACCACCGCCTAAGCCCAGCAAACGTAAAAGTGATGATTTGCCCGCCCAAATGGTAGAAATTAAGGTGAAAAATATTAACAGTGATAAAATGTCGGTGCATATGACAGCAGATTTGAAACCGCAACAAGGAGAAATTGTTGATACCGTTAATGTCTTGGAGTCGGTAGAACCTTTTGTACCGGAATATGTAGAAACCGTGCAAATTGTAGACTTATCCGAAGATTCTGATTCTTCCATGAGATTTGATGTGGATGGCAAAGAAGTTAAAAGAACTAAAAGTAAACAATCTTTAAATGAGCCGTCCAAATCAGTGCAGGAAGAAAATGATTTATTGGATGTAGAACTCCGACTGCCAGTAAACCAAACGAGTACACCATTTTTGAGAGTTGAAAAGCAAAGGATATCATTTGATGAAAAACGTAAACGTGTTGAAAAGGAAAGAGATATTCTAAGAGATTCCGAAGAAGAAGAAGAAGAGGATGCTCAAACTGCTGAAATATTTAAGCAGCCCAAGGCCAAAAGATGGCGCCAACTGCAAATGGCCATGGAGGAGCTGGATAATAGTTTGGCGGAACAAGAAGCCCGTAATAGTTTCTATAATGCAGATAAGGATTTGAGTTTTGAAGTGGAGCCTCTTGTCTTCTCCGATGATGAAGACATACCAAGATTTTCTATGGAAATGACTCAACCTTTAGATTCGGATAGTGATACGGTATGAATTTTACCTATTTAAACTCTAATTAAAAAATAAATTATTTACAATTGCATTAAAAATAATAACAAGATTCATTTTTGTTTCGCTGCGTATTTTACTTTCTAATTATTTTGTTATACTCCCAGAGTCGCATTGAAACTCCTAGCAGCAAAAAAGCCCAGGCTTTTTCTAACAAAATCTTGCCACAAACACCAACTTCAGAAGATTCCAATATAACTTTAAAAAGTCCTTACAGCGATAAGATCAAACCATTCGCCAATATAGGAAGTTTAGAACAAAGAGTTTTAGATTTTGAAAAGAGTGCTAAATATATGATGTCAAAATTAGAGAGAACAAAAGAGAGAATTGAAAAATGCTGTGTGGGAGAAAGGTGAGAGAATTTAAAAGCTTAAATATCACGAGTTTTATTAAAAAAAACTTTCGTTTTTATTTTCTTTCAGAGCTATTGAGGACTTAAAAATGTTAATTGCTCCGGATGCTGCTACTTTAATTTCCCAGGGCGATTCTTTAGTTTTGGAGACTCATGGCAAGCAAGGCTCTCTATCTCGTGTGGTCATGAAGAGTCAAATTATTTTAAGAGAGAAATTTAGAGAAGTACAACAAGCCAAGTGAGTTGCAATACTAAGACTGTTGACTTATTTAATTAATTTATTGTGAATGATTTTATTGTAGACCTAAAATATCGGCCGCCTTTAGAGATGCCAGCAATTCACATTCCTCTTTAGATAAAGTCAGCATGAAGGGTATTAATTTGGAGGAGTTAATTTTTAAGGGCTTAAAACGTATTAAAGATTTAATAGATCGTCCAGTCGATCGTAAATCTATCGAAGATTTGGAAAAGAGACTTTCAGAAATAAGTGTGAGTATTTAAATTTTTCGGAAAGCAAACAAAACTTTCAAGAACATAAATATTTATTTTAAAGAAAAGTTATAGAACTTGAAGTTGTAAAAAATAAATCAGAAAGTTAAATTTGCATAAAAAAAAAATTTATTTTAAAACATGGCGATAACATTTATCGCGGCCTTACTTGGCAAAATACATTTTGGTCGTCCAATTTTGTGCCGAATGTCAGGAATAACACGACATATGTTATCCTCCAAGGCCTCGATTGTTACTGTTTTATTATCATAAACCAGTGACGCAGTCACACGAAATAATCGAAAGTTGATACCTCGCATGACCTTGAAGACTATAGCTGAGAGATAAATTTTTCGAAATTAATTTATCGCCGAACTTTTATTTCAATAAGTTGATGGTTGCAGTCGCCGTATGGCACGTAGTGTCTTTCTGTTGAAACTGTATCTCGCTTATACCAAGGACATCCATATTTTTAAACAAAAAATCATTGTTCATGCTGCGGTACTTCTTAAAAATACGGTCCAACGTTTCTAGCAAAGTGTAAATTGCACTAAACGATACATTATTCTGTTGTAAATTGGTTTCACTCAACATGCGGTATTTTTGTTTATTTACAAACCCGTTTGTCAAAAATGATCCACCGCTTTGAAAACAATCTTGCGGCAATAAGTTACGCGAATCCATGACTGATTGTCAAAGTATATCCTTCTATTAATACGGGCTCTATTTAGCATTTCAAGATCTTCGTAATACTTAGCGAAGGACTTTTAGATGACTACAAAGTTAATATAACAAAATTTCATTGACGTTAAATAACATCTTAGAAAGGACAATCGGATAAAGAGCGAATAAATAAAATTTACTTTCTTCTGCACCTTCGACGAACTTCCAAACTCGGTAAAGCTGAAAGTGAACTAGGAATAAACAAGTCTGCCTTAATACATTCAGAACTAAAAAGTATTTAGATTCTTCTAACTTTCTTTACATTCTCATCGTTTGGAAATAATATTCATTACCAGATAGAAAAGCCAGGTTTTTCTATTGTTCTATTTAGCAGTTGTCAAAGTAACCAATGGCAGTCAAAATAGCTTTAGTAGTTTTTTACACCATGGAAATGTTTAAGCATGAGTACACTCTTTTTGGATGTTAAGCCTCCACCCAGCCATATAGTATTATTATCAACAGAGAAAAATATTGAAGCTGCAGTAACCAGCTTTTCGATTAGACTTCGATGTTCGACAACTTTTGTGGCCAGAGCTTGACAACTCATGTATCTAAGCTGAAAAAGACGGCGTTACTTTCAGTAGAAGAAGAAAGTCATTTTCAAAGCTACTGTATAGAAATCTGGCCTTGATTAATTGTATTAATACGCGTCAAGCCCATACTACTTTGTCACTTCGCTCTGGGGCCGTTTATATCAGGTCCTTATATCCAACTCTCAAAAGCCTTACCAACAATTAAAGCTTTAGAAAAAGCTCTTTAAAACTTGAGCACAAACTTAACATACTTGCATTAAAATAAATAAGTTCGATCCGTTTTAAAATTGGAACGACCATTTCAAGTGATGCCAGCGAAACCAAAGAAGCCCCAATCATTTTTCTATCTCAAAACGTTGTTTTTTTTTTTTTTTTTTTTTTTTTTTTTTTTTTTAATAAAATTTTGATTTCGACAAAAAACGAAACCAGTAAAAAAGATGGAAAGTTAGAACAGAGAGAGAGAGAGAGAGAGAGAGAGAGAGAGAAAGTAATAAGAGATATTGAACAATGGTATAATAGTGTGGTCGTACCAGGCTCCCGACTTTAACCTATTTTTTTAAGAACAGTTTACAAGATTAACTACTTTAATAAGGAGATTCAATAGATAATTCTATTCTATTGAGAAAAATGCTTAGTGATACGAAGAACTTTTTAATTAAAGAAAAGAATAAAAAAATTATAAAAAATATTAGAAGTTAAAGTTAAGTAAACATTTTGTAAATTTTTACCTTAACATGTGTGATCCCTTCTATCAATTTAAGATTAAGATAAGAAAAGCATTTAAAGAGCAAGGAGAGCTACAAATAAGCAACAAAGAGTTTCGCATCTACCTTTCTTTACTCTCCTTGAATCTCTGATTTGTCACGAAGATCAAAAATATGTAGAGCCAATAAAAATTTTAAAATCATTTATTACTGAGCAATAAACAAAATAAAAATTCTTACAAACGATTCTATTTCTAAATTATTTTTCTTATTTTAAATTGAAATGATTTGTTTATTATTCATAAGATTTATTTTTATTGCCATTAATATAAACGAAAATATTAAGAATTTCACTTAATTATTTTTAACAATGTTGTAAAAGTTAAACAAAACAAGAAAGAGTGCTATATTCGGCAACGCCGAATCTTATATACACTTCATATTGTAGAAATTACAAACAGAATGACACAATTAGTTGTACTCTTTTGCCACTTTTTGTGGTAAAGGGTATAAAAATACAGGCATACATCTCTGATTTGGTTGAAATTATCAAACAATAGCACATTTAAATATCAAAGTTATTTGTAAAAAAAAAAAATTAGAAATGTTTTCAAAACTCTCGCACTCATTATTGTTTGGGAAACTGTTTTACTTCCAAATAGACCTCAGCAACATGTGTGTTTAAGTTAAATAGATTTTATTTTCATTTAAATCAAAGCTAATTATTATTATTCAATAAAAACTTCAACCACTTGCTCGCACAGAAATTTATAATAAAAAATTTTTACTGATTTTATTTTATTTCATTTCTTTAAAATTTTGTTAAGATTTTCTTTTAATATGATTTCAATCAAAAACTATCAATCAATTTTATAATGAGCCATTTCCATGCAAGAATATGATTAATAGTTTGCTTTACAAATCATTAAAAATAATCAATAAACACTATAAAATAGAGCCTGATGTGTGTGTTTCGATTTTCAGACCGCAGCCACAAACGTGTGCCATTAGAAAGCATCATCTACATCAATTGGTTACGATTTTGTGCTTTTCTGTTTTAAATTTTTTTTAATATTTTAATGATCTGTTAAATATATAAACAAAAAGAGAGTAAAATTTAAGAGTAATAAAAAGTAAAATATAAAGAGTTTTTCTTTTTAAAATTGTGTTTGCAGTTATTTTTGGCACCGCATGAGAATGACACTTCACATATTTTCCTCTGATCTTTGTGTTTATTGTTTGTGCCAAGTGATACTTAAGAAAAAAATGTTGTCCTAAAAAAATTGAAAATATAGTCGGCACAGTGAAACTTGCAGACGTTTTTTGCTATTATTGCTGGGGATAGTAAAAAAATTATAGCAGTACAGTATCTTTCTTTAGAAAGTTATTAAAAAATTTATCCGCCGTCAAAAATAAATTACGTTATGAAAGAATAAAGAAAAATTATAAGATTGCATTCCAAAATATAATCTAAATAAAGAATTATATCTCTTTTTTGAAAGAACTGGTCCGACGTTGGATTATTTTATAAAAAATTAGAGAGACTGTTTACAAAAAAAATCACGAATTTTTATTTAAAAAAATTTTAGGAACTTTTGTTTAAATATTTCTCCAAATTTCTATCAAATTTTTTTAAAGAAATTTTTAACGAAAGAATTTTTATCAAAATACATTAGAACTTTTATCGAAATTTATTTTCAATCTTTAAGAAAATGTTGCAGGAAACTATTGCAGAAGAAATACTAAAATTAACTTATTTTTTGAGTAAAAATTTGCAAGAATGTTTATCGATTTTTCTTCATTTTTATTAAATAATTTCTGCAAAATCTTTTCGAAATGTTTAAGAACAATTACCCAAAAATTCTCCAATAATCTTATCGAAAATGGGGATGGAATTGTATCCAAAAATTTCAGCAAACTTTATCCAAAAATTTTTTAATAATTTTATTCTTAAATTTTCTGTAAATATTTTATTAAGAAATTTTATATAAAATTTTTAATAATTTGTATAGAAAATTTTCAATAATTTTATACAAAATTTTCAATAATTTTTATAGATAATATTCAGTATTTTTATAGATAATTTTCAATAATTTTTATAGAAAATTTTTATAGAAAATTTTCAATAATTTTTATAGAAAATTTTCAATAATTTTTATAGAAAATTTTCAATAATTTTTATAGAAAATTTTCAATAATTTTTATAGAAAATTTTCAATAATTTTTATAGAAAATTTTCAATAATTTTTATAGAAAATTTTCAATAATTTTTATAGAAAATTTTCAATAATTTTTATAGAAAATTTTCAATAATTTTTATAGAAAATTTTCAATAATTTTTATAGAAAATTTTCAATAATTTTTATAGAATATATTCAATAATTTTTATAGAAAATTTTCAATAATTTTTATACAAATTTTCTAATAATTTTTATAGATAATATTCAGTATTTTTACAGAAAATATTCAATATTTTTATAGATAATTTTCAATAATTTTTATGGATATTTTCAATAACTTTTAAAAATAATTTCCAATAATTTTTATAGAAAATTTTCAATAATTTTATACAAAATTTTCAATAATTTTTATAGATAATATTCATTATTTTTATAGATAATTTTCAATAAATTTTATAGAAAATTTTCAATAACTTTTATAGAAAATTTTCAATAACTTTTATAGAAAATTTTCAATAACTTTTATAGAAAATTTTAATAATTTTTATAGAAAATTTTCAATAATTTTTATAAAAAATTTTCAATAATTTTTATAGAACATTTTCAATAATTTTTATACAAATTTTTTAATATTTTTTATAGTAAATTTAAAAACTTTATAGAATATTTTATAGAAATTTTAAAGAAAAATCTTAAAAAATTTTTATAAAAAATCTTCTAAGCATTTTATAAATAATCTTTAAGAATTTTTATAGAAAATTTTTTTTTAATTTTTAAAAACTTTTATATTTAAATTTTCCAAAACTCTCATGAACTATTATGGAAGAATTTCCAAGAATATTTATCAAAATATTTTAAAAATGTATTACTTTCAACAAAATATATTCAAGAGTTTTTAAATCATAATTTTTCAGCATTTTTAGCTAAAAATATTCTATAATAATTATTTATCAAGAAATTATCAAGAATTTTTATCGATTTTTTTGTCAACAAATCTTAAAAAAATATGGTGCACAATCGTAATTTTCTATGAAAAATTCAGAGGCTCATAACTCGGAAGATATGGGCGAGCGCTAACTTTTTCACTAGATATTTTTTTATAGAATCATATATTTGTTTTTTTTTTCTTTTTTGATCGGAGTGACTTATTGTTTCAACTTTTATGGAAAAATTAGAGGCAAACGTGGCGTTTTTCCCGCTGCCTCGAAAGACATGGACCGATCTTGCTGTTTCGAAACTATGTTTGATCGGTTGGCGTATTTGAATTTCAACCCAAAAACGAACATCGTTCAATCGACTTCGGAAATGGATACTGTAAGATATACCCACTCAAAAATCAAGTTTTGACAAAAAATAAAGACAGATGCTTAATAAAACCTTTGGACATCAAAATTTAATTTGTCTTATTAATTTATTTTTATATTCTTTCACACTGTTCAATGAAACCGAAAAATGTTTATGACCTAAACAGAATGACACTAGTTCTGATTTTTCCCTTTGTTGTGAAAGAGTGAGAAATATTTGACGTTTTCTATGAAGAAAAAAAAACTATAAATTAATTGTTAACAAAGTAATTATGCTGGTTTTTATACATGATTGAACGGACAAAGTTTGAAACCAAAAATAAATTATAAACAATAAAGCGCCAGACAATCGGACAACAAACACTTTTAGAAATAAAAAAGATACAGCAAAGATTTAAAAAAAGTCAAGAGAAACACTTGAAAATTTGTTTGTTTTACTATAACGAGGAGAATAAAATGGAAAATTTTTCTTCACCCACTCACTGAATTTAATTTAAAATACAAAAGAAATTTTTTTTGTTTTTGAAAACTAAAAAGGAAAATCTTTAAACTAGATTTCTTAGTTAAGAGAAGTATTTTGTAAACGCGACAAGTAAACCGCAATAAAAGATTAATATCTTTTTGCTTGTGAATTCAAGATTCAATAAAACATTTATATTTCTAAATACTTAAACAGATTTTTTAAGATAAAATTAAATAATCTCAATGCAGTTTTGTTGGTTGTCACAGAAAAATAGAGTCAGTCAAAATTTTTTACAACAGATAACTTTTTTTGTTTTTAATCGAAAAGAAAATCCCATTTGCTGGTGGTTTTACGATTGTTGTTCCATCCATCTGTGTTTGTATTCGTACGTGTTAAAACAATTGTTTTCATATTGGAAATTTCCTATAAATCTTGAATAAGTTTTGTGATTTTGTTTTTGTTGTTTTAATTGTCTAAAATTGACACTTTTCTTCCACTTTTTATAATTTTAAGAAAAAACTTTTTTTCACTTGTTTTTTTAATACTTTTTCAACAGGATCGCCGTGACGATTTGAAATTAATTGTAAATGCAATTGGAAAAAGCGAACAAATGCCGAAAGTTAGCACTGCAATGATGAATGATATTGAGACGGTAAGTTCTTAAGTGAAATGTTTATTAAATCATTTGTTTATTAATGCTTCGTAAATGTTTTTTTTGGCGGTGCTTTAGACAAAAAACAATTTGCAGTCACATGCTGATACAATTGAGTTGTCTTTGACAGAATTAAAAACAAATACAAAAGTCAACAACACCAATGGCAGTAAAGGTAAGTTTTTTTTCTTATTTTTATTAAAGTTTTTAAGAAAAGGTGCACTACTAAAAATGTACTTTTTGAAGGAATTTTTTTAAAATGGTAGTTTAATAAAGGTAGATTCGATTTAAAAGATCAACTTAAAAAAAAAAGTTGAGAGTTTTTAAGAAGGTACTTTTTCGCTGGTACTTTTCTGAAAAGGATTTTTTTAAAGTACGTACATGAATTTATCATTTTGAATACGAAATTTAAAAATAATGCGTGCACGCTATAATACAAACATAAAATATAAAGTTTAGGATTTAAAATTATATCCAAGTCCTCTTAAGAACAAATAACGTTTAAAAATTAATACTACAAAATTTTTTTGCAAGGTGGTACTTTTTCTAATAATATTTTTCAATATCTTTTTAAGGCGCTTTTGTTAAAAGTACTTTTGTAAATAGTACTTTTATAAAAAGTACTTTTGTAAATAGTACTTTTATAAAAAGTACTTTTGCAAATAGTAATTTTATAAAAAGTACTTTTTCAAATAGTACTTTTATAATAAGTACTTTTGAAAACAGTGTTTTTATAAAAAGTACTTTTGGAAATATTACTTTTGCAATAAGTAAATTTTTAAAAACTAAGCTACCTAAAACAGATGTTTTAAATTTGCACTTTTTGCACTTTTTTTTTGCTCTAAAAAGTCAACATTTAAAAGGTACTCTTTTCTTGATCGTATTTCTTAATGCTAATTTCCGAAAGATGTTTTTCACTTTTTTTAAACGTTAAAGCGTTTAAGACATACTCCTTTAAGATATATTTTGTTAAGAAAAAAATCCTTCAAATGTACTTTGTTTCAGGGCTACTCTTTTTTATCGCCGCTCAAAAGATACAATTTCAAAGCTATCTTCACTATCATACTCGGTCGTACAATCTCTCAAACTTTGCATGTGTGCTCAAAAAGTTTGCTAATGTGGATTAAAAGAGTATGTGTGTGACAGACTTTTTGACAGACCTGTACGATTTTAATTTTTTTTTATATACTTCATAAAGTAGTTTTCTCTATGCGATCAGAGTTGTTTTTTTTTAAGACCTTTTTTGCATCTTTTTTGTATAATAGTGTGGCACCTACGATGCCTTTTTGAAACGATTTTTATAGTAGGACAGAATTTCGTCAGATTTTTATGTAATGAAATCCTACAATTTTGTATGATAGTGAATCCTGGCCTTAAGTAGGTTTGTCCAGCTTTAGTGCACTGTGTGTATATCATTTAAATTGCTAACGCTTCAAATGGGCAAAAATACCGACTTCAAAACACATTTCATCTGACTTTCTATAATGGTTCAAAAGTAATGCCATATCCATCAAATTACATTAATTATTTTTTCATTTCATTTCTAAATCAGACTTAGCACTACAGCTCCTTGTTAATTTTAACCATCTATCGACAATTGTTCAACAGTTTGACCATATACATCAAATTACCTCAACTATTGTAACACCCTTTATTTTATAAACTAAAATGTTTATACTTCTTACTTTACCAAGCAAAGTAGTTGTCATTCTGGGTAATTTTCAGGTGTTTGTTGTACATAACGATTCAAATGATAAGGCCATATGGGTCAAATTACATTAATTTTGGGAACACCCTTTAATCTCTTAATTAATTAATTTTAAACTTGTTGTTGTAGCGAACTAAGGAATACAGATTCTTTGTAAATTTCAAGCGTCTGTCTAGAAATGTTCAAAAGTATGACAATATACATCAAATTAAATGAACTATTGGGGCACCCTCTAATTATATATATATATAAATACCTGTTACGGTCATATCAATGAACGAATTGCCTTTAACTGTTCAAAAGATAACCCATATATGTCAATTTGCGTCACCTATGGGGACACCCTATACATTTTACATTTATTTTTGTATTAATTTTTGCCATTAGGAGCTATTGTGATAAGCACTGTTCATAATATATGTAAGAAACGTGTATGTTGTAAGGCGACACCCTTTAATTTTTAAAACGGGACCAAATAATGCAAATTAAAAAATAAAAAATTTAAATCGATCTAGAATTATCTCAATACTTTAAAATTAAAACAAAAAAAATGAAAAAATAAAAAAAGGTAAATAATATCTCCCCTACACCCATCTCTGCTTTTAATAACGAGTATCAGCTACAATAAACTGTCATCTTGTTTTATCGCCTCCACAAATAATTTCAATATAAACTCCAATGTTTTTTTTTTTTTTGAAGACTTTTACGCGCTGTATTTTAAAAATCAATGGAGCTTAATTAAGTTGACAGCGTGCTGTACGTGGCGAGATGGCACCATCACTGTACACAAGTGTATTTTGCCGAAAGTATATTTGCTTTTAAATTTTCATCAATTATGCGAATGTTTTTAAGCTAATTTAAATTAATTTGAATTGAAAACAAAATAAAAATTTCTGCTTTAAAATTTAAATCTCGATTGATTATTGTTGTTGTATAAATAAGTGTTTGTTCATGGAATATTTGGAATTTATTGAAAAAATGTCATTTATACTGCAACACCACCGTAACCAAACAGTGCTAAAAAAAGTACTTTAAAAAAAGTGTAAAAATAATTTCTTAAAATGTACCAGCAATAAAAATCCATTAGATATAGTTTTTTTTTTAAATATCGCTTGAATAAAAGTTTCTTTATATTTAAGACTAGCAATGCCCATCGTGTCTGTGTCGTGTCTGCCTGTCATTTCTAATTTTCTCTAAATTCAAATTTAACTATTTATTCCAGAGTTTTGTAGACAGTATTTTTCCATCTACAGAAATAAAAGCTGCTGACAACTGTTTTAATACCATTATACCGGTAAAAACTGGATGTTTTTACAATAATAGCGTACCTTTTTTTAAAAAGTACTCTTTTGAACAAAAATACTTACTATTTTAAATAACTATACTTTAAGCAGATTTTGTTTGCATTAACTGTACTTTTTAAACAGGACTTTTCACCCTTTTTTAACTCTTTGTGTGACAAATGTGACGTTTACTGTTTTATATTTAATAAGGCAGGGAAAATACTTCCAATGGGCGAATGAGCTTAAAAACATTTTTATTTGAAGTATCTTCTTGATTAAACAGCCTCAAAGAAAGTATTTCTTGAGTAATTCATCTTTTTATAATTTAATATTTTTAAATATACATTTCGTAGAAAAGTTTGGTAAAAGAGCACATGGTTTCATTATTTTTGAAAAATTATATTTTGGGAACAGTAATGTACCGTACTGAAGACATCTCGTTTTATCAAACGGAACATTTTTAGCAGAAATATATTTTTAAGTAAGTTTTAAGAAAGTTTTTTCAGAAGTACCTGTCTTTTCTAAATCGCACCTTATGAGTATCGTATGAGAACAAAACTTTTGATCAAACCATAGTAACTAAAAATGTAACATATAACAGTCTGTTGTTTGACGGTAAGGGGTGCATGTCGTAGCTGAAAATAGTTTTAGAAGTACTGCTACAGAGAAACTTCTTTATCATAACACATTCAACTAAATTATTAATCACAGACATAAGTTATGATAAAGCAGTGTCGAAATTGTGCTTTAGAAATATTTTCAAGTAAACAATGGATTTCAGTGTTACCATGGTAAGACAAAAAAAGTTACGCTTTTCTCTTAAAATTGTTACATTCTTTCATTAAAAAATTCATTTTAAAATTGTCCTTTGTGTAGGTAACAACATTTTCATACAATTTTTTCCACACAGCGACAATACCGCTAAGATAAAATTTATTTTATTTTATTTCGTTAACAAAATAACAAAGGCACATCATTTAAATTAAAAATAAAGTAAAAAATATGTTAAGAGCAAAACCAAAACAAAAAATTCATATAAATAAAAAAGCAGTTGAAAAGGTGAAAAATATAGAAGTAAAAAAGACTAAAGCCAAAAAAAATAATTTTTACAAATATAAGATCAATTGAAAAGGTTCAAAGTATGAACTCATTTATAACCTAAAATCAATTATTTATGCTTTGTTGCTCTATTCATTCGGTATGCTGATTTCAAAAAGCCCTATTAATAGAAAAAAAGTATAAAAACGTTAATTGAAAAATAATAGACCTTAAGCCCACGCTTTGTGTTTAAAAATTAAGAGATGTTAAATTAAATATGAATGTTTTTTTGTACCTTTTTAGTTAATTTTTGTTTTCTAATTTTTTAAGCACTAGGTCAGTTTATAAATAATAACAAATGTTTATTTATATTTTCAATATTTCGCCACACCTTTGGGTGGCATCATCAGGAAACAGGAAACAAAAGATGTTAAATTAAATTATGTTAAATTTTAAACAGTGCTACAAATGATGGACTTATAAGGATATAGTTTTTAAGGTTTTTAATATATACTTCAGCTATTAGTATCAGTACATTCTTAACAGACTTGCGTTGGAAAATGAAAGGATAAAATTAAACTTGCAAGTGTAAATTAAATTTTTTTTAAAAGGTTTGTGTGCAACACTGATTTAAAGTTAATAGTTTCTTCTAAATCGAGGTAGTTGTTAAATTTTTCAAGCGCAAAAAGTAAAGTTTCTAACGATGTTTGCAGGTTTTAACAGAGTTTCCACACGGAATAAATGCAACACATATTATTTCGCAGTTAAGCATAGTACTTTGTTCCTCATTTCGTGCAAAATATTTCATAATTCCATATTAAAAATATTACTGCGAAGTAAATAAGAAATATTGTGTCTTAAGTAGTACTCTGTTTACATGCGAAAAACTCGCGAAATGTTTCTAGCAGATGGTCAACAAACTAAGAAATGTTTTTGGCCCCTTTCTAAATTAGGGCGTAAAACGCAAAGTAATGTAATTCATAGTTTTTGCGCTTGAATGTCATCCCCAAATAAGAGCGTCAACTTTCTAACTTTAACAGCAATTTTAACTCATTTTATTTTATAAAACCCGCTGTATAAGAATAAAGAAGAAGTAAAACCGCCAGATTGCCTTGAAAATAACTAAAGTGTCGTTACTTTTCAACCATGACAAAACTAAACAAAACAACAAGCAGCCAACTTCACTTCGTAATGCCGTGCTATTTACGGATGCTTCATACATTTTGTATGTACATGAGAAATTTTAACAGATATCTTGCGCTTTATGCGCCAATTTAGGTACGGCAGAAATAACATAAGCAGAACTTTCTTCGTACAGGCGTTTTTGACAACTAATATTTCAGAACCTTTGTTTTGCAGAAAAGCGTTTGCTGGTATAAATTCCATTAGCTTGGATGAGTTGAATGAGTACTCTCTTCATTTTGTTACAATTTTGAAAATTTTCCAGGCACACAAAATTAAAACACGTTTTTGTTTACACTGTTAAAACAGTATTGCTTTCTTGAAAGCGATAAAACCGTAAATTATTTGCTAAACCCTTATATGGTCACCATTAGCTAATTCTCAAATTTTCCGAGCGATATAATGCATGTTGCTCAACATTTTTCGCAAAATAAAACAGAGTACTAGGCTTTAGGAAAAATTTTGACAGAATCATTTTGCTATTTTTAAACGTAAAGAAAAAAAAAACATTTCTTGATTTTTTAAATAATTGAAAAGAGTACCACTATGGCAACATTGTTTTTTATTTATTACGAACTAATTTTTATATGGGATTTTGTTAACATTTCTAAATGTTTGAGGTTCTTGCCTCAAATAATAAAACAAGCACTTTTTTTTAGTAATATTACTTAAATTTGTGCCTGTACAAAAAGTTATGAAAATTCGTCCAAATATAACAAAATTATAAATGCTACGTGGTGCCATTAAAGGTACAAAAAATTGTAAAAACGTAACCAAGCGGCATCACTGGTGGACTCACGTATTAATATAACAGTTAATGACAAAGAAACATACATTGTGTTAAAGCTGTAACAACAGGGTGCTTTAAAACACTTAAATATAAATTTTCCTTTTATAAAAACGTACTGGAGCTTGCCTTTGCTAAATTGGTTTTTATTTTTGCTTTCTTCAATTTTATGAACTTCGGAGCTTTTTGCGGCACTTCAAACTTTTTTTGCCTGCTAAAAACTGAACTTGACAGTGAAAAATGAGTAAAATAAAACATTTAATAACAGCTGCTGGTAGCTCATGAATATTCAAATGAACAACGGGCACCGGAAAGAACACAACCTCTTAAAAGGTGTACGACCATAATTAAAATAAAAAGCGGGAAAATTATAGAAAAAAGAAAATGAATTCAAGATTAAAAAAAATACACCAGTGAATGTGTTTAAAAATTAAAGAAGCAGTTTAAATGATTAGAAAAAATAGAAAATAATTATTCAAGTCAAATGTTATATTTGCAGAAATTTGAAATGTTTTAAGAAACGGCAAAGAAAAAATAAATAAAAAGTGTAATGTGTAATGTTTAATTTAAAAAATTTTTGTAAAATAATCAATTTATGAAAGTAAGTAAAATAAAAAAACGATCTTACAGCTTAGAATTAAAAAAAGAAACCAGACTTAAAAATATAACATTTATTGGTTTTAGCAAAAATAATAACATCAAGAATGCTGCTGAAGGTCGTAGAGGGCCTACAAAATATTATTGTTTTTTTTAATCAAATCAAATTGTTTGGGTTCTATCGAAATCAGTGTATTGTATAAGAATAAATAGCAAATTTAAAAATTTTAAATTACAATTTTAAACAAATAAGTAATAAATAAATAATTATTGTGTAAATACTATACCTTTGGCACACCCTTTAATACTAATTTTAGCTTTCATTCTTGCTATTATATGTACTCTGCGTAAATTTCAAGTGTCTTTCTATAAAGTTTAAAATATAAGGCCATATACGTCAAACTCTATGGGGACACACTTTAATTTTTAAAGTTTTTACTTAGCGGATATAATTACACATTTTCTGCATCAGTTTTAAAGGTGTGCCTGTACAAAGGTTCAAGAGATTAGTTTATAAGCGTTAAATAACGCCACTGATGGCGGCACACCATGTAATTATTAAGCAAATTTTTTTTTTAATTTTTTTTTTATTTTTTTTTTTTTTAAAGAGAAGTAGCACTTCAGGCATTAATGCCTACTTAGTTTTTTAACCGTGCTACATTCTTTAGGAAAGGGATAGATGAGAGAGAAGAAAGGTGGTGAAAAGAGATAGATATAGCCATTTTATTAATTATTTTACTTCGCCGGCGAATATGCTATGAAGAAGTACCGACGAAGGAGGCTGCATGTTTTTATGTTAATTCTGCTTATGTATTTATACCATTAAACAGAAAAAACATTTTTTATTTTTTGACTGCCGCAAGGGTTGAACCCAGGTCAGCCAGATTTGTAGTCAACGTGCTTACCACCTAGACTACAGCAGCCTCAATTCGAATTTTGTAAAAACTAAAGTTCTGTCCCCTACCGCCAAACATATATGTTAAAGTATGGGGACACCCTTTATTTTTAAAATATATAAATTATAAATTTATTAAGTTCTGAAGTAACAAATATACAGAATGAGAAAATACAGACGAACTTCTCTTTCTCCATTTTTTTAAGTCGGTAAAAATACTAGCAAATGGCAAAAAAAACGATTAAAATTGGATAAATAATCAATGTATTTAAAACAACTTTTTGACTTCACTTGTTAACCTAAAGGGTGCCTAGGTACCCTTTTAATATTGTTTCAATATCTGTCCGTATGTTAGGGACCAATATCTATGACACTGTATTACCAAGCCAACGAAAGAAGTATTTACAAAAAATGTATTATGGATGCAAAAATAACAACAATAACATTTATTATTTAAAGGGTGTTTTATGTATAAAATTTGTACTATTAAACCGTTATAGGCAGATTTTTGGAATTTCCACAGAATATATCAACTGTAACGAATAGACAGACACCTAATATTTTATACTCACTCTTTAATTTATACAGAGTATTTTTAAGCCCGATAACCCTTTGAAATTTAGGAAATAACAAAAAAAAAATTATTTATTCGAAAGTTAAATAAATGATATTTAAAAAACAACCACCGCGGCTGTTATTGACGAAGCGTAAGTTAGACATCCAATTTTAGGCAACTTTTTTGGGCACTGCTTGCTATATGTGATGAATAACACAAACTGTATTGAGCTCCAAGGCGTCAATTGTTGCTATTTTATTAACATAATACTGTGACTTTACGTGGACCTTCAAAAACTAATTCAGAGGTGTCAAATCGCTCAACCCTGAACCAATTGACAGACTAATTTCTCGAAGTCAACTTATCGCTTAATTTTAATTTCGGTCGACGTAAGCCAAGTTTCATCATCCTGTTGAAACCACATATCGCTTGCAGTAATGTCGTTTATAGTTTTAATGTCCAGCGATCACAAAATAAGCTTCATCTTTGAACACTATTTTTTAGCCTACAAGTTGTACAAATTAATGACTAATTTTCAAAGTAAAACTGAATTGTAAATTAGCGTCGATCTATTCATAATAATTTGCCAGAGTATACTGATCATAAATGTCACAATTTGAGTGCTGTTCATTTGACAGTTAATCTTTTCGTTATTTTTAACGTGTTCAGGTGCTACTTCTTTCCAAAGTTATTTTTTTTTAGTCTCAAAAAAAGAAAATTATACAAAAATATGACTTGAATTGATGAACACGTCTCTGTAACTTAAGTAAGAAGTTTTTTGTTTTATACAGGGTGAACTATGCTTTTCATAAACTTTTTTAAATAAAGTAATAAAAAAGTTGTTTAAAAAAAGGTTACTCTATTTAAAACAATATGTGGTCTTGTAAGAAACTTCTCATTTCAATTACAGAAACGAGGCGCCACTTACTCAATCTACATACTAAATGAGCTGGTATTTTCTCTTTAAGTATCTAAAGATTTCTTTATTACATGCAAAAAATTAAACATATATTTTTGTTTTGTTAAAGCCTACGAAAAACAGCTCCAGCCTTAAATTATACTTCAGGTTTGTTTTTCAAATAACTCTATAATTAAAAGCTGCTTTTAACTTTTGCTTAAACATCAAACAGTATGCAAAGGATGTGTACAATTTTATATTTAATTGCTGGTTAAAAATATGCTTTATTATAATTTTAAAAAGAATTTGAATGAGCCTTAAAAGATGCTTTAAATAGTTCTGGTTTTTAAACAAATTGAAAAAAAGGAGCCTGCTCAAAAAATAAATAAATAAATAAAAATCTGCTTTTGGTCATACATTATATTTAATCTGTGTCTATAAAAATATTTGGATTAAAATTACATTAAACGAAAAGAGGGAAAACCCGTTTTTCCTAAAAGCAGACTTAATTAAAATTAAATTAAATTTTATAACATACGAAATTCATCAACGATTTCAACATGCATTCCTACAAACATTCAGACGTTTAATGAAATGATTCTTGCAATGATTATTCATGATGAGAGATGAAACTTAAACAACAACAATATCACACATTCAAAAACACACACTAAAACTTGTGTGTTTGTTGGTTGGTTAGTTGGTGTTGCTGCCTTTATTAAGAGTCAATGTCCTGTTGTCAAAGACTTATTGCTAAAAAAGAAAAGGGTATAAAAAATCAAAAAGAAAATGAAAAAAGAAAAAAATTTTGTTGGTCGGTCTCATCACAAAAGGAAGCTGCGAAAATCTCACTCATCATATTATCTCAAAGAAAAAAAAATAATAAAGGAAAAACGGAATTGTGAGAATCACAAGTTTCATAAAAATAGGCTCAGACACAATTGCCTGTTTATTATTGCTTAAGTGTTTCTACCTGTCACATGTTAAATGAATATGAGTTGCCACAATTACAAACTCTTAAGAAACAAAATAATAAACAATATACAATACTACAGTGTGCCATTGCAATCGGTATTAGGGACTTGATTTTGATCATAGCAAGAACCATAAAATTAAAATTAAATTCTACTTATGACAATGGTTTTGAGAATTACTTTAAAGGGTTGTCAAAGATTCGCGGGTCCATTTCTTTAAAAATTTAATTGTCTCTTTTGTTGCTCTCCTTTTATTTCTAGCGGTGGCCTTAAATTTAAGGATGTCTGTTAATAACAGCTTATTGATCACCTTAAAACCCCTACAATTGAGAGACTAATCAGATTAATTCAAATGTTCTTTGTGACTTGTTTAGTTTACATTAGCAAAAGCTAGTCCTACACTTAAAACACGCAGAGAAAAACATGGTTGTGATATGGTCCCAATAACCATATTATATTCTTTGTAACAATGTATAGTTGCGGAGAACAAATTATAGTTGTTTTCAACAAAACTTTAATTACGACAAACATTTTTTGGTAACATTTAACCATTATATGGTTACTGGTCAAAATAAAGCAAATTAATGATTTTTTGTGAATTAATGTTTTTAAATAATTAATAAATGAAACCTTAAATAATAATTTCTAGTATGTCAGAAAATCTTTGACCTCAATTATACTATAAAACTATGTTTTGCTAACAACTATATAATACAACCATAGTATGTTCCCCTTAGATTGTTGTTACCTCAACCACGTTTTTTCTTTGCGCGTTCAGACCGACAAGGCACAATAAAAAAATCATGCTTTAAGGTGTTGTCTTGTCCCATAAGTCAAATATTGTTGCAGATCATTGAGTTGTAGCGGCTGCCGCCGACGATAATGCACTAAAGACGACATTTACAAATAAGTATAATGCAATTATGTCCCTGATCCTGAGACCGCAATAAACAGTACCATCGTGTACATGAGTTGTAATCATTTTATTGCTGTTAAACACAATTTTTCGGTAAACATTTTTTGCTCAATTGTTTAGTTTGGAATGATGAGTTATCATTAGTGTCATTACATAAATATCATTTCGACACTTAGAGCCATAAACTGTCGAGGTAGAACTATTTTCTGCCTCGTTTCTGTAAATTAAGTGAGACAATTTCTCACATGACAACACAGGTTGAACTAAAATTAAACATGAACTTTTTCATTCTTGTATATAAAATCAATGACTTACCCTAAAACACGTTGGGTAACACAACATGACTTTATTATTTTTATGTGACATATTTCTCACCGAAGTTATAGAAACGATGTAGTGATTGAAAATCTCAATATACTAATAGGGAAGAGAGTTACGAAACTTGTCGCCACTGTATTGGAACTCGTTTCGTGCCCCCCCTTTAGTAATTTCGCAAGAAAGGCGGCAAGGTGTTACCGTCCCTATAAAATTCAGCTTTGGGCTAAAAACCCAGAAAACAATAAAATCAATAACGGTTCGAAGAACGTTAAAATTATTTTCAATAAAATTTTTTTTAATCGACTGTAAAAGAGAAGGAGGTTATCGACTCGACTGAATATTGCTTTTATGTGTTTGTGCCCGCAGAACTCAAACATTTCAGAACCGATTTTTCTTTATTTTAAAAGGTGATGCATACAGATTGTTTCCAAGTCATAATCTTAAAAAAACTAAAGGGTGTTCCCATGTGAACTGTAAACGTTCAAAAAGTAATTAAATAATTCTTAAAACTAAAGGGTGTCCCCATAGGTGACAAAAATTGATCTTTATGGGCCTATCTTTCGAACCGTTATAGACAAATACTTGAAACTGGACA
Organism: Gymnosoma rotundatum; assembly: GCA_916610165.2. Lineage (NCBI taxonomy): Eukaryota > Metazoa > Arthropoda > Insecta > Diptera > Tachinidae > Gymnosoma > Gymnosoma rotundatum. The sequence continues at coordinate 171,634,689 of OU744336.1, read as the reverse complement.
GAGTGGTGCTTTGACCATTATAGCAGGAATTATTAATATTCAAAATTATAAATTAAAGGGTATCCAAATAGATGATGGAAATTGATCCATATTGGCCTATCTCTTCAACCGTTATAGATAAACGCTTGAAGATTGGACAGAATGTCGATGATATGGCTGTTATAATATTATAAAATTATACATTAAAAGGTGCCCCAATAGTTCATATAATTTTATGTATATGGCCATACGTTTGAACCGTTATAGACAGATAGATACAATTTGTTTTGAAGTGGGTTTTCTTTTGCAAGAATTATTTTTATAGCTGGTGAAAGAGATATATTTCTAACAACATCATTTTTAATGTAGCATACTTTTAGTCGCTATAATGTATAAACTTGTAAACATTCACACTTTCTCAATGTAGTCTCCTCCACAATTGTAATGATTTCTTTACCTCATGCGAGACTACAACGGTTTGTTTTTAAGCCTTAAATATTTTTTTTCATTTCTTTTATATTTTTTTCTATTATTTTCCTTGTGTTATTCGTTCAGGCGTCATTTGTGAATTTTTCTCTTTATGCATGTCTTTAAATTTATGAATGTATATTCATTACCTACCTGGTCATATATAAGAAAATGAAGCAAAAAAAAAAAAAAAGAAAAATACTTTTTACTTCTTGCCATTGAATGGTAACACACACTAACAAACATACACCTTAAGTCCTGCCATTCATAATAAATCCTAGTTAGTATTCAAGGTTTTGTTAAGGAATACATCTTAATCCTTTTGGTTAACAATGCACGTACTTATTTAAAAAAAGGTAAAAGAAACTTAAAGAAAAAAAAAACTAGTAATAAAGGAAACAAGATGATGTTTTGTTTACAGCTTAAGAATATTTTTTTTCTTTTTTCTTACCAACATAAAGATATTAAAGACAAGCAAAGTCATAAAATGAAATGCAGAAAAAATCAACTAATATTAAAGGACCAACTTAAATGAAGCATATATATGTTTCCTTGCTGTTTTTCTTTTCTTAAATAAGAATACATTTGAGTGAAAGTTTTTAGTAAAACTTATTTTACTTTTATGCCTTAAAGTAGGCTTCGATTTCCAATTTCTAAATAGTTCTAGTTTCTTTTTTGCTTTAGTTTCATTTAAGTATTCTTAAGTTTGTTCATATTTTGTTGTTAAGTATTAAAAGTTGTTGGTGTACTTTTTGCAAATTATTGGCCTTTAAATTTCTTGTTTGTTCTGCCAAATAGTATACCTTAAACTTTTGGTACTATTGTTGTTGTTGTATTTTTGTGCTTAGAATAAAAATCCAATGTCACAGTATCACAAACGTTATTTTAACTTAACAGCGTGGTTGTTGTTGTTTTTTAATTTTGCCTTGAAAAAGTAAATTTAATTTTAGCACTGTGACATAAAATTGGAAAATATAGAAATGAAAAATTTTTTAAATAAATTTTCTTAACGTTTACATTAAAAATCGAATACCGAATAAATCTATTTCTGATAATATTCGGGACATGAATGCCCTATTGCTACCCTAAAACCTCGTACAAATTTAGTAGGGCCTAAAAATCTTATAAATTTTATATAAATAATTTACCATACATTTGTTGTGAAAAATATATATTTAAGGAAAAGTTTTCTTTTGCTATAATTTTTTCTATTAAAATTGGATTTTTCTTAAAAGTTTTGAACTCAATTGATGAAAAAAATGCAATTTAGTTTATTAAATGGTCGGCTTACAGGATTTCGGAGTGATTGCGGCGCTTTGTCTGCCTTGCTTGGAGTTGTTGTATCCATCAGACAGAATTTGAATAGAGGTAGAAAAAGTGCTATAGTTACATGAGATTAATCTAAGGCTTTTGATCGAGTCAACCACGTGAAATTGTTACAGAAGCTTAATACTGAGTTTAGGTTTTCAACCACATCTTGCTTTTTTATAAATTTGTACCTATCAGAAAGAAGACAATTTATATCTTTTTACGGTAGCGAATTCTAAATTCTGGGGTGCCCCAAGGATCCGTTCTGGGTCTACTGTTTTTTTTTCTATGTACTTAAATATTTTTGCAGTGTGGTTGAGCCAGAAATATGCACAGTATATGCCTTTGCAGACGACATTCAATTAACTTTTTATGGTAATGTATCAACTGATTCGCTTTAAATAATAATTAACGGCACAATGTAGCAAGTTAAATGCTGGATGAGGTCGAGTTATTTGTTCTTAAATACCTCAAAATCTAAAATTTAAGGCTTTATTTCAATAAATTTTAGCAATTTAAACATTCACCTTGGGCAAAGTTAGCTGCAATATGTAGATAAGATGAACAGTTTAGATGTAATTATAGATAAGGGGCTTGATTATACATATCATATTGACAATGTATGTTTGTGAGTATGTTTTACATTTCGAAGATTATATTGTCTAAATATCTACTTTTCCTTATATATACGATTTAAAGTATCCCATGTATTGATAATATTACAGATATCCTATTGTATGAAAGTGTATCTTTGTTCGACGGCTACTAATATTAATAAAATAAAACTTATAATTAATAAAGTTTTAAGATTTGTATTTGACATACGGCATTGAAATCCTATTAATGTCCAATATGGGAATGAACGTTATAACCACATATCGCCGTTTGTCAATAGCTTTTCGAAATGTTCTTTTGCTTGCTTTGTAAAATAAGTGATCTCCATATTTTTCAATATTATTGTTACGTTTTTTCCTTTTTAACAAACGTAATGATTCTTTTGATGCAAATACCATTGTAGCTGATTTTGTTAGTTCTGTATTCTTACTTTGTGGCTTTATCTGGCTATACTTCTTGATCCTCCGGTGTTGTTATTCCTATGGTCTCATATTTACTAAACATGCGTTATTAAAAACGCAGCCATCCGCTACACTACTGTGTTACTCCGGCGAGACATTAACTACTCGATGCCTTGTTTAGTAACCTTAACGATCTACATACCACTTTACTACGCCTTTTATTTAAGCCATTCATCCGCTTTATCTAACAGCCACAACACATGTCTGCCATACAGAGTTGTTAAGCTGTAACACTTCCCTGCTCTAACCGCTACCGTTCTTTCTTTTTTTAAATGGATCAGTATTTGTTACTTTTATATTAAATTGGACGTTTTCACTAAATTATCTGCCATGGCTTTACACAATACTTGTCTTTTGCCTCTTGGGAGGTTTGTACTGCTGCTTCTTAATTTTTAATTGCATTATAACAATTTTTATTTTTTGTTGAGAGCATGTCCGACGGCAGAAATCTTCTGTTTTAGAGCAAGCACCTCTACCGACGCAGCCATTCAGGTTGCTCAGCATTTGTTAGCTAATTGTGGTATTATTCTATTCACACACCATTAGTGGAAGTAACTTATTCACCACGCTCATACGGAAAACAACACAAAGGGTTGCCAGATCTTACTTTCGTAACAATATAATAAAGAAGGTTACACCACAATTTTTAGAAAATAAGTTTAATTTCTTGTTTTCACTAGGAATTGTTAATTGTATCTCCCCTTAATTAATAGTTTAATTATTTAAAAGTCATTCCCGATTACAGTGTCTCATTTCTCTGTTTGCCAAATGATTAAGAGTATTTACCTTTTTATTACAACAGCAATTTGCTTTAGACGCATTATATTTCAAGTTCTGATGCTGGATATAAGTATCTTTATTTTAATGAAAATTTAAGTATTAACAATTTATGTTGTATGCAAAAAGCCCACTTTTTTAGAGAAAGGTTAGAATTACTTACTTAAGAGGTGCCAATAACTCTGCGAGAAATGGATTTTCAATTAAAAATTGTATTCTTTTATTTCAAAACCGCATTTTGATATATATTTTCTTTATGTGGTTTTAGTGTTAAGTTAAGTTTTAATTAAGTTAAGTTTTATGCGAAAAATAAGATTTTGTAGCAAAATTGATTTTTTATACAAAAAGTGTAATTTTTCCTATCCGTTTCTTGTTTTTTTTTATCAAGGAAAATTTTTTTTAAAAACTTAATTTCTGTCATAAGAAGTGAAGTATGAAAAATTAATTTTTATGTAAAAAGTTATATTTTTTTTATTAAATTTTGAAACATGTTAAACTACAAAAAACCGAAATACTATTTTTTATTCTTAAAACTTACACCAATATTCTGTTAATCTAGTTAAGTGAAGTAATACCAATCAAAAAAGCAAATATTGGGGTGACAGAGAAATAAAAATTTTACCATATCCTTAAAGATCTCTTTAAAAGCTTTAAAATGATACCCTTATTGATATTTAAAAAAACTTGAAAATTTCAAAGCCTCGTAACTCGGAAAATATGTGCGAGCGCCAATTTCTTCACTTGATGGATTTTTTTCTTATGTCTTTAACTCTCTGTCTCCACATATATTAATTTTTTTGATTGGATACCAAATGACATGAACAAATTAGAGGTAGGCGTGGTGTTTTACCTGCTGCCTCGAAGGACATGGACCTAATACGAGTATATACTGATTTCCAATAGAACTTCTTTCGACACCATATTTGATCGATTGACATATTGATTTCAAAGTTGATTTCAACATTATCACGGACGGACAGAAGGGCATCGCTCAATCGACTTCGTTATGCATAAGAAGTCAGAATATATGTACTTTATGGGTTCGGAAATGGATATTGTAGAAATTACACACGGAATGATAAACTTTAGGGTATAAAAATAAAACAAAATCTTAAAGGATGTTTCCACAGACACACGTATTTGCGATGTTTTTTTACTTTATTACAACAAATATTATGAAATTAAAAACTAAAAAGTGTCCCATACATGGTGTGGAACTCTTCGTATGTAAATCGCGCAGGCATTTAATTTAAATGCATTTAATTCTTTAATAAAAATCTAAACTTTCACACAATAAAATTAATTTATTACAAAACTAAAACATTCTGCCTTTGCACCTTTCCAATTTGCTATTAACTTTCAACAGCAAATTACATAAAATCTGGACTTAATGATGCGCATTCTTCTTTCTTGTTTAATTACCTTTGAAATGTTTAACTTTATTTGACCTCGTTAAAGTATTTTACAGTTAAAAAAAAACAGAAAATAATTGTTTAAACAATAAAACAAGGAAGTGTAAAAAGAGCACAACAAGCTGGTTGAAGCCTTCAACATTGCAGTCTACATAAGCAGCATTATTTTACTCCTCAGTGGCTTGATGGTGCCACAATCAACATTATTTCATTTTGTACCTGCGGTTAGACTGCTTTTTTAGTTCATCTTAAGGTGCTGGTTGCTTGCAAACAACCCTCGAAATATACAAATTAAAATAACATACACACATACACATTTGTTGTGTTTAAAGTTTAGTTGCAGCAATGGCAGCAACATTCAAAGCGGGATATGAAAAAAATTCTAAATATTGGTTTGTTGCAAACTAACTTTGCATCAACTTGTACATCAGCAGCAACAGAAAGTTATTTGCAAGAAATTCCTGAAAAGTATGCTTTGTTTTATGTTTGCATACATTTTATTTTAAGCCCCAAATGTAGGCTACATTTCTTTTTCATAAAGTGTTTTTTTTTCAAAGTAAAAACTTCTTCATTTAGTTGATTAGTGGTTTTGAAGTGTTTATAAATCTGTTAGAATACAAAGTCTTTGGAAATGTGTCCTGATTTAAAAAGGTATTAATTTAATCATGTCGAAAAATAAAGTGCTACAAATTTTCAAAACTTTTTAGCTTTAAAATTCTTTCTGTAATACGAGTAGTTTTCGCATCAATTACTAATATTTTTTTTTCTTGAAATGTTTTGATTTTTTTTTTCTTGCAGACTATAACGAAGAACCAAGTGGCAGTGGGGCTTTAGCTGGCAGTTTTGATAAGTCGGTTTTACAAATATCCGATTGGTTGACGTGGGAACAAAACATGATCAAAATACAAAGCGTGCCAGTCCATGATGTCGATGAGGTACGCATGGCCATCGAAAAACAAGAGGTAAATTCTTTTTTTCTTGTTTTATTTCAATCATTCATTCATTCATGCATGCCACATCATTACAATTGTGGCATCTAGCAAAACTTGTAATTGAAAAAAATTTACTTTTTTTGTTGTTAACAATCATGCAAACAAATCTTTACAGAAAGTTTTACGTGAATTGAAAATGAAAAAGCCACAACTCAATGAACTGGTACACACCGCTGAGATACTAAAGGGAGATATAAAACGTCAGCAGTTACAGGAGAAGGGTGAGTTCATAAAAAATTCTATGTCTTTGTTATTTATTTTGCAAATAGTGGAATTCAAATTTAAGTGCTTCTATATTCGAATATGCTACGCCAACCTGTTTTTATTTAAATATTATTTGACATCAAAGATTTGGGTCATATGCTTAAGATTTTAATCAAACCATTTGAGAGTTGTACGAAAGTTGTGAAGCGTTTATCTGTATAAATATAAAGTGCTTATAAAACAATTAAAGTGTTAATTACTTGTTGAGAGATCAGCTATTATTTATGTCTGTTTTACTTGGTGATTCTTCAAAAAATTTAAAATTTTTTTTTACAGAATGAGAGTTACAGCATTAAGGTGAAATCTTTAACAATAAAAAAGAGCAGAATCCAGTCTTCTTCTTAGAATAAAACAAACAAAATTTAAATAGTATTTGACATCAACGATTTGGATCATATGCTTTTGACTTAAATCAAACCATTTGAGAGTTGCGTGAAGTTTGTGTAGAATATTTTTGTTTAATTACAAAGTGTTAATCATCCACTATATTTTACACTTAAAGTGTTAATTACTTGTTGAGGGATTAGCTATCATTTATGTCTGTTTCACTGGTTGGTGATTTTTTTTCAAAAAAATTTAAAACTTCTTTAGACAGAATGGGAATTACAGCAAATAAAAATGTTAAATCTTTAACAATAAAAAATAACAGAATCCAGTTTTCTTCTCAGGATAAAACGTAAACAAGATTTCAATTCAACCTGTTTTCAATAAAATATTATTTGACATCAACGATTTGGATTTGCTTTAGACTTAAATCAAACCATTTGAGAATTATATGAAATTTGTGAAGAATATATTTGTTTAATTATAAAGTGTTAACTAATGGATGATATTTTACACTTAAAATGTAAATTACTTATTGAGGTATTAGTTAGCATTTATGTCTGTTTTACTGGCTGGTGATCTTTTATCAAGAAATTTTAAAACTTTTTTAGACAGAATGAGAATTACAGCAAAAAATGTTAAATCTTTAACAATAGAATAACACCCAAACAAGATTTCTGATTCTACAAAGTTCGTTCCGGGACAGACCACCAGTACCGCTGGTTGTCCAAATAATACCCATTGCCAAATACCCAGTACTTTTTTAGTTTCTCTTTCGCTGCAAATAAATTTTGAAATATTATAAAGAATCGCTTAGCGGAAACAGCGTAGAGCTTGGAACTATGTATGCGGCAATCTACGAATAAAATCGTTTGCGCTAAAATGTGACCATGATATTTTCTTCCTTTCGCTTCCTGTTTTTCGTAAGAATATTTGATACAAATAAACTTTGATTATTGCTTCAATGTCTTTTTGACAATTTCCTTGCCTCTAAATTCCATACAAAGACACAAACATAGATATAAACAATGACATAGACGACATGCATGTGCATGTAATAAAGAAAAATCACAATTACAACAACAATACATAAAAATTATAAAACAAAATTTTGAACACAATAAATATAACACATTAAAATGAAACCACTAAAACAGAACAAAATAAATATTAAATGAAGAGTGAGTAAAAGAGTGTTGAAAAAAAAGAAATTATAAAAAAAAAGCGAGTGCACAAAGTTCAAAAACATAAGATTGACACTTGAAAAGTGCATAAAAACAAATAGTATAATAACAACAACAACACAAATAAAGCAAGCAAATGCAATAAAAGGGTATGCCTGACCAGGGTTGCCAGATTATTTTTAAGTGGTATCTCCAACTAGATACATTTTATTCACATAATTCCCCAAAAAATAATTTCAACTATTCCCAAAAATCCCCACTACAAATTAAACTATTTATTATTTAATTTATTTAATTAGTTAAGTTGATTGACAATGCGAAAAGCTGTGTATTAATATCTTTCATCTCTTAGTCTAAATTAATTTTTTACTACACATTTTTAGAATTAAAAATTTTTAATATTTTTAAAAATGAAACAAAAGTATCTCTATAAATTGTATTATTTTCTCAAATAAAAATTAAAGGAACTCGTAATGCATTTGATTTCTTATTTTTTTTCACATTGATTTTATTGTCGAACAAAAAGGCGTATTTATTCAAATTTACAGAGAGACCCTTTCACGTCATAATTTTGTCAAAAAAGTAAAATTTATTTAATAATAGTAAAGTTAAAATAACGAAAAACCGAATTAAAAAAAAAATCCCTCAAAAACCTCTTTAAGTATCCAAAACGCAAAATATATCCTCAAATCTTCAATCAAATCCTCAATCCGTAAACTAAAATTTTCATCCCCGGTTTGAAAATAAAATCCCCGATTTAAGGATAAATTCCCACCTCTAACAACCCTATGCCGGACTAATAGTCGCCCCAAAGTCAAAGCTTAAAATATAACAAAAAACACAACAACAGCAGCAATATCAATATTTTCCTTTACTCATTTTATTATAAAATCATCAACTGCTCTCAACCTTTAAAGAGCGAGAAACATAAACACTTAAATGTTTACTCGTACAATAACAATAAACCATGATAAAAGTGTCAAGAAAACTAACAAGATGATAAAACAAATAAGAAAAGCAATACAACGTTAAAACAATTAAAAGACAATTTTCTCTCATTTGTGTAAATTTCTCTTTCAATATTTTTTTTGCATTTCACCTCTTCAACTCTGACTTTCCATTGGGTGTGGTGAAGTTGTATTGTTGGTGTTCTTTGCCATCCAATTTTTTATTTTAGGGGTGGTGTTTAAAGCAACTTCTTCATTTAAGGTGTGTTTGCTGTGCTGATAAGATACAAATAAATGAGAAATTAAAATTGAGAAACATGTCGCAATACTTCCTTGAATTTAATCTAGATAAAGAATTTTATAGGAAAATTGTTTTAATGGACGAAAACTATTATAAGAACTTTTTCACCAGTTAGTTACGGCTACACTGTGTTTCAAAATTACGGTAGTTGTGCTTGTGACAACGGAGAGATGAACTTAAAAGATTTGAATTAAAAATATAGCCTTTCGAGTCTTTATTGATAATAAAGGAAACCAACCAAGCGATTTTGAAAACTCTAGTTACAGCGTTATGCGTTATCTAAAAGTAAACATTAGCAACGTAATACCCCCTCAAAACTCAAGCAATACCATATTCCTTACTCCTCCTGCTTCATAAACAAACAAAAATTTCATGCTAGTTTCATGAAAAATTGCATAGTCTGTATTGCATAGTCTGTAGCTATGTATCTTATTAAAGTTCGTACTTCCTTTTGGGTTAGAGAAAGAATTAAAGTTCTCAAAATTTTATGTTGCTTAACGCATTGTTTCTTCGTGTGTGCCGATGTTTCTTTTTTTTAATTAAGTTTCTTTAAAACAATTGTGCGGAATAAAATTTGGAACTTAACCTTAACTTCTGGGTCAGTTTCTTTTATGTTTGCTAGTTGTAGCTCTTCTTCTATCTCAATAATAAACGCAAGTATGAGAGTTGCTTTTTGATATTTTTCTGAAGTCGCATCGTTTGAATTAAAAAATGAGAATGAATTTCAGAAAGTTATTTCATTTAACATTCTTATCGCGGGTACCCAACTATTGACGCCACTTATTAGTGAAATTATTAAATTCAGAAATTAACACTTCAATTTGAAGAAATCTGCATCTAATACTTTCAATTATTAACGATAAAATCTCTTATAAAAAAAATGTGTAGCTGGCAATTTAAGTCCATAGTAAACTTCCCTAATTACCTAGTGATTAACGGCCAGTAGTTGATCAATGTTTCATTAATTGCACACAACAATAAACATTTTCTATACATTTAATTTTTTATGAAATCAGGAGTTGAACTGTGGATATTATAAATGACATAAAATTAATTTTCGCCTGGTGAGGAAAGAAGTATGAATGATTAAAAATAAAAAACTAAAAATTATATCTCGTGACCATACCGAAGGTTGGTACAAAGCAAAAAACAAATGTACATGACGAGTTACAGACAGAACAACGAAGAAATGCTTTGGATTGTGTGTGAACTTCGTCTTACATAATTAATATTGATTAAATTAGTTGGCTAAATACATGATGTTTACAATGTATACAACGTAAGATAAATAGATGCGAAGAATGCTGATGAAGAATGCTGCAGCGATACAGAAAATCCAGCATTACATTCTGCTAGCATTTAATATTTCTTGTTTACTTTCGAACGTCCGTTTACATTTGTAAAATAATTTTTCTTTAATTTTTAGAAATTAAAATAAAAAATTGACCCAAACCCAAAATCAAATTTAATTCATTTTTTTCTTTAAAATTTTATAAATTTCCAGGCTACAAAAGTAACTCGAGCTTGCTTTAGGTAGCTGCATTCTGTATTTAAAATTCTACCATTGAAAGGCATTAAGTTTTACACTACCAATATTCTACGCCCTTAGAAAGCCACTGCAGAACCTTAGCCGCTCTACTTACAGGTATTTCCTTTTGCATTGCTTGAGTACTTTGAAATGTTGACACTGGATCTTTCCACTTCAAAAGACGTATTAGAAGACGTTCTTTTGTCTCTAGATCTACTTGTGAAGTCACGCTCGCTATTTCTTCAAAGTTTTATTAGGCCTTCGGTTTGTCTTTTCATTGTAACTTTTTTAATGTGAAGCAACACAGGTATTAATCCCTTGTAATTATTGGTTTGCCTCCTTTGAAAACGGATAGAATGGAAATAGAGTAGAGATGGTTAAAAAAGATGAGTGGCAAATATAAATCCCTTGCAATTCCAGATTATATTTATTTCCTAAGAACAGTATTGCAGCGCCTCTAGTGATATGTAGCGGCATTATAGTTTAGAAGTTGATGCAGGCATTTTATTAAACAACTTCAAAAATAGTTTCATAATTCGATTTTGAAATTTTTTTAAGCAACAAGTGATGCTTATTATTGAGTGGTCATAATATTAAAAATGAAAGGGCGATCAATACGACACACATGATTTTTTACATGACTATTGAACCGTAAAGGTTAATATATAAAATTTTAACAAAGTTGATGTCACTCTAGCTCAACATAACAGAAAGCTGTAAAAAATATGAACTTTAATAAAAAAGGGTGTCCTTATAGTTGACATAATTTGACTTATATGATTCTATCTTTGGAACCGTTTTAGTCACATAGCTAAAAATTACACAGAAAAAAAAAATAAAAATAAATATATAAAATTAGAAACTAGGTGCTAGGTGTCCCCGCAAGGTGATGCCAATAGATGTATATCGACTTATCTTTGGAACGTTAATGGAATTTTGAACAAATTTTTTATTACAAATTTTTTTTTTTTTTCATATTCGATGATCCGCTAACCGCCTGTCTGTTTTAAAGTTGGTGTTTTTTGTTGCAAGAATTATTTATGTTCTACTTCGCGAACGAGTTGGGTTCTGTTTAAATACTTGAGGAGAGTGATGCTACATTTATCCCAAAAAGATCACTCTTGATACTTTTGTGTATTATTTATGAAGAGCCAATTTCTTTTGGGCCTCTGGTGTGCAGTAATGGGTCCCACATTTTATTAACGGTTTCAAGAGGGTGAACCATTCTTCAGATTTTCTATCAGCAGCGTAAAGCACTTCTCACTTGGCTGCTGTGCTACAGATTTTTTTTACATGGAAATACTTTCATTTGTTAATGTGATGAAAACCACTCAATAGATTTCATTGAGAATTTCTGCTGTAAAGACTCCTTTTAAGCACTTTACAATTCCATCCCATTTGTGCTGGTGCAACGAATTTCATAATTTATAAACTATAAATGATATTAAATTAAACTATGGGTATATTTAATTAAATTAATTTAAAAAATATCGTGTCATTTTCTATCCCGATTAAATTATTAAATCACCGATATTGATTATTGAGGCTGAAAGCATATTAACAGCCCGATTCTGTGCACTTGATAAGTTCAAAACATTGAGTATTTATCAACTTTTGAATATTTATCAAGATTTGGTATTCTACTACAAAAAATAAAAGCTTTTAAGTTGATAATTTATCAAAGTCGAATTTGGTATTGATAACTCTTTTTTATTTTGTGTGTGTGTATTTAAATTCGGTAAATGGTGCACGCTTCACGTAAATATCAACATAATAGATTCTTTTTTAAAATACGTGAACAAATTTACGTATCCTTTTAGAAAAATAGAAGAAGAAATAATTGTGTTCATGCGAATTTGTGAAGACAAAGAAAAAAGAAGGCGTAGATGTGACTTACAAAGATTACGTGACTCCAGCGATCCTTTTCAGTTGTTGGAGACAAAATTTCCAAAAAAGTTTTTGCCTGAGTGCTCTTGCTCGGCAATTAAAATCAGACTTGTAGCCGATCATATTTCGGTTTCTTTTACGGGTTAATGAATTATACAAATCTATACGTTTATTAATATTCTTTATAGCCAATTAATTTGTAATAATTCTTGCAAAAAAAACGACTTTAAAACAGATTTCATCTGTCTCCCTATAACGGTTCAAGAGTATGGCCACATAAGTTACATTACATTAAATATTGGGACACTCTTATATCTCCAAATTTTATACTTGTTCAACTGTTTAATCGTTTCGCAATATACATCAAATTACAGCAACTATAGAGTAACCCTTTATTTTCAAAATTCAAATTATATACTTGCTCTTGTAATAAATTATGCAATCAAGTTCTTTTAAATTTCACTCGTCTGTTTATAACGGATCATTAATTTGCCCATACACATCAGATTATATCAACTGTTGTTAAACCCTTTAATTTATAATTAAACATTTTTATACTTATTATTATACCAAACAATGTAGTGCACATTCAGTCTAAAATGCAGGTGTTTGTAAACAACGGGTGAAAAAATACGGCCATATAGAACAAATTACATTATTTTGGGAACACCCTTTAATTTCGAAAATCAAATTCTATTCTTCTTGTTATAGCGGACTTAGCAAAACAGGTTCCTTGTAAATTTCAGCTGTCTGTCTACAACTGTTCAAAAGTGTGGCCATAAACATTAAATTAAATAAACTATTGGCGCACTCCTTAATTTTTTAATTTTAATGTAAATACTTGTTACTATAACGACCACATCAATTAAAATTATGTCAAATTTGCAATGGTTTGTCTATAACGGCCCATATAAGTAAATTTACATCAATTATGGGGCACCGTTTTTTTCTTAAGATATATTTTTGTATTACTTTTTGTTATTGGGAGCTATAGTAATGCGCAGTCGTTTTGAATTTTACAGAATCGCCCTTTACAGTTCGTAATACACGTAAAAATATGCATGTTGTATCGGGACACCCTTTAATTTTTAAGATTATGAACTGTTTTTTAAATGGGACCAATCTGTAAGCATAATCTATCAGATTACTAAAAATTTTCAAAATCGGCGCAGAAATGTCTTAGTTCTGCAGGCACAAACATAAAAAAGCAACATTCAGTCGAATTGTATAACCTCCTTCTTTTTTTGAAGTCGGTTAAAAGTACTTAATTAGTTGGTGTATCCATATTTTTGCTTTTCCCAATAATTTAATTTAATAAATTTAATTTAAATCAACTGTCAATAGAAATTCACCACACTGGTGAATTTCAAAAGCTTTTTATTTATCAATGTTTCCACAGAATACCAACCGAACTTTTAGTTGATAAAAATCTTGACAAAATATCTTGATAAAAAATTTATCAAGAATTCACAGAATCGGGCTGTAAGTTCCTTTAGCTTTTATCAACTTTTTATACAAAAAATAGCATTTTATTATTGCCAAAAGAATTATTTATTTCTAAATGAAAAAAAAAAGTTTTTAAGCAAAATGAAACCATATGGAAATAATGTATTTAATATTAATTAAATTATCCTTTAATTATTATCAAAAACATAATTATTATTATTCTCTTTAATGTTGTGCTCTTATCCATTTACTGTTATAATTTAAATAAATCAGTTGCTTCGTCTACTATTTTAACTGTGTTGTTAACATGACATTATGAAGTCGAAAACAATAAATCCTTTTTTTTTCAAGTGTGGCATTTAGTTTAAAAATTTAATTTTTTAAAAATTATCTCTCTGTTCATCTGTATGTCTTTCAACACATTTTGTTTTTGAAATATTTTCATGAAAGAAATATTGCATGTTTTGACATCATTATGTCTCTAACGGTGGTTCAGGCTTTCATTTCCATTTATACTCCTCGTTTTTCTCTCTCTCTCTCTCTCTTTCTCACTCTTCATAGTAGCATTATATAATAAAAATATAACTAGTGTCCATGCTTGATATCCTCGCATACTTTAAGTCCTGTAGTACAATTTTATTCTTGATTTATAAAATCAAAGTTTATATTATTTTTTTGTTTGTTTTTGTATAAGGACTGATTTACATTTTAAATACATGACCACTCATGACGCTTGTAATGTTGATGTTTATGATAAAAGCATGTGATACCATGTCACCACATATTGACTATCAACATGTGCTGTTGAATAACATGATATAACAATAATAATTACAAAATATACAAGAAAAAAAAAGTAATACTAAGATTTTATGCGATTGAATGCACTCATAACTATGGAAAATTAATGAGACAGGCGTTGGATTATTCGAGTTAAAAAGATATTTTACCTCGATGTACTTTTAATGATAAACACTTTATTTGCTTTCAAAAGGTTTTTCATAAACTTTATTTAAATTTGAATATCTTTATAAACGATTTAAAATTTTTTTCGAAGTAAACGATTAAACTCTTACTCAACGAAAATTTTAATTTAATATGTGTAAGGTTGGCAGATGATTTTATTTTTAATAGAATAGAATTGAATAAATATTTAGTTTAGTTTAGTTAAATAAAAGATATATTTAAATTTTAATCGAATAAAATTTTATTCGGTTTCGATTTTATTTATTTCGATTAGATTTTTATTAAATCGAAATTCCAAAAACAACATTAGTTTTGAAAGAAAGATTATTTCATTTTTCAATTTAACCGACTAGTAGCTGTTTAAATTTTTTCGAATTAATTTATAATCGTTAAAAAATTCGAATAATATTTCTTAAGCGAATAAATTTTTTTTCGCTCAATTAAATATTAAATAATTACTAATTTCTAATAATTTTTACTTTTGTTTTCTTAATTACACTTGCTACATTTTTTTAATCGATTAAAATTTTTATTCGAATATTTCCTAAGCGAACAAAAGTTAAATTATAAATATTAGTAAGATTTCTTCTCCCAAAAATAAAATTTTCTTTAAACTAGTAGAAAATATAACAGTAAAAAATTAAAATGCCTATAAGTATTAAAATAATACATTTATTTGCCTACACGAATAATATAATCGGTTAAAAAAAGTAAATTAAACCGAGTTTTCTGCATTATGTAATTATTTTAAACAAATAACTTAGTAGCTTAAAAGCAAGCTTACTCTATTCTCATACGAATTAGCTAAAACTTGGATTCGAGTAATTTTTAAATAAATAAAATTTTACTCGTTAAAAACGCAAGAAAAATTTCAAAATATTTCTATGATTTACATATAAAAATTGTGAAGTATTTTAAATTTTTTGAGTATTTTACTATAATAAAAGGCAAAGGAAAATCTTTTAAAAAATCAAAATTATTTGGCAGCAATATTTTAGAGAAAAGTTAAATTATATCAGATAATTGCAGCAGTTTATTTTGCTGAAATGTTATTTCAGAAAAAAATTTACTTTATTCGAATAATTTTATTCGTTTAAAAATTATTATTATTATTTCAGCGAAAAAAATTTACTTTATTCGAATAATATTATTCGATTAAAAAATTACTAAGGAAAATTTTGAATCAAATTGATAATACAATTTTCTTCATTTTGACCTGACGATTAAAAAATAAGTTTGTACTGAAATTTATGAAAAACTTAATTAAAAATTTAATTAAAATTAGTCCTTTTATCCGCCAAAAATAACAGGAAAAATTCGATTGGAAAATCTACGAATAAATAAAATTCAATCGGAAATAGCCGGGTTTAATACTAAACCTTGTGTAATTCAAATAAAACAGTCCCCTTAATAATTAAAAATCATTTATTCATTCCAACATATTGAATAAGTTTAATTATGGAAACAATATTTTGTAACAGTCGTCAGCTTAAATCATGTGTTTTATACCTAAAACCATTTAAATTTGATACAATTAAGAACAATTAATTTTTTGGTTTTAAATTTTTTTCCCTTTTTCTTCAAAATTTTTCATTTTACAACTATTCTAATTTCTTTTAATATTTTTAATGTTTAAAACTGTTTTTTTTTTTCATTGTTATGTGCAACGAGAACTATTTACTGCAGACACAAAAACTGTTTTTTGTGTATTAAGACTTAAGTTTAGCAGAGATTTGCTTTTTTATGGACTACAATCTCAGTCCTTCAGTAATAATTTAACGTTAAGATGTGAGTGTGTGTGGGCTGTTTGTGTTAAAATAATTAAACACAAACATAATAATGTGTTTACATGTGTGTGTGTGTGCATTATTTTTTAAACGTCTACCACAACTAGTGTTTGTTAACCAAACAATAGGACAATGTTGTACCCTTCATGTGCATTCGTTTTATTTTGGTATCAGTTTATGGGCGAAACATAAGTACACACTCATACTTACAGTTATATGTTCCCTTACACTTTTGCCTCATATTTTGTTTTCAAAACTATTTCGTTGTTGCTGTTTATTTGTTAACCACAATTTCAATTGTATTTGTATGTTACCAAAAAAAAAAAAAAAAAGAAATAAAATCAACTGAGACACACATGTTGTGACACGACTACAAACAGAACTTTTATTTACTGCATCATAGTATTCGTATATAGTCAGTCGTGCCACCAGCAGTAGCACAAACGTGACAATACAATATAACTTAATTGTTAAACGCCATACAAAGAAAAAAAGAAAAAATAATAAAATTGTTTTTAAGTTACTTCGACCTTTTGTTGCCCTTATTTAGTGTTGCTATTAAAAAAGGGCTGCACCTACTTAACTTTAAGGTGAATTATAACGAGCGGACTTGTAATTTAAGGAACGGACGTTAAGTGCGGTTTGCGATTACTTAAAGAAAGCTTGAAATTTATAATTAATCTGGATAATAACAGAAAAATATTAGGGGTATTGCACTGTGGTTTTAGTTAGTTTGTACTTTCTAGAAAATCAGTTATTCGATTAATCATTAATTTTTATTCGTTTAAATTTGTTTATTTAAATATTAAATAATAGATAATAGATCTAGTAGTCTCTAATATCTTTTTTTAATTTTATTCCTTCAAAATATGATTATTTTTTTTAAATTTGCTTAAAATTTAACTATTATTCGATTAAACACTTTTAAAATTTTGAAGTAAGCTTAATAATTTTCATCTCTTAATTTTATTAAGTAATAAACTCTGGTATTTGTAAAAAGCTAATGCCTTATTATTCGTAAACTTTTTATTCGATTAAATATTTTATTCTTTACTCGGATCTTTCTAGTAATTACTCTTTTAAAATTCCACATTCTCGCAAGTTTAATTATAATCCTGTTTATTATTTGGGAAATTATTCATTAATGGGCGCTAAGGATCTATTAAATTTTTTTGTTAAAGTTAGGCTTCATTTATTTTGCTTCGCTACCCTCTTCGTTAAGAAAGAAAATAAATGTAAGCAAAAATCACCTCAACATCTTTGTTATTTAGGTAACACACCAAGGTAAAAATTTTGTTTGTTTTTTATTTTTAATTTATTCGGTTATTTATTCGAATTATTTATTCGGTTTTTTATTCGTATAAATGGTTGGATAAAAAACCCACTAATTCCAGAAACGAGAACAATTATTCATTGTTTTGTTAAAAAATAGTTTGTTTTATATTCAAATTTATTCGATTCTTTATTCGGTTTTTTGTTCAAATATGTAAACTGAAAATTTATGGAATGCAGTAACAATGCAATTAAAAATGAATTGTTATCTCTCTTATGTATTATAAATTTAAGTTAATATTTCTTCGATTTGATTTTTAAAATCGAATAATAATGACTTACTCTGCTTTTACTACAAGTGTGTGTTTTGGATTTTTATACAAATAACTATTTCCTTTAGTGACTTGAAGTGAACAAAAAAATAAAAAATAAAAAATAAAAAATAAAATTCACCAACAGTGAAACGCAGAATAATTAATTTGTTCTCCAAAACAATATTATTTTCTAATCCCTTAACTATTCAAATTTTGTACTTAAAAAATTATTCGAGTAGTAACTTGAATTGTTATCCCCATAAATAATGTTTTTTCGGGTTTTTTCAATTTTCCTTCGATTTCTGTTTATTGTGTGAATTGTTAAAGAAATGTCTTTGCGATATTTATCCGAATTTTTATTCGATTAAATATTCGAATAAATATTTTAAATTTTCAAGTTATAATTTTCAAATAAAACTTTTGCTAATAAAACATCTTTCTGGTCAATATAAAAATTTTTATTCGATTAAATATTCGCATAATCAATTTGAAAAATAGATTATAACTTTAAAATAAAATTATTGTTCATTGTGTGAACTGTTAATGAAATATATGTCTGATATTTATTCGAATTTTTATTCGATTAAATATTCGAATTATTAATTTAAATTATAAGTTATAGTTTTTAAAAAAAATTTTTTTTGACAGCTTTTAAGAAAATATTTTTCCGATTAATATTCAAATTTCTATTCGATTGAATATTTGAATTATATTTCTTAATAATAATTTTAAACTTTATAATAAAATTATTGTTCATTGTGTGAACTGTTAATAAAATGTCTCTCCCATCTTTATCTGAATTTTAATTCGATTGAATGTCTGAAAAATCAATCTAAATTTTGTGTTATAATTTTAGAATAAAAATTTCTTTTTATTATCTGAACTAATAATTCAATGCCTATCCAATTGTAATCCTAATTTTTATTCAATTGAATAAGCACAAAATTATTCTTAATTTTAAGTAATTATTTCAAAACAAAAATTTTTTTTCATAATGTTAAGTGTTAATGAAATACCTCTCTGATGTTTATCTGCATTTTTATTCAATTAATTATCCGAATAATTAATCTAAATTTAGTGTTACGATTTTCGAATAAAACTTTGTGTTCACTATGTGAACTATTAATAGAATGGCTATCCGATTATAATTTTCATTTTTTTTCAGATAAATATCCGAAAAATCAATCAAAATTTTAAGTAGTTATTTCAGAATAAAAATTATTGTTCATAATGTTAAGTGTTAAAGAAATACCCTCTGCTCTTTACCCGCATTTTTATTCGATTAAATATCCGAATAATTAATATAAGAGATTAGTTATAACTTTAAAATAAAAATTATTGTTAGCTATTCGATTAATTATCCGAATTTTTATTCGATTAATTATCCGAATAATCATTCGAATATTTATCAGAATTTATATTCAACTTTTAACATTTTTTTTAGTTTTTCTTAATTAATTTATACTTTCTTTATTCTTCATTTTTATACATGACGTGCAGCTATTAATTTCATGTTCAGGGATTTATAACTAAAACTAATCAATATTTTTCCTCTTTCGCTAACTATTTAAACCAAAGAAACAACTATAAAAATTGCTGTACTTGGTAAAAAAAAAAATACCAACAACGATGTGTTTGTCTCATTTTACTTTCGTAGCTACATTAGAGAAATCATGATAATACGGCTTATTGTTTCTTTATCCTACTAAAAAGTTAGTGGTTTGTTTGTGAGTTTTTTTTTTATTTTTGTTGTAGTTTATTGTAGTAATAGTTAGTTTTCTTTTTGTATTTCTGCTAGGCAAACTTTTCTCCAGCTTTAATTTTTAGTTTTTATGCTAAATGAGTTTTAATTAGTAGCCTTTGGTAAGGTAAAAAAAAAAATTAAAAAAAAAATCCTGGTAAATATTTTTTATAATACAAAGACCATATCGCGTAGCAGAATCTTTATGTTAAATGTTGAGGTATGTGTGTGATATGTATAAATTATGATAGTTGAGGAAAAGTAGTAGCACTTGGTATGAAAAAGAAGTGAAAAAGTGCGCCTCTTAACCCATAATTTACCAATTAAATGCAAAACAAAGTGTATTCACTCTACATGCTTAAATGTTGTTTAACATCCTGCAGCTATAACAGTCATTTTATGATGTGTCGTATAGCACAATTAATCCATCCTTCTTTCCCTAATATTACCCTGCTGCTCTTAGCATTTTCAGTCAGTTAGTTAGACAAGTCATTCGTTGCTTGTTAAAATTCATCATTTGATTTTAATTTTCTTTTCGTTTTTTTTTTATTTGAATAAATTATGTCAATGATTTGTTCTTTCTGCCATGGAAAAATAATCTTTATTTTATATAATTTGTCATGGTTTGAGGAGTTTCTAACTTTTTAAGCCGTCTATTACTTTTTATTTTTTTTCTTGTTGTGGAACATTTTAGCATTTTTCAAGTTAAAGAATGACAAGCGGTTATTTCCTACTGAGTAGTTTTGATTGAGAGGTATATTCTCTTTCTTTCTACAAATACTAAGAACATCAATTTTTACATGCTTGCCTAGCTTATGGGTCAAGTCTTGGAACAAGTAGAAGTCAGAAAAAGCGATGTCTGGTTGTTGTATTTAACAATATGATAAGACTATGGTTACCTTAACCATATTTTTTTCGTTAAGTTTAGGTATACAGTTCGCATGTGGAATAAATTTCCTTCAGAGATTTTTTCTGTAAATTTCTATGTTAAAGATTTATAATCAAATGTTTTCATGTGCTGTGGCTTGCATGACAAGAGGCCATTTCCTAAGTCCTTCTCTGAGTTAGAAAAAATAACTTTTTTTTGGCCTGTTTATTATAACTCCCTCATACACCCCATAATTAAATAATTAATTTAACATTTACTTGATTGAAGCATATTTGTGTTAATTAGAGTTGGTTCGTGTATTTTAACTTACGAATCTTGGGTTTGAGTTACAATGAAGTTATCCTTTCTTGAAATATTTGATCTACAAAAATACAATTTTATTTGTGATGATTTTTATTTTTTTCTAAATATTTTTATTCAGAACCCAAACTTATCTGCCTTAATTCTGCTCATTTTAATTTTAATATTCTCCATTACAACTCAATTAGTTTAATTGCTATTCATTTAATATTTTCAAAATATTTTAAACCTTGAATTAATGATTTATTATGAAAACAATTTTTCGCATTTTTCATTTTATGAAATACTTTTTGTATTTAAATAAAACATGATGATGGGCAGAACTCTATTATTTTTATTCATTCATTTGCGAGAACAACAAGACCATCCTCACTCATAAATTGCAAATGAAAAATCCATTCGGTTTTAATAATGAAAAAAGGGAAAAGAAAAACCACGTTTAACAAACAGCAGTAGTAAAAACATTTTATGGTTAAATTTCCGCTACATTTGCTTTTCATACCAATACACACGCTCTCTTTCATATACACACACTCTCGCACACACTTATTTCAAAGCAATGAAAGCAAAAACAAAGATAGTTCCCAACATAATGCATTTTAATTTATGACCAAAAGCATAAAGAAAAATCAGAGCAAAAAATATTAAAAATTATAAAATTCAATGTTTTTATTTTTCTTTTTTTTTTATTAAAAATGAAGCGCATGAGCACCACTATAATGGCTCAAGAGAAATTTAAAGAGAGCAATGAAGAAAAGAGTCAGTGTAAAACAGCATATAGGCAGCATTATAAAAGTGTGTATGTGCAACAACTATATATAAAATCACTTTTTTTAATAGTAACAGTACTTAATTGAACATTTTTTAGTACTCTTAGAGTACCAACAGTATAAAAAAAACTTTTTTATGAAAATAAAAAGATACAGTTTTTTTTAGGCAACATTATCGTATTTTTTCCTAATGTCCATTTTTATTGAAATTGCGCTTTTAGTGAAATTTAGTTAAGTTTTAGTGAAAAATAATAATTAAGAAAGTACCAATAATGTTTAAAAAATTACTTTTAAAAGGTACCTATTTAAATAAAATCCTTTTGAAAATCGAATTATAAAGAAATAAGACATTTTAAAAGAACATTTTTGTAAAAAGTATCATCGTGGCCAAGGTTTAACAAGGAAAGGTTATTTACATAAATATCTTCGCAACAAATGTACCTGATAAAGTTCCTGGTACAAAATATATTTTTTAAGAAATATTTTCTAAGAAAGTGTTTAAAATGTTTTTATTTAAATAATTTTAGAATGTGCATTTTAAAATAAAAAATTGTCGGAAATCAATTACCTTTGAAGTGAAGTACCTTTAACAAAGTACCTTAAAATTATTAGAAAAAATATTTCAAAAAGTACTTTTCAATAAGTAATTTTGAAAAAAGTACTTTTGAGAAAATGTTTTGAAAAAGTACTTTTGAAAAAATACATGCTAAAATAAAACGTTTTGAAATATTAAATTTAAAAAAATAAAAATATTTTGTCGAGAAAAGTACCTCTATAGTGGGAGTAAAGCAATGATTGTTTGTGTGAAAGTAAAACGAAGAAAGGATTACTTAAAAAAATACATTTATAAAAAAATGCATTTAAAAGCACATTTTAAAGTACCTTTGAAACAAAAAAAAAATTCAAAATTATTTAAAAATTTAATAAATATTTCTTAAGAAAAGTACCTGAATAGTGTATATGTAAAAAGGTGGGGCTGCTTTATAAAATAAGTTTGCAAAAAAATCTATTTAAAAGATTAATTTTATAAAATACAATTTCTTAAATTTCAAAAAATCATTAAAAAGTTAGCTTGACAATCAGTAATTGAAGAAGTAGAACTAAACCCTTTTAAAAAAATTTAAATTTTAATAAAACCACTTTTAATACGTTTTTAAAAGGTACTTTAGAATCGTTTTAAATAATTATAAATAACTATTTAATACAAGTACTTTCAAAAGTACCTACTAAAATAAAACGTTTTGAAAAATTGAAAATAAAATATTTAAAAAAAAGTACTTTTTTGAAAAAAGTTCCTCTCCAGTGAAAGTAAGATATATTTTTCAAAATACCTTTACAGAGATTCTATTGAAAAACATATTTTTTAAAAGATTCTTTTTAAAAAAGTACTAAAAAACATTTTTAAGAGTACTTTTTAAAAAGTAGCTATTAAAATAGTACTTTTTGTAAAATAAATTTTGAAAGAAAGCGTGCATATGAACGGACAAGCGACTGATAACAAATATTCATTTTTGTGTATGGTGGAATTTTATATTTTTGTTTAACCAATTGATAACAATTTTTGGTTGCTCATACTGCGCTGCAGCAGAAGTTATGTTAACCCTCATGAAGCACACAAAAATAAACTGAATGAGGTGTGTTTTGTAGAGGGTGGTTTTTAATGGGTGGTATGGTAAGAAAGATAACTTCCAGCCGTTATGATTAAAAGCAAAGAGTAAGATTCAAAGAAACATAAACAGTTTAGTAGTTTAATAAACGAAACGTACATTTGTGGGGGATTTTTTCATAAGGAAAATTTCACCGCAGACTTGCAGACGTTTCTTGAAAAAGCCATAGCGAAAAATAGTTAAAAAATTTTATAAATTTATTAAAAAAAAAAATACTGTAAACGGTTGTGAATACTAAAAAGAAAATATATTATTATTAATAAAATCTAACAGAAATTAAAAATGCAGAAAATAATTGCTGTTTGAAAATATAAATTGAATTAAGCAAGTGTTTCAAAGTGTTTCCCTTTTTTGGGGTTTCTGCTAGTTGCTAAAATTTGTGTGTGTATTTTTCTGCGTAAATCAATAAACCGGGAGGGTGGTTTTATTTGCTTGTTGTTATCAATTTTAAGCTAAAGCCGCCTGTAAATATGTTTTAACATCACATAATAAATAAAATAGACAGTCACAATAAGAAAACTAAAATAAAATTAATTTAAATAAAAATAAATCAAAGAAAAAGTTTAAAACTTTTTTATTTAACCAAAAGTAAAAAAAATCAACTATTTAAATTCCCTTAAAGTGCTAAAACAAAATCTATATTTAAACAGCATACTTTTAGGCTTTTAAGTGTTCCGATTTTTTTCCGGCTCAAGGTTAAAGTTTTGTTTGAGTTTGTGTTTCTTTTTTTATTTTTTATTTATTCTTTAGTTTTGTGTTTTTTTTCACCTGCCAGATTGAAAAGCTCTTTGCTTAAACACTATATGCTTTCATCATAAAAATTTATAGAGCTCTAAGGACTAAAAGTGCCTGTTTGTTCTTCTCTTTTTTATATATTTTTTTGCTTTTGATAAATAGAAATTTCACCTGAGCATTTAGTTTTTAATCATTTTTATAATTTTTTTTCATTCCTTTATTTTTGGTATTTTATATTGTCGATAAAAACGTCTGGGGGCACTTATTTGCCTTGAGTTAAAAAGTTTTACTTTTTGTTCATTATAACTAACAGTGTAAATAAAATTGTGAGCCAAAAAAAAAGTGAAAATAAAAAATAAAAAAACAAAGTGAATATCTAACAAAAAGAAACTTTTTCAATTGCATACTTTTGGACAAATACAAATACTTATTTTTAAAGCCTACTTTTAGGCTGAAAATAAATTTTATTTTGAAAAGTGAAAAAAAAGTCTAAGGTTCATTTGTTGTTACAAAAATAAATTAATATAAATATCAAGAGCAGTTTAAATTTTTTTTGTTAAATATGTTGTCTGCGTAATGTATCCTTGTCTGCAGATTCCAGAAAATTTCTAGTATCGTTAAACTTTTTTATTTTAACTTGTAGTTATTTTCCTAAAAACAGCGTGTCTTCGAAAATAACTTGTTTTTGAAAGAAATGTATTGCTTTTATCCCAAAAGTTCCGAATGTGACGAGATTAAACCTGTGAGTTTGAGACTTAAAAAAAAAGAATGATGAATGAATTATTTAGAATAAGTTAGATGCATTTTGGCAGCTCTGCGCTTAATTAATTCTTCTCAACACTTCCTTATTATCAAAGAGCCGATATAATTTCATGACTCTCTGAACTTTTTAACGGGTTCTAGTTCAATCTCATGCGCTTACAATAATTAATTAAATTTTTTCTGTTCCTGAAGAATATCTTTTTCAAATAAAAAAACATTGATCATGTTTTTTTCGGTGAAAATACACAGCTTTGAAACCTTTCTACAATATTTTGAATACGGCTCGCTTAATACATGAAGAATCAAATATTTTTTTAGAGAATTTTACTCAATATTTGGATAAAAAATGGCACTGGGTCATAATTTTTTTTTAAATGCGAATAACTCGTTCATTTTAGACATAAGTTACACATTTACGCATTATTCTGCAGGCTTTAAGACCACATGTAATTTTTTGAAAGCGAGCAAGCAAAAGGAAATTCGCAGGTACTAGGAACGCCGTCCCTGTCTCTATTTAATATAGATGCTTCGCTAATATGCTTAAAAAACGCTGTATTATTTTGAAAACATTTTAGTTCTATCCCACTGTACACCACTAATTCCTCCGGGGGTACTTCGAGTCTAGCTGAGAGAACATAGGCTTTGATACAGGTATCTTCGGGGTATAGGGTCCCCCGGTGTGCAGGCACTGAATCTGGAGAGACAGTAGGATGCACCTTAAATGATAATAACATAAAAAATATATTAGCAATAAATAAACTGGCACCACAGGAACCTATAGCCCATACAGAGAGCCGCCCCTCTCTGTAGCCGCTTTTTGGTCAGGTTCCTTCGGGGTACACGTGGTGGCTGGGGTTAAATGAAAGTCTATATCTGCGGGTCTGGCGCGAAATAGATGGAAGTGTGCTGTTGCACTCTCAACAGAGGAGTTTATGGGTAGGCTCCGATCCTTTAGCAAGTTGCCTAGAATATTGGTTTGACCACCGTCTGGTAAGGGCTACGCGCCAGATACAGACGTTAATCTAATCACTTATCCTATACACCATTAATAATATTAATATTCTGTTGTTGAGGTATTGAATCTGGTATCAATAGTCTTCCACTAAAAACGGCGCCTGTTGCAAATGCAGATTTCTTTAAAATTTCGTCAAAGGAGGCTTTGCAAAATATTTTTCCTTTAAAATGCAAGCAAAAGAAAAATGTTTTTGAAGAAATATTTTAAATATCAAATGAATAAAAATAAAATAAAAAACCTTCATTTAGCTAATCCCTCATGCATATGCAATAATTTATATTCTTTCTATATACAAATATTTTATAACACAAACATACTTTCAGGCTTTAATATTTTATAAATACAAAACTCTATTATCCTCTTAGTTTCTGCTTTTAACTTAAAACAATTTACTATCTCAAATATCAATTCATTAAAAAATTAAATATATCTCCACTGATAACAATGCTTTATTCTTTAAGCATAAAATTTATGGATTTCCTGTTCTTTTTAGCTGTTATTAAACTTTTATTAATCCTTACTGCTCTGCTAAACTAATAAATTTTCATAATTTATAACTTTTTTATATCTATTTTCGACCACTTTTTAAAATGAGAGACAAATTTATTAAAGCTAATACTTATAAAGTGTGCATTATATATGTCTAAAATAAATTTAATCTATTTTTAAAAATGCATCCACTAAAACAACGATCTAACACTACCACCACTGTGGCATAACTTAAGGCGGGATCTAAAATACAAACACGAAAACAAAGAAAAAAAAACATTAGAAAAACCAATTTTAGAATTGTTATTTAGTCATGCAAAAATATATAACAAATAATTTGTCAGTATGTTGCTATTGATGCTGGTTTTGTTGTTGTTCTTGTTGTTGTTACTGTTATTTATCATACCCAGGGGCTTTTTCTTAGTTTGTATATCTATGATTGGTGTGATGTCAAACTAATATACTGATATCTATAATAATAATAATAAATATTCCATACACATTTCGGGGGCTCAACAAAACTTGAAATATTTTTGAAAAATTTTACTTTTATTTCAATAAAAGAAAAGTCAATAGATTTCATATGAATTTGATAAGGAAAATGAAAATAAGATGTTTGTAAAATTTTTTATATTTTTAATTATTTAAAAAAGGCTTAAAAAATTGGTCTAAGGATTATCGATATAAAGAAGAAAATATTCTAAACAAAATATCTTTATAAAGAGTTTTTTTTAAGCCCGATAGTATTAAAATTATAAAAAAATTAAACTAAAATAACATTCAATTTTCTTTAAAAAATATTTTTAATTCGAGAGACCAAAACATGACATTAAAAAAAGGACAAAGATTTCGGGAATATGGCCACCGAAGCTCATTCTGGACATCCAATATTAAGTCTGTTTTTCCACAATTAAATCACGAATAACATGAACAATATCGGCTTCCAACGCGTCTACTGTTGTTAGTTCATCAGCACGTTATCCCGCAGGAAATAAGCGACAGTACAATCTTTGAGGCCAGTTGACAAGTCCATTACTCGAAATCATTTTATTGCCAATTTTTCATTTCCATAAGTTGCGATAGTTGCGATCTCTGTGTAACACGTTAAGCCATTCTTTTGAACCCACATCTTAGCTGGATCAGTATCATCCATATTTTCAAACAAAAAATAAATGATTTTCGTGCGGTAACGATCATCATTGATCGTAACCCGAACTCCGTCCTCATTGTTTAAGAAATAAAGTACAATGATGCGGCCAGCATGGATCTGTATTTCGTGGACTTAATTCCTGCACCGACTGGATCTTATACAAGTGTACGCCAAGATCTTTATGCAAAGTTGTTCACTTACAAGACAGTGAGAGAATGAGAGAGAGAGAGAGAGTCGGAATTAATGCAACCAAAAGTTCTTTCTCCACACTTTCGTTTACCGCGGCGAAGATATTCTCTTTAGAACGCACACTCTGTTGACGTGTTGGTGTTATTGCATTATTAAAAGATCATGTGGTATGAAATATATTAACAGGTCGACGACAAAATTTTGTGGCATTGCGAAGAATTGAAAAAAAATTTAAGTTTGGCAACTTGAGTTAGATTAAACATTGCTAAGCGAATATGCACATTTTTCACATTGAAAAGTCACACGTGATTGTTAGAAAACACAATAATTCTTTAACGTATAACTCCTGGCAGAGCTTCCTGTAGCAGTTGCTACTATATAGTGGGATGCAAAAGCAGGCCACTAACACTGTGGGAATTTCTTCGACTCCATTTGCCCCTTAATGATTTCTTGAAACCGTTTGGAAATGTAAGGGTATCTTACTTTTGTTGCATATTATGCTGTTATTAGACTTAATTTGCGACTATAATTTTTTCAGAGTATCGGTCTCCCTTTTAATCTCAGAGGCTCATGCTAAATTAAAGTAAAGCTGCAAGCTTAAAATTAGTGTGTCCGTGGACCTGGGCCTAAACTTAGTCAGTCTCTTTCTTTTGCAGGCACTCTATTCAGATATGGTCTTCTTCGATTTTTATCTCGACCCTGTGATGCTTAATGTCTCTATGAGCTGCCACTGGCGCTAATATCTAGATTAATGTAGCTCGAATATCCAAGCGCCTTTCTTTGTTGCATTAGGAGCCCCTTTAAATGTAAAGCCGTCTTGTAAGGTGTTCATATCCATCTTTGCCGGATTCCCCCATTAATCTGTAAAAAGGAAGGAAGTCCGGCTTTACTGACTTATCTAATTAGTTTTCGGAGACTTGCTGTGCTTCCTTGGCCACCTCTGTCAAATGCAATTCATAAAGTAAGAGTAAGGTATAGCTTTGCCTAAAGTGCTTTGCTAATCTCGACTAGATCTTCCTTTCCAGGGTTCAATACCTAAAGGGTAAACAAGTCACCCTATTGTTCTTTCCGCCTGTCACGGCCTTCTATCTCTATAAGCTTAATAGGCGAACCTTTCAAATTTTCAAAGAAGTTCTACTGCTATAGCTGTTATAAAAAAGCAACTACTAAAAATTAAGAGGCATTCCGAAAATGACGTATTTATCATAAAAATATTGTTTTTTTAATGTGACAGGCAGATGCGTTTATTAATAAATTACCGGGAGCCACCTCACGCAATAGTATCTGTTACTGAGCCTCGAGCTTAAGGTCTCAAGAAAACAAATCCATGCAGCTTGCAAGTGCATGAGATATTTCCTGACCAATTGATTAAATTTCATATCTAAAAGCGGAATTATTTACCAAATCGAAGACCGATTTTAGAAAGTCTAAATGAGTCCGCGTTGAAATTCGAATCAAAAGAGATTAGACGACAGAGTTCACATATGCCAGCAAAGAAGTTTAGACCATTTTTTGATGCATTATTAAATCTTTATAAACTTTGAGACGTCCTTTAATAAACACCTTATAAAGAGTGTTTTTTTTTTTAAGCCCGATAGAACTTTAAATTGCATAAAATAACACAAAAAATTTAATTGTGAATGAAGAATTTTTTTATACGAAAGACCAGAACATACTGCCACCGCCACTGCTCATGACGAAGCTCAATCTGGACATCCAGTTTTGTGTCACCTTTTCAAAGTATGGTTGGTCGTATGTCACTAATAACACACACAATGTTGGCCTCCAAAACTTTAATTGTTGCAGATTTATCGGCATAAACAAGTAACTTCATGTGGCCCCACAGGAAATAACCGAGAGGTGTCAAATCGCATGACCTTAGAGGCCAAGTGACAGGTCCATGTGGCCAAATTTTTAGTTCAATAACTCGATGGTCTTCCTGAAACTACATTTCGTCCGGATCATTGTCATCCATATTTTCAAAAAAAAAATCATTAATCAGGGTGCGGTAACGATCTTTATTGACCGTAGCGTCAGACCCAGCCTCATTCTCAAAGAAATAAGGAACGATGATGCCACCAGCGTGTAAACCACACCAAACGGTGCATTGTTCTGGATGCAGTGGAGTCTGTAGGGCATGTTGAAGATTGGTCTCACTCCATATGCGGCAATTTTGATTATTAACAAACCCAGACGGCTCAGACGTACGATTATGTGTACCATAAAAATAACGAAGTCTTCTATAAGTTGCTCGAATTGATGACTGATTTTCAAAGTAAACTTGGATGATTTAATAGCGTTGTTAAAGCATGAGTCTATTCGTAATAATTTGCCAGTGTTTACTGAGAAAATAACAAAAAAATTTGCATCAAAATTTAATAAATTAATAACAAAGCTTCTCCTTAGTACCGAAAAACTTTTTAAGTTTGAAATTGTTAAAGGGTGGTTGGGTGGATATGGCAACTTTTAATTACAGATTGTTGCCACGCATGCTATAATTTTTTTAAAGTTAAGAACTGAGACATTTAAACACTGTAACAATACAATCGGATTTTTTCCTAAATGTTCTAAATATTTCACAAGATAATTAATAGACGGCCATATCTAGTATTTAACGAAAATAATAATTTTTAGTTCAGCCAAAGTTCTTATTTCGGAACTAACTTTTTTTTAGAAAGAAATTTATTTTTAAATGATAAAATAATTTTTAATGAACAATGAAATGCTTGTTTTATGAGGTCTTTTTACATTTTCACAGTTCCGTGTATTTATACACTGCGGATTAAATAATATTAAAAATTTTTTTCTTACTTTATAGTTAAAATTTAAGATTTTTTATGCTGTATTTTTTTTTCTGTTGAATCCTGCTCTAATTTCCAGAAGTTTACCATAAACAAAATTACGTTTAAATTTTTTCATACCAACAGTAAATAATGGTTTCTTTGAAACAACTCTTAACTCACCTTTATCTGACTATTTTCACAGCATATCCAAAAGGGATTTAAACATTTTTAATGGACGAATGTGTAATTTTACAATCTAAAGAAATTAAAAAAATATTTTTATTATTTCCGCTTTGCTGATTTTCTTGTACAAGTTGTTGGTGAATCTTTGCTCTTTGTCGACAATTATGGGTTCCTTAAAAGAACAGAACTATTTTAAATACTAAAGTTTTCAGGATTTCTTTAGTTCTTTTTATGGGAATATGATTTTAAAAGCTTTTATTTTTTATGGTTTTTTTTAAAGTTATAAACACAAAGAAAAACATTAAATGCAGGTAAAAAGATAAAGATGAAAATTGGATGTAAGAATTGAATGTGAGTTAAAAAATAAAAAATATTTTGTGAAATTTGAACTTTTTGGGAAGAATATACTCTTTATGATATTATGGCATTTTAACCAAAATATGTTATTAACTTTTACAATTTTCATTAATCTCTCCTTCATCTCTCTCTCCTTCGCTAATCTATCCTTCTTTAATTTTAGGGCTCAGTACACAAATGGTTAAAACAAAACCCTGTCCCTCTATCTCTTAAACCTCAATGGGTAATTTTTGAAATTTGCAATTTGCAGCCGCTATAACAAAAATAGATACTATAAATTAAATGGTGTTCCGACAATGACATGATATTAATAAAAATATTGGTATTTATTTAACTGTGATATTTTAACTGTGATAGGCAGACGTGTTAAGTTTTTACGATGTATGTAAAACCATGTAGGCTTTAGTAACAAATAAAAAAAATTAAACTAAAGGGTGTGCCAATAGTGGTGTGGTGTTAACGTACTTAGCTTTGTTTATGCCCGCTATTAAAACAAGTACAAGAAATTAAAAATAAAACTAAAATATAAAGGGCGTTATTTTAAGGTTTTTAACCGTAGTGGAGAGAGATTTAGAATTTACACAGATTATGTATAAATATGCCCGCAGTAAAAACCAAATGTGAACAATAAACTAAAAAATCAAAAATGGGTTTTCATAGAGGCCAGACAGTCATCGTAGAACAATAAATAAGAAAAAAATAAAGGTGCGAATTTAAAAGTGGCCCTCACATTATGGGGAACCCTTCGCGTGGGAAAGTTGATGCTGGAGAGTGTTCTTTTGTGTCATTATAAGTTTAAACTCCCTACTTTAGGTATAAAGATGTAAGACGCTGATTAACTACTTTGTTTGAGAATGGATATCATTCCTTCCAACCCAAGTTACCAAAAAAATAAATAAATTAAAAAAATTAAAAACATAAGAAAATTTAACATCAATTGAAAAATCGGCATGTTTTTAAAAATATATAAATTTTTTAATAACTGTTTTGAAATTGATTTTGGTTTAAGTTAGTTTCTTAATTTTTAAAAGCCTTAGAACCTTTTTTAGAAAAAAAAAATATTTTACAAATTTATGCGAATGTTTTCCAAAGATCTGGATCCCTACATTCTTCATCAGCATTCTTGGCATCTATCTATTATAGGTTGTTTACATTGTAAACATCGTCTATTAAACCAAATAACTTTGTAAATAAGACTACGCGGAGTATTCATATCAATATGATTTTCGTTGGACGAAGTCCACACACAAACCAAAATATTTCTTCACTAGTCTTTTTACAACTCGTGTAGAACATTTGTTTTTGCCTTGTATAAATCAGCGGTTAATCATGAATGCAATTTTTATTTTCAATAATTCTAACTTGTTTTGCGCTTAGCAAGATTGTACATGCGTTGTGCCTTGCATTTTTTTCAAAATTTATTTTTTTTTACTAAATTAGAAATTATAAATGAATTGAAATTGATTTTGGCTTACGTTAATTTTTTTAATTTTTAAAGTCCTTCTTTTTAGAAAGAAAAATTGTCTAACTTCGTGAGAAAAATAATTAATTTTTTTTTAATTTTATTAAAAAATCGTGTTTACTTAAGAATCACGATGTAACAAATTTATAAAACAACAAACAAATTTATAAATACTTTAATTTGCAGTATCACTAAAAATATAAAGGCTATGCATTTATTAATCTTACGCGTAAGAAATTTTAAATTTTGCCAAAAAGTAGATAATTCGCTAAAATACAAAAAATATGTAAAAAATAAAAAAAATTTACAAAAATAAAATTTGCTAAAAATAAGTTCATTAAAAATTTAAATCTTTCGCTTACAAAAAAATTATTTTTTTTATTTTTTATTATTTTTTGTTCATTTATTTGTTTATTTCATTACTTCTTTTTATTTTTCTTTATTTATTAATTCATTCATTTTCTTGCCTCAGATTCATTGTATTCTAATTTTCAAACTGTTTATTTAAAAAATAAAGCAAATCTGTAAGAGGGTAAACTTTTAATTGTTAGGTTTTTCGAGGTAACTGATACAAACAATGCTGATGATGGTTTTATAAGTATTAGGATTTAAATACAGTAATTTGTAGAAAACTTAAAAAGAATCTTCAATTACCAACGTAACTTTAGCAGAGTCTTTATTGAATTTTTCCAAATACAAAAATTGTTGTGCATATTTGATATAAAATAAAGTACTTAAATTATGTAAATTTTCCTTTAATAGTTTTAATCAGTTTTTCTATTCATAACATTAATAAAATATGTAATGAAATTATAAAAAAATCTTTTTTTAGGTAACGAAATTATTCTGCTTTATGTTGCCAACTACATTTTGAAATAAACTCGCTTCCCAAAACGAAATGTTGCAGTAAATTTAACAAAGCAAAAAATAAAAATATAAACTATTGCATTCTTTAGGGGATATAACATTCTTGCATATATTTAGTATGTTGTGAGTTAAAAAGACAAATGTTTGAGTTTTAGACAACTAAACTGAAAGATAAAAGAAAAACAAAAACTAAATTAAGTTTCTTTTTAAAGTGATAATTCTTGAAGTTGGTATTAACCATTAAGCAAGGATTTTGCTGTTGCAGCTCTAATTTTATGCGTCAGTCAGAGTAGTAATTCGTATATATTTTAAAGTAATTATCTATATATTTACATATTAACGTATGAAATTTGCCGCTGTTTTTGCTCCATTAAAGTTTTGTTTGTATTTAAAAGTGTTGCCTTCTTTTAGGTAAAATTTAATAATCCTCAAGCAAGGTATTCAGCTTATGTGTACTGCAAAATTTAATGTATTCTTAATTCTCTATTTATATATATTCTCTAGAAAATATATTTGGCCAAAATTCTATTTATAGGTTAAGGAAGCGTATTTCATATTCGCATTTGTCCCCTTAATTTAGTTTTCAAAAGTTACCGTTGCTTAATTCTGCACCCTTATATGAGCGTTTTCATGCACAACGTCATGAAATTTATTGTTGCATACTTACCGGTACATTTAACTCTTAACTCTTTTTTATAACAATTAATATAAATTGTTGCAGATTTTTTGTAGCAAATACTTTAGTGCAAGAAAGAAAAAAAAATAGATTTGAGTTATTTCTAAAAAAAAATATTAAGGCAAATATTTCTAATAAAATATTTTTGCAGATAGAATTTAATTGGCAAAATAAGCAATTTTTTAAACACGAAAATATTTGAAAAAATTGCAGTTTAACAATGTAGTTTCATTACTATAAAATTAATTAGAGATTAAAATTTTCTTACGGATAAACTTCGGAAGTGATTGGTAGTCGAGATAAATTTTCTGTTACTGTTTAACTTAACGGCAATAATAACTCTACAGTTGCATACTTTTAAGCAAAGTTTTTTTTTCGGTTTTAATACAATTTTTAATTGCATTTCGAGTTAAAATATTCCATTGAGTAATTTGTAAAATAAATATTTCTTATTGTTTGTTAATTCAGCATATTTTAAATGCACAACAATAAACAATAATTAATGACCCAGATTCATCATATTGCAATTTTGCCTGTGGTGTGGCTAAATAAATAAAATTTTAATTTTATTTGTAAAATTTTATTTTCGTATTGTTTGCCAATTAATGCACGCACTATAAAATTTACCTAGCAACGTGGTAAAAATTCCAGCATCCTTTCAGGCTTGAGTACATGTTTTATGCGTTAATGCTAAACTGCATACTTTGGGGCTGTTATATCTTGAAAGGGGTTGTTAAACGTAAATATTTAATATGCTTTAAGTTAAGAGATCTTTTAAACAGAGCGAAAATTCGAATTTCAGTTTTTATTTGTTTATTATTTATTTATCATAATTACTAACGTACTTAATTAAAATAAATAAAAATATTTTTTTAATTTTTTGCTTACCTTAAACCATTTAAAAAATATTGCCTACTTTAAGGATTACAAGCAATTCATTTTTGCGATAAAAGTTGTTTTTTGTTAGTTTTTTATTGGGATACAAATTTAGCAAAACTGCTAAAACTAATTAATCAAATAATTTAAAATTTTTTATGCTTTGAGGTTTTTTTTTACCGTTTTTTTTAATTTCTTAAATTAATTTTTTTAATAATTGTTGCATATCTTCAGTTCTTTTAATTACCTGCTAATTTATTCTTAATTCTCTTTCTTTATTATAATTCGAGTTCTTTGCAACAATTTTCCCCTAATTTCTTATAAATAAAACATAAAAAATGTAAATTTCATTTTATTACCATTTCCATAGATTCACAACAACACATTCACACACAAAAAAGTTGTTATAAAAATATCAACAGTCTGTCCCTGCTTAGCATAATTCATGTAATAAAAAAATATGTGTATAAAGAATTTGTAAAAGAAAATAGAATTTGTAACATGTATGTTGATGACGATAACAAGAGGGTGCTTTCATAAAATACTACACAAGGGTTCATAAATATTATGTTTGTAATACAACAAAACACAAAAAAGCAGAAATAGTAAAATAATATCGTATAAAGACAAAAAAAAAAACTCAAAATGCAACACAGCAAAAATAAGAAACAAAAAGAAAAAAAAAACAAGAGAAAGCCAGAGCATAAAAATCTGTTGAACTCCCACCCAAGGGTGGCTTTAAATATTATTAATCAAGCAATAAGAAAGCAAATACAAGTAAAGAAATTAAAACAGTTGCAATAATAGCAATAGTACTTAAATATATTTACGAGGGCAGTCGCAGAAGGTATTTTGAACATAAACTCTTGAATGTCTTATTTAAAGCAGAAAACATTTATTTTCGCAGGACTTTCTCATTTTAATTTTCATTAGAAGATACTTAAATTTTCTTTATCCAATAAAAAATTTGTTTGTTTGGAACCCGCTGAACCAAGAAAATTTTCCACCTTATCAAATCTGACTTTTTGCTTTTTTCGCTGGGGGACTGGGAACAGAGCTGAGAAATATTTGAGTTTTGCACTAAACAAAGTCTAATGTTATGCTCCTCTCGTAAAACCACGAGTTCAGTATAATAGTTGACAAGAGCTTGTGTGTCAGTCAAGATGTTACTATCCAAAATTGTCAGCTGTTATAGAACAAAGATTAAAATGAGGACCAATTCTAAAAACTTTGGCCCTTAAAAGTACCAAGAACAAAAAATCAACCATGCGCCGTAAGGTACTCAATTTACTCTTTTTGCGATAAGAGTGTTATCCGATTTCTACGTATCTCTACAAATCTATCTGTTTCTCTCTAATATTTCAGCAAGCTTGGACTGAAAGCCCGACAATTTAGCATTAAAAATTTTTATTGTACTTAAGATAATTCTAAGACTACCCACGAAACTACTTTAGAAGGTGTGTAAATATATGTATGTAGTTTTATAAAAACGCACCAAAAAGTATGCAACATAAAAAAAAACAAAATAAATTTTAAATGTAATAAAGCAAAAGCCGGCTTTTCCACAAAAAAGTGGTGGCTATAATTATTTAGAGAGATTTGGAATTTTCGTGGAGTGCAAGGTGAATTGGAATGCTTTGGAAATATTCTTTTCCAATTACTATTTTTTTCTCTTCTCTCTGTTTCTCTCTCTCTTACTTATTCTCTCTCAATCTTTCTTGAGGTTTATTTAGACACAAACACGTTGTGTTTTTGTTTATTTCCTTTCTTTAGGGGGATTTTTCATGTTGAATTATTTGAACTCCTTAAATTTTCTTCTACTCCTTACTCGTTTTTTCTTTGCTTAGAGATACATATGTGTGTGTGTGTGTATAAGTGAGTCTTTTTTATATCTTGCTTTACTTTGCTTTAGTTTGTAGAAACAAGAGAACTAGAATATAATTGCACAACCAACCACATAAACCCCTTCTCTTGTATTTGTTTAACAACCATTTGCCGGTTTAATTGTAAACGTTTTACTTAATATGTTTACAATTTGCCATGCGATTTTACTGCTAGTGTCAAAGGCTGATTACTGTTGATGTCGTAGCTATTGAATAGTTCGAATGAGCCTCAAAATACTTTATACTCTTTAAGTGTTTTCTTTTGTTCTTATAAAAAGTAAAAAATTGAAAAAAATGCACAAATGTAATGAAATAAGAGCGATGAAATAAAAATATTTTTTGACTAAATTAAAATATAATCATAAAAATGTCTAGTGTTGATAATTTAATTGTTTGCTTTTCTTTATATAAGTGGTGATTAATTTTAATTATATTTATATTCATTCTTTTAGTTTTTATTTCTTTCACTCATTAATTTAGTTTTTATTTGCTTTCTTTTGTTTAAGCCTTAATGTAGGCAATGAAAACTGTATTTACTTTTAACCTAAAGTTAGATACCAGAATAACGTGTTTAAATGATTGTCTATATATGTAACTAAATAAAAAAGGTGTAGAAACTAATAAAACAAATTTCAATAAAAAGAATAAAATAAAAACAATAAAAAATTGATTTCACTGGTTGTATATTTGCTTTTGCAGTAAAAATTTAGTTTATTAATAAAAATTGAAGACGAAATTTTTTTGACACTATTTCGAACATTTTTTTTTAGTTATTAAAGGAAATTGTGAGCATTCCGTATTGTTTAAAAAAAATATTCAGGCCTGTTCTAAAATCCACATGTAATTTTCACTTCATATTTTTTAAAGCATTGTTTTTGTAAAAAATTATTTTATAGCAACAAGGCTTTGAAAAATTTGAAGTGAAAATTTCGTGTGGAGTTCAGGACATGCCTGATTGTAAATTTATTTTTTTTTTGGACTATATAAAAATGTTTTCGAATAATCCACAACTATTTTCAGATTCTGAGTTTGATTCTTAGTTGCTTAATAGTTTATATTCGGTTATATGACAATTACTTTAAAAATTCGAGTAACTGCAGTCATATTTATTCAATATGTACTTCGTCTTTGAAACAAAGTTTTTAAAGGTGAAAGATGTTGAGAAAAACAATATGTTTTTTAATTATGTGAATGTAAAAATGCTTAAGTTAAAATAATAAAAATTTGAACATGATTTAAGCAATTCAAATGTAATTTCGAAAAATTGAATTAATTTTCGATAATTCGAGCAAATTTTCGAAAATTCGAATATGACTTCGAAAATTCGAATAAACCGACAAATGGAAAAAAAAATTTTTTCCATATTACTTTTAAAATTATCTATATATAATTATTAAATAATTTATTGTGGAAAAACTTACTAAAAGTTTTAATAAAAAATTAATTTCGAAAACAAATAAATAGGTTCATAATACCTTTTCTTTGAAACACTAAGAAAACAAAACGAATTACAAGCATTTTGAAAATTCGATAATTGCTTTAAAAATTAAAATATATTTTTAGCATTTATTCTTTTTTTTTTAAAAAGAGTAATCTTTTTAACAAACATATTACCCTAAAAGTTTTTCAGTTGTCTCATTTTTTACATTATTTTCTAAGTTAATTGTTTTGAAGAAATTTTCTACCATTTGTGCTAATTTTATAATTTGTAATCACCGAAAATACTTTCATGGCTTTTTGTAAAAACCAAAGGATTGGCTTAAAGTGTTTAAAAATTTTTTAATCATAAAACAATAAACGTAATTAACGCAGTTTATATAAAAAAAATTAGCTATTAAAAATTAAATTATTAAAAAGGTTTCCTAGTTACTCTCATCCTTTGAAAATATGTTTTACCAAATTAGTCTCTCAGCGCCACAAAGAAAAAAATTATAATTAATTTACTAACTAATTTTCAACACATTTATAAACACGTTTTGACCCCATTTCATTTTGTTTTACACAAAATTTATTTCCTTTCAGTTTTAAATTCTCTTTAGAATTCGGTGCCAACTCTTTTTTGTTTATTCAAGTGCTTGATACTTCAGCAAGTTTTCTAGAAACATTTCCTTAAGCTATGAAATTATAATAAAATTTCTAAAACTAATTTTTTTTTTGTTGGTATATGCAACACCTGCTTTCATAAAACAACAACATATGCAGCTTAAAAGCAAGCAAAACTTTAAGAAAATATGAAAATAATAGAATAAAAACAAAAAAATATATATATATATATATTTTTAGGCAGCAGTTATAAGTAAAGAAAAAGTACCTAGTAGCTTTATTGTATATCAAGAAGTTTCTTGAAATAATGCTTTAGTTTGTGTTTGCTTAACTATTGTTTAGTAGTAAATTTATTTTATAAAACTTATAAGTTTTCTGTTTATAAAAAATTTAAGATCTTAAGATCTGGGCCTAAAAGTATGCTTAAAGATTAAGTGAAAAATAACACAAAAATATATCTAAAACCATTCGACAAAATATTTTATCAGAAGATAATATCTAAAAAAATAAAATAAATTTATGCATCCTTTAAACCAGGCAATTTAATTATAAAAATTTGCCTAAAAATATGCTATAAATTTTAAAATAATTTAAAACGTTAAGCCACTGACCATGGATACATTAAAGTGAAGTTTTAAAAATTAAAAAAAAAAATAATAAATATTTTCAAACGCACAGCCAACCCTAAAAATTCTGTTTAAAATGTCTAACAAAGGCAATGATAGTGATATGCCAAAAATGGCACCCGAAATACCACGTTTAAATTCCGAGTTAGCCGCACAAGCTGCCATGAGAGCACAACAAATTCTACGCAAACAAGCCTCTCAGGAGGAACATCATATGCTCAATAATACTGGACCGGCTGCTATGGCAAACCATACAAAACTTTCTATGCAGCTGCCACCAAAGCCGTATGGCGCTCTGCCACCACCTTTACCACCACAACACAATAAACCAGTTCCTGCTATACCGGCACGTTCGGCCGATAGAGCCCCACCACCAGAGATACCACCCAAACGTCATAGTTTAAAAAGCTTGCCAGAGGGTTTTAATTTACCACCACCAGGTAGACAGCCACCACCACTGCCTAAGAAACCCGTTTCAGCACAAAGTTCGGCCCATAGCTCGACACAAAGTAGCGCACAAAACTCACCTCTAGCAATGGCCAAATTTAAGGATAAACCACCGGTACCCCCTGAAAAACTAGAAGCGAAAAGATCTTCGAATCCTTTTGATATGCCCTTGGATAAGAATGTACCCTCTCCGGCTCCGACACGGGCTAGTGATTTAAAGAAATCATCTACCGCTTCGTCATCTACAACATCTTCTTCGTCTCGTCTGTCTCCTACAGATGATTTTGGTTCCGAAGATGCTCTGAGAGGCATAGAAAGCGGCATACGCAACATGGAGAGAGCAATGCAAGAACAAATGAATTTACGCTCTTTTGAAGCTGCTCAAAGTAACTTTGATATGCAATTTAAAGCTGCTCTCAGCAGCGGAAATCGCCACATCTCTGGTGTTAATATTAGGGCCGCAGCCTATGAACGTAATTTGTCTTTGGATGAAAGTGCGATGGCTGCCCAAAATGCAGCAGCTGCTGCCAGACAATCAATTGAAGAAATTAAACAACTAAGAGCTCAAGCTTTACAAAATTCCTCTACCAATAATCTAAGTCAATTGGAGCAGTCGCAACAACAAGCCATGCGTTCTACGATAGAACATCATATGCGTTCCTTAGATCGTAATTTACCTCTTGAATTACAGTACAGTCGCCATAGACAACATGTTCCCTCCGCTGCTGCTGGTACATCTGTGGCACCAGCACAACCACCACCAGCCTCAGCTACTGTTACAGCACCTGTTGTGGTACCAGCCCCAACGGGGCCACTGCCTCTTAGTTCAGAATTTAGAGAACATATAAGGCAACAACTATTGGGTAATATACCCGGCACTGTGGTCCATAATACCGGCCAAAGTCCCGGTTCAGCTGCTGCTGCCGCTCTACTACAGCATCAAGCTCAATCGAGAGCCGCAGCGGCTGCTGTTGCTGCAGCCCAGGCTGGGGTAGTGAGCGGGCCAAATGCTGTAACAGCTGCTTTAAGTCGAGAAGAAATACGCATGCGTAGACGATCCTCACACGATGAGACCCAGATGTCTCAAGCTCCGGCAATACCGGGTATGAGTTCTTTCTTTTAAAATTTTATATTCCTTGAAATTTTTATTTTAAATGTGAAGAGTTGATTTAAAAATAAATTGTTGTTATAATTTTCGGTAATAACCGTCGTCACTGGCTTGTTTATTTTTTTAAGTGTATTATTGTTTACATTTTTGTCTTTTAATTTATTATCACTTTTTAGTTTACTATTTGAGAACATCTTCCATCATTTCTGTTAAAACAAATGAGTATTTAAAAACTGTATCTGAAACCTGTTTCGGGACAACAATCTTTAGCGGGTCTACTTCGAAAATTACAATCACATTATTTAGTTGACGTCGAAGGTTAAAAAAAACTTTAGCAATATGTTATTAGCTTCTAGAAATAGCAAAGATAGAAGAAGCATACAGCGAAGCGGTTCGTAGGAAGTGGAGATTAAAGGAAAGAGATGAACACTGCTTGCATCTTGCTATTAAAAGAACCAGTTTAATTGTTATAAAAGCCTTTTTAATAATTATTCGCAGAAATGCCCATCCACTTGGCAAAATCGTCAGTCCTATAGTATGCTGTAATTTCAACAGATTCCTAGTTCCACCTCGATCTAATCTGTATCAGATTAATCCTGCAATTTCGTGTGGAAATTCTTTTAGCATCTGGTGTGTGGAAGGTTGTAAGTGGCAACCTTAAAACGGCGCCTGTCGGTTTTAAGTAAGATGCCCATCTAGGCGAGCCTGTTAGCCTTGAAAATGCTTTTATTACTTGCATGTCCGGCAACCCCATCAGTCGGACATATCGCCATTTTATTTAACGATGTATGACATTCTTGCACTAGATAAGATGTTTTTTAAACACCTGTTAGGGACTTGATGGCAGCTTTAATATGAGAGATGACACGAATATTTCTTTCACGTTTTATAAATTTCCAAAGGTAATACTGCAGTATTCTCGTTATAGAAAAATTATATTCCGTGTTATAACTTTTCCCTTTACTACATTTCGACAAGGGTATATTTAAGTTTGTAATTCCGTTTGTAAATTCTCCAATAGCCATTTTCGACCCCAGAAGGCATAGTTCTTCTGCAAAGCAAAGTCGATCGAGCGATGTTCCTCTATCCATCCGTCCTTGTGTTGAAATCATCTTTGCCAAGACACTAGATTAGCTAGAGAAAATTAAAATACTGCGATCCATCAGACATAGTTTCAAAAATTTTGCTATTGAACATCAGCAAGATCGGTCCATAACCTTTGAGGCAGCAGGTAAAACACCACGCCTACCTCTTATTTTTTCAAGTCATTTGTAACAATAAAGTAACTTCAATCAAAAAATTAAAATATATGGGGCGATAGAGAATTAAAAAAAGAAAAAAAAAAAAAACATGTAAAAAATTGGCGCTCGCCCATATTTTTGGAGTTACGGGGCTCTGAAATGTTCATTTTAAAGCCTTTAATGAGATGTTTAAGGAAATACCAATAATTTTTTAAAACGCTTAACCCATTAAGAGCCGATACTATTTTTATGTATAATTGTATTTAGTTCTTATTTTTTTTTTCATAGATGGTGAAGGGTTTATAAGATTCGGCAGAGCCGAATACAGAACTCTTACTTGTTTGCTTTAAGTTTAAAGCACCATTAACTGCGAGTTTTGGTTTTAAATAAACTGAGGAAAAGGCAAGAACTGATTTTACTTCTCTGAATCATTTGTAAAAATATGGGGTATAAGCGTTGAGTTTCACCAAGATTTTCGATTAAAATACGGTGTATTTTGCTTAATGTATTGTCCATCTCTAATTTTTTTTCCAATTTACTTGCGTAGTTTTGGGGATAGAAGCGAAACGAATAAAAACAAATTAATAGTTTATTTAATGGTAACGTGTGCTATAGGTAGAACATTCTGCATCACAAGGACCAATTTCTTGACTAAATGGCGGGTAAGGTACTACTAATTTCTAAATAATTTTAAAATGATGGATTCGTTTCTTTTAATACTTTCTTCATGAAAATGAACTTATTTCGGTACAGCTCTTTTGACTTGTGAGATTTCCTTAACCGTGATTAAAAACTCAAAATAGTTTGGAAGCCTATAACCCCTCTTAACACAGAGCATTAGTTTGGCCCCATAGGTGTCAGTCTTCTGGTTAGCGATCTCCTAAAGACGTCTTTTGAGGGTCTAGAATTTCCTAGCATATCCATTTATCAAATGCCGTAACAAGTCGATACAGAAAGGACTTTCTTTTGTGGAGCTCTCAGACATGAAAAATTGCATTTCGACGTTTCTTTCAGATATTACTTCGTCAAGCAAACAACCTCCTTCCACTTATAAGTTTCTTAAGTGCTTTTAAATGTCTAAAAATTTCTGAGTGATTTCCGATTGGATAATTCAGCCTCAGGGGGCAAATTACGGCATTCGATATTGATCGAAATTTACTTTAAAATTCTATTAAAATTTTCATCTATATCGAGTTCTTTTCGCTAGGCTGAGGACGCTGTTTGTTATTCGTATGCCTACTGTATTTAAAACAGATGAGGACTTACAACGAAAATCTTTAAAACTAAAGCCCTGCATGAAACAGTTGGTTCGAAAATGCTTTAGTTTCATTCCGGCGCTCATATATTTACACAAAAAATAATAAAGAAATTTTTCAAATCCGAATTTGTCTTTTAAAGTTTACTTTCGCCTCTACGCATAAATACTCCACCTTCCCTCATGTAAAATTTAATTTAATTTAACTTTCATTCCCTTAAGTCCTTAGCCCAAGAACATAAAACAAACTCTCATGTCTTGTCCATTTTAATAAACCATTTTAGACTAAGTCCATATTGCTGCAAAATTATTTTACTTTTTATATTTCAGTATGTGTTTTGTAATATAAATCACAATTAATCTTTCCTTCTTTCTATATTAGAATTGAAACAATTTTCTTTAGCACCGCATTGTTCAGCTGATTTGGACTATATGCGTTGTTGTCTGAAAGGTAAAATTACAAAAAAAAAAAATAATAAAAATCACATTTTAAAACTCACCTCAAATTTTTTTTAAACCAAAGTAAAAAAACTAAACACTGAATTAATTTTATAACCCGAATTAAAAAAAAAAATTATTAAAATTAATTTTTTGGTGTTGACGCAAAATTTAACTCACTAGCCTTCTATAACGCAAAAAATAAAAGCAAAAGAACCCATTAAACCTTTACACAAAATAATGGGTTGACCCTCATCTAACCTGTTAAATTCGCAAATCTAAAAAAACAC
The DNA here is from genome assembly GCA_916610165.2 of Gymnosoma rotundatum. NCBI lineage: Eukaryota > Metazoa > Arthropoda > Insecta > Diptera > Tachinidae > Gymnosoma > Gymnosoma rotundatum. Next base: position 171,590,215 of record OU744336.1, on the reverse strand, counting down.
CATTTTTGTTAAACACTAATCCAGCATGGGTCTTTTTATTCACCATACTTAATCCTTTTTACCTCTCATGGGGTTTTATTTTTATATAAAAAAATATTAAACCAGCAAATAATCAATTGTTATTCTTTAATATTATTTATTCCACAGGGTGCTCCATTAATGTGTTTTAAAAGCTGTTAAAAACAAATTTAAACCCTGTATTAAGCACTTTATTAATAGATTTTAATTCTTAAATTCAAACTTTTTAAAAATTAATGGTTTTTGTTTAATTTATTTGTAATAAAATTTAAATTATAAAAATTATTAATTTATTTTATTAAATTCAAACTTTACAGTTACTCGTCTAAGAGAGCACTGGGATGAGACTTCACAATGTGTTCTACAAAGAGCGGCTCAACTTAAAAATATGCTCAGCGATTCCCAGAGGTAAGTTAAATGTAATTGTTAAAGAAATAAAAGTTGTAAGATAAGACTGACGAGAGAGAGGTACTCAGAAGGTAAATATCTTTTATTTTGGGGCCATATCTTTCTTAAACTACTATTTCCCGATTCAGGCTTTAGGTGATCGCTAACTTCTAATATATACAACTAAAGAATTAGTTGGTCGAGTTAGTAGCTTTCATATTCGGTTACGTTTTCCACGGTCTTTTATTTACTACACATCATGTAGCTATTCACGCTACACTACTGTGTTACTCCGACGAGACTCAAGCTAACCATCCAGACCAAAATGCCCTGTTATTCGTACATAGACTTCAAAATTGACTCTTGTTAATTTTCACCAAACAAATATTAAAAGAGAAGTAAAAAATGGTGAGCCTCCTGTAGTCATGCTAGTAAGCACGCTAAATACAAATCTAGTTGGCCAGGGTTCAACCCCTGCGGCAACCGAAATATAAAAAATCAATGTTTTTTTCTGCTTAATTGTTCTAAATACATATTAAGAATTGACATTACAGAATGCAGCCTCCTTCGTTGGTACTTCTTCACAGCACCTTCGCCGTCGAAGTAAAATACCTAACAAAATCAACAACATAATGCAGGCAGTGTTAAATTTAAAATGAAACATTTTCTATCCTATCTTTACCCTTTCACCACCTACCTGTCTTATTTCTTTTATCCCTTTCCGAAAGAATGTAGCACGGTTACAAAAATGCCTGAAGTGCTACATTTCTAATAAAAAAATAGAGGGCAGGCACTTTAAACGAATAAATCAAAAAGATAAAAATTTAAAATAAAGCGTTGTCAATACATTCTACGAAACCTTTTGTCCGTAAATTAACCTCGCACTTGGCAGATTTCTTTCTTATAAGGCGGGTTAACTATATCCATCTGCTAGTGAAATACTCAGTCATCTTATTACGAGAATTGCTTTCCTTTTTCTAATAAAACAAACTAATTAAGTTTCCTCCCATTCCAAACAACTTATCCATGGCAGCTGCAAAACAATAATTATTATATCCTTCATCACAGCTGGAAAAAGGTATATTTAAGTTTGTCATTCGGTTTGTAATTTCTACAATACCCATTTCCGATCCGAATTCGATTGAGCGATGTCCATCTGTCTGTGAATCTGTCTGCCCGTCCGTTTCTTGTTGAAATAAACTAGAGAAAATTTAAATACTCCAATCGATCAGACATAGTTTCGAAAATTTTGCTATTGAAAATCAGCAATATCGGGAAATGCCTTTAGAGCCAGCGGGAAAATACCACGCCTGCCTCTAATTTTTAATTCGTTTGAATGTTGTCTTTTAATATTAGTGGCCGCAGAACTCAGTCATTTCTGAATCAATTTAAAAAAGTTATGCTTAGAGATTGGTCCCGTTTCAAAAACAGTTTGTAATTTAAAAAACTAAAGGGTGTCCCCATAGGACATACATGTTATTTACGTGTATTATAAACTGTTAAGGACACCACTTAAAACTTTAAAAAAAAATTCGTATTACGAGGGCTGCTATATATAGTTCTGGCCTGGCATCACTGAGTGCTGCCAAGTGCAATCTGACATTTCCATTGGAAAGTTTGTCATTTTTAAGCATAATCGTACTGAAAACGTTTTGATGTACGACCATTATTTGTGTTGTTTACAGTGAATTGAAAAAATTAATATAGAAAAAAATGGAATTAACTCGTGAACATTTTCGTGCCATCATTTTACACAACTTTCGACGTGGATTATCACGACAAGAATGCATTGATGAACTTAAATCTTTGTATGGCGCTGAAGCACCATCCTATAGCACTGTGAAAAATTGGTATAATGAATTTAATCGTGGCCGAAGCTCGCTCAAAGACGAATTCCGTGAAGGTCGTCCAAAAACGACTGTTGTGCCAGAGAACATTGATGCCGTGCGTGAACTCATAATGCAAGATCGACATGCGACATACCGAGAGATAGAGACATCCTTGGACATTTCTTCCACCAGCATACATTCGATACTGCATGAACACCTGGCCGTAAAAAAGGTTTGTTTCCGTTGGATCCCGCACAATTTGAAAGTCGCTCAAAAAAGGCTCGTGTCGATTGGTGCAAAGAAATGTTGCAAAAATACGATTGCGGTGCTTCAAAAGACGTTTATAAGACCATCACAGGTGACGAATCATGGATCTATGCGTATGAGCCCGAAACGAGACAAAAATCGACCGTGTGGGTCTGCAAAGATGAGCAAAATCCAACGAAAGTAGTTCGTGGAAGAAGCACTTCGAAGCAAATGGTCGCCTGTTTCTTTGGCAAACTGGTCATGTGACGACTGTTCCGCTTGAGCAACGTAGGACGGTCACTTCTGAGTGGTACACTACAATTTGTTTGCCTGAAGTCATCGGAGAAATTCGAAAAACCAACAAGAGAAGACGAATCATTGTTCACCATGACAATGCGAGCTCTCACACATCGGCTCAAATCAGAGCGTTTTTGAACGGCCAAAACGTCGAATTAATGGGTCATCCGCCGTACAGCCCTGAATTGGCACCTAATGACTTCTTCTTGTTTCCGCACATCAAGAATAAAATGCGTGGTCAACGATTTTCGTCGCCAGAAGAAGCTGTTGAAGTGTTCAAAAACCATGTTTTAGAGGTGTCTCAATCGGAGTGGAAAAAGTGCTTCGACAACTGGTTTGAGCGCATGCAAAAGTGTATAAATCATGCTGGAGAATACTTTGAAAAACAATAAAACCATTTTTGATTAAAAATATTCGCGTTTTCACTATTAGGCCAGAAATATATAGAGCAGCCCTCGTACTCTAGCTTTTAATAGCAAAAAATAAGTCTTAAAATTAAGGGGTTTCCTAATAGATGACATAAATTGGCCTATATTGGCCTATCTTTTAAACCATTATTGACAAACGCTTAAAAATTGGATAGAATGTCGTTTATTGTGATCGTTATAATAAGAATAATTATAAATTAAAGGGTGCCCCAATAGTGCATTTAACTTAATGTATTTGGCCATACTTTTGAACAGTTGTAGACAGACGCTTGAAATTTTCAAAGAACCTTTATTCCTCAGTCCGCTATAACAACAAGCATAAAAATTTCACATGGAAATAAAGGGGTGTCCCAATATTAACGTAATTTGATGTATTTTGCCAAACAAACAGGAATAAAAACAAAAGTTAATAGGACGACAACCCTAAACAAAACTTAATTTTTCGATGACGGAAAGAATTTCTTACGCCAATTTTTTAACTATTGAATATGAAATCAGTGGTATGGTGCATGTGATTATTAATATATGGTGAAGGGCATATTAGATGCATTTAAGCCAAATATAGCACTTTTAATTGTTTCTACAGTCATGATGCTAATGGGAGTTGAACTCATGGCTAGTGATTTTTTGATTTTCAAGAAGCAGGCATTTCAACCAAAAAAACACTTCTCTGTTGCTCAACATTTCTTATTAAGTTTGTGTTTTTTTTGGTGTTCTGTTTGCACTTGCACAATAATTATTAGTGTTTGAAGTAACAGACGAATCAGCTCTCTTCTTTTGTAGCTAAGACAATATCTTAAAATTTTTATCGGACAGGATTAGCGTTTGTTTGTCAAATTTTAGTTCTTGTCATAGATCTGTAAAGGATGGCCAAATATTTTTTTATTTTTTTGGAAAATTGGAATAAGAATAATTTTATCTTACTGCTGTTTTTTTCTTTTTTAAGATACGAAGCAAAACGTTTGGAACTTGAGAAATGGTTACAACGTATGGAAGCTAGAGCTGAACGTATGGGTACTGTGGCTACCACTGCTGATATATTGGAAGCGCAGCAAAAAGAACAAAAGGTAATAAAGTGAAATGTTTATTGTCAAACTATACTTGTCTTTAGGGACAAAAATGCGACGCATATTTTAAATATTTTATTAAGAACATACTAAATCAGCATGAGTATTGCCACTTTTTTACACTCTCATTTACTTAAACACTTGATACTGACACAGCAGTATATTCAATATTATTTATGCAGTTCATAATGCGAACTCTATTTAAGCACAGCCATACATTTTAACCAGAAAAAGAGCTGCTCAAATGAACCGTAGTTTCTGAAAGTTGCGTTCAAAATTCGAATGTCTACAAACACTAGTCCCTGGGTTTTCTTCACACAACCTAAGTTCTTACTTCTGACACAATGTGTTGCATGAGTAGAGGTTATACCCTGAGTGCTAATGCTTTTCAAAAAATCTAATTAATTACTTCCATGTATGGAGGGATATTGTGTAGTTGACAGTCCTAATTATAAGGTTCCACAAAATATTTCTTTAATGGATTCTTAATTAAAAATCGTTTTTATCAGTTATAGTGTTAAGTATTATACTAAGAAAACACTCTGTGTAATTGACTGCTTTATTTATTATAGGAATTCTAAAACAAACTTTAGCCTGTCATTTTAATTTCCATTTTTTTTTTTATTTTTTTAGTCTTTTCATGCTGAACTTCATCAAAATAAACAACAATTTGAGATCTTTAATCAGTTGACACAGAAATTGATCGCTGTTTATCCGGCCGATGATACCACACGTATTAAAAAAATGACCGAAGCAATTAATCAGAGGTAAATTTTTAAAATAATAAAATAGTTTTTTTTTTCAAATATTCTTTTAACTGAATAAATATCTGTTTTTGTTAATTTAAGATATTCCAATTTAAATAATGGTGTTATCAATCGCGGTAAACAATTACATGCCGCCGTTCATAGTCTTCAATCATTTGATCGTGCCATGGATCAATTTTTGGCCTTTCTATCCGAATCAGAGTCGCTATGCGAAAGTGCTGAAGCTGAAATAGAACGTAATCCATTAATGTTTAAGGTAAGTCCAAATTTTATTTTTATTTGTATTTAAAAAATATAAGTTACAATAAATTAGCTGACAATATTTTAATATATCTTCCCTGAATTTCTTGATTGATTTATTTTTTTTTTTTAGTTTTTATTTATTATTCATCGTCCATTAGATTATAGAAATTGCTGTAAACAAATTTATATTCAATAAATTTTTGAACCCTTCGTTTTTTACAATGTTCCATTAATTTTTATTGTAAATTCATTACAAACTTCTTTATTAATTTTTTTTTGGCTGCACAAAAGCAGTTGTTTTGCTTCGTTTCTTTTTTAATATTTTTTTTAATAGATTCATGCATTGATTTCTAATTTATCAAACCAATTAAACATGAACAAAGAGCTTAGGAAAAATAACTTTGAAATTTATGCACACAGCATTGGAAATTTGTTAATGGTTTTAAATGTAAGTGGGTCATATTTATTAAAGAGATTTTTGTACTTCCTTTTACACTTGATATGGAAATACATATTAAATTCTCTATAAAACTACAGAAGATAAAGTCATATACTTTAAATTGCATCATTTCTGGGTTCACCCTCTATTTCATAGTTTTAAATTTTATACTTGTTGGATGCTATAAAACTTAACACTTCATGTTCTGTATAAATTTTAAAGATAATTCTATTTATAGCTAAAATACAACACCTATAGGGACACCCTGTAATTTCAATTTTTAAATTTTTTAGTTGTTGTTAAAGCGGACAAAGTTATATATATATTATGGCAAAATTTTTTTTGTAAATACAGATAAAGTTATATACTAAGTGAAATAACTTCAGCTATGGGGACACCCTTTAACTTTTTTCTGCTTGCAATTTAGGATACAGTAGTACATACTTTATTTAAATTTCAAGTGCCTTTCTCAGTTCAAAAAATTAGCCTTGATAAATCAAATAACATCACCTATAGGTACACCCTTTTAATTTCTGATTTAAAATTTTATACTTGTTATAGCTGATCTAACAATATGCATTTGGTGTAAATTTCAACTGTCTGCCTGTAACACTTCAAAAGATAATGCCATGCCACTCAAATTTCATGACTTAAGGGGACACCCTTTATTTCTAATTTTAAATACTTGTTGTTTTAACGGACATTCTGTATAATTTTTAAGTGCTTGTCTACACAGTTTAAAAGATAGAGTCATGTAGCTCAAATTACGTCACCTATGGGGCACCCTTTATGGTCTTAGTTTATTTTTTTGTATTACTATTTTCTGTAATTGTTACGATGCTACTTTTATTAAAATTTTATATGAGTTTACGTTACGGCCTAATAGAGAGGTGAAAATCATTTGTGTTGTATGTGGGCACCCTTTAATTTTTTATATTATGAAATTTTTATATTGGAACCAGTCAAGTATCATCTTCATTAAATAATTTATTTTAAAAGCGGTTCAAAATGGTCGGAGTTGTGAGGGCACAAGCTTAACAAATCAGACGAATTGTTAGACTTCTTCTTTTTGGAGGCGTTTAATCGAATGCCTTTAATCAGCCCACAGAACACCACAGGCGCTGAAACACTTTTTGAAAAAATAATAATAATTAAAGGGTTGTGACATATCTATCACTCGTGTTTACCAACAATCTCCTCTACGAGTACTCGCAAGCATATTAACGGCATTATTTTCTTTTGGACTGTGTTTAATTTTATCCGAATTGACAACGGTTCTTTATGGGCTTTCCAGGACTAGCTCCTATCGAGTTGTATATCCAGATGATTGAAATTCCTAAATTGTGATATTGTTTGGTTATTAACTGTAATACAATTTAATGTATATTGCCATTTATGTCATTATATATTTTAATGACATTTGTGAACTTTTTTGCATGCGTGAAATACCGATGTGCAGACTGCAATGCTTGTTGCCATGTCGATATTAAGGAATTCTGCCTTCAATAGTCTGGGGTTGATTTAGGAAATCTCATTATAAAGTATAAATTTATGATCAGTTTGAAAACTTTTTTATAGACGCTTGTTCCCGAAATGTTTATTGAAGAAGCAGATCAACATTTTTTTACCTGCAGAGTAGTGTTCAATGCATAGAAAAGCATTCAAAACAAAGGGAATTATTGCCATTGCAACATGCGTGTTGCAGCACGAACGTCTCACGACGAACAAATTCTCTCTATTCCACGGCTTTCGAAAGTTTAAATCCCAAATCCGCTTTTAAATGTCTCGAAGATATTGTTTTAGTTGATATTTTCAGCGTAAAAACCATTTTCATATGTCCGAAAAATCTATTACCTTTTTTTTCGTGGCAACTCTTGCCCACACTTCAAACGAAGTCAGCAGTGAAGGCCTACATACGTTTTGTCTTTATTCTTGCAATTCTTAAGCAGAGGCCGTCATAAAGAGAGACACAAAAATAGCAAAACATAAAGATGAGCGACACAGTTTATGCATTTTCACAATCTTTTGGTGGCATTTTTATTCTTTCGGGCAACCCTGCTTGTAATATTCACAAAAACAAAAATAAATACGCGACCAGTTGCGTTAGCTGGGTAATGTTAATGTTAAAGCTCTGTGTACTTGTCACTTTCTTAGAACTCCTCTCTTGTATAAATTTTTGTTGGGCAGCAAGTTTTAGATTTCTACTTAAATCGTAAATAGAGACTTTAGGCATTCTAATCCATATTTTTTACGAGCCGTCAATGATTGGGTATTTTTTTATAATTTAATCAATTTATGTTAACTTATGATTATAACATCTGTCGATAGAAATCTATTTCATGTGCGGTCGTTTTTGCCACGTATTTATCTATCGCCGCTTAGAATAACCTAACCATTACATAATTGATATATTCTGATGCAGTGTAAACAGTACGAACATTGTTATGACACAGGACCAGGCACTGCTTATTTTCATTTATATAAGCAAAGCATCTTCATACAAACAAATATGAGTGTTATACTCGTCGAACCGTTTATACCCTTCATAATATGTATAACTATATGTGCCATAGTGCAGTTTTAATATAAATCCGCATAAGAAATTCTTTCCTATTATTAAGTATTCGGTTAAAAATTATTTTCAAACTTTATAAGTTTTGCTTAGGGTTGTTGTCCCAGCTTAGTAAATGAAAAGGTCAGTGTATCAGATTGTACTATTATTTAGTGCTGAAAATATAGTAAGTGGTGAAAAACTCACCAATTATTCTTACCTTTTTCATTATTTTCTTTTTATCTTAAACGCAACCACATGCAGGAATACAAACAATAGTAAAAAAAATATATGGAAAAGTTAGATGCTGGCATGGTATTTTGCCCGCTGCATCAAAGGACATGTAGCGATCTTTCTCATTTTCAATAGGAATATTTTCGAAACTATGTCTAATGGATATCAGTAGCTTACAAACTTTATTTTAATATAAACTCGGATGCACAAACGAAAAGGCAAACATCGCTTAAACGAAGAAAGGCAAATGTTGAAGGATGCATTTAGTTTAATTGCCTATTTAAATCCCTGGAGAAGTCCTTTGGGCTGGCAATTATGACCAACAAAAAGAGAGACTGTTTGTAGACATTAAAACTCAGGCATATTAGAATCATTAAATTATGCAAAATGGCCGCCATTGGAATATTGCGTTGCCCATGCCAATGAATTACTAAAGGTTATGGCTCAGGCTTCTTTAGGTGCTTGCGCTTTCGTCATTATTGCTAATGTATTTCCAAAAAATTGACCTTCTCAATCTCAGCATCAGCTTAAAATCGTTTAACTTTATCCTTTTTCGGTGTCCAGGTAAATCAACGATACGCTTTCACCAGAAACAGCTGTTTGTTACGAAAAACATCTTTGGACCCTTTAACCCCAACAGCAATTTTATCAATTTTCAATTGTTATTTTTCTCCTACTTCGTCAAAAACTTCCCCTCAAGCCTTTCAAAAGAATCTGTGGCGAAGGTTATAAAAACAGACAGTAGGCTTATCAATTCTCAATTATTGAGCGTTATAAGTTCCTCTAATCAAATACTGACTAGTGCTTTTCCGGCTATGTGGGCACTTTCCTTACAAAAAAACAAAAAAAAAAAAAAATTAGACGCTTATTTTTCATTAACATTAATGAATGCAACGCATGTTAAATGCGTAACATGTTGCATATGGATAAATGTATGAAACCAACTGAGGGAAATGCTTTGCTATTGCCATTGTAATTTATAAATAGAGATTTGAAAATATCCATATTCCAATGATAACGCTTGAATGCACATTCTTGTTCTTTATTTGTGCCAGTGGCTTATACAACCACTTGAAAATAATATTGTTACAATCATGAAATGTCAAAAACAGGGATGTTTGCTTAACTCTAGTGTTTCCTTATGCACTTGTGTGAGCGTGTGCGCGTCTGCTGTCTTGTCTCAACCGATTATTTGAAAGTGATCATTGTCTTTAATTGGATTTTACGCAACAAAACCAGAAGATCTAAGTGCTAATGGCTTAATGGTTATTTAAAAAAAATACTTATTTATAGATTTGTAGATAATTTGGTAAAAAAGAACGAATATTAATAAAAAACAGCACCCGCATATGGTTTCCATTGTAAAGAAAAGTTTTTTTCTTTTTTATAATAAAAAAAAGTTTAGACATTCCTTGATAGAACAATCTATACTTTTTTGAATTTTTTAATGGAAATTAATTTGCTTAAATAAAAGTAATTAGAGTTCAATAAAGGGAAAGAATCTCTTAAGCTTGTGGGTCATACTTAAAAAACCAAACAAAAAATTATTTGTTATAAGATCACATTGCTAAAAATGTAATAGTTTTTCCAAAATATACTTTTTTTAAATCATTAAGATTTCAAACAATTTTCCTATATTTATGTTAATGAAAATTGACTTATTTTAAAATTTCATTCATTTATAAAATCGGTGGTTTGAATCCTGGTTGGAAAAAAATTAAAAATTATATTTATTTTAATTAATTTGTTCGAATAAATGAATAATTTTACTTTAAAAAACTTACTGTATTAATATTTTCCAGACATTAGGATCACAAAAAAAAAAATACTTTTGAAAAAAGTACTTGTAAAAAAGTACCTTTTGTAAAAAGTACCAAATGTAAAAAGTACCTGTAAAATTATCTGCAAAAAGTACCTTGTGCAAAAAGTACCAGCTGCAGAAAACACCTTTTAAAAAGTCCCCTTTATAAAATGTATGTTCATAGGAAAGTTTGTCTCACAAAAGGATTGAAAAAAGTAATATATAGTACATATTTAGTACTTTGCGCTATATAAAAATTATAAAAATTATATTTTAATAAACAGTGCTTTAAAAAAAAACTGTTTATTTAAAATGCTGCTAACATAAAAATGTAAAATGAACCCTTTAAAAGGTTTCTTTTACATAAACTAACTTTTTAAATAATTTTAAACAAAATTATTTTTAACACAAAAGTTCATGTTAAAATTTATTCGAAATATGTATTAAAAAATAAATAATAAGGAAGTATTTTGCATACAAGGTACCGTCCGCATTATTTAACTATTAAAATTATAAAAAGTTAAATTTTTTAAAGACAGCTTTTTATAAAAAAGTACTTTATGCAAAAAGTGCTAGGCTACTTATATGCCATTGTAGAAAATTACCTTTAAAAACTCTATTTCAAAACAAAAATAACAAAAATACCTTCTACAAAAAGTATTTGTTACAAAAATTCCTGTTCTAAAAATACTATATTTAAAAAAATATATTCATAAAGGTACTTTTTATAAAAAGTACGTATTACAAAAAATTATTATTTCAAAATGAACTAGCTATTTCCCCCCAAAAAAAAAATTTTAAAGTACTTTTTACACAAAGTACCTTGAACAAAAGTCCCTTTTTAAAAAGTACCTTTTACTATAAGTGTATTTTCCAAAAACAACTATTTTCCTAAATAAATTTCGCCGGCGGAACTTTTACATAAAATGTGTTCACAAAAATTGAATTTTCAATAACTAATTATTAAAAAAAAATATTGCCGGTAAAAAGCCTAACTTTAACAGAAAACCTGTGTGAAGATGTATGAGTTACCGATATCCATATTTGGGACGTCAATTTCATACAAATAATAAAATAACCACCTTTTATCTTAAAGCAGCTTCTACAAAAAGGACCTTTAACTCAAAAAAGCACTTTTTATATAACAAAAATTCGAAAGGAAACTTTTATAGTTTTTGATAAAGCTTTTGCTATAATTATTTTAAAGTTTTTTAATAGTACTTAAAAAAGTTTACCTAAAATAGAAACCACGTAGTTTCCAACATAATTCATGCCTTTATAGCTTTTAAACCGTTCGGACAAGCAAAAGCTTTAAATTGAAAACTTTTTTTCTATCAAAAACTTTATTTTAAATTCCTTAATCTTTAGAATAAAATACCTAACAGCTTGATGAAAAGCTTAACTTAAAATCTAGTTCATATACATACCAATTTTAAGCTTTTGATAAAAATAACTAGTTTTCTTATAATTTTTCTATAGGTTATTAAATATGTAAATGACATTTTCTGGGGGCCTTCTCTCATCTTTTATTCTCTCTCTCTCTTTCATAAATATATTCATATTTATGTAAAACTCTCCCATAAAAACCATGACCCTTGTCAAATTTTGACTCATGTTGTTTTGTTTTGGCGGAAGTAAAAAAAAGTGGGCATCAGTTTGTTTACAATTTTAATGACATTTTGGCGGTTTTTGTGTTTACCGTTTGTTCTCTCGCCTATTGTTTTCAATTTCCGCTCCCTTTATAGTTTGTTCTTAATGCCGGCTATTTTTGTAAAGCAAAATACCGGTGTATAACATTCAGTTGGCTGTATATTGATTTATTATTTCCACTTGTTTTGTCTTGTAAATAATTTATTAAGAGAAACTTTAATGGCTGAGAGACAAGAAATATTTTTAAAGATAAAATACGCTCCACACGCAGATGCTGTGTGTACGTTTAACGAAATCTTTTTCTGTTAGATTTTGTTAAGTAATGTTGGGTTTTGTGGTTTAAAGCAGAAAGGTACTTTTCACATTTTATTTTACAAAACTAATTATAAAATTAATTATTTATCTTTTAAAGTGATTAAGAAGTATTTCTTTTGAAAATTTTATTTTGTGGGCTCTGCAAACATTTTTGTAAAATATAGTTTAGTAATTGCATGTACATACTTTTTATTGAAGATGCCATCATTGTAAAAAGTACATTTCAATAATATTAATATTTTTTTAAGATCTTTTAAGAATTGTACTGGTCTTATTAAAATTACCGCTTTTAATGTACTTTTCGTAGAAGGTTCTTTTGTAAATGTACTTTTTTGTGGAAGGTACTTTTTATTTTTAATTTTTAAAAGAAGTTAAACAATAATAATCAAAAGGAAAATATCATAGATTAAAATTAAAAAAAAAACTCTTTGCAACTGGTACTTTTTGTAAAATGTGTTTTGGAATAATCAATATTTTTTTAGTTATTTGTATTTAAGAAACTTTGTATTAAATGTACTTTTCATAAAAATTTTTTAAAATCAGTAAAATATTATTTTTGTACTCGTAAAATATGATATAAAATACACTTTTGAAAAAGTTTATAATTTTTTTTTCTTTTTGTTGGTAAAAGTTAATTTTTTTTATAGTTTTTTGATGGCATAGTTTTATAACATTTGTATTACATATTGAAAAAGTATTTTTGGCAATGGTAATTATGGTAAAAAGTAACTTTTATAAATTTAAAGTTTTGAAAAAGTTGTATTAAAATGTTTTTTCGTAGTAGATTAATCTGGTACATGTACCAGAAGTTTTCAAAGCTTTTTCTACAGATGGCAGAAAGGAACTATTATAAAAAGTACTATTAAAAGGTACACTTTGTAAAAATGTTTTTGCGAAATATACTTTTTTTAAGGCTGTTTTTTATTTTTGTGCCTTTTTAGTATTGGGTACTTTTATAATTGGTACTTTTATTACTGGTACTCTTTGTTCAATTTTTTCTAAATTTTTTTTTCTGTAAAAAATCTTGAAAATAACGTTTTATAAAGGATTATTACTAAACTATTTTTTTTTTTGTAAGAAATAATTTTTCAAAAAGTACTTTGGTAATATTATTTTTTTAAGAATTATTTGTAATATGTTCTTTTACCCATTTAAAAAAGCTTTTTATAAAATTAAAATTATACATAATTTAAAGGTATAAGCTTTTTTCAAAATGGTGTTTTCTCAAATATGTAAAAGGTACATTTTTTAGAGAGTTTTTTCAAAGGTAATTTTCTAAAAGATATCGATAACAAAAGGGGCATTTTTAAAATGACAGTATTTGTAAATAGTTTTTTTTTATAAAAAAATAGTATTCGTAAAAGACATAAAAGATACTTTTTGTCAATGGTACTTTTTGTTAAAGTTAAGAGAATTTATACTGAAAGCCTATACAAATAAGTTAAGCTTTAACAAAAAAACACTAATAAGCAAATTAGGCCGATTTGTTATCTTCTATTGTTAAAAAAAAAGGTTTTGAAGAATTTACTTTCATTTGTTAGTATTTCCTACGCGCTAAAGATGAAACTATTTTTAACGAAAATTATTCATACCAAGAAAAGTTCTTTATTTAATGCTTTTCCAACTGTTTATTTAGCTCCATTTATAACAAGTGTGTTTTTTTTCATCTAACATTATAAAAATTCTCATATAAATTTGGAAAAGAGAGAACGAGAGTAATGATGACGATGATGATTATTGTGATACATTTGGTCTAGTATGATGAAGTATGTGTGTTGGTGTGTGTTGTACGTGTGAGTAAATTTTTAGCTTTACTTGAGATGACAATGCGTTAAGGAATTTAGTTTGTATTTTGAATTTATACGGGTTGCATGAAATGAGCAAAAAAGCGCGGAATATAATTATTCGGCGTAAAAAATAGAAACGGGTTTTGTTTAAAAAATAAATTAAATATATTATTTCAAAACGTAATTAAAATTTTAAAATTAAAAAAAAAATTCGTTTAAGGTCCCATTTTATTGCAAAATTAGTTTTTAAATATTATAAAACAAGATTTATTTATTATTAATAAACTGTTTTTAAAAGAAAAAATGTTTAAAACGGGTTTAATTTAAAAACAAGAAAAAATGTTGCCTAATTTTAGGCCTTGAAAGTGTTAAATTTTCATATTTTCCTTGAAAAATTATAAAAGCAATCATTTAATATGAAAAGTGAATGTTTAGATAAATCAAGTTTACTGTGCAATTCGGATAATGAAAGTACGCTTATGTAAATAAAATAAAATTGAAGCATACTTACAGGTTGCAAACGTTATTTACCAACACTCGTACACATTTTAATAAACAATTATGTTTATATTTTGCATTTTTAAACAACATTTTGCGTTAAGCTATGTTTGTTAACGCGTTATTTTTTTGTGGTTGTGTTAGTATAATGGCACAGTTTGTATGTGTGTATGTGTATGTGAATTTTAAGTGCAAAATTTGTTTCTGGTGTTTTGATAGTTTATTATAAATGCACAAATATGTATTTGGATGCAAATTTATGTGTGTGGAAAAGCACCTTTCGATTCAAACTTTTTATTAGAATAAACATATACTCAACATAGAGGCAGTATTCAACTATAAATGTTTATTTTGCAGCAATACGAGTATGTCAAGCTGTGCTTGTTCACGCACACCCATATTAGCATTGCAACAAACAACCACTTGCATATCTGCTTATTTATACAAATGGAAATGCACACAAACGCACGCATACGTACATTAAATATATTTACTAATTTTGTAGTGCGTATACTTAAATCTGTGTATAACAGGCAAAAAATTTATTAAAAATTCATTTTGTTCAACAGTTCAACACAAATCAGTGGTTTTCAAAATTCACTTTGAAAAGTTTATACAAAAATTAGTGTTCTAAATGAATTCTTACTAATGTGTGCGTGTGCGAATATATTTATATAAGTGTTAACAAAAAAATAAACACGAAAGGAAGTGTAAAACATTAACCCGACCACAATTATCATGCAATAACAAGCACACATAATTAAAAAAAAAAAACTCTTAAAGAAATTAAATTGTTTTGCATTTTTCTTTAAAAGAAAAATTTTTTAACAGAAAAAAATTCGTTTTAAAACAATTAGTTTATCAAAATTAAAATAAATAATTATTAAATTACCTGAAATATACTGTGAAAATAAATAAATAAAAAGATTTATTAAACAATTAAATTAATTTTTGTATTCAACAGAAATGAAGTTCTTTAGTGTCAATGTGTCGTAGGAAACTAAAAAATAAATAATTTATGTTTTAATTATTTTTATATTTCATTGTTTTTTTTTTAGAAATAAAACATCTTCGCAAGTCGATTTATGAAAAAGAGATCAGTAATGGAATTGTTGTTATAATTAATAATTAATCCTTATTTATAGAGGATTCTTACTGAGAACTGAGAAGCCAAGTTTAATTATCAAGAAATACTTTTGAATATTATTTAATGGCATGGGAAGTACCAAACAATTTAGTACGTTAGTGAACTAAAAATTTATTCCTTTTAATTTTAAGTTTAGAAATCAATAAAAATAAACAAATTCTCAAACCAGTCCTTTGTTATAGATTAACGTCAGTACCTGGCCGGAGCCATTCCTGACGGTGGTCTTACCACTATTCTGTTGCAATTTCAAGAGCATGGCTTGCAGGACCATGAACTTCATCTTGCTTAAGGGTTAGAGACTATCCAACCCCATCTGTTAAATGTGCAATAGCAGTCTTGCAGATATAGGCTTTTACTTTAACCAACAGCCACCACGTGTAACCCGAACTGACGTTACCAATAACCGGCTACACAGAGAGGCGGCTTTCCGTATGGGCTACCGGTCCCCGAAGTGCCAGTTTATTTAAAGACATTAGTGCTTCCTTTGACAGTATACTCCGACAACACTTCGTTGGTGGCCCTGGGGGGAAACGATTTAGACAATTTACGATTCTATTGGCAGCGCACAGTGTGTAATTTTCTAAAAAAAAAATAAATCCCTTTCTAATCGGCTAGCACGGCAGTGTAGTCTTTAGCTTTATATAAAAAATATATTTACATTTTTATTAGAGGTGCAGGCTTCCGAAATATACAATTTTTTATCAAACCAAATTGGACTAAATAAAAAAAGACCTTAAGATGTCCTTTATTACCTTGCAATTGGAATTTGCCCCATACGTCATTAAAGGATATATACAGCGAAAAAAATGAAAATACCCATTTTTCAAAATTTAAAACTTTTTTGGTATTTGTATGATTTTATTAGTCAATCTTAATTTTCTTTTAATTTTTCTATTTACTGTATAATTTTCTAAAAAAAAGTTTTATAGCATTGAAAAAAATTTAATTCTTAATTATTTTAAAAACTCGATTTGCGTTATTATTTCATAATTTTTGGAAAAAATTATTTAAAAAGTTTTCAAATTATAAATGAATTGAAATTAATTTTTTGTAAATAAAATAATTTTTAATTATTTTTAATTTTTTTTAGAAAGAAAATTATTTTACAAGTGTTTGCGCACGTTTTCCAAAAAAAACAAGAAAATTTAGACGCTAGCAGAATGTAATGCTGCACTTTGTGGACCGCTACATCCTTTATCAGCCTCCTCCGCATCTAACTACCTTTGGTTGTTTACATTGTAAACATCATCTATTTAACCAACTAACTTGTAAATAAGAATACGAGAAGTATTCTTATAATTTTTTTTGTTAGACGAAGCCCACACACAAACCAAAGTATTTCTTAATTAAATTAAAATTGGTTTTGACTCTCAAAATGGGAGCAAAAATTGTAAACATCATCTATTTAACCAAATAACTTTGTAAATAAGAATACGAAGAGTGTTCATATCAATATTTTTTGTTTTTTGAAGTCCACACACAAACCAAAGTATTTCTATTAAATTAAAATTGGCTTTGACTCTCAAAATGCGAGCAAAAATTTTAATATAGAAACAAATTAAATTTTTCATACACTCCAGGTGTGCATCCCGGCGCCGCCTCCGTAAGCAATTTAAGATTTAAGTAAACCTGAATTCGACTACACGCCCATTCTTTAGCCAATAGAAGTTTCAATATAATCTATCTTTGCATAGAAACTACAGCAGCTTCTATGCTGGAACTCGCCACCTTCGGGTAATTCTTGTCAACGTATCTGTTTTTGCCAGCAGCTACCAAAAATCATGGCAGCGTATTAGTAAAAAAGCAAATTTATATTAAAATAATTTTATTGGAGCCCGCTAGTAATTTTTTTAATTTTTAATTTGCAAAGTATCCTAGTTTGTCGACTTACTAGAAAATTTACGAAATTCAGATGTTGGTTATCCTCGTAAACTGACTTTAAGAAAGAAATAATTTATCAATTCATCTGAGTTTGTTTTTTTTCTGAGCAGACTTTGAAATTTGTTTCTTTATTTTAAAGTTGATGCTTAAATATTGGTACCGTTTTAAAAACAGTTCATAATTTTAAAAATTACAGGGTGTTCCCATACAACATAAATGTTTTTAGGTGCATTATGAACCGTAAGCGGCACCACTTTAAATTTTAAAAAAATTAGCAAAAAGTAATACAAAAATAAATCAAAAAATTAAAGGGTGTCTCCTTGAGTGAAGTAAAAAATTGGACAAAATGTCGATTACTGAAACCGTTATAAAAATAGGTATGAGTATTTAAAATTATAAATTAAAGAGTGCCCCAATAGTTCATTTAATTTGATGTATATTGCCATACTTTTGTACAGTTATAGACATACGGTTGAAAAATACAAAGAACCTATAAGAAGAAGCAAAAAATTTTAATTCGGAAATTAAAGAGTGTCCCAATAGTTAATATAATTTGATGAATGTAGCCAGATTTTTAAAAAGTTATAGACAGACAGCTAAAGGTATAATTATCTTCTTAAAAAAACGATTTGTTGGTCTTTTTAAAAGTCGAAATCAGAGACTTTCTGTTTGCTTTTGCTATCTGAATTTTGAATAAAGTAATGCTGTGATAAAAAAATTCACTACCGTTCATTTAGCTCTTCAGGAAGCTTCTCACAAATATTTTAAATGAACTAAAGATTTTTGTCCAAACAATAAAGTAAAGACAAAAATCAAAGTTTAAAGTTGTCTTGACGAGAGATGTGCTTTCACCTTCAGTAATCAATATCGTTGATTTAAATAATTTGTTCAGAAAAATAGCTTGATAATTTTAAAGTTTCAAGAGTTATTATATTCACTATAAAATTACATTGCGGCACCTTAAAGAAAATTAAATTTATTCCATAATAATACCGAAAGTGAGACTGTTAATATTTTTTTCCGCATCTTAAATGCTTAATTTATAATAACAATATGTTTAAAGCTTGTTTTTTTTATCACTTCCTAAATATCTATAATTCTTTAAATAAAATGTTAATCCATTTAAATTATCATAAATATATTTCGGCTTACAAATACTTTTATTAAACTCTTTTTTTTTCTTAACGAATCATTTTATTGTTGTAAAGTTTAAAGCCTATAAAAAGTGAATTGAAAGCAACAAAAACCAACCTACACACAACATTTTCTAATGACCTTTTCATCATATTTTAGTATTACTAGAATCTTTTATTGTTTATGTTTCTGTGTTTGCTAGCAATACTTAAAAATGTAACCCGAAATAAATTTATTAGTTGTTGATGACCAGCTACAAAATTAAAACCCAACTAACAAACCCACACGCTTAGTCATAAAATTTTAAATATTTTAATTTAAATAATCAAACAAAAGTGAGGCTAATCATCTTATCATAAAATAATCGAGCTTTTGTATAAGGTGATTTTTTAATAATAAGCTTTTTTGATTTTTAGTTAATCAATTAATTCTAATTTTTAAATTTAAATATATAACTTCTTAATTAGCCCGGATTTTAAATGAACAGTTCTTATTGAAAAAAACACCGCTAATTTACTCGACCGGCCTTGCAGCCGGCATTTATATTTTTTGGTAAATTTGTTAGAAATTGATATGAACTTTTTGGTCTGAAATGGTACATCTCTCGTTTTTGTATTTTTACTGGTCGCATCTTAGTACGGATCTAAAAATTTTTTCAGTACATTCCTTGATGCTAGAAATAATTGTTGGGCATAAAACATAACCCAGCTTATTTGTTAAATAAAATTTGTTTGGCAACTTGTGTTAAACTTAAAGAACTGATAACAAAAAAATCACCCTTCAAAAACAATTTGATGTGTCATCTAGATGCTCATCATTATGCTAACAGCTGTTTAAAATATGCGTTCAAAATGCTGCAATGCTACAAAATTCACTACAATAAACACTCTAAAGCAGGCTTCATATTAACAGGTGTATGCACCAGGAAGAAAAAGAAGAATTTAAATTTTTATTACAAATTTTCACACTGGGGTGACATGAGCTAGAAGTAAATAAATATAATTTTCTAATCTCTTTCTCTCTTTTTTTTTTTCTTTGTTGCGGTTATCTGTTAACTGTGCCCTACTCTTAATGACAATGAGTTTCTTGTTTTTTGTCTTATTTCTTACAAATTTACAAGTCATAAAAAATGTTTCTTAATTATTGTAAAACATTTTTATAGCTGTGAAGGTTTTGTGTCACAATATTTTTCAATTTATTTTTATGCGTGTTAAATGTCTTAAACTTACATTGTGCTCTCATTTTTTATTGCTTAAGAAAATCTTGCAATATATTTTTTTGTTGTATCACTTTTTATTTAGTTGACAATTTTTTTTTTTTTATTTGTTAAGTTTCGTGGTTTTCCGCTTTCTAAGCTTTAATAGTTTTTTAATCTTGTTTTTATTTTAATTAATTTTTAAAATAGAAAAAAAATGGTTATTTTTTTTTGTTTTTCTCTAGATCTGCAACTTTACTTTAAGAGAGATTTTTTTCAGATCAATTTCCAAGTCGTCAAATTTTTTTTAATTTTTTTTACATAAAATATTTATTTAATTTTTTAAATCATAAAATATTTTTTATAAAACCACAAAAAAATAGTTTAAAGGAAATGGCTAAAATTGGCCAGGAGTAGGAAACGTCGTCAATCTAATTATAGTTTAATTTAAGTAATAAAAGATAAAAGAAATTGAGATCTGATTAGTAGAGGGCTGCTCTATACATTTCTGGCCTTATAGTGAAAATGCGAATATTTATAATCAAAAATGGTTTTATTGTTTTTAAAGTATTCTCCAGCATGATTTATACACTTTTGCATGCGCTCAAACCAGTTGTCAAAGCACTTTTTCCACTCCGATTAAGACACCTCTAAAACATGGTTTTTGAACACTTCAACAGCTTCTTATGGCGACGAAAATCGTTGACCACGCATTTTTTTCTTGATGTGCGGAAACAAGAAGAAGTCATTAGGTGCCAAGTCAGGGCTGTACGGCGGATGACCCATTAATTCGACGTTTTGGCCGGTCAAAAACGCTCTGGTTTGAGCCGATGTGTGAGAGCTCGCATTGTCATGTTGAACAATGATTCGTCTTCTCTTGTTGGTTTTTCGAATTTCTCCGATGACTTCAGGCAAACAAATGGTAGTGTACCACTCAGAAGTGACCGTCCTACGTTGCTCAAGCGGAACAGTCGCCACATGACCAGTTTTGCCGAAGAAACAGGCAACCATTTGCTTCGAAGTGCTTCTTCCACAAACTACTTTCGTTGGATTTTGCTCGTCTTTGAAGACCCACACGGTCGATTGTTGTTTCGTTTCGGGCTCATACGCATAGATCCATGATTCGTCACATGTGACGATCTTTTAAACGTCTTTTGAAGCACCGCAATCGTATTTTTGCAACATTTCTTTGCACCAATCGACACGAGCCTTTTTTGGAGCGACTTTCAAATTGTGCGGGATCCATCGAGAACAAACCTTTTTTACGGCCAGGTGTTCATGCAGTATCGAATGTATGCTGGTGGAAGAAATGTCCAAGGATGTCTCTATCTCTCGGTATGTCGCATGTCGATCTTGCATTATGAGGTCACGCACGGCATCAATGTTCTCTGGCACAACAGCCGTTTTTGGACGACCTTCACGGAATTCGTCTTTGAGCGAGCTTCGGCGACGATTAAATTCATTATACCAATTTGTCACAGTGCTATAGGATGGTGCTTCATCGCCATACAGAGATTTAAGTTCATCAACGCACTCTTGTCGTGATAATCCACGTCGAAAGTTGTGAAAAATGATGCCACGAAAGTGTTCACGAGATAATTCCATTTTTTTTATATTAATTTTTTCAAGTCACTGTTAACAACACAAATAATGGTCGTACGTCAAAACGTTTTGAGTACGATTATGCTTAAAAATGACAAACTTTCCAATGGAAATGTCAGATTGCACTTGGCAGCACTCAGTGTTGCTAGGCCAGAAATATATATAGCAGCCCTCGTATTACAAACTGAGGTTCACTTTAATGATATTTCTTTTTTATTTATTTAAACATCATGTCCCTTTAAAATAAAAATATTGTTAATAGTTGTGGTCACTCGTAGCGTTAATTTTTTGAAACATAATCCCGCCCTAATTTCCAAAAAAAAAAAATTAAATTGATCTCATTTGGCTGTGATACGAGCTCCAGCTTTATTTTTGAGAAATAATGTCCAAAATACCACCACGACTTAACCAAGCAATATTCTGTTTGTGGAGCTTCTGTTGTAGTTGGTAGGAATTAAAGATCTTCTACTTAAAAAAACTATTATTACGTTTTTGCTTTTAAATAAAGGGAGTTATTTCTGGCAAAATAAAAACAGGCCAATTTCAATTTTTTACTCCATAAGCTGCTGCCGCAAACCTTTGCAGTCAATATCTCACATTCAACAAAAATGCGCCTTAACAAACGCAACTATCTAGTGATTTTAGCACGACTTATACTCAAGTCAAGTTGTTAAGTTTCCTTCATCTCTACGGCTCCAGCGCCAAGATTTCAACTCATGATCTGCTGTTTACAAAACAGGCGACTTATGGCAGCCTTCCTACTAAAATTCCTTTTTTTTTCTACTAAAACATATGCTGGGGTTTGAACCCAGATCCTGCTATTTATTATGCAGATGTCTTAAGCATCTGAACCACAGTTGCTTAAGCATATTTGTTCTAATAATTGTTCTTTATTATATTCAAAGCTCCAATGAGATTTAAATCACTGTGTCTACCAGATTAAAAATTTTGCTCTTTGTTTTTTTGGCTGCTAGAGACTCATCCCTCATTTAGTCTTATACTCGTATATTCAAGTCTTAATGCAGGTTTTGCTTTTTTTTTTTTTTATTATTCCACTGCTCTTCTTGAATGTTGAAAGTTAGGAGATTTATTTGGCTGAATAAAAGAAGAAAAATTATTAAAAAGTTACAATTCAACAAATTAATAAGAATTTTAAATTCTTTAATTGCTCGAGAACCCAAAAAAAAACTTTCATGTTCATACAAGAATTTGTGCCGTATTACAATCATTTTCTGGCAATGAATTTAAAATGTAAACCCAAAAACATAACAAAATTACAAGAAATTATTGTCCAGATTTGGTTTTCAAAGACTTTTTTTCTTTCTCTTGAAATATTTCATGCAATTTTCAAAGGTTGACAATAAGCTTAAGCTTTTAGGAATTATCTCTGGCCTTTAACTTAATGATTTATCTAATGAAATTCATGTTTAAAAAATTTTCTCATTATAAAATCAATTTCATTTGAGCCTAATTTTTTTTAAAACTGCAAGTAGCTCTTGACATTTAATTATTTTCATTTAATCTTTAAGACTTTTGTTAAAGCATTTCTTCTTCTTTCTTTGATTTTCAACATGTTGCAAAGACTGATGTCCCAAATGATATCAAATAATTTTGTTTCATGTAAGGAAAGGATGTTGTTTCTAGTTAATACCATTGTATAATTTGTATATTCCATGACATTTCCATGAGGTAAAAATAAATATTTTTTCCAACTAAATATTAAAGGTCATTTTGTGTGTATTGATTTAACACGTTTACATACAGACAATAGCAATATTTAATTATTATAAAACACAATATTTATTCGTTGTAAAATATATACAATTTTTCTTTTAATTTTTTTTTTTAATTTTTGATCAATCAATTAAAATGAAACTACACGCAATCAAATTGCTTTTAATGGAATTGTAGTCCAAAGCTATCAATGAAGTTTGGATATATTTACAAATAATACAGTCTTATGTTATTTGTTTTTTGGAAATAAACTTCAGAATACAAAATAAAAAAAAAACAACAAAGAGAAAAATATCAGAATCCTTAAAATTAATATTTCATAATTTTTTGCAATTCTTAGTCGAAATATTTAGTATTATAAACAAATTAATAATTTTAAGTTGGCTTAGGTTCATGTATATTTTAATTTCTATATTTATTAATAAAGAATAATTTAAAAATTTTTTTTTTAGACCGCTACAGCCAGGAGTGTGCGTTGTATTTGTATAATTTGATAAATAAGAATACGAGAAATATTCATATCGATTCAATTTTAATTATGTTAGATGAAGTCTGCACACAACCCAAGGTTTTTTTCGTTGTTCACTTTATTAATCATGAAATATATTTGTTCTCGCTTTCTGCAAATCATCGCTTTAGCAAACAATTTAATTTTATTTTTTCACTTTTTTCTTCACATCACAAAAAATTCTGTTCGATTATCATATACAGCCCAATTATGAATATTCTCATGAAATTTATTTTCCACGGAAAAAATTATTCTCGAGAAAAGATTCCTCCAATTATGAATTTCGTGGAAATAAAATTATAAAAAATTGGCATCTTCGTAATTTGAAGGAAGTTTTTTTTTTGTTTACTTTGATATAATTTTTATTTTATAATTGTTAACACCTACTTTTTCCCCCGAATTTTTTCCCTTTCCGCAGTCAATCAAAAGGGGAAAAAATTTATAATTGGAGAAAAGGGAAAAGTGAAAGAACTCGCACGGAATTTTTGTTTATAATTGAGCTGATAGATTGTTGTGAGAGAAGGATGAATATAAATAATATCTAAATATTCACAAATTTAGATATTAAAATATACGAGCACTTAAGCCGAACTAAAGCTATTTAGTTATTTTTATGTTTTTTTTTTTTTGTTGTTTCTTACTCGTATTAATCAGCGGTTTCCTGATTTTTTTTCTTTTTTAAAATTATGCCAAAACGAAAGAGTAAATTTACTGGGCTGGCTACTGAATTCGACTCGTACCATATATTTGCTTTTTTTTTCTCCCTTTCGTTCCCTAGCGATGAATCTTGACCTCCATCACTCAACATTTACTCTTGACTAGTGACTTAAAGTTGACAACAGTTTTCAATTTTATTACAAAGTTCCATCGAACTGCACTAGCTTCGGACTGATACCGCCTTTGGCATCCACATATAATATGCTGCCGCCTCATTCTGTGTGCCTGTCTGTAGTGAACATTTCACCCTTACAGAACTTGTGTTTTGACTAGACTTCATTCCACTTAACAAGTAAATTTTAAATTCAAGAATTGATTAAGATTGCAACATCCAGCTTTAGTATCCTTAAACTTCGTTGCTAATGTGGTCATATCAAAAGAAGAGGAGGATGTTAAATAGTTTTTAGAGTTAATTGGATCACTGGTTGAGTTTTTCTGTCTTTTTAAAAACTTAACTCTTTCTTTTCCGTTCCGCGCTTAACTTTGACTTAACTTCCATTTCTTCCAATAAGACATTGTGTGGGAGGTTTTGTGACGTTTATGCCAGAAATCAATAACAGTTGTATAATAATTAGAGAAACACCACTTACATTTGATTTTGGAAAGAAAACAACAACCTCATGTAGCTTAGGCGGTTAGCTAGTTGAGTACTTAGCATACGATTGGTTTGGTAGTCTGAGTTCGAGCCCCAGCCGCTGTCAACTGTGCAACATCAATTTTTTCTAATACTCATTGTTCTATTACAAAGACCACTTTCAACGGCTTTACTCTGCCGCAGTAAATCGTAGGCGAAGTAAAACACAATTAAGTCTAGAGACGCCGCAGCATATTTGTCAGAGTAAAAACAAAATCTGTCACTCCCTTAACACCTTTCTGCTGTATCCTAACCCTTTAAAAATTGCCTTTCGTTTCCTATTGCTTAAGTCTGTAATTAATTTGAAAGATTTTCAAGCAATTTATTTAATGAAAATATAAATATGAAATTAACTTGAGTATTATTCATGACAAAAATGACATTTAAAGTTGTTCAACTTAAAATAATATCATTTTATCTGCCACATTGTTTTCATTTTATTTATTTATTTTTTCTTTTTTTTTTTTTTTGTAGATATTTTATCATTTTAGTAGTTTAAAGATAAACGATAATAATATTTATTTATTTGTTTAATTCATTCTGGAAGGTTTTAGTGGTTGATGTGGATGTGGAAAAAAAATACATTTATCATTTAAACGAGGGTGGTAGAGTTTGAGGTTCATATACATTTCTTTGGACCATTTGGGCTTTTAAAATGTAGAAAATAATATTTACATACGCATTTGATTTCCAGATAAGATTTTGTTTGTCTTTACGTGACATTTTGTTGAGTATTTGTGTGTTAATGGTGAAAAGATTTGTGGAATTTTTGTTGTAGGCAAAATATCTAATAAATTTCAAATAAAGGTTTTATACAGTGATTATTAAAATATATGAAACTTTTTTTCTTAGAATACATGCTTTTTGTTAAATTCAGCTGTTTATTACAAAACATATAATTTATTAAAAAATGGACTTAAAATTTACTTCAACTTAGACTTTTAAACAGGAAAAAATATTAATTATTACTATTTTAACAAAAGAATTGTTTAAATTAAAATATAGCTCTAATTAATTTTTCGTTGATTCTATTAATTTTGTTGTTAATGATTTTGTGTTTTCTATGAATTTTTTTCTTTAATTAAATATGATTTTGTGCATGTAGTAATTTAATTTTATTTTTTTATGCACTTCAAGAACGGTATTTGGAAGTAAACTCTTAACATATATTTAATCGAGTTTAGGTCGGTAGTTTAGCAATGTCATAACTATAATAAGATAAGCCTTGACGAGCATTTCATAGTTTCAAAGGCGCCTCTCCACTAAAAGCTTTTAACTAGAAAAAAGAAGTTTAGCTGAGCTTTTAAAACCATCACCACTTACTCAATTTGGAGAAACAAAAAAAAATCTTACGATATTTTTACAGGTTTTTATTTTAATCTTCTTGGATGTTGGTCTCTTTCATCTTAATCGCAAAGCAGATAATCTTCGGCTCCCTTTGTCAATATAATTAATTTCAATTTAAATGAGCCTGATCAACCTTAAGCTAATGCTAAATAGATGCAAGGGAACACTGAAGATAATATAAGGTTCAACTTAATGTTCTCCTGTTAAAATTCATATTGCAAAAAATTTTAAAATTTTTTGATATTTTATGTTTCCTAACATGATTTTCTCTCGTCTGTTCTTCAATACAAATAATTGTACATATTATTTTTTGTCTCACTCATTTCAATTTTTTCCTTCAGCGTATGTTTTTAAAGCATAAAATACAAATAGAATTGACGTTTCTTTAAATATTTCTTTTATGGTTGCCTCGTGTGTAGTCCAAAAAGAAGCATTGTTTCTATTTTATTTGTTGTTCTCTGGTGTGTGTGTGTCTAGCATAAGATTTTTGCTTCTTTTTACGGTAGCATGTTATAGCGTCCACATCTATGAAGTCTATAGACTTTATGTCACATCCAAAAGTGACAAATTATCTATGGACATTATTGACATATTTGATTTTAGCAAGTTCAAGAAATTCTTAATGCTTTGTAGTTTAATAAAACTTACTAGTGACCTGCTATTAAACTGAACTATGGAACTGCTTTTTATAAAAATATTTTTTTATTGCTGTGAAGCGAACTAAACTTTTTCTATAATTCTAATTAAACTCTTTCTATTTAATTACCATAATTAATGAGCAAAATTTACAACGAAGGCAATATTTCAATGGATAATCGCACTACACATCTTTAACGTGATGATTAATATAATTTTCAAATCCACTTATTTCAAATACATAAAAAATTTTAGAATTTTATTGTGTCTCACCCAAAAGGTTTTAATACTGTTACAAAGTAAATTCCCAAAGGTATGTTCAATATCATTTTTAACTAACATTAATTTTTAACATTATTTAAACCCAAGACAAAGTATTTGTAATACGAGGGAAAGGCGATAAGTTACCCAGTTTTTTCTTTCGAATTTTTTTTTTTAATCCTAGAAATTATCATAAAGCTCGCTACATTTTTTAGAGGGCATTTTTAATTATTAGAAAATAAAGCAAATTTGGAATAAAAAAATTTTAAACGAATGATCAATAGGGGGGAGTAATATCATATAAAATAATTTGGGGCATATGACCACCACGTTCGTGGTCGACCAAACTCGTTTTTAGGCCAATTTTTCGAGCATGGTTGACTATATTGTTATGTTTTCCCCTTTAGAACAAACGTACGGATTCTTTGCAAATACCACTGTGGTTCATTATAAATTCTGCATTCTTACTTTATGGCTTTCTCTGGCTATACTTCTTGATCCTAGCGGTCTTGTGAATCCTATGACCTCGTTTTTACTGTACATGCGTTATTATTACAAATGCAGCCATCCACGCTACACTAGTTTATTACTCCGGCAAGATATAAACAATTCGATGCCTTGTTTAGTAACCTTAACCATCCACAGACATCTCCACTACTCCTTTAATCCAAGCCAGTCATCCCCTTTAATCCAATAGCCACAACTCACTTCTGTCATACACTGTTGTTATGCTTTTACACTTCCCTGCGCTAAGCGCTACCGTTCTTATATTAAATTGGACGTCTCCACTAAATTATCTGCCATTGCTTTAGACAATAATTGTCTTTTGCCTTTCGTACTGCTGCTTCTTAATTTTTAATTGCTTTATAACAATTATTATTTTCCATTGTTCGCATGTCCGAAGGCGGGATTGAACCCACGATGTTCTGTTTTACAGCACGCACCTCTACCAACGCAAACATTGAGGTTGCTCAGCTTTCGTTGGCTAATTGTGGTATTATTCTATACACACATAATTAGTTGAATTTACTTATACACCACGCTCATACGGATAACAACAACAGGGGTTGCCAGATCTTATTTTCGTAACAATATGTTATAAATATCACAAACAATATTGGCCTCCAAAGCGTCAGCTGTTGCTAGTTCATCAGCATAAAGCAGTGACTTCACATGGTCCCACAGGAAATAATCGAGAATTGATGACCTGGAAAGCCAATTCATACATCCATTTCTTTAACGCAATTTATCGCCAAATTTTGATCTCACTAAGAAATTGGTCATGTTTTATAAGAATTTAAATTTTTGGGGAATTTTCTTCTCTTCGTACTCTAAGATATTTTCTTCATATTGAAAAAAAATTTCTGCAAGAATAAAAAATTTTTTTTTAAATTTTATTCAAATTGAAAACATCACATCTGTTTAATTACAAGTGGCTGTGTGTGGTGTGTGTCTGCCCTCTGTATATAAAAACTTAACCTTTAAACTCGTAAAGAGTTTAATGCCCAGCCCATCATACATATGCATATAACGATTATACTTTAACCACCACAAAAATATGCCTTAACTATATTCCAGGGTATAAAAGTGAGATGTTTCTATTTTGTTTTATAAAACTTTTCTGGCATAAGGATCATGTTGCTTAATAAAAGTACAACTACAACTATACAATACTAACGTTACTATTCTTACTGTTCTGCTATTGTTCCTCAAACTCTGGCTACTGTTGCTGCTGTATGTTGAAAAAACACTTATGGGAATTTCATTAGTTGCTGCTACTCTCACTTGGTATGTGTACGACAGCATAAAAAAACATTTTTTTTTTATTTACAAAAATGTGAATATTATGAGATGTGATTTTTATTGTTCTTGTAGTTGCTGTTGTTTTTGTTTTTTATTTGGTGTTTATATTTTTGTTGGATTTATTTTTTAGTTTAGAATTCTTTTTTATGGCTTATGATCTTTTTTTTGTCGTTTAATAACAATACGAGTAGAATGGGGTAAATATGAGTTGTAGTTAAAAAATAAAAATTCATAAGATTGTTTAGCATTTCCTATTGCTATCACTTCTTGAAACTGAATGTTTTTCTTATTTAGTTTTTTTGGTCATAGACGTGAAAGAACTTAAACGAAAATAGACTTTTACATACGGAAAAATTTAAATTTTCTTTAGTGGAAATACAAATTTCATACAGGAAATCTTTATTACAGTTTTTCGCTTTCGATAAAATATCTTTACTGAATCAAGTGTTAAAGACTATTTAAAAAAAATATGTTGTGTTGTTGTAAAATAATTAAATGACTTGTTATAATGAAAATTTGGTTAAGAAGCGCTAAAGCCAGAGGAGGTCTAGAATAAAGACGTGCACAGATATATCTGTTTATATCAGTTTTTGTGTGTCTACTCTTATGAGTGCGTATTGGTGAGTACGTTTATGCTTCTGATATAAGTTGATATTGTTACTTTTTCTCTTTGGATGGATGCGAATGAGTAAAGAGAGAATGAGAGTAACATATCTGTTCTCCTATGTTTTTACCAAACTGATATAAACAGATATTGATGGTTGTACCATAAGTATTTATTGTATGCTGCGAAGTAATATTCAGTAATACGTATTAATTTAAAATGAAAAAAACCATTATTGTTTTAAAAAAAAAACAATATTGTAAATTTTTATATTATGCTTTATTCAAGATAAATAAATATATAAATAGGCATTTCAAAAACAAATAATGAGTCTTAAGATTTAATGCGTATGAATTAATTAAAAATATTATTATGATTATTTAATAAGTTTTACAGGTGTACATTATTTATTTCGGAAGATTTCTTTCGTTACGATAAGGAAAAGAAAAACAATCTAATTTTTTTATGTTTTTCTTTAGTGTAAAAGTATTTTAAATATTAAATGAAGTTATAAAAAAAATTTCTAATTTAAAATCAAATAGCATTACGTGAAAAGTTTGCTGAAAATGCATATTAGATCTAAGTTATTCTTTATGAATAAGGCTGCAAAAAATAACAATTAAACTAAAAAATAAAGTATCTGTAAGTATTTCTAGTCAAAATAAAAATCAGTCTTTTGAATTAATATTTACAAATAAAATATTATTAAAAGATTTTTCATTATAACCAAGCTTTGATCTCTTGTCTGTAATAAGAGCCCTAGCAATAGAAAATATCCTTTCTGAAGGAGCACTAGATGCTGGTATAGAAAATATTCGGCAGCTTAGTTTGTACAACATAGGGAATTCATTTTTTCTATCATGCCACCACTTAAGAGTATTAAAATTGTTATCTAGAGGCACAATAGTATTTTCATACTTGGCTATTTCATTTTCAATTATGCTTTCGCTTGAATTAGCTTTTTCTATTGGTTGCACATAATTTTCAAACAATGAATAAATTTTTGAAGAATTTGCTTCAATGAGCGAAGTAGTTGAGTATGTGTCATTACAATAAGACTGTTACAACGATTTGCACTTTAATATTACTTCAGTTTTTTCTTTAATATTAAATTGGGTTAATTGATTAGCTGGCGGAAATAAAAATATTGCTAATTTGTGAAAAATTGTGATGCCTGTTTAGTAGATAAATTTAAAATATGTAAAATTATAAGCAAAAAGATTTAAAATATATATTTTGGGTTGTAACAAAAGTCAGTGATGACTTACTTGAATTCGAAAATCCTTTCATTGACTTCACTCCTAGTAGCTTACTTTTACATTCCCCATCTATAACAAAATGACCCGTAATGGCAAGATAGGAAATTTTACTGAAATTTTCTGTCCACAGATCACAAGTTAGGGCATAACCAATTTTCCGTATTGATGAGATCTCTGACTGTAACTTTTCAAATTGAATTGAATAGCTATTCTCAACGTTTCGGTTAATTGTTGTTGGGTGTGGTATTACGGCATCTATGTTAAGACCGGCTTCGAATTTATTTCCAAGTGATAACAACAATTTTGAATATTCTTTAAGTCCACAATCTTTTGCTAAAGAGTATGGGCGTATATCTCCAGTAACCCATTCGGTCAGAATATCAGTGCAAGCCTTTTTAGCTTCTTGATTTGGCTCAATTAAAATATTCTCATTTTCACTTCTTAAAACTTTATAGCACTTGTGTTTATTTAAATTAGATACCCCGTTTTTATTGTATTTATATACATTTATACACATTTTGCACGCAACCAAATTTGGTAGTTCCACATCGTTTTCATCTTTTATAAAACCAAAGCAATCCCATATCTTGCTTCGCCCTCTTTTTTCACTAATTTTATATAAATTAGACAAAATTTTTTCTTTTATTTCAATATTATTCATATTTTCCCACTAATTTATTGTTTATTTTCCTAAATTCTCATTCGACTTATACCAAAGACTTTATTTAAATGTCTGTTTCACTAATCAAGGCCTTTTATATATTTATAAGGTCGTTTCACAAAGTTAAAAAATAAGTATTGCTTAAAGAAAAAAATATATATAAGGAATAATTTGAATTGCAGTATTGACACATAATGGGTTAAACCCAGGTAAGCCAATGCAAACCGTTTTATTCCCACTGTGCTTTATATGCTTCTAATAATATATGACAAAAATACATATGCACACTTTTCATTGAAAAATTGTGCGTTTTAAAAGTCATAAAACAAAAACATTTGTAACAAAACCAAATATATACAGTAGCCAAAAATACCTAAACTGCATTAACTGGTTATTTTTCTTACAATTTTTATACCTGTAATCATCATAATATTTTCCTATTTTTATTGACACATGAAAATATATACATTAAAAAAATCTATTTATGCTAATGAAAATGCATAAATTCCACCACAAACAAAAAGTATACAGCAAGCATTGCTTATTCCTTTTTATGTACAGGTACTTCTTGCTTTATGTTGTTGTTGCTAAAAATTCCAATAGGATTCAGTTTCAATTTTTAGGGTTTACTAAGAATTATACTCTACTAGTATTTAATATTAATTTTTCATTTTGCTAAGGAACGTAACTTTTAGCAAGCAAGTACAGCGAGCCAAAAGGTCCGCTTCACTCTACTAAATTTTACTTTCCTCTATACAATTATTCACAATTAATAACAAGCTGAATGATAAACTCCAATTCATTTGCAAAAATCGTTCAAATCAAAATGATTTTATTAAAACCTTAATTATTTATTTATTTAATCTGTAGGACTTTTTTAATATAGAAAAAAGTGTAAATGTTTCTACATGTTAGAGACTTTACAGTTTCCCAATAACACAAGTAATTAACAATAAAGCATGTTTCCTAAGTTATGACTCAAAATATCATATTATGTTTTTTTTTTAATATTCACATACGTTAATTACATATTATTTTATCGACTATATAACATCAATTCTATGTTTATCTAAAGGTAAAAATATTTTTTTCTTACATTTTTTTGTTATTGAAATTTTTGGTTTTTATGTTCTAGACAACAATTTTATAATTTTTCATTTGTTTTTTTTTTTTTTTTTTTTTGTTTAATTATTGATAATGTAGTAAATATTGCTAATATTTCTAATTCTACCTTTAAAATCATATAACTAATTACTAAAACTAAAAAATAATAATAACATTATTACGTACAAAATTAAAATCCTGCTTATTAGCTCTTGCCTTTATCATAAGCAGCACACAATCATCTTAAATATCTGTTTCATAATCAGATATATCCAAATACTCATGGTACAACAGATATTTGAGAGTAAAAAACTGATAATTTTGTTACTTTATGCAATACCATAAACAACTGTATGTGTTTATATCCATAGTGTGAGTACGCACAAGCAAAAGCATACAATATCAACTACACTCATGCGTTCTTTTGTATCAGTTTTACTTGTTATGTATATGATATATCTGTTTTTGCCATACTGTTGGATATATTGGTGCACGTCTTTAGTCTAGAAGTAACAGATTTCGAAAATGAGAAAATTATTTTTGCAGCAATTATTTCTATCGTGTTTCACGAGAGGTGCTTTTTTCACTAAGAATAAGTACAAATATAACACATTTTAAAATTTCAAGTCCAAAAATAGCATATTTTCTATTCTACTAAAAAAACCCACAATGAATTTTTTTAAAGTTTCACATTTTGCAGAAAAACTGAATAATGCAAAAATTATCGAAGATTTTAAAGAATTTTACTGGTCTTCAAAAGCTTTGTGATGTATTTCTCAGGGGTAAAAAATAATTTTAAATCTGAAAAAAAAATCAAATAAACTGTAGGCCACACAAGAGTTACAAGTCGGACGCAACATACTTTGACAGGCTACAGCGCGAGTCCTTTCTTTAATGCTTATGTAATTTTTTATCAGTCTAACTCTTTAAAAATTTGCTAAATAATTTCAAGAACTATTTCATGTCTCACCCAGTGTGAATTTAACCAAAAATAAAAATAAAATCAACATTTTAAAATTTTTTGAATTTATTTATAAAGACTGCTAAAGAAAACAATCAAAAAAAGCTTTGGGTTGTGTGTGGACTTCGTCTAACCAAATTAATATTTATGGACTACGAATATTTCTCGTATTCTAATTTGTAAATTTTTTGATTAAAAAGATGATGTTCGCAATGTACATAACTTAAAGCAAAGAGTGCCAATGATAAATGTAGCGATCCAGATAATGCTGCATTACATTATGCCAGTGTTTATTTTTTTCTATTTACTTTGAAAATTATTTAAAAAATTTTTAAATAATTTATTTTTTTAATTAATTTAGGAAATAAAATAAATATGAACTTAAGCCGAGTTAAAGATTATTCATTAATTAATTGGTTAAATAAAATAATTTACATAAACCTCACATCTGATATTTTAAAACTTAATACGAATTAAACAGAGCTGTAGTCCCCCCTTAGATTAAAAGTTGATACTTAAAATCTCTGCAGGTTTGATAGCAATTTACCTCAAAGTGGGCTACCTGAGATTTTCTAAAATTTAAAACCATGCAATTACTTCTCTTAAGGCTATTTTGAACTTTAAAATAATGTTGATTTTCCTACTTAAGTTGCACCAAGGATAATGCTTGTAGATTATATTTGAAAGTTTTTTAGTCTTCAGTAACATTATTTTCTTGACATCCAAAATATTTTGCTGAGGCAAAATTTACATAAAAGAAATTAAAATTCAAAATGGATAGATATTTTCGCCAATTTTTAGTGCCAGATAAACGAAGCGTTTGCATATTGCATTTTGAGCCACTAAAAGTTGTTGTTAATAATTTTTAACCTCATTTACCTAAAACATTAATTCGGAAATTTTTTTTTATCGTTTTTTAATAAATTTTTGAAAGAGCTGACCTATTGATTAAAAAATTATAAAAAATTAATTAAAAGAAAATTTTAGCCTAGACTATAAAATTTTGCTGTTATCTTCCTCCTACAAAAAACAAATTCTGTTTTAGAGGAAGTTTTCTTAATGTATAGAAATTTTTCAAAAATAAATTATTGAATAGCAAATTTCCTTCAGCGGGCTTAGAACTGACAGCTACAGAACTGTATGAATCTTGATTTTAACTTTTTAGCTCTCAAGTTATTAAATTAAAATTTAATCGAATATAATTTTTATATTCGAAAATTCGAAATATAATTTTCGAAACCATGTTCTTTAAACAAAATTATTTTAAAAATTAATTCTTATTTAATTTTTATATTCGAAATATAATTTTCGAAACCATGTTCCATGAAATAAACTTATTTAAATATTTTTTGTTAAAGTGTAAATGAGAATGTGTAGAAAGTGTAAGAAAATTAAGAAAAAAAAATAAAAAAAAAACATCTACACATACCTTCGATTTCGTCCGAAGTACAATCAGTCATTCATCTTCTTTTGGTTGGCAGGGATTTAATGTTTACTTGATTCAAACAAAAATAAGGATTTGCATTTATATGTGTGTGTATTTGTGTGAGTGTGTGTGTGTGTGTGCGGGTGTAAGCAAACATATACACCATAAGGGTTATGCATGATATTCTGTTAAAGCATACTAACACACATTGTTATCCATTTTGTATACATGTGTGTGTGTGTGTGTGCCTTTGTTTGTTTAAGTAAAGTGCTAAAATATTTTCTTTTTATTTTCTTACTTTTATTGCTCTGCTTTCTTGCTACAACACTATTCTTTTACAAATACAACAGACTCAACTTTATAATGGTCGTACCTTTGTTTGTTTCTCAACAGATCTAATTCTTTGCTGTGCTTTTAATCCAAAAAAACTCTCGCTCAAAGTCACCCACATTCCTTAACTCCTTTTATTTGTTAAGCACTGTTAACTAACTAGTTTGATTGTTGGTATAAGTTTTATATATGTTGTTGCCACATGAAAATGCCACTTATAAAAGAATTCTATGCCAGTCGTTGCAGTAGTATTACTTCGTTTCTTTTCTTGTGCCACTAAGTAACACATGGATACCCTTTTTTATTTCTGCCCAAAGGAATGGAATTTTTTACATAAAAGTAAAAATAAAGAAAAAGCGGAAATATTTTCAAACATGAAATAACAATCAATAAAAATCTTTAGTCGACATACGGACGACAGCAGCCGATAAGTATTGCCTGCCCAGAAAATGTTTATTGAACCAAATCCATTAAAATGTGATTAATGATGTAATAATTGTTTCAAATGAATTTGTAAAGCTAAAGAAAGTTCATACAACAACAAAAAAAAAGGTTTAAAGCAACCTGTATAAAAGCAATAGTCGCATTAAAGTATTAAGAGGACAACATTTATTTCGGAAATGTTAATCTTTTTTATGAACAATTTGGATTTTAAGCCTTACAGCTATTTTACTCACTTGTTCGAATTAGAAATAAACAAATTAATAAGGAAAAAACAATCAAGAAAAATATGCAAACTTTTACTAGCGGCATAAACAGCAGAGATATTTAAAACATTTGACACTAAATCTAGACAAATTCACCATTTAGTTGGGCTTACACCCTGATGACCTTATTTATTTTATTTTTGAAATGTAAAGCCGAAGCTTGCGCTACAGTCGAAGGATATCATTACTCCATCATGATCTGGGCGAGATGTGGTTTCAACGGGCTAAAGCTAAGTGCCATAGGGCGGCTCTGCATTTCAGTAATACAGTACTTTCGTTCTACTTAAGGCTCTGTTGGGATTTGAACTTTTGTCTTGTTGTTAACTCAGGCAAACATGTGTAGGTGTTTTTTCTTTGCTTTTACCGTATCCGCACACACCAAACTTGCTTGTGTTGAAAGTAACAGCTTACTTACCTAACAAAAACTACAACAACATTGACTTTGTTGTTATAGATGTGTAAACTGTAAAATAAAGTATTTTTTGAAAGTTCCAAAAGATGAGTTTAGTAAAGCCTTCATTTATCGCAAAAATGTTCTTATAATTGTACTAATAAATACGTTTTTGTACTAAAAGGCTTAAGATGGACGAAGTGCTTTAGATCTTTCTGTGCAGGTCACTTTCATTTTTTTTGGTTGTTTTTTTCGTAAAATTTGTTAAAAAATTTGTTTAAATTATTGCATTGTACAAATTAAAAAATAAAAATTCAAGAAATATATTTTCTGTTCGGCTGTTTTCAAACAAATTATGATCATTGAATCAACTAAATTGGATTATACGTGTGTTTATGTGTATGCTAATGAAAAACTGTTCTTACATTCTGCAATGAAAATTTTAAAATTTCATTATTCCTAAGAAAAAGAAAAAAAAAACATTTAAAAAGAAAATCACAATCGAATTGTGGTTTCTTGTCCTGGTTTTTACACAGAAACCAAACAAAGAAAATATTGATATTAAATGAAAAACAAAAATTCTAAAAATCAAAGGATGACTGATGATTGGCATTTGATTTGTCAAAGCATCAATAAAATACAAAAGAATTTTTCAATAAAAGATTTACAAAAAAAAAAAAATAAATAAAAATATTTAGTAAATGAATGTTTTTGCATTCAGAAATTTATGTTTAAGAAAAATTGATTTTATTTTTTTTAAAGGCCTAAAATTTGATTACGAAAGATATATTGAGATATAAACATATGTAAATAGAGAGAAAGAAAACATTTATAATTCGTAGACAGTTTAGTGTAAATATAAAGTTATTTTTTTAGTAAAAATTTATATCTCAGGGAAGGGAATCTGATTATCATACCTTTCTTCGCTTTGTATTTTATATCATTAAAATAACATTAATTTTCTGAACATTTTGATTTACCACTTTAGAGTTTTTTCTTTTTTTTTTTAAATCATCACCAAAAGTTTTCTACTTGGGTATTTCTTATTTTAAATAATTTCATTTTTTTTAAATTTAAATGTACGAATTTTAAAAGTTATTTAACCAAAGCGCAGCATAGACTTATGCTTTATAGGTGGCGTGTCATAGTGTCAACAGACATAATGTCCATAGAGCTATTGTCGCACCCAAAATTGCCATAATTTGCATGAACATAATGTCTGTTTGAAAACTTAATAATGTTCATAGACATTGTGTCGTTCTTAGTATGGACATTATATGACTAATAAAAGTGTAATAATGTCCTAATTTAAACAAAAACGGCTTCGCTTATCACAGATTTCCTGCATAGACGGCCTTTGGCCGGGCACAACAATTTTCTCCTCTATCGTCGCATCGAATTGTGATATAATGGCCAAAAACATTATGTCATTTTCTGGTTCGACAGAATGTCCATGGACATTATGCCCTTAGACCTTTTGATATGTCACCGTTTGAAAAGCTTCCTGAATTAACTTGAAGATACTTAACACCTTAACTCCTTTTATTTTTTATTTCAGTGCAACTATGGGATCAAGTCTTTAAAAATTATTGTTTCAATACCCGCTGTTTCGTATTTTTATGTAAAGAGTTTTCACATTTCCAACTTATAGATGATAGATTAGAATTTTTAGAGTTGTTGCTTTTTAATTCATCCTAATTTTTTTTTTAATTTTTTTTTGCAATAGTTTTCTCTCTCGCTCAATGTTCACTAAGATTTTTGTTTTTTGAATTCATCTCAGTACACTTTCTTCTTTAGATTTGTAAAGTCCTAGAGAAAGATGACACTAGAGATAAACCTCTTCATCGCTGACGTGGCCGGGCCGTGTAAGTCCATCTTTTTCGATTCCTATATATAAGTATGGCTGCCGCAGAGCACGCCTTTAATGAAGTTCAACTTAATAATGAATTTTTTTAAATTTTCACTACTATATATTTTGACAATTAATCAGCAATTTCTAAATAGAAGCAGCGGAGCATTCGAGCTAAAACTTTAATTTTGAAATTGACATAGCTTCCTGGAATAATGCAATAGATTCGGATCGACTTGAAGTTATTACTTTTTGTAAGATTTTCACTTGTTTATCATCGTATTTAAATTTGTTGTGCAGTTTTAGCTATCGTCTATTAAGCAGAATAAAGCGACTGCTCGAAATACATTTGTGCGACTTTTGACAAGGACATTGAAAATAATTTGTTGCTCACGAGTTAAATTTCTTAAGCTCGTGAGAGAATTATAGCTTTCAAAGTACAGAATATAATTTAAGAACAAAATTTAAATTAAAAGAGTCAAAATAAAATTAAATTTGAATCGTTTACGAATTTTTCACTTTTGTGAAAAAATGAATTTAACTAAAGGTTCGGTGTATTGTTATGCATTTATATGTATGTATGTATGTATGTATGTATGTATGTATGTATGTATGTATGTATGTATGTATGTATGTATGTATGTATGAATGTATGTATGTATGTGTGTATGTATGTATGTATGTATGTATGTATGTATGTGTGTATGTATGTATGTATGTATGTATGTATGTATATATGTATGTATATATGTATGTATGTATGTATGTATGTATGTATGTCTGTAAATAAGTAAGTATTTATGTATGTATATAAGTATGTGTGTAGTCCTAACCGCTTGGAATCTTCTGCTTGCGTAGCTGAAGACCCCACGGAGTTACTGTCTCCTAGGAGAATACATATTTAATGCCGATATCTACACGCTGAGTCAAAAAAGTCGTTTTCAGGCTTAAGTACCATCTTTAGTACCCCCTTTGACGCATGAAACGAATATATCGAATATCTTAATCCACTCTTTTCTGAAACACACTATTATGGAGATGACTGCTTCATTAAAAAAGCAATCATTTTTAAAAAACTGTCATTTCATAGAACTTTTTCAAAATCGATCTATTCCTAACTGCACTTGGATCTATAAAATTCCAAGCTCGATATCTAAACACTGGAACTGATTTTAAGAAGCTCTATAGTAATTTTCCAACGTGTTGTTTAACTCTAGAGAAAAATATACCAAAAGCATTAATTTTGGGATTTTTAAAGGTTAATTTCGAAATTCTGTGGTCTTAAAAAAACATACCTTTAATTACTATCAAAGAGAGTTGTTTGCCACTTGTACTTATTAATAGCAGTTTATATTTCTTGTGCTGTAACTGTGATTTATTTGAAACAAAAGCCACTAAATAATAAAGAAAAAAATATCATGAGTCTTGGTTGCATTTGCAAAGACTTTACTCCAGTATGGTCTGTTGACTTTTATTATGATGTTGCTGTTGGCCACTATGATGAGAATAACGACAAACATAAGTGGTTCAGTAATTTTTTTGTTTGTTAAGTTTTGTTGCAGCCTTGTGCTGCAGAGCCTGTACTGTAATGTGTCTGACCACTTCTAGTTTTATTTTACCGTTTTTTAATTTTTTTTTATCGTTAGTTGTACTCACTTTTACTTTGTGTTGATAGTAATTGTGATTTTATTTGTTACTTTTTTTGTCGCCTGGGAGGAGGAGGAGCAAAAGAAATTAAACAACGTACCATCGTCGGGATGTCAAGGATATTTTGTTTTGTGCAAAAAATTAAAAGGATATTTACTTGTTTGTGAAAAAAAAAAAATACTAAAAACCTTTAACCAGACTATTGTTTTTTCTTTTTTTTTTTGCTCTATTCTTTAACGGTCTGGTTGCACTAATGGTTGTTTTATGGTTAAAAGCTTTAGTTTTTCTTTGTCGTTTGTTTGTCACTAAAAGCTCTTTAAAATAATAAAGGGAACCATCATAAAATTTATCAAAGAAAAAAATTAATTTTTTTTTAGAGATTTTTTGCAAACTTTAAGAATCGTAGTGTACGAGTAGTACAGGGTGATTGTTGACTTTATTGCGGATTTGTTGACTTTGCCTAACAAACCAGTGATTTGGTGTTTCTAAATTTTTGTTTGTTTTTCGAGGGTCACCAATATTATTATATGCAGGAAGCATTTTGACTGCTACTCAAATTTGCTTGCTCTTTTCTTTGTTGTCTGTTTATTCTATTTCTTACTCTTTAGCTCTGGCTAGATTTGTTTTCGCGACTTTTTTTTCTATACGTGCGTTTTTTTTTTAATTTATAACACTATTCGCGCTACGAAA
The DNA here is from genome assembly GCA_916610165.2 of Gymnosoma rotundatum. NCBI lineage: Eukaryota > Metazoa > Arthropoda > Insecta > Diptera > Tachinidae > Gymnosoma > Gymnosoma rotundatum. The sequence goes on along the minus strand of OU744336.1, from coordinate 171,549,430 downwards.
GTCCACTTACTCCAACCTTTCTTAAGCAAACATGAGCTTTTAACTCACGCATTCATCCAAACCACAATACGTGCTATAACACCGAAAGCAATTAAACTAACGAACTTCTGTTTAACCAATTAGACCCTTTTTCAACAACTGCACCACGTGTACCACTTAATTAGGACTGCCAGACTATGTTGGTATTTTGCTACTTCCCTCACTAACTAATGCTCCAGTAAAATGTGTACCAGGAGTTTCCTTTTTCATTACAAGCGCCTTTAACATTTCAAATATGCAGGCGCCTTAACCGAGATTTCGAGTGGTGTTTTCTATTTCTATTTAATCTCTTTAAAACAATTTGTTCATCGATGGATATTCAATAACAGAAAACTATTTCTTTATTCACAGTGCCGATGGGATTTGAACTCATTACTCGTATTCTTCTGCTTAGCAAATCAGCAGAAATCTTTACCAGCCCGGATGATCAACATCTCTTTTCTAAAATTTCCTTTTTATTCTTTTCACACACACATCGAACTGTTCAGTGACGAAAGTAAGAACTTAAACAGCTTTTTTCTTCCTTAGCTAAGTTGCAAACCAATATTTTTAATGGAACATATCGCATTTATTTTAAGAGTTGCCATATCTTCATATCTTAAAAGTATTAAGAAATAAATCATGAATAGAATAATTCCTTTAAAAACTAACTGCTATATTCATAAAAAAAATAAAATGAGTTTGAAATATATTGTATGACAAAATTTCCAAACAAATTTGTCCTAAAATACATTTGAAATCTATTTTAATATTTTATGAATACAATAATAAATTTTTTAAGCAAAAGAAAATCTTTAATATAGAGTTTTCTTACGAACTAATTTTACTTCTGTGGTCCTTTTAGCTGTTTTTTGTTGTTCTTCGCTGCAAATGAAAATCCTGAAATATTTGGTACACTTTTTAAATAGATTCATTTTTGGTAGGATGAAGGCTGGTGCAGTAAATTCCCTAAGTTGCAAAATTTAAAAAAATCACTTGCTTTTAATAAACCAAATTAAAAAAAAAACAAAGTTTTCTCAAATCCCTGAATGAAAATACAGAAGTAAAAAAATTTGATTAATAATCCCTTTAACCAGGCATGAAATCCTTCTCATCTTTTCTATCAAATAAGCAACTTACAAGATGTTAACTTAACGAATTGAAGTTTAACTTTTAATGCTCATTTCTTTTTTAACTTTTGGCCAAAGGTATAAAGAAAATCTTTTCCAGTTTATTAACTTTTTATAACGTTGGTGAGATAGATGGGAGGAGAGATAGAGGGACGATGGAAAATGTAAAATAAACTTAAAACAAACTTGCAGAACTTTGACTTTAAGCAAATAACTCTTAACACAATTGGTCCTTTAGATTTCTAGCAAAAAAAAAAAAAAAAAGGATTGGAAAAGAAAAGAATACAAATAAAACAAATTTCTTTTTAATTGAAACACAATGGATTTATTTTCTTCCAATAAAGAAAAATTACATTCTAAAAAAGAATCTAGCAAACTTAAAACGTTTAACAGCATCACCTTGCTTTTTGGCAATAATAAGAAAATAAGTTAAAAAAATAAGACAAAAAGCAAAAAACAATTTGTATGCAACAATTTATCTGAAGAAACTTAAAAAGTTAAAATTTCAACAAAAAGGAAAAACTGCCAAAAAAAAAAATATTTAAAGTATACGAAAAACTTTAATTATTATTTTTATTTTAGCTTTTAAGGAATTTTATTCTAGAAAGAAAGAAAGTATAAAGGCAAATTTTAGTATTATTAAGAAAAAATTTTATAACAGATCAGTAAAACTAAAATTTCAAAGAAAACAGCAAACAACAGCTGAAAGATGTGAAACTTTGCAAACCAATAAGAAAATTAATTAAACTTTCAATGTTTGAAATAATTTATATAAGTATTAAAGTTTTTATTATTATTAAAAATTTTTATTTCAAAAATATTTTTATTATCATAATAAATTTTAAAATTTAAAAGCGCTTTCACAAACGCCGTGATTTTTACGAATATGGCCTTGTGTTGTAAGGCACTACGCAGACCAATATAATGAGGATTAGAAAAAATATAATTAGAAATGAAATAACCCCATTGTTAAAATGAGTGTCGTTGCATTGAAAACTCATCCCAAAGTGTGCAATCTATTAAAAAAGAAATATAAAAATTTAAACTAAAAACATTCCCATAGAGGAACTGAATTTTGCACATAATACCTTATAATTTGAGCTGTAATAGACAGACGCTTCAAAATTTCAGGCAACAAAAAAAAAAAAACAACATTGTGTAGAACACTTTGTGTAGAAGTCCATCTTGAACTTGACCGACTTATTTACTTTACATTTTTATTAAACTTTTTAAAGAAATTTTTTTTTAATAACGTCCTCGAAAAACACTTTCTTAAAGGTACTTTTTTGTAGGTACTTTCTTAAAGAAAATCTTCTCTGATAATTATTTTTTAAGTGCTTTTATTTAAGTTCTTTTTTTTAATAAATCAATTGAAATTGATTTTGGTTTAGGTTTATTTTTGAATTTCTAAAACCTTTTTTTAGAAAGAAAAATTATTTTAAAAATGTATGCAGACGTTTTTCCAAAGAAAACAAGAAGAATAAGGCACCAGCTGACTTAATGTTTTATTTTCTCGATCGCTACATTTTTCATCAGCAGTCATCGCATCTACCTACATTAGGTTGTATACATTCTAAACGTAGGTTGTATACATTGTAAACATCATCTATTTAACCAACTAACTTTGTAAATAAGAATACGAGGAGTATTATTATTATTAATATTAATGCAGATATACGAAATCCACACTCACACACAAACAAAAAAATTATTTCTTTACTGTTCTCTCTGTAAATTGTCTTATAAATTTATTATTGCTTTGTACCAACCATTGGTTTTTTTAATGCAAATTTTTTATGGAAAGTTTTTTACATTTAAAAGTCTTTTAGTTGAAAAGAGTTGCAAGATATCAAGAATTGCCTAGACTTCAGAGGAGGAAGAAACTAAAAAGTATATTCAAAAAGCTAATTTTTTAAGATATTTTAAAAACGTACATTTGAAATTTAAAAAAGTACCATCTAAAAAGTACCTTTACAATGTTTCTAAAGACAATACAATCTATTAAAGACGTTTGTAAAGATGCACCTGAGTTATGCATTTTATTCTTTATAAAAATACATTATTCGCGCAAATAATTACTCTGTTCTTTCGTACACTTAAGCAAGTTTTATTTGGGATCTGATTTTTTTTCAGAGCTTAAAATAATATATCGCAAAGAGCTATTAGAAAAAATTACATTTAAGATGATTAAAAAAGCAGAAGTTATATTTTTTGTCAACAACAACTTGAAGGACTAAATATTTGGCCATTGTAATTTTTCTTCCATAACACTGATGAAATTTTACATCAATACTATAACGACTGTCTTCATTTTTAACCCCGATATTGTTGATATGAACAATCTGTAAGTAAGATGTTAATTTTGTCAAAAGTGGCAGCGAGGACTTTTCTTTAATATCAATTGATTGACATCCCTTCTGATAGAAAAACTATCACAACTGATAAAAGTTGACATCAATGCAATAAAAATGTTATCGAAAAAAATTCGGTATCTATAAAGTAATTTTAATATTTATTATATATTATCGATTCTTGAATTTTTTAGATTAAAATATTTCCATCTTGAAGTCAAGTTGAATCCATGACCTGCTTAATATAATGAACCCGAGTCTTTGGAACATTTTGTAAGCTATTGAAATTATATTAATTAATGTTATCAATATAAGATAATATTAATATTGTTGTTGTAATATTACTTTTCTCATTAAAATGATGTTTAACACACGTACTTACATTAATGTTATTAATCTATATATATAAAGTCGTTGAAAGTACGTTGTGACTTTATAACTCACGAACGGTCAAACCGAATTCGATTAAACTTTTTGGGTTTGTTCGCATGCTCGTGTAGAAAATTTAGCACGAAATCGGTCAACGCGTTCGTGAATTATGACTTTGCATGACAACCTGTGATTTTATCTATACAAAAAAAAAAAAAAAAAAAAACAACACATACTTAGGCGCCTATGAACACACGGTAAATTCACGTTATAGTGCATATACGCATACTATGGATTTTTTCAATATTAATATTCATGCGTAGCGAAGCACTAAAAAAATTTTATTTCAATCCAAACATAGGTGACGAATCAAAAAAAAAAATGATTGATGAAATTTGTTATTACAGTGATGTCAGTTTTCGTACTACTGATGAAACTTTTCGTAACATTGATGTCACAAATCTGATAATAAGTAGTGATCAATACAATCATAAAATTTCCATTGTCTTGGAACAGAAAAATTAGAATTTTTTTTGCTATTTAATGTATCATTCACGCCTTATCATTGTCACCAAAGACAAATCATGAAGTTGTGGTTATTAAAACCTATTTTCTAGCAAATTTGAAAAAACTTTAAACTTCCCTCACACTGCATAAATAATTTGAAAACTCCCATTTTGAAGAAAACTGTAGCACAAATTTTATCAGGAGTCGTATGTAGACTTTTAGCGAACAATGTGCAACCCCAAAGAAACTGTTAATCTTTGGTAAAGCGTAAAAAAATAACGAAATTATAAAATAAAAAAAAATCCCCAAAAAAGAGTAGTAAATGAAAACGAGAAAACAACTGTTTAATTGCATTGAAATGTTATAACAAATTATAGTTTAACCAATTAGTAATAAACTCGCAAAGGAATTCCGCAATTTTTTTTTTACATTTTCACTATTAACACCACTCAATAAACTACAACACTTGCACAAGTAACTAGTGCTTGTGTCTGTTTCACCTCAATTGGGTCTCTTAACGTTAAATTCTGTTGCTGGTTAAGATAAATTGAGGAAAGTCATAACGATGTTGATGATGACGGAAATTTGTGGTTTCCTTTACTTATGCTACAAACGAAAATGCACAGGTCGTCTTTTGCTTTTTTGGTACTAAAATAAGTACAAGTTAACAGGTTACCTAGAATAGTGCACACCCGAAACACCAACTTACTTTTAAAAGAAATTTTATAGAAATGTTGAATATTTGTTTTTTTTTTATTTTTTTTTTTGTGGTCAGAAATGCTTTCTTGTTTTACTCAGGTCGTTCAGTAGAAATTGTTGAATTTTATGGACAAACGTTTTTATAAGTCCCTAAATGTTCTGAAGACTTGTAATGCAGCATAATAGCAGAACTAACATTTCTGTGTCAATCCACGCCAGAAATATTTAACTGTACGCTCTCAAATGGTCAGTCGTGTTTAAAAAATAGTATTTTAAACATCGTCAAGGAGGTTCACTAACACTTCAACAACTGCTGGGCTCCTCCTACTTGTGTGTTTGAGTGTGTGTGCATTTAAAGTTTCTATTTTCTCTTGGGATTCCAGGTTGTCCCTTTAAAAATTGCAGCTTTTTCTATTTTTCTATTTTTATTTTTGTATTTTTCTTTTTCATTTCTATTTATTTGCTAATTTGTAAATGTTTAACAGTTTCTAAGGGATTTTTTTTCACTAATCTTTTTAATTTTTTGTTCGCTATTTTCATCATGAATATTTTGTTGAAAAAATATTTGTTTTTATTATGCGTTTACTCGTATTAATTGCTGTGTTGTGGTATTTTTTTAATTAGTTATAAACTTTTTATTTAAGTTTCTCATTAACTGTTTGTGCAAAAAGAGTTATTTGTTGTAAAAATATAATTAGTACTTTTTTAATTTAAAAATAATGAATGTAAATTTAAATGGGGGGTTTTTTGTTACCTTTTTAATGCCTGTACTGTTTTAAACTAATGTAAGAATATTTTGAAATAGGAGTGTTTTCGAAGAAGTCTCTTGAAGATCTGATTTAATGCATGGTACTTTTTCGGTAGGTACTTTTTTAAATAGTACTTTTTCAAGGTACTTTTTTTATTAGTACTTGTTCAGAGGGATTTTTTAAAGTACATTAAGGGGGTTTTTAAAGGTTGCACTTCGTGTATATTAACTTATCTTGGCCATTTTAAGAGTCTTTTCTCTTAAAGTACCCACGTTTGCAGGAGCTTTTTTAAGTTTTTCTATAAAGTACTCTATAAAAGCTAATTTTCTCCACCGTACTTCTTTTGAAACATACTTATTATTTCACAAATCTCACGCAAGTAATAACACAGTTAGGGGAGGGAATAGTGAGGGCCATAGCATCTGAGCTTTAGTAATGATTTGGATCTACAGACACTGGCTCAAATTTTTTGTCTCCGGAACCACGGCCAACCATCGCCCATGTCCGCGAGCCTTAGTCGTGCCAACAAATAACTTGATAGAGTGTATTACACAAATCTTACGCAGGCAATACCAGGATTTATTTGTATTTTTAAAAAAGTACTTTTTTGTGTTTGTTAGAATACGTTTCCTTAGAAAACTCTTATTTAGAGCATCTTATTTTAAGGCGTTTAAGGGATGCTTTGTAGAAAGTACTTTTCTTAAAAAGTACTTTTGTTGTTCTTTACATTACATTTCTTAAAAGTACTTATATTTACAGGACCTTTTTCATGTTTTCAGATAAGGTGCTATATAGAAGTTACTTTGCCTTAAGACAGTACTTCTCCGGTTTTTTAGAGTGTAGTTCTTTAAAAGACTTTTATTTACCGGATGTTTTCTGATAAAAGTACTATTAAGGGTATCTTTTCCTAAACTTACTTTTTTAAAAGCTTCTTTTTCAAAGTAATTTTTTCAAAAGTACCTCTTTTAATTGGGCTTATATGTTTACATGACCTTTTTTAAAGTTTAAGTAAAAGGTTCTTTTTATAAAAGCAAAAAGTACTTTTTATGAAAATACTTTTTTCTAAATATTCTTTTTTAAAAGGTTTTTCATTCAATAAAAGAACTTTCGCAAGTATTTTTAACAGCTGCAATTCCTTACAAGAGCCATATTTTCAGGCTTTATTAGGTTCTTATAATAGTACTCTCTATACGAATATTTTTCTTGAAGATAATTTAAAAGAAATAAATTTTTGCTACATTTTTTTAATGATATCAAATTTTATTAATTTGAAGATATTTATTATAATAATTAATATTTTGGATTTTAAATGGAGTTTTAAAAACTTCTGTAAATGATCACAGATTTTGCTTGTTTAAGCTCCAGGACGTTTAGTATACAAATTAAATGGGCTTAAGCTTTGTATCAAAAATTCAGTTGGGCATAAAATGGAATATTTTTATTAAGCTGTAGGAAAAATAATAATATACCTTTGGTGAATATATTTTATATTTTGTTAATTTTTTATAATGAAGAGGTCATTTTTGTAGCAAAAACTTTTTTTTTTTGAGTTAAAGTTTCACTTATTGAAATTATGAATTCAATAGAAAATAGAATATAAAATAGCATCCACTCAAAAACAATGAGTTGAAATATTCATGGACACTCTTTTTACTATTTTACTTTTATTTGCTGAAGATTTATCAAAATGACTGATAATTTAAATTTATCACAAGTTATCGTAAATGGTGTTTTTTTTCTCAAGCTTTGGGATTTTAATATTTATATTCCAGTCTGTCGGAAAGTAGTTTCGTTTTGGGAATATCTTTTTCTATAATTTTATTTCTTTGTTTATTTGTTTTTGTTCTGTCCTCAGACAATATCTTGCTTCTTGTTTTGAAAGCAAACAAAAGGTAAAATTACAATTTATCTTGGTCATGTTGAGACAGACAGTAACAATGAAGTCCTAGATGGCTGACTGTTTGTTTGCACCATCATCTTCATCTTCATCATCGTCATCCTCGTGTTCGTCAACATCATCCTAATACTTTATATTGTCAACCCATTTTTAGCTTGCATTTTGATGTGAACCATATTCTTTTATTTTCTTTTCTTTTCATTGCTTTTCTTCTTTCCTTTCATTTTTACTGAAAGCTTGACAAAGTGTTGAATTTTGTATGATTGTGTTGAAGAAGGCTTCTGAACGTTACATATTTTTAACACGGAAATCTCTCTTCACTTTTTATTCTTTAGAAATATAAATTTTTATTTAATTTATGCATATTTTTCTTGTTTTCCTTGTTGTATTTCTGAAAAATTTTTTTTCTGTTATTTGCATGATGTTTCACTTGTTGTTTGATTTCAAAATATTAAAAAAACATTCTGTTCCATTTTTTTCAATCATATTTTTGTTTTTATTTGTTGTTTTTCAAGACATTCTGTGTTTAATTTTCTTTTTCCTGTGAATGTTTTTCTTATGTTTTCCTGAAGTATTCTTTATTTTTATAGATTGTTTTTTTTTATCTTTTTGGAGGAAACTATCAATAGAAAATTGGACTGAATTGTCTACGAAAAAATGTTTTTTAATGTATTTACTTCTATTGTTATTACGAGGGCCATGCTGAACTAACAAATGCTGCTGTACTTAAAATATGCGAAGGCCTGTAACACTAAAGAAAAAAGAAAAGATGGAAAAAAATTCACAAGTTTTAAATCCGATACAGATCGGTCATTGATTGAACACTTGTTTGTAACACCTTTTTTTTTTGGTTAATATTATACACATGATGATGCTGTCTGTAATAGAAACTGCGTTCTCCGGTTATGATACTCCTCTTTTTAGCCTAGTGTTTGACTCAGTATAAAGTAGACCGGCTGTTTGTGGGTGTTTTTTGTCATTCCTTGGCCCAACTGCTCTCCTTAATCTCCTCGACGCTCATCTTCATAATTCCATAGATCCTTACGCTACTTGATACTATTTAGGACAGCTTTATAGCTCTCCCTTCTACCCTCTACCGACCTGTTACTCAATAACATTCACAATTTATTGACCGCTTCTTTGATCATCCAACTGTTCGTAAATCTTAGATTTTTTTTTCATAACTGTTGGAAGCTGGCTGGTGATCTGTATTTGAATACAATATGCCACGCCTTTATTTAACATTTTCTACCACAATTAAAGGTGCTTAGATTGTGTTAGAACGTTTTCCCTGCTCGTCCTATAGAAAATTTAATCACTATTCGCGTTGGCCCACACTAATCCAGGCATCGCAAAACTTTTCATTCACAAAACAATCAACTGAAAGCCACAGCTTTTTTAAATTCATTAGAACGCGTTAGAAGTTTTAGAGCCAATTTCCTCTTGCCAAAGTCCTTCGTAATATTTTCGTTACTTTAGAGATTTAGCTGTTCGCCTTTTGCGAGCCATTATTTCTTAACCCTTTCGGTTTACTTAAGTCGAAAGTAGAGAGAAGAGGGGTCGATAGAGTAGTAACCAAAGTCCGCATAAAAGCAGTCAATTTTTTTTTGTTTTTTTTTTTTATTCTGTAAAGCTATTTTTTTATAGTGGGTGTTTCTCTTTCCCCTCATCTCATTTATGGAGTACCCATCTTTAGTGCAGTAAGAGAATGCAGGCAGAAGAGGTCTAGAGGCCTTTCATAAAGAGGAAAAAGCATGTCGTGTATATAAATTCGAGGAGAAAAAGTCTTGGCTGTGGTTAAGTTATTCCCAGAAAGTAAAGGCCGGTAGCCACTCAAAAATAGACATCCTTTGAAACAAACCACGTGGAATCATATAAATTGCTCATTGTCCCTGCTCAAATCTCAGATGACGTTAACTGTTAGTGTCTAGTAAAACAATTTTTTTTTTAATTTTCATAACTATCCGCGTATTATGCTTTAGCTGTTGTTGTTGTTGTCAAGTAAAAATGTGTTCTAAATTTTTTTTCTAGAAACATTTATGCCCCTAAAATCATGCAATAAATTATTATTTTGTATTTTTCTCTATTTTTTTTTTTCTTTTATTTTTCTGTCAGTTATTTGGTTGCCTTCTGCCATGCAAAAATTCATCACATTTGTGTTTGTGTTTCTTTTATTTTTTGTGTTCAATTCACATGTACCTACTTGTTTTATTACTTTACAATATTTTGTTTGCTTCTTTTTAAAAACTTGTTTTTGTTTGTCATAGTGTCGAGTAACATCATCTATACAACTACAAAATTTATTATTTCTTTATTTAGGCCTTTTAGTTTCCGGCAATTCATTTCTTTTCTCTTTGTTTGCTATGTGTTGGAATCATTTCTTTTTTTTTTTTTTTTTGGCCTTTATATTTTGAAATGTAAATTTAGGCTGTAAGTCTCGTTTTTCTTATCATTTGAAAAGTATTACAAAGGTATTAAAATGATATAGAGTTATGAAAAACTCTTGTTTACAACATTTCTATTTCTATGTAGAGAAGCAAAGAACAATTTGTTTAATAAGAAAAATCCAGTTTTAGGTCTTTCAAACTAAAAAGCTTTTAGGCTTGAAAATTAAATGCTGGTCATTTTTTATGGTTTATGGAACAATTTTATATGGGTTGTGAAGCATTTATCATTTCATAAATTTATATTTAACAAAAAAAATTAGTTTATTACTTTGCTGGACAATTTTGAAATAATATTTTTATTTAAATAATATTTTAATATTTTTATTTAATAAGATGTAGATGTTTTTATAAAAACCCCTTTTATTTTAAGAGATTAATAAAAACGAATTTAGTATGGACAAATGTTTAAAAAAAAACTTTTACAAGTGTTGAATATTTTCTATGTACAGGGTAGCTTATGCCTAGAACATTTAAACTCTTATACAAAGTAGCTTTTCTTTGTAACATGACAGAAGAAAATAATGCGGATTTTTTTCTGCAGGCGACTTTGGGCCATTGTTTTTCGAAAGTGTCATAGATGTGGTCTACACCATAATTAGCAAGCGCTACAGATCAAGAAAAATCTATATAAACTTTAGGAACTGTGACGCTGTAAAGAAAATAGACTACATTCCGCTAATGTTACAAAAACATAAATATTTTAAGAACTTAAATTGAGTCGTTGTTTTGTCCTTCGAGATCAAATAGAACTGTATTTTAGTTTATAAGTATTGCTACACGCTAAGCAAAGGAACAATACATTAGCCCTATTCACGATCTTTGTGCAATGGTCTTGCATCATAGCATTTGCAAAATGTGTAGCATATTTTACTCATTACTGTGTGTTTTGTTGGTGTGAACTAAAAGTATGCTACACAATTTTGCAAATGCTATGATGCAAGACCATTGCACAAAGATCGTGAAAAGGGCCATTATTTTTCAATTGTAGCATATAATTATTACACATAAAAATAATATTGTGATTGCAATCATATTATTATCTAACATTATCATAGCATTATGAAATATAACCATAGTTATGGGTAAAATATAAGCATCAATATTATCATAATATGATAAAAATTTATGAAAAACTTTTTCATACATTTTAACTATTTGCTTTGACATTTTTATTCACTTTTATTAACTTTTTTATACCCTTCACCATAAAAAGTGGAAAAATTTTATATATAAGTTTGTCATTTCGTGTGTAATTTCTACAGTATCCATTTCCATTCATACGTAGCTAAGTCGGTTGAGCGATATTGGTCTGTGCATCCATGTTAGTGGTGAAATTTTGATTTCACAAAAAAAAAGATATGTCAATCGATCTGATATAGTGTCGAAAGAAATGCTATTGGAAATCACCATGGTCGGTCCATGTCCTTCGAGGCAGCAGGCAAAACACCACGCCTACCTCAAGTTTTTTCAAGTCATTTGGAACAATAAAGTAACTCCAATCAAAAAATAAATATATGGGGTGATAGAGAATTGGAAAATAAGAAAAAAACATCAAACCAAAATATTTTTTTACAACCAAACTTTGTTCGTTTCTATTCATACTATGATTACCTGAGAAAAAATTTTTTTAACAAGAACTTTGTTTTCTTTAAAAAGAAAAGTTCAACAATTATAAATAAAAAACGATATCTGGAGAATATTCACCACGACCACTATTCCGCATCTTCGTATAAAAAACGGGTCAATCACGCCTCCAGACCGGACAGCACTCCATACAGTGACACGTAGAGCAGCAAAGGGTTCTCAATAACCGCTCTAGGATTTTCAAAGGCCCAAATGAGGAAGTTTGGTTTGTTCACATACCCAGCCAAGTAAATATCGGCTTCGTAGCTTCATAGTGAATTTTAATTGTTTTGATACAATTTTTGGGCGAAATTAAATTCATTGTAAGAATTGCCAATGCATCTACTACAAATACGTCAAACAACTAAATGTCAAAACTATCATGTTCTTGTTGTTGCCACAATGGAAAAATAATGTTCTGTTTGAAGAACCCTTTATTATTTATTTTAATAATATACCAGCAAAAAAATTTTGAAAAGGTAATCAAGTGTGGAATTAAGCAGTTTTGGCAGAAGTACTTCCCAACTAGATTTCCAACTTAATGATTTTAACAAGGCATGAGACTTTTATAATCAATACCTGAGAATCGATAACATTAATTGTTGTAGAAAATAATGTGTACCATTTGTACGGTAGTCTCTTTTAACATAAAGAACTAGTTCCATTAATACTTCCTTTTTCGGTAACTAATGTCATGTGTTTTGTAAGCGAGCAACAAAATATGGCAACCACAAAAGTAAGTCGTTATACAAGTAATTTTTAAGGTAATGTCTAATTTTTTGCTGGGTATTATTTTGGGAAAATTATTTATATTTATTTGTGATTGGAAATTCATAAAAAAGCATTTAGTTTAAACCAACCATGTTGCCACTTTTGATTGCAATTACCAGTTTGTGAACAAATATTAACAAAAACTTGCTTATCGTGTTTAAAGAGTTCTGATGAAAGTCTAAAGTTTTATCACCAATCTTTGTAGTGAATATAATATGATTCTTACTTACATACTACTTACATACTATAACCATGTTTTTCTTTGCGTGTAAAGTCAGAATAAACAGACAACTGAATGTCAGCATCACTCTCCTCTAAAACATCTAACCAAAATTTTATATATTATTACATATATTATTAATGCGAGAAATTTTTGTACGCTTCACAATCAAACATATATTTTTTTAATTTGTAACTCACAAATATGCTCAATAAGAGATAATGTATTTTCTCAATTTAAAAAAAAAAATTATTGTTACTCGTTAACCCATTAAAATAATATTTTACTCATAAATGGTCCTACGAACCAATATTTAAAGCATGGTTTTATTACATTCTTCTCTACTCTTAAGCCAGTACTTATCAGTATTATTTAAAAGAATTTAAAATTTCATGCATTATTAGAATAACAAAAAGCTTTTGAATCTAATACTTTCTTGAAATTGTGGTATTTATAACTGTATGACATTTTGTGTTAAACTTCTCTTTTAATTCATTCAAATGCAATTAAAATAAATTTCTCTTTTTTTCGTAAAAGTTAATTTGCAGTTTCCTACTGCTATTACTTGTTTATAACTTTACTTGACACATCCTTTTTGTATTTCACAACAAAGAGAACATAGTTTTTTTTTTGTTTTTCGTTTTTTGTTAGTTTTACTCTTTACAACTGTTGAACTATTATGCACACGTGCCTGTCATAAAGATGTTGTTAACTATATCAACAACGTCATCAGAAGTTATCGTCATTATCCTTATGGCAAATTAAGTGAATACAGGCTGCATTTATTACTACAACTCGAATATGCAAAAAAAAAAAAAAAAAGAAACACTTACGAAATTGCTCCACACTTCAGCAAGTATGTAAAACATTTTTACAGCTCAAAAACCTCACTGACTGACTGACTCAATGGTTGGTTAGCAAAATTTAGGTTAAAAAGTTTTCAGCTCCTTTTTTCTCCCGCCCCTTAAAATATGCATTATATGTTTGTAGCCAGAAAAATATCTTTTTTTTACCTCACTGCTATGCAATGATTTTTAAAGTTTTAGTCCCTTGGTATTTTGTCTACTCCTTAAACTATGCTATGACTTTTGTTGTTTAGACAACAAATAACAGGTATACGATGTTAACTAGTTGTATCACATACAATCTTAATACCAGTAAAAGTTTTTCAAATTCTTATTTTGTTTTTTTTTTTTGGTTTTATTCATTCTTTGCTTTATTTTTCTTTCCTAAATTATACTTATGGTTTGTTGTTGCTGTCGTTATCAGACATTTGTAGCTGTCAGTTAGATACAACGACAACAATGACAGCAACGTCAACTAGAACAAATACCTTCCAACAATAAATCCATTGCTCAAAGTCACATCATTTATGCAAGAAGAATTTTTTTTTTTTTTTTGTTAAATCACATACAAAACTTTTTAAAAGTTTTAATCGAAACAATTGTTTATTACAATATTTTGTGAATTATTTTTTTAATGCAAAATGTGCACTAATGAACATGAATTTAATTTATTTAACAATTTAACATGATAAAAATAATAATCAGGAGATTGTTATAATTGCTTTATTGGTGAAGTGTAATTTTATATTGAAAAAGAATAATTTATATTTTCTTGTTCTTCGAATCCCTCACTTAAATGAAAGTAAGTTGAGCCAGCATAGCTTTAGTTTATTTAAAAATTTGGTGACATTTGCGACATTATTTATCAAATCTTGCCAAATGCTAGAAGGATGCATACACATAAGGTTCCTTATTATGTAATATGTGAAGGACACAGATAAGAAAATTAAGGTTTTATAGGCATATCTTCTAAATATTAACTTAATTTTGGTTTGTTTTGTAATGTTCATGAAAAACTTTTCCTTGACGATCTATGGCAGACAGATTGAAATTGTGGATATAATAATATTACCTTGAGAAATGTAATCGTAAGTAGGATAGTCTCACCCAAATTAACTAAAAGAAAATATTAAAATTAAAAAAATAATTTTAAAAATTTTTGGTCCTTCGAACCTCATCAAAATTACAATAGAGAATAAATTTGAATTAGAACTGAAACTCAATAAAAGCTTACCAGGGTTAAGTTGGCAGTACACTAAGAATATTGAAAAGCAGAGCTCTTTTTCAACTAAAACTTAACAGCACCGCAACATAAATTATTAAAGATTTACGTGAATGCCTTAATATCAGAATCTAAAAAAATAATATTTTTAAATCAGTTATTGTTATTGAAATTTAAAATTAAAACAATAAATTTTTGGTAGTTCATATTTATGATCGATTTTAAGAGAAAAGACCTACTTTAATTCGATTTAAATTAGAAAAAATCAAATATTAATAAAAAAAAGACTAATTGCTGATCTGATTTAGGCATAAATAAAATAAATAAATCTTCAAATTCAATTGATTGCAAAAAAAAAATTTATAATTGTAAAAAATTTTGCGGTCCTTCGAACCTATTAATTACTTAAGTCAAATTCTTGAAACAAAAGTCTTATACAGTTTGTTGATTTTAAAATATTTTTATGTGTCTTCGGCTTCTCTTCATAAAACTTACAACAACTTTATTATTCAAGTCGATTTTGATGCAGTTTTTTTTTGAGACAAATTTTTAAAAAGTCTTCTTTCCTTATCCCACCAATATATTTAGAAAAATATCTCGCACAAATTTTAAATTATGTAATTGGGAATTTAGGACGCTTGTCGTAGTTTAAGTTCATTTGCAAGTTTTCATATACACAGAGAAAAGAAATTCGTTATAAGAACCGAATTTGTTGCCAATCGAATTTTGTCGGTTGTGTGTATTATTTTGAATTCGGTTGTAGTAACTGAATAAATATAGCAGTCACAACTATTTTAAAAAATGATTCTTGGGTGATTATAAAATATTATTGTGAATTAAACAAAACAAAATAATTTTTTAATATTTACTTTTATTTTAATAATAAATTATAGGAATAAGATTATACGTTATAAATTTCATGATTCGAACCATTGAATGCAGCTTTCTTCTTCCTTTACAACATGAATTCTTCTTTTCCACATAGTTTCTTTAACTTGCTATCCTATCCGCACGTTTTGCGCTGCGAAATAAATTAAATATTATAAAATTATTTTTATATATAAATGTCTTTCTGAGATAATTTTGAACTTACCATTTACCAATATTGAAGAACTTTTCACCACTTTAAATAAATCCTTTTTTTTTTTTTGAACTAAAATATTTTTGATTTTTGTGATGTGTATAAATTCGTTTTTATTATGTCAAACATATTTCGATATTATAAGACGCAATCGATTTTGATGATTCTAACTACCAAACTTTGATTTGCAGTAGTAATGTACTGAATAACTTTAGTTTCATCTTCCATTTAATAGAACAGATTTTAGTAAAGACACAAATCGGTCATGTTAACTTTTTTAAGAGGTGTTACAACTGACATTTAGAAGCAAATATCATTTGTTAGCTTTTAATATAAAAAATAAATCAAGACTATAAATTATTAATTACAAAAATCAAATTATTATATTAGTAATTAAATTTTTAACATATCAAGCGAATTGTTACCAATCTTTTTTCTGTGTCTAGGTTGTGGATAAAAATCTCCGCTCTCGACTTTATTATGCTTAAGAAAATTCTAAAGAATTAGACTAAATTTTTCGTTAAAAATTTAACAACATCCTGCTAAATGTTGCGTGTGACAATTTAAGTTTTCAAAATTATTTCTAATTTAAAGACAATTTTTACTCCCTCATGTGGCTGCATTGATTTTTTTATACGTAATATTTCTCAATGACAGCTTTTTGATTTCGTTTATCTTTAATCACATCTAAGTTTCTAGGAAAACCATTATCATCATCATTATCGTTATCTAACACTGTTGTTTTCCATTTTGGTCAAGGATATAAAATTGTTAAAGAAACGTATTTAAGATTTTATATTTGCGAAATTTGTGAAGAGAAATTTTAGAAGGATGTGCAAGAAATTCCTTTTATAAACATACATTAACCAGAGACTTACACATTTACTGACATATTTTTACATACATATATGTATACACACATGTGTTGCAATTGAAATGTTTCCTTAAATATTGTAAATAAAACAGTAAAATTGTTTAGATGAGACTCTTGTCAAACTTCTCTTTCATTTAAAATCTATTGTTTACATTTCGTAATTTATTGATTTTATTTGATAAATTTCTACTTCTCAATAATTGATTTCTAGTTAAGAACTATTTCTAAATGTTTACCATAGCAATCAAGTAGTTACGTGTTGATTTCAATTTATGTGTCTTTTTAAGAAATAAAATAATTGACAAATATTGTTATCTAAAATGAAAGAACATATGAAGATATTTACATACATACATCCATACATAAATACATATATTAATTATGTATGGAAATATGTATTTTTTTCCAAGTTTAGTATTAAACTTTATGAAAACTAAAACTTTAGTGAACTAATGTTAAGCTGAACTGTCGTTAGATATTATAGTAAGAACAGTTTGAACAAATAAATTCGATAAATGCGAATTAGACTCAATTGGACGATGGCTACCGTCCCATGTATGGGTCACCTTAAATTTTTTTAATTTTTCCTTTTTTTAAATTGTTATTTTAAGTGTCTGCCTCTTATCATACTTTAAATGTAAAATCCCTTTACTATCGGGACACCCTTTATATAATCTTAATTTCATTTTTTGTCAGTATGACAGAGATAGCAATATTTACTCTGTATAAATTACAAGTTTTAACCTGTAACGATTAAGAGGTTAGAGCCATTTTTTGTCAAAATCACGGACTCTATGGAAGCACCCGTTAATTTTTAAATTTATTGTTCACACTTATTTTTATGGCAGATATGTTTATACATATACTGTGCAAGTTCTAAATACTTGCCTATTACATTTAAAAGACTAAAATCATGTAGGTAAAAATTATGTCACTATAGGCACACCCTTTATATTTTAGTTTTATTTTTTTTTTGTGTTACTTATATATCTAAATTGAAAGTGTCTGCTTATTGTCTTTTAAAAACCAGGTCGTAAAAATTACGTCACTATTGAGTCACCCTTTAATTAAAAAATTTTCTTTTTGCACTTGTTGCTATGGCAGACATAGTTTTACATTTATTGTGAAAATTTTTCATGTCAGCCTGTTACACTTCAAAAAATAACAGTATTTTTATGAGTATAACATTACTTTTTGAGCACCCTTTAATTTTTAATATATGCTAGTATAGCCGTAATAGCAATACAACTTTCTCGAAAATTTTAAGAATCTTTCTACTACGTTCTTAAGATAAAGGTTGCTGTGACAGACGGCTAGACTGACAGACATTGTAGCAAAAACAATAGGGCTACGTCTTAGCCTCAGTACTTGGAAGGATACTAAAACAACTTATCAGTAGCTTGGACTGAGATATAAAGATTTATGGTACAATTGTTTGGAGTTTTTCGTTTTAAAGAAAAAAGGAAGTTGTGATCTAATGAACTGGAATTTATTTATATAAAAGATAAATTACAAGTGAGTTGTGGCTTTATAACTCACGATCGGTCAAACCGAATTCGATTAAATTTTTAAAATTTGTTTGTGCGGTCGTGTAGATGGTTCATCTAAAGCTTGCACGAAATCGATCGAAGCGTTCGTGAGTTATGTTTTTTCATAACAACATGTGATCAATTTTATATCGAAAAAAAATTTTAATTTTTTGGTCTTTCGAGTCCTCACTATATTTAAATGGAATAATGCCCTGAAATCAGAAAGACAATTAAATTTTAAAATTAAAAATTGAATTGTTCCGAAGAGTCAAATCTGAAAAAAATATTTTTTTTTTAAATTTTTCTTTGTGATATTATAAGGAGTTTAGTATTCCTATAGTTTTTAAGTTCCCGCTTAGTTATATAATCTTCTGTTAAGGCGCTAAAGAACTTCATATTCTCTGAAAAATATAAATAAAAATTAAATAATAAATTAATCCATTAACTGCAGTTGAAGGCAAAATTCTTCAATAAAACGGAAACTTTAAACAAAATACCAAAAATCTATCGATTTTTAAAAGAGTTCGAAACAGGGAAAAAATTTTTCAACATAAAATAAAACATGATTCAATGAAGACATGAAGACATGAGTGTAATAAACTTTAAAGCAATAATTGAAGTTTTACAACATTTTTATTTACAAAAAAATGTTTTTGTAAATGTAGTTGTTATTGTTCACACATGCAGTACGCATTACGATAAATACAATTCACCATAATAACAGCAATGACGACAAGTGATAGTGTTAATCAAGCAATTGATGGAAAAATTGCTGAACTGTATGGAAACGCGATTTAAATGTGATGGCAAAGATTTTATTTCTTTTACTCTGGTCTTGAACAAAACTAAAAACACCCAGAGTCTTTGTGTGTGTGTTTGTACGTGTTTCATTTTTTTTCAAAATGTCATTTAATGTTAATGCTGTTGGCAAATATTTAATGCGTGTTGCACATGATTGTGTAAGACTTTCGTTTTTATGATTATGTGATAATGACAACAACAAAAAGTTCTTTAACAACTGACAACTCAAGTAGTAAATATAAAAGGAATACAAACCAACAAGCACAAGAACAGCAGCATAAATCAGTCTTGGTATCTTTATTACCGAAAGCTAAAAAAACGACGACTACAAGGATTGTACATTTGGATGGTGGAACCAAAATGAATGGATTTCGCATCAGTGGTTTTCCATCTGCTACTCTTAATGGTGGCCTTGCCACAGCTCAACAGCAGCAACAACAAACAAATGCTTCTACAGCTCAACAGCAACAACAACAGCAACAACAACAGCATAAACCCGCCAACAACACAGCTCTAGGAAATGCAAATAAATTAAGTTCAATTGTATCGGCATCCAGCAACAATGTTGAAGTAACATATGCAAAACCATATCAACTAATGGCATCGACATCTGCATATACCGCTATCCCCACCTCCTCCTCCTCCTCCTCCGCCACCTCCAGCAATTTGTCAGCCAAAAGTAAAGAAATAAAGGCCACAACTCCAAATGGTTGTTCATTAAACTACAGGCTGGACGATGAACTAGACTTGCATATAAATGAATCGGCTGTAACAATAACTAGCAATTCGGCCCTTAGTATGTTGCAACCCTCACCGCCACCTCTTACCACAGCTGTGACAACAAACGCCACCACAGCTGCTCCCATAGCATTAAAGGGTAACAATCCATTTCTGAATAGCCCTTCGCCCACCGAAAGTGCTAAAACTACAACAGCATTTAATTTTCAACAGCAAGAAATACCCGAATATGCTGAACCACAACGTTATCGTTTAAATAAACAGCCACAGCATCAATCTATAGCGGGAAATGCTGGCTATGCTGCGACAGGACAAGGAAATGTTAATGCCTCTACAAAGGAAACAATCATACAACAACTAACATCTCCCTCATCGTCAACATCCTCTTCTTGTTCGTCGGGTTTTGTTGATTATTCTTCAAGCCAACAACAACAACAACAACAGCAACTACAATTGCAACAGCAGCAATTGCGTCAACAACAATTGACACTGCAACAGCAACATAGACTATTGCAATTAACTCGCCAACAGCAACAGCTGAGACAGGCCGTATCGATGGTGAGCTCAACTGTTTCACCATCCTCTTTATCTACAGCAGCGGGTCACATGAATACAACGAAATTTTGCGACACAACGAATACCAACAATCATAGCGTCATGGACAAGGAAGCCATATACGCTGCATTATTGCAACAATACAGACAGAGTCCAACCCAGCCAACAGCTACGGTGAACGCACAAAACAAATCATTAAAAGCACAACAAAATAATTCTTCTTATTGTCCTCCAGTGCCATTGCATAGGAATCTCAGCAACCAAACTACTCAACCATCGATAAATCCTACAAATGGTCCTCTTGTACCCAGAAGATCACATAGCACCCCTAGACCCTTAAGTTCAAATCTTAGCAATGTTTCGAATTGTAATATGGGAACAAATCTAGCCACGACAGTTCCAAATAATGCTATTAACGGACAGAGACCTAGAAGCTTAGAACGTTTTAATAATTTGCCAGGTCCTGTTAGACCTAATGCTACGGTTTCGCCATATCAGCCTCCGCCTATACCTCTCAGAAGATTTGCTCCGGGCACCCAACCCAAACGCAGTGTAAACAGTCCCCAACCAATGGAAACTGCTAAATTTCAAGGTAAAAAGAGCACAAGTATAGACAATATAAGACAGCATACGATAAACACCTCAGAGTCACCAGCCAGTGCTGGAACTATGAGACATTCGGTAACCTTTCATGGCCGTCCGCTAGAACAGGCGACCAATATAGAAAATGGTTTTAGTGTAGAAGATCTCAAATCGAATTGTAATCAGTTGAGTGCAGGAAATTGGCAAAAGGCTGAACGTCCCATGTCTTATGCTTTTGGTGGTACTGGCCCGGATCAGATCTATTTAGAAAATCAATTAAAAGCCTATTCCGACCAGCTGCGAACTATAACAGAAAGTGTGCGAAAGTACTCAGAACAAGCCAAACTTTTGTCGGAGTTGAAGCGCCAACAGCATTTGGCTAAACAACAACAACAGTTGGGCAGTACAGCTGTAAATAACAATCAAACAAATTTGGAAAAAACTGCTGGAAATCAACAAATGCCCACATCCAAATCTACGGGTAACTTTTCTTCCAGTATGATTTCTCAAGAAATCGTAAGCAAATCATTGGCCTCTCTGAACAATCAAACGGCGGAGACACAATCGCCTTCAACACAGCTGAAAATGTTTCTGGACAACATTCGAAGTTCGATGAGAACAGAATATCAACAAAATATACCCGAAGAGGTACTCAAACCCATCAAAGAACACAAACCAACAGTGAGCTCACAAAAGGTAATAAACACTGCCACTATGAAGAGAAATTCTCTCATAGAAGTAGGAGATAAGAAAAACTCTCCCACCAAACAGGCCGTACAAAAACCACAACCAATAACACAAACTGTTAAGGAAGTGGAGGCAGCTCCTACACCTTCGGACCAATTACGACTATTCCTGGATGCCATACGTTCAAACAAAATACCCGAAAGTGATGAGAAACCCAAACTGGTGAACTCACAAACATTAGATTCTTTCATAACTAAACCCTTGCAAATGCCGGATGTTACATCCGGTACACCAGGCAACAATGGACCACCTTCTAGAAGAAGACCAAAATCTAGTATTACGACCAGCAATACAGCTGTAGCTAGTCCCGTTAATGCAACAGCGGGATCAACCAAACTGGAACATTCTCTTACCACCTCAGAAAGTTTTCATCAAATTTCAGACAATCTACGCTTAATGAGTGAAGATTTAAAAGCCTTAAGTCCCAGCAAAGTGGTGTGTTCCCAAAGTTGTGGTAGCGTTAAGAATTTGGCAGCTCCTTCTGAGTTGCGTGTTCACAATACCACTTCTCCTCTAGCCACCTCTCCCTCCATACGTCAAAATTTTCCTACTTCCAATAGCAACAACTCTATTTGCAGTCTAGCTAATTCAGTCAATACCACTAATACCTCTGCCTCTTCGACACCCTCCACAGCACCGCTCATGACTGATTTCAATGAAATCTTGGATAGTTTCCAACAAATGGCTGATAAATATAAATCAAAAGGTTCCTATGATTATTTACGTAAATGTTCCGAAGCATTGCGTCAACATTCCCAACATCTAAAACAAATGCAACAGCAACAACAGCAACAGGCAGGCAATCATAACAACAACGGATATCACAATAACAACATTAATGAGGACATATATTCGTGTGCAACAACTCCAGGCAGCATTCGTGAGGCTGTACAAAATTTACTTATGCAACCACGTAATGGTTTTCAAATACTTGACGATAGAATGCGTCTGTTTATCGATATCATTGATAGTCAGGATAAATTGAGTCAGGTAAGTTTTTTGTTTTGTTGTTTGTTCTTGTGTTTAGAATTTTCATTGCTGTTGTTTTTGTTGTTATTATTGTAAGTTATGTAAAGAGAATTTCGTTAAGTGATTGTAATTGTAGAGAACAACGTGCACAATACTGGCAAACGTTGTCTGGAATAATTGCTGTAATCAATGTTAATACTGCATCCACAGTAAGATAATTGTGGACTTGTGTGTCATGTTAATGTTGGCAGTTTTTTTAGTAAATAGGCAGTTTTATATTTAAGAGGATTTGCAATTTTTGAAATATTTTAACAGTGTTGTGATAATCGTGATGGATTTTATTCGTAGTTTCTAAAAGTTTAGGAGGCTTGGCCTAGATAGGCTTATTTAGAGAAAAACTTTTCGGGAGTTTCTAGCAAAAAAAAAATTTAGAGTTGCATGTTTATTAAAATAGAAGATCATAAGTTCAACTCCCAGCTACGATGAGAGTTTACAAAAAAACTTATTATTGGCTGAGTAAAATATGCGCAGACCACGGATCAACCAACTCTCACCAGGGTAAACAGCAGTACAAGGTTTACTCAATCTATGTTAGAAAAGGCAAACAATTATTGAGTGAAGCCACGGTAGATGAGTAAGCAAAGGCGGTGAGGAGGTCAAGGTCCCTGTATAATTAAAAAGAAAGGATTCTTTCTCAGAGATGAGAAGTAACAGAAAAACACTAGTATTTTCGTAAGTTGAAAAGAGAAGCCAAAATTTTTCACCTGCATCTACTATTGTTAGTTAACTCAGTGTACAATTAAAATAAGAGTAAGACATACTATGCTAAGGAATGGGAGTTTTTTCCTTTTTCTAGAAAATAGATACTAAAGGAGCCAATTATCGACTAGGACAAAGTAAGTGCAGCCAGATTAAAAGAAAAATTCCGTTAGTCCTCGTCCACACTTTGCAACTTTTGTTGCGCCATTCTTGAGTTTGTAGGCGAGAGAAAAAACATGAGTAGAAACGTCTACACTGTCTCATGTACATTTATTTCTCTTTTGTTTTATCATGCGTCTAAGCAATTAATACCAAAATTGCAGAAATAAAACTTGAATGTGTGGATACGAATGAAATTTTGTAAGAGAATTTAAAAAAATTGCAGAAACAAAAATTGCATGTCTGAACAGGGAATTAGCGTTGAATTTGTCCTGAACAGGGTTGCCAGATTTTTTTTTTACAGAATTCGCTGAATTTTTCCAATATATATATATATATTTTATATATATATATTTTTTTATATTTTTTATTTTAAAATATTTTTGTTAAAGTAAAAAAAAACAGATTTAGTGGAATTTCCCAAATTTTCCAGAAGTAGAAAAATATCAAATAGATGCATATGCAAAAAGATACATACATATTAACATACATACATACATGCATACATACATACATACACACATACATGCATACATATATACATACATATATACATACATACATATATACATACATACATACATACATACATACATACATACGTACATACATACATACATACATACATACATATATATATATATACATTCATACATACATACATACATACATACCTACATACATACATGCATATATACATACATACGTATATACATACATACATACATACATACATACATACATACATACATACATACATACGTACATACATACATACGTATAAACATACATACATACAAATATGCAGAGATACATAATTATATGTGCCCATAATTATGAAAGTGGTTTAAGTCAAAATTTAAAAAAAAATTAATTTATCAGTTATTTTCATACCACATTATTTTAAACGAAATTTATTCAATGTTATTTTTAGGAAATTGTCAAAATGACCCATTAGATAGTGGTAATCGCATAATGTAAAAATATTTTTTTATTTATTCAAATGCATTTCTTTAAATATCTTGGACCACTTTCATAATTATGGGCACATATACATTCATTCATAACTTCATTTTTTCCATATCGACATTTGTTAAGAAAAACTTATTGCTTAATTAGGCTTATTTAAAAATATCCAAGATTATTGCCAACTATTTTATTAATTACCATGCTTGACGAGAAATCGCAGTGTCTGGCAACACTGTTTCGGAATGAAAATATTTCTTTAAGAGCTTTTCCCATAATTACAGCAGTATGCCAACAAAAATTATTTACTCTAGCATATGATCGTCTAAATTAGTAGAATTTTTTTTGAATTTACATACTATACGTAGCAGTAGTATGCTTTTTACATCCGGCTGCTGTCTCGTCGGCCAGTGGATGAATTCGTAACTACTCTGATCGATATCAAGGTAGCAAAACTACAAATTAAATTTAAGCCAATCATGCTTCAAGAAAATGGCTTTAGTTAAAAAAATATGGAAACTAAATCAACATTGATGGATTACTTCAGCACATACATACATGACCCCAAATACATTCACTTAAAAAAATGTGTGTTTTAATTAAGAAACATTTTTTTCTACCAATTTTATGATCAAAATAGCAGCTTCTCCTTGCAGAGTAACATTACAAAAAATTTACTATTCTATTTATAATAAAATAAAATTCTGAGAGCAAAAATCTTCTTAAAAACTCTAAAGGCAGTAGATAATTTTATTCTTTATGGCAATTTTATAATTAATTTAAAAGAAAAAGCACACAAACATAACAAATCTTTAATTACTAAAACATTAATGCTTAATGGTTTGTAAATTTTATCTGAGTGTTGACACGCATTAACCAGAAATTACTTTCTAGTTATCCAACTGACTGACTGGCAAATTGCTAAACCCTTTCAAACATCTCATTCAGCTCTTGAAATTATCTTTAACATTTTAAGGATGCTTGAAAAAAGGTGTTTATAAATTATTCAAGTGTATTTAATTTACTTAATTATCTGAGGATGAATTTACATTTTCAAGTGATTTATATTGGATTTTATTTACAGCCTTCTAAGACAAGCATAAAGAAGTCTTTTGGGATAATAAAATAAATAACGATAATTTGTATATTTTGATTAAACCACTTTAATTAAATGGATGTCATAACATTTTTAAGGGTTAAACACAACATAAACATAAATTGACTGCAACGTTTAGGGGAAGAGATAAGAATTCATAGAAGAAGAATAAGAAAAAGTTTTAACCCATTCTTTTATACTTTTGAACGGATAAATTATGTATCCTGTTTGATACATACACACATACAAATTGGAAGCTATAAGTGAAAGAAACATTTAATTAACTTTGTCGATGTTGGTGTTTTTAAATAAATTTTATCATAATATTTTTATATTTATCTCCTTAACATGTCCCAGCTATTGAGTTAAAATATTTATTGAGTGTCTTAACTTCTTTTCACCTCAATTATGTTGTTAAGGTAAAACAGTAGTTACATGCCACTGTATGTTTGGGTGTATGTGTGTGTGTGTGTGTGTGAAATATTGTACCCATTTAAGAAAATTGGTTTTTTCAT
The DNA here is from genome assembly GCA_916610165.2 of Gymnosoma rotundatum. NCBI lineage: Eukaryota > Metazoa > Arthropoda > Insecta > Diptera > Tachinidae > Gymnosoma > Gymnosoma rotundatum. Next base: position 171,523,211 of record OU744336.1, on the reverse strand, counting down.
GTGATTACACTTGTTAATTTAAATAACAAACTGACTGACTGAAGCTATTTATAATAAAAATTTTCTAGTCTGGCTTTCCTGCAGTCTCTATCTCTATCTCTCTCTCTCTTTTTTGCACTCCCTGTCTTCTAATAGTATTAAGTATAAAATTTATTTTATATGGTTTATGTTTATTTACACATCCTTTTAAGTGTTTATACTTCTGTTCATGTGTTTTTGTTTCGTATGTATAAATTTTTAATTATTTTTATACTCACAAAGACTGCATGTTTGCCATATGTTGGTTGGTTTAAAAAGGATTTCGTTTAGGATAATTATTGCCAAGTGTTTTAACTTATTGTTATCATAAGATTTTTTTAATTATTCTTACTTAAATTAATTCCTTTTAATAAATTGTTAATTGAGAAAAATTAATTGGCTTTAACCTTTTAAGTATTTAATTTATTTGAAAATAGAAGTTAAAAAAAAAATTTTTAATTTTAAAATTCGTAATGGTGAAGCGTAATTTTTATATCGCCAATACCCTTTTAAATAAAAATACACAACAAGCAATTATATAAAATAATAAAAAAGTCTGTAAGAATTTTTAAAATAAAAAATTTTTATCGCAAACGTTGTTGTTCAAATATTCTAAAAATTAATAAAGAAAAAAAAATACAAGCAAAAAAAAGTTGTATGACTTTTTAAAGGTTTTCGTTGTTTCCAGATTGAAATTTTATTAAATTTTCAACTAATTAATTTATTTATCTAATTCAGAAAATGTTTGTTATTTTTTAATTAAAATAATTTTTAATTCAATTAATTTTTTATATTTTAATTAAACATTTAATCGAGTCAATCAAAAATTTATTTAAAATTTGCTTTTAAAAGCAAATAAGTTTATAAAAAAATTAGTCGGGATTATGTGCATTATTTTTATACTTTTTAAAAAAATTTTTACATTACTCACAGCCAACCCCACAAAAGAAAAGCTGATTTAGGGAATAAAGCTGTAAAACTATCGATAGGCGGCACACTGGATAGGTTCTATAGTGTGCTTAAAAACTGTCGATAGCATAGTTTCGCTAGATTTTTTTTTGTACCATCGACACTATCGTAACTATTGATTTTTTTAAAGTGCTAAACTGGCAACTATCGCTATCCGATACTATCACATTTTCGAAATAAAACTATCGATAGCTAGCCAAAAATAAAAATATTGATATTATCAGTACCCTTACAGAGGTGCACGTCTCTTTGTATTCTGGTTAAATTTGGGATCGCAAAGCCCCCAGATGACCTACCGAATTTGCAGACCCATCAGTATCAGAAATATTTGAAAAGGTTACTTTCGCAACTCAGCAATTCTTAAGTAGTAAAGATAAGGTCACAATAACTGCCAAAAAAAATGGAAATTTCATAAAAAAAAATTAAAAAAGCAATAATAATTTTTCTTAACCGAAAATTAATAAAAAAACTAAGAACTATTGATAATTCACAAGTTTAAAAAAAAAATCATGTTTCCCAAAAAAAAACTCAGTTTTACTTAAAACTTAAAAAAAAAACAAACAGTAAACAAAACATTTCTATTCTAACAAAATTCTTGGCCCCAGTTCAATCCCCGGCCTATTCCAAGCCTGATATTGTGTTTGTTTTCTTGGTGTAAAATTTTTATTTAAAAGCTGGACTGTTTAGTCAAATTTTATATTTTAATTGTGAAAGAAAAGCTTTTAAGATATATATATCAGAAAATATATATCAGAAAAAAATTTATATTTTACCAATAAATTAAAATTATTAAAAAAAAAACTATTTTAAATTAAAAAATTTTTCACAGATTTTTTTTTTCTTAAAAAAATGCTAAACTTACGTTTTCAAATATCTGCTTTAACATATTTTTGCTTAAATTTTTTATTCTAAAAATTAAATTTTTAATATAAAACAAAAAATAATAATATGACCAATACCCGTAGAACTCCTGGTTCTTTGAAATATTTCTTTGCAAATCTTTAAAACATTTTTTTATTCACATTCTTTTTGCCACTTGAATTCCTTATAAAACTGTTTCATTGTGTTGCACAAAAGCTTATTAATTTCAATTTTTTTTTGCTCTAAATACTTCTTTCTCTCTTTCAAAGGAGTCATTCAATATTCCAGCTAACATTCCTTGGTTTCCATTATCCACAGCAATCAGAAGAACTAAAAACAATTTCTCTATTTTATGCAACAGTCAATAACAAATAGATAGATTTTGTTTGTTGAGTAATTTACGTTGAAAAATTGAAATAAGCTTCATAACAGGAGATGGTGACATAAGGGATTTTAGAGAATTCTATTGGCTAATTCATTAGAAAGATATTTCATTGTTTGTGTTCATTGTTTCCACGTGCGTTTTAACAATCATTTTTAAATCCTTGTAAACGGTATGAATACTGCAACTAAGTAGATATGCCCAGCAAACACATGAATACTTTTTGCAAATTTAGAATTGATTCATATTAAAAACTGTATGAAATATTATTATAAAAGTTTAATTAAATTCTTTCGAATATTTAGTAAGATTTCAAGTGAGAAAATACAATTTTTGTTTCTTTCGATCCAAATTCTGAAAAGAATATTTTTTAAGCCCGGCAAAATTTATGAAAGGGTTTACTGTCAAACGATCTGTCAGGATCAGCATACGCTGGCAACTCAGTATAAATAAATTCACGCTTGAACAACGCTACCAAATTATGTAGATTTAGTTTGAAAATCCATCATCAATTCGCGAAACTATGGCATACATAAGTATCCATCTGAGGAAGTCATTCGTTGAACTGTGGACAAATTCATACGACAAACTCTCGAAATGATCCAACAACAGAAAAAGCTTTTGCCCCCATTAAAGTTTTAAATGTTTTCAGACTAAAATTAAATTAAGTTTTTATTTAAAACAACAGCATATTTTATAAAATAAAAATTCTAATTAAAAAGTTGATTCAATCAATTATATATTTAATTAAAAAAAGTAATTTCTAATTAAAAAAATAATTGAATCAATTAAAAATTTAATACAAGTTCAATCAAACAGCAAATGCAATTTGATTTCGATAAATGGGCGTGCCAATTGTCTTCTAAGGTCATGCAATCTGACACCTCTGGGCTATTTCCTTTGGGTCCACGTGAAGTCACTGGTTTATGCTAATGAAAGACCAACAATTGACACTTTGGAGGCCAAAATTGTTCAAGTGAATCTTGACATATGGCCAGCAATGCTACAAAACAAAACAATGCTAAACAAAATCATCACAACCCTGCATCATTGGTGCCCATGCTAGGAGACTGAATCTTCCTCATTATGACTACTGTAGGAGTTGTCAAGATGAGGAAGAGGAGGAAACGGTGGAGCATCTGCTCTGCCACTGCCCGGCTCTTTCTGGGAATAGAGCGGCTATTCTTGGGAGCCCGAGACTGCATGGTCTTGCAGACTTATCTGTCTGCGATGTTGTTAGGATAAACTTGTTTATCCGGTCCTCGTGGTGGTTTGGATGTGGATCTTTGATGGTACCGTAGAGACCTGAATCTGATCCCTGCACATCCTATTTCAGGTGACACAAGGGGACCTTTAGGACCCAAGTGAGTCAGTCTTTCTTTTGTGCCGATGGCCTGTGCAACCTTACTTAACCTAATCATCACAACCTCCTTTACTATATTCATTTCATTTACATTATTCGCAACAAATACCAGTGCAGTATAGGCTGTCTCTGGTGTCCAAAAATCCGAACTCCACATACTATTTTATTTCTGTGGCCGGGATCTTGTTTAGAATTGCCCGGGATATTGTTTGTTGAGTTCGTTTGTCTCACCATAAATTGCGCTCAAAAATAACGAAAGAAGTACTAGCTTTGTATAAATGTTTATTTTGTTAATGCTGATTTGTGTTCTCTGCACAAAAAAAAATAAATAAAAGTTCGCAACAGATGAGCCAATAGACGCTTCTCTTTATTAATGGTCACATCATAAATCATGATTAGCTCACATATACATGTAAATTGTACTTAAATTGAAACTGTTACATTCTATCAGTGTCCCAAAACAATTCACAGCATGATAAAAGTACTTCATTTGTAACCCAGGACATTGGAATTAGAGTTTAGCTTGGATACCTTTTGTACATCACTTTGCATGAGATTCATCAAAAATTAAAGTACTGCTGCTTGTTGTTGCTGTTCATGATGAACGAACTGTTATTATGTTGTTAGAGGAAGGGTTTGATTGAAGGCAGTGTTCGTAGTGAAAAACATGCTGGTATCAAAATTGACAAGAAATGAACAGCAACAAAGCTGCTACGGAATCTTGATAAAAATTATCACAGTTATTAATATTTTGTTTGATGTTGCATAATTTATTTTAAGCAGGATCCTTTTTCTTTTCTTAGAAGAAAGAAAAACGTTTAAGCTATGAAACCTTGAAACATAAAACTGAATAAAAATTAGTTTTCAGGTACTTAATAGTTTTTGCACTTAATTCAAATAAGACAAAGAAGTGGCTTAGATTATGTGATTCAAACTTTCGCCTGTTTTTTTTTACTGTTACATTTTACTTAAATTTTTCATGAAAAAAACTTACACCAAATAAAATTAGTTTGTAAACTAAATGAAAAAATACTCTTTACTTTTTAATTCTTAGTTTAGTTATTTTTAAATAAAATTACCACAAACAATTTTTATATTAGCTTCAACCTGTAAAAATATTGTCTAAAAAAATTGAGCAAAAATTTTTCATAAATTTATTTTTGTTAAGCAAAAATTTTTTATGTGTTTTTTTTACAAATTTTTAGAAAGGAAAAAAATAAACTTTAGACAAATTAATGTATTTTTTTATTTATTGCATATTTCATCAAAAATAGTTAATATAAATTTTACATGCAAAAAAAAATTGAACAAAGTTTTCATCAAAAAATAACACTGAAATTCTACAATTGCAAATTGAAAAATGTTTGTTATGGAAATGTTGGCAAAATTAAATAAATTCTTCAATTTAATGCAATTTTATACAAAAAAGGTTATCCAAACATATATGTGAAAAATTTAATTAAAAAAAAGATTTAATGAAAAATTTTATCAAAAAGTTTTTACAAAACATTTCGTCAACAATTTTTTTTACGAACAATTTCATCAACAAGTTTTTAACAAATATTTTCATGAACGATTTTTAATCGAAAAGTTTCATCAACATATTTTAAACGAAATATTTAATCATAAAATTTTTAATGAAAAATTAATCAAAAAACTTCTAACACAAAATTTAATAAAAAATTTTTCACAAAAAATTTCATCAACAAAATTTTCAAAAAATAAACTTTTTTCAACATATTTTACACAAAAATTTCATCAACAAATTTTTCACATAAAATTTCATCAACAAATTCTTCACAAAAATATCATCAACAAATTTTTCACAAAAAAGTTTTTCAATAAATTTTTCCAAAAAATTTCATCAACAAATTTTTCACAAAAAATTTCATCAAACAATTTTTCACAAAAAAATTCATCAAAAAATTTTTTACAAAAAAATCATCAACAAATTTTCTACAAAAAATTTTTGACAAAATTTTCTACAAAAAATTTTTTACAAAATTTTCTACAAAAAATTTTTTACAAAAAATTACATAAAAATATTTATTTTTATAATTAAACTTTTTACGAAAAATTTTATTAATTTGGGATTTAACATAATTTTTTTTTATTGTTGTCAACACAAATACGTTTTTTTTTTTATTTATATAATTTTAGAAAAAAAATGTTTCTCTTTAATGAAAATTTGGCGTAAATTGAACTGCCCTATTTTTTCTAGTAAATTTTCTAATAATTTGTGAGGTTTTCCATTTTCATTATTTACTTGGATGAATGACTTGTGGCTCCTTTTTACCTTGTATTCACTTCTTCTCTTTTTTTAATTATAAAGTAAACCTTTCTATTTTTTATTATTATTCTTCTTCTTCTTCTTCTGCATTGCATACAAATGTTTCATTTTCCGTTTCTTGTTGTTTGCTCTTGGTTTTCAGCTTAGAAAAGTAAAACCAAACAAATTGGGATTTTGGTCTGAACGAGTAATTTGTATGTTGAAATCATTTTATTTTTTTTATTTATTTTTTTTGTTTTTGTGATAAATTACTAAAAATTTGTTTATGGTTGCATCTTAATATTTTGTGATTGTTTTAGCTTAATTTCATTTGCTGCTACTTGCTGATGCTGTTTGTTGCTGCTTTGAAATAATTACCCAAATTTATCAGATGGTTAACAATTTTCGAAGAATATTTAAGGAAAGAAGGAAATTTTTTTCTTTTTTTTAGGGGCTACAGATTTTAAAACGTAAAACCGAGGGATTTAGTAAAAAAGTTGTGTTATGACAAATGAGGAGATATTAATAATTTATAACATATTTAACAAATGTTGAGTATTGCAAAGAATATTGAATAGACCCCGATGTGATATCTCATATCCTGCTTTTTATTGTCAGCTAAAAATATGTAAAATATAAATTATTTACAATATAAAAATAATGTTCTTTTCTAAATAAATTTCGTTTTTTTTATTTTTTAGGTATGTACATTTTTATGGGTCAGATGATTCTATCCGCAGGTAATTTGTATGACATTGTTATTAAAATATATCTCAGAATTTTTTATAACATATAGTAACATAAAATCAAGTATTTTAAGTGACACAAATTTTCGTATTAAGTAAAACAAAATTAAATTAAATTAACTTACTTCAAACAATTTCATTTCAAAAGGCTCCATTTTTTATAAAAAGTACTGCTTATAATATTGTTTACTTTCACAAGAAATACTATTTCCTACAAAGTATATTTTTTACATTAAAGACACGGGAATATTTTTTAAATATTTACTTTTCATAAAAATATCTTGCTATTTTTTAATTATTTAATTATCCCGATTAAATTAATTTCTGATATTGATTATTGAGTTTATTTTTATTTAAAAAAGAACCATTTTTAAAAAGTACATTTTTTTAAAAAGTACCTTTTTGTAAAAAGTACCTTAGTTTAAAAAAGTACTTTTTGAGAAAAAATATTTTCAAACAAATTGCACATTAAAAAATTCTTTTTTTTTCGAAAAAAAAAACTTTTTAAAGAACATTCTCTTAATTTCTGGTACCTTGTAATAAAGTACCTTTTACAAATATTAAAAACTTTTTATTTTTGCAAGCATTTTTTTAGGAAATACCGTAGGCAAAATAACCCTTTATATATTTTGCATAAAAAAGAGTGTTTTTAAAAAAAGTACTATTTACAAACGTAATTAAAAGAATTACTATTAAATTTAATACTTTAAAAAAGTACTTCTAATACAGTCTTTAGAAGTAACTTACAGAATTAAGGAAAGTGTCCTTAAAAGAAGCATTTTATACAAAGTACTTTTTTCATAGTACTTTTTTACAAAGTTTTTTTAAGACGTTATATTTTAAATGTTAATATTTTTCGTCCTTTAAGAGGTTAAAATACATATTGGTGAATTCAATTTTCATCAGGCCTAACTTTTGAACAAAGATTTGGCACATAATCAACCATTGGAGAAAGAAATTTGGGGGATAGTTTGCTAGTTTTTCTTTAAGTTTTAATATTTTTAATCAGTTTTTAAATACAACTCCTATTCTATCCCTAAAAAATTATTTCTTCTTCTAAAAAAATATATTTTTTTTTCTGACGAGGTACTTTTTTCATAAAGTACCATTTGAGAAAAATCTAGCACGTTTCCAACTTTTTTTAAAACTACTGTTTTAAGTAAATTGAACCTTTTAAAATCCACTTTTAAAAAATTATCTCGAATAAAGTACCCTTAAATAACTCTCTTTTTATACGTTTTTAAAAATAGAAGTGGCAGTGTACTAAAAATGTTTATTAAAATTTGTTTGTTTGTGTGCTGTCTCCCTTACACGTTAAATGATTTGGTACCAAAAGCATAACTATATTAAATTAATAAATGGTATTTTCCAACGTGAAAATTGTAAAGACTTAAATTTCAATTACCTCAAATTATTTAATGTTACTTTCCCACAAATTAAATACTCCTTACTTTGGATTCACCTTTAATAAAGAAAATTTATTTTATTAAATATTAATATCTATCGTTAAAGCCGATAGATTTACACAAGTACAGAATTAATTCAATATTCTTGAACATGCTCACACACACACATACATAAAGAGATACCTATAGTCATATTAATCTCATGCCTTTACATATGAAGTAATTATACTGCTCATGTGTGCCTGTTAATGTGTGCTTGTGTTTGTAGTTTAAATTTAAATTTGTTGTTAAATTTATTAAATTTGACCGTAATGGTTGAATGTCCATGACTGCATGATTACACGCATACATATTCATAGAAAAACACATGCATGCATACACACGTATTCATACAACCATAAATGTTTTATCGTTCCAATTTTCAATAGGTTGTTTTAAACCAAAGAATTGCCTTAAGAGCTGTCATCATGCTCCGGAAAATCCCGTTATGTATGCAGCATTTTGATGGAAAATAAAATAAGAATAAAGTAGCAATAAAAAATAACTATAGAGAATTTTATATAAAAAAAAATCGCGTTAATAACGATAATAATGTTAATAATGAGGGAAAGGGCTTTGCGTTATTTAATGAAAAGCAGCAGGAAAAAAGTTTATTCTACAAAATGTGAAGGAACAGAACTGAACTATTTATTTATTAAAAAAAAAAAAAAAAAAAAAAAAAAAAAAAAAAAGGAAAAAGCTCACCCTATTTGAGCGGAAAAAAATTAAATAAAAGAAAGGAATCAGCCACTAAAATTTAATTAATAATAAAAAAAAACCCTCTTAGTGTTAAAATGTACATTTTTTCTGCTCTCAAAAAATGTTGGCTATTTTTATTGTGCAAATTTTTATTATAAATTTGTAAAAGTTTGCAATATCTTATAACATAAAACATGAGAAATTATAAAATTTTTATTTTTGGCAATATAATGGCATAATGCTAACTACTGTTTAAATTAGCATTAATGCTGCATACCCTTAGGCTTTATTAACAAAAGTTATGCAGTTGCTAGTAACATTTGCGAGTTTCTTTTAATTATTAAAATAAAAAAACAAAATGCTTTTTAACTTTATTTTAAAACATAAATGCAGCAGAAATTAAATGGGAATTAATTCTTAATTTTTATAGCCTATTTTAAGGCTAAAACAAAAAATCACAGCATAAACTGAAAACTAATTTTAAGTGAGCCAGCAACAGTTTGTTTCACAAAAAAAAACACATTACTTCCTTCAACATTCACAAAGAGAAATTAAAACATCAATTTTAAACAAAAACTGCTCTTGCACACAGTTAAATGTTGCAGTAAAATAAAAAACAAAAAAGCCAACATTAAACTGATGACTTTGCAAAAATGTAGGTCAGCAAAAGAAAAAACATAAAAAAAGAAAAACCAAAATTACTCTGTAGCATTAAAAAACGAATAAATCTGCTTAAACAAATATTACTTAACCAAATTGTTTTTCCTAACAATTTGTTTAACAAAAAAAAAAAACCCATTAAATTTTAACCCAACATTTTAAAGTTCTTTTTTATTTTGCACAATCTTTGACACCATTTTTCCTGTTCTTTCAATGATAAATTTAAAGATTAAATTGTTTCAATCTTCTTGAATGCCGGGTTTTCTTTTATTTAGGTGTATACATTTGCTACCTTCTCTTCCGCCGCCACCTTCTTCTGCGCCTAAAGATATGCTACGAAAAATTTTAAATTAAAAAATATGTGTTTCTACACCCCTTTATTTGCTACCTGCTAAATTTGTGAATGCAAAACAGAAAAACATTTTCTAACCAAGCAAAAACATCAATTAAAAGACTTGTTGGCGATGATAAATAATTCATAAATTTAACAAAACAAATTCAGGTGTTTGTATACGAAACCCATTAAAAAAAGCTGAGTTCTCGTTATTTCTGCAATAAATTTTGGAATTTTATGCAGAAAAGCCTTAACAAAATAAAAAAAAAAAAATAAAAAACAAATTACTTCTAAAAGCCTTAAAGGTTCAGAAAAGTATAAATTTATCTTTTATAAGTTAAAGCATTTGCTTCTTTTAGAGCTCTGTACTTTTCAAAAGGGCGGAGAGGATTGTTTGCATCGCTTAGTGATTGGCGACAAACAATGAGTTTTTTACAATTTCATTAAAAACCAAAACCACTCGATTTCGATTTTTTATGAGAACCATCGGCTTTGATCCATATTTTTTCTATACGTAAAAAACATCACCTATGGGAAACCCTTTATTTTCCAATTTTATGCTTGTTGTTATAGCGTATATAGAGATACATATTCTGTGCAAATTTTAACTGTCTGTCTTTAACGAATTAAAAGATAAGGGCAGAGAGGTCATCTATGGGGTCACCCTTTAATTGCTGATTTTAAATATTTATACTTGCTGTTAAAGTCAATACAGAAATACAAGTTCTCTTTAAATTTCAACTGTCTATCTGTAACGATTAAAAAGATAACGCCATGTGGGTGGTCTATTGGGCCACCCTTTAATTGTTAACTTTATATATTTATACTTGCTGTTAAAGTCGATGTAGAAATATATGTTCTCTGCAAATTTTAACGTTCTATCTATAACGATTGAAATGATAAGGCCACATGGGTGATCTATGGGGACACCCTTTAATTTTTAACATTAAATATTTATACTTGCTGTTAAAATCATTATGGAACACTGCATTTTGTGTAATTTTCAAGTGTTGGACAATTACGATTCAAAAAAGGGCGACTTACTTTAGCTATAGGGACACCCTTTAATTTTTATGTTAATTTTTTCTTACTACTTTCTATAGATTGATACAGCAATCTTGTTAAAATTTTGTATGGAAATATGTTCCGGATCAATAGACATATAAACATGATGTGTGTTGTACGGAGACACCCTTTAATTTTAATAACTATAAATGCTGTTTTTAAAAGCAAATAATTTTAAGCTTCAATTTTAATTAAAAATAGAAATTTCGAAAATATATTTAGAAATGCCAGAGTTCTGCTGGCATAAACACAAAAGAAATAGAGAAAAAATCACGAGGAATTTTTTGAAATCGTTGAAAAACTAAAATATTTTGGTAATTTTTCACGTGTTACGTTCTCCTTTATTACCATTCAGTTAAATTTAGTGATGTCAGCTGCTACTGTGCCACACTATCGTTGTGTTAAACGATGTGCTACATTGATTTAGACCGCGATTTGCTTGTTTTTCTAAACCTTCGCATTTGCTGTTCTAATGAACAGGAGACTTCACCATTTCAACTGCCATGGCAAATCAACAACTGATTTTCTTTTTCAAATTTATAAACTCTAAGAGGTTTGACAGGGGTTCTCTATTTGTATTCATCTTCAGACTATTGTGGCTACTCTGATGGGGGTTGAACTCATTGCTCTTGATCTAGTATTTTGCAATAAGCAGTTAAATTGTGATTGCTCAAGATATGTCATCAAATTTATTAGTGGTGGAAGTTACAGCTTATTTAGCTGTGTTCTTTTTTAGCAATGACACAAACCATCATTTTTAACCTTCATTAGGTCTTCGGGTGAAATTTGACCCATTTTGCAAGAAAATTGTATTTTTTTCCGAAAGTAGGGGGTTTAGATTTTAGATATTTTATGAGTTTTATTTATTTTTGAATACTAATAACTATTTTTGGTTTTTATAAGAAAATATTGTACCAAAAAAAAATTATGCAGTTTTTAGCACTTAAGACCTTCGGGTCAAATTTGACCCAGAACAAAATCTTTATGTTTTTACACAGTTTTGTTAAAATAATTTATTTGTAAAGAAAAATGGCAAATGTTTTTTTCACCAAAATTAAAAGTCAATATATCTGTCTCCTTTATTTTCTCCATTTTTGGTGAACATTACTGGTATGAAAAATGGGTCCCCATGTAAAAAGCAAAGCTTATTTTCTTATGCAAAACTGTTTTCAGTCATATAATAAACACGGAACTAATCTAACGTATCAACGTTATAAAGTGTCGAGTCTGTATTTCTTGTCGGAAAATGAATACTAGTGAAATAGAAAATTTGCTAAATGCACTATCGGACGAAGAGGAGATTTATTCAGAATATGAAGATAACTTAGAATAGCGGAGACAACTGACAGTTTTAGTGGAAATGAAATTGATGTAGCAACAACTGCAGCAATGACAACAAGAGTAGGTGGAATAAGATATTTCAGACAACCTCTTACAAATAGTCAAGGAAGATTCCGGAGCAAGAACATTATTAGCGTGAAACCACACCTCACCCGCTTCGCTTTGTTCGATAATTACAAGGGAAGAAATTTCCGCTTTTCAATTGTTTTTCCCGCCACCTGTAATAAACAATATTTTTAAATATACCAATAATAAAGGTAAACGTGTTTTTGATATGGATTGGACTGAAGTTGACGACACCTTTATGGGTACACTTTTGTTAGCTGGAGTGTAAAGATCAAATAATGAAAGTACAGAATGTGTATGGGACTCTGAGAAAGGAATACAAATTTTTAGAGCAATTATGCCATTGAGAAGATTCAAAAGTCATTCTAGAGTAATAAGATTTGACAATAAGGATTGAATTGACACCTAAGGTTTTGTCAACTAAAGGAAGACCGTTATTTTCATCATTTTTTTGCTTCACTAAGGACACTACTCTGGTTTCATATATTCCAAAGAAACATAAGTCTGTACATCTTCTTTGCACTTTGCATCATAGTCCAGAAATAAGCAATCGTGAGGACATAAGCCGCAAATGATACTAGACTGTAATAAATGTAAAGGAGGAGTTGATACTCTGGATAAAGTTGTTCATGTTGCACTTGCAAAAGGAAAACCAATGGATGGCCTCAAGTTGTATTTTGCAACATTTTAGATATATCAGCATTCAATGCTTTTATATTATTTACATCGGCTAGTAATAGTTGGAAAGAAACCTGTTTTGCCAAACGTCGTCATTTTTTGGAATATTTAGGATTGTAGTTTGCCATGCCCTATATAAAACAGCAAAATTCCTTGCCAAGCACACAACTTTCTTTATTTAAAATAAATATATACATATATGAATTCGTAATAAATAAACAAAACGTGCAGCTTTAATATTCAAAACAAAGCTAAAAAAAAGTACTAACTTTAAAAACAAACTTAATTAAAGAAAACAAGTTTTTTCATATCGAATTTTCTAACTGGGTCAAATTTGACGTAAGTAAAATTTGAGGACCTTATGAAGGTTAAACACATAAAAACGAAGTAGTACGTTCCAAAATTGTTCATACTGAGTGTAACCAGTCGATTGTTTATTATTACAGTTCATTTTTTTAATTCTGTTTCATAGGTATTTCTACTATTAAAAAATATATATTTTTACGCTCTATAAAGTTTTTTGTTTTACGACAGCATAAAATAGCTGACAACGAAAATTAATTCTGTAAAAACCACTTAAGTTTATAGTAGTGAAAATAATGCCATTTGAACTGCATGAAAAGTTATCTCACCATGACTATTTTTTTATTATTTCTTTTCAAGTCCCCCTACAAAAATTTTTCGTCTGTCCTAAAAGTTAGAAAAAATTATTCTGTTTAATATAAATTCTTATTTATTTATTTTTTCCATTATTATTTTTTATGGCCCTCAAAACAGAAATATTAAACTACGCTCTCTTTCTACCTCAAAATTTAACAATAAAACAAATTTTTAATGCTCTGCTTTTGTTTTTTTCTGTTAAGTTGTCGATGGTATTTATTGCCTTTTATTTTTATTCCTTTTTCACGGCTTGAAAACTATATGCGTGCATTTTTAAATTTATATAGTGTTAACTTTTTATTTTTGTTTTTTGTTTATTTCTTTTCTACATAAAAAAAAAATCTATGAAAACTACACTGCGAGTTTATAAACTCAACAAAAACGACGACGAAAGGGTTGCAAATTAAAACTACCCGAGAAAAACACATGCATATTTTTACTCACGTGTTGATATGCGAACATAGAATATGAAAATATAAAAATTAATAAACTTTGTTAAAGTGAGTAGTTTCAAAAGGCAGCTGGTAATATTATAGTTGAAGAGACGCTTATTGGGTGAGAGGGTTGTGAAATATAAAAAGAAAAAAAATTTTTAAGCTTTTTTTGAAAATACGAAAAATATTATATTAAACAAAAAGGAGTGCTATGTCGAATCTTATATACCTTCACCATCTATGTAAATCTAGTTTAGTGATGTAACTCCAATCAAAAAAGCAAATTATGAGATGATAGGGAAGTAAAAAGTAAAAAAAAAATTTGGTACTGCATATTTATAATTTTATATAAAAATGACATCGGCTCTTAATGGGTTATATTTAAATTTTTAAATTTTTGTATTTCCGTAAGGATCTTTTTAAAACCTTTAAAATGATACCCGTATTGATGTTTTAAAAAATTTGAAAATTTTAGAGCCCCGCAACTCGGAAAATATTTTAGAGCCCCGTAACTCAGAAAAAAATTTTTTCACTCGATGTTTTTTTCTAATATTTTCATTCTCCATCCACTTATATTTACTTTTTTGATTGGAGTTACTTTATTGTTCCAAATTACATGAAAAAATTAGAGGTACGCGTGGTGTTTTGCTGGCTGCCTCGAAGGACATGGACCGATCATGCTGATTTTCAATAGCACCTCTTTCGACACTATATCTGATAGATTGACATATTTATTTGATTTCAACACTTACACGGACGGAAACAGATGGACATCGCTCAATCGTCTTCGCTATGCATAATAAGTCAGAATATATTTACTTTATCGTTTCGGAAATAGATATTGTAGAAATTACACACGGAATGACAAACTTAGATATACCCTTTATCCACTTTTTGTGGTGAAGGGTATAAAAGGTTAAAAAATATTTATAAAATTATGGCATACATAGAAAAATCCATCAGTCAAGTCGCTCATTTACTTCAAGAACGTTATAACTCAAAATTTCAAACTTTGGAGATAATCATACAGAATTGTTCGGCATTTAATGCTTTATATCGTGTATACGTTTCAATACGTTTCATATTTTGTACTTTTCACGTTTTAATAGAATAAGTCGGTATTTCACTTCATGTTTGGAGACATTGTTTGTCAATATGAAGAACACATTTGAGTTGTGGCGTAAACTTCATAAAGTAAAAATCATATATGAAATGGTGTTCGTATTGAAGTAAATCGAATTTTGACATATAATGAATTTTTTTGAGTTATGGCTGTGTTGATGAAAAATTTTATTAAGTAAAACTCGGTTTATCTTTTTACAAAAAGCGATACATTTTATTTAACGACACAGTATCGAATATATTTTTATACAGACACAACGTCATAACGTCATAAGTTTTCTTAAATGAATTTTTTTATCTATGAAGCATTTTACAAATTGTAGTGGAAACTTAAGCTGTCTGAACTGCGAATATCTCGAAATAAATTTTTTGGAGTTATGACGTTCTAGAAGTAAATGAGAGAAGTGTATGTATAGGTCATCCTTTATTTTTTTAGATTATTATAGCGGCCATAGTAATACATACTTTAGGTAAATTTTAAAAAAAGGCCCTTTGAATTTCAGTTATACTGCTGCGACGCCTTTCATTTTAATTTCTTATACTTGCATTTTATAGCGAACGACCAAGTCAAACTAATTACCTTTTCCGAAATTACTCCATAACTGTGCAAATTTCTAGCATCTGCCTGAAACCTCTTAAAAGTTAAGGCATTATGTAGCAAAATCACAGCCTCTGTGGAAACATCATTTAATTTCTAAATTTATTCTTTATATTTAGTTTTTATAGCGGCCAAGTGTGTAAAAACTCAGTGTAAATTCCAACTTTCTATGATTCAAAAACAAGGGCCATAAGATTAAATTGTCTGTCTATTGCGATTTTAAAACACGAGTACGTAAGTGAAAATTACGACACTATTGGGCCTATAATTAAAAATTGCAATTTTTGTGCTTACAATTAAAGCGCACATGGCTTTTCATACATTGTACAAATTTGACGGAAAATAATCATCTCTTAGAACACCCTTTAACTCTCAGTATTTGTTGTTTTATCGGCTATAGTAATACGCCTTCTATGAAAATGCAATGAGTCTACCTATTACGGTGCTAGACGAACGAACAGACATTGTAGCAAAAGCAATCTAGTTACATTTTTACCCCTTGGATATGGAAGTTTGTGTGTGAAATAGATAAGAAATAATGTTCTTGATATTGTACTGTGCTTGATTTACTAAAAGTCACAAAATGTTTCTGGCTTCATGTCTTGTAGCGGTCAAATGTTTCTGGCAACAAATTTTTCATATGCACTTATTTTTTGCAAAGTAAACAAATAGCAAACAATGTTGCTTTCTTAGTTGTCAAATTTTTTATTAAGTGTCACTTCGCAGTTGTAAAAATATACTGCCAGCAATAATTCGTAACTTAATGTATACAATAAGCTTGTCATTTCGTTTATAATTTCTACAATATACATTTCCGACCCCATAAAGTGTTTATATTCTTAGTTCTTATGCATAGCGATGTCTATTGAGCGATGCCTCTCTGTCCGTCTTTCCTTCCTTGTTATTCCTGAAATCAAGTTTGCCAAGGCACTATATCAGCAAGATAAAATTTAAATACGCCAATCGATCATACATAGTATCAAAAAAGGTGCTGCTGGAAATCAGGAAGATCGGTCCAGCCTGCAAAATACCACGCCTACCTTCAATTTTCCCATAATTTGAAACAATTAAGTAACTCTAACCAAAAAAAAAAAAGCAAATGTACGGGGCGATAGAGAATTAAGATATAAGAAAGAAAAACATGAAGTGAAAAAATTGGCGCTCGCCCATATTATCCGAGTACGGGCCTATGAACTTTTCAAATTTTTTAAAATATCCAAATGGGTATCATTTAAAAGCTTTTAAAGAGATCTTTAACGAAATACTAACATTTTTAAAAAATGCTTAACCCATTAAGAGCCGATGACATTTTAATGCAAAATTATATATATGCAGTACCAAATTTTTTTATTTTTTAATTCTCTGTCATCCCAATATTTGATTTTTTGATTGGAGTTACTTCACTATACGAGATTTGCATTGATGGTGAAGGGTATATTAGATTCAGCACAGCTGAATATAGCAGTCGTACTTGTTTTCTATTACTGAATTCGTATGATTTTACAGCTAAAAATTTATTTTAAATAAGAAACATTTTATATAAACATATTCATTTAGTTCAACTTTTGTTATTTATAATTTGTTAAGGAATTTTTAAACTTTTCTTTGCATTAAATTTCTAGCAGAGTTATTTACAGCAAAAAAAAAAAACATTAAAATAAAAGTTAATGTATTAATGCCACAGCATTGCTTCGAAATGCTTAAAAGCATATTTTGTTGCATACATGTGTGTGTACGAGGTTGGTTTTAGAAATATCTAATTTTTTTAGGAAATGTTGTCTGCCTTAATGTCCTTCTCTATAGCGAAAGCCATCAAGTTTTTAATTTGTAATTAATTTTTACTACATTTTATAAAGTTTGGAAATACGAAAGAATTATAAAAAAGAAACTTCAAAACAGTTTCTAAATTAATTTAGCTGCAAAAGTCCCGTTTGTCCCGCTACCAATCCTGCAAAAGGTTAGAAATAATGGACCACTAATTTCTAGTTATTGATGAATATTTCAAAAACCATTGCTTATTTTTTACGACAAATCTTTTACTTCTTGAAAATAATTATATTACACGATTTTAAATATTTTAAACGTTTTTGATTTGATTTTAATAATAATACTAATATTAATGATAATGATAATAAAATAAATAATAAAAATTCTGCTAATGGTCTCAATGCTATTTAAACACGTGAAAACGTCTCGTAAAAAACTTAGCTAGTTTTAGTGGCAGATTTTAAATGGCTTATAACCCCATGTGCATATATAAAAGTATTAAGGATATTACTAAAAAAAAGTCTGCCAGATCTTTTCATATAAGGAAAGACTAGACGATTTTACTCGCCTAAAACTATATATCGCAGATTCAAGCTATATGACAATATTAACTCAAATGACTAAGACAGAGAGATAAATGCCAGAATGTTTATAGTTTAACATGATGTAAAGAAATTTATACAGTGCTGAGTAAATAAATAAATAAAGTGATATCAAATCCTATATACAATACACCATATTCAGTTTTTAGTTATTTTGAGAACATCCTCGCACAAAAGAAAACTATTTTATTTAGATAAAATTTTAATTAACAAAATGTTTTCTATATAAACATACCTTACAAAGAATGTTTGTATATTATGAATATTGTTTGAATAACACATTTTAATATTTTTTCCTAAAAAGTTAAAGTTTATTTGCATTTCTTAAGAAAATAAAAACTTTTAATGAACAAATAATGAAATTAAAAACGAAATAATTTTATAAATTTTTATCTTCTTAAAAGAGTATTATTGTTTATACAATATAAAAGTTTTAAGCCTTAAAATAGACAAATTATTGATTTTTTTTCGACAAAAACTGCAGTTTTATAATTGCATTTTTTCTTCTTCTTATTTTAATACAAATGCTGATGTCCGAATGTGATATATTGTTGCTGCTGAAAATGTTGTGTCAATGTTGCTGCTGTTGAGCACCATGTTTTTACTAAATAAATCCTCTTATTATAAAACCATTGATGATGAAAGCTTATGCATGTCGCATAAAACCGCGTACGTGCGTGAACATGCATGCTTAATTTACAATAAAACATGTTTGTTCCTCTTTTATCATTCTAGCCATTTTAAAACACAAAAAAAATATTTTAGCAACGTTTATCCACATTGTAGTTTAATCGAACGAACAAAATTCCTTTCTCTTTGATTTAATTTTTAAAATTCATATAATGCAGCCCAGTGTATGCAACACATTATTTCGCAAACCATTCGACAATAATTTATTGCATACAAATTTGTGAACATAATATGCCTTAATGTAGGTAAAGTTTGTTTTACATAGACATGGAATTAAAATATTTTTTTTTTCAAGGATTATAGAGAAAGTTTTGTACAAGAGTGAAAATTTTCTGGAAATTAAAATGATATTGATAAGTTTACAGTCGCTGCTTTTGCGACAGGATTTTTTTTTTTTTTTTTGTTGGTTGTAAATATTGACTGCTTATGGAGCAAGCAAAATGGGTAATTAAGTGCCTTTAAACACAACCATGTTTTTATATCTTTAGGCCGCTATATTGAATTTTTATCAAACAGAGTGTATAATTGCTGCAACAAACAAAAATTATTTTTCATACCGAAAGTGTAATTGTTAAAAAATTGTTTAGATTCAAAAATTTATTCACGAAATAAAAAATTGATTTAATAGTAATGACTTTGAATCCTAATTAAGTTCTAAACAAAAGTCATTCTTCGTAAATGTTTATCTAAATGATAAACTTGCTTCGGACCTCAAACTAACCAGTGTGTTCGCAAGAACCAGCCAAAGATGTGATCAAGATTAACGTCAGCACCTAGCCAGCGCCTTTACCTGGCGGTGGTCTTACCACTGAGTGAAATAAAAAGCGTGGACTAGCACCCTCCATCGGATGTAGCCAACAGAGTTGCAATTCTAAGAATATGGGCCAGTTTCACGACGTCAAAATCGTTCGTTCGTTCGCACAATTACGAGTACATTCAAAACAAAAACAAATTTTATAAACTTGTTTTTGTTTTAAATGTAATTATGCGAATGAACGAACGACTGCGACGTTGTGAAACTTGCCCTATGTCTGGCAGGACCATGAACTACCCATTGCTTGAAAGTTGGCGACTATCCAACACTGTCTGTGGAGAGTGCAATAGCACACTTTCATCTATTACGTACCAGACCTGCAGATATAGACTTTTATTTTTAACCAACAGCCACCACGTGTACCCTGAAGGGACCTCACTAATAATCGGCTACAGAGATAGGCGGCTCAATGTATGGGCTACGGGGGCCCGTGGTACCCTTTTATTAAAGTACACTAGTGAGTCCTACGAAAGTACTCCACTGTCTATGGCAATTATCTAAATATATCCGCTTAACTGTTTTAGAATTAAAATTATTTTAAAAAATTTGCCTTTTAAACAAAACTACCAACCACTTGTTCCAAATAGTTTTGTGTTTTTGCAAAATATAATTAAGATTTAAAAATAATAATAATCTCATAAAAACTAAAACTCTATGATAAATGAAGCATTTCGAATCTGACAACAAATTCAAAAAAACAAAAAACAAAAATTATGTGCTTACGGTAACACAAAACAAGTTTTTTGGGGTGGTTCCTGCACTTTTTTGCCAAAAAATTTCACACTTAATTTATTTTTCATTTTATAAATGTTTAATTAAAACACACCAAAGCGAGAAATGCAATTATAATTATGGACAGAATTAAAATTGTACATGAATTATAAATATAAAAATAAATTATATACATTATACTAATTAACTAAAAGGCCTAAAAATATGCTGCATATTATGTAGTTTTAATAAACACCCATGACAATGGTTATACTTGCCTGTGTATTTGGGTTTGTGTTTAGGATTGTGTGAAATTAAGTTTTTGTATTTAAGTATTCAATTAAATATTTATTAAAACAAACAACAATAAATAAAGTATAATTACAAATTTTTATTTTTTAGTTTAATAATGATTATTTGACCCTTTTTTTTATTAAATTATTTTCTATTTTATTAAGCTTTGGGTCCTTATATTTTTTTTTAATGTTTTATTTCAATATTTCGGTACTTTCTGCGTACCTTCTTCAGGAAATAAAATATTAATAAAAAATATAAGGACCCAAAGCTTAATAAAATAGAAAATAATTTTTATTTTTTGTTAATGAATTTCTAAGAATATAAAAGAGGAAGCATTGGCTGTCCACGAGAAGTAAATATTTACGGATTTTAATTCAACCAATTTAATTTAAGAGGTGGAAGGTAATTAGGGAAGCGTTCCACTACTCGATCTAATTATTGGATAACCAGCGAAATAAGTCTTTAAAAATGAGATATAAAGAAAAAAGAGCGATTTGTAAATTGGTTCTACATTTAATAAAATCTCCTTTCTGGGCTGTAGTTATACGAGATTTAAGTCAACCCATATCGCTGTAGTCTTAGAACCATTTTACTAAATGTATTCAGCATTACTTTTAAATAAATTAAAATCTGTTTTGAGAATTTCTTCCATAACTCTTTTCTAAATAGATATAGAAATAAATGGAATATCTCGTTTTTGACCATTTTTATAATTTTTGTGAGAATTGTGAGATTTTAAAATTTTATTGATTTGTAAAAAAATATATAAAATTCAATAAAGGAAGCTTTGCATTCTTTGCAGAAATTTCCCTAAGATATATTTAAAATATTTAAAGCAACATTAATTTTTTTAAAAAAGTGAACCTACTTTACTAAACTGTTGATATCTAGCGCGGCTGCTTTGTAAACAGGCGTAAAATAACGATTTCCTATGGAATAGTTTATTGTAGCGGATTATAACGGTTAATAAAAAGGGTAACTAATCTCAATTAAGGTGGAAGGAATATAGACATCAGCCATAAAATTGTTGTTTATCCTTTATCAGTTTCATTATTCTCGGCACTGCCCTCTGCTGTAAATAATATTTATGTCCAGTAAGAACAAAAAAAAAAAAAATAATAAAAATAATAATAAAAACCAATAATTTCTTAAATTTAAAACCACACTAAAGTTGTACAACATGAATTTAATATGTTTTCGGTTTTTTTAATTTTATAATTTTTATTTGTTTCTCATTATTCAAAATACAAAATGCATGAAACATGTTTTTTGTTTATTTTAATTAACATACTGTGGTTATTAATTAGGTTTACAGGCGTTATACGTGGTTAGATATTTTTTTTGGAAATCTTTTTAATGTGACATATGTCAGCGACAGTGGGTTGTCGTAAAAGTTTTATTGATTAGGGAAAAATAAAATCTTTAAATCTAAATTAAATTTTAGAAATTACGACATACAAATTTTGATAGTAAATTTAGATTGGTAAAGTAATGTCGGATAAATCTCACTTTCGATAAGTTAATGCAAATTTACAAATATTTCTTTTTAATTCAGTTACGAACATTGAAATATTACCCTAAAATTTTACCTGTTTTTGGAACATTTTTAATTGCGTAACGCATATCCTTTAATTTTTTTATGACCAGAAATCATGATTTCTGAGTTTTTGTTTATTTTTGTGATCAAATTATCTTCTGAACATTTTCTGTTTCTGTTTTCAAATACCTTGAACGTTTTAATGTTTAACATTATTCTTAAAGGTCACTACTTTACATTTTATTTTTCAAACTCTCTCATTATTTATTAAGTTGACAGAATTACCGGCAAAATTCGTTAGGTTACGGAAAAAGAATATGAGAATTCTTATTCCTTAAGTAATGAGTTGGTAAATAGAAAACTTTTCAACAATACTTTACTGACAAATTTTAGCAATATTTAATATTAATATATTGTTATAAAAATAAGATCTGGCAACTCCTGTTTTTGACCCCATTAACGTGGTGAATAAGTTCCTTTCGCTAATGATGTGTGTATAGAATAATACCAAGGCGAATTAACAACCGGTGACCTTAGCAGCCCAGGTGACTATTGTGGTTTTCCTTCTTCGGCTTTTGACAGCCGAAAACTATTTGTACAAAAACCAAATTTACATGTTCAAGGCGAATCAATTACCAGGTGGCAGCGTAGACGAATTCATTAATTTTCGCCATATATAAAAAAGCTGTGTACTATTGTTTATATATGAAGTTTGACATTCGGCGAAACAGTCGCCACATGACCAGTTTTGCCAAAGAAACAGGCGACCATTTGCTTCGAAGTGCTTCTTCCACGAACAACTTTCGTTGGATTTTGCTCGTCTTTGAAGACCCACACGGTCGATTGTTATTTCGTTTCGGGCTCATACGCATATATCCATGATTCTTCACCTGTGACGATCTTATAAACGTCTTTTGAAGCACCGCAATCGTATTTTTGCAACATTTCTTTGAACCAATCGACACGAGCCTTTTTTTGAGCGACTTTCAAATTGTGCGGGATCCAACGAGAACAAACCTTTTTTACGGCCAGGTGTTCATGCAGTATCGAATGTATGCTGGTGGAAGAAATGTCCAAGGATGTCTCTATCTCTCGGTATGTCGCATGTCGATCTTGCATTATGAGTTCACGCACGGCATCAATGTTCTCTGGCACAACAGCCGTTTTTGGACGACCTTCACGGAATTCGTCTTTGAGCGAGCTTGGGCCACGATTAAATTCATTATACCAATTTTTCACAGTGCTATAGGATGGTGCTTCATTGCCACACAAAGATTTAAGTTCATCAATGCACTCTTGTCGTGATAATCCACGTCGAAAGTTGTAAAAAATGATGGCACGAAAATGTTCACGAGTTAATTCCATTTTTTTCTATATTAATTTTTTCAAGTCACTGTAAACAACACAAATAATGGTCGTACGTCAAAACGTTTTGAGTACGATTATGCTTAAAAATGACAAACTTTCCAATGGAAATGTCAGATTGCACTTGGCAGCACTCAGTGTTGCTAGGCCAGAAATATATATAGCAGCCCTCGTATTAACATGTTTGAAAAAAAATTATTAATAATAAATAACCATATTATGTTATTTGTAACAATGTATGGTTGCGGAGAACCAATTATAGTTGTTTTCACCAAAACTTTAGTCACGACAAACATTTTTTGTTAACTTTTAACGATTATATGGTTACTGTGCACAAACCAAAGTTTTGTAACTTACTAAAAATAATATAAAATATTTAACCATAATATATTATCATTAATCAAAGTTGGTTAAAAGCAAAAGAATAATGTTTGTGTTAAAAAATATTTTGTTCCAGTACTTGACAGTAATTTTTCTGGTAGCTAAAATTTGAAATTGTTTTTTATTGTTAAAGAAAGTGAAAAAAATAAAAATTTATGTACAAAATAAACCATATAATGCAACCATAGTATGCTGCTCTTAGATTATGGTTACCTCAAAAATATTTTTTCGTTGCGTTTTATATTAATAATTTAATTAAAAATATTTAAACTATTGGTAACCTTATAATAAATATTTTTATTTATTTTTATAATAAAAATTATTTTTATATGTTTATCTTTTTATAAACCAGATTCTTTTTTTTTTTTTCTTTATTTGATTGTCAAAGTTGTTTTTTTTTTCAAAAATTATTTTTTATATTCCTTAAACACGGAGCAATGTATTATTTTGGAGAAAGTTTTCAATTAGTTTTTTTTATAAATTGTTTGTTAATAGACAATGATTATTTTGAAATAATTAAGCACGATTAAACTCACATTATATTTTCTGTTTTTTTTTTTGTTTTTGTAAAAAAAATATTATTTTATTACTATTACTTTGAAATTTTATTCTATTTTTATTATAAAAGATTATTTTTATTTCTTGTAATTAATCATTTTTTTCCTAGGTTAATCTTCTATATATAAAAAAATAAGTTGCCCTATGTTCGTGATTTTATAACTCGAAAACCACTCCACCTATTTTCAAACGAGTACATGCGTTGGAAAGGTCTTTTTCAACTGATGGTTTGTAAAAAAAAAATGAAAAAATTTCTACGAATATGCGTTATACGCGCACTTTGATGAAGGTGGGTTTTTTTTTTTTTGCTATATAAAATGTATTTTTTTTTATGAGAATAACATATTGTCGGTATAAGGATCTGCTTGCTCGCAAAATTTGACTTATTTAACTTGTGTGTGTTTATTGATTGTCATTTAGGCTTCCAAAATTTTTTTACAAAATTTTTTTTAAAAATATTTAATAAGTAATTATGAAAAATATTTTTTTTTTCTAGAAAACTACGAAGAAGTAAATATTATAAAAAAAAAATTTCTATAATGTTTTCCTTTATAAAAAATATTTTTAGATCTTGTTTTATATAAAAAACATTTTTATAAATTTTTTTTACAAAAAAAATTGTTTACTTCAGAAATTGAACAAAATAATAAAATGTTATTCTTAATGTAATATTACATATAAATTAAAATGATTTAAATAAAATATCTCTTGTTTATTTTCTATGCTTATTTGGTTTCTTTAGTTTTTCTCTACTTTTTGAATAATTTACTTGAAGGTTGTAGATTTTTATATTTTTTATCTTTAATCAAACATTTTCTTGAAACAAGAAAACTTTAAGTTCAAATTGATCGAAATAAATTCTATTTAAAATCATGGCAAATTATGCAGATAATTTAAAGGAAAAAAAATAAAAGCTCTTCTTTCTTTATATTTAAATATGTGAAATAAGAATATATTATATCTATTATGTCTGTCCGTATTAAGTTTTTTTTTTCTTGTTATTTTTATACTTTCACTCATAAACCGACATAATTTAAGGTTGCCCAGAGAAAAAAGCAAATAAAAGGAAACTTAACTACAAGCAAAAGTAAAGTAGAAATATACATGACCAACCGTAAAGTGGCATTTTAAGCTTTTTGTACTTTAGATGCTGTAACTTGAACACAGCCACATATATAAAAAATAAAATAAAAATATATGTATTTTTAAATTTCGAACTTCACACACAAAGACGGCATCAATGTGTTGCAGGAAAAAATATATAGAAGACCCAGTTTCAGTTTAATTACCTTTTTTTCCTTATTTTCCCTTTTTATTCTGCCACTTCAAGTAAGAATTTGAAGATGTGTGTTGTAGTAGTTTGTTGTATTGTAGGAGAGTCCCACTTTTAAAGTTCGAAATATTAAATTTTATTTAATTTAAATAAAAATTAAGTTTATAGAATTTAGTCGATTTTATAAGAGCGTGGCTTTACTGAACATATTGGTTCTGTACTTCTTGTTGAAATTTTTTACATGATTTAATTTTAGAACACAAATTCTCGAAAGAGTTTTAAAAATACACAAAATGATCATGTGTTGTATATGGTAAGGGTGTGTTCTTTAGAGTGACTTTTTTTGAAAAGAGTTGTTCATTGTTCTCTAACATCAAAGATGGTATTAGGAACGAAGCAAACTGGCGGCATTTTTTATTATTTAAAAAATAACTCAGAAATAGTTGAGCAGACAAAAATATTGTGTTAATTGTAAGAGATTTGTTTGCTCATAAGAGGAAAAAGTGAATGCAGAGTTTTCGTTAAAGCCCATATCTTCATCTAATTTTTGTTGAAAAAACAAAATTACCTTCTTATCTTCTCATTTTCTTTTTTATTTCACTGGGATTCTTTCCATCTAAGATCAAGGAATATATCAAAACATCGCCCATTCTTATTCCTAAATATTTCTTAATCATTATCGAACATTCATTTCGAACTTTTGTTACTTACAGCTGTCGTCCAATAAACCTAAATTGGAATCCCTCAATTATTCACATTCGGTATGTGTCTGGCTGTGGTTCTCATTTCTATACAATAAAAGCCACATCATACAACAACTAAAGCTTGTCTTGCTATGATTTGTTAACTAACCATGTCCTAAAACTAGCCCACATTTAACTAATTCCAAATTCTCTAATTTAATTTGGGTACGAACTGGACTTTGAAGTTTAAACAGATAACTGCCCGTTTAAGCCTTTCCTACAGTACAGTAACGACTATTAGAAAAGATTAGCGATTCCAATAACTATTTTAACAAGCCTCTGCAATTCGAAGTCTTTTCTTCGAGCAGGTTGTGGATTTTTTTTTTTTTTTGGGAAGGGCATTGGCTGAACCATACTGAACCGTCTGACTTCTTACAGTAAAGGATTTAAAAAAATTTGTTATTCCCAAACGAATGTTTTGACTTCTTTTAGAACGTGTGAACGTGAAATTTTGAAGGATTTAAATTTTTTCAAAAATCTTTTTGCAAAAATCTAAAAGCAATAATAAAATATCGGTGACTTGTTATTAAAATTGGGATAATTTAAAAAAAAAATAGCACAATAATTTTTTGAAAATTAATTAATTTAGCTTCCCGTGTTTTTAAAATAATTTAATAATTTGCAAAGTGCCCGTGCATAAAAATAAAATTACCGTAGAGTTTTGTGATATTTTATTTTTTATTGTCTTTTAACTGTATAAAAAGCCGAACAAAAGTCAGCCGTATACAGTATAGAATTAAAAATAAAATCGTTGTTGGTTATTGTCGTTTTTGCTTAAACTTTACTTTATTGCTTAGACAATAATTTTTAGTTTATTCAAAATTTTTGTAAGAAGTTTCCTAAAGAGCTAAGTAAGCGGTAGCGAAATAGCCATCTAGACGTTCTTTTACCCTCAATAATCAATATCTGTGATTTTTTAATAAAATCGGGATAATTTAAAAAAATAGCACAATAATTTTTTGAAAATTAATTAATTTCGTTTCCCGTGTTTTTAATTTAACTTAATAAGTTTAATTAATTTTTTGGGGGCTTTTAATATAATTTAAAAACTTTTTTTATCAATATCACATATGGGAGTAATTAATTAGATGAAATAAATAATTGATGATTTCATTAGCATTGAATACAAAATAATGCTAATGACTTTTCAGCATTATCATTATTTTAACTAATGGTTATGCTTTTTAGTGAAAAGGTTTCATTGATTATAAAAAAAAAACAAAATGATAAAATTGACTAATGATTAAATGGTTTCAAATCTTTAACAATAATAAATTTATTGCTTGTCTTTGTACACTAAATACGAATATGTAATTATAGAAGATCATTATTTTAAACTGGCATTTTAATCACAGAAGTTTAATAAAATATTTATGTTCTAAATTTCTCAGGAAAAATGGAATATACTTTTGTTTTCGTGTATGTAATAAGATCTGCTACTTGGGGTGTTAGCGGTTTTAGATGTTAGACATAAAGTTTTATACTCATCTTACTTAAAATTGATAAATAAATAAAATTTTTGAATATAGATATATCTGCAAGATATTTGTGTTTCATTAAAGCAATTATTTTCGCTTCAATTGTAATTAGTAAACAATTTCATAAAAATATCATTGCCATTAGTAAAAACAATTATAATAATTGAAATAAAATCATTAGCATTAAGTGTCAATTAGATTTCTTTAACTGTCATTGTTTCAAACAATGCCAATGAAATTTCAATTATAATGAAACAATCATAAGTATGGGCTATATTACCAATATAACATTTGAAGAGTTATAAAAATTTATGCATAAATAATTATAAAGATTAACTAATGTTAGTGCTACAACACCCAAAAAAAAGTAAATACAATTTTCAATAATGTAATTTTTCAGTTTTTTTTTGCAAAAATTTAAAATATTAAAAATATTTGCAAAACTCAAAATTTGACAATGGTTTAAAAGTTAAATACACATATTTGAAATTTAAAATCTCTACCGAAATTAGCCCAAAAAATTAACCACTCCTCCAATTCTTGTGAGATTTCTTCGTTTCTACAGGATAAATTATCTTATCAGTGTACAGTAGATAAGAAATAAATAGTCATTTCCGCCAAAGAACTTAGAAGCATACAACGAGCCTCACTGAACATCCCGCAAATGTTGAGGAATTTTCGTGTAGTCTCAATCATCAAATCCAGTGGCTAATGCTGAAAGATTTATAAGAAGGTTGCTGTAGTAATGTAGTAATGGCCAGGGTTCAACCCCTGTGGCAATCAAAAAACAAAAATGTTATTTCTGTTTACAAAACATATTCAGAATTTACATTGCAGCAGGCAGCCTCCTTTGTCGGTATTTCTTAATAGCATATTCGATGGCGAAGTAAAATAACTAATTAAATGGCTTTATCTTTCTTCTGTTACCACCTGTCTCATCCCTCATCTATCCATTTCGTAAAAGAATGTAGCACGGCTACGAAATAACTGAATAGGTATTGCTCTGCTTAAACAGCTACTTCTCTATAAAACATTCTTGTTTCACTACACTTTTCATTTATAGTGGCAAAACAAAAAAATTGTACTACAGCCAAAATAGGAGCCATTCTAATGTGGAGCATAGAGGGAAGTGTTTGTATGCATGGACATGGATATTGACGAAGACCTCGTTTCTATTTTTATTGTGTATTTATTTGCCCTAATTTTGTGTACCGAGTGTAAAGAAAAGCAGCAAAAAACTAGTCATTAAATGCATACAGGTATCTTTATGCAGAAACACATACACACTAACCAACTACTCACACATTCACGATAATATACATACATATGCACGTTTAACCCTTTTAATATTTAATGATGCAATGATTCTTTTTTCTTTAAAGCTTTTTTCTTCTTTATGCCACCGAACCTTATTAAAATAGTGAACGAAGGTAGTTTGAAAAGTAAAGAAAAATGGTATAAAATAAGTAACAGGGTATTTGTTGGTACCAAGTTTTATATTGAACTTTTATAGCTTAGAGCTTTAGCCGGGAACATAAAGTGTTTTGTTTAAATAAAATGTAAAAAAAATAAAGGTTTTGTGTAGGAAATTATACATAGAATATTTTTAAATTACTTGGGTTGATTCCGCCAGTATATAACAATAGAATATTTTTGTTTAAAAATTAAAAAGAAAATTTCTTATTAATTTAACAAAAAAAAAAAAAAACTTAAAAAAAACAAAAATGTCAAGACGAATTCAATTAAATTTGTTTAAAGTTTGCACGAATTCGGTCAACGCTTTCGTGAGTTGTGATGTTGTCTCTATAAAAACAACAAGCCCTGAATTGTTGCACTAAAAACTTCCTTATTAATGTGCATTGTTAAGAGAAGTATTGTATTAATTGGGTGAGTGGGTGTGTTACCTCCCATTCGAAGTGAAAAGAATTTGTCGTTTACTTACGTAACTGTGAGGAGAAGGGTTTTAAAATCTCGTACAAATAACTTTCATAGTAGCGTGCATAAGCAAATAAAAAAACTGGCTGGATTGTTTCAGCGAAGCGCATTCGAAATAAATAGTACTTTATAACACGGAAGGCACCGCATGTTCTCGGTATGACATTGAAACTGCATCTTCTATGTTGTGAAAAAAAGTACAAAATAAATAAAATAAAATTCTATTCGTTGTTCAACAAAAAATAAAAAGAATTACATGTGACGATCTATAAAGAAAGCAACGAAAAATACTTTAGCTTGTGTATGGACTTCTTCTCCCCAAATTTATGTTGAATAATTACGAATATTCTTCGCAAGATAGATAAGTGCGATTAATGCTACTGTTTAATGTTTTCTGTTTTTTTTTTTTTTAAATAAAAACAAAAATTTTTATGTAAATAATTTTGCTTTCATAATAAATTTAGAAATTACATTTTACGTCAACTTTAACCGATTTGAAATTTTTTTATTTATTTACAAAAAATTAAATTTTATTTACGAAAATTAATTCGTTTAAATTTTTCTTTTTACACTTGCAAGAAAAAAAACCGACTTCAAAAAGTTCAAATTATATTAACAGATGACTTAGGACTGCAGCTCCGGGTTAATTTCAATCGTCTGTTTACAACTGCTCAACATGAACTAATGTAATACCATTTAAATTATAATCTAAAATATTTATTGTGAATAGTGTATTCCGGGCTATTTTTGCTCAGATTTGTTATCGATGCGACAAAAAAATTTATTCCATTTTTTTCCCAACGTTTCGTCGGTTTTTTTTCGAGATCTTCGAAGGAGTATTTTTATTATTAATTATTCTAGTGACAAATTACAAGCTATTTAAATTTTATTTATGATTTCAATCCTTATGATTTTACTTACAACTTGTTTTAATTTATATTATTGGATAAATAAATAGGTGATGAAATAAATTTTGAAAAATTAATGTGTAATAATAATCAAAATTATGGACAGCACGACACATTAAAATATTAGTATATAGTAAATTAGTCTACGAAAAAATAATAGTATCACAGAATAATATTTTTAATCAATCAAATATCACAGTTTGGTTTGGCTTCGTCTTCTTAAGCCCATATAAGTCAATTTCCATCAATTATCAAAACACCCTTTAATTTCTAAATTATAAACTTGTTGATAAATTATAAACTTGTTGATATGGCAAACTTATCAATACAGGTTCCTTGGTTGTTTCAGCTGTCTGTCTATAACGGTTTAACATTTTGGCCATATAGATTAAACTATACTAACTATTAGAACACCCTTTAACTTATAATTTTAATTTTTTATACTTGTTATTATAACGTTCATAGTTATCGTCATTCCATTTTTTCAAGCGTTCAAAAGATAGGCTCATAAGGGTCAATTTACGTCACCTATGGGGACACCCTTTAATTTTTAGATTTATTTTCTTTTTTACTTTTTGCTATTGCCCTAACAGTTCATAATACAGGTAATAAATTTTTATGTTGTATGGGGACACCATGACGCCATTTTTATTTTCTGTTAAAGTTATAAAAAAATATGAGTTTACTTTAGTCTACATTTGATTTGGTCCTTTAATTAATAAAATTCCCCAAAATCTAAAAGGATTTTTTTTTAATTTAACAACTAATCTGTTACCGATTATATTGCAAACTCGCCTAAAATTTGTAAAAAAATATATTGCAGTTTTTTTATTTTTATATTTTTCTATATTATCGCGTTTCAATTTGTCGCTTCTTAAAAATTTCGGAGAACGTTAATTAAAAAAAAGTAATCTAGCTGTTTAATATAAAGAAGTCTAGTTTTATTTTTTTATCCTGTCTTCGTATCTCTATAAAAATATGTACATAAATTTTAGTGTTTACTTGCAAACGTGCTGCTGCTTAAAAAGAAAAGAATTTTTGAAAAAATCCCCTTTAGCTTTAGTTGACCTAAAAGCCTCAATTTTATTTGTCAGGTATTTCTTTTCATCTTGTTTCCTATTTGCTTTTTTTTACACCCGCTTCTGTTTATTTGTTTTATGTTTTTTTTTTACTTTTTAATGCCGACAGTATATGTGTGAGTACTTCTCACACATTTAAAACTTGTCATATTTTTGCCGCATTTAAATATGAAATACGTAAAACTGTACAATGGAAGAACCTTCGTGAAAGCTGGCGTAGAGGAAACATGAAACGTGAATAGCTTAAGTTAAAGTAAAATATAAAAGGACTATGAGATATTTTTTATAGCATAATGTTAGGCTTACTGCATTTCATTAAAAGAAAAAGAAAAATTAAGTTGATATATTTTGTGGCAGAAAATGACAACGAGCTTTTGTTGGCTTTTCACACGTTTCGAGCAGTTTCCGTGTTGCCAGATAAGAAATGGCGTTTAAATACCCTGTGTTTTATACTTCTATTGTTTTTTTTTATTTGAAAAAAAAAATCTCGTAGTAAAGGTAAAACTCACAACATAAGATAGACGTAACTAAATCAAATGAGAATCAGCTTAAAAGTAACTCTTAAAATAGAAACTATGACACAGTGCACAATGGTTTTGTGTGGTGTAAATATTAGAATAAATTAATATGCAAGGACAAGCAAGCGCTAACAGCATTTGATAATATTTTTTTTATTTCAGTGATGTTCAGTCAAATGGTAATGGATTGAAAAGACAGGTGATTTCAACTGGTCGACGATACGTGCTCCATTCAAAACACGTCAATGAAAAAATTTCACGACCATTTTAG
Organism: Gymnosoma rotundatum; assembly: GCA_916610165.2. Taxonomy (NCBI): domain Eukaryota; kingdom Metazoa; phylum Arthropoda; class Insecta; order Diptera; family Tachinidae; genus Gymnosoma; species Gymnosoma rotundatum. The sequence goes on along the minus strand of OU744336.1, from coordinate 171,490,574 downwards.
TGACGGAGTTGTCTCTTTTAATGCTTTCGTCTTGCGATTTAATATCGGTTGATAGCAAAGCTCCAAAAAGCAATATAAACCAGAAGATATCTTAAAATCAGTCGGCTCTATTAATTAATTAGAACCATTTCTCCTTAAATTGTTGCCCAATTCAAAGCTGCGGAGGATACTTAATCCCCATTGGCTTATAAAGCGCCTTTAAAATAATAAAATATTAAACACTATTTTCTTATTTCCATTTTGAAAACTCTGTAATTTAAATACAAATGTCTGCCAAAATAATGCTTAATAAAAATTTAATCTCAACTTACAAAAATAAGTTTAATTGTGAACTTTTCAAACTGGCCTCGTATATAAAATATATACTTTTTTCAACCTCTACGTTTAAAACGAAATTTTGTTAACTTTCTCTTGTACCAATTTACAACTTTAGCCAGTCTGTTAAATACATAACCTTAAAAAATAAACAAAAGTTATTGAGATCCCTCACATCGACCAACTTTTTTTCTGAGTTAATTAACTTTTTACTTTATTTATTATGTGATACTTATACATGTTTTAGGACACCGACTATTTTTTCTCCGCCTTCTCTACACACAACACAAATTTGTCTTTTAAGACAGTGTTGCCAGTTTGGGAAATGTTGTGAGAAAAAAAAAAATTTTAAGAAATCAGATATATTTCCATGGTCATATAATTCTTAAAGGCTAGTTTACTGATATCGAATAAAAACTTAAGCAATTGAACAAGAGTTACCTGAATTTGATTCAATAAGGGATTTTCTATTTAGAAACATTTTTCAACATTTTCTTCAGGTGTACGTTTGCTAATTTATGCATCTTATGTACGCAGAATTGCCAGGTTTTTTCGTCGAATTCTTTAAAATGATGCTTTATTTAACTTTTTTATTGTTAACTATAATAATATTTTTTACAAAAAAAATATTAAAAATAAATAAAAGCTGAAATGGCTTTAAAACGCCAATAGTAGAAGCACCTCGACAAACTTCAGACTAATGTTTACTATATACTGGTTATAATAATTCGCTTAAAGTAATTAAATAATATATGAAACAGAGATATGAATAATATTATAATTTTTTAAAGTTAAACATTAAATATATTTCAAAATAATCTGTCCATTTCATCCTCAAAAAGTGCACCAGCGTCATCTTTTTTAGAATACGTTGTATGTGAATGGAATTTATCCAGCATTTCTTGAGATGTTAAAAAAGAAGTGTAATCTGTAGATTAAAGCGTCTGGAAGTTTATACCGCATTATGTTTGGAAGACGATTCTTAGCGTAATTTATTATTGGAAACATTTTTTCAAAACACGCTTTCGTTTTATTTAATTTTTATTTAATTATGATTTGAACTGTGAATATTATAAGTGAATCGAAATTATTCTGGCTTTACTTCATTTATTTTAATTTCTAAAATTTTTTTTTTTTTTAAAGAAATGCAATGAATGCTGACGAAGGACGTAGCGGTCCAGAAAGTGCAGCATTTCATTCTGTTAGCATCTAATTATTTCTTGTTTTCTTTGGAAAACGTCTGCATACATTTGTTAAATAAATTTTCTTTCTAAAAAAGATTTTAAGAAATTAAAATAAATGAACTAAAGCCAGAATAATTTCGATTCATTTGCAATGTTTTCAATATTTAAAAAATCAGAAAAAATTAGGCATTCAAAAAAATATTTGCATTTTTCTCAATTAATTAAATTAGCATTAAAAAAATAAAAAAATTCCAACTTTACCATCTCTGGTACATATGTTTATGAGTTATTCACTTTGCACTAATAACATAGTGTAAAGTTGCCAGATTATGATACTAACAAGAAAGTGACTTAAGTGAAATGTTCTTAATATAAGATGAATTCTTGATTCCACATTTATTGCAAAACAAAATCGCCAAATTCTTTATAAATCGCAAAAATTCGCCATTTTATGACGTTAAATAACTATAGTACATTCCTTATGTACGTGTTATCAATTTTTGATATTGCCAACTTTGAAATATATAATGTTTTCTACTTTAATGTTTTAACTTTAAAACAACAAAAAAACCCGAATTGGTAAATAGTGTTACGTGTATTACGCACATATTTAGTTTAGGTCTTTTTATTCGGTCGATCTGGCAACGCTTTATCTTTTTCTTGTGTTTATACACCCTGAAATATCCATTTGCTTATTTAATGTATCAATTATAATTTTTAATCAGGGCGATTCACACAGGAATCTATCATAATCGATTGCGTGTGACTATGAAGAGTGTCTTCGGGTGTTTTTTTACAATCCTGTAAAAAGAAGAAAAGTTAAAAAACTTTTTTTTCGCTAGGAATTTGAGAAAATACTGCAAACAGTTAATATCAGAATTTTACATCATCAGATTGATTGATTGAAATTTTATTTTAGTTCATTTTCTTTTAAAAAGCTGCTGTTTTCTTAATTAATTATTATTATTTTAATAAAGTTTGTCAACAGAGTATTAATAATAGCGATTTTCTTTTCGTTGCAAATGTTCTTTGCTTAAAATATACTAAAGGGAAATAACAGCATCTGGTAACATTGAAAATATGCTTATAATCCGTTAAAGCCAAAAAGTATGCTTTAAATAAACTAAAAATTCTTTAGACGATTAACAAAAATACGTACTAAACAATTTCTTTAATATAAATTAAAATAAGGGGTTAAATATGGTTACAACTCAGTTGACTGTTTTAAATCATAAAAAAAAAAAATACAAAGTGTAATATAAAACCTTAACACACACACACACACACACACACACACACACACTAAAACGTGTGCTCCAGTGTATGTACAGTTTTTTGTCCTTTCTTTTTACATATGCAAAGTTTAACTTTGCTAATTTAAAATTTTCGTTTTTTATATGTATTTTTGCAACTTTTCAGCAATAAAAAAGACTTGTTAATTATTTTGTTTATGCTTACATACATATGAATGTACTTATATATGTATACATGTATATGTGTCAATTTATACTGGGTATATTTAAAATTAAGAGAAGTATATTAAACAAAAAGTTTTTGGCACAAGTTATAATATCCCTTTTAAAAGTAAAATGTAGTTTTTCATTATTAATTTAGGGAAGAAAATAGAAAAACAAGTACTTTAAAAGAAAATACATAAAGTTTTAAGAAGCGGTCATTTAACGTGGGAAATTATAAATTTTGTTTTTTCGCTCTCCGCAATTTGGTGTTATAAATACTTGTAGTCGACAGTAAAACGTTAAAAAGAGGTTTAGGCAAATTATTTTGTCAGTAAAATATAAAAAATATATAATTTTTTTAATATTTAACTTATTTAGAGTTAATTAAAAATTTTAAGATAATTTATTAATTTTTTCCTTATCAGGATTTGAACCAAAGATCTTATAATTAAATAAATGAAAGTTTACTTTTTTGGTTCATTTTTAATTTAATTTTAAAATATTTAATTTAATTAAATTTCTTTAAAAAACATTCGCATTTGTAAATAATTTTTCTTTCTAAAAATTTTTAGAAATTAAATTAAATATTAACTAAAAAGCCGAAAATATGTCAATTTTCATAATTTTTAAGGTATTTATTAATTTTTTTTTACCAAATGAAAAAAGTTACAAAAGGAAACAAAAAAAAAAATATTATCAAACACAAGAATATTAAATAAGGTTAATTTAATTTAAATTAAATCAAGCTATAACACTGATCATGATTATTAAATTGACTGATATTGATTGAACGGCTATCAAGAGATAATTCTGATTGGGACTATAACATGATTTAATTTAAATTTTATTAAAAAAAATATTATTTGATGTTTTTAAAAGTAGAGTTTTTACTTAAATTTTTTCCTTTAAAAAAAATTAACACTAGAAATAATTGTAAAAAAATTTTAATGTTCAAGTCTACACGTGTGGATTATGGTTGCTTAATCACACCTAATAAAACCTAGTAAAAATTGGATCACGTATAGACTTTCCTACGGATTAACATCGACAATTCATTTCCAAGAATTTTTAATAAAATGGGACTAGAATGACTAAATCTCTTATTCAAGCATACTTTCAGGCGTTAGAAATAAAACATTTTCATATGTAGAAAGAAGTCAGTATTAAGATGAAATTAAAATAAATGTTTTTAAAAGAAAATTTTCTATTAAGGTTCATCACACTGAAAGCAAAAAACAAAATCAGTTTTGCATAGTCACGAGAATCACATTATGTTCTCTGTAACAATATTTAATAGCAGTGAACTAATTATAATTATATTAAAAAATAAAAAAAATATTTAAACAAATTTTTGTTAAAATTTTATTTTTAAATCATTTTTATAATGAAGACAAATGCAACATGGTTGGCAGCATGATTGGATAGGATTAAATGTTTTTTTATTTTGATTTATATCTATAATATATTAATAATTATATTTGCCCTATTCACAAGCCCCCTAGTACGTGCTAAGTGCTAACAAAATACAACGGTGCTAGCTGCGTTGTTGGTAATTTTCATGCAAACATGCGATACAACACTTAGTACTTTTTTTCAAATGTTTTTCAAACGTTGTATTTGTTTAAATGTTTTATGTTTAAATGAATTATTATTTTTGTGTTCATGTGTGAATTATATTAAATTAAATTGAATTAAAAGATATTTTTATTAGTTTTATTTATTTAATTTATTGATTTGACTGATTTATTAGAAAGTGAAATAAGTCATTTCTGTTGTATATAGTAGGAGTGGGTATATTGGAAACATATCTTAAGGTTTGATCTCAGCCAATATAAAAACTGTTCTTTAAAATTAATATTGTTTTAATGACTCGATTTCTAATATTTTGTAAGGTACCGCCATCACCTATACCAAAAAGAGATGCTACCTTACGAACACAAGCACCATTTCCCAAGCAGTAAAGTACAATTTTAAGCTGCAAGTCAATGCGTAGTTGGAGCCTTTCGCCACTTGTGTGAAAAAAAATCGTCATTTTTTAAAGGTTGAATATATAGGCAAATTCCTCTGGCCGTAGTCGTATCATATGAAGAAATCTGTTTTCATCAAAATATCTTAAAACTCGATTATGCCATAATGATGATTTTGGTAGCAGTTAATGTATAATTCTGCGACTGGAGAGCAGGTACATTAGGTTCATCCTAAAAATGTCTTGAATTTCATCCTCACACAAAAAATTTATTAATTTACTTTTTTCTGTTTTCTCACCCATTTGGCTTATAAATAACAAATGATGAATAGCACTTTTCTTCTTCTTATTTACTTTTTGACGTATGAAGTACAATGTACAGTGGCACACTGATACAATGGTTGTTCACAAAGAAGTAAACAAAAGGTAGTATGTAATATTACCTACACCTTAGCAGAGCTTGTGAATACGGCAAATATGTTTATTTTGTTTTCCTAATTAATCAAAAATTAAGAGAATTAAAAAACAATGGAAGATATAAAAAAGCTTTACACATTCAAAACCACCGAACAGTTTTGGTTTTAAATGCTTCAAGAGTTTTTCCAACTAAAATCAATTTCTACAAAGACTGTGCTTGTTTTCAAATGCTCCCAGCATGTCAATATATTTTTGGATTTCCATGAAACACAGCGTCAGAATATTAGACACTGGCGTTTCAGTATAAAAGTCGAATTAATTTGCTATTCTAAATGAAACGTAAAACTTGTTGTTCTTTATATATGAGTCGCTCAGAAGCCAATGTGGTTAAGTCAGAAACGCAAAAATAGAGAAAATAAATATTTATTAATACATTCGTTTTTTAAATTCTTGTTTTATTAATTTAATTCGAAAGGTGTATAAAGTATTTTTATGAGGTGTAAACTCTACACAAAAAAAACAAGGTATGTACAGGAAGTGTAAAAAATGACAGCATGTTAAAAATTTTATGACTTATACTTTTTGGCAGCTGAAAAAATAAGAAATTTATGTAGAAAATAATAAAATAACATTTATTGTTATAAGTTTTACGTTTAGTTATCATAACAAACATCATCTTCTTCTACTTATTTTTCAGTGTTACTAACAATTATCGAAAGAAGAAGAATAATTAAATATTTCAAAGTTTATGTAAAAAATACTGATACAAAAGTGGACTTAATCACAATGGCTTCTGAAATTATTACATTATATACTCAAAAGCTATTGATAAAAGGGCTGTCTAACCAAGAAAAATGTAATAAACTAGTAGGTCTTTTAATAACTAAGAAGATTATTATTATTTATTTCATCAAAATTTCCAAAAAACAGAAAATATCAAAATATGGACTTAACCGCATTGGCTTCTGAGCGACTCTTATTTTGGCTTAATTCTCTATATTTTAATTCACCACTTTAGTAGTTATTTAATAAATTAAAGCTTTTCTTAACACCACGAAATGAAACATACATTAATTTTTTTTAATCCCAGCATCTTTATTTATTTTTTGTTTCAAAGACAGATTTAACACAAATTTAGCTTGACGTTTGAATCAAGTTTAACTGAAAGACCTTTTGCAAATTGCTTTTTGAACTTGGCGGAACAAATATTTATAACCACCAGCATGAGATTAGATTTAGTCACTTAAAAACAAGCATTGTAATTAATTACCAAAAGCCCAACAACGGCAACGCCGTGTTGTATAAAATTGTTATGAATGTGTTAGTGTAAAACTTGTGTTTTAGTTTTTGTTATGCATTTCTTGCTGGGTATTTTTATTATAACACTAGTTGTTCCCGGAGCGCTTTATTATCCCCATGAGAATAATTGTACCACGAGGACTCTTCCAAGCAAGTTTTTTATGAACTTCTTCGTCGCGGCATTGTTGAATAATATTTATTAATTTTTTATTTATTTATTTATTATTTTTTTGATGCAAAAGACTTTAATTTTAACTAAAAAATTACAAATCAATTATTAAAAAATATCAATGCTCGCACTGTAAGCTTAAATGACAATCAGTAAACAAGCATACGAGGGCTGCTATATATATTTCTGGCCTGGCAACACTGAGTGCTGCCAAGTGCAATCTGACATTTCCATTGGAAAGTTTGTCATTTTTAAGCATAATCGTACTCAAAACATTTTGACGTACGACCATTATTTGTGTTGTTTACAGTGACTTGAAAAAATTAATATAGAAAAAAATAGAATTAACTCGTGAATATTTTCGTGCCATCATTTTTCACAACATTCGACGTGGATTATCACGACGAGAGTGCATTGATGAACTTAAATCTTTGTATGGCGATGAAGCACCATCCTATAGCACTGTTAAAAATTGGTATAATGAATTTAATCGTGGCCGAAGCTCGCTCAAAGACGAATTCCGTGAACGTCGTCCAAAAACGGCTGTTGTGCCAGAGAACATTGATGCCGTGCGTGAACTCATAATGCAATATCGACATGCGACATACCGAGAGATAGAGACATACATTCGATACTGCATGAACACCTGGCCGTAAAAATGGTTTGTTCTCGTTGGATCCCGCACAATTTGAAAGTCGCTCAAAAAAAGGCACGTGTCGATTGGTGCAAAGAAATGTTGCAAAAATACGATTGCGGTGCTTCAAAAGACGTTTATAAGATCGTCACAGGTGACGAATCATGGATCTATGCGTATGAGCCCGAAACGAAACAACAATCGACCGTGTGGGTCTTCAAAGACGAGCAAAATCCAACGAAAGTTGTTCGTTGAAGAAGCACTTTGAAGCAAATGGTCGCCTGTTTCTTCGGCAAAACTGGTCATGTGGCGACTGTTCCGCTTGAGCAACGTAGGACGGTCACTTCTGAGTGGTAAACTACAATTTGTTTGCCTGAAGTCATCGGAGAAATTCGAAAAACCAACAAAAGAAGATGAATCATTGTTCACCATGACAATGCGAGCTCTCACACATCGGCTCAAACCAGAGCGTTTTTGAACGACCAAAACGTCGAATTAATGGGTCATCCGCCGTACAGCCCTGGCTTGGCGGTCAACGATTTTCGTCGCCAGAAGAAGCTGTTGAAGTGTTTAAAAATCATGTTTTAGAGGTGTCTCAATCGGAGTGGAAAAAGTGCTTCTACAAGTGGTTTGAGCGCATGCAAAAGTTTATAAATCATGCTGGAGAATACTTTGAAAAACAATAAAACCATTTTTGATTATAAATATTCGCATTTTCACTATTACGCCAGAAATATATAGAGCAGCCCTCGTAAGTTAAATAAGTAAAATTTTGCGAGCAAGCAGAGCCTTATACCGTCAAAATGTAATGCTAATAAGAAAAATAAGAAATACATTTTATAAAGGGAAAACACACCATCAACACACATAACGCATATTCTTAGAAATTTTCGATGGTTTTGTTTTTTCATAAACCATCAGAGAAAGTTTCCTTTCCAACACATGTACTCGTTTAAAAATCGGTTGAGTGGTTCTCGAATTATAAAGTCACGAACATAGGCAACTTATTTAACTTAAGGCTCCGCCAAATAACTTTTTTTTTAAATGCGAAGCGAAAATGTCAAGTTGGCTTTAACTCCTGAACCAATTGTACTTTGTATGGTGTCATGCCAAGGTCTTTATGCAAAATTCATCTCAATGATGATTTTATGGCGCTTCACGCACATTTTCTGACACAACAGCAATATTCTCGTTGTACGCACTATTTTAGGCTTTACACGCTTTGGTTTATCGACGAGGATGCCATTTTTTATTTATTTTAACATCATGATAACTATACTTCATTATGTTAGAAACTATATGGTTACAATAACAACTATATTAATGGCTTATCATTTCCTTTAATAAGAGCGAATAGTATTTTGGGTTACAAATGCATATAGTAATAAAAAAAATATCCATCTTAAGTAAAATAAATTACTTTGTCAAGATTTTACTGTTTTGAAAAAATTCTTACTCTTAAAGCAAAGAAAAAAATAGTTTTTACAAGAATCATGTCTAACAGACCCTTCAAAACAAATGCTTGAGTACTGACACTCTGCATGAATGTTTTTATAAGAAAAAAAAAAAAAAAACGCTCCAGTGGTTTTAGTAGTTAGATATTTGTTATACTTTCATATATTTATATATTTAAAACTTAAAATTATATGACTGATGTCCTTGTATATACACACACACACACACACATACCCTTTAATATGTTCAGCTATAATGGTGTTAACATATTTTCGCTTATATGACATTTAAGTCATACGGTTTTGTTTTTTCTTCTAGTTCTACTTTTGACATTTTTTACTTTCTTCATACACATACATACATACGAGTATGAACCATTTTTAGAGCACAAACATGTCAGTCGGTTTAAAAAGCTGTTATGAAAGTGGAAAGTATATTTTTAAAAAAGTATATGTTTATTTTATTATTAGTTTATATGACAAGTCCATGTACATATATTTTCTTTCATTCGTTGTTATACTTTCTATAAGTGAGTAAACGCAACATGCATTAAGTTTTTAGTAACACAAAAACTGCTAGTGTATGTGTGTGTGTGTGTGGGATTTTAGCTGGTATTTTTACTTGTTTGTATTAGTAAACCATATCCACTAACATGTTTTAATGTGAGTTTGTTATTGCTACAGTTAAGATCACCACTATTATGTCAAACCCTTATGTCAACATAATTTTCTTTTTCAAACAATTTTTTTTGCTTCTACTTCTCTGGCTTTTTGTCACTTCAATGCTATTTGGTCTGAAAGTTTATATGTTTTACTTTAAAAATTGTATATTTTGTCAACTTTTGTCACTGGTAAATATTTCACTGCAAGTTTTAAAGCAAACAAAAAAACATTTGTATAGTTTTCGAAGTTTTGAAAGTAAATATAATACTTGCGTCCACACAATGTTTAAAAAACACAAAATATTGGTAAAAAAAAATAAATCTGTAGTATAAAAAATAAATTGATGAACAACAAATTATAAAATTATTTCATAAAAACTTTTTATTGGAAAATAGGATAATGGGGAACATGTAGAGCCAAAGGAGAAATAAAATGTTGACCACAAGTTACTTATTTTTATTATTAAATTAAAGTGAAGACTTCCACTCACAATTAATATTGTGAAGGAAATAAAATTCTTAAAATTCACAGCTTTACAAAATACCAGAGAAAACATCTCAGGGTTTATGTGATTATATAAAGCATTTAAACAATTAAGTCGTTTTAAATAAAACATTTAAATTTTTAATATGAAAAACTAATTATTTTGGATCCTATTTTTGTTATTCTACTTTAATTATGCCTTCATGCTTCAAATAAAAATATTCTATGATATTCTTATAAAAAATTTATTTATTAAAAATAAAAAGTGAAATTTATTAGTGCAAGAAAAATAAATTCATATGGTCATTTCACTACTGCTTATATAAGCTCATCAAGGCATTCTATCCAAATTTTTTATAAACAATTCAAGATTCTTATATCTCAAGCTATATCTTATGGAGCAATATTTCGACACAGAAAATTTATATAAAAAAATATTTTGACATTAAATTTTGTAGAAAAATTTACGATTTAATAATTTTTAAAGAAAATTCTTACGATATTTAATTTTCCTATTGTGTATTCTTAGAATATAGTATGTAAATACTTCTATAAAAATTGTCCGTAGAAAATATAACAAATTTTTATAGAAATTTCTTACGATATTAAAACTTTCTATAGAAAATTCAACGATATAAAAATTTTCTATAGAAAATTTAAAATTCCCACGATATTTTTATATAGAAAATTCTCACGATATTAAAATTTTCTATAAAAATTTCTCACGGTATTTAAATTTCTTATACAAAATTCTCACGATATTTAAATTTTCTATAGAAACTTTCACGATATTTAAATTTTCTATAGAAACTTTCACGATATTTAAATTTTCTATAGAAACTTTCACGATATTTAAATTTTCTATAGAAACTCTCACGATATTTAAATATTCTACAGAAAATTCTCACGATATCTAAATTTTCTCTTGAAAATTCTCACGATATTAAAATTTTCCATAAAAATTCTCACGATATTAAAATTTTTTAGAGAAAATTCTCACGATATTAAAATTCCTATAGAAAATACTTACGATTTTTTAATTTTCTATAGATAATTCTTACGATATTAAAAATTTTCTATAGAAAATTCTCACGATATTTAAATATCCTATAGAAATTCTCAAGACATTTAAATTTTCTATAGAAAATTCTCACTATATTTTAATTTTCTACAGAAAATTCTCACGATATTTAAATTTTCTTTAGAAAACTCTCACGATATTAAAATTTTCTAAAGAAAATCCTCAAAATATTTAAATTTTCTATAGAAAATTCTTACAATATTAAAATTTTCTTTAGAAAATTCTCACGATATTAAAATTTTCTACAGGAAATTCTCACAACATTTAAATTTTCTGTAGAAAATTTAAACGATATTTAAAGTTCCTATAAAAAAAAATTCCTTCTTAATAAAGTAGTTTCATATAGTAAATTCTTACAAATTATTTTCGTATAAATTCCTACGATATAAAAATTTCTACAGGAAATACTTATATAACGTAAGACTTTCCTGCTACAAATTCTTGCAATAAAACATTTGATAAAATTTTCTACAGAAAATTCTTTTGGTATAAAACATTTTCTGAAAAAAAATGTTTACGATATTAAAAAGTTTTATAGAAAATATTTACAATAAAAAAATTTCCTGCAGTGAATATTCGTAGAATATAACAGTCCTATATTGAAAGTTCTAACGTTATAGAAACCTTCCATAATAAATTTTTAATGTGTATAGATTCTCTTAAAAGTTTATTATATAAAATTGGTGGGGTATAGAATTTTTCATTTGAATATTTTACGATATAAAATTATTCTACTGAATTATTTTACAATACGGAAAAGTTCTGCAAAATATTTTGGTAGTTAAAAAAACGTCAATAGAAATATTTTATAATATTGAAAATGAAAAAATAATGCGATAAAGAAATTAAATAAAAAAATATTACATATATTTTAATGTATCTAATTTTTTTTTTATTATCTATAGTAAATTTTGTACTATATCAAAATAATCGTTAAAAAATCTCTAGGAAAAAAAGCTCTAAAATAGCTTTGCTTTTGGGTTATGTGTAAACTTTGTCCAACCAAATTAACATGGATATGAATGCTACTCGTATTCTTATTACAAAGTTAGTTTTTTAAATAGATGATGTTTACAATGTATACAACCTCAGGTAGTTAGATGCGAAAAATGCTGACAAAGTATGTAGCGGTCTAGAAAATGCAGCATTGCATCTGCTGGTGACTAGATTTTCTTGTTTTCTTTGTAAAACGTCCGCATACATTTGTGAAATAATTTTTATTTCTAAAAAAACGGTTTAGAAAAATAAAAATAAATAGACTTAAGCCAAAATCAATTTCGAATCATAATTATTTTTTTGAAAATAATTTTAAAATTTTTTAAAGATAATCAAAATACCACACAATTTGTGGGTAAAGCGAATTAATTTTATTTTAATAATTCTTTATGTTGAAAATAATCCAAGTTGTTTGTTAAAGATCCAGAATGTTTAAGCATTTTATGGGCTTCTTTTTACTTCATTTTGAAATAAAAATTAATTTTGCTTTTTTTATAAATGTCTTTATTGCCATTTATTTTATTTTTTACATAATATGTATCCTATCGTAATGCTTATGTGATTTGATTCCACGTGCAGAGAATCCTCACAAATGTATTGAGCGAAATTCTAAAGCTTTCAATTGCAAACTTTTTGACTTCTTTATGTTGAAAATTTAATAATATATTTTTAGTTTTATTACTCCAAATGCAAGAATTATAAATCTCATTAATTTTTTTTCGTTCTTTCTTCTCTTTACAGGTATGTTGGGTAAATGTTTCTTTCTCAGCAATATTAAATTTAAAAAGTACAGGTAAATGAAAAGGAGAAGAATGTTATAAAATTCTTTAACAACTTCATTTTTTGCATTTAAAATTATGTTTAATATCATAATTTTAGTTCTGCAAACATTTTTAGTTTTGTTTTTTTTTCTACACCAAAAATAAATTTTTTTAGTAGGATAATGAAAAACTGTTTCTATAACTTTGAGAAAGTCAGTATATTAATGAAAAAAAAACTATTTCAATTTAAAAAGTTGGTTTAATTTAGAAATTAAAAAACATAAAAAATTATAAGTAAAACTCATCAGAAGGTTTATTTTGAAGGATAATTTGTAACATACTTAGATTATTTGAAATCATATTTTAATTTTAAAGTTACTTAATGTTAAAAAGTAGTTTGTTGTTAAAGGTACTTTTTTGTGAAAATGCCTTTCAAGAAGGTACAATCTGTTAAAAGTACCTCTTAGTTAAAAGCTTGTTATTAAATTTGCCTTCTTTAATTTCCTTCCTTTCATAAAGTTAATAAAAATAAAAAAATTTCTTCATATAAAGCGTGAAATTTTCGTTAATAAAGTACTTTAGAAAATGTATCTTTTATAAAATTACACAAAATAAATTTCTTTGAAACTTAACTAAAAAGTATGCCTTGAAAAAAGGTTTTTTATAAAAATAACTTTTGTTAAAGGTACAATTTTAAAAAGGTACTTAAAAAAAAGTACTATTAAAAAAGGTACTTTTAAAAAAGTACCTTTCGAAAAAAGTACCTTTTGAAAAAAGTACTTTTTGAAAATTATCCCTTTAAAAAAATTACTTTTCACACAAAACATTATTTATCGACTCAACTTTTTTTTAAGATGACATTTTAAATTTAGTTTAGAGATAATTTAGTTCAATTTATTGCGATGCCAAAAAAACGATCAAAGACGTACAATGTAGAGAGGGGTTATATACAAAAGTGAAGCAGAGTGTTACAGTTAAGCTATATTTGCAGATAAAATAAGATTGCTTTTCGCTTCTATTTATTTAGAAACTAAAAAATCGTCGCTAATTCGGCTAAGGTTCTAAAGTTGAGAAGTAAGCTTAGTACTGTAGTGCTGAAGCAAAAGATATTATTCCATAATCTTACTCATGGCGACAGCTTCTCTTATGGCTGCTGGGGGAAGAAGATTTAAAAATTTGAAATGCGCTGTTTCCAGTTTACAGAAATTACTAAAACTCACAAGTAGTTGTACCAACAAGCTTCTGTTTAATCATTGGCATATTGTCCCTGCACCGAGTATATTTTTATTTCAGAATATTTAAGAAAGTTCGGCAATAGATCTGCGTAAGGCTTTGCTGTTTCTTCATATTCAAATATTTCTACGCAATTTAAAAAAATAGTTGTTCTGTAATGAAATCTAAATTATTGTTTTTTTTACAGCCTTCTTATGTAAAAAATACACATACAATCATGTTTTTCTCAAAATCATAAAACTTAAAAGTTGTCGAAAGAAAAAAACCGTCCAAGAAATGTATGCAATTTTAATGAACAACTACAAAATACTAAAGAGCTTTAAAAACGTCTGCTAACCAAATTTCTAATTAACAAGTTTCTATTTTATTTTCTAATTATTCAAGCACTAGATCAAGTTTCTATGTTCACTGTAGCTGGTTAAAGTTTTTCATTGAAGTAGCAAAATGAGCTCTACTTAAGCAGACACGTATTGTTATGGTGACGTAAAATATTTTTCAAATTTGTAGCTTTTAAAGGTGGTCTTTTTTAGTTTAAAATTAAATATAATTTCGACAAAGTTTTATTTTAAAATGAACAAAAGTATTTAAGAGGTTGTATAAATTTTTTATTACTCTACATGAGAGAGTTGTTGAAACAAAATTCTTGTTTTTAAAATTTATGATAACATGTGTAAGAGACAGAGAGAATGAGAGAGTTAGAAAATTAGTTGTATATTTTAGATTGTTAAAAAAACTTTAATAAATGTAATTAAAAATTAAATTGCAATTTTAAACTTTTCTGTTTGTGGTTGATTTCATATGTGTAAAATAAAGGGGCAAAGTTTAATTTTAATAATAAAAATGTTTAGCATACTTTAAGGAGGTCTGTTTAATACAGGGTTTTAATGGAAAACTTTTAAATTAATATTATTTAATTTATAACTTCTATTTTGAAATAATATTAAATATAATCGATACGAAAATCACGATATTTAAATCCATTTATCTAGACAACAGTTAAAGTTCTTATTAGGCTTCTCAGCCTTAAACTATAATTATAGTTTCTTAAGTTCCTACAGTATAGTTTAAAATGACGTGGTTTTCTTTTTTTAATTCAACCAAATTAGTATGCCTTAGTCTTTCATTTTACAAACAATTAAATCTATTATTATGCCTATAATCTTCTCAGCTAAAATGTTTCCGCTTTAGCTCTTAAACATAACATATCATGGCAGAATTTATATAAATTGTAACTGGCTCATCAACAGCATAAAGTTGTGTGTTTCCTGCTTGTCACACTTAAATAAAAATTTCTCACAACGTTTTTCTTAGACAAAGACAATAGATACATAATAAGACAAACTAAAAACACTTTATCGCATGGCATACTTTAAGGCCATTAAAGCTTTAAAGAATTAGGGCATGCTTTAAGGCATTCCAACAAATTTCACAAATTGTTTAAATTTTCTTTAAACACATCAACACCATCCATAACTTTACTTTCACTTTTCTATAGTTCTTCATAATTATTATAATGCTTTTAGGAATGTTCTAACACCTTTTCATAAACTGTGTTCATCTCTATTTCTAAATGTTTTCCTTTTGGGCCAAAAACACAATTTCAGACACATGGTTTTTAAAGGTCGTTATAGTTTTTCTTATTTTTCCCCATGAGTATAAACTAAGAAAATTATTTTGGTATCTGTGGTTTCTATTGTCACAGTTTTTTAGTATTAAGATGTCGTATGTTGTTTTTCTCATTATTTTGTGTCAAAGCTGCTGGTGTTTACATTTCCTTTTTTTTGTTGTTGCTCTTAAGAAAGAAAATATGTAACACGTGTACGCCCGCATTTCAATGCTCATTTTTTTTTTTTGAGGTCATATTTTTAACATTAGGAAAATATTTTTTTACATGTAAAAAAAGGAAACTTCGTACATAATGAGAGTTATTTAAATTTCTTATTACTTTTATTTATATTCATGCTGCTTTAATTTCCGAATGTTAATTGACAATAAAAAATTCTGATATTAGGACACTAGTAACAGCTTTGAAAGGGAACTTAATAAATTCCTAAAAAAATTTATATTTACATAGTGTGTAAGACATGTTCGTTATTATCCTGGGCTCGCTTCATTAATATTCAATTTATTAAATGACCGGGAAGATTGAGACTCTAACGTCTCCAACGCCATTGTTTAAATAATAAAAAAACAGGAGCTTCTATTAATTTATTCTTCTTCTATTAACTTATTGTAAAATATAGATTTTGACATCTCCATTCCAGCACCCAATCGGTTAATTGAAATAGTCTATAGCAAACATTTATCGATTTTATAATTTCGATAAAAATAATTTCCCAACAAAAATATCTTAATAACAAAAATATATTGAAATTGAGAAAATTCTATAAAGAAGAATGATATATAATAAAAACTGAAATTTAGCTCATTTATCGAAAACAAAAATTTTTCGATAACAAAAATATTGATTTCAAAACTTTTTATATTCTATGCAGGATATTGGCAGACAAAAATATTTTTGCAACAAAAAAAATAATGTTTAAAAAATTATTAAATATTAAATTCTTTTATCAAAAACTAAAACTAATCGATAATTTAAAACTTTCTACATTCAGTGTAGGAAATGCATGGATATAAGTAATTTCCCAACGAAAATTTCTTCATAACATAAATTTATTGAAATTAAGATATTCTATAAAAAAAATGATAATAACACCAAAATATTAGCTCATTGCCCGGAAACCAAAATTTTTCGATAACAAATTTTATAACACATAAATTCTTACAAATGCTAAAATTATTTTACCATATAAAATTTATATAAATAACAAAATATTAATGTGTATATCGATAAATTCAAATTTATCGATAAAAATTTTATCGATTTTAAAATTCTCTATAAATTTTTAAATTTTATAAAATTTATATAAATAACAAAATATTTATGTCTATATCGATAAATTGACATTTATTGATAAAAATTTTATCGAATTTAAAATTCGGTGTAAACGATATTCGTAAAAAGAGATTTTTTGAAAATTTATTGATATACATTTAAAATTTGCGATTTCCAGGAATAAATATTTTGTGAAACGTTTCTTTTCGAAAAAAATAATATACAGATTCGCTTACAAATTTATCGACAATTATCTGAATAGGAATCTTATCATTAATAGGCTTAATTTTAACATTGCAATAACAATGGTAATACTTATTTTCTGTCTATATAGAACTTTTATTCATAAAAAATATAGATACTAGAAAAAAATTATATACTTACAAAACACTTTGGTTGTGTATAGAAATATTCTTCAGTTATTGAATTTATTAAAAATTGTGTTTTTCTTTCACATCAAACCGTAGTATATAAAGCTGTTAAATTTTATTATTTGGTATCTGAATAGAACTTTCACTTGCACATTCTTTCTTACAAAAAAAAGACTTTTAGAAATATTCAATTGTTTAAAACAATTAAAGGCTGCTGCTTTTACTTGCAACTTTGCAAGGACATTGTATTCTTATGGGAACTA
Source organism: Gymnosoma rotundatum (assembly GCA_916610165.2). Taxonomy (NCBI): domain Eukaryota; kingdom Metazoa; phylum Arthropoda; class Insecta; order Diptera; family Tachinidae; genus Gymnosoma; species Gymnosoma rotundatum. The sequence goes on along the minus strand of OU744336.1, from coordinate 171,472,932 downwards.
AATGTATGAGTTTAAGCACGTAAAATCTAATTGACTAAAAGAACTTTCATTAACTTTTTAAGAAACAATGCTTACATATGCAGATACAAAACAAATGTAATACAAGTCCAATAAGACATCAGACAAAATTAAGAGCGCAACAGAATATAGAAAAAAGAAGAACTAAAAGCAAAGTAGGGATCCTACGTAATTAAATTTATTATTGTAATATCTTAATAATATTTATTGTGACTGTTGCACGTTTTAATTTACAGAAAGATTTTATTAAAAATTGACATAACTCCGTGTGTATGCAAGAGAATATTGTATTTCCTTCAACTTTATTGTGAACACAAAATTGTTATTTATATGAAAAACTATTGTTTTATTTTCTCCTTTATAAAATTGCATAAAAAAGTTGCAATAATATTTACCACTACATTAAAAAGTCACGTTTCAAAAAGGCAAATGCAATTTAAGGCAACTGGTTTGAAGCTCTAAAAGCAAAGAAAAAAAATACATACACTTTATACAGCATATTTTTATGAAGAAATTCAAACAAATGCAGTTAAATAAAATATTGTTATTTGTTGATTTTTTCTGTAATTAAATTTTAATATTTGCAATTTAGTTTAGTTTTTAATAAAATCGGTCATTTTATTGTTTTCAAAATGTAAAGAGCTATTGAAGCAATAAGTTTCAAGTCATAAAAATTTATAAAAGCTTAATAATGAAGAATTCTCAAAAACAAAAATTGTTAAAAAAAATTATTGACATAAAATATAAATAACCGTGTTATATTTAACAAAATTAAACGGAAGAAAAAAGTATGGACAATTCAAGCGAAATTTGTTATTACCGATAACAAAAGTTTTCTTTAGAAAAACCAATTTCTTATAAAATATTTATTAATCAAGATTTTGTTGACGACTATAAATAACTGAAATAGTAAGTTCTTTCTGAAAGGATATTATGAACGACATAATTTTTTTTAATTGCAAAAAAAATTTGATAAAAATCTTTAAAATTAAATTTATCGAAGGAAATATAGATCTCTAAGAGACTTTATTAGTAGAAATTTTTTTGAAAAAAAAAATAATCGAAAGCTAAAAAAATTACAACAATATGAATTTACAACAAATTTTTTTAATTTAAAAATTTATCGATAACAACTATTTTCCTGAAAACACTAGCTATTTGATAATATTTTTTAAGGAAAGGTGAAAACACATATTTTTTAAGGGATATAGTCGAAAAGAAAATATATAAAATGTGTGGAACATGTGTTTTTAAATACAAATTTGTTAATAAAATTTATCGATAAAAGAAATTTCTCTAAAAATATTTTGCTGATAATAAATATTTCTTAAGAAAAGTTGATTAAAATATCATATTCTAAGCAAAAGCACAAACTTTTTTAATACCAACACTTTTTTTACAAAAATTTATCGATAACAAATTTTTCCTGAGAAAACATCTTATGAATTATTATAGAGATATTATCGTTTACAAAATGTTTAAGAAAATAAAGCCGAAAGACAATATACCTTTACTTTTTTTACTACAGACATTTTGAGTAAAATTTATCGATAGCACAAACAGATCTCAATAAAAGTTTATATATAAATTTTTTTTGAAGAATATTAATCATGATGACAACGCACATAAAATTTTTGGATTAACATTAATATTTAAATAATATTTATCGATAACAAAAATTTTTCTAAAAAACAACTGTACATTAATATTTTAATAACCACAAATTTGTTATCAAATGAGATCAGAAGCGCAATTTCTTCTAAGAACATTCTTTGATAACAAAAATATTGTATAATAGGTATCTATAACAAAAATGTTGTTAAAAATGCAGATTTTTAAAGAAATTATATTATTTTTCGAAAGCACAATATTTCTTAAAAGATCTGTTGGATTATAACTTGTTTAATAAATACACCGATAATAAAATATTAATTACGAAAATTTATCGATAACAATAATGATTTTTAATAAAGTTTGTTTTTTTTTATAAATTTTTAAATAAAAAGTGTCGAAAACTAAATTTATCGATAACACACACTTTTAAAAAACAATTTATCGATTACTAAAGCTGTTTTTTGTTATCGCTTATCGATAATTGATTACTATATGAGAAATTTGCTAATAAAATTTTGTCCCTACAGATTTCTTTAAATAAGTTTTTTATAGAATTTATATTTAAATATCTTTTTTACCTAAAGTAAAACTGTCCCTATTCTTCTAACTCTTCTTTTCATTAATTTCACTATCGTTTGTTCATTTATTGTCTTTTTTAATTTAAAAATAACCGCAGGTGTAGGAAGTGTTGGTTCAGTTTTCATTTTTATGCGCTTTTCTTTATCCTTTTGCTTAATGTTTTACGTTAATTTGCCATTGTTTGTTTGATTTATTAATTGCTTTATTTTCTACGCTAAAGCAGCATCCGCTGTTTTGTGCCACTGAGTTGCATTAAGATAAGTTATAACAACAAAATAACAAGAGCGGAAAAACTTAAACCAACAAAACTGCGACAATGCTTTATTAAAACTATATGATGAATATGAAAGTCCTTTCATAAATAATTTAAGTTTTTATTCATTTAATTATTTTTGTTTTATTGTTCTTCCTTTTGCAAAGTTCGTTTTTCATTTGCTATTTACTTTTGCTTACAATGAAATTGTGTTTTAGAAATGGAATTTTATTTTGTTTAGAGTATAATAAATAAACTCCAGTTTAAATGTTGCTGTCGTAAAAGCAAAAAGGGTTTTTAGCTTTTATGTACTTTTCAAATGGTAGCGAATATTTAAACAAACTCAGCCACACTGTTTAACCTAATTTAACTTTTATAGCTCAACGCAAAATTCTGCGTTAATTGTGAATAAATTTGTCAACGAAAGGAAAAAGGACTTGTTTCATTTTCATGATTTAGCAATACAATTCTTCAGCTCCCCCTTTTCCTCACACAAGCACATAAACTAAAAATTGGAGGTTTAACTCAGCCTACCCCCACACAAGTATAATTTCTCCGCAGACTGACAAATATCTAATTAAAATTCAATTATGATAATCAATTATTAATTATAAGTTTGAATAAAAAAGAAAGTTATTTAAATGAACCCAGAAATGGTGTTAATTGTTTGGCTAATATTTGATAAATCACTTTGTAAAAAACCCTTAAAATTGAACGGCAAGTCATTTAAAATTTATTAAAAAGTTTTTTTAAACTTTTATTGACAGTTCTCTTTATCGATAAATTTTTTTAATCGATATATTTGGTTAAAAAAATTAGTAGAAGTATTGTTGAAAATGTAGCAAGTAAAATTTTCAATAACTTTTATCGAAAGTCTTTGTTTTCGATAAATTTTTCTAATCGATAATTTTTGTTAGGAAAACAATTTTTTTACCTTTATTGACAGTTTTTGTTATCGATATATTTTTTTAAGTATAAAATTAAATTCAAAATTGGTCAAATGTAATTTTTATAAATTTTTTATTTGTTATCGATAAATTTCTGTCATCGATAAAAAATTTGTTTAAAAGGTTATCAAAAAAATTTATCAAATAAATATTTCGCAAAAATTTTATTTATATTTTTTGGTTTTCGATACATTTTTGTAATCGATTAATTTTGTTAAGAAAAATAGTAAATTTATCAAATAGTTTTTTTTTTTGAAAACTTGTATAAACAGTGCATTATTGAAACATTTTTGTAATCAATAAATTACAAAAAAAAAAATGTGGAAATATTGAGAATATGGATAAGGTTTTCGCAAAGTAAATCACTTTAGCAAAAAGAACCTTTAAGATTTTAAAGGTCTTATTTAATTCATTTGCTCAAAATACTGTTCACGATATTTATTATTTACTCCTGCGTCAAATGAATTTATTTTCGTTAAATTTAAAAAGACTTAAGCCTCACAATAACTTAAATGTGTCATAAGTTAAAACCGAAATTGTGAATGATAGAAAAACGCATTTCAGAAAGCAAGAAAAACATGATGTTCCTATTTCAAGAAAACTGCATGCAACATTAATGTTAAAGAAAACGTATAGTTAATATACAAAATATTTATTATTCATACGGCCTCAACTTTTCACTTCTGTGTCTCCATGACATATTTATTTTGCCAACAGTTGAACAAATTGTCTTTCATGACATTTGTTCATAATTGTTTTTAGATTTTTAAATATTAAACGTGTATTGCATACATTTAGGCGAATTTAAAATGTTTTATTCTTACCCAAGTGTCACAGAAAGCATTTGAATTTATTGAACAAATAGAGTAGAACAATAAAAGAAGACGAAAAAAAGATTATTATCTAAAAGTGACAAAAGGAAAAATATAAGAAGTGTAACGTTAACAAGTAAATTAAATTTGTCAACTTAAGATAAATTGAAGCGCAATAGCAGCGACTAATTTTAACATCTAAAATATGTTAAAGAAATGACAAAAAAAAAAATGAAAACAAAAAAAAAAATAAATTGTCACTTCAAGCTAAAGAAATGACAAAAAACAAAAAATATTAAATTATACCCGGGACTGACATTAAAACCATAAATTTACATTTGACATATAAAACCAAGCGAAACCGAAAATGAATTTTAATGAAATTCTATTACCAAGTAGAAAAAAAATCCAGCCTTGAGAGAGTGGAAAATAACAAATATCTAAAAAGCAATAAAAAATGAGAAAAGTGAAGCCAAGAGAATATTTTGAAAACGAAACCAAGATGTTTATCACGTTTTTTTTTTTTTTTTTTTGTTCTAGTAGCACCAATTAAATTAAACTTTTCCTTTTATTTCAATATGCCTTGTGGTTTTTCTAGTGTAATAAAATAAAAAATATTTAAATTTTTGGTGCTGTTTTTAAGTTTAAATCAATTTAACGCAATCGTGCGTGCAGTTATGAAAATAAAAATTTAACAAATTTAAAGCACCAAAAATTTGCGTAGGCGTGATCTGAAAATAATTTAATCAACTACTGGCTTTTTTTTACAAGTTGTCCCTTAACTTAAAATAATTTTAAATGATTGCACAGAGAGTGGGTGCTTTTTTTTGTTTTTGTAGAGATATTTGAGCACTTTGAAGAAAAACGTTTTCAGAATATAAGATAAAACTGAAACAGTGTTAATTACTTGATCAACACGAATTAACGGGAACCCCTTTAACAAGTCGTTTTTAATTGAGTATTTAATACTTAAAAATACATTAAATCTAAACGACTCTATTTCTATATTTAAAAAGTAGACTGTGTAGTTAACAAGTCGTTTATTTATCGAAAATGGTTAAGAATTTCTATTGCATTGAACTGTGAACCAAATAGTACTTGGCCTTATTAGCTTAAATAAATCAATACATTTTTAAAACGTTTTTGTTTTTGATAAAGTTTTCACCATATCGTTATTGATAAATTTTTCTATATATAAAATTGTGATCGATATACATTTTACATAAACAGTTCTTAAAACGATTAATTTTTTTCTTTAAAAACTTATCGATAAGTATTTAGGGTAAAAAATTTTTGTTATCGATAAATTTTCTATGCAAAAACTTATTTTATATAAAATTTCTATTAAATAAATTTATGATATATAATTTAAATGTATTAATACATAAAAACTTTAATACATTTTCCATATAAGAAATTTTGTTATCGATAAGTTTTTTTGTAAATTATTTTTTGTATCACATGTAAGCTGTTTAAAGAAGACATCAGTAACCGATACATTTTCTATGTAGACATTTTTATAAATTTTTTTTATATAAAAAACTTTTGATATCGATAAACTTTTCATTTGAAAATGTTGTTATCGAAAAATTTTTGTTGTTAAAATTTATTATAATAATTACAAAATAAAATTAAATGTGGTCGACAAACTTTTTTATATTAATTTTGGACTCGATAAAATTTTCACGATAACATTCTGAATTTAAAACTTTTTGGAATGATGTCTTTCGTGTATTTTCTTAATGACATCATTTTTTTATTAAAAATTATTTCGAAAAATGTTATTGATTTTTTCCATTATAGAAAATATATTTTACTGAAAAATATTAGTTGTTTTTAATAGATATTTATTTTTTAATTATGACTATCGAAAAATTTTCGTTTTGAGATATTTTTTAAACAATAATGAAGAAGTTACCCGAAAGTAATTATAGAGATTGAATGGAGAGTTATTGAAAACTATATTGAAGGTATTTAAAAAACGAAAATAGCAAGCATATCGCAACCATTTTTGGTTTTAAATCGTTTCGATTTCGAACTCGATTTTCATCACATACCTGATAGATTCAATTAGAAAAAAAATTTTAAAAACCTTTAGTTCTAAAAAAATAATCTTTAATTTTTAAAAAAATGATAGAAAAATTTTTAATACACAATTTTATTTGTTATTAAAAATATTTATTATCTATTATTTTTATATTTTTTTTTTACAAATTTTTTTAGAAAATTTTAAGTGTACCACCAAGAAATTTTTATCGAAAAATTTTATTCAAAATATTTTCCATAAATTGAAAAAGAAGTTATTTCTCCTTATCTCTTACTCAAAGAAGTATTTTAGAATATAAAATATACAAGTCCATATAAAACTTATAAGTTCATCGATTTGATTCATTTCATGTACAAAATTGTAGTATAAAGTAAAAACTAATTCAAATCTCATTAAAAATTCTGATGTGTCTGGAATTTCCTATTATACTTCCATTAAAGCACAAACCTGCTCACCTTTTCACTTATTTTGGTGTCAACTCTATAAAATATATTTATTTTTTGTTGCTCTAACCCATGAAATAATAATGCGACGACATTTTATAAAATCACATTCTTTATTTTTTTTGTTGGTCTAGTGGAATATCAAATACTTTTATAGCCACAATAATGCTTTTTATTCTACGTATTCTTTTTTATATCACTAAAACCATTTGCTGATTATTCCCTTATTCTTTTTGTCATTATTTGCTTAAGAAATCTGAGGGTTTTCCTTTTTTCTTTATTGTTTTTGATGCTGCTGGCCCTGTTAACTATTTTCGAACTTGTTAAAAGGAAATTTTAAGAAAACATTGACACGAGTAGGAGTCTTTTTTTTATTTTCAAACCAAAATTAATTGTAGAAGGGTTTCTTTTTTTAGGAAAAAAATAAAGACACGAAATGACTGACAGAAAAGGAAACAAAATGATATCCTTAAATTCTGTTAACTTTAAATAAATTTTGTTGTATTGTATTGATGTTTGTCACAATCTTCCATATACTTCTGCTGTTTCAGTTCTTCTCTTTAACTACTTTTCTGTCTCGCTCTGTTATTTGATTTTAAATTGTCATCATGACATTTTAGCTGTGCGTAAATATGCCCCAAATGCACATTTAACTTAATCAAGATTTTAATATTTAAAGAAGACCATGAATATAAAATGTTGTTTCCTTTTTTTTCTCAACCCATTTTTTCCTTTAAAATAAAAACAAAAATCTAGTTGAAAAAAAACCAATATTAAATAACATGAAGAGTCTAGTGGCGAAGCAAAACAATAAGAAGATAAAACTTAACATGAAAATTACTAAAACATCCCAAGATAAATATGGTTTTAAGTTTAAAACTTGTTAAAGGATGTTAGAAGTTTTGTTTGGGTTTCTTCTATAGAATTTGAAATGTTATTGAGGACTTTGTTAAAATAAGATAAGACTTTAATATATAAATTTTTTTTAGTTTCATTTACAGACGTCTTAGCTTATGTTTGATAAAATTATCACTTAATTTCAAACAAGAAACTAAAGAACAGTAAAATATTTAAAAAGTTTAAGAACTTCTCAATATTTCTTACTAAGGTCATAGAAATGGTAGACGACAGTTTCGTAAAGACTTCAAAACAAACAGACGGCCAGAGTTTAATCAAATATGAGAAGTCCATCTATTTCAATTCCACTTTTTGATGAAACTACTGTACTCTACGATTTAAAAAAACTGAAATTTTCGCTTAAGAGTGGACCTGATAATGATCCAAGTTGCGTGCTTATTAATTGCGCAGAGGCCTTAGTGGCTCCTCTTACAATGTTGTTCTACTGTCACTAACCTTTTACAACTTTTAACTTTGGTTAATCATGGTTTTGTCAACAAAATGTAAACTGACGTGATTTATATTGATTTTAGTAAGTCATTTGATAAGGCTAATTACCAACTACTTATCAAGAAACTAAATTATATGGGATTCACAGAAAATTAATTAAATTGGATAAATTCATACCTTATCAACAGGAAACAAAATGTTTTATATAAAAATGCTATATCTAAGCCAATCCCCATGACATCTGGTGTTCCACAATGGAGTCATCTTAGACCTCTGCTTTTCTCATTATTCATCAATGATTTACCTAGCGTCATCAAGAATTCTGTTATACTTATGTATGCGGATGATGTTAAAATATTTTTTAAATATAATGATCACAAGCTGCTACAGGCAGATTTAGATTCTTTATACTCCCGATGTGAATCGAACATAATGAAATTAAACTTCGATAAATATAAATATATGGGTTTCTTTCGTGGGAACCATTTAAACGTTAAATACTCTTTGGGTGGCAACAAACAAACAAAGTGTTTGCAGTTTCACAGATCTTGGAATTTTACTAGACCAAAAACACTTCATTCAACATATTTCCCTAATTGTAAGCAGGGCAAGATGCCAGCTTGGTTTTATCAAACGTTGGGGTAAGGAATTTGATGATCCTTACATCACGAAACATTTACTTACGTCACTACTTCGTCCAGTTCTGGAATATGGTTCAATTATTTGGGATTCACAATATAAAATACACAGGAACGCAATTGAATCAGTGCAAAAACAGTTTTTAATAATCCGTTAACGTAGACTGCAATGAAATCCGTATGCTTGCCATCGTATAAATCTAGGCTAAGTGCTAAGTGCCATGTTCATGGCTAAGTGCCATGTTCATTTTAAAAACAATTAACGGTAAAACCTTCTCTAACTTTTTAATTGAAAATATATTTTTTTTTTATTTTCCTCAGCGTCCAACCAGATACTATTCTCCATTGGATATTAAACATTTTAGAATGAACAATGCAAATTACGACCCTTTCATTAGATGTTGTAAGGAAATTAATAATAATCTATACCTTTATGTTGATTATTCCTCAAATGAAAATCTGATAAAACGTAAAATTTTTTTTCATTAAATATGTATTAATAGTCTGTAAGAATTATAAATTCATAGACTTAAATAAATATAAATAAAAAAATAAATAAATATACAATAAAACCTTTTGTAAATTTCCATTTTCTATCTTGAAAGGCTTGAAAAGTGTCTACATACATCCCATTATATCCTCTTCGGAGGCACCCTTTATTTTATAAGTTTAAATATTTTTACTTATTGTTATTTTAAGTGTTCGAACAAATTTTTTCCTTATATTAGACATCAGCATCGCCTTTAAATTGAAAAAAAACCAAACCCGTTCAACTTATATATTGTTACATTTTTCCCTGAAAGGGATTCTTTTGATTGCAAATACCACTGTAGCTCATTATAAATTCTGTATTTTTATGGCCTCGTATTTACTAAACATGCGTTGTTATTACAAACGCAGCCATCCACGCTACACTACTGTGTTACTCCGTCGAGACATGCACTACTCGATGCCTTGTTTAGTAACCTTAACCACCCAGAGACAACTTCACTACGCCTTTTATTTATCCAAGTCAGTCATCCCCTATACCTAATAGCCACAACACACGTCTACCACACACTGTTGTTATGCTGATACACTTCCCAGAGCGGAAACCGCCACCTTTAGTACATTATCATCCACGACTTAACAGAATTATTGTTTTCTGCTTCTCAGGAGATTTATATTGCTGCTTCTAAATGTTTAATTGCATTATAACAATTACTATTTTCTATTGTACGCATGTCCGAAGGTGGGCTCGAACTCACGATCTTCTGTTTTACAGCAAGCACCTCTATCAACGCAGCCATTGAGGTTGCTCAGTATTTGTTAGCTAATTGTGGTATTATTCTATAGACACACCATTAGTGGAAGTAACTTATTCACCACGCTTATACGGGCAACAACAACGTGGGTTGCCAGATCTTTTATTCGTAACAATATAAAATTTATGTTTACATATGTATCTTGAGAACTTAGGCCTTAGTAACATTGCCCATTTTTCTGTAGTACCTTCACCAGTGATAGTTGCCTTCCTCCTTTCACCTGGTCTATTAAGATATAAAAATAGAGTTCCAGTTTGTTATAACTTTGATCGTGTGCTTCTTAAGGCAACTACTTCGCAGCCTCAGAATTAAAAAAAAAATATTAAAAAATTTTAAATAATTTTCTTAGGCATAATTCTAAATTTATTTCTTTAAAGTCGTTTAAACTCCTTAAAATATGCTTCAAAATTTAATCCCAAATTAAAATATTTAATTTCACTTGACTTTAGATAAAAATAAAGCACTGTTATAGCTATTTTTCTATCTGCCTTCCATCGCTCACTAACCGCACTCAAAAACAATTACAACAAACTGCATATTTAAATTAAAATATTTACGGACAAGACTTTGTGATAAAATAAAATAAACACAAAAACTCAAATATTTTCTATAAATCTTAACAACAAAATTTCCTAAAATATATTTATCTTGTTAGTACAGATTTCATTTTAAAATCTCTATAAAGGCTTTTTTTTAAAGTTAGAAAATATTTAATATGTATCTATCATTTATTATTATAAATGATTATAATATTTTGTATTTAATGCCTCAATGTATGCTACAATAAATTTCCTAGTACAAGACAAGAGAATATTTAATAAAATGTAAATTTTACAATTAAATATTTCAGGCAGAAATGTTGCTTTTGAATAAATGACACATTTAATATTTCAAAGTATCTGTGTGCTGCGTAGTTTCCTTGAAATTGTATTCAAAGTACATTTCAAAAATCATAATTAAGACATGCCTGTTGTAACTGAATTTTAAGTTTGCAACTGCAGTTTTATTACTGGGGGGTAGTAAATAATTTCAATTTCAATTTTGCAACTGCAAATTATGCCCCCTTAATGTTACGTGCCCAGATTTCGTAAAGTAATTAAGTAAAGTATTTCTGCATACAAATTAAGCCAGTGTTTGAGCAATGTTATTTATAGTGTACAATTTATATTCTAAAATTATTTTTGTTTGTTTTAAAGATTAAACAACTTTTATTGTTTTGAAAGTTAAAAAAAAAGTATGCAATTCAAATTTGTTTTTCATATTAGACCATAAAAGTATGCTGTATATTTTATATATTTTTTAATACTATAGATGTCTTTTCGAGCGCAAGTGGTAAATTTTATATAGTGTTTGCAAAGAGGTGCGAACCCATAAAACATTCGGCTTTCAATAAACAAATAAAATAATGAGTTAAGGCAATAGGGTTACCTTGCGAGTACCAAAGGTTTCCCCAGTGGAAAACCAGGAATTTTTTTCTTTGTAATTCGGGGCCCGATTATTGAATTTTTGGCTAAAACAGTATACATTTCTCTTACTTTAACAAAAATTGAAGCGATCCTAGCTCTAGCTCTAATCATCTCTAAAATTTAGTTTAATTTTTTTAACTTAAAACATCATGAATTTCAATTTGAGACAGAAAGTCGTCTTTTAAGATCTTCTTAAGCCTTAAGTAAAACTTTTGTGACCGCTTGGACAACAGTTACAGGTGTTGGGCAATATACAGGAGAGGAGAGGAGAAACTTCCCGAAGCCAGTGTTTAAAGTCCTTCGTAAGATCCGAGACATTAATATTTTTTATTACGAGAAGAGCGACATCTGGTTTTAGTATCGAAACATCTACATTAAAAGCCAATTGATCAGTTAAAATAAATGAATGTCTCTAAGGGATTTGAAATGTGTCGTTAGATATATAATTTTTAAGCCTTTGAGGTATTCTTCTTTATATTAGTTCCATTGCAATCGTAGTTTATTTAACTTAGTATTGCCTACTTTGAGGTGCTCATTTATATTCCCTTTTATTGTAAGCAGTCTTCTTATACAAATGTCCTTAATATTTCAATTATGCTAATTATTTTTGATTACTTTATTCAAATCTCACTCTAACAAGCTGTAAAATTTTATGCTCCAAATCCTTTTTGCTTCTTGAAAGAAAAAACTTTTTATAACTATTTTTATTGCGTTAGTTTGCACTTTTCACACAAATAATGTGCTAAAATGCTTAAAAAGTCAACTAAATATAGTTTGACTTGAAGTCTGTTTTATTTTTCTTTTTTCTTCTAACAACCTTTAACAAAATCTCTAAAAAGCTCTACTTTTACCTTTTTTTTGTATTTTTTTTGCCGTTAGAAATAAACATCTTTTAAAGTTAAAACAGAAAATTTCTTCAAGCCTCAAGAAATAAAATTTTTCAATATAAATCGTAATAAAGTTGAGAAAAAGAAAATATAGTTTGCATAAGAGGAGGACGCAATGACTGTTAAATAAATGTACAAGTAAGTCGGGGTGGAAAAATAGACATTTTAAAATCCTTTTTATGTCTACAAAGGATACAAGTTATTTGAAGTTAAATTCTTTTAAAACATTTACTCATGCCTGCGTTAAAAAATAGGAAAATACATTCAGTACAATGTATATTTGCGGCTTTGTAATGGCATATTGACTACTGCCACTACTGCTATGACTACGACTTTACGAGTTATGTAAGTGTTACATACATGTAAATTCTACATTAAATTGTTGTTTTACTGTACATGAGTAGTGATAGGATATTGTGCCCTTAAGCAAGTTACAATATTTATTTTATTGTATTCCCTGTTCCTGTTGCACCCTACAATAAGATGAAGTTAATGGCCGAAATATTATACTTGAAATTTTAAAAAATCTAATCTTCATTACAGTATATCGGAAGTTTATTCCTCTATTTTAACCGACTTCAAAAAAAGGAGGTGGTTATCAACTCGTATGTATGTTGCTTTCGTTAATCTTTGTGACTGCAAGTCTCAGTCATTTCTGAACCGATTTAAACATTTTTTTTAATTTAGTGAATTATGCTTCCCAATAGCAAAAAGGAACAGAAAGATAAATTTTAAAATTACAGGGTGTTCCCATAGGTAATATAAATTGACCTATATGGGCCTATATTTTTAACCGTTATAGATAAACCCTTACAAATTTGACAAACTGCCGATTACTATGACCGTTATAATAACAAGTAAAATTTTAAAAATTAAAGGGTGGCCCGACAGTTTATTTAATTTTATGTATATGGCCATACTTTTTAACACTTGTGAACAGGCGCTTGAAATTTGCAAAGAACCTGTATTGCTAAGTCCGCTATAACAACAAGTATAAAGTTTGGATTTAAAAATTAAAGGGTGTGCCAATAGTTGATATAATTTGAACTTTTGATCCGATATAGACAGACAGTTGAAATTAACAAGGAACCTGTATTGCTTTGTCCGCTTAAAAACTTTTCTTAGGAGTAACACAAATGAAAAAAGTGTTGCATACTTTAGGGAACTTACTTGTGTCTGCTAATATTAATGTATTTTTGCTTAATTTTGGAAGATAAAAAATCATCGTTTGATATATTTTTGTTTAAAGCAGTTAAAAGTCGTCTATATTGCGATACATTTTATGCATGTCTGGATAATGTTTTTTAAGATTTTATTTCACATTAATGTTACTTCTTATTTTGAATGTTTCTTAAGTGTTCGTTTATTGTTTATTGTAAATATTTTCTTGAGGGGATGTTTTATAGTCTTTGGTTTGTTGTTTTTTTTTATTTGCTTTAAGCTTTTTCTTAAACAACTGTATTTTGAATAAATTTTCTAGTTCCATGTAAAAACACATGTCCTCCAGCTTTAATGGGTGGAAAACATCAGATTCTTATGTTGTTTCTTGTACAGACGTGTTATTATTTTTATTATACTTATTAGAAAAATACAAAAAACAAAAAACAAAAATAGCATAAACAGTTCATAAACATGTTGAAATTTCAGAAATAATAAAAATAAATTTAATAATGTGTTGTAATTTGTCATTTTGCTACTGTAACGTATGAGTGAGTTAAAGGGAATCTTGTATATTTTCAGTTTTGCAATCAAGATCTTAAGAAATAATTTGTTATTTGAAAAGAAAAACATGGGGAAAATATAAGTGTATAGAAAAAAGGAAAACACCATAAACACAAAGTAAAACATGGACAAGCAAAAGAAAAAATGCTATCAATTTACAAACAAATATATCAAGAACTATATTGCTACAAATTACTCTATTAAAGAAATATCTTTCAAAGTCCATTTCTTTTGTAATTGATTGTTTATTAAATTAAGCAGAAGTTCGAGCGTTTTCTTTTCAAATTAATTGAATATAAACCGACAAGGAGAGCAGACGTTCATGAATGTATATCATTTAAAGAAATTTGAAAGTTTTATTAAGGATTAAAAATATAAATTATTATTATGTTGTACCCATTAAGGGGTTCCGTACTTAAAAGTTAAAAAACTAACCCTGTTTCTGTATTGAACTTATTTGTTTTTTCTCTCTTGTTTTAATTCAAATTTCTTTGTATATTTGATAATTAAAATGCACTATGGGCTACAATGCGCTAAAAGCTTTATGGAAAGAAAAGACAACTAATATTTAAAAATTTTTAAAATAAGTGGGAAATTTGTTACAAATCAAAAGGGTAAAATACTTCTAAGTGAAAATTTAAAAATAGAAAACTATTGCTGTCCCAAACAGTTTTTGGGGAAATAACTTTAGTGATTAATTTTTTATTATTCATTTAATTATGCAAAAAAAAAGATTTATATAAGTTTTATAAAAAATTATTAAAACATAATTACTGATAAAATTAACTAACGTAATTTGAGCCACAATTATTGAAAATTTGGGAACATTTTCATGCGAAAACTTTTATTCGAATAAATTTTTTCGAATAATTTTATTCGAACAATTTTATTCGAATAATCTTTTTGAAAAACTTTAGTTTTTTCTGTCTTCTAAATAAGATTAATATTAATTTTGTTTCCTGAAGAAGGTACGCAGAAAGTACCGAAATATTGAAATAAAATATTAATAAAAAATATAAGGACCCAAAGCTTAATTAAATAGAAAATAATTTATTAAGATTAAAAACTTTCAGCTTTATTAAAAAAAACTTCAATAACAAATGTTGTCATAGAAATGTGAATATTTTATTTAGTCGAGTGGATATTTATTCGCGAAAAAAACAAAAAAATAAAGTTTAAAACTAACACGCAAGGCAAACACACAAATTTGTATTAAATATTTGTAACCGAATATATTTACTCGAATAATTTTAATTTACTCCCAGTTAGAAAAAAAAATTTGCAGATAAGGGCGGTAAAAACCAAAAGCGCAAAAAATATGAAAGGAAAAGTCTGTGCACAAATATATTACATTTAATCGAATAATTTTTATTCGCTTCCAGTTTGAAAAAAAATGTATATAAGGGAAGTAAAAAGCAAAAGGGCGAAAATATAAAAGCAAAAGTCTGTGCACAAATATAATATATTTATTCGAATAACTTTTATTCGCTCCAAATTAAAAAAAAGAATTTACATACAAGTGAAGTTGGAAGCAAAAGGTCGAAAATATGAAAGAAAAATTCTGTGCACAAGTATAATATATTTAATCGAATAATTTTTATTCGTTTTCAGTGTGAAAAAAAAATAATTGAAGATAAGAGCAGTAAAAGCAAAAAGCGAAAATATAAAATAAAAAGTCTGTGTACAAATATAATAAATTTATTCGAATAATTTTTATTCGCTCCAAATTAAAAAAAGGATTTTTTACATAAGTAAAGTAAAAGCAAAAGGACGAATATATAATAGAAAAAGTCTGTGCACAAGTAAAATATATGTAATCGAGTAATTTTTATTTGATTTTTATAGTCACGAGCTGACATTGAAGTTTCCGTTCCGTTATCCGATTACAGCCAAGCACTGTCTGTTCTTCTTGTGGAGTGGCTCTTTGAAACCATTCAACAGGTGACAGGACTTCCCTATTCTTCATGGAAACTTTGCTTCAATCACGCGATTCCCCAGTACAACTTTTGGCTCGGCTTCACAAGAACCCAGTTTTTTCGCTGACTATGTTCCAGCTGTGCCTTTGAGTACTTTAAACAAAAGAGCTCTGTAAAGCTTAAGATAATTTTTTTATTTTATAAATTTTATTTTTTTAATTTCTTTCATTTCAACTTAAAAAATAAATAAAATAAAATCCAGCTCTGAACTGCTTTTGTCTCCAACACTTGATATTTGAAAAAAAAAGGAGATAACAATCAAAATTACAAATTGTTAAAAAGGAATTTTTCAATACACTTTTATCCTTTAAATTAAATAAAAAACCATTTCTCTCTTTTTTTCAACAGAAGTTTTTTTATAAACTGTATTTTTGCAGTTACCGAAAAAATATAATAAAATTGAAAAGTAATTTGTAAAATTAAGCACTCCATTAAATTTTGTGCAAAAGAAGACGACAAAAGCAACAACAAAAGCCTTTTTCATCTGCTTCAATCAAAGACCTGCATACACAAGTCTCTTTTTTTCTAGTCTTCCTTTTTAATAAAATAAATCCTATAAAATCCCTTTTTCGCAAAATTACGCGAGAGAAAAAAAAGCACTGAAACCAACATCGTTCACTTTTTTATTAAGAAAACAAACTCAAAATGTCATCAATCATGTAATTGTTATAAAAAAGAAAACAGGAAAGCTGATAAAGTTATGGAAAAGTCAGTGTAGGAGAGAGAGAGAGAGAGGAAGAGTACAAAGTTACAAGATTATTATGGTACAAAAGCCATACTGAAATATGTATGAGCAGTGTTGCCAAGAGGACAGACAGTTAGGCAGACACTCTTACTTTATGGCCATGGCATGAATTGTATAAATAATTATTTATTTTTTGTTACTTTTTCTAATAAACTGGCAGAGAAAAATGTATCACTTACCACATGCAGCAACTCTTCTTAGCCCTGATTGTTTTCCAACATCCAGCTGCATGCTGCCACCAACTGTGTAAAATACAATTTTTTTTTGTTTTTTGTTTTTTTGCTAAATAAATCCTTGATGGCAAAAATGATTATTAAGTATGTATGTATTTGTCTGCTCAAGTATGTGGTTGTTGCTTTAGTTAGAAATTTCAATGTAGAAATGAGCAGTTTACATTTTACAACAAATAAATTTTAGCTGAGTTGTTTGTCTGTCTGCCTTAGCATTCGTTGCCTTGGTGATGATACTCTTATTATTTTGATATCTTGCAGTTTCAAGTTGAACAAGTAGTCCTATTTTACGTGCTTAAATTCAAACCTTCATGAGTTCCATTTTGCATAATATCTTGCCAGAAGACAGAGGAAATAAAAGAAAATATTTACTTTCGATTTTGTTGGCCGTAAAATTCTTCAAGCACTATAGAACTTTAATAAGAAGAAGACTTTTAATTGGGTTAAAAATTAATGCAAATAAAAAAGTGTATGCTATTATGCTGTTTAAAAGGAGTTACATTCAAATGATTTTTGAACTTTTAATGCTCTTCACCACAAAAAGTGGAAAAAGAGTATAACAAAGTTTGCCATTCGATTTGTTATTTCTATAATATCCATACCCGATCCCTGAGTTCTTATGCTTAGCGAAGACGATTGAGCGATGTCCGTCTGTCCATCTGTCCGTCCGTGTTAGTGTTGAAATCACGTTTGCCTAGCCAATAGGTCAGCTAGAGAAAATTTAAATACGCCAATCGATCAGACAAAGTGTCGAAAGCGTTGGTATTGGAAATTAACAAGATCGGTCTATGTCCTTCGAGGCAGCAGGCAAAACACCACGCCTACCTCTAATTTTTCCATATTATTTGGAACAATAAACTAACTTCAATAAACAAAAAAAAAAAAATATATATATATATATATATATATATAGGGCGATAGAGAATTAAAAAAATAAGATAATAAAACATTAAGTGAAAAAAATGGCGCTCGTCCATATTTCCAAGTTATGGGCATCTGAATCTGAACTCTTAAAAATTTTTAAATATCAATAAGGATATCATTTAAAAGCTTTTGCAGAGATCTTTAAGGAAATTTAAGAATTTTTTTAAAATGCTCTTTTAATTTTTCTTCTATTATTATTTCTCTGTCACCCCAAATATAGATTTTTTTTGATTGGAGTTACTGCACTGCACTAGATTTACAAATATTTGTTTCTATCAAAAAAAGTTTAGATTTTCTTAGCGAAAAATATTTTTTTAACCGACTTCAAAAAAAGAAGCAGGTTATCAATTCCTGTGAATGTTGCTTTTTTTTAATGTTGGTGCTTGCAGAACTCAGTCATTTCTGAACCTATTTTGAAAATTTTTTGTAATTTGATAGATTATGCTTACAGATGGGTCCTGGTTTTAAAACAGTAAAAATTAAAGGGTGTCCCTATACAACATTCATACTTTTTAAGTGTATTATGAACCTTGAAGGGTACCACTCTAAAATTTAAAAAAAAGTGACAGAGAAATAAATCTAAAAATTACAGGGTGTCCCCATATGGGACTTAAACTGAACTATGTGTGCCAATCTTTTGAAAATTGGAAAAAATGACGATTACTATGACCGTATAATAACAAGTACATATTTTTAAAATTTTTAAAATAATTTAAAGGGTGTCCCAATAGCTATTTTAATTTTAATTTTGTAGCCATACTTTTGAAATTAACAAGGAACCTGTATTGCTATGTCCGCTATAACAACAACAATACAGTTTGAATTTAGAAATTAAAGGGTATTCCCCTAATTGATGTAAATTGACGTATATGGCCCTTTCGTTGGAACTATTATATACAAACACTTGAAAATTAGAAAAAATGTCCATTACTTCATCTGGAATAATAAGAAGTATAAATACATAATAAAAACTATAAATTAAAGGGTGTTACATTAGTAACTGTAAATTTAAACATGTTGCCAAACTTTTTAAGACGTTATAAATAGACATCTATAATCTTTTTAAAGTCGTTTTTTATTTGGTATCCCATTTCCAAACGAAATAAATATTTTTCCTTGTTATCTTAGATATTTTTTTCAGTTCGCCATTTTTCTTTATTGTCTAATATCCTGAAAAATTCATGATCGCTTTATAAACTGGTTCTTGGTTTAACCCAAAATCTACCAGTAGGTAAACTTATTAAAAATAGTGATGGCAGGATTATTAAAAGACTGAGTAATTATCGATTATTTGGTTACAGTTTATAATTTAACTGTATCCACAATTCTTTATCGATTAAACGAGAATAAATCCATTATTTAGAAATAACAATTTCCCATATTCTGCTATTCCGCTTATACCGGACGTCCAACTTAAGGCCACCTACTGGACTATTACTGACCATATCACACAATACTTAAAATAAATTTTGACAAGTCTTGCGGCCTCTGGAGACTAATTGACGGGTCCTTATGGCTATATCAAATTATCCCCAAATTTTGTTTTTTAAATGTCGATGATTGCGCTTGTCGTCATTCTTTTCAAATCAAGTCACGCTCGGATTAATGTTATTCATATTTCCAAAAGAAAAATAATAATAATTAATTATAATTCGGTAACAGTCTGCATTGAAAAAATAAGGTCGAATGATGAAAGCCAAAAATTAGAGTGACCAACTCTACTATAGATACTCTGGAGAAATGGGATATAAAATACTCTCTAAAGATGTAAGGTAGAGGAGCGTTTTCTCATTTCCTCGTCAGATAAAATGTTTCTAAGAAAATATAGACCGTTTTTGTTAATAAAAAAATTTAAAAATTTAATTTTAAAATAATTTTAAGGTAATGATTTTTGATTTGAAATCTTTTCTAAGAAACAGTTTTTTATATAAGGTATTAAAACACATATTCACAATAAATTAAAACTCTTTTTTATCAGGTGAAAAAATTCCATAGAATTCTCTAGCCTGACTTTGTCAATGTCACCGTTTTTAAGTAAAAATTATTTGTATTCAAGAAGCTGGAAACAAATGTTTTACAAGCCTTACGAAGAATTCTTAAAAATTGATAATAGAGTTTTATATTTAAATCTACATTCTTATTTGCTTTAATTTTTGTGCCCTTTTTTTCTTTACTTTCTTACTTTATTATCATGTCAGTATATTTTATTAGACTTTAAAACTTAAAACAACCCAGAAATCAATTTTGTAAAAAAAGTATCAGCTGATCTGAAATGAAAATGCAAATACGATAAGACTTTTTTATAAAAACTGTTAACGATGACAGAATTTTATTTAAATTTAAATAGTTATTTAATTTTTGTTCAACATCTTTTACTAATCATCTTAAAAATTTCAAAAAAGAAAAAACCAAAACTTTGGCACAACAATTGGTTGGTGTAAAATTTTTATTAAAACTTTTTTCTGCAATTTGTTCTTTTGCATAAAATCATTATTTACAAGCTCATTTATTTCAAACTTAAGCTGGCTTTGTTAATTGTGCTGTTTTTTTACCATTTAGATGGTTCATACGAAAGGTTTGTAACAAAGTTTGTGTGTTCAAGAAATGTCTTTTGTTAATTTTATATATTTTTGTTGCCTACTTTTAAGCTGGCTAATGTAACGGAGACCCAGCTGGTTTATTTTATAACATAAAATTGAAGCTGACATAAAAAGTAAAAGTATCTTCAACATTCTTCATGAAGTTTATGTTAAATATCTTAGAATGGTATTGGTTTTGTGGTTTAATGCTTTTTAAACATTTTCTTTTATTTTTTGTATTTTATTTGTGATTAACACATTTTGTGTGTTTGTCATTGCAAATGGGATTTGATGATTTGTTTTTTTTTTTTTCTTTATTTATAAATACATATTAGTTACTTTGGTTAGCAGTTATTCACTTGATTAAATTAATAAAGTATGAGAAATTTCAGGAAATTAAAAAAAAACATATTAACGCCATAAAATATCGTTATAATTTTTTAAAAATATATTTTGAAATTTAATCTTATACTTCAATATTAAAATTTAATTCTGAAAGAAGAAATATATTTCGTATTTTAAAACTTTCTGTAACCCTGTAAATATAAGAAGTTTCAAGAAGTTAAGCTTGATTTGCTGTGAAGCATAGTGTTCTCTTTTTGTTTGTTGCTTCTAATATAGTTATACTTACGTATATTATGTGTGATAATGAACATCAGCTTGCTCACATTTCTAATTGCTAGTGGATTTTTTTACAAGTCTTCAGATAATTTTCTCACCTCAACGCTTTGAAAGATAAATTTGAAAAAAGAAACTTTTTGAATAAAATTTTTCATAATTAAAAAAAACTTCTCAATATATTTTCAGTGCCAATAGAATTAAATATAGTGTGGTCATTGTACAAAAAAAAATCGTATTAAATTTACAAATTAAGTTATAAGATATTCTTCTTAATAAATTAAAATCTTACAATAAAATCAAACTTGCAATTACATTATAAAAACATTAAAAAACTATAAAACGTTAAGAAAATTTTTTTTCGCAAAAAATTTAAATTTTGCCATAAAATGTAGCTTTTACCTAAAAAAATCCCCTTTAAGATCCAATTCGTGCTCTTATGGTTTTCCCACATCAGTTATAGGGATTTCTTAATTCAAAATACAAGAAAATTTTTATTTATTTTGCTCATTTTTAATTTTTTTTACCTTCTTTTTTTGAGGAAGTCGAATTTAAAATATCCTCATTAACAATTTTGTACTAACGTTAACAAATTGTTATTTTGGTGTTACTTTCCTCTTTAAACAATGCTTTAATAAAAACTGAACCAAGGTTTTATTACCATACGGTTGTCTTTAAAATCTGTTGAGATTTGAACTCATGATACATAAAAATTTTACAAAGCATAATTTTAGGTTTCTTAAAAAACTAAAAATTGTAATAAAAAAAAAAACGAAATCTTGATAAACAGAAGTATCACCAGAACATGAAGATTTCTGAATGTAGTGCAAAAAGCAAAAGCTTACTTAAAACTACTTTTTCTTCAACGAAAAACAGATTTTCATAAATATTCAAATTTGAACTGAGATATCAATACTTCACCAAAAATAATTATATGAAAATCTTACAAAAAAAAAAAAAAAATGAATTGTAATTATTTTGGCTTTAGTTCATTTTTGTTTAAATTTCTAAAAATCTTTTTAGAAAGAAAAGTTATTTTACAAATGTATACGCTATGTCAAAAAAAAACTATAATAATAATAAATAAATAAATAAGTAAAATAAATTAAAAAATTAACTTAAAATTAAACCTTTTAATGAAAATATTCTCAAAGTAAAAAAAGTAAAATTCAAAAATCGTTTTAAAAGAGGAACTAATTTACAAATTGAGCACCACAACTCACGCTAAAATAGTAAAACTTCACGCCCAAACTTTTATTTAGGATTTAATTTAGATAAAAATTGCAGCACATTTTAACAGAGTTCACAAAATTATATGGTCATCAATTCGTCTGTTTGTTTTATTTTTAATATTTGTACTTACAGTACTTAGTAATTCACAAAGCGATTTTGTTTTTTTTTTTATTGATTTAACCAAAAAAAATTTATAGTATTATTCATATCTATTGAACCGCAACGTTCACCCATAAAAAACTTTAACAAAGTTGATACTGCAATAGCTCACAATAACAGAAAGTAATAAAAAGATATACTTAAATTTAAAGGGTGTCCCAATAAGTGATATAATTTTTCTGAAATGGCTTTATCTTTAAAATATATAGACAAACAACACTTGAAATTTACCAAGAATATGAACTTCTATGTCTACATTAACAACAAGTATAAAATTAGAAATTAAAGGGTGTCCGCATAGGTCATGTTAGTTAATATAGAGGTACTTATATTTTAAACAGTTGAAGACAAACACTGGCAATTGTGTACTTTAATGTCCGCTAAAACAAATATAAATATTTAAAATTATGACTTAAAGGATGACCACATTGGTGACGTATATAAACTTATCATATGAACCACTATAAATTTTAAAATATAATTTAAGAAAAGTGTGCTTTGAAATTTTTATTTTATAGTAAATGGCATTCAGTCTGTCTATCTAGAAGTTTTTGCAAGGATTATTTGCACTTTTATTCATGCAAAATAATATATTTTAAATGTAAAAATATTAATGGGTTCTTAAAAATGTTTTTTTGAGACAAAAACTTTTATATCTTATAAAAGATATTACGTTTTATTAAAACAATTCAAAATTCTAATTTTTTCTTAATACAAATTTAAAAATACTTAACAAATAATGGCTTTTATTGAAAAATTTTTATTAGTAAATTTTTTCCTATTAAAGTCTCCTCAATTAAAAAGCTTTCTCAATTTTCCTTATCATAAAATATTCACTTTTATTAAAAATGAAGATTAAAAGAAATCCTTAAAAATATAATTTTAATTTTAAATGTATTGTAAGCATTAAACCTAAATGATCTTATAAAAATGTATTAAAAAGAATTTACTTTCAATATACACTCTCATGACAGAGCACTTAATCAACTTAAACTTGAAAATAATTGATAAAAGAGATGAGAAGAAAAAAAAATTCTTTGAATAAAAAATGCCAACATTTAAAAATGTAAAAAGGGAGCATAAAATATACAAACGATTTAAAACAGACTAAACTATTCTTATTTTCTTTGTGCTCCTTTAATAAAAAAAAAAAAATTTAAATGTAAAAATATTTTTAACATACAATTTTCCAAACGTGACAACATAAAGGCAATAACTAATAGACCAAAACAAAAACTGTAACAAAATTGATTTATGCAAAAGAAAAATAAAGCAGATTATGAATTTTTATTTACATAAATAAAAAATAGCAAAACAAATTTTAGGCAAACATGTAAATGAATATGAAAATAAATAAAACAATAGAAGAACCAAAAATCTAAATTCATATGAATAAATCAAAAATAAAAAATAAATCCTATTAATAATCAAATAAAGAAAAAAAAAGATAAATAGTAAATTCCTACACAAACACACGTACTTTTAGACCTTATGAAAAGTAGAGAAAAATATAACAAAAATTTTTTTATGAAAAATGATTTGTTGTTGTAATCAATTGTATTTTATTTTATTTTAATTTATTTTTTATTTTTTAAGTGTTACTGCGGTATTCATAAAAAACAAAATAACTTTGAAATGTGTTTTATAAGAAATTGTTCATACAAATTTGTACTAAAATACAATTCAAAACTATTTTTATATATTATCAAAACCGCAGCTTAAATTTAATTTATTTTTATTTTTTTTTATTTATTTATTTGTCCCACTGTACTGCCATAAATTTTGCGCAGAAATCACATTTGTATATGTTCAATGTTAGAGTTTTTTTTTGAAAGTTTTTACAACAAAATCAAATAACATTAACAAATCAAATAAAGTTAAAAATTACAGGGTGTCCCCACAAAGGTGTGACACTCTCATATGTGCTAGGTAATATCGCTAAAACCGTTATAACCAAGCAGTAATTCGAAACAGTATATAGTGTTATAACAACAAATACAAAAACCTAGCATCAAAAATTAAAGGGTGTCCCAAAGAAAATTTGGCAGTTAAATGTACAAACTTATTTCTTTAACTGCAGTAGGCATACGTTTTGAAATTCTCACAAAGTGTTATAATATTTATAAAAGAAAATAGTAAAACTTACAGGGTGTCCCCATAGATTTTTTTTAGATACAAATATTTTTTTTTAAACGGTAACAGGCTGACTCTTTAAACTTTCAAGAAAGAGTCATGACAAAAATTAAAATTTAAAGTTAAAGGGTGGCCCACACATTGTATGGATCTCTTTCTGTATTTGTCAGTTTAACTTTCTTGTCGTTTTAAAAGAGTTGGTTCCAATTATAAGAACGCTTTAAGGGCTATTTTGAAGTAACTTCAACGCATACAGGGGTGTGCATAGAAGCTTATCGGCGACGGTACGGTATGCAGCTGTTTTGACTCACTGGAACATGGCTTTAATGTGAACTGCGTTTTACTGTGTTATGGTTACAAAAACGTAGTGCATTTTTATAAAATTAGGACACGAGTTCTTAGCAAATGAGACTCTTTGTGCTCAACTCGCTCTCCATCAAGAGCTCAGCTCTTTGTGATCGATTAGCCAGTGAATCACACCTTTAATTAGACCTCCCTGCAAAGGTCATTCCTTTCGCTTTCAGTGTGCAAAAATTCAAATCGAATATCCATACTCGCTTTGTCTTCTTTCTTAGGAGTCATCCATTAAGTGCTGCTGGAATTAATTAAAAAATTACGGCCATCTTGCAAGCATAATTTTATAAGAATCGTCACTTTTCTCACGTACTTTGCTGAAGGCCTCTATAGTCATGATAATCATCAGTAATTGTCAATGAGATGAAATTCGGCTTGAGGTAAAAAGTAAATATCTTAAAGCCTTTTTTAATTGCAGGGATTATGTTAAATACCCAAACAAATAGCAGGCCTACTCCTCTAGGTCTGCCGGCTATTTGGTTGTAAGTGGGTCTCAAAACGACGCCAAAGTTTTTTGGGCATTTCGTGTGACTTTTCTATAACATTTTTTGGTAAAGTTAAAAAATAATTTTTTCATCGAAAATTAATAATTTTTCTTAAAAAATTAAATATTTAATATTTCGGAAGCAGTCTCTTAAAGATTATTTCGTATTTCCCTCTTATAAGTTTAAGCAAGTAATCATGTCTTTATATTAAACGCTCTGTTAAACTTGTATACATTTTTCTTATATTCATGTATATGTGTGTTTATGTATTTTAAAATAAATTTGGAAAACGTATTTGTGTTTCCCTGCGTGTATGATAAACATGTTCGCATTAGAATATTACAGCACAATAATGATAAAACTGACAGCACAAAAAAATATTAAAATGTTTGCACAAATTTGTAGTGATTTAAAAAAGTGTCTAAATAAATATCAATATTTTATATAAAGTAATTCTGAACACATATGTACATATCAATGGATTAGTGTATGTGTTTAAATATTTAGACAGATGTTTTCATATTGTTGCTTATTTTTTTTCTTCTTCTTTCATTTCCTAAAAAATATGTAAAAAAGATTGTTAATGGTGAATAAATTTTTTCAGATTGATAAAGATCATTTTATTTTATTTATTTTTTTTTAATTTTATATAAAAGAAATAACGTTAATATTTTTATCTTCGTACAAATGAAAAAAAAAAATACCAAGAAAACAGATATTTTTTTCCTGAGAGTTTTTTATGTTTTTTTCGTTTTCTTTGTGTTATCGATGAGATGAGAAGCATGTATTCAGGTAAGATACATTTTCTTGTTAATATTTATGACAGTTTTTTGCATTTATTTTGATTTAGAATTATATTTGAAACCAGTTTTAACAACGCAATGGGGGAAATAACAGTATTTAAAAAATGTGCTTTTTTTCCAAAAAAATATAAAAACTTTACATTAAAAAAAAATATTATATATTATCAGAAATATTATCAGAAGAATATTGCTAACTTAAGTAAAGGCTCTTTTGCATTTTTTTAATTGTCAATGATAAAAAAACAATATAGAAAATTCTTTCGTATTAAAGAAATTTTCTAAGGATAATTTTTAAAATACCGAAAAAACTTCTATTTCTTATTTATTTTCCTTTTCAATGTCTTTAGATATTCCTTTTATTATATTCTATAAAAATTATATCAATAACGGCTATACATCTGTCATAATGTTCAAACACTCGTAAAACCCTAATTCTAGAGTTTAAAATTGTCAGCAGGTTTTTATTAAAACTTTTGAATGTTGAATAAATATTTTTTTAAACACTTCAAAATACCGTAAAAAATTGTTACGTAATACTTGCAAATATCGAAAAAAAATATGTTGAAAATATATAAATATCGTAAAAATATCGAAACACAATATTTTATATCGTAAAAATTTCCTACAGATAGCTCTTAATTATCGTTAAAATCTTCGTTTGAAAATTTCTTTATATCGTTCTAGAGGTCCTTGAACATTCTTAAATGCGGTATATATTTTTTAGGAAAACTTGCTAATATCGTAAAAATATACATAAAAATTATGCAAATATCGTAAAACAAAATTTAAATTTCGTAAAAATAATTCTTTCAAAAATTCATGAGATTAGTTCAATGTTTTTTTTTTTTAAATTTTAAATTACGTATTTATTTTTTGTTTAAAACTCGATAATATCGTTAAAGTTTTCAATGTCAAATATGTATATATCGTAAAAAATTTTATAAAAAGTTTTTTTTTGAAAGTTTATGAGTACCGTTTAAATGTTTTTCTAAGCACTTATAAATTTCGAATGTATTTTTGTATTTTTTTTAAAACTTAAAAATATCGTAAAAAATTTATTAAAAAAATTCTATGGAAGATGTTTAAATTCGGTAATTATTCTTTGTAAAAGTACTTAATATTGGTTCAACGTTTTTGCAAACATTTTTAAGTACCGTATTTATTTTTTGTTTAAAACTCGCTAATATCGTAAAAGTTTTCTATGAAAAAATCGTTTAAATAAATAAGTAAATATTATTTAAATGGTTTTATAAGCATTTCTATATGTATTTTTTGTATAAAACTTGTAAATATCGTAAAACATTTTTAGTAAATATTTAAATCCCGTAATAAATTTTTAAGGCTAACTTTGAAAAATCTTCAAACATTTTTAAATATCGATTATATTTTTTGTGTAAAAATTGAAAATATCGTAAAAATTTTCTATGAGATATACATATGTAAATATTTAAATATCCGAATAATTTTCTTTGTTAATCTTGGAAATATCGTAAACAAATTTAACATAAACTTTATAAACACCGTTAAAATATACTACGCAAAATTTTTGAAAATTACAAAATGTTTTTGTGGAGATTTTGCAAAATATTTTAAAAAATTTCACGTAAAAATAATTTAATTTATTAAAAATCGTCAAAATATCCGATGAAACATTTTTTCTATACCATAAATCCTAAATTTTTCTAATTAATTATTTTAATACCGTTAATGTTTTTTTATGAAAAGATGAACAACAAATAAAAATTGCTGTTGCTAAGATGGTAAATTTCCCAGTTCCAAAATAACCAAACAACACATTTTAGCACAAAAAAAAAATCCGCTAATAGTTACAAATATAAGAATTTGTTCGCTTGTTGTGGAGGATGAAGAAGGGAGTGAAGGATTAAATTCTCATCCAAGTACAAATTAGTAAATTCCTTCAACCGGTTGCCAACAGCTCTGGAATGGTAAATCTGTTTGTAATAAAGAGTATGGATGTAACATTATTTGCTGTTAACGTTAAACCTCAACCCTAACTAATGATGATGTTACAGAAACAATGCTGTGCCCGTAGTTACTGAACGTGTGTGCGTTAATTATCGTAATAAAGCAATAAATACAAATTAATGTCGTCACTATTAAACAAAAGTCAGTCATTGTACTCATTTGTAGTGAATGTTATTTGTAGAAGTCAAAGTAAGAGTTTGTAGATATATGTCACACACACACGACACACACCTATGTATATATACACTGTGCTACTCCTAAATAATGTTCTAAACTTGTGTGGGTGTGTTAGAACAGATGCATACATACGTGCTTGCTTTAATGGGTCGTATACATGTTGAGAGTTTTAATTAGATTCCATCTCATCATTTGCTATAGTTTCAAAGGAACTGCCGGTAAAAAAAAAATGACCCGCCAACCAGTCGAAGCATCTAATATATAAATGGACATCTATTTATATATTTATATATATTTATATACATACACTTTATAATATATAAAAATGTGTGTATTTTTTATTGCTTTTTCAGCGTAAAATTTGTTCATTTTATTGAGCTCATTAGGAAGACCATTGTTTAAGCGCCAAAGGAGATCGTAATTTTATTACTTTAAATGGGGTCAATAATAGTTAAGAATGTCTGTCCTTTGGGTAGGTGTCCTTATTGTTTTCTGTATTATTTATCGTTGATTTTGTTGACATGTTATATGTTTTTGTTTTAGAAACTAATTAATTGATGTTCTTAAACTAACAAAATGAAAAACAATTAATAATTAATTAGCACCATTAACATTTATACAATAAAGAAAATAAACTAAAAACTTTATTTTAATGGACATATTTGTAAATAAATTAAGCCTTTAAAAGCTATTTGCTATTATTTTCAATTACTTTTTAATTTTTGCTTTTACAAATGGCACAGAAGATAACTACTTACACAATTTAGTTGATAGGGATAAATATTTAAATAATTGAAGATAATTTTAATGTTAAGTAAAGATAAAAATTATACGATATCGATACTCTTCTTAAAAACTTCTTTTCATTCATCCATCTTTTAGCTAACTTTATAAAAATAGTTTTTGTTACCAATAAATCATATACGAAAAAATATGCTATCGCTCACTATTTCGCGAATAATTATCGATAAATTTATTATAAAATTGTTTATTATCGATAAACATTCATTCTCTATTTCTGATGATTTAGTTCTACACAGCTTCTTCTATTGGACTTTTTATTAAACTTCTTTTTAATTATAATCGAAATCATAGCCGGTTATCATTTAAAATCAGCTGCCAATAAAGAAAGTAATAATTAAACTTTGAGCAAAACATAAAAAACCCTTAATCGATAAAATTTCTACAAAATAATTTTGTTGTCGATAAATTACCTATACAACAGTGTTGTTATCGATAAATTTTTTAAAGAACAATTGTTGTTATAGATAAATTTTCTATAGAACTATTTTTGTATCGATAAATTTTTTTTAGAACAATTGTTGTTATTAATAAATTTTATATAGAACAAATTTTGTTATCGATAAATTTTCAATAGATCAATTTTTGCAAGCATAAAATTTTCTATAGAATAATTTTTGCTATCAATAAATTTTCTGTAGAATTGATACCAAAAAATTTTCTAAATAACCATGTTTAATATGGATAGTATATCCATAAAACAATTTTGGTATCGATAAATTATCTGTAGAACCATTTTTGGTATCGATAAATTTTCTATATTAAAATGTTTGGTATCGATAGATTTTCTATGGAATGATTTTTTTAGCGATAAATTTTAAATAGAACAATTTTTGGTATCGATAAATTTTCTATAGAAAAATTTTTCGTATCGATGGATTTTCTATAGAACAATTTTTGGTATCGATGGATTTTCTATAGAACAATTTTTGGTATCGATAAATTTTCTATAGAACAATTTTTGGTAACGATAAATTTTCTGTAGAACAATTTTTGATATCGATAGATGTTTTGTAGAACAATTTTTATATCGATAAATTTCCTTTAATTTTGGTATCGATAAATTTTCTATAAAAAATCTTTGGTGTCGATAAATTTTCTAAAGAAAAATTTTTGTCATCGATACAGTTTTTATAGAAAATTTTTGTACCCTATAGAAACATTTTTTCGATTAATTTCGATTAATTTTCTATAAAATCATTTTTGTTATTGATAAAGTTGCTACAGAAACATTGTTGGTATCGATTAGTCGTTTTTAGAACAATTTTTGCTATCGATAACGCTTTTATACAAAAATTTTGGAATCGATAAATGTTCTGTTCATGAAATTTTAGTATCTATAAATCTTCCCAAGAATGATCTTTGCTATCGATTAATCTTCAATAGCACAATTTTTGTTATCTATAATTTTTTTTTGTTTAATTTATTTTTTTAATATTTTTTTAATTTATTTATAATTTTATAGTTTAATTATTTTCCTAAGAATATTTTTTTTGTGTCGATAAAGTTTTTACAGAATAATAAAAAAATAATTTATAATTTTTACAATTAAAAGTTAATAAGAAAAATGTTTGTAATAATTTATTTTAATATATAATCAAAAGGATTAAAAATGTAATCCGAAATAAATATTTTTTAATAGGTTTAATCACTTTTCTTTATGTTAAAAATTTGCTTTAATATTTAAAAATTAAATACCTATCAAATCGTAAACAGTCTCTACTTCTAAGGCTGCTATCGATAGTTTTGAGTTTATTTTGGGTATCACTAAACTTTGTATAATTAATATAAAGACATTTAGTTTGGATAAATTGTTTATGAAAAAATGTTTACAGAAAAAAGTTCATGTATTATTTTCGTAAAATAATTATTGACATTTCTTTTAATCCCTTAAATATGTTGCAATGTACTTAAACAGTTTTTATAATGTTCCTTAAACAACTATTTTATTTTGGTTGTTATAAGCCTCCTTCTTTACGTGTTTCTGTTTTAAATTTTAATCTGCTAAAAAAATAACAGTGTAGAATTAAAAAAAAAATAATTTAATGTGAGCATTAGTTAAGCTACAAACAAGTGTTTTTGTCGTGTGTATTTAGCAAGAATGGAATAGTTGAAACCTTCGCATTCTAGTAGACTCAAATTCAACAACAAAAACATAAAATAGTGTGTTGGCTGCGGCTTATCCTTACACTTTACGCTACAGTGAATACATTAGAAATTATGTGAATAGACCTGGGTGCCTCCTTGGCTTTCAGTTTGCTTTAGTAATGGTTTTTTTTTTTTTTTTGTTTGACTTTGCTTTTGATTCGTTTTGTTATTTACTATCCATTCCAAAGGATTATTTAGCTCTGTTTTTTTCTTTGTTGTCTCTCTCTATTTTCTTGTTTTTTACATTTGTATTATGTTTTTTATAAAAGTTGGCAAGTAGTTTAAGTATGAGTAAGTGCAGCAGCAGTCTGACAAAACTAACAAGTTGTTTGACTACAGTGTTTATGACAAAGAGAATTTAAGATAAAACATCCAACGCACCTAAACTTACAAGTGCACAAACACAAACTGGAATTAATGGCACTAATACACAAACGCACATTTACAGACTTTTGTCAATAGTTGCATAAAAAAATTAAAAAAAAGAACGATTGGCGTTTCTTCACACATTAACACTTTTACACCTTGTTACAGGATTTATATCCTTTGTATTCATTCGGTTGTGTGTTAAAGGGTGTTGAAGCATGTGTAAAGGATAACAAGCTATTGTTTTCTCTATTAGAGGGTAATTTCTAAAGTCTTTAAAAAGCGTATTTACAATATTAGTTTTAAAAAATAATTTATTACAGACTTTTAGAGCCCGCCTATTATTTTAAAGTTTTTTGTTTTACGTTTTTTTCTAAAAAAAAATTAAGTCAAGTGTGCAACGTCTGCATTATTATGTTGGCACATTTTTGATGCAGGTACATTTGCTTGTTTCTATATGACGCTCGCTTTTTAAAGAAACACTGTAAAAATTATCAAAGAATTTAAGTGTAATTTTTGTTTTTATTATTTTACTTGAAATCCTTTGATACGGAGAAATATTTTTGTATTAAGTCCTGTTTAAATTAAAAAATTATGTTTCCTCTTCTGTTGTTGTTTTTTCAAATGAATATTTTTTTTTAATTTATTATTGTTCCTGTTTTTTTCGGCTTTCAAAAGACAAAGCACTCGTTATTATTTAAGAATCACTGACCTTTCAGATTTATTTTCAGTTGTAAAATTTAATTTTTTGTTGTTTATTATTTATACTTTTTCAATAAATTTTTTTTAAATAAAAAGCAAAACTAAACTTCCTTAAATACAATAGGTGCTTTCGTCGATTTTTTATTCCATGATTTTTTTCCTTTACATATTGTATGGAGATATTAATAAACTAGACCTCGAATTCAAGTAAGGCAATAGAAAAAAGCGAGAAGCAACATCTATAGATTAAGACAACTCGGGAAAAATTCTCATACCGACTTCTCCACTGATGTTTTTGAAAAAATTTATTGCTCGCAGGACCATATAGCGTATAGAGCTATATAAAGACAGATGTCTTTATATAGCTCTAATTTCGTTAATGTATTATGAGCTATGATTAATAATTGATGGTTTTTTTCATCTGGGCTGTACTCCTTCTGATAACCTACGCCATCCTATAGGACTTTCAAGTATTAATTTCAGTGTAGAGGCTGTGTATTTTTCAGAATAATTCTCATATGGTTGAGTTATTTTTTAATCGCATTTTGTTGCGTTTTTTTTTACTATTTATACGAGTTTTCAATAGATCACCGCTTAATATTTTTCTCAATATTCCCTGTTTCCTATCTGGCTAGAAATCTTACTATTTGCTCTCAATTTTTCTAACAAAAAAATTGCCAACCATAAGCTGCCTTAACTTTCAAAACGTTCACTTTAAATCAGGGGGCAAATTACGGCACTCGATATCGATCGAAATTTTAATAGAATTTAAATGTAAATTTCGATCGATATCGAATGCCGCAATTTACCCCTGGAGTTGTTTTTTTTTTTATTTTTATATAAAAAGGCTGTTAATTTTATAAGATTGTTTTAGCAGATAAACAACTCTATTCGTTGAAAAACTGCAACTTTTGCTCTCAAATCTAAAACAATGATTGAGCTGTAAAAAACCAATTGGGAGTCTTTTATATTCTTCAGTTTGTATGTTAGTTTGTCCCCTGCCCCAACCTCCTTTTTATAGTTGCAACACTATAAAACTCTTCAGAAAAAGTCTTGTGTCCGAATGTCGTTTTTACCTTTTTTTGGATGTTTGAAAATTTTTTGCTTTTAGCTATTAATCCAAATTTAAAGTTTTGGCTTAATTTTTATTTAAATTAATATTTAATATAGCTTAATCCCTTAAACTGTTACCGGTAGACGCTTGATATTTGAACAGAGCATGTATCTTTCATATGTATGTATTCATATGTATGTATGAACTAGACATAGAAGTCTAGTTCAAGGACTAGTACGCAACACTTTAAAAATTATAAGGTGTTGCCATAGAGGCTATGAAAATAAGTGGAAGGATAAGAGGCACACGCTTTAAACTTTTACCAAAAATAGTGAACATTTTAAAAATTCGACCAATCCCACATTTAAGTGGAAAAAAAGAAATAGTCGAGAGGTGTCACACCAACCTTTTGTTGCACTGTTTCTGCGTTATTGATAAAATATTTATAAAAACTTGCTTTTAAAAATAACAATTACTTTTTCTTCGCATTAATATATTATTGCGGAGAATATAATATGATTATTGTGACCATACCACTATTATGTTTTTAATTTATTTTTTTTTCATTCAATTTTCTGCTAAAAGTATTACACTATGACTTCTCTTTGCCTTTCTGCTACTTGCTTTAAATGATAAAAATACCAGCAGCCTGCGTTAGGGTGAACAGATTAACGTTCGTGTATCGTTGGCATTTCCACTTTTTTTTAAATTCTATCTCTTAAAAGTTTATTTGAGTTTGTGTTTTAATAAAGTGGTTTTTAAAGTGTCCATGTTGGTTGGCATTATCCTGTTTAAGGACTTTAGTTTATTATAATTGTTGTTTTTGTTTCTTTTTATCTTGTGTTTCTAGGTTTTTTGTTGAGTGCTGTATCACTTGGGTAAAAGTTCAACGAATTTGTATTTCACTTGTGTAAAGTTGTTGTTGTACCTGTTGTTTTTAATTATTTTATTATATTGTACTTTTTGTTAAATAAATAATATATTTTTCAAACACATCTGCTTTGTTAATGCTAATGTACTTTTGGTTGTTGCATTTATTTGCTTTCAAATAAAATTTTTTACGTAGACAGGCGTCTATTTTGTGGTCAGTTTTTGCTTTAATTTACTTAATAAAAATTAGCATAATGTTGAATAATGTTTTTATTTTTAGTCATTCTTACTTCTTTCTGCTGTGTCTAATTTTTCTTCTTTTCTTTGGAAACTTCTGCAAACATTTGCAAAATAATTTTTCATTCTAAATAAAGGTTTTTAGAGATATAAAAGTTAAGTTAAACCAAAATTAATTTTAACTCGTTTATAGTAGCCACAGCTCAACTGCTAATTTAATAAAAAAATAAAATTAAATTTTACCCACTTGACCCCACAGTGATTCTTCAAGAAGTGTCAAATCGCACAAGCTTGAGCCCAGTTTACATATGCTTTTATCGAAGTTAAATTTTTACCAAATCTTTATTTTATTAAGAATTAGAATCGAAAATTATCGATTATGATGCGGCAATAAATGCCATCGATCGCTTGCCAGCTCCGGCTTCATTTTACAGCTCTGGCGAAGAGTAGTTTAAAGTCGGTACAACCGCATTCATGTCCACAAATACATAAAGATTTTTATTTATTTACTTTTCATCATTTTTGTTTTTTTCAACATTACCATAAACATATTTGTTATAAAAATGTATCAATGAATTTAAAAAAAAGTAAAAAACAAATTATCGATAAATACTGTTTTTTTTTGCTAGCAACTTGTTCAACAAAGTTATTTCCAGTTTTTTTTCAATTTTTTCCTCTAACGAAAACCAATAAAAAGAGGACCACAAATATAACAAAAATACGTATTTTTAACTGATGGAAACTTAACTTTTTTACCATAAAAATTGTTGAGGAATACGTAAAATAACAGTTTATTTAACAACATTCGACTTTATAAAAATTTATTGTATTAAAACAGTGATTATTTTAATTTGAAAAACATGACATAAAAAGGTTGCTTTAAAGAGTAAATAGTAAAGCCTGCGGTAAGAACCTTTGATTAAAGCAACAAAATAAAAGTTTAAAATTTTCTTTGGTCTCTTAACATTTCTAAAATTTATTTTTAAATAGGTCAGTCAGCCTGTTTGTCTGAAATGTCTCTTAAGGGATTAAGAACTTAGAAAAGGAATTTGTGTGCTTCCTTTTAGTTTCTTTCATAGACTTTAATTGTGCTGTTGCACATTTTCCTCAAAAAGCCATTTAATCTAAAGAAGTAATTCATTTTCATATTTATAATAAGAACTATTTGCACTCAAACACAAAGTCTTTTGTATGAAATATTGTTACACGACTAAAGCCATCGGAATCCCTTGTAACAGTTCAAACACCTGCTTCAGTTTTATTACAACTGTGGGGTAACAACAACAGTAGAGGCACATTTTAATTTTAAGATTTATTTTTCATTATTTATCGTTGAGAATTTTAAGTGTTTGCTTTTTATTTTACCGATTTAAAGATAAGATAATATACGTCAAAACCACGATACTTTTGGGAAACCCTTTGCTTAATTTTAACGGCTGCTTTTTATATTTTTTATTCTTATAGCAGATATAGCAATAAATTCTCTGCACTAATTTCAATGCCTAAAACAGTTTAAGAAATAAGGCCGTCTTTTTTCTAAATTAATGGCTCTATGGAAGCACCCTTTAAATTTTATATTAATTTTTACACTTAATTCTATGGCGATCATATTTGTACATACTCTATGTTAATTCTATATGTCTGCCTATTGCGTCTGAAAAACTAAAAACATATACATATATCATGCCACTATGGGAACACCCTTTATTTAAAATTGTTTAAACTGGTTTTTAGCGGACATAAGAATATCAAACTTAAATTGTTTGCTTATTGCGGTTCATAAGTCAGTTCACGTAAGTGAAAATCACTTTACTTTTGGGACACCCTTTAATTACAAGTTATATTTTGTGAAATTTTTTGCACAAGTATGCAAATTTAAAGCGTATGAATATCGCAGTACCAAAAAATCTTTTTTTAATATCACGTCACTTTCGGCACACCCTTTATTTATTTTTTTTATATGCTCTTATAGCTTAATTTTTCATTTTAAAGCATGCCTGCATTCTTCGATGAAAATATAACGTATTATGAATTCATTGTTTTAAATGACTGAACTTTAACTAAGCAAGATATATCACTAAAACCTAAAACAAATACTTATGGTGATTACCTGGCACTTTGTTGTCGTCCCGCTCCTTAAATCCAGTTTAAAACATGGCGAAATAAATAATTAATTTTTAAATTATTTAATATTCAACATTCAAAATTTATAAAATAAAATTAAAACAACATATATTTTTTTTCTTTAAGAAAGTTAATGTCGTTATACACACCAAATATAGGCACAATTTGTATGTCATTTCAATTAATTAAAAATTTCCCGAAAATCATTACCAGTTCACTGTGAACTATTATTCCTCTGTAAAGTATTTTTTTAAAAACTTCGGAAAATAATTTCTTAATTAAAAAACGTTTTTATAAGTACAACAAAAACAAGATAAACAACTACATAAAAATAACAACAACAAAAAAATTAATATAGCAAAAAAGTAGAAAAAATCATTAATTTAGCAACAAAAAATTATTAAGAATTTTTTATATGATTTTCGTTCAAACACACACATACTCACGCACACACTTGAGCTACATAAAAAAGTTATTATTTCAATACACATGTTATTTCACAAATACCAACAGAAGCTCACATACCTGAACTTAAACATCCTTATCCTGGGGCCAAAGCATACGTTAGGAACACGTTTACGTTGCAGAAAATTGCAAAAAAAAAGAAACAAACACACACGAATAGCAAAAATGTTCACAAAATGTCACAAAAAAAAACAACAAAGTTGAAATGAATACAAAGAAAATGTCATTCAACTTTTGTATTTAAGCGACTGCTATTTTTTTATGGAATCATGTTTTTAATGATTGAGAAGTGACACAATATTCGAAGTAAATAATTGCAAGTGTTAGTTGGAGGGTATATTTCTCATAATTATTAACTTTAACGTGAGACCTTAAAGGTGACAAAAAAAAAAAAAAAATAATAATAATAAGAAACTGATAGAAGAAGAGTTTAAGATTTAAAAAATCATGAGCTAAAATAATTCAGCACATTTAACAAATTTCTTCTTCTATATGTGTAAAGGTGTCGCTGGGTTTTTTAAGATATTTTCAACTGCTTATAATCATATTATAATAATCTAATGTAGAACTGTAGGTCTTTCATACAATTAAAAATATCTTCCGAGAGAGGAATATCCACATTTTGCTTGCAAATAGTAAATTTTCCGTAAATAAATAAATTAATATTTATACTGGAAAAAAAGTTATTTTTTTACTTAAATATTAGTTAATTGAACTGGATCATTACAATCTTAATCAATGTGGCACAACCTTAGTGGTCACATTAATTGTCCCGTGAAAAAATCAAATTATCGTTAAAGGATAATCAGTGTTCGATTTATCAAAAAACAAAAGTTTCCTGTTTTTTATTTTTAGAAATCGATTGACGCTCTTAATCGTTTTTATTTATTTATTTATTATTATTTTTTTTTTCGAAAAATGTGTAAACTTTAACACTAAAATAGTTTGGTAAAGGGACTTGAAGTCTTTTTTGAAATATTTTTATTAACAAAACAAAATAATTTTACACAGTTATGATTGCTGCTTTAATACAATTTGAAAATTATTTTTCAACTATAAACTTTTCTAAACTATTTTTTTATTCTCAAAAAATTAACAAATCTTTTGGTTAATTTTATTTGCTAAAATTTTTCATAGAAAATATTTTTATTTTTAAGCTTTTAAGAATTCAATTTTTTGTTTTAATTTAAGAAGTGAATTTTTGTTATCGATAAATTTTTTTAATTGTATTTTACTATATTTATTTTTGTTATGCCGTAATTGCCCTAATTAAAAACTTCGTTATCGAAAAATCTTGCATTTTCTCTTTTTTTCAAATTTTTGTTATCGATAAATTTTTAAATTATTTTTGTTATCGATAACTTTTTTGCAAGGCTACTAATTTCCTTACAAATAATCGATAAATCTTTCCAAAAATATTTTTGTTATGCCGTAATTGCCCTAATTAGAAACTTCGTTATCGAAAAATTTTACATTTCCTCTTTTTTTCCCAAATTTTTGTTATCGATAAATTTTTAAATAATTTTTGTTATCGATAACTTTTTTTGTAATTTCCTTACATTTTAAACTACGTTTCAAATTAAAATTGTTATTTAGATATAAATTAAAAAAAAAACCCCTTCTAACACTTTGCAATTTTGTTCTTATAAATAAAAAAATTAGAAAGCTTTTGTTGTTTGCGAATTTTGCCAAGAAAATTGTTCTTGTTTAAATTTTTCTTATGAAAAAATTTGTGCTATCGGAAATTTTTTCGCTACATCACGTTTCATTTTCATTACAATTTCCCTATAATATTTTTTAAAACTTTTAACGCGATAAGTTCCTTATAAAAAAATTTCTTTATTAGAGGAGACATGTTTTTTCAATATTTTGATGTTCAATTAAGTTCTTTAGGGAAAAACATTTTTAGAACTGACGTACTAAAAGAAGCAAATTCTTATTATTTTTTCACCAAGAGTATATATTTTAAACATTCCATAGTTTTGAAATTCTGCTCTATGCACTCCAGCTCCCAAATTTGCTTTTTTCCACTCCAAATACAATTTTATAGGTAAACAAACTTTTACAAAACAACAACAACAATTTAATGAAATAAGCAAACGTTGATATAATTTAGTTTATTTTCTAACAGATGTACGGATGCATGTATGAATGAATGGATTTGTTAGCAAATTCTAATAATTTTAATAAAAAAAATAATATACAAAAATTCAAACTTTTTATGGATTTTGTTTTACTCTTTTGAATAAAAAAAAAAATATACAAACTTTATTTTGTTGATTTTATTTTTGCATTTTTATGCAAGTTATCAAATTTTATTTCTCTTATAAAAAAAAAACAATTTAATAATTTTAAAAATGTGTTTGTGTTTTAAAAAACAACGGAGCAGAAGTTGAAATAAATTTCATTTAAAGTTTTCCATATGCACACATACATAAATAAATACGTGAAGCATGTTCACCTTTAAAGGAACCCTTTAAATATTCACATATTTTATATATGAATTTCTGTTTTTTTTTTAATGCAAATAAACGCACTTACACATACAAATGTATACTTACACACACATACATTTGGTAAATGTAAACATGTTTGCTGTTGCTTTACGAGAACTCATAAATAAATTTTATTTCATAGGAAATGCAAAAATTCTGAAGGAATGTTTAAAACTCTGAATAAAAATATTAATTTTTTGTAATTGAAAACGAATTTAAATGGTGCCATAAAAATACTTTGGAATGAAGTTAAACATTATATTATTTGATTTACTGTTGTCATAAAAAATTTTTCTTATTGTTATTTGGTTACTGGAAGTCGTTTAAATGTTTCTTAAGTGTTTAAAAATAATTATCGACAAAACCACGAACACAGAAACTTTCATTATGGTGCCATGAACCATATTATGTGATCCGCAGAAATGTATGGTTGCCCTGAACAAGTTATCGTTGTTTTAGATCATAATTTATTTTACCATCAAATGGTTGCCATGCATAATTATCACTACCTGGTTAATTGTACAAAAAAAAATTTTAACAAAAATTTAACAATAACAGAATTTTATAAACACCACAAGTATAATATTGTGTTTGTAACCATGTATGGCAACAAAATTTTTTTATGCTAAATTCTTTATCATCAAATCAGTCATTTGCATGCCAGGTATCAGATAAATACTTCAAGTATACAAATATTCAATAATTATTTCTAATAAATAAATTAGTTACTGAATGTTGTAAAAAGATAGAAAATATAAAAAGAAGACCAGCAAAAACCTCTCAAAATGAGTTAAATATTTTTCTTATTCTAATCATATTATGTTATAAAATGTTTACTATAAATTAATGAAAAATATTAATTCGACTTAAACTCTCATATATTTTAAGTTCTTAAATTATTAAGAAAAATTACTCATAATGAATTAAGTTTAAAAATTAGACAATAGCAGAATGAAATGCAGCAATTTCTGATTCGCTATATCCATCATTAGCTTTCTTCGCACCTATCAACTAATTTAATAAATAAGAATATGAGAAATATTCATCACAATCAATATTAATTTGGTTGGATCTAGTCCTCATGCAATCCAAAGCTTTTTAGTAGTTCTTGCTTTATGCTAACCTATGGTTTATTTTTAATATCATTCCTTTATTTTTAATATTTCAATTTTTTTCACGTGGATATAATAATAAAAAAGATCTATTAGTAATTAATTTAAAAAAAAATTAAAAATAATAAAATAATTTATCTGGGCTTTATTATTATGGTTAATTTTAAAAATGCTATTACAATCATATGATTCCAATAAGGACACTATTATTGTGTACAACAAAAATACACAACATGTTGCCATCAAATTATAGTTAGCGCAACTATGTTTTTTTCTCTCTGTTTATTCTTCAAAAAACTTTCAAATTTAACTTTTCCATAGACTAAAACAATTGTTATTCAGACTTTGCAATGCATAAAAAAACTTTCTAGTTGTACGTAGCAGAAGGCACTGAGCTTGCTTATAGACCCAGTTCTGGACAGCCCAAGTGGCAATCAAGTCAGCTAATAATTCTATTGATAGATACTATGCTCCCATTTCTGGTTCAAAATTTGTTGCATCATTCTTACTATCGCAAGTTTTGGGAAATACATATTTACCATTCTTATCACAAATTTTTCACATTGGAAGGGTATTTCATAAAGACTAGTAACATAATATTTCCGTATTCTCCAGTTCATGAAAACAAACAAAATGTTTCGCAAACGTTTCTTTCATAGACATAAACTTTAAGAATTTTTTAATCATATTATTTATAAATGAAACAGAACAATTTTATTTTCACCCATCCACTTGCTGCCATAGAGCAATACAATAGTGTAAATGCGTTGTATAAATGTCTGTGAAATTAGTGTTTAGTTTTTAAGCGCTAATGCGTTCTCTATTATCAGGAACAAATCAGCAAACATTTCTGATTGTTTCAAAACGTTTAAATTTTGTTATCATTCATTTCTTTTTTTCATATAATAAGTTTACAAACTGTAAACAAACAAAGAATAAAAGTACAATAATATAAGAGTAAATGAATCATTCCTTTTTTATTGTTTTAGATTTTTTTTGATTTTGCTCCCTACAAATAACAAAACAAAATGAATGCTAACGTTTCGTTTGGTTTACTTACGTACCCTGTTTTTTTTAATATTCAACAAGATTGAGATCACACATTTGCTATCTAGATTATATCAAACAATAGCTAGTAAGATACCTGTTAACGGTTTACCAAGGTGCCAACACACCGTAGTGACATTCAATGCCCTTAAAACTTGGTTTAATGAGATGTGCATCCACGAAGTATGAAGTAAGGAAACGGAAGGCAATATAATACATCCATAATGGAGCAGCTTATAATTCATTTGGGGGTGGTGTTTTGTCCAACCTTCCGATTTTCATGCAGAAAGATCACATTAAGTTGGAACATCGGCTCAAACTAATGCAAGTATTCATGGAAAACCTCAGCAGTGCTTTTTCTCTAATATACGGCCATCAAAGGCGGCCTCAATTATCGGCAGGATTTGCCAAGTGTCAGTGAAGCGGATATATATTCGAAAGAAAGTACAGGTCTTTTATAGAATATCACACTCATATGCCAAATGGCCGCCCAGTGATTTCCGAGTTTAAGTACATTCTATGAATAATTATATTTATTTTTAAAATGATCACAAACTATTTTTTAAAATTAAACTATAAATGTAGCATTTGGAAAAAGTTTTTATGTTTAACAATTATCATAAAAACTTCTTTTATTACTTATACGTTGTTCTCAACAATTTATGAATAAAAAATATATTGTAATACAGAGTTTATTTGTCCCCTTGTTTAACTATTGCTTCGCAGCATAATATTTTATATTAAACGTAACATAGTTCACAAACTAAGAGACATTTTACAATAA
Source organism: Gymnosoma rotundatum (assembly GCA_916610165.2). Classification (NCBI taxonomy): domain Eukaryota; kingdom Metazoa; phylum Arthropoda; class Insecta; order Diptera; family Tachinidae; genus Gymnosoma; species Gymnosoma rotundatum. The sequence goes on along the minus strand of OU744336.1, from coordinate 171,430,248 downwards.
TACAAACAATATACAAACAACCCAACACATTTATATATATTTTTTTATTTTTACCTTTGTATACTTCCTCGTTCATTTCCACTTTTTTTTCACAACATGTTTCCCCGTTTTTTCTTATTCATGCTTTAATGTAGTTTTTACATATTTATGTATTTATATTTTGATGTTTTTATTTTATATATTTGTAGGATTTACAATCGGAAATTGAAACACATCGTGTGGTTTATGATCGTCTCGATGGCACAGGACGTAAACTTTTGGGTTCACTCACCTCCCAAGAAGATGCGGTAATGTTACAGCGTCGCTTGGATGAAATGAATCAACGCTGGAATAATTTGAAATCAAAAAGTATTGCAATCAGGTAAGAGAACAAAAAAAAAATTATATAAAAGTAAAAAAAAAAAAAAAATCATACAAAAATAAAAGGTATAAATAACAGCAGCAAAAATGTATTAAAATAAATGAAGTAAATACAATTTATATTTATTTTCCTCCATTTATGTGTCACACCGGCCGGTGTCGTATAGAATTAACAAAATTATGTAAATGAAACAGAAAATTAAATATTGATCATATGCTTCGCAGGACAATTTAATAAGAAATAATTTATTGTCATTTATGTGTGTTTGTGTGTTTATGAGTCTTTCGTTTCTTTGTTTTTATGTGATTGCTATTGTATTGCTATTGTATTCCTGGGATTTTATTTATTGACATGTGAGAGTAGGCCACCAGCTTCTTTAGGGCAATAATTGTATATCGCATATTTAATTTGAAGTTGATGTATAGTTAATAGGCGAAATGTCCTTTTTATTTAAGGATATTTAAATATTAAATAAAAGTCGCTTTAAAAGAAACATTTAAATTTTATCCAGATGCAAAAAATTTTGTTAATTTAGGTTCGTTGGAATGTCAATAGTCTAAGTTTTATTACACAAACAAAAAGTTTGTTTACAATATTTACAGTTATTTATTTTGAATAAATTTTTGACTATTTATAATTTAGTTCCATGTTTAACTTTTCGCATGTTTTGATTTTAATTTAAAAAGCATTTTTTTTTAATTCTTGGTGGATCAACAGTAGGACTTTTTTCTAGAAATTGAATTACATGAAATGCTGGCAAATTTCCACACTTTTGAAAAGCAAAATTAGAAGAGAATTATATACAAATTTTTTCAATAAATTTTTATAAAAAAAATTATCGATAATAACTAGTACAGTATAAAATTGTTATCGGTAAATTTTTATAAATAATGAATATAACTGTGATTGTTTTAAATGTATATCATCTTAAAAATTAATACTTCAAAACAATAATTAAAAAATTACAAAAAAAAATTTTCTTGTTATCGATTACATTTAATGACATCAGTTATTGCATTTTTGCGAAAAATATTATTGTGGGCAATATATAGTATTTATATTGTATTATTTTTCTTTTTATTTGTATTAGTCCTAATTTTGTATAAGGAAAATAACTATCAATAACAATATACTTTAATTTTTGTTATCGATTATTTTTAAGCGAAATTACCAGTTATTGTATTTTTTTAAAAAATATTATTATGAGAAAATTTATATATAATTTAATTTTATATTATATATTACTCTGTAGAAAATATTTATCGATAAAATATTAAAAAAATTTTGCTATCGATAACTTTTAAGCGGAATCACCAGTTGTTGAATTATTGTGAGGAGAATACATATTTTTTTAATTTTATATACATAAACTTGTTATCGATAAAAATATTCTAAAATTATTATTAAAAAAGAGAAAATTTATATATAATTTAATTTTGTATTATTTACTACTCTGTAGAAAAATATATATCGATAAAAATATTAAAAAAATTTTTGCTATCGATAACTTTTAATCGGAATCACCAGTTGTTGAAATATTGTGAAAAATATTTTTGTGAGGAGAATACATATTTCTTTAATTTTATATTCATAAAGTTGTTATCGATAAAAATATTCTAAAATTATTTTTATCGATATATTGTAAGTGAAATCGCTAGTTAGCAACAAACATTTTTAATAATGCATTATTTGTAGGTTTGTAAATAGAAAATAATTATTGATATATATGTTTTGAAATAATAAATATTTTTGTTATCGATAAAGATGTTTAAAAGCCTTAATAGCATTTAATTTCTTTATAAAAATGCTTTCAATTAATTTGATTGCAACATATAAAGATCTTTTGGTGACACCCCAAATTTACTTTCACAACAGTGATTGTCATTATTTTTAAAATGATTAACAACATTTTTCCCATCACAAATTCCCCAAGCTCTTTTCGCATGAGCTTGTTGGCCATGAACAGGCGTTTGATAAATTATATTTGTTTTTGAAAATCAAATGAATATAAATGAAATTTCAAGTAATTTGTCACAAACAATGCCAGCAAAAAATGGCTAAATAAAAGAAATATTACCAATGCCAACATGTGTTCGGTTTGTATATTGCAACAATATTATCTTCAAGACAGTGTTGAACTGTCTATTGAAGCACATGTTCAACGAAAAAGCCAAAAAGTCAAAAACAAAACTCTTACAATTTTTTTTTTGCTTTGACTTGACTACAACGTGTTTTTAATTGATTAAGGATTTCAGCTTTTTCGTTTGCGACTCCAAAAAGCAATAGGAAAATGGCAACAACTGTGTCACATTCTGTAAACGAAAGTAAGAGAATGATTCTGTTTCTAATTATAAAGTGTCCCAAATTATATCATTAACATTAGTTTTCTTTCAAATTACAATCATGATGACATTTTTGCTATCATCGAGGGCAACACTAAAAAAATATAATAATTAGTCTGGTAGATTCTTAACTTTAATAAAGTTGTTGTTTGTTAGTAATGGGATAATTGGGAGGTCAAGAACAACTTGAATACTTATGAAACCTGTCGCTGACATTTGGTATATTTTAACTTGAATAATAAATATTAAATAAAAAAAGTAGGAGTGCTTGCTATATTCACCTATGCCGAATCTTATATACCCTTCACCATCTATATAAATATAGTTCTGTGAAGTAACTCCAATCAAAAATGAAAATATTGGGGTGAAAGAGAATTAAAAAATAACAAAAAATTTGGTACCGCATATTTTCTTTTTCTTGAACTAATCTGTTGCCTTGGAAAACTTGATTTTAATACTAACACGGACGGACATTGCAAAAGAACTTAAATTATATATGCTTTATGAGGTCGGAAATGGATACTGTAGAAATTACAAATGGAATGACAAACTTAGTTTCCTCTTTTTATGGTGAAGATTATAAAAAAAACACAGTGGGTCATTACAATATTATATAATATTAACAATTAATAGATAATTTGCTAAAGTGTACATAATAGTATTAATAGATATTTTCTACTAAATTAATTATCTACTTCCTCTGTTTTCTTTCAAATCAAATATTTAATAGCAACTGAAAATTTAAGTTTTCAAGCCAATAAGTTTTAAATTTTTGATTCAAAGAAGTGTTTGGCATTTAAATACTTAAATCATAAAAATGCTAATGGTGAAAGTATGATAAGCGATTTATTTTAATGGTTCAAAAAATGTAACTACGGGAGAAGTTGTGGTAGTGAGAGAACCATTTTTTAAAAAATTTTCATAAATTGGGAGACTTTGAATAAAGTCGACAAGAATTGGCACAATGTAAGAAGGAGTCTTAACACAGGAAAAAAATATGGAGGACAAGTATATATTAATTGATGCAAAATATTATTAATGTTGCTCGTTAAGTTGTGAACAGAAGTCGCAAAAAGCCAAAGCATACACCGGAATTGGTTACTGACCACGTGAAAGTAATAAAAACTTGACTGATGACAGGAACTGCTCAAAGAGAAGTTAAGGAAAGAATTTATTTGAATTTCGCGATTTGTGCTTAAATAACCCCGACATAAATTTATCATAACCTTCACATATCTGGAAGCTGTTAAATAACTTCAAACTGCGATTAGAATAAATAATATAGTTGTGAGCAGAATAGCCTGTTTGGCCAATCTAGCCGGACATTACTTTTTTTGCGGCTTACATTGGCTCTAAAAATTTACTCTGAGTGTAAATAGAATAATGAAACTTGGCAGGAAAATCTGTTATGGTCAAATGCTGTTAAAGTTAGAAAATAAGAAAAGTCGGACCAAGGAAAAATGCAATTTTATTTAAATTTTTTCGTCTTTTTATTTAGAATTACAACTTTTAAGGTCAAACAATGTTTAAAAACTTAAAGTTGGACTCAAGAGATTCTAAAATGCTCACCCATTTTTATGAGCGGTGAAATAAAATATGATAGAAAAAAAAATTAATTATTAATGAAATGGATTACATACACCTTTAAACAAAAGAAATTAATTTATATATTCGGAAAGGGGTTTCCCTTCAATCTCAACCCCAAAAACGTCCCTTTGAAGAATATTTAATTTTTTTTTGTTTTGCCAATTTCCTAAAAATATTCATTCCTTAAAAATCTCCACCTCCCAGGAAAATTATTAAAAAGATATTTTTTTTTTTGTAATTTGTTACTATATAGTATTTTATTTGTTTGAAAAAATTTGATTGGTTCATAGTAATAATTTATTTATGGTTGTAACGATAAATTTAATTTAAAATTAAAGCAATCAATTTATTTAAAAGAAATCCTCTTTTGCACTTAGATGATAATGAGTGACAATGTCCTTCCTTATCTGATTCTTCAAGTACCTCTTCCAAATCTAAATCCTCTGCAGCATTAAGTACAGGAGAAAGCAGCGTTTCTTGTTTTCTACAGTATTAAAATAGAGATCGCATATTTTATAGTGATATATAACATTTTTACGCCTGCGATGAAGATCACTCCCAAAAAACTTTTCACTTTTTTTGACAAAATATTTAACAAAAAAAATCCTTTTTAATTTCGAACGAAATTTTTTATCATAAAAACTCAAAACAAAATTTTTCTAAAAATTAATATACATAAGTATAGCCTTTTACTTAAAACACAATCAATACAAAATCTTTATGTGTTTACCCAAAAAATAAACAAATGCAAACCTCTCAAAATCGTATAAAGTCAATAGAAACGAATGCGATTTATCCAACTGCCCTTAAAAGTGTCCAAAACGGCAAATCTTAAGCAAAAGTATTCAAAATTCACCAAACGATGCAAAATTTTGTTATCTGTTCAGCTGCGTACTTAAATTTATACTTTTCTCAAACTTCATTTTTAGCCTAATGTCTGGCTAGATTGGCAAAATAACCCTACGTGAGACGGTCATAATCTCAAATATTGGGGAAGAAAGTAACACTTCACTGCTTACGTTACTGTTTGAAGTTCCTAGCCAATATCCAGCACAGAGATCGTAATCTCTACAGATACTGGCTCCGTTGTTTAAGAAATCTGGCTGGAGCCAGAGAGTATATGGTCTAAATATTAGCGTTGGCACAGGCGCTTTGTTGGAATCTCAATTATTATTATGATTGTTGCTTTGATAAAAGATGTATTAAACAAATGTTGCTTTAGCTGGCTCTAAGAAAATTGTTGCTGCTGTTGTTGTATAAGAATTACTTCTTCACTTTCTTTAAAATAAATTGGCTTACTTTTTTAAAGCATAGATCGTTATCATCAGCTGGCTACAAAGAGGTCATGAGTACTGGAGCTACTGAAATGTTAAAATGTAACAATATTAAACATTTGTTTTGAACTAAAATCTCATATTTTGCATTAATATGAATAAATTAATTTAATATTTATTATTTAGTTTTTTTTTTACAATTTTTCTATTGAACATTAAACAACTTCTATCGCACATTGACCATATCTGCTACAGGATGTCTTACACATACACAAGAACACATAAAAGGACAAACTAATTACCAAGTAAAAGAAAAAAAATAAATTAGTTGTTTAAAAGGTTTGTGAAATTAATACTTAAAAATAATGGTAATGATAATGACATTTACTTTTTACATTAAAATAAATTAAACCAAACCATACGAGCGGAAAGTGTAAGAAAAAAAATAAAATAAATGCATTTACCATAGTATTTCTAGAGCAGAAGAAAAAGAGCAAGTGTTAAAATGTTAATGACTTGAAGAAAGAAAGTTAAGGAAATTTGTTAAAAACTATTCACTGTGAGATGAAATGAAGTAATTTCTAAGAAATTTAATAATAAGTTAAGAAATTAGGATTCGATTTTCATTTTTTTTTTTGTTTATTTTTTTATGACTAAAGGTACTGTCAGATTAGGGAAATATTTAACGAAATTTGACTTTATTTTCGGCTTTTTGGTTCTTTTTAATTGATTTCTAAACATTGTTAGAAAGAAAAATTATTTACAAATGTAAGCGGACGTTTTCCAAAGAAAACAAGAAAAATTAGACGCTAGCAGAATGAAATGCAGCATTTTCTGGACCGCCACATCCTTCATCAGCATTCTTTGCATCTATCTACCTTATGTTATGTACTTCGTAAACATCATCTATTAACCAACTAATCTTAAGGTTAATTTGGTGAGACGAAGTTTACACACAACTTAAAGCTTTTCTTTGTCGTTCTCTTTGTAACTCGTCTTGTACATTTGTTGTTGCTTGTTTGTGCTAGCTATTGGATAGCCACGAAATGCAACTTTTTATTTTTAATTATTCATACTTGTTTGCTCACAACATTATAGACGCTGTTTCAATATCATATTGACTGTTATGAGTTAAGTATGAATGTAAATACGCGGTGCCTAACGTTTGTTTTATTTTTATTTTTTTTTTTTTTGCTCCATTTCTAATTTTTCTTGTTTTCATTGGAAAACGTCCGCATCAATTAAAAAGTACCAAAAAGCCGATAATAAAGTCGAATTTCATTAATTTATAAAATAGATGGTTCAAATCCTGGTTAGGAGAAAATTAAAAAAAGGAAACATTTAACCAAATAAAAAACGTCACCACTAAATCATGAAAAAAATTTTTTTTGTTTTTCTCAAATACTCTTAAATAAATACAAGATCCCAATCAATAAAGAAGGTAAAGTATCATAAACGGCAATGATACGTGTCTGGAAAGATTGAATAAACAATTGTCAAAATTGTGGTTACGTTTTTTTTTTTGGTCAAATATTTGTCTACTCTGACCGCACTTTTAGAGACTTTTTTCTGAAAGTTTTTTTCACTGCGTAAACTCTGCGGCTTGTGCCGCAACAATTTTATATAACCAAATACTTTAACCCACACGCGGAGAAAAAAATATGGTTGTGCTATGGTCACAAGAACCATATTATGTTCACTGTAACAATATATGGTTGCGGTGAACAAATTATGGTTGTTCAAAAAATACATTTTTTTTTCAAGTTAGATAACTTTTTATAAACACGGCTAGTTTAAACTAAAGACTTTTTTTAATTCTATCCACAACCAAATTTGCATAACTATCCGAAAAGATTATAGTATTTTTAACCATTATATATATTTTTATTATTAAACATATAATATGTTAATTTGATGCAGTAAAATATTGCTAAAAACCCACAAATAATGTTAAGGTTTTAAATGTTATGGTTTGGTTTCAGCTAACGGTTTAATTCATGGAAATTTTTGTTATATATAAAGCCACTAGCTATTCTCGCTGCGCTTCACTACCCCAATGAGAATAATCGTACCACGACCACTCCTCCAAGATATTGATTAATATGGAACAGATTTCCTTCTGTCTGCTGGATCTTATGAATCAGGACTTGTGTATTTTTAAAATATTCTTTAAATTGCTTTTTGTTAAAATCGATTGCTCGCTTTTTTAATCTCCTCCACTTACCCCTCCTGTGTCTTTTTTTTTTTTGAATAAGCACATTCTCTTTGAACTTTTAAATATCGGTGCAGCCGTAAATGACTGTTTAAGTCAGAACTTACGAAAAATTCCGACCGAATTCGTGCAAATAATCAAGAAAAATGTGAGAAAAAAGTCACAAAATTTGTAGAATAATAATATAGTTTTACTGTAACCAGTATATTCAATCTTAACATGATGCTCTTTTATAATGGTAACCTCAAACATGTTCTTAATTTTAACGTGCAATTAGTTTCATGATTAAATCTTTAATACAACAAAGTTTTTCGTTTTATTTTTTTTATATTCACGCCATGGAACTAAGCAAGATTAATTTTAAACCGCCTATAAAATTTAATTTATCTCCAGTGCCCACATTATATGATTAAGGTCATTTTTTTGAACCGGCTCTATATTATTGTTAAGGTTTACATATCACAGTCATGATTTTCTTTAAGTTTCAACAGCAAAGAATTGGCTTTATGGTATTTCCTTTTTTCTTTATTTCTTTTATCTCCGCAAAATTAAAAAAAATCCTATAAATGGAAGCTTAAATTTGCTGTTAATTGTTAATTTTTACAATCTTCTTTTTAAATCTTTAATTTCAATTAAAACTGAATTTCCACATTCCACACCAGTTGAGCGAACAATAATGGCTTAAGACAAAATAACGACTTTAGCTTATAAAACTGTTGTACGCAAACTTTAAAAATTTTAACGCCATCAAAAAGAAAGGAATCTAGGAAAGAAATAACCATTCAACGAAGAAAATAAAAATGTGTATTATGACCACCACAGGGCGGCTTTTTCAGCACACACAAACACACACAGTAATATGAATTTTGCCTTTAAACAATTTTTTATGCTGCTTTCGTAATTAAAAAAATTCGAATTTTTTTCTTTCTTAAACCCTACTGTTCATTTTTAATAACAAAATCTTAATGTTCGCATTTAATAACAAAATATAAATTATTAATTTATTTATTTTTCCTTCGAGAAAACAACAGTATTTTTAATTAAATTTTTTCTCGTTTTATTTTTTCATTTTTAGAAATCGTTTAGAAAACAATTCAGACCATTGGAATGCTTTACTTTTGTCACTGCGTGAATTAACTGAATGGGTCATACGCAAGGACACTGAGCTCTCCAGCTTGGGTATGGGACCAGTACGTGGTGATGCGGCAAGTTTGCAAAAGCAATTGGTAAGTGATTTTTATTTCTTACAAATTGAAACAAAAAAAAAAAATAATAATAATTTGCTTGAAAATGGATATGAAATATTTTAGGAGGCTTAAGCTTTTATGGCAGCTTTAAAATAGTAAGATCCAAGAGACCGGAATATAAGTTGTTCTGATACAAAATTATAAGATTTTGTTATAATACTTAGTCGCTATTTTTAAAAATATAAATTAGAAGTGAAAATGCTTCTACCTCTGCTTGTATTGCATCACATGTGAAGAAATCTGGTGAAGGGAAGAAAGGTTCTCATTATACTGGACATACAGTCAGTGATAAGACACATCAGACCATCAGCTAAAGCTAAACAGATATGTATCAAAGAATACTACATTCCAAATTGATGTGAAATAAGAACAAGAGATCTGTTGTCTTCTTTTGTGGACAAGAAACTAGAGTTGCACTAAAGAATATAATGATGCGAGCAACCGATTAAATTATTAGAATTAAGGGGATGGACAAATACTGCTACTTTTATTAATGGCCTCGTTTTTGTAATTTAAGTGAGAAATATCTGACATGAAAATACTGCAGTCATCTTATTTTATACAGGATTATTATTTTTATTATAAAAGAAATTATAGACTCTAGTTTACTCTGTGAAAAACGATATGATTACAATATTTTCATGTGAAAAATTGCTCACTGGAAGTACGGAGACGAAGAACAGTTTTAAAGGGTACTTAAGGAGCCCCCGTCAAAAGTTATACACCCTTATTCTAGTTGTCGACGTCGTCACATATCAATGTTGATATGTGTCGACGTATTCAATTTGTTATTCTACTTGTCGTTATTGACACTTATCGATTACTGCTCAAAGATTTTTTGTATTCTATAACAAATGTGACTATAGTATTGTATTGACGTGACAATGTTTTTTTTTTTTGGGTCGACGCCTTTTTGCATAGTGATTTAAACCAAGCATAACATTAAGAATGTAAAAAAGTGAAGGTTACAAATGGAAATCAATTTGAAAATTGGTTGAAGTATTGATAAAGAATCCATCTCTTGTACTGGGTTTTCGCAGAGGTACTGCTCCATGCAATTAAAAAAAATCTAAATTCACTTGGTCCGCCTAGAAGATTAGCAGATGGATGGCAAAACGTAAAAAATAAAGAATCGACTAGTGATTTATAAAAAAGTTTGTTAAAATTACTTTTAAGGTATGGCGAGATTTAAAATTTAAAGTGAAATAAAGATGGTTGCTTATAAAGCGGAGTGTAAAGCCATCGCGGGCGGAATGTTTAAAAAATTTTTACTCAGGCCACTGAAAGAAGCTGTGGCAAACCTTCTTACCTGCAGAAGCATTTGAATACTGAAGGAGCAGTTCAAGGAGTTCAAATGGCTGACATGGGAAACCATTCTAATGATATGGAACTTGCTGAAGTCGAATTCGTCGTTAAAGAACCAGTGGAAGTCAACCAAAAGTTAAGAGGAACACCTTGCAAGTCTAATGATGCTACCAATGATACCAGTTTTGCTAAGCCTGTTCCGTCGAAAGTAGTTAAATAGAAAGCAAAAAAGCCATGCAATAATCAAATTGGGTTACTGCAGAAGCATAGCCAGGAACAGGCAAAACATATGTAAATACTTGCGATCCGGCAAATTAAAAATATTCCAATTCTGCTTAAGAAGAACTTTCATCATCAATTAAATCAAACTTTCCTTCACTTTTAGAAAACATTTTACCATAGAAGAATCAAACAAAAATATAATTTAACAAAAAACTTAGGGATGCGCATTTTCATTTCATAAAAATCGATAAACCGTCGACGTCGTCACAGGTATGTTATAGAATGCAATTTTTTTTATTGAATTAACGCCGACATTGATACGAAGTGATATTGATACTAAACCTATTACGACGCCGTCAACTAGAATAAGGGTGATTATCAGGGTACCTCAAGCTGGACAAATGCGTTATAGAAATTTCAAGTATCATGTAATCAAGAGCAATGCTTAAAGACTGTTGTGCTTGGAAGATGCGGATAATATGACGCAGCCATTATATTACTGCCCCACCATTATTTATACATGGCCATGGAAAAGTATAACTAAAGCTGCGTTTTTACCATCAAAGTATTAAGAGAAATTTGTCAAATACAAACTGTCACCAAAATATCTCTCCCACATGCTCTTGTTATTTAACGATAAAAAGTTAAAAATCTTTAGATGAAAAAAGTTCAATCGTATTTTGCGTTAACCTTGGGTCACTCCTTACATAAAACTAATTTAAAAACTTCTAATGTACAATCAACACTGCTCTTGATCTGCTGATCTCAAACACTTATAGACTAAATCGAAATTAAAAAAGCACACTTTTTGTCCTTCACTGTCCTCATCTTTTTTTTACATCAAGTCTTGTAACAACTTACTTTGTCATGCTTCTTATTTTCTATTAATTTTCTTGTCACATTTTCTACATCTCTTTTATGAAATCTATTATTTTAAAACTTTGTGTGGTTTAAGTGTTTTAGTGTGATCATAAAAATACTTGATTGTAATAAAAAATTTTCAAAAAGTAAAGAAACTTTTCCTTTTAAAATAAATGTTGCAAACGGAAACATGCACCCACGCACACACACACACATACATCCTCACAAAAGCATGCATGCATAAGAATTACTGTAAACAACTACACAAAGTGTGTGAGTTTGTGAGTGTGTTAATGGAATTTCTAGAATCTACAATGTGTGTAAATAATCACACATTGCTAAAATGCTTGGATTGATGTAGAAAATTACAAATACAAATGTAAGAACGGGTCGGTATCAAGATAAATAAAATGCTCTGGATGTGGGTTAGTATGTGCGTATATATGTAATTATTTATTTATGCGTATTTTATACATATTCTATACACAATCTCGCACTTCTGTACATTTATAGTATTTGCTTATTTGTGCCTGGGATTTTTTAATTCCTCTCTTTCTCTCTCTTTATATTCAATTAAGTTATGAGTACGTCTACGTAAATGAAACCTTAATTATATTTTTTATACTTTATTGCGAAAATAACCTACAACTAATATTAAATGTATTTTCTTGCAAATAATTATATTTATAAAGAATTTGTAACACATGCGTTAGTATGTGTAGGTAACAATTGATGTGGGCATATAGAAATAAAATTAAAAAAAAATTTTTAAAGGAAAATGTCTATTTAAATTCAAATAAATGTCCATGTCTTGCAAATCACGTACATCGAGGCGTAAAATGATTGACAGATGGACATTTATAAATATTAATAGAAGCTTGTCCGGAACGCTAGTGTAACGAAATGAAAATAGAATAGTTTTAAAATCAAAAAATATTTGATTAAAAATGAACGTCAGTTTTAACGATGAAAAAAAGTTTTTATTAATAAAACCTTTATATGTTTATTAAGAACTTTAGAAAAAAATTTATTAGATAAAAATTTTAATGTCCTGCTTTTTGCAACAATTAGAATTTTTGTTTTTTCAGATTAAGATTTTATTAAATTTAAATTTGTCTCAATTATAAATTTTATTGAAAAAAAACTTAATTTTGTTTACACGCAAAGAAAAAATATGGTTGAGGTAACCATAATCTAAGAGCAACATACTATGGTTGCATTATATGGTTGCTAACAAAACATAGTATTGTTGCATTTGCAACCATATTGTTGTTCAAAGTATAAACATAATTATGTTCAAATATAAACATTAAGTGCTGTAAGCATACATACATACATGCATATTTACTTCAACTTTTTTTGAATTTTTGGTTCCCTTTTTATTTGTTTTCATATTTTGCATATTATTTTTGATTATTTATTTTGTATATAAATTTTTATTTTTTTAACTTTCTTTGACAATAAAAAACAATTTAAAATTTTAGCTACCAGAAAAATTACTAAGCTGTCAAGTACTAGAATAAAATATTTTTTAGTGCAAACATTATTCTGTTGCTTTTAACCATACTTTGATTAATGATAATATATTATGGTTAAATATTTTTTATTATTTTTAATGAGTTATAAAACTTTGGTTGTGGTTGAAATTTTTTTAAAATAAAACCAACCATGTTGCATTTTTGGTGCCCAGTAACCATATAATCATTAAAAGTAAACAAAAAATTTTTATCGTGACTAAATTTTTGGTGAAAACAATTATAATTGGTTCTCCGCAACCATACATTGTTACAAAGAACATAATATGGTTATTGTGATCACAACCATGTTTTTTTTTCGGCGTGTATTATATATAATTAACTGAATTAATTATATGTTTAAATAAAAAAGTAAAAGACAATTTTTTATAAAAAAAAATAAATTAATCAAATAAAAAAAAGATTTTTAGAAAGTAAAAATTAAATGAACTTAAGCCAAATAATTTCTATTCATTTATTATATTCACAGTTCAAATAATAATTCAATAAAAATTAAACAAATAAAAATTTAATTGAACTGCAATCTGAGGAGCAACCAAACCTTCAAAAGGTGCAAACATTTCTCTTTTTTTTTAAGATGAATTTATTTAAATAAAAAAAAATATTTTCCTTATTTATAACATACGATTTTTTCCATGTGACTTGGGCGACTGGCTGTGTAGTGTTCAGTCCAATTATTACTAGAATTTTTTGGTGGTTTCTGGTTGTGCCTTACGAGCGATGCAGACAGTCGTAACCTGAAGGCTTTAGAGCATTTGTGGATTATTTTCATAATATCGGTTAGTAGTGTCACTTCATAAGAAAACGTTCGAAGTGATAAAAGCTTATTTAAGAGCTGGTCATTTAATAATTCTAAAACGGCTGATAATGTAATAAGCGAACTAACCCTCCAAAAATGATTAACTTAATGAGTTGTATGTAAAAGTGCGCCATCCTATTGAAACCACAGACTATTCGCGTTCATTTATTTTCTTCCAGGCCATTAACTGCTCGTAGCTATGGTCCTGTTAAACTCGTTTTTATAAAAATGATATTTTCAGCCGTATTTTGAAAAAAAATATGTGTCAAGAATCCACCCCAAATTATCATTTTCTGTGCATACAGTTATTTCTCGATCATAATGAAAAACTTCTTTTTTAATATGGCTGCGCTGAGGAGAATACAAGTCGTTAGAAAAAATTTTTGTTCGTTTAAATTTGATCTCTGATTGAAGCTAAGTCTGCACAAACTGAGAAGCAATAATAAAATGCTGAGTCCATTTGAGATTGTAAGTGAATAATCCTAAATCCTTGTGCATAACACTGTTGCCTAAAATGCAAGTTAATGAAATCAAGTACGAGTCGATATTTTTGGATTGAAATGTAAATCTTTGTCTTTAGAAATACCGCACGACGACCGGGTATTGGTGTTTCATTTGGGATAAATTTTTTTTTCTTACAAATGTATTGCTTATGCAATATAGTAATAACTTTTAGATATAAGTTTATAATATTTTCTAAAATAAGTCTAGCGTAAAATAAGTGACTTTAATCTCTGAAGGCATGGTAAATTGCTATGTGATTTAAAACGTTTTATTGAATTTGAACTACACAGAACAAAAAAAAATTAACGCGGTAAACAAACAAATTCAGTTTATTATCACCTTCACAAAATTTGAAATGGGATTTAAATAAAATGGCCTTAATTTAAAAAAAACAGAATTTTAAAAATAATTTTTAGTAAAAGCGTCCAGTTTAATGGGAACTTTTTCAACAATATTCGAAATATGAGGTCGCTGTCATGCTCCAAATTTTTGGAGTCTTGCAAGGCAATAAATGCTGCAGAAATATTATCTTTTTTAAATGCCCAACAATATGTTGGAGGAATTATTTATCGACATTAATGTTTCTAGATTTTCCACTTTCAATAAATTTCAGAAATCTTAACGGTTTACTTTCATGCAACTTTTCACTCATAAGTCAGTCGATTTTATTATTTTTTTTTTTAATTTTAATTTTGAATTTTTAGGTTCCTTTTCGAGCTCCTGTGTTTTAATGCCAAATAGTTCACACAGAATTTTATACATTTTCACATATTGCAATTATTTTTTGCTTTAGAATTTCACCTACCTTATTGTTAGTCTTCTAATGTAATCGCGACTGAAGGATTCTATGGCATCCATAACTAGTAGAGATTTAATCGCGCAGTCTAACAACAGCGCGAGCTGGGCACTTTTAGTTAGCAGACGCTGTGTTCCCCACTACTTTCTTGTGTAGAATATAAAAAATTCTTCTTTGTATCCTGATCAGCAAAAGTTTAACTTTTTTGTGTCACATTGCTTGTATAAAGAGAAAATTGAAGTCCGTTCGATTGTATCTATAGATCTTTTTTCTAATAAAACTTTTTCACAAGTATCTATCTTTGCCACTTTTAATTAAGTCGAGGATAGAGAATTTTCCATTTATGGTATTTAAATCGATTATTGGAATTAAAGTAGTCACTTCTTTTCCAACACAGTTCTTCCTTTACTCATCTGATTCTAGTAGGCTTTCCACTCTACATAATTTCGCCAAACAGCCGATGAAATTGCCCTATACGAAAGACGATGTTTACCTTATTATGTTTATCCTGCCGTCATACTGGCAATCAAGTACTTTTTTCTTTGCCTTTGAAAAGGATAATGTTATACAATTTTTTTTAGAACGTTCTTTCAAAAGCCCATCCCATGTAACTACATTTTCGCCATTATCTTTAACACCTAAATAATAATTCTGTTAATAGTTAAAATTGAAACACAGAAATATTAAATTAATTTGAATAATTAAAATCTTTGAAACATCGCGCTAATTTCCCCATCAAAAATATTTGTAAATCACCAATATTGATTATTGAAGGTGAAAACACTTATCGATGGCAAATACACTACTGCTCACTTAGCTCTTCAGGAAACTGCTCACAATCATTTTAAATAATCTAAAGATTTTTGTCCAAACAATAAAGTAAAGACCAAAATCGAAGGATAAGCAAAAACATTAATAATCAAAAAATGATTTTATTTTTCTTTATCCACCGAATACGGCTGACTTTTTTCGACTTTTTATACATTTTAAAGATGTTGAAAAATAAAATAAAAACTAAAAATAAATAATCGTAGAACACTACGATAATTTTGTTTTTGTTTAATGCACGGGAATTTGCAAATTAATAATTAAAATTGAAACACGGAAATATGAAATTTAATCAATAAAGTTTTGAAAACATTGGGCTACTTTTTAACAAATTTTTAAATCCCCGACGTTGATTATTGAAGATGAAAGCGCTTTTGGATGGCTATTTCTGCAGTTTAGTTTTTTTTTAGCAAATATGTTAGAAGATAAAACATTTAAAACTTGTGCTTTATTTTTCTGAGTTCTATTAGTTTTTATTTCCAAAATTCTCTTTAAAAAAAAAAACTTGTCTTTATTATTCTACCATATAAATCCATGTTGATAAATCAATATTAATAGCAAAACATAAAACACACAAAAAAATTCTGTATAAATAAATTCACATTCGTACACAAAAGTCATAAATGTATAAACGTATGAGTATTTTTATAAACGAATATTGCAGGAAACCGTGGCGTATACGTATGGAACAAATGTCAGAATATACTTTCAACGAGTATACGCTCTGTTGTACAACAGTGAAAGCATACAAAATTATAAAGACTTTGATTAAAGAACTTCTTAAAGCAAAATAAAGAGCATGTGGCAGTCGTAAAAAATTAACAAACAAAAAAATATAAAAAAAATACTATATTGTTAGAAATAAAAAGTAAACACCCTGTTTTTTATGTGAAAGAAAAAAATCAATGCATTATTTCGAGATTTATGCCCTTGTACTAATTTTAGGGTCTTAACAGACTACAAAATGGTTTTCAAATTCAAACTTAAGTTCCCCTTTATTTGCTGTGTTGGTAGTCATTAATATTAAACACACACACATTAACGAGGGATGTTTCTAAAGTTAATATATATAAATTGTTAAAATTATTTAAAAAACTAATTCGACTGAATAGAATAATAACAATAATAATAATTGTAAAATAAAGCTTTTTGCAAATAATTTATACAACAACAACTTGTATGGTTTTGCTTAGAAATTCTATTGGACTGTTCTACAAAATTTCTAAAAAGAAGCAAGGAAAAGGTACTTTTTTTAAACAAAAATAAATTTTATTTAATACAAAAAAATCAAAACATTTGTTTCACATATTATTACAATTTTGTAATAACATAACAATCAAATAGAAAATACAATTATTTTTTGCTGACTTTGATTGGCAGAAGTTGTACACTACGTGACGAAATAATAAAACTTTTGATGAGTAATTCTTGTTCTAACGCAACATATAAGTGCTAAATTCATTAAGGAAGTAGAAAAATATTTCAAATCCCAGTTGAGTTATTTGTGGACTTTGAAACCACTAAAAGAAAATTTTTTAGACTCTGAAAAATTTTTTAAATTAAATTTTTATGACCTCACATGGCTATAATTTTGATATACTATTAAGATGCTAATGGTACTAAAAAGATAAATAAATATTAAAAAAAATATATATTTTTGATTATTTTTTTATTGTCCTTCAAGGTTGTCTCATTCTTTGCTATGAAAAAATGCCTGGTTGAAAAATCTATATTTATAAAAAAAATGTTACAAGTGTGTTGGCACTTTATAACTCACGAACCGTCAAACCGAATTTGATTAAATATTTAGGGTTTGTTCGTATGGACGTGTAGATGGTTTATCTGTGGTTTAAACGAATTCAGTCGACTCGTAAAAACGGGCGTTTACGTCTAAACCGATAACAATTAAATTTTAAGCATACTTAGACATTTATGTAAAATGTACAATATTTTACATTTATTATGAAGAACAGGAAATAGGAGCGGGAAGTGTGGGAGAGGAAAAACGCCCAATTTTATGAATCTAAACTGATCTTAGCAAAACAAGATTGCAAAGGAAATTTTATATCTTGATATCCCCTGATCATTCCGATCCCAACGGATTTGATACATTTCTCACGCTAGGCTATAATATATTTCACAGTGCCTAGAAAGGCCCTTAAATAAAACTCAGAGAACGCTGGGTACCATAAGCTAGAACATTATAAAATCGCTTAATTCATGACTTATTAGCACTGTAATATTTTAAGATTCAGATTTTATCTTTAAGCTAAAAAGTTAAAAATTTACAATTTTTATCCTTAAACTTTAAAGAAATTTTTACATTCGGAGCATTTCTTTTGCTAAAGCAATAAAGCAAAATACGAAGAGTAGTTAATATCAAAGAATGGGTGTTTTTGTTGCACTGCTTTTGTTTTTATATGTAAAGGAAAGTATTGAAAAATGTTAACTCACTGACTCTCAATTTCATGATGAACGTATCAACCAAACGGTTTCCGCGTTTTAAATTCTAAAATTTTTATGTTAAAGGTTTGTGCTAAAATAAACAAAAACTTCCGAAAACCATTTGATATATAAAACAAAATTTTATTTTCTTTTCGTGAAAAAAACGTTAGTTATGACAAATAAAAAAACCAACCGATACGTTAAAACGGATGCCATGAAGCCAAGGCGAAATTTCCATTTCACTTTACTAATGTTCTGTCTTTTGTAAGAAAGGAAGAAGCCCTTTTGGATTATAATCTTTTGTAATGTGATTAGTTTGTCACAGAAAAGCTGTTACCCTATTTGAGAGAGCACTAAATGCAAAACGGTTACTGTATAGAAAGCAATTATTTCCTACCGCAACTTCAACAAAAGAAAACTATTTAATAAAAAATAATCAATTACAAAATTCGATATTTTAAATTAAAGGGTAACCCAATAGTTCGTTTAATTTGATGTATATGGCCATACTTTTGAATATTTGTACACAAAAACTTGAAATTTACAAGGAGTCTGTATTGCTAACTCCACTACAACAACAAGTATTAAATTTGGATTTGGAAATTAAAAGGTGTTCCCAAAATTAATGTAATTTGACCAATATGGCCATATCATTTGAACTATTATATAGAAACACTTGAAAATTAGAGAGAATGTTCATTACTTTATTTGGTATGATAAGAAGTATAAATATTTTAAATTAAAAATTATTTGGTCTTTCAATAGTTGATATAGTTTGATGTATATGGCCAAAGTGTTGAACTATTATAGACAGCCAGATTGCTAAGTCCACTACACCAACAAGTATAAAATTTGAATATGGAAATTAAAGGGTGCTCCTATAGTTAATGTATATGGCCATGCTGTTGAACATTTGTAGACAGACATTGAAATTAACAAGGAACTGTAATACTATGGCCGCTTTGACAAATATAAAATTTGGAGATGGAATATAAGGGTGTTGCAATAGTTAATGTAATTTATTATTCTAAAATTTTTATGAATGCGAAATTTTCATTTTGACTTAAACGTTTAAATGATGCTAATAAATTCGTTTATGTATTTTATTATAAAGGCAAACACTAAAACCTAAAAGACAAATATATGAAGAGTTTCTTTTTTATGTTTTATTTTTAATTTGCAAATCGACTCTACTTTCTCACTTGACTGTTTCTAGCGTTGCTACTTCCCATTTTTAGGGGTTGGATCTCCTTCTCTTTCATGCTAATTATGTTAACAAAAGCCAAACTCGCTAGCTCGCTTAATTTGTACACATCTTGCTGTTGATACAAAGTGTGTCTTCTTTTTACTAATTTTTTACCCACTTCACCACAAAAAGTATAAAAAGGGTATAACTATGTTCGTCATTCCATATGTAATTTCTACAATATCCACTTCCAACCCCTTCTTATGCATAGCGCAGTCGATGGAGCGATGTCCATCTCTTTGTCCGTGTTAGAGTTAAAATCAAGATTTCCAAGGCACTAGATCAGCTAGAGAAAAAGCTATCGATCAAACATATTGCCGAAAGAAGTCCTCTAATTTTTCTATATTATGTGGAACAATGCAATAACTCCAATCAAAAGAAAAAAATTAACGAGGTGATAGAGAATTAAGAAATAAGAAAAAACATCCAGTGAAAAATTGTCGCTCGCCCAGATATTTCGTTTTTCTGGGTCTCTGAACTTTTTTTTTCATATAAAAGTACGATTGTGCACCATAATTTTTAAGATATCAATATGGGTGCCATTTTAAAGCTTTTGAAATGATATTTAAGAAAAGTTTTTTATATATTTAATTTTTTAAACTTATCAAACTACCCACGTTATTAATAAGCGTAACCTTTATACCTTCAATTTGATTTTCTACTTCATCAATTTTTACACACTATTAGATGAAACATTTTTACATGTTTTTCCATTTTTTTTGTTTTGTTTTGCTTTTAGTTTAGATGAGAAATGATGTTCTTTCTGCTTGTTCAGTTATTTTTTCTTAAGTGTTTTTTTGTGATGTAGTTATTCGTATTTATTTGCTTTTGTAGTTGTTGTTGTCTCGTAGTGATTGTTATTATTTAAGTGGCCACATTTAATGGATGGTTTTTTTTTTGTTTTCTGATTGTGTCCCCCTCCATTTTTATTACAATAGTTGTTTATGTTGGGGTCCATAAAGAAAACAACAACTAGAAAAATTTCATTTGTTAAGTGATTGTTGTGCTGCGTATCTACTTTTTATGGATTTTTCTTCCTCTTTTTTTTCTTGTTTTTTTTTTGTCTACTTGTAAAATGTCTGTCAATATTTTGCTTTTAGATTGTTGTTTTCATATCGAAATATAGATTTTATTTAAGTACGTTAACATGTGTTAGCGGGTAAAAAAGCTAACAGCAAATATGAATCTCTTGAAGGGGTGTATGTGGGTGTTTGTATGTATAGATTTTTTATGTTGTTATTCATTTGATTTGATTTTTTTTTTCTTTCTTAAATCTTTGGGGTAAATAAAAGTGCGTAAAAGTTTCGACTATTTTGGTTCAAAGTTTGGTTTGCTTTAATGTGAATTTTACTTTTCCTTGAGTGTTCGTAACAGTGTCAAGCACCATTAACCAATTACTTATGAATAGAATGTGTTGATTAAAATGTACATTTGGACCGGTAATAAAAATCCATTTTATAAAGATTAAAACAATACAATACAAATTGCAAAAGGCAAAAACAAAACAAAAAACACACGGCATTAGAGAAAAATGCTGTTTCATCTAACTGGAATAAAATTCTTATATCGAATATCAAACACTTTCTTGAATTGAATTTTAAAGAAACGACCAGCGTAATAAAAAAAAATCTGCCAAGTGTAAGTTTGTATTTTCACGAAAAATGTAGGAGCCACTTCTTAATTTTAGGCTTTCTCTTTTTCTTATTTAATGTTGAAAATTTCATGGCCATTTCTATGCTGGTTTAAAAGATAAGTCTGTCTTTGTCAAATTCATGCCCTCTTTGTAAACACCCTTTAATTTTAAAATTTATTGTTTACAACTATTATTTTTATAGCGGAACTATTTAAACATATTCTGTCTAAACTCTAAAACAAAAACAAAACCTACATACATTAAAACCATGTCACTGTAGGAACACCCTCTATATTTTAATTTTATGTTTAACTTTCTTGTGCTTTTTTTATATGGGAAATAAAGAGTCTGCATATTGCTGTTTAAAATTAAAGCCACATGGGGAAGAATATCACGTTTCTTTTGGGACACCCTTTGATTTAATATTTTATTTTTATACTTGCTATAGTAGAGATAAATTAATTAAACTTAAAGTGTCTTACGAATGCTCTTCAAAAATAAGGCGAAAATCACGTTTCTATTGGTTCACCCTTTAACTTAATGTATAATTTTTCTAATTGTTACTAAAGGGGAGACAGTTGCACATTTATTATGAAATTTTGGTGTGCATTTAAAAAAAAAAACAATATTTTCATGAATATCACGTCACTTTTAGGAAACCCTTTAATTAATTCCATTTGTTGTTTCATATAGCAATATACCTTCTGTGAAAGTTTCAAAAGTCTAGCTATTACTATTTCAGAGGCAGAGGGCTGTGATAGAAGGACAGATGGACAGGCAAACATACGGTCAGATTCATAAACAATAGGCTTACGTTTTGACCCTTTGACCCAAAAAAAATCAATAAAAAATTATAGTCATTTTAATAAATTTTTATAATTCACTTCATAACTGATTTTTATAAATTATCATTTGATTTAAAAAGTTTAAAAATTAAAAAAAAAAACAAAAAAATTGAAATAAAATAAAGGTTAAACAATCAGAAAAATTATGATGATGAACTAGCAAACTAAATGAGCAATCTGTCAAAAATTTAAAAGCAACGAATGCTTTTAATTTTAAATTTTTAAAATTTGCAAAAATTTCTTTTTGATCCAAATAGTTGATAACACTTATATTTATGTCATTTTCGTTCCAGGATGATCATAAAGCTTTTCGTCGTCAGTTGGAGGATAAACGTCCAATTGTTGAAAGTACTTTACAAAGTGGTAGACAATATATTGCCAGTGAACCACCTGTGTCGGATACCAGTGATACTGAAGGTAAATATTACATGGACATTACCAATTTTACTTATTTATTAAGTACTAAAGTCATTTAAACATTGGGAAAATAAATATAAAATTTCTTTTTATAACTTGACAAGAACATTTTGAAGAAAAAAAAAACAAAAATCGATTCAAATTTACAGTAAAATACTCTATATTCTTAAAAATGTATAGACTACAATACATTAATGTTTATTTGCCCTTTATAATTATATTTTAATTTGTAATTTATTAAGTACTAGGTCAGTTTTTTAAAATAAAAAAAATCCTGAAGTTACCACCCAACGGGGTGGCGAAATATTTTTGAAAATATAGAAATAAAAAACAATATTCTTATTTTAAAAATACTGAACTAGTGCTTAATAAATTTAAAAAAAAATATATAGACTACTTTTAAGAAATAAAAATACGAAAAACGCAAAAGTGTACTAACTCCACTTTTTGAAAAAAATAATTTAATCACATTTCTAATAGAATAAACGTTTACTTCTGCTTTTTTGTTTTAATTATAAGGGGCGCTTAACGCTCCATGAAATTATGTGCAATCCTTGCCAAATATGCTTTAAAAGATACTTAAAAATTCAGTTGTGTTATACGGGGGCACTTTTTAGTTTTTTACTTTAAGATAGCCCCGCTTAATAACGTAGTTTTATATTGATACTCTTGCTGATAATTTGAGTGTATACAGATGCATTTTACCAACCTGCGCACCGTTACTTTAGGACAGTGTGAAAGGAACGAATATTTACATTAGGCAGTGCCCTGAAAATCTTAAAACAAAAATCGACTAACTCCACCAGTTAGAATATTACTGACAATCGTTTTTTGCATATTTTCGTTCATAGTTCGAAGTTAACATGTGAAATTTTGCAAAAGGTTTATTTTTGTAATAGTACTTTTTATAATAGTACTTTTTTAAAAAGTACCTTTTAAAAAAGTACTTAAAGGTTGCAACTTGAAAAAATGGCTTTCAGAAATACATAAAAGAGAACATTTTAAAAATTGGTTTTTCAAAAAGTTTCTGTTTTTGAAAAAATAATATTTGAATAGTACTTTTTTAAAGAATTTTTTTTTAAGACACTTAAAAATTCCCCTTTCGGAGTTTTTTCTTTTTAATTTTTTATTTGTTCCTTTTTTAACCACATTTTTACAAAAAAAAAAAAAATAAGTTTCCCAAAAGCTTTTCTAAGTTTTTTTTAATTACAACTTTATTGAGGTACATTATAATTTTTTAAGAACTTTTCTAAAAAGTACTAAAGTTAAAAATAACATTGCAGTAAGAAATTTATATTACAAAAAAGTTCTTTACAAAAGTGGTATTTTTAAAGAATTGTTTAAAAATGGTTATTAAAAAAATAAATAAAAAAGGGTGCCTTTAAAAACGTTAGAAAGTCAATTGTTATATTATTATTTTTATTAAAGGCACTAATAAAAGAAGCCGCTTGTGGAAGACCAAAAGTTTTACCTTCATGAGTATTTACGTTTTCCTGCACTTTTGTTAATTTTGATTTACTAATTTAAAAAAATTACAGCATAAAAAAGTCAAAAGGTTCTACTCGTATAACAAATATTAAAATGAAACTAAAAATCATTAGACGAATAAAACACAGCAGTTCTTCACTACTAACTATCCAACATTTTCCACAGTATTATTAACTTATTTTCATTAAGCATTACTTTCTTTATTCAATTGATTTAAAATAGTTACAGTTATGGTCACAGTTTAGTGGTTAAAGTGATAGTAATTGTTAATCATGTTCATGTATTTGCAACTGCTGTTTACAACAGAACCGTTAAATGTTGAGGGATTTGTTATTGCAACATTTATACAAAGACTGCTTTTTAATTATTTTAACATTTATTTTTCCCGCTTTGTTTTATTTTTGTATTACTTTCTGGCACATTTTTGCTTTTTTATAATCGTATATTTTTTCTACAGTGTTTTTCGCCCAAACTGAGTTTTATGGTTTTCATTCAGTTGTTTTCGGTTTTGCTGTTCTTTTAAACAGGGATAAAGAGAAATAAAGTTTATTTTGTATGTATTTTTATGTTAAAACCATTGAAATGGTTTGTAATAAAAACCAACACAATAACTATTTTACAATGGACTTGAAGTCCTTTTGTATAAACAGTTTAATTTTATGTTTAAATTTCTTTAAGCTTTTATTTTTCAATTCGGTTTTTTTAGTATTATTTTGAAACACAAGTAGATGAAAAGTAAAAGGCCAAAGGTAAAAAAAAGGTATTTTTATGGGTACTAAAGTCAGGTATTTTTTTATGAACCTGCAAATAGCAGTTATTTAGTGAATAACTTATGTATAAGAAATAATATCCCAAAAGTAGGCTTCATTTTCTTAAAGCACTGCTGTTATGTTGAGTTTATGTTTTTAAAATATATCACTTTAATAAAAATTAATTGAAATTCAAACTTGGAATACAAGAGTTTAAAAACATTGGGCCATATTCATAGTTAAAAGAAAGTATACTTTAAGGGAACTAAAGTCGGTTTTACTTTAGAGTCGACTCTAATTCATTCATAGACAATTTAAAATATACTTTTGGCGAGAAAGTCAACTCTAAATTTAAAACTACCTTAAGCTGTTTTTAACTTATTTTTCCAAAATTATTTTATTTGGTTTAAGAACACAATACTCTTTATCTGATTTTTATACCAAAGTGAACAAAATAAAAACAATGTTTGTTTAGGAATTGTATAAAAACATTTATCAAATTACAGTTGACACACAGTGGAAGAGGTTAAATTTAAAGTATATTTTATTCCTGACTATGAAAGCAAAAAAGAAAATAAGAGCTTTTTATTTTAGAGTATACTTTAGCAAGAGTCGACTTTAGTCTATAATTATGAATATGGGCCATTGAAAATTACATGTTTTAGAAAATATTCTAGCCTTAAAATATGCTACATTTATTTACGTCATCTTTTAATAAGTCTTAAAATTTATCAATTTAACCTACGCAAAATTATCTGTTCATTTTTTTATGTGACGTGGAAAATAGGGTACAACTAAGTTTGTTATTCCGTGTGTAATTTTTACAATATCCATTTCCGATGCCATGATGTATATATATATATATATATATATATATATATATATATATATTCTGAGTTCTCTTGCATGGCGCAGTCGATTGAGCGAAGTCCGTATGTCCGTGTTAGTGTTGAACACAAGTTTGATTAACAAAGAAAAAAAAAAATTTTTTTAACCAATCACATAAAGTATCGAAAGAGGTGCCATTGGAAATCAGCATGATCGGTCCATGTCCCTTGAGGGAGCAGACAAAACACTTTGGCTATCTCTAATTTTGTCATGTCATTTGGTAAAATAAAGTAACTCCAAACAAAAAAATAAATATATGGGGCGATAGAGAATTAAAAAGAAAGAAAAAAAACATTAAGTGAAAAAATTGGCGTTCGCCCATATTTTTCGAGTTACGGGGCTCTGAAATTTTCAATTTTTTTTAAATATCAATATGGGCATCATTTTTAAGCCTTTGATGAGATCTGTAAGGATATTTTAAAATTTTTAAAAAATGCTTAACCCATTAAAAGTCGATGGCATTTTTATGTAAAATTATGTATATCTCGGTACTTCTTCATAGCATATTCGCCGGCGAAGTAAAATAATTAATAAAATTGCTATATTTTGCTCCTTTCACCACCTGTCTTCTCTCTTATCTATCTCTTTCCTAAAGAATGTATTACGGTTACAAACTAAGTAGGTATTAGTGCCTGAAGTGCTACTTCTCTTTTGAAAAGAACGTACCAAAATTTTTTTTTATTTCTATGCCACCCTAGTATTTGCTTTTTTGATTGGAGTTGCTTCACAAAACTAGATTTACATAGATGGTGAATGTTATATAAGATTCGGCATAGTCGAATCTTGTATAACATTATTTGTTATCTATATTTTTATACCTTAACATTTCTCCTTTTGTCTTACAATTGCAATAATCAATTTTGCAAATTGTTCTTTTAACTTGCTGTCACAAAATTTTCCTTTTTTATACCTGCATTTAGCATCTGTCATCAATTTTTTTGTTTAACTTTAACTTTCCTAAAAGATTTCATTTATAAAATTGTTATTGTTTTCAGTTCTTCACACTATTGTTTTTCCTTTAATATTCCTTAAAAGTGAAACTCAAGATAAAATATAAACTTATAGAAAAATGAAATTTAATCTTAAAACAGTTTTAAGCACAAAAAAAGCAAAATGCATGCAATGACATTATGATTAAACTAAATAATCAGAACATCAGTAATATAATGAAGGAAACAAAAAAAATTTAGAAATTATAAAAGTCTAATATATGCCTAAAATTATACATCAAAAATTATTTACGTACATCCTTTAAGCACACTTTTAAAAAGGCTCTTCGTAGGGACAATCAGATTTTTGAATTTCAAGCAAATAAATGGAAAAAATTATTTTGTTGAAATGAAAAACATGTTTGAAGCAAATAAATATTTATTTTCAATTTATTTATCTCAACTGTGATGTTGGACTTTTTAGGACCTGACATATTATTCCTTTACGACAAAATCATAACCGGATTATGAATATACTACTCACAGAAGGAGGCTTTAGCTTAGCTGGTTAGCATGATGACGTCTAATCTGTATTTGATTTTATGCTATAGGTTCATATCCCAGCTATTATTACGCCTAAGCTTTAGTCGTTGGTAAAGAACAAAATAAACAAACAGAAATGGCAACAATGTCTAAAATCTGCCTATGGCATCATTAGACAGTGAGCTTTATACGACTTAGCTCTTATCGGATTCGAACTAAAGTGCGATTAAACTACGACTTCTGTATAACTGCAATGTGACCAGACTATATCATGACTGTATGGTTTTTATAACAATATGATGCCAAAGTAATTACATTCACACTATTACTAATGTAGATGACAATAAATAAGGCATCAATCCAGCATAAACAAAAAATCATACAGTAACTTTAAACCGTTTTAAAAAACTATTCATGTGAAAAACAGATTTTTGATACTCACAGCGTTGGAAATAGGAACCCATGCTTATGATGATTTTCGATAAAAATTTGTCATTCTCATGGTGGAGATTCAGGATGGCCTGAACGTAAGTTGCATGCGTGTGTCAGTTACCAACTACCAACTGAAGCACTGTCTGCACTTTGTAAGAAAACGTTTTCAAGTCTTTGGCAAAAATTTTCTGCAAAAACAGCCGATTGATGCCTAATTGCAAGGCTTGTCTTCTTGTTAATACTCTGGGTCCTCTGTGACATATTCTGCTGAGGCCACAATATTCGCAGCAGAAAAACTTCTCCGTGGTGGCTCAGACCTCAGACTATACTGTGTGGTTCCACAATCTTCTGGGCGAGCAGCTAAACGCCGTAGTGATCGTCGGAGGACCAGAAAACCTACGTTTAAATTCACGCTGTGCTTACATCAGAAAAAGTTTGAAATAATTATTCCTCGTTTTTCAGAAAAATAGCGATTCATGTCTTTTTTATATGATTTCTTCAGAACGTCAAAGCAGATCGGTTTTTTATCGCTATTTGCAAAAGGAAAATCTTCCAAAACATTCACGACTTTAGCGCTAGCCTATAAAAGGATCCTTAGAATCTTTTGTCCCAAACCTAAAATAATGTTGATCTTTACAATTTAAATTCCATGCCAAATGACTCTGGATACCCTGCTATCACATTTGTATTTCTTTGTTGTGAATTTTGAAGCAAATGTAAGCACTCAAGAAAAAAATTAAAAATATTTTCTATTGTATTTTATCTTCTTTAAAAGTCCTTAAAATATATTTTTATCCATTTCTTTTTTTAGCACACGATACAGATTCACGTTATTTAACGGCCGAGGAGCAAAGTCGCGAACTGACACGCAGTATAAGACGCGAAGTTGCAAAACTTTCAGAGCAATGGAATAATCTCATCGATAAATCTGACAATTGGAAACATCGATTAGATGAATATATGACGGTAAGTTTTTTAACACTCAATAAAACAAAGAAATAAAAACAAAAAATTTAAAAATTTAAAGTGAGGGGAATAATACATAAAATTGAAAACAAAGGCAGTCCTAGAATTTCTTATCAAGATGTAAACCTAAAGGTCTTCAATGTCAGAATTAAACAAATTTATCCTTGTCATTGATAAGCGCAGAAGAAAAAAATTCTTCACTTCTTCCCTGCCTTTTGTTGGCAGTTTTTTTCTGTTATCGCCTCTGATTTACCTGATAAGAATTATAAGTTAAAAAATTCATTTAAAACAAACCTAAACACTCATTATCCCTTCAACATTCAACAATTAGCAAATTTAAACTAAAGTTAAATCAGTGATAGTGGTTAACCAACATTAAGCTGCAACCACAAAAAAAAGACTTCTTTTTTTAAAAGTTTGTTTTTTTTTTTTGCAAAAGAAAAGTTAAAAATTAAAATTATTCACAAATCTGAAACAAATCCTGATGAATATAAAACTCTTAGAATAAGCAAAAATAGTTGTGTGGCAACTGATAAAAACTGTGCAACAAAAAATGAGAAGAAGACCAAAGCAAAGAGGAGAGTTTTTTGTGAACATTAGAAAAAGCCACAAATGAAATGTTTAATGGTTTGAAAAGTTAAATTTAAATGAGATCTTTTTTTAGGATTTGTTAAAAAAGAAATAGAAATTAAAAACTACAACTGGCTGACCGAAGCTGTTTAAAATAATTTTTAACTTTTGGCAATTTTACTTAATAAAACCTGGCACTCAGGTGGCTAAGATAAGATTTGTTTTATAAAAACATTCAGTTAAAATATTTAGGAAACTTGAATATAAATTAAATTAAGAACAAGTAAAAGTGCTATATTCTGCTGTTCTGAATCTTTTATAGCCTTCACCATGTACGTAAATCTAGTTTAATGAAGTAACTTCAATTTAAAAAACAAACGTTGGGGTGATAGATAATTAAAAAATAAGAAAAAAAAAAATTAAGTACTACATTTATATATAATTTTACATGCTTAAAAATATTAGTATTTCCTTAAAGATCTCTTCGAAAGCTTTAAAATGATACCCATATTGATATTTTTAAAAATCTGAAAATTTCGGAGGCACGTAACTCGGAAAATATGGGCGAGCGCGAAGTTTTTCACTTGATGTTTTTTACTTACTTTTGAATTCTTTAATGCCCCATATATTTATTTTTTTGATTGAAGTTACTTTATTTTTCCAAATGACATAAAATAATTAGAGGTAGGCGTGGTGTTTTGCCTGCTACCTAAAAGGACATGGACCGATCATGCTGAGTTGCAATAACACCTCTTTCGACACTGTATGATCGATTGACAATTTTTTTTTCAGAAATCTAACACAGACAGACATCGCTTAATCGACTTCGCTATGCAGAAGAAGTCAGAATATATATCGGAAATGGATATAGTAAAAATAACACACGGAATGAAAAACTGATACCCTTTTTGCACTTCTTGTGGTGAAGGGCATAAAAAAATAAAATGTTCATTTTCTTTTGACCTGCAGCAAAACAGCCCAAGTTTTAAAACTCCTACAAGTATGCTACAGTTTTTTTCTTTTCTTTTTAAAATTTGTTGCTTTAATATCGATTAAATTTTTAAATTATTACTCTCTTCGTGTTTATTTTGGTGTCCAAAGTCATTTTTTTCCAATAAGTATTTCAAGGTTTTTATTCATCCCATATTTTTCACTCATTAACAAAATCAAGGTTAAATATTTTGGTTGGCTTAATGGAAGGGGCAGGGGATGGAGGAGGCGCTAAGTAAAGAAAATTATTTGTTGTTGTATTGCATTCTTTTATTTAGAGATTCCCATTAAGGAAATACTTGTTTCAATCGTTGGTTGGTTGATTATTAATAACAAACAAATCGAATTAAATACTGCGACATTATAAATGGGTTTCATTTTAAGGGCAGATGTTGTTCAAATCGTCTATAAAAGTTTTAGCTTTAACGATAAAAATAGAAAAAAATACAAATTTAATAGACAGTGACCTTAGATTGTGGCACGGCTATAGATTCTTACACAAATAAATTAAATAAATATTTATAGACCATTTTAGTTGATTGCTCTTTAAATAAAAAAAAAAAATAGCTGACATATTTTCTCTGCCGCTTAGGCTTCTATGCAAAGTATGTTTCAATAGTAAAGATAAAAGCAATCTATTTTACTACAAAAAAAAGATGTATGAATATCAACAGTAGCACTATCTGTATCGAGGATTTGTTTAACACTATTTACGTGTTGGTAAAGATAAATTAACTATGGTTAACCAAGGCAGCGTTATAATTTTTAAACCTTAAAAAGAGCTTTCTCTAATTTTTTTAAGAAAGTATTGGATTTTCTATCAATTTTTACTAAAAGTTTGCAATTTTTGTACTTCAGCAAACTGTGTCTCAAGCTCAAATCGAAGTCATGAAGTCTTACTTTCGAAACAGACGTCTTAACCAAAGCATCCATTATGACCACAATATTCTTCACCTTCGGCTTAATTGTAACTCACGCTGTGAACTTTAGAGTAGAAGACGCTATCCAAAGCGTGTGCTTTAAATCAGAATGTATGAGTGTTTTGGCACCAAAATAAAAATCTGCGTTACAATTATAATAATTTGAAGTAAATGTTTCACGTTGTTTTACATCAAGAACTAACAACAAAAGTACTTATTACGTACTTATTTCTTTAAAAAATGGCGTTTTCTTTATAGTGTGCGACTATGTTCATCCGTTGTTGAGAATTTTTTTTTGTTGTATGGTATACGTGAGCCCGAGTGTGTTGGGTTAGCGGTTATTGCTCTATTAGCGTGTTATCTATTGCAGCATTTTGACATGAGGCTGCTGCAGTTATAGTAGTAATCACGTTGAGTACAAATCTGGTTGGCCAGGGTTCAAACCCTGCGCTGATCAAAAAATAAAAATGTTTTTTTTTCTATTTAATGGTATAAGTACTTATTTAGAATTAACAAACAGCCCCCTTCATCAGTACTAATAAAATGGCTATATCTTTCTCCTTACACCATCTGTCTTATCTCTCCCTTTCCTAAAGAATGTAGCACTGTTACAAAAACAACTAATGCCTAAGGTGCATCTTCTCTTCATAAACAAAAACAAAAAAAAAAAAAAACAATGATAGCTTCGGCGAGATCCAAACAAGTGTCTTTATAATCAAAGCAACCATGCTACAACAATACCCTGTCATTCTAACGAGATTCAAACTCACCATCTGTTATTTAGCAAACATTCATCCAATGCAGCTATTCTGGACCTAATACTCGATGGCTCAAAAAAGATTTGAGTGCGAGGTAGCATGTGTCCAAGCATTATGTACAAAGATACCATGTGACTACATCGATAATTTTTTGATCTGCTGTTTACTATGCAGAGTCTTTAACTAACCCATCTACTGTGGCTGCTCAACAATTGTTTACCTTTTTAATGAAAAGATAGAGAGTAAGAATTCATCTGCTGTTTCCTACAGACACTCTTCTGAGAGTTGAATCCCTAGATCTTCTGTTTATGGAAAAAGGTGCCTTAACCAATTCAGCTTCCCCAGCTATACAAGACTGTTGCTTTAATTTTCTCTCTGCCCTGTTTATCACACACTTCTTGGAGTTAGTTAACAGGCCGAAGGGTATTAATTACATTTCAATTACGATTAAAATTATACTTAAAGTGTAACTGTACATTCTCAATTAAATATTACGAGCAATTGTGACTCAAACCAATTGCATTAAAGTCAATGACAAATATATGTAATTGAAAAATTTCAATATCAATTATATTTTCAAATGATCAATTAGAAATAAAAAGTAAATGTGATAATAATTAGGCAATAAGCATTACTTTTATTCAATTGAACAAAATTTGAATATATTTTTAAAATTACTAAATTAAAAATTTTAAAAAGGAAATTAATTATAATTTTAATTAATTTATTTAATTACTTAATTAAAGCTTCAATTTTTCCATTGCATTTTTTTGTAATTGCATTTTTATACCCTTCACCACAAATGGACAATATTAATTCAGAGCTTTTTATGTAAGATTTTCTAAGATTTCGATCACAGTTTCATAACAGTATTTTATGTTGTTTTTGTTTCTAAAGATTATTTTTCTTAGCAAAAAAAAATTATTGCATGAGAGAAAAAAAGGGAATCCCATACTCAGTGTTAATGAACAAAGCATTTGGTTAACAACACTATTTTACATTAGATGTTTATGTTTTTTAGAGAAAGTTGTTTTGATCTTGTTACTAGACTTTTTTTCCCTAAACAATTTCTTTACACTACCGTTTACAAGAAAAAAAAACAGTATTTACACAACAAAAAATATTTACGCAATATCGCTATTACAAGAAGTATCGGTTACCATTCTTGTGAAAAACTCAAACAATTGATTTTCAGTTCTTGTTTTCATATTTTCCATTTTAGCTTTCTATTAAATCCACAACACAGTTTTTAAAAGCCAACGGTGTCGTAAACATTTTACAAAGTGCTTTGTTGTAACATATATTCTGTTCTCCTATGAAATCTCTTATTAAACTTAAAGAAAAAAACAATCGCTTGAAACTTTTAAAAATAAATTGGAAAACAAATTCACTCCAGGCCTTTAGTGAACCTTTTTTGCTTCATAAGTGGGTGGCGTTAAAAATCGATTGTTTATTGCTTGTGTTGACCAAAATAAATTCGCTTGTCTGTCGATTGTAGTCGATGCAGCAAAAATAAAAAAAATACAATAACAATGTCAAGATTAAGTAACAAAAAAACAATGAAATATATGTATGGAACCATTTTATTTACTACATTATATACGAAAAATGAACATTATCTTTTTGGTCATCACTCAGAGGACCTTTTATGGCTGTATTACACTGTGATGCAGTTAATTTCTTTCTTTTTTGTTGTTTTTTTTTTTGTTTTTTTGGTCAATATGAGTAAAAGAGTATAAAAATCACTTGAACTTTAATCTTAATCTAATGGCCAAGACAAGTTGTAATATTTTGTACGCTTGAATTGCCACAGGGATAGACAATAAAATTTGTATGTCTGATACATTTAACTGTGACATGTTTAAAAGATATTGGCTGGAATATGGCAGGGCTATGGCAAAAAAAAATGACTAGACTTTAACTAGATGTTAAGCAGATATGATATAATGTCATAACATTGAAAACTTTCAGTAGATATTAAACTTACTATGACTAAAATTATAGTTTTTCTTTAAATAAACTGTGACTATAGTATGGCTTGACTTTACTGTCACTTATACAATTCTAATGGTCTAGACTACTAAAATTACATCAGGGCTGGACTATCATAGGCTTATGACTAGACCGAAGGAGGCCACAAATCAACAGTAACGGGAATTAGAAATTAAATGAGTACAGCATATCTGTGTAGTCCTTTTGCCTTCAACTAAAAAACAATAACTAGAATAATAACACAGAAAAATTTTTCTGAAACTGTTAATAGTTTTATTTGTTTTTTGGACAAATTTAATAATAGTTTTAATTGAATCAATTATATAATCAACTAAAATATATATATTTAAATAATTTTTTCTCATTAAATAATTATGGAATAATTTATATAATTTAATTAACTGAAAACAAATAAAAACAATTATAAGTACAAAAAATTCTTTTTAGTTTTCAGATTAAAATTTAATTTTTCAGATTAATTCGAATCAATTTGACAATTAACTAAAAAAAATAAACCCAAAGTTTTTCTTATTAATAACTAATAAAATCAGTCATATATTCAAATAAAAAAAAAACAAGTAAGAGTGCTATATTCGGCTATGCCGAATTTTATGTACCCTTCACCATTTATGAAAATCTGGTTTAGTGAAAAAAAAAACCAATCAAAAAAGCAGAAAATTAAAAATAAAAATTTGGTAAATATATAATTTTCTATAAAAATGACATCGGCTCTTAAGGGGTTAAATATTTTTTTAAAGTTTTAGAATTTTCTTAAAGATCTCTGCAAAAGCATTAAAATGATACCCATATTGATATTTTAAAAACATTATAAATTTCAGAGCCCCGTAACTCGGAAAATACGGGCGAAGGGCAATTTTTTCACTTGCTGTTTTTTTCTTATTTTTTATTTCTTTATAATCCCATATATTTACTTTTTTGATTGGAAATACCTTATTGTTAGAAATGACATGAAAAAATTAGGGGTAGGCGTGGTGTTTTGCCTGCTGCCTCGAAGGACATGGACCGATCATGCTAATTCCTCATAGCACCTTTTTCATATTTATTTTATTTGTGAAAACAAGTTTGCCGAAGCAACTCTATCACGGACCATATACAATGAAAGCTCCCGTGGGCGGACACCAACCGTCAGAGCAGATTTCTCCGTTGTGGAGAGGTGTCCTTCTACGGGAGAGTTGATTAGAAATGGTCTGCATTCGCTGCGATTAAATATTCTATTATGTATTGATATGTAAATGAAACAAATTTGAATGCATACTCGGACGTCGAAGGGAATGAAGCAATTGTCCGCTCAGTAGAGGTGTCCGCTTGCGGGAGGTGTCCGCAAGTAGAGTTTTTACTGTATAAATAAATGAATAATTAGTAAACATAACCACCTACAGGAATACAAGCGGAAGTTAGAAAAAGATATAGAAAAATTAGAAGCAGACGTGGTGTTTTGTCTACTGCCTCGAAGGACAAAGACCGATTTTGCTGATTTTCAGTAGCAAAAGCATTTTCTAAACTATCTTTGATCGAGTGGTGTATTTATATTTTATCCAGCTCATTTAGTGCCTTAGAAAAGTTGCTTTCAAAACGAACAGAGGCGGACATCGCTGAATCGACTTCGCTATGCATGAGAACTCAGAATGGGGAAAAAAGTATAAAATCATGCAGGCTCTTTTTTTAAACTTGCTGCAAGCAGACTTTTGTTTCCACACAGAGTGTAACACCGTAATCGCAAAAAGTAAAAGACGTCAAAAAAAACTTAAATATTGCTCCCATAGAAGACCTGCTTTTGGCGTTTAATGTCTCCTCTCTTGAACCGTAATAGCCATGCACTCCAAATTTTTATTAACAAGTAATGAAAATTAAAATCTGTCCCAGGAGGAATACGAAATCATTCGGACAACTCGAACTTGGCGCATTTATAATCACAATACGCCTACTAATAGAGATATGCTTTGAGCGAACTTACACTATGAAATTTTTCCTGCAACTGAAAGCATGAAATTTTTGTTTGCTGCTGAGGCAATAAGGGGTGAGCAATGTGGCATGACTAAAATTTTTAAGGGATGTTATTGATGCTAATGTATTGTTTGAAAAAACACTTATAGCTGCAACTTAAAAAGAGAATTTAAAAACAAAACCATAAAAAACGGAATGGTGTAATTCTGGACTTTAATAACATCAATGGTAAAAACATTTTATGATGATTTTTCCTTATGAGTTTTAAACAATAATCTTTTGCAGACAGTAAACGAACAACTTGAAACTACTTATTGCTCATAAAAATATTAATATATTAAATATATATTTTTATAAAAGTTTTGTATAAATTAGTTTTGTTGCGTAAGTTGAAGTATCGTTGAAAGTTCATGATAGCTTAAATCTTTTGCCTTTTTTTCCTTGACATTTTATGAAACTTTATGACGAAAAGTTTTTTGGATAAATATATCCAATGGAAAATAAAAACACACCAGGATTTTGTAATAAATGAGCACAAAAAAAAGGCAGGAAAAAAATTAAATGAATAAAATATAAATTTCATAAACTCCTAAAAGTATACTTCAAACAATAAACTTTATTATAGCAATACAAAATATGCCATAAATTAACATTATTTATGACATGTGCAGCTTTACGAGTTAAGTTTATTTAAAGAGTCACATTTCATTATCATTTTTAATAAATGATTGTATTCTTCACTTAATTCAAACTGGCCAATTACAGAGAGCTCAATTATATAAAAAAAAATAAAAAGAAAAAATTAACAAACAAATTATTAATTTTAACATCAGATGGTTTTTATGCGGTTTTATATGTTGATTGCAGTGGCATCACCAATATTTGTTCTTCTCTTTGTAGGATTCTGTTTTTGAAAAATTGTGCAAGTAATTTTTCACTGTAAATTATTATGAAAGGCAACCGCTGCATGTTGGCTTTTCATTGTTTTCCTTGTGTGTTTTTCGCTTTTCATTTTTCATTCTTTTTTTTTTCGTTTTTTTTTCTTGTTATTTCTTTGCTTTTTTTTTTTTGTTAAATATTTTCACCAGCCAAACAAAATGTGTCAATACAATGATTTATAATGGTTTATGGCTTAAAGTGATCAAATGACTTGAATGCTGCAAATATAAACAATACTAGCCGGTATGTGTCGCTTGGATAGTGGGTGTTACAAATCCACACTAAGTTTTTAAATAAAGAAAAACTAATGTGAAATTATTAAATGTGTGTTAAATTCAATAAAAAAAATTTTTAAAGCAGAAAAAATTCGTTTTCACTAAAAAATTCGGGAAAATTAAATTTTTAAAAATACTTTTTTAATTAGTTTTCAGAGAGTATCAATTTTATATCCAAATAGTTTTTATATCTTAAAGTTACTCTTTAGACGAAAATGTCTTCTTGCGAATGTAATTTAAAAAAAAAATTTTAAGTTTTTCTCTTAGAAAAACAAACCATTCTTATTTTATAAAAGTTACATTATGAACATTATCTTTTCACTCAATGTAATTTCAAGCAAAATTTTAATAATACGAAGGCTGCTCTATATGTTTCTGGCCTACGTTGCTCAAGCGGAACAGTCGCCACATGACAAGTTTTGCCGAAGAAACAGGCGACCATTTGCTTCGAAGTGCTTTTCCACGAACAATTTTCATTGGTTTTGCTCGTCTTTGAAGACCCACACGGTCGATTCTTGTTTCGTTTCGGGCTCACACGCATAGATCCATGATTCGTCACCTATGACGATCTTATAAACGTCTTTTGAAGCACCGCAATCGTATGTTTGCAACATTTCTTTGCACCAATCGACACGAGCCTTTTTTTGAGCGACTTTCAGCCGTTTTTGGACGACCATCACGGAATTCGTCTTTGAGCGAAATTCGGCCACGATTAAATTTATTATACCAATTTTTCACAGTGCTATAGGATGGTGCTTCATCGCCATACAAAGATTTAAGTTCATCAATGCACTCTTGTCGTGATAATCCACGTCGTAAGTTGTGAAAAATGATGGCACGAAAATGTTCACGAGTTAATTCCATTTTTTTCTATATTAATTTTTTCAAGTCACTGTAAACAACACAAATATTGGTCGTACGTCAAAACGGAATGGAAATGTCAGATTGCACTTGGCAGCACTCAGTGTTGCCAGTCCAGAAATAAATATAGCAGCCCTCGTAGAAAAATTCCACCTACGTACAAAAATATATAAATTTTTTTGCTGCACAACGTTTCGTTTTAATATAAAGACTCCTTTACAAGATAACTATTTTCTATTCGATATTCTTTTGTACAAAAAAATTAAAATAAAACCCGTTTTCCAACTCCAATATTCAGTTTTAATAAAAGTACCCTTTTAGAAAAAGGTACTTTTTTTTACAAAAAAGTACCATATTTAAAACAACTCCCTTTGACATGTAAAAAACATTTTTAAAATTAGAAGCATAATTTTAAAATTTCATTTAAAAAATAGTTCGTTTAAAAAAAGTACCTTTTAGCAACAAAAAGTACCCATTAACAAAAAACTAATATTTTTTTTATTTTTATTAAGAATAGCCCACAAACCTATTTACGAAAAGCCTATTTTTTATAAAAAAGTGTTTGCTTACAAAAAATGCATTCCAAAAACGCGAATTTTTACAAAAAAAGAACTTTTTATTTTCTCAAATAAATTTTCATATACAAATAAAAAAAGGTATTTTGTGATAAAAAGTATTTTCTTGGATAATGGTTTTGTTTTAATATCTTCATTAAAAGTACTTTTATACAAATTATATTTTTTACAAACAAAATATTATTTAACAAAAAAAAAATAGGTTTATAAAAAATACCTTTTAGAAAAAAGTACTTTTATCAAATAAATACTTTTAAAAAGGGTTGTTTTTTCAGAAAAAACTAGTTTTAGTTAAAATATTTGCTATACAAAAATAAAAAAATAACATAACAAATAGTCGTTTTATTTTAAATTACTCACTATAAAATTATTAATTTAAAAAATATTTTAAAAAAATAACACATCAAATTGACGAATTTTATTTTTTGCAAAAAGTACGCTTCTCCTTCATATATCTTTTTGAAAGAAAAAAATCAATGTTTTGCACACAAAAAAAAAATAACTTGCAAAAATTCATTCTTTTATGGTACCTTTGAATATTTTTTCTTATTGAAGCAATAAATTGTGTTGGTACTAATTAATAAGTTTTATCAAAGGATATGGTCGATAAATGCCTCATAAGTCTAAAAAAGCTAACAAACAAGTACTTCATTATCAAAACATTGAATTCAATGTTTTCAAAGCGAAAACTAAGAACAAAATATTGAAAAACAATGTTACACTGGGGAAATCAATAGATTGTTTTGCAACACTCATTTCAACCACATTCAATGCATTAAATATTTTTTGTATTGAGCCTAACAGCAGATGTGTTTCTATTAAAACATTAAAACTAAAATTAAAAAAAAGCAAATAGTCATAAAACAATTTGGTTAAACTGTCAAAGGACTTGTCACAACATTTTAAGCATTGGTAAATTAAAATCATGTTAAATAAACTTTTAGAAAAGAAATTGCATTTTTATATAAATAATAAATGTCATACAATTATTTAATAAAAGAAGAAAAAGAAAAAATGTATATTTATTCGATTAAAATTCAAATAACACTTTAAGCCAATAAAAAACATATAGAAAGAAATCAAAGTAAAATCAAACATAATATAAAGTTTTTAGAACAACATTACTTTGTGGTTTTGTGCTGAAAGAGGAGGTGCTTTAATAAAATAATCCTCTTTTTCCTATTTCTTTACATAAAGATTTAGATACGGCACAAAATGTTTGTCTAAAATCTTTAAGAATTTTGCTAAGAAAACCAATTCTTTAATAAACTTAAAAATTTTATTTGTTTGACTATTTGCTATTATTCTCATTGTTGTGGCTTTAGTGTTTGTTCTGTCCTGAGGCCTTAAATAAGCTAAGAACAAGCAGTGTATGTATAAACACTTATGCTAACAAATATATTTACGAACACTTTCGTATAAACCTTTGCCAAACAATACAACGATTTTCAAATACTTTATTTTTTTTTTGGTACCAAACTACAGTGAATAGTAATAGTTAGCGACAATTTTTGTCAAACCAAAACAAAAAGACATTATTAAAAAGTTTTCTTTGTAATACAAGTTGGTTCTCAAAAAGCTATTTGGTATGTTTCTACATAAATTACCTTTAGCATAAACGTGTTAAAAAGAACATAAAAATTACTTTTATAGAAAAATTATTCTTTAAAAAAAAGTACCTTTCCTAAAAGTACCTTGTATTAAAAATCCTTTTTTATAAAAAGATACGTATTTTGTACCAAATTTTAGATAGTAAGA
This sequence comes from Gymnosoma rotundatum, assembly GCA_916610165.2. NCBI lineage: Eukaryota > Metazoa > Arthropoda > Insecta > Diptera > Tachinidae > Gymnosoma > Gymnosoma rotundatum. Next base: position 171,390,191 of record OU744336.1, on the reverse strand, counting down.
AAAAAATTTCTATAAAAATAATAATTTTTTTCTTAAGAAAGTACCCTATTAAAAAAATCTACCCTTTAACTTTAGCTAAAATAAAAAATAAATGAAAAAACTTAAGTTAAAAAATGTCTATATTTAAAACAGCCTCTAAATTTCTTTATTGTAAGAAATTGTTTGCAGTAAAGTACTTTTTTATAAGAAAAATACATTTTTTAAAAAGTACCTTTTACATAAAAGTCCTTTCAATAAAAGACTATAGCCTATAAAACAGGACATTGTTTTGTTAGCGACTATTTGATTTTTGCTTTCTTAAAATTTGTCATAAAAGTTTGTGATTTATTCTACGAAAGCAAAAGAAAAAACAACAACGACAAATACTTTAAAGAAATTATTTAGACATTTAGACAAATACAATAGAAACAGAACAGAAAGCATACAAACTATCCATTCAATTTTAGTGGCAATAAAACAGACGGGGAGTAAAACATGAGAAGGGAGTGAAATTTTTATTAGTTAAAAGGAATTTATATGAACTGAAGAATGTATTTAAATAAAGCAAATGAAACATAAGTGTTAACATTAAAATAACAGCCATATTGTACAATTTAAAAGCTTTAGAATATTTAAATTTTTTGGGGATTTTTTTAAGCAATAAACGAGTTAAAAAAAAGTGTGCTGTAAAAAATTGTTTGTCTTCAATTCTACCACAATGGAAATTGCCTTTGATATAATTTAAGAAACTGTAGCTTTTCTTTAAAATAATCTTTTATTTATAATATAATTTACTTTTTTTATATAATATCCCCAAAGTGTCCTTTTTATATCCTTATGATTTATAAATAACAATTTCTTATGTCTTTTTTTTCTTTTTTTGTTGTCTTTTTTATGTGAAAAGTATTATTGTTATAGTTTTTAGACAGTTTTCTTTTTTCATTGTCTTGGCAAAGTCATTGTCGATGATATTAGCCACGTTTCAAATTTTTATATTTGCCAGCTATTAATGTACATTTATTGTAAGATAATATTGTTATTATAACAAATACATAGAGAATAGAAACCTTAAACGCAATGAAAACAAAAAAGTTGAAAAATAAAAGGACATGAAATTTATTTCTGCTCCATTTAAAGCTAAACACAGGATACTCTTTCTTAAGTAGCCCAACATGACAGCAAATTTAGCTTCTTTTCATTTTGTAATTTGTCCAATTTTTTGTTGTTGTTGATATTGCATTAAATTTCTTTCACTTATAATACTTTTCGTAATTTCTCTCTATCTTTCTTGTGAATTGTGGCAAAAAAAAGTATAAATTTAATAGCAAAAATAAAAAAAAATTACAAAAATTGTTTAGAAGAAAAGAAATATAAAACATTTGTTCAAGGACTAAAATAACATAAATTAAATTTATTTTAGCAAAATACACGTTAAGTGGTTCATGTGTCTTTGATAGTTTTCTTTTGGCTTAATAGAAATACAAAAAGGAAATTGTAACTTTTTCTCAAATAGAAAAAGTAAAGTATTGTTGTTCTTTATAACATCACGAATTTTTAATGTCATTTACACTCACAACTCCTGCTTATTTTTTACCATAAAAGAACATATTTTATTTTTGCTGCTTGCAACAACAGTTGTATCACAACTTTGTTGCATTTGCTGCAGATGTTCTTCAAACTTAAAACGTGAAAGATAAATAACACACATATGAAAGTGGGTGAATGCATGTGCAGTTGAAATCATAAACTGTGTTTCTTTGTTCTAAAACGAGAATTATTTAGAAAGAGATTAAAGTTACAAATTAAAGTTGTAAAGCCAAACGTTACAAAGACTTATTTTTCATCATTATTAGCGTTATAGTATTTGTAGAAGATTCCAATCGGTTCTTTATTTATCGGTTTATTTTAAATAAGTTTCCAACAAATCCCCATAACCTAAGTTACCAATTTTAGCCCTTAGGTCCTTATTAATCCAGTTAAATTATGCGGCGAGTATTAAAAAAAAAATTTTAAATTAAGATCTTTAGAGTAAAAAATAAAAAACAAACAAAAAAATTTTTAAATTTAAAAATCAAAGGAAAGCAAAAAAAATTATAATGACAATTTAATGTGGTAATTACACAGGAATAATTATTAAAAACTTTCTTTAGTAACTTTCTAAGCATTGAGACGGAATTTAAAAATTTTCGTTGATCACAGGGTACAAAAGAATTTCACAACCTTAAAATCCTGACGACAGATGATCTAGTTATTATAAGAAAAATGTGCCGAGGTACAATAAATTTATTAGTCGTTATAGAAAGGCCAAAAATAAGTCTATTCATAAGATACTCAGGCTTTTCATATTTTACATCCTTATAAAATTGAAGCATCAGTGATGAAGCTTTCAAAGTCACATATTATTACTATTAATACTTCTCTGAGCAAATGTCTCTCAATTAGAAATTTTTAGTTAATATAATTAACTAACTTTTTCTTTTCTAATTTATTAAGCACTAGGTCAGTTTTATAAATAATAAAAATTTTTTATTTATATTTTCAATATTTCGCCACACCTTTGGGTGGCATCATCAGGAAACAGGAAACAAAAAATTAGATTTTCTTTTTTTAAAATAACAAAATTAAAATGAAATTATTTTTTCAAACAAAAATAGAAAAATCAAAAACCAAACGACAAAAAACTCAAATATTTAAAATTTACATTCTTATAAATTTAAAACTCAAAAAACATTCAAGTAAAATAACTCAAAAATTTTAAACATTTACATTCTTATAAAAATTTAAAAAACAGAAAACATTTAAATTATTTAAAAATTTTAAAAAACTTAATACAAATACATTAACATAAACTTTCACGATAGAAATGTTACAAGCAATCATATACTCTCAAACGTTTATTATTTTTTATGCACTAAATGTCTATAACATTGCGCAACATTATCAGTATCAGCCTTAAAGTTTATTCTTTTTGTTGCTGGTAGTTTAATTATTTGTAACATCTCTAACATATACCGACGCTTATAATTATTTTCTATATTTAAAACAGATGCATCTTCAAAGTTAGGATTATGATTAAATCTGGCACAATGGGAAGATAATGCAGTTTTTTGTGAATTATTAACGTCCCTGTATCTTTGATCAGACTTATGTCCAGCTATTCTAGTTTTTAGTTTATTTTTTGTCGTACCTACATATTCCTTATTGCAATTCTCACTATCATTACCATTACAAGGTATTTTGTAAACTACATTTGACATGTCCCATTTTTTAATCTTATCTTTTGTTTTACTAAATAATCTATTTAAAGTATTATAAGTTTTGTATGCCATTTTATATTTATCCCCATCAAAAATTTTTGATTTTTCAATTCTTTCTGCTATTTCTGGTACATAAATTAAAGACTTGTAAACTTTAGTTTCTGTAACATCTCTTGTATTATTTGCTCTTCTAAACCTTAACTGTTTAAACAAACTATTTATCACTCTCATTGGAAAATTATTATCAATTAATATCTTTTTAACTTTATCTTTATTGCTTTTGTGAATTCCTTATCACTTAGCTTAAGTACTTTTTCTATCAAATTTTTTCCCGTATTAATAATTATTCTTTTATTATGCTTTGAATAATAATTAATAATTCTCCCGACAAAAAATAAACTAAAAACTAGAATAGCTGGACATAAGTCTGATCAAAGATACAGGGACGTTAATAATTCACAAAAAACTGCATTATCTTCCCATTGTGCCAGATTTAATCATAATCCTAACTTTGAAGATGCATCTGTTTTAAATATAGAAAATAATTATAAGCGTCGGTATATGTTAGAGATGTTACAAATAATTAAACTACCAGCAACAAAAAGAATAAACTTTAAGGCTGATACTGATAATGTTGCGCAATGTTATAGACATTTAGTGCATAAAAAATAATAAACGTTTGAGAGTATATGATTGCTTGTAACATTTCTATCGTGAAAGTTTATGTTAATGTATTTGTATTAAGTTTTTTAAAATTTTTAAATAATTTAAATGTTTTCTGTTTTTTAAATTTTTATAAGAATGTAAATGTTTAAAATTTTTGAGTTATTTTACTTGAATGTTTTTTGAGTTTTAAATTTATAAGAATGTAAATTTTAAATATTTGAGTTTTTTGTCGTTTGGTTTTTGATTTTTCTATTTTTGTTTGAAAAAATAATTTCATTTTAATTTTGTTATTTTAAAAAAAGAAAATCTAATTTTTTGTTTCCTGTTTCCTGATGATGCCACCCAAAGGTGTGGCGAAATATTGAAAATATAAATAAAAAATTTTTATTATTTATAAAACTGACCTAGTGCTTAATAAATTAGAAAAGAAAAATTATTTAAAAAGGTCAAAGTAACATTTACATATAATTAACTAACATTTAACATTTCTTTAAAACGCTTTAAAATTGAGAAATCCCAAAAAAAAACAGAAAAGAAGAAACTTTAGCCACATGGTCCTTTGAGCTCAAAGGACAAATGAAGCTAAGTGAAACACAATAAAGCAAATTAATAAGGTAGCACACTTTATAAAAACAATAGAAGGAGGATAAGAAGAATATAGAAAATAAAGTTCAGGAAAGATAATATAGTTTATTTTGCCACACCAACCCAGATGTTGCTGTTTAGAAGTAGACACTATCTTATTTGATTAGTCTCAAAATGGTCCTTCGAACCAAAGTCTAATACTTTTAATAAAGGATTTTTAGGTTATTGTTTAGAATACAAAAAATATATATATACTCATTTGTTTCTATCGTTTCATTATAAATTGAGTATTATCGCTTACTTTTTGACAGAAAATTAATTTGTTTCAATTAATAATTATTTTTATAAAAATTAATAATAACTATACTTTTCTTATTTTTTTCAGGTAAGTCTACGGCCATATTGTTTGTCATATAGTACTGTAAGTTTAATATTTGTTTAAAAATAAATAAATGGAACTAAAATTTTATATGCCTTATGGAAAAAATATTTTTTTCAAAACTTTCATTAAAAATTTCAAACGAAAAATTTGTTCAGCCAAAAAAAAATCAGCACGTTTAAGAGATATGTTTCCTAATATACATAATATTTATTGATAATACAAATCTTTAGCAAGAAACTGGGATTTATGCTAGCAAATTGTAAAATACAAGAATTTGCTCATGAGAAATGCAATCAAAAGTCTATACAAAAAAATTGTACGAAATAATTATAATTTATGTTTAAATCTGTTCATTTTGTAAATATTCGCTATAGGTTTCTTGCAACATGTTTAGCATCATATTTTACCAACTGTGAAATAATGCAGGCTCCATTAGATATCAACTTGTCCAATAATAAATTTATTTTTAATTTCTTTTTGATTTTATATACTTGTGCACCAAACGCTAAAAAAGAATATGTGCAATAAAAATTATTATTTTAATTTTTACTTTTTGTCAACGCGACAAATATAAGATGAAATGCATTGGCATAAAACCCTGGAATCAGTCCTCAATTTGTAAAAATTTATAAATGTTATTGATTGGTGCTATTGTGTTGCTGCAAGAGGATGAGATACTACAACAGAGAACGATTTTATTTTAAGAACGTGACGTGCAAGACGCTTAAAAGCCCTTGAAGTTACCCTAGACACAAAAGGAAATGAAATTATTAGTTGATTTTTTTTTTTTATTCAAACGGTAACAGAAAAACAAATTATATGTTTGATAATGTTTGGCCGACTACGTCTACCCACAATGCAAGTTTGATAAAAAAAAAACGTAAAATGATTACTCACTGACAGCTGTCAATGTTATAGGCACATGCGAACAACAAGTATTTACCGTGTAAATGAAGTCGGCAGATAGTATGCATACCGCACACATTCATAGACGCCTAGGTATTTCTCTTTTCTTTATGTGGACAAAAACGCATGTTTATATGAAGAGTTATAACTCATGAACGCGTCCACCGTTTTTGTGCAAACTTTAGATAAACCATCTACACGACCATACGAACAAACTCTAAAAATTTAATCAAATTCGGCTTGACCGTTCGTCAGTTATAAACTCAAAACACACTTGTAACAGTTTTGTATATACATAGATTAAACCTTAGCAACATCGACAGTCTCTAAAATGTTTAATATTAAGGCTTTATATTCCATACATTTTATAAACATGCTGCTTTAACAAGAGTTGTTTTTAAGTTATTATATTATTATAATTTGTGAAACACATTAATAAAATTATAATTTGAATACTTATAAAATTTTCGGTAATTAATTTTTCTTAAATGCTCAGCTATAAGTTTGGAATTTTATCAAACCTCCCATGTGTACTCGAGCACAAAGTAAAATATTTGAATCTTAAAAATTTTTTCAATTAAACATTTATCTTTATAATAATCACCATCATTTAAACGTTCACACCTCTCGATCAATAATAAACATGTGGCCGAGATGAAAAAAATATTTTTATGCTCTTTATCTATTAATAACAGCATGCAATAAAGTTGCCAAAGTTTCTTTATATTAAAATTTAGAAAAAAAAATTACAAATACAATAGACACATATTTAATAACATGTTTATTCATAAACTCATGACTAAATATGAGTAAAATTTATTGTTATTTTTTCGTTAATAAAGAAAAACCTCCTACCATGATTAACCTTTTTATGATACTCATAATTTACAATTAATTTTTTATCTTTGAATTTTTATCACGAAAAACCAAAACTTAAACTCCTGCCAAAACATTTTTGAATTGAAATTGAAGTGTTTTTTTCATACGCAAGCAATATATATATTTTTTTGCCAGCTATTAAAACTTGTAACATAACAATTCATGAATGTTATAAAATAATCAGTTAGCATTTTTAGGCAGTGAAAATAATGATTTGAATATAGATGAAGTGACCATATTTGGAAAAAAATTTTTTTAAGAAATAATAGTTTTATTTGTTTTAGTTTACTGAAAAGATTTAATATGAATGTTTCCATAATCACACTATTGTTTAACCAACATTACTTTAATATTTTCTAACCTCTATATTTAATTTAAAGAATTAGATAAAAATCCTAAGAAAATTTATGTATTTACTTTTGAAAACTTTGGGGAAAACAATTTTTTTTCTTAGCAACATGTTGCTAATTGAAGCAATTACCAGTTGTATTGGGTTAAATTTTCAAATGAAGAAAGTAAACAAACAAAAATTAAATCTAATAGAATATTTTTCCAATAGTCACATTTCGCTCTTTGCTTTAAATTCTTTGCAACATTTTCGTATTACTAATTAAAAATTGATATTTTTTGTACCCTTGCAAAACGATAATCTATTGTTTATTAACATGTAATATCAAAATTTATATTTATATAATTTTTTGGTTGCTGAATAAAACTCAGAATTTATAATACTTTCCTTAACAACATATTTGTAATACATATTTCGTTCAAGTTTTTGTTCCAAGCCTGATTCGTATCTGCAGGGTTTTGTTAAGTATGCATGGCTTTTAAAACGTCAGTTGCCTTGTGTGTATGAAACACAACACAATGCTGTGGTACTAAATGTTTACAATTCATACCATTCCAAAATGTTGCAGACAATTATTAGAAATTTTGCAACCAAGTAACTAGTGCATCAGTTTCTAAATTGATGCTTTTTTCGCTTGTATAGATACAAGATCTAAATATTGCAGCAAAACTGTATACAAACTTTTTGTTAATACATTTTGGAAGTCAGCCTATTTATATTTAAAATACTCAGCAACATGTTGCCAGCAACAATTTTATTTTTTATAAAGTTAAATTTATAAGTTTATAAAAGTAAAGATAGACATATACACAATACAATATTTTATATGCCTTAAGCTCAGTTCTTTAATCAAGTTTGCGTTAATTAGCTAGTGGTGGCAATTGAACTATTTGGTCAAGGCTACTGTTAAGCATCTCGAGCAAAATGCTGATAAAAGCTTGTACAAAAACAAAAGAACTAGTGCGCAATAAATAAAATGTAATGTTTCTGTAATTATACCCTGTTCATTTGGGTTCTGGCAACATTTATTGCCATAAAATATAAGTTGTATTTATGTATATCGTAAGAAATTGTAAAAAACTTTAAACAATGTTGCATACTTCAAGAGAATAGAAACAGCAGCTCTTTTTATTTTAGAATTAAAATTAATGTTGCCGGAGAAATTGTAAAGTTATAAATATGTTGCCAGAAACTTGAACCGAGTGCTTAATCAGCAACATTATTTATTATTTGTTTTACACTCATTACTTTTTATTTAGACTTTCCATAGCCTGATGATTTAGTAACTAAAAATAAAATGATTGACGACAAATTCTCTTTATGTTGCTTTAATCATGTTAAGGATTTCTTTTACTACAACTGGTCTTCTCAAAAGTATAAAATTCTTTTAGCACCCAAATTAAATGAACGACAACTCGCATATAAATTTAGTTTTTCTTTAATGATTTTTCCATTTTTTTAAGTTGCTATGAGTTGCAACATAATGTCGCGTCATATAACCAAATTAAAAAAAATAATACAAAAATCAAGTTAGCAACTTCTCCACAAGATAGAGGAAAATGTATAAAACAAAAAAATAATGGAAATATCTTAATTTTCAACATCAAATATAAGAAACTAGAAAAGAAAAATGAACTTAAATGTGTGTATATCTAACGTTTGCACTTGCAACTAAATGCTGCATTAGCATTGAAGCAAAAAATAAAAATAAAATTGCATCTCCTAGACCTTTGTCATGATGCATTGAGTTTTTCTTTTTTGATCAAATGATGTTGCACTTCTTGATTCACTTTTTTCTTTTGTTTCCTACTTAATCAACAATTTAGTGTGAAAAGACAAATAATTTAAGGCAAATGACATTATCCGTCTGTCTGTTTATCAGTGTGTATCTTCTGTTAGTTTTTTTTTTTTTTTTTGCTTTTTGCTTTTAAGGAATATTTTTTCATATTATTTCTAATACAGACAAAAAAAGCAAGAAGATATTCGTTACCAGTAGGCGTCGTCTGCCTGTTTCTTGCAATTACATTTTAGACAGAAGTTTAAAAATAATTTTTGTACTTCATGTTTATATCTTTGATTTAAATATTTTGAAATATTTAACATTTTTCCTTTCCTTTTTCATTTGCACCCACGATTTTGACTGTAGAAATCTAAGAAAAAATTTTTTTTTGTTTTTTATGAATGATAGAGCTTTTTATTATTTGAAAATAGAAAAACTATAAAACATGCTGTTTGTGCAAAATATGTACACACATATTTATGCTATAAATTTTGAAAATTTATGCGCATTTTTTTCTGCAAATTTCACAATGCAAAATATTTTTATTTAGCAGAAATAATTTATCTATTATTTTCTGTTGATTTTTATCAAGTACTTTCACATTTCGAAATGCAATAATTTCAACTACAAAAAATATTGAAAATTTTGGATAAAAAATTAATTTGAATGAAATTTTTATTCTTTCATTTTGGATTCTGTACACAAAATGTAAAAACGTGAGCCTATTGTTTTCATCCGTCTATTACATTCTTCATACTCTAAGCCGTAATATGTAGACTTAATAAATTTTCACAGAAGATGTATTACTTTATCCGCTATAATAAAAAAATACTTAAAGTTAAAGGATGTTCCGTAAGTAATTTTGTTGTTATTTTTTTAACTTTAACATACAGACACGTAAAATTTGCACATTGTCAGTAAAATTAGACTAATTTTAATACACTGAACAATCATAACCGTTTCACAGTTTTTATTTTTCTTTGCATTTTTTACTTCTTATTCAGACGATAGCTGCTAAAAATTTAAAAAGAAGTACTGCTAAACAAATGCATTATATATTACAGGAATTTGATATTACATTTTTTATATATAAATTCTATCTTTGCTAGTTTTGCATTTCACACAGCTAAAACACTTCAAATATTTTGTTTAATTTAGCCTACTGCAGTGCCATCTGCATTAAAAAAAATGTTTATGTTGAAGGCTATAAAAAGTATGACTTGTAATTTTATTGTTAAGTTGTCTTCATATGTAATTTAATTAATGAAAGTGATTTTCCCATTTTATCTGCCTTGCTAAGCAGTTATAAAATCTTTTTTGAATCATAAAATTTAAATAAATTTTTTAGTTAAGAAATTATCCAAAAAATTGCTTGATTGTTTTCTTAGAAATCTAAGTGATATTAAACCAAAAAATCACAATTTGTTACTCCTTTGTAAATGTAAAAATTCCAAATTTTTTTGAACATATATGCAGATTTTTTTTTTACACTAAAATTATAAAAAAAAAATCCCTTCCCTTTTTTTTAAAGAAAAATCTGCATTAAAAATTGCAATTAATACATATGGAAAATATAAAAACATTCTTTAAATTATTTACACAATCAGACTTACTATAAGCATTCCAATAATGACCATTAAAGTCTAAACTCAATGCTAAAAAAAACACTCAATTAAGAAACAAGAATTCACTCATGAAAAATAAACACAAGCAACAACTTTTACAAATTTTAACAATTTGATTGTGTAAAAATAAACAAAAATTGCTAAAGAGAAAAGTAAAAACAAAACAAAACAAACCAAAAAAATGTAAACAAACACATACCCTTGCACAATATTTAAAACCTTTGACTCTCTTTCTCTCTCTCTCTCATTCTCGCTCATTCTTTCATAATATCGTAAACAGCGTTGCCACACAAGAAATTGACTTCCTACCAATCATTTTCAAAAATCCTACCAAAATCGTTCACAGCCTACCAAAAATTTAAAAATGCATTTCGTTCACATAAACCCTGTTATACTCACTTGGTTTTTTTCCCGTAATTGTGAGATGAAAGTTTGTCTTTTGGTGATTTTAAAATGGGTGTTATGATTTAAAATAGTTTTAGAGCATACTATGCAGAATGAACCCCCATCCCTTTCCAAGAGCTAATCAAATTCGCTCAACCATTCGGTTCTAAATTTTCTTTTGACTGTTTCTTTACAATGTTCACTAATAGTATTACATCATTTAAAAATGTTTAAAAACAAGAACTTTAAGAGTGGTTCTACCTGTTTGATGGAATGTCGTCTTCTGAAATTATATTATTTCATTTAATTTTGGAGTTTTTGATAAAAACCTGCATAAAAAAATACATGCAATATTAGTCAATATTTTGTAATTAATAGGTATATGTTTACAATTAAAAATGTAATTTACTTTTCCATTTTGTCCGTTAATTTTTTTAATACATACACTTGAAAATAAACCTTCACTCAAAAATATTTTTATTTTCAATTTCATAATATTGTTTACGTTTCTTAAACCAGAGATGGTTATAGCTTTAATCATCTCTATGCAAAAAAGCAGAGATGTTTTTTATTACATCTAAAACAGTTTTTGAAAACAGTGGTAACACTATTCAAAGTTATTGTTTATTTAATTCAAAGCTACATTTTTTTATTTTATGTTCTGAATTTTTAAGGTGAAAAATTTACTATTGCTTAAAAATTGCTAAAGAAGGAAAACCTACCAAAAACTTAAAAAAAATGCAACAAACCAACCAAACTACCAAACTGTTTTTTAAAAACGAAAAACTACCAAGTTTGGTCCGATTGGACCAAAGCGGCAACGCTGATCGTAAACTCTTTTTTCACTAGTGAATTTCAGTGTGCCCAGCGTTTGTTTATTACACAATGGTCATATGAATATTCCCTTCCCACAAAAATCAATTTTGTATTTCCTGACGAGGTAAATTTTCCTGAGAATATTACAAAATTAAAAATAATTGTTTTAAAAGAATAATGCACCTTTTACGCTAATAATTTTATTATATAAAATGCATTATGATTTAGAAACCGCTTAAATCAATCAAATTCTATGGAAATCTGTAATAGAGCCATAAACAAAAGTTTACGTTGCTCACAAGATTAGCATGGCTTAGGTATGATCACACGATATCACGCAATATATTAAAATGCTTAAACTATTTTCTAAAGATATTTTAAAAACATTTTTAACTGACTTAAAAACCCATTAGTTCCACACAATCATGCAAATTTTTTTCGCTTTTGTACGATCAGAAAATTAAAGTGTCACAAAAAATTTAATTTAATCAAAAAATTTTTTTCTTTAAGAGATCACAGAAATTAACCGAAAGGTAATAAATTGAAAAACCTTATTAAAAAAATTTTATTTTGATTAGTCAATGAATGCGGTAGCCGTGTGGTATGTAGTTACATTCTGTCGTGACTACATCTTGCGTCATTTTCTAGCTCAGTCTTTATTTTTGAAGACATGATGATGCCACCTGTTGATAACTTCATACCTTTGCCATCTTTTTGAACCAATTCTGCGGGTCCCAGTTTTAACAGCTCGTCAATTAAAGGTATTTAATCTAATTTAAAATAAATTAATCTGCTGCGCAGTAATATGAAGCTAGTTTGATGTGTGTGCACGTAAGTTTTTCTCTTTTCGTTTTAGGTTTAGTTTTTGATTTGATAACATTAGTTTCTTCATTTTTCGGAGCTTTTTGGGATTTGCCTGATTAATGGCTCTACTGATTTCCTATATTTCTTTAATTATGAACACCATTGCACTGGATAAAAAAAAATTTGCAAAGAACATAAAAATATTATGCGTCCTTCTTCTTCTCCTAACCAACTTTAAAATCAAGTGTGTTGGGATAAATTTGATGTGTGGCTGTGATAACCAAAAAAAAAATGTACTAATACATACATAAAATTTTATGTAACAGTTTGACGTTTCGCTATAGCGCTTGACAAGACGAGGAAGTAATTATAAGTCTGCCTATAATTCTAGCAGGCTTAAGACTTTTTTGATAGTTCTTTTTAGTTCAAACTAAAAAAACTAAGTTTCGTTCGCTTTAAAAATAATTCTTGCAAAACAAAAACGAATTCAAAAAAGTTTTTAACTATTTATCTATAACGTTTTAAAAGACACCCCTTAATTTCAAAACCCAAATGTTATATTTGTTGTTATAAAGAACGTAACAATACAGTTTCTCTGTAAATTTTATTCGTCTGTCTACAACTGTTCAATAGTATGTCCATATAGATCTATTTAAATGAACCTATGGGGCACCCTTTAATTTATCATTTGTTATTATAACGATCAAAGTAATCGACATTCTGTCTAATTTTCAAGCTTTTGTATACAACGATTCAAAAGATACGCCCACATAGGTCAATTTACGTCACCTATGGGGACACCCTTTAAGTTTATTTCTGTATTACTTTGTACTATTGGAAGCTATAGTGGTACGCAGTTTTATTTTTTTTTAATTTTAAAGTGGTGCCCCTTACGATCCATGATGCATGTAGAGCGGTAGAATGCTGAATACCTTTTTAGAAGACTGAAGTGAAGTAAACTGGACAAATTATAACATAACGAAAACAAGGGAAGCGTTCAAAAAGTCGTCTATTATTATAATGAAAAATGAAGAAGTTTTGGGAATGTTCTATAATTACAAAATACCGTACATTATCAGATTTGGTCCTTATTAAAAATGACATGTGTGTTCACAAAACAGAATTGTGTGCATTAACATAAAATGCAACATATATTTTTTAAAGAGTCTACCGATTTGATAGTCTTTTAAATATTTCATAAAACAATAATTTCCAAATGATCACAATGTGTTGGTGTGATACCTTTTTCTGCCATTTTTCAAGGCAGAATTCAATCAGATTATCTTGTAAATGAGTCGCTTGATTGTGTAGGATATTCAGAAATGGCTTAGTGTAATAAAGTCAAGAAGGTTTTTCAAATATATAAAAGATGGCTGTAACAGATTATTAGAGGTGTTAGCATCAACGAAGTATAAATCAGATATTTAAAGATTTTAGGATTGACTCGGGAGAGTTGTAGGCTGTAAAAGCTCCAATGCAATTCAAAATTACAAAGCAAACATAAATTTACAGTGATTAGTTTAACTTAAAAAAAAAAAAAACTAAGCCTTTACTACTACAATAATCCAAAATAAACTAAACGAGAGTTGTATAAAAAAAATTTATTGCAAATAAATTGTATTTTAAACACATTTATTCATTATTATTGCGCTTGATTTATTAATTATATTTCACTTTCCGTAAATTTATAGTATCATCTTCTATTGTACTAAATTGAAAAGAAAAAATGTGCAACGAATATAAAAATAAAATTTATTAAATTCTAATGAAAACAAAATTGGTCACACTGTTTGGGAGCAACAAGTTTGATAGCCGTATGTTCAGTGTGTTTTGCAGCGGCTGTCATAAAGAAAGCATCGACCGGCAAATATATTTGACACTTGCATACACGAACGAATATGAAATATCACTGTGTTAGTTTAAGAAGAGTTTATTTTTTTAATTTTAAAAGAGAGTGCGGAATAGAGCTGGAGAGTAATTGTTTTGAGTTCCCCCTTTTCAATTTAAGAATTTTACTTTTTTGTTATTGTTGGTGCTTTTTGTTGGCTCTTTTTTTTCTTGCTTAGCTTAGGCATTAAGTTAGCACTAACTGTTAGTAAAGACGATATTTATATTCTGTGAGTGTTGTGTGTTTGGAACATAATAAATGCGTTCATTGGGCTGTCATATGTAAAATTATTTTGGAGTTTTGGTCATTTCTTGTTATACAGTAATTGTGCAGTATTCGTTGAAGAGGCGCGAGCATTGGATGAAATTCGAATAAATCTTTCGTGTAAAATTTTGATAATTTTTTTTTTTTTTAATTTTGTATGTTTTAAAATAAAATTATAAATTTTTTTTAAATAATAAGTGGCAAAAAAATGGAAAATTTATAAAATTCTTAGAGTAAAAAAAATGAAAACAAAAAAATTTAAATGTTACAATTAATCTTTTTTTAATTTAAAATTATTAATAAATTAATAACTTTGTGTAATATAGTGGAAATAAAAATATTTTCTTTTTAATTTTTAAATTGCTTAAAAATAATATTTTTGTCACATTTTTTAACGTTCAGTAAAAAACGTGATACAAATTAACCGCATGAACCAAAAAGAAAAAAAATTTATAAAAGTTTTCATCTAAGTAAAGGTGTAAAAATTAAGAATGTCAAGACAAAAATTGTTCCAGAATTATTATTTGAAAAAAAAAAATATAATTCAACAACTGAACTTAGAAAAAAATTACAAGAAATATCTGAAAAAAAATTAAAAGAAAACAAATAAAATAAATATTTTTTAATAATTAATTAAGTGCTAAATAAACAACAATTCAAAAATACATTTTTAAAATTAAGAAAAAAAAGAAAAAAAAACGTTTTATAACCACAAATAAATTAAATATTTGGTTTTCGATGGCAAATTACTTAAAGTATTTATAAGCATTAATTGTATTAAATAAAATGTGGTAAAAATGGTGTAAAATATTTTTCTGTAAATATTTACAGAGTTAATTAAAAAGTATCTTTAAAATCACACGTAAGAGTAATTAATTAGATGGACAAATATATTGAAGATTTCATTAGCATTTCATTATAAATAATGCTAATTAATTTTTTAGCATTATCATTATTTTCGCTTATGGTAATGCTTTTTAGTGAAAAGGTTTCATTGATAATTATATAAAAATTGAAATTATTATCATTAACTAATGATTGAATGGTTTCAAATTATTATAAATAATTAATGATTTCCTCGGCATTGTACACTAAATACACAACTTAAAGTATAATAGAGCACTATTTTAAAACGACTTTTAGATCAGAAAAATTTGATCATATATAAACACTGTGGAAACATATTTTAGTTTTCGTGTAAATTATATCTGCAAGCTGGGATGTTAGGTGACTTTAATGTCAGGCATTAACTTTTACACCTATCTCACATAAAAAAGATAATTTATTAAAATTTTTAAATAAAGATTTAGCTACAAGAGTGTTAAGACGTATTTATTTTCTGCATAGATTTTTTGTTTCTACGATCAACAATTTGTGTTTCAAAAAAAGAAATTATTTTTGAATCAATTGTAATTAGTACTTAAATGGTTTCATTAAAATTTCATTACTATTTATAACAACAATTATAATTGAAATAAAATCATTAGCATTAAATGGTAATTTAATTTTTTTTAAATATCATAATTGCAAACAATGCCAATTAAAGGTCACTGGTAATGAAAAAATATATTATTAATATTTTTTTTTATTTATAAGTGTTCATCTTCTGATACGAGTAATACGATTGCACAGAAAACTGAAATATTATGATCATTTTTTAACACTCTTTTTATAATTTTCATTTCAAACTTCATGAATATAAGAAACGTGTTAACATTCAAAAAATACTTTGAGAACGATAAGTTTTATAAAAAGAAATCTCATATTTATCTTAATAAACACTGTGTTTTATAATTTAATAAAACTATTGCGACAAATGCTATCATTTGTGTCTTTAAAATGAAAAAATCTCATGTTACAAATCGCTGCCTTTTAAATAAAATACACCTTAATTGCAAATCTTTAGGTCTATTTCGTACAACCTTCTGCTCATTCTGCATAGCTATTTTAGCATCTGGATATTATAACAAAAATAAAATACATTTTAGGAATTTTCAAAATGTGGCTTAAAATATTTTTCAACCAGGTTAATATCTTAGTTCTTAAACAGCTTTGTATCTAGAAGATATAAATCGTATTACTTAATAGATATTATGTCCTTAAAGGTACGATCAGATTAGTTAAATATTTAACCAATAAAACATAACCAATATTTTTACAGATGTTTATCCAGTATTTCCTAACATTACCATTGCAAATGAAAATTTTTCATATTGTTACGTTTTTTTTCCCTTTTTAGACAAACGTAGGGATTCTTTTGATTGCAAATACCACCGTGGTTCATTATAATTCTTTATTTTTGCTTTGTAGCGTTATTTGGCTATACTTATTGATCCCACGATCTTGTGAATCCTATAGTCTTGTATTTACTAAACATGCGTTAGTACTACAAACGCAGCCATTCACGCTACACAATTGTATTACTCCGGCGAGACATGAACTACTCGATGCCTTGTTTAATAACCTTACCCACAAGTAGACAACTCCACTACGCCTTATATTTAACCCTTTCGGGACTACTGGGATAATACGTCCCAGCAATTTTCAAACTATCTTTTTTCTTTATTTTCAACGCAATTGCCAGGGAGGTAGAACTGCCAAACGTCCAAAAACGGATAGCATTAATATTGGAGACCACTTGCCAGTAGAGCAAGAGAAGCGTTGTCGCTGTGTCCGCTGTTCTTCACTTGGCATAGAAAAGCGAAGAAAGATGATATGCTCAGGTTGTAACAACGCTTTATGTTACAAGTGTCTTGGGCCATACCACAAATAAATACCTAATTGCATTCCTAAAATGTTAAAAATAAATGTAAACTTTTATCTAAATCTAATAATATTTATATTTTAATTATCTTTTTAATTTCGAATCGCTCTTCGAGAACACTGATTGGGATTTTATGTCCCATGAAAATACTTGTTGGGATTATATATCCCAGGATAAGAGGACGTATTTAAAATTTTTAAGTATGGAGAACATAATACTTTTATCATACCTTTTAGAATGTGAAAAAATTTTACCATACATAATTTGGTTTTCAAAATAAAACTCCGTCCCGAAAGGGCTAAGCCAGTCATCCGCTTTATCTAACAGCCACAACACATGTCTGCCATACACTGTTGTTATGCTGTTACACTTTCCTGTGTTCGGGAGGTTTGTTCTGCTGCTTCCTTATCTTTAAGTGTATTGTAACAATTATTATTTTCTGTTCTACGGATGTCCGAAAGTAGGCTCCAACTCATGGTCTTCTGTTTTACAGCACGCTCCTCAACCAATGCAGCCGCTGAGGTTTCTCAGCTTTTGTTAACTAATTGTGGTACTATTCTAAACACAAACCATTAGTGGATGTAACTTGTTTTTGTGGAAGAAATATTCTTAAGCATATAGATAATTATATCACCACGCTCATACGGACAACAACAGGGGTTGCCAGATTATATTTTCGTAACAATAAAATAATTGTAATATATATTACTATTTATACTGAGTAGAATTTTTTATTTCTTAATAAGTTTTTGAGAAGGACAAAAATTTTTAGCATAATATAGTGGTTAGTTACGCCTTTTTAGTATCTTAAGTTTTATAAAAGATTTTTTATTTTTTTTTTTAATAAAAATATCTATAAAAAAGAAGCGAGTTAACAAATAATTAAATAATCAATAATTAAAATAAATTTGCCTAACAATACGAAAGTTTAAAAAATACTACATTTTAAATGGTATAGACGTCATAAATATTTGCATATCCCTCGAATATTAGCATTTTAAAGTCATAAAAAATAACAAAACTATTTTCAGAATAACAATAAAAAATTATTGAATTGTAATTATTCATACCACATAATGTTATAGATACATTATTTGTGAACGGTATACAAAAACAAAAATGCACAAGTAGTTTTTATATGGGCAATTCCATAATTATGTCAAACCTCCCTAGAAAACCCCTTTTTAACCTACAACACCATATAAAATATTCAAAAGCAAAAAAGACAGTTTAAATTGATTATTGAGCCACTCAATTCTAGTATTTTTAACATTGCATGATAAAACAACAACAATATAGTAGTAGATTCGTGGGAAAGGAGAAAGTATAGAATTCGATTAGTAGAATTATTTCATTTGCCTTTGATCGTACTCACATATATAATGAAAATAGTATTTGTTTACATCATTTTTATTTCAAAATGAAAGTTCAAAGCAAAACTTGTTCGTACAAAGTGTCAAGATTGATATCAGTGATGGAAAAGTTGTTACGATCGTACTTTTTTTGATACTATTTGATTTGAAAAAGTACTGTGTTACTCCTCTGTAACATTTGATACTCTCAGTGATACGTCTACAATTTAATACCATTGATTTTCTTAAATTAATCTGTTTTAGCATTTCCCCTTCATCACTTATGTATATTTTACGAATATTGCAACTGTAGTTTTACAATGTATATAAGGTAGCTGCAAAAAAACAGTTGTTATGTTTTTTGTGTTTCTTTTGATAGAATTTTCAATATTAATACAAACAAGTAAGAGTGCTATATTCGGCTATGCCGAATCTTATATTTCCTTCACCATCTATGTTAGTCTAGTTTAGTGAAGTAACTCCAATCAAAAAAGCAAATATTAGGGTGACAGAGAATTAAAAAATAATAAAATTTAGTACTGCATTTTAGTGATGGGAAATGACATTTTCATTTGGTGTAGATTTGGGCTTATTTGACTTTAATGTGATAAAGGAAGTTTTTTTTTTTTGGAAATGGTCTTAAAATGTAAAAGAAAATTGCTTTTGAAATAAGTCCTAATCCATTCTATTTGCGCTATTTATCTAGGGACTATTTCAGTTTAAATATACCTAAAAAAGTACAAAATAAATTTAAAAAATTTGTTGCGTATTTGTAGGTAAAAAAAAACTTTTTATATATTGATTTATGGTTTTACTTAACTTTTCTTTTTCATAAAGATTTTTTGCTGTTTAATAAAAATTAAAAAAAAAATTAACGATTTGTTACTCTTGAGGTTAAAAAAGTACTCTCAAAAAATTTTTTGATACTGAAATGCAAATATCATTTCCCATCACTGATTGATATTAAGTTTCATTTATTATAAAATCATTCACAGTTTGTTTTTACTTGAATACAATGGATTATAAAGAAAAACTGTTTCGCATAATAAACAAAAAAAATTTAGAAGACAAAATCCCTCATACATTGTACCAAAAATCATTTCCGTTGTGTATCATGTACGATATATCTGTATTTGACTCGATATTTGAACCTTCTTTTTAAAATAGAACCATTTAAATGGAGCATTTATATTTTACGGATACTTCTTTATTTGCAAAATTAATTCCACTGCATAATCATACAAACGTATAGAGCGGTGATATGGAAATACCCATATCTATTTGGAAAATATAAGTTTATGAACAATCTAATTTCATGCTATTTATCTCTTTGTGTTAAGTGAAATAGAATGTTAATTATTAAGTGTACAACTATTAAAGATTGTAGCAAAATATTTCATATGACAATAAAAAATCAATAATTTATGACATAAAAACATTCTCTAGTTAAAAAATTATAATAACCAAATAATTAAATATTAAGTAATGGAAAATTGAAAATAACATTTGTTTGTTTTTTCTTATATAACAGAAAAAAATCATAGTTAATTTCTTCTAAAAAGAATTGAAAAGAAAGAAGTATGAAATCTAGAGTTTGTCCTGTAGTCAAAATTCGACCAAGTTTATTATGTTTTAAATAAATGTGTATTTTTTGCACGTGTTTATTTCTTAAATACTGAACTGATTTAAATGGAATAAAGACGCTGCACTAACGCTTGACAATATCTAAAAATGTGTGAAAAAAGAAACAAATCGATTGACAAACAGAGGGGAAAACATATCTTTTGCCTGTTTATATATAGATTAGGTATATTTATTACTTTATAGCCACAAGATACTTAAATATCCTACAAATATCAAAACATTTGAAAAATTAGAAGCATCTTAAAAAAACAAACACAAGTAATAGCTGGGTGTGAAAAAAATCCATTTAAAAAAATATCTGAAAAAGGTGCTTAAAAAATAAACTTAAAATTATTTTAAATACTGTAACATATCGTCACTAAAAATGAAAAACGATTTAAAGATCAAAAGGTCGGAAATTTTTGCTTTAATGCAGGAAAATACATTATCATTTAATACACAAAAATTGTGTGAAAAAATTTGCTGGTTATATGATTTTTTGTTTCAGCTAACGATATGAAAAAATTTATAAAAAAAAACAAACAACAAAATTTACAAAATATACATATATATATAATTTATGAACACAATAAAAAAAATTAAAAATTCTATAAAATACAGCAGAACTTAAATCTAAAACTGACCAAAAAATTTAAAAAAATATTTAAAAACTGCAAAAATTTTGTTTTAAAAAAACAAAAGTGTCTTCAAATCTCTCTCGTTGTATGTTGTTTTAATACTGTTTTATTCTAAGATATATGTTTTTACATTTTATATACAAAATTCACGAGAAAAATCGACTTACACTTTTTTTTTATTAGTTACACAGTTCTCCATTTCAGCTAACGATATGCAGACATTTTTAAAAAAACAAGCTTTGTAGTTTTCCATGCTCAAAATAATACATTTTATACAAATATGATGATCAAAATATAACAAGAATATCTATCCATAAGATGCAAAAGTATCTTAAATCTAGAAGAGTGACAAAAAAGTACAAAAAAAATTTAAAATCTGAGATTTTTTAAGATTTCAAAATTATTTTCAATTTATCTAAAAACCGTAAGTTTGTTTAGATATTATCTTATATTTTTCATGCCGTTATAGTTTTAAGATACTTTTGTATCTTTCAGAAATTTTAGCAGCTATGAAGTTGAAAAAAAAATTTTATAGGTTTACATGTATTCTAAATGCAATTAATTATGTTATTCAAAAATTTCGTCATTATCTTTAGAACACAAAAGTATCTAAAATATACATAATTATCTTATGTAGTTGAGCGTTTCTATAATTTTTATAAAAAATAAAAAATATAAATATTTAAAGGCAATTGCTTCCAAGGTTGCGAGCCTAAAGGGTAAAAAGTTATTTATTTTGTTATGGCTTTTATAAGCCGTTATCTGTGGAACTGGAATAATTGAAAATTTCCATAAAAAGTGTTACTACGGCTGCAACTGCAGATTTAACAGCAGTTAATAAAATATAGGGTGTCCCAATAGCAATTTTTTTTCAAGTATATTATCTTTAAAACCGTTTTAGACAGACACTCACAATTTACGCAGAGCATGTAGTACTTTTTTCAAGTACAATGAAAAGTTCAAAAATATGTAATAAAAAAAATTAAAGGGTGAACCATATAACATATGACTTAAATTAATAATTTGAATAACATAAGTTACACCTTTGAAAAATAAACATCGTGTGCAGCCTTTATAATAACGGGTATCAAAAAGGAAACTAAAAATTATAGGGTGTGCCTTTAGCTTAACTCATTTTAACGACAACTCTCAACTTTACAAAAAAAAATTTTGCGCCTTTTAAAATTTTAATTGATTCAATTATTTATTTAATTAGAAAATTGTTTTTTTTTTTCATTAAATATATTAAAATTTTAATTGATTCCATTATTTATTTAATTGGAAAATTAATTACTCATTTTTTAATTAAATATGTAATTGATTTAATTAATTATTTATTTAGAAAATTTTATGTATGTTTTTTTAATTAACTTTGTAATTGAATCAATTAAGAATTTAATTAAACTTCAATCTGTAAACAAATAAGAGAGGCTCTTATTAGCAGCAGACACTCTAAATTTTCAACAAGAAGTTAAATATTAAAGGGTGATATGAGGCCAAATCGTGCTTTGCGGATTTATTTTGAAAGAGGTGTAAGTGCTTCAACAGTAATTATGATTAGCTCATCTATCGCTTAGTGTATACCTTGATTTATCTAAATTGGACGTCATTAACAAAGATGTAACAAAAGGCTTGATCATTAGATCTTCAGTTTACAACTAATGATTGATCTTAAGATATTTATTTACAATTTTATTCCTTGTCTCAGCTTAGATACACAAATATCTCTTTAGTTACAAATTATTCAATAAATGTTTTTGGTATTATCTTTGCTTTATTTATTTTAATATTAAGTTTTTCCAATAAAAACATTCTTGATAAACTTTTAATTTTTTTTTTTTTAAAGAAAAGATGTTTATTTGCGAAAAAAAATTAGATACTTTTGTATCTTTTTTATTATATTCCCTTATGATTGCCTTTCGTAATGAAAACGAGTTATAAGTGGCAAATTTGAATGCCATCAACACCTTTAGTAATCAGATATACATTTGTCACAAAATACATTTAATTTAGAAAAATAAAATTTTTTCCATTAAACTGTAAATTAAACGGTAATCGTTTGCTGTAAAAAATAAAAATTGCTAGAAAAAATATCAAATAACGAATTTAAAAGCATAACGAAAATTCATTCAAAACTTGAAAAAAAAACATCTGATACTAATAAAAATAATTGACTCCCTTGAAATTTAAATCTTTTGTTTTTTTTTTTTTTTGTACAATTTCATTAAAATAGTGACAATAATAAACTTCATGAAGCAATCAAAGAAAAAAATGCCTTCTTAACCTCGTTACTTTAAAGACATTCCTTGTTTTTTTTTTTGTTTTCATTGGTAATATTTTTCTCATATTTACTTACATATTTATCTTTTATGCATTTATCTGGTGTATAAATTTTCAAGTTTTACTTTTAAAGACAGACAAAGCAACCGATCTTGATAATGATAAAGTACAAAAACAAATATATGTTTAAGGAAAAAAAAAAAAAAAAACAAACAAATGTAAAAAATAAACAGAAAAAAATAACGCTTTAAAAAATTCAACAAGAATCTGACAATTTTTTTTTTAACACAAAAAAAAACGGAACCTTTAATGTACTCATAGCTGTAACATGAATCATATAGACACGCTGTGCTTTTGTGTATAAAACAATAAGAAGTTTTACATGATAAAGTTATATTATGCGATGATATTTTTTTTTTTTATAAAAAATAACTCAAGGTTTTTGCTTACTCTAATGGAAACTGTTTGAGAATTTTAGGATGGGTTTAGTGACGACATATATGTATGTACGTTTATTTAACAAGGTATAAACTGTCAATGGAGATGACAGATTTTAAGACATTTTAAAACATTTTGTTTTAGGACTTTTATAGTTGTGGCTTCTAATATTAAAATAAAAATACTCTCAGTAATTTTTTTCCTTCTCTCTCAGTCTCCCACAAGGTTTTAGGAAACCTTAATTATTTTTAGGTTGTGCCAAAACAAAGCAGTTTGAATATTTTCAAGTGCTTTCAATTTTAAAATTCCCAATCTGTCAAGCTTTTCCTTAAATTAAAAAAGAAGGAAAAGTCGCTGAAAAATGAACCGAAATACAAAACGTAAGTAATTGGTCCTAAAAACCAGTCTTGGTCTCTAGATCAAGATTGAACTAATTTTAAGGGTTCCGTACACAAACTGTTGAAAGGTAACCCTATTGCTTCGACTACAATGTCATTCAAAGTCCTCTATTTCTGGTATCGTAATAGTCACACTTTTAAAATTTTTACAGAAAGTGTATTGCTGTAGCATCAAAATTTCAAAAAATTAAAGGGTGTTCCGAACGTGATGCAGACACTAATAGTTTCAATATTTCTATGCCAGCAATAAATAAAACAAGTACAAAAAATTTTAATTAAAAATAAAACTTAATTATAAAGGGTGTTACTTTAGATTTTTCGCCGCAGTAGGCACATATTTATAACTCCCTTCGTGAGTCGTTTCTGTAACTAAAATGGGAAATTTCTCACACTAAAAAATATTGAAATCATTTCGTTTTGCTTAGGGTGAGCTAAAATTAATAGTCTTTTTTATAATATGAAATAATTGAAACATTCATGAATTACTGTAGCTCACTGTGTGTAAACTGATAACTGCAATATTTTCATGTGAGAAAATTCTCACTTTATTTGCAGAAACGAGGGCTAATCTTATATTTTACATTGAATTTCGTAGTATCAAGTCTACACTCGGTATTTCCTTTGTTGACCGAAAACTGTACCACGTTTCCGTAACTAAGGTGAGAAATTTCTCACATAAACATATTGCAGTCATTTTGTTTTATTTAGGGTGAGGTAAAATTATTAGTCTTCTTTATAATATAAAATAATAAAACATTTACGAATTACTCTAGCTGACTGTGTGTAAATTGTCAACCGCAATATTTTCATGTGAAAATTGACTCACATTAGTTACAGAAACGAAGGCAGATCTTGTATTTTACATTGAATTTCTTAGTATCAAGTATACACTCGGTAACTCCTTTTTTGACCGAAAACTGTACTACGTTTCTGTACCTATAGTGAGAAATTACGCACATAAAAATATATTAGTCATTATGTTTTACTTAGGGTAAGCTAAAATTAATATAGTCTTTTTTTTAATATGAAATAATAAAAACATTCTTGAATTATTGTAGCTCACTGCGTGTAAACTGATAACTGCAATATTTTCATGTGAGAAATTTCTCATATTAGTTACAGAAACGAGGGCAGATCTTGTATTTTCCCTTTTTTTTAAGAATAACTCTCTCAATTAGATGAGTTTAATGAGCTCCAACTGTTGTACATGTACGGCTTCAAGTGCAGAAGGAATTAGAACTAGTGCAAATGTTTCATATATAATTCCAGTTTAAGTTGGGTTTAATCCTCTTTTTTAATAGTAAACGAATAAATTGTTAACAAATTTCAAAGTCTTCTTCCAAAAGATCTACAAGGAACCCTTTTTTTATTTCTTATTATTATTATTGCTCAGCTTCAAATCGTTATTTCCGAAAAATTACATCAAGTCTTTTTAGAGAACCCTACAGGTTTTTTAATTATTCTGGTTTCAGCTTCCAATAAATATATACTAAAACCATTTGGCAGCCTATTTCCATTCCTCAAAATTTTTCGTATGTTTATATCTTCGTATTAAGAATTAATACTATGTCCGAAGGACCATTTCAAAACTGTGTAAAAGGTTTAAAATATCATTGTGTAATTTCAGTTGCAAAACTTTCTTTATACAATTATTTTATTTTTTTATATTACGGCAAATCAGTTGTTGTATCAAACTTAGGCTCAAGTGAAAAAATAATTACACAACAAATTTCGTTTTGTTTTTAAATTTTAGGTCAACAGTTTTTATCCCTATAAGCAGAATTAAGCAAATTAAGTATATAAAACAAAAACAATAGTAAAAAAAATTAAATACAAAAATTTTTTACAATAAAATATTGTATTTAATGGCGTTTAAATGAAGAATAAAAATATTTGTTTGCTTATGAATGCATTTTTTTAAATAAAATTTAGCTCAAAATAAACAGCCGAACAGACTAATGAGTTTTATGCAAAATAAAAAAAATGCTAAATTAACAAATTGGCATTGTTGGTTTGTTAAGTCTGCAATGCAAATGTAATAAGATGCGATTTTTATTAAACAAAAAATTTTTTAAAGTTTCCATTTTTTATATTATTATTTTAAAATCAAAATGCGTTTCACTTCTCATAAAAAATTAATTGTATTGGATTTTGTTAAATGCTTACATTTGCGACGCAAATCTGTTGGATTTTAGGAGTAATTTATGCTTGCGCTTGTAATCTAGGTCTCATTAGTGCATGTGTTTAATTACCGACTTATTGCTTTGTGTAATTAGAATTTCGAACCCTGGCTACTGACCTGCAAAAATTCAAAATGCAGGAGAGTTTAAGCCTGATCCCTGACTTCTCCTTTACTTCTCTTAAGATTTTAAGGAATTATTTTAAAACAACTAAATTATGAAATATTTAAAAAAGAACTAAATGAAATTTTGCTATAAAATCTGTTGAATTTTTTTTTATCAAAAGTCTTAGTTTAAAAATTGTTAGTAACGTTAGAAACTTGAAATATAAATAGAATTTTTACTAAATTAAAAAGTTTTACATATTCAGTAAACGACGTGATGTTTATAGCCTTTAATTTCTTTCTTGTTTTATTTGTATTGATCATCTTTGAATTATCTCACAGAGAAAAAGACGCCATAAGCATTTACTTAAAAAATTTTTAAATATTTTTTATAAACGTTCAATCAATAAATTACCGTGAGACAATCCGTAATTTTTGATTGCTAAATACTAATTTATTTAAATAAATAAATCCCATAAATGTCTGGTTTTATTTTTGAGCACTGATCGGCACGAAGAGACTTTTGTGATATAAAGTGAATAGCCGTTAGCAGTAACTAGGCCTTCGTTTTAATAAAAAAAAAAATAAACAAAATTTTAGCGCCATGCATGGACACACTGCATTATATTTTAACTGCATTCAAAATAGCAGTATCCAATAACTTTTTTCAGATAACGAAAGTTAATTTGCTTTCACACTAAATTTTTACCAATTACTAAGCAAATGCATTAACCAGTAAATTTTTACTGATACTGCAATTTATTTTTATAATCAGTAAATTTTTACTGATTGCTGAAATTGAATGCAATTTTTTCTGGAAAGTTTTTATTGGTAATTTTTTATTGGTAATGAAAATTAAATTGAAGCATCAGGCAAATGGTACTGAATACTTAAAAAATTCTCAGTAAAAATAAATCAGTAAAAATTTACTGATACTGCAAAACACAAAAAGAAACCTGGAACTAAAAATCTCTAACCAAAGTTTTTATATTTTTGCGTTATTTTTATCAAAATGCTTCTGAATACTGATCGTAAATAACAATAAAATTTATTTGCGCTTTAAATAAACTTTAATATTATTCATACTTGTCAACAATGACAATAATGATGATGGCATTGTCAGCAATTTAAATCATCATTCAAAATTGTTTGAATACTTTACAATCTATTGCATATTTTAGAGACGACAAGTGTTTGTCACTAAGTCTAAATGTGATGGGAATAGAATCTTAAATAAAATATTTTTTTTTCATATTTAAATTAAATTCTAAAAGATTATTATGTTTTTTATAGCAATTGCATTTTAATAAAGATTAGATTTGTTGTAACATTAAATTAATTTTAATGACTTGCTTGTCGCAAAATTCAAAAGAGATTAACGTAATAAATCAAGATGTTAATCATTATAAAAAATGTAACATTATAAATCTTTAGAGGCGAAAAACAAAACATTTTAATTTAAATATTTCTTTTAGAATATTAATTAAGGATTTGATCAGCTTATCAGCTTCAGGAAAATTTACATAAAGTGGCGTCTAGGAAATAGACAAAATAACTGCTTTCTAATTTATTAATAATTATGACATATTTGTGTTGCAAACGGAAGTTTGTTTATAAATTCGAGTAATATTTTTGTTATGATAAATTTACTTTATTTCAATTTTGTGTTGACCTTTTATAGGCAGCAAAGTATTTATTTTTAGCGTGTTCCTGGACGTGAAAACTGCCATTAAAGGGAACTTTTCCGATTATAAAATTGCTATACTCTTTTTCATTCTAATTTTTAGTGTGCCAAAGGGTAAAAATGTAACCCTATTGTTTTTCCTACATTGTTTGTTCCACCTTCATAATCTGCCATCTATCATTGGAACTGTAATAAGTAGACCGTAAAGGAAATTAAAAAAATTAAAAGGTGTTGCGAAAGTGACTTGATATTAATAAAAATATTTTTATTTTTGAACTGTAATATGCAGACACGTCGAAATTATACATCGTCAGTAAATCTGTGTCCACTTAAGCAAAAAGTAAAAAAAAAAATAGTTAAAGGGTGTCCCAATAGATACGTGATTTTAACTTGTTTTTTAATTACAGCTGGCAGACTCTTTAAACTCAAGTACTATTTATAAATAACAATTATAAATTAAACTAAAATATAAAGGGTGTGCCTGTAGTAATCTGTTTTTAATATACATGGCCCAAGTTTTTCAACCATAATAGGCAGACATAATTTAAACAGAGTGTGTACCAATAAATTCGTTATAAAAATAAGTGTAAATAAATAATTGAAATATTAAAGGGTGTCTCCAGAGAGGTCGCGAGCTTGGCGAATATTTCCTTATCATTTAAACCGTTTTAGAAAAACACTTGAAATAATAGTATTTAATGTTATGTCTGCTATCTATCACGTATATGATCCAATCTTTTAAATACTTATAAAAACATAAAATTAAAAATTAAAGGGTGACCCATGCATGATAGGAAACATTTAACCTGTGACTGCAGCCAGCATTAGATTCATTTTTTTAATTTTTTTTTTATTGTTCTTAATAAGTGTTAAGTGGTTTCGGGTTGTTTTTGTTTTTAATCTTATAAAAATGTTATAATTTTTTTTTAATTTTAATAAATTTAAGTTTAAAAGAATCTTTTTGTTTACTTTATATTGCCATATATGACACGCGAAAATATTTAAAATTCTTAATCATACTTAAAACTGAAGCCAATGAAAGTACGCATCAGTAGTCTTGGCAACACCCTCGTACCTCTTAAAAATGTTTAGTTGTTAACAATTCCATAAAATAAATTTTCCATAAAAAATAAATACAACACATGTGTTCTTTTTCGAAAATTAGAGAAAAAATAATTTTAAATAATAAAGAGCTATTAAACTATTAATTAAAACCCAAAATTTCTCATTTTCAATTGTTTTATTTTTATAATTCTTTTTTTTTTCACATGATATAAAACATGTGGCATAAAGTTTTATCGATAAATAGTTCATATTTTCTCAGTCGTAAAAATAAAAAAATAAAAAAACAATGTAAAATTTATAATATTAAATACACAAACGAACAAGTAAAATTTGTAAACCATAAAATGAGAGCAAAATTTATGGGCCGGCCAACAACAACAAAATAAAATTAATTCCACAAAACAATAACAACAATTAATTAAACAAAAAGTTACAGATTTTGAACAAAATATTATGTAAATAAAGCATAAATTTAAATAAAAACCCTCCAGCTGATTTTAAAACAAGTATTTCCGTTTTTTAACAAAAAAAAAATATTTAAATTTCTACAGGGGGTCAACCAAATTTCATTTTTAAATAACGAAAATTACATCCGGAATCAATAAAAACTGATAAAAAAAACAATAAGTTACAAATCTAACAAGTTGTCAATTATTTTCAAAAAACGAAAAAAAAGAAAAGAAATTTCACACACAGCAATACAAACAAAATAAACAGTGAGTAAAAAACCACTGGCTGTTTTTTTTTTTTTTTTTTTTTTGTTATAGATAATGATACTCTTGCTAGGGTAGGCATACACAAAAACAAACAGATGGACAAGCAAACCCTAAATCGTACATAACATATGCAACAAAATGATAAAGTGAATTAATTTTGTTCCATAAAAGCAGCAGTATAAAAAATTTTTTTTTTGGATTCTAAAAATAAAAATAAAATCGAAAGTTTTAAATAGAAGATGTAACTAATTGAAAAAAATGCGACTCTTCTATTAATTTTATAAAAAAAAAATACGTTGTTTTAAGATGTCGAAAAATCTTGCACAAAAATTCACTCTCATTTAGTAAATAACTTTTTATTATTATTTTTTTTTTTTTTGCGATAAAAATAAATGACTTACTTGTGTGACAGTGTAGCTTCGGCTGTGTGGCACCGTCCTGTTGAAACCAAATGTTGCAACTATGCTCCTCTTCAATTTTTGTGAACAAAAATTCGTTCAACTTTGCGATTGACTGTAACGGCCACTGCTTGCTCATTCTCAAAGAAAAGTGGCCCAATTATGCCTCTGGACCAAAATCCGCACCAAGCAGTGACTCGTTTTGGATGCACCGGCTTTTCAACGTATGCATGCGGGTTTTCTGTGCCCCAAATGCGACAATTTTGCTTGTTTACATACCCGCCAAGATAAAAATGAGCTTCATCTGAAAAGATGATTTTTTTTTGGCAAAATTTTCAAAGTAATATCGCAATATTTTCTAGCGTTGTTCAAGTGTATACACAACAATATTCGTTCAGCAGAAGGGCGACACTAATTATCTGTCAAATCAGACTTGAGCTAAGTGTTACCATTCACGAAATAAGCACTAGTTGAAAAAAAAACGTTAGATAGCAGACTCTATAGATGAAACTAATTATTTGTTACTCTTCAATCCTTATTGCAATTATAAAAATTTACTTTCAGCGATAGATTATTGATCGTTCATTAAACGAACTAAATTAATATATGTCAGCGCATTTAGGACCGGGGCACATAGAATCCGTTATACCCCAGCTAAAAATTAGACTTTACCTTAAAAAGTACTTGCCATATAATGACTTACTTTAGTGACTGCCACATTTTGTTACTCGCTTCCAAACCACCTTACATCAGTTCGCAAAAAAGGAAGTAGAAATTGAACTAGTTCTTTAAGTTAAAAGAGAATACCTTGAAATACTTACCAATGATCATCATTATTTTCTGCAGTAATTTATGTAATCGATTCTTAGTAATTGTTAATAAAACTCTCATACCTTGTTAAAATCATTAGGTTGGAAAGTCCTTTCACGAAAAAGTCTTAATTCTACACTCGATTGCCTTTTTAAAAATTTTTTGTTGGGACGTTATAATTTGTCTTTTTTAACTGACATGTTTTCTTAATTAGTACGTCTCCATTAACGTAAAGTACGACAATGTAATACTTTTAACTTATGACGTACGTTAAATACTTTGACCGCTTTCAGTTACTGCTTCTTCTTGTTTTGTTTTCCTTCTTGCTGTGTTTTAATGATTTTTGGTCCATTAACAAAGAACTCATTGCGACAAACTCATCCGTCGTTACTTTATTATCAGTTGATTACGTGAAAGTATAACGTATGTCAGATTATATGTGCCCCCGTCTTTAAAAAACCCGATCCGCAATTTTATAAATTTTCGCGGAAGCATGAAATATCAAAAATTCAAAATATAAATATTATTACGTTTTTCCCTTTTTAGACAAACGTACGGATTCTTTTGATAACAAATACCACTGTGCCTCATTATAAATTCCGTGTTCTTACTTTATGGCTTTCTTCTGCCTATACTTCTTGATTCTACCGGTCTTGTGAATCCTTGGTCTCGTATTTACTAAACATGCGTTATTATTACAAACGCAGCCATTCACGCTACACTACTGTGTTACTCCGGCGAGACATGAACTACTCGATGCCTTGTTTACTAACCTTAACCAGCCACAGACATCTCCACTACTCCTTTTATCCAAGCCAGTCATCCCCTTTAATCCAATAGCCACAACTCACATCTGTCATACACTGTTGTTATGCTGTTACACTTGCCTCTGTTAACCGCTACCGTTCTTACTTTTTATTATAAAGGGTTTCTTGACAATTACCTTTAACTCTTATAATAAATTGCGACGTCTCCACTAAATTATCTGCCATGGCTTCACACAATAATAGTCTTTTGCCTCTCGGGAGGTTTATACTGCTTCTTCTTAATTTTTAATTGCATTTTAACAATTATTTTTTTTCCGTTCTACAAATGCCCGAAGGTGGCTTCGCACTCATGATCTTCTGTTTTACAGCAAGCACCTCTACCAACGCAGCTACTGAGCTTTCCCAGCTTTTGTTAGCTAATTGTGGTACTTTTCTAAACACACACCATTAGCTGAAGTAACTTATTCACACGCTCATATGGAAACAACAACAGGGGTTGCCAGATTTTATTTTTATAACAATTTATTAAGAATCCTCCAGTTAATATTTGTATTACAGGGTGCACGTTATAAGGTGAAATTTAATTTGTTTAAAATTTTTCCAAAAAAATATTTATTTCTTTTTATCTATTTTCACTCTATTGCTGAAATTTTAATATTTTTAGTCAATTAGTTTTAAGTGCCATTAAAATTTTTCTTATTCGTTAGTTTACGATCATCTGGGAATTTTAATTTTAATGGGCTTCTTCAAGTTTTTTGCTTCTACTTGTTTGATTCTGTGAAAATCGCTTAAAATTATTTAAGTTGTGCTGTAGAATGTCAACTGGAAATTGGGTGATATTAATGTGGACAAACTGAATCGTATAACTTTTCCCCATTATTTTTCTTTTTATAAAATTATTTGAAGTCGAAAGGTTTCTCCACAAATCTCCTATTGGCCGTAGATTTAAAGAGGAAATTTGGCTTAATTTAAGAAAAATTATTACGGACAATTTCAACAAGACAGTACGTATACATGCGTCAGCTAGACCATTTTTTTCGGACAAACCTATATTTTACGCGTTTATAAAAACATCGCTTATGTGTAAGAACAACAATCTGGTAACTATAAAATAGTTGCACTGTTTTTTATTTATTTTATTAATATCTGCGAATTTTACAAATTTTTGTTTAAACAAGTAAAAACCTTGTTAACATTTATTTAATTTAAATTCATGGAAAATTTAGTTTTTGTCTATTTAGAAGAAACTCTAAAAAAAAACATAAAAAAAATAATTTGACTTAAATTTGCTAACATTTAAAATATTTTCAAGCTTGTGCTCAAGGTTCAGGTTTACAAAAAAAAAATACATTTAACCTTATCAGTTTGACACGCACCAACACACAACTTAATGTAATTTACAGTAATAAAATACAAAAATAATCCGCTCTATTTAAAAGCTGGATGGTCTGACTGCATGTGTTTTTTTTCAAAGCCCTTGTTTACATGGCAGTATTTTTGTTGCTCTTTTTTAAATCAAATGACTCTTGATTCCATTTAAGTGCATACAAGAACACAACAACACACATATTTAAAAGTAATAAAAGTTCTTCTGGGGTCATACATCATCTTATTGTGATTAACAATGAGTATTTGTTTATATGATTATTTATATTGTTTGTATACAAGCGTTTAGTTTTTCTTGTAAATAGTGGTTGTTTTTGTTTTTAGTTTTACGCGGCTAGAGAGAATTTAAAGTTAACATCAGGGCTGTAAAATTTAGTACTATTGAAATTTTTTCGAGAAGGAAAAAGTTACATATTTTATGACAAAATTATTAAAACTTTTTTCAAACAAACTATAAATAAAAATAAATAAATAAAACATACAATTCTTAATATTATAGAAGTCTTTGATAAATTATTTTCAATAATAGTCAGTTGTACTCTTTTTTTGCTATAAATTTTATTTTATCTACAAAGTTTAGTTTAAGTGTATAAATAACATTAAAAAATTAGTAGGAAATTGTGCCATATTGAAACAAATTGTTATATACATTTAATTTTAATTGCAACTGAGAAAGTAAGCGCCTTGTACAATAATTGTACCACATTATAAACAACTTAAAAAATAATTTTTTCAGGCCAATAACAAACTAAAATTTGTTTACCTAATTTTTAAGTTGATAAATTCAATTTTACTAATTATAATATTTTTCCTATATCTTCTTCAATAAGTAATAAAACTGCTACTGAATAATTCTATAAAAAAAAACGATTGTAACTTTCCACAAAAAAAATTCTATTGCTTTTCAACTGAATGAAACTTTTTTCATATATTAAACCAAAAGTGCTATCTTATAATCAAAATTGACAAAAAAAAATTATTCCATATAATTGTTTTTTGACCTTTATAATTAATTTTCTTTCTTTTGAAAGAAAATCTAATTATCGATATTCTTTGTTTCCTGTTTCCTGAAGATGCCGAAATATTGAAAAATTAAATAAAAATTTAAAAATAATAAACTATATTTTTATTTATAAATTAATCGAGTGCTAAAAAAATTAGAAAAGAGAAAAAAATTATTCCTTTAGGATTTAAAATGAACAAACTTCAATTTTTGTTTTTCGAAAAATAGGAAGCTATTTTCTTAATTTAAACAAAAGCAAAACGGTACGAATAATGAAAGCTAGAAGTTCTGATATATTTTATAAAATCTTGACCCTAAAAGCAGTTGAGAGTGATGGAAAAACGGGAATTTTTATACAAGTGAATCGAATTTAATTAAACTTCAGTAATGGATAGGTCATGGAAGAAGAAGTAGGAAAATTGATATGTTATGCACGGCTTACCCGATTATAGTTAAATTTAAAATAGACACATAATGTAGAAGATGCAATATGCTATAACAAATTGCTGAACTCGAAACCAAAAGAGAATAAAGGGGGAAAAGAGCAATATATGCATAAAAATCACGAGTGACTATTTTCTTACAACTGTCAACAAAATTTAACAAAATTTAGCGTTGTTCACAGACTAGACAGATTTAATCGGCTACATGGTACTCTTTTTGAAATCGAAAATATCTCAGCTTCTAATATAAGTTCTCTCCCTTAAGTTTTTAAATGTAAAATTTTTAAAAATCATACAAATCTAGTATGCTTAAATAATTAATAAATTTTTACAATTCATCACCATTTAAAAAATTATATTTTCCATGCCTGACTTTAAATAAGTATGTATGTAGATATTGTGTGCATACAAATTATCTGTTTACATTTTGTGTTACCAATTTATTTTTCCTTTTGTTTTTTGTTTTGTAAATTTAATTCATTTAAAGTCTTAATTTTTTATTTAATATTGTTTTTACAAAAAATGTACAAAATTAAAAATGAAACATATTTATTTTATTCTATTGGAGTCAATATTTTGTGCAAATTGGAATAACAACAACTAGTAGTAGAATTAAAAAAAAAATAAAACACTTAATTATATATTAGCAGATACCATTTTTGTAGCAATTACGACGCTGAAGAAGCAAGTAAACAGTTGAGATTAACGAATAACACAGAAATAAAAAGGAAGACGAAACTCTATATCGCCAAGATTTTTGTCCGTGGCTAAATACTTGTTAGTTCCCCAGAAATTTTTATTATTATTGCACCTACAACAAAAAAAAAGAAAATAACACCAAGTTAAAAATAAATAGGGTGTTTCCATAGCAACGTTAATTTGACCTTATCGTTTAAACCATTGAAATGCAGAACTTTGTCCACAGTGAAGACAATTTTAAGAAATTAAATTAAAATAAAGCGTGTCCCCATAGACTATTAATGTTCACTTATATAGCCTTTTCCTTTAATCCATTATAGGTAGACATTTGAAATTTACATCGAGCGTGTAGCAATACATCGGCTAAAAAAAGCAATAGAAGAAAAATAAAAGGGTGGGGTCATAATCACGTATATGATCTCTTTTGTTACAGTGTTATAGGCACAATCTTGAAATTTACGCATAGCGATGTTTAGCTACAAAAAAACTAAAATAAAACTAAAATTTAAAGGGTGTCCCCATAGAACACCCGATGTTTACATATATTAACTTAAAGAATATTTTAATTTTAGACATATTATACAGTACTAAGTCTATAATAACAAAAGTACAAATAAATAACATTCAAAAATAAAGGGTGTCCCACACAAACTTTAAATTTGAAGTATAAAAGTTTATAATTTATAATTTAAATAAAACAACAAAATTCTTTAAATTTACATGGAGTTACATAATCTTGTCCATTAGAAAAGTTTACAATTTAAGTTAAAATTAAAGGGTGTCCCGATAGGGACGAGATTTTTTACGTAAATGTCCTAATCTTTTAAACTGCTGTCGGCGGGCACTTGAAATTTACTCAGGGTTTATGTTGGTTGTAACAAATATAAAAAACTAGGTTTTAAAGGGTGTCCCCAGAGAACACCTGATTTTTACATATATTAACTTAGAGGACATTTTAATTTTGCACATATTATACAGTACTAAATCTATGATAACAAAAGTATAAATAAATAACATTCAAAGTTAAAGGGTGTCCCATACAAATTTAAACTTTGAAGTAAAAAGTTTAAAATGTAAATACAACAACTATCTCCTTAAAATTTATATGGAGTTAAATAATCATAATTAATTAATCATTAATTAATAATAATAATTAGAAAAGTTTAAAATTTAAATTCAAATTAAAGGGTGTCCCGATAGAAACGAGGTTTTTACGTATATAGCCATATATTTTAAATTGCTGTAGGCTGGCATTTGAAATTCATACAGAAATTATAGTCGTTGTTACAAATATAAAAAAATCAGAATATAAAGGGTGCCCCCTGAGAACACCTGATTTTGTCATATATACCTATATTGTCTCATATTTTTAGACCTAATAGGCGGACACCGTTAATTTAAAAAAAGCAAGTAAAACTTTAAATTTTAAGTTAAAGGGTGGCCCATATACGAATCTAATCCCTTTGCGAGCGATTGAAACCCATAAAAATTGAACTGAAATTCCAATTTTCTTGTAACCTAAATTTCTAAGTTACGTTTTTCACAGTTAAACCAATACTGCAATACAAACTGCTGCAGCTGTAAAAAATGTTACCACACAATTTGGGAAACCTTTAGAATCAGTTTTTCAATAAATAAATCTCTAAACCGAAATTTTTAATATTTTTTAGGGAAACTATATTTTAAAAATGAGTTAAAATCATGTGTGCTACCTTTTTGCTCCAAACTGTTTTACATCCATGATTTTTGCAAGCAAAATGGTTTCATCCAAGGCATTCTACTGCTACACATTTACTCCCCTCATTAATACACAATTCAATGACATTGTTGCTTCTTTTTAATGACATTAAAAACAGGACAAGAAGAGATTGTTTATAATGATTGGATGGATTGAAAGAAAAAGAAAAAAAAAAAAAGTTTCAAGCTAGATTTTTTGCAGTGTATGCGTGGCAATTTTAAATTAATTTATTTTTGTCTTTCAATAGATTTTAATTAGTCATTCTGCAAAACCAAGCAACAGATTTAGGTTAGAGTTGAAGCATTTCAAGCTTTTTGAATGTTATAAATAAATGTTGTGTTTGTGTTGTGATTTTAATTGTTGTTCATTCAAAACGACTAGTAGAGATCAAATTAATTAAAGTCTTTGTCAATGGCACTCAAATCAATTAGGAATAATTTAACAATCAAAATAACAAAAATTGAAATTAATTTATTTAATTTGTTAACAATAGATTTCTAATTTAACAATAATTGAATGTCTATTTAAATTTATTAAAAATGAATACAAGTATAAAAAAAATAATTGGAATTTAGTGTGTTAAATATCATAAAAAAAATGATTATATTTTTTTTTTTTAATTTAAATTCTGCAGCGCTAAAACATTTAGTTGAATGTCTTTTTAAATCAAAATTAACAAAGGCGTTGTCTTCTGAACCCACAAAATATTTCAAGGCACGAGGAACGTAACTCAAATCTACACATTAATGAATGACTTCATTCGTCATCCAGAAAAAGGAAAAAAATAAACAGAACTTCATTATTTTGTTTGGTTGTGTCTTGTCTTTTATTTTTTGTTGTTTAGATTATTGTGTCTTTTAACTGACTGAATTTTTTTTTGTTTTTGCAAAATACATGTGAATGTTAGTTTTATATTTTTGTTTGTTCTGTTACTCTTCAATAACACTACAAAAAGAAAAATAAAACACTTCATAAAATATTGTACTTTGAACCAGCCAGTAGTCAAGTCAGCCATATGTCTCTTTAACCATGAAATTTTCAAAAATATTGTTTTTTTTTTTGCACATTTTTATTCATTCTCTAACAATCAATAAACTTTAAAAACAAATACACACACATACATATTTATATACTGTAACAAAAATCAAAATATAAAAAAGTAAAAAACTAATAAAGAAGCCAAAAAAATGTCAGCTTGAATTTGAAAATACCATTACCATTTATGGTTTTAAATTTCATAACAGTCAAGTGAGCAGAAAACCAAACTGCAGAGGAAATTCGAAGGAAATTCTCTATTTGGAATTTTTTGGAATTTAAAATGAAAATAATAATGGAACAAAAAACCGGAAAAAGTTTTTTCTAACGAAAAGAAAATCTTTTAGCAATGGTATCTTCTTAAAGGAAGTACGGTTTAGAAAAAAAAAGTACTTTTAAGGAAAGTATTGCTAAAATTTACTATTTAATTGGTTTCGTAAAAAATTATAATTACGTTGAAAAAAGGTAGCCTTTTTAAAAAGGCACTTTTATTACTAAAATCCCTTTTAAAAAAGTTTTTACAGTTTCTTTATTCCTTTTGAAAAAAGTACTATTGCGAAAACTTTTACTTTAATTTTTTTAAAAAGTGTTTTAGAAAATTTCTTTGTTAAAAAAATGCTCTTAACATTTTTAAAAATATAAAAAGTACTTTTTTAAAAATAGTACTTTTTGAAAAACCAAATTCTTTAAAAAAAATATTTTTTTGTAAAATAAAGTAATTAGAGAAATATTACACTTAAGGTAATGAATAAAAATTGTAGTTTTTATGTACGTTAGAAAAATTTTTCTTTTGAAGAAAAGTACTGTTTTTTCACTTTAACACAAACTGCTCCTTTAGATAGGACCTTTTGATAAAATATATTTTTAGAGGGTTTCTAAAAGCCCTTTTAAGAAAAAGTACATTTTACAAAAAAAAAAAATTGTGACAAAAAGTACCTTTTCAAAAAAGTACCCTTTCAAAAAAAGTACCCTCCAAGAAAAAAAAAGCTTTTTAGGGAATGTACTAATTAAAAAAACATTAGTTTTAAAAACCTGAAAAAAATTAAGAATATAATAAATTTAGAAAAAAGTATCTTTTTAGCACCTAAGGATTTAAATTTATTTATTTTTCTTCTTCTTCTTAAAACTACTTTATACAAAAAAACAATTTTTTTTTATAAAATTTTATTTCTTCAATAATTATAGCTGAAAGTTGGGTTTTTTTCATAGTTTTTGTAACGTATCTGTTATTGCAAGAAATAGAAAAAATACCATTAAAAATTATCAAAAGAATTGAAGTTTTTTTTTAAAAAGATGAACTTTTATTTTGAAATCAACTTTATTTAATCGAGGTGTTTTTAAAACATCATCAATCAAGTAAGAGAAAACTAAAACTTTTTTAAATACAATAAAAAAAATAAAACAAAAACGCTGCACATTAAATCACGTTCGAATTTTTACACATAAAAATTACAAAATTAAAATAAAAAGCATTAATTCCAGACAAAAAATCAACTCTATTAAGTCAATCAAGTGGAACAATCAGTCAGTCTTTAATTCATATG
This sequence comes from Gymnosoma rotundatum, assembly GCA_916610165.2. NCBI lineage: Eukaryota > Metazoa > Arthropoda > Insecta > Diptera > Tachinidae > Gymnosoma > Gymnosoma rotundatum. Next base: position 171,350,562 of record OU744336.1, on the reverse strand, counting down.
TACCCCCATTCATTCTGCTATTAAGCTGTAATTATGTTGTAATTCTTTCTTTTTTATTTTCTCTTTGTTTAATTTTATTTTAATTTAAGCTTTTTTTTGATTTTTTATTGTTGTTGTTTGTTACAAAGCAATTGAAAAGATTGTCAATTAACGACATGATAGACATGCATATTTTTTATTTTTCTCTTTTTTTTTCTTATTTACTTTTGTAACAAAAAGATCATTACAATTCTACTTAAATCATCATACAACATTCCGCTTCAGTCATTTTCGTAATTAAAGCAATTTTCTTGAAAAAAAAAATAACAAATTGTTTTTACTAACACAAACAAAAGTTAGTTCATGACTTACGCACACATTTCTTTGATATTTCTTTTTTTAATTTACATCAGAAAAAAATAATGTTTCTCATTACATATGAATAAAAAAAATAAACAAATTTTTTCACACAAAAATCTTTCTTCAAATAATCTAAAATTTTGTCTAAATAATTTTTGTAAAAAACTGTTTCATATACTTTTGCTAAGCAGTTTTAAGCAAATAATTTCTGTCATTATCGTGATACTAAGAACCGTAATTTTAGTCTGAGTATTTTTTTTTTTTTTTTGAAAAATTTTCGCCCATAAAACTTTTATTTAAAATTTAAAATTGTATTTTTTTTGCAAAATAAATTGTTCAATAGCATTTTTCAGAAAACTTGAACGAATAGAAAAATCAGTTCTTAGTTGCGAAATATTTTCTTTTTTTAATTAACAGTTTTAATTTATATGATTCGCTCCGCACGGTGGCTGTTAAACCAGCATTAAAAACCCGACGCAAAATTTTGAAAGCCGCTAAATTTTTTAAATGCTATATTATGTTTTAAAAGATGTTAAAAAATTTTTTCCGAATCAAAAATTATTCGAATAAAAGTTATTCGAATAAAAAATTATTCGAATAAAAAATTATTCGAATAAATAATACGCGAATAAAAAATAATCGCATTTTGGCGCAATTTCGTTTGACAATCCAATATGTATTAAAATGCAAAAACAACGAACAGCAGATTAAATACTCTTTAGGTTACTTCAAAAGGAAGTAGTTTTTTTGTAAAATATAAAAATAAACAAACGAAATGCCATTTTAACCGGTTGTATAAACAATTTCGCTTTAATACTTCAATTATCATCTCCTTTTTAGAAGAAAGTTGGCATTTAGTAGAAATTTTCTTTTAACTAAACATTGTATTTTTTAGTACCCATTATGGTTATTTGTACTAAAAATTTACTAAAATATATTTAATGCTAAAACTCGATTGCTTTGTATTTAACGGTAAAAATAATAGTATTCAAAATTTAGGAATTTCATCATTCCCGGACACGAATCATTTTAGTGACAGATTAAATGATTCGATTAATCGAATAAATTTGCATACGAATATTCGAATATTTTAAGTTGAAATGCAAACCCTTAACGTTGCATTACTTTACATTTACAATTTATTAAAGGTGCGTTTTAGTTATGTGTAAAGAAAACCATTTATGTCCGATGGATTTCTTTAGCAAGATAATACAACTATTATTTACCGTCCACATTAATACTACAATTTTATAGTTTAAAGTTAAAAACAATACAAAGCAATTAATCAAACCCTTTACAACGTTTATTTATCTTAGTGTCAGTCAGTTACTTTTAACTTCTACGAACTAGCAATCGTCTTAAATTTCTTGAGAAAAAATATTTGTTTTGGTTTCTTGAAATTTTCTTTGATAAAGCCTGAGGTGCTTATCAATGCCATAAAACCAATTGCACATTTATCGTTTAGTTAAACAAAGTTGTTTTTTTACTTAATTTTACTTAAAAGAAAATATTCAATTTAAACTCTAGCACTCCTAGATGCACAAAAAATAAAGAATTTGACAGCGCCAACTCTATTGATGACATTTATGTTTTTATAACAAAAATTTTTATTCTTTTCTTGATTTGACGAAATTCCTAAGAAGGCGACACGGAGCCGTTTAAACTGTTCTAAGGAACTTTTTTTTCTTCAGTTTATTTTTTTCTTTATGTGTGGCACTATTTACATATTTAAAATAGGCTTGGTGTTGAAATAATTCTCATGCAAGTGCACCCTATAAAAATGGTTGATTCAGTTTATCGAAAGTCTGGTGATATTTAAATAATTTTTGCTTAAAAATTTGCAAAGGTCGTAAGGACTTCTTCTAAAAAGAAAGCAGAGAAGGTATCTTTTCAACATAGCTTTGGCCATAGTCTAACCTTTAAAGCATTTGTTAGGAATTGAACCAGCCATCCCCAAACTGAGAGTCTAGCTGCTGTCATTTTGTAAAGCAGTACCTGCTACTCTTACTATCTGGCCCAATTTTTGGTTATACAGAAGAGATCTGACAGAAATAAGAAGTAAAATTTAAAAGACACCGACGTTCATTTCGAATTATCCGTCCAACCCAAAATTAAATTAAATTAGTCATTTACACACTTTGCATATTATCTATATTTACTGTAGCACGCAAGTGAAGTGGGCTGAATACTTGTAACTTAGAATTGCTAAACTCATCTTTTCAGGAAAAACTTCTTGCTGCTAATAAAAACATTAATTGTTTTCAGATATCAATTTAATTAAATTTTTAATTGATTTAATTATATTTTTCATAGAAAATTAAATACAAAAAATCCCAATAAAACAATTCTTTGAATAAATTGTTATTTAATTAAAAAGAGAAACAATAAAATTCTAATTAAACAAATAATTAAACCAATTAAAAATTTAATAAAACTCCAGCGTAAAAAGAAAAAAAACTGTTTTGTAAACAAACGAAGATGAAGTTTGTCTTAACACCGGCTAATTGCTCAAAAACAAGGTTTTTCAGAGAACTACCGGGCAATAAAGCCGGACTGTTTGGATAAGAATGGCATAGAGGCACAAGTTGATAAAGTTCAAATTCCTGGAAATCTGCAAATGCACGTCATGTTTATTCTCAGAACAATATTGTAGGTTTTCTAGTATTTAGAAGCCGCATTAAAGTTCTAAAGGTGGTGTGTTCTGGCCTTGTCCTCACAGAAAATCCTTTGTCAGATTATAGGTTCATTTTTTAATAGTTTTCATAGTGAAGGGTGTTTCTGAAACTCTAACTGAGCGCTTCTACAAATAATTTAAGCTTAAAATTACTTCATTTTAGATTAAATGGAAATTGAATGTAAAATTGCAAAAAAATAAAATCAGTTAAAAAGGCAAAAAAAGTGAACTGGAGAAAACAAAATACCAACGTTAAAAAAAAATATTTAAAATTTTGAGCACGCAATTTATGCGTTTTTTTTTTTTCTTTCATTCATTCTCATACTTGTTCTTAATGTTCTGTTCTTGTTGTTTATTGCAATCGCAATACGTACAATTTGTACGACAAATGTTTTCCTAAAAAAAATATGTCTGTAAGTTTGTCGCCATTGTTGGGTTTTGAAATTAAGAGTCTTAAAATGTGCATTATTTTATTTATTTCATTTAAAGTGTTGTAAGTTGGGATTATTACGAGTGCATGACTTTAAATCTACATACTATTTTGTTAATGAAAAAGCAAGCATCTGAAATGGCGTTGAACTGAAGAGTTCGTATTGTAGGTATATGAATAAAAAAATATTTTTTGTGTAAATTATAACGTTTGGATTTTACGCTTCAATGGTTTACAGTATAGTTCTGCATTTTTGTTCGTTGAAATATAATAATTCTGATTAAAAATTTCTATTCCTATTACGACAACTGAAGAAAATTTTCTTCTGAAAACTCCGGTGTTTGTATCATCAAGTTCTCGCAATTAAGGTGGCAAATTGTACATTTGAAACTCTGAGAATAATGGCAAAAAAATTAAAAAAAAATTCTGTAACGTAAGTTGGAATTTTTATAGTGATCTCGCTAAACTCCTGGTGAGCCACAATTTACTATAAACTTATTATTTTATATTATAAAATTAAAAAAAAACCGCAAATAAGTCAATTTTAATGTATTATATACTCTATTTCACCCTGTGAAAAACAAGATGACTTTAAATTATCTATGTGAGATAGTTTTCACTCAAGTTACAGAAACAAGGCGCAAATTCATCTAAAGTAAAAAAAAACTCTTTTTTTTTAAAGAGAATTTCTTTGAAGACCACTTCTTCTTTAATGCTTTCTTGTATGTAGTCAAATGACTGAGTTATTTTTTTATTTTTAACCGCCTTTTTAAAAAAGGGAGGTTATCAACTCTACAGAATGTTAGTTTTTACAGTTTTGCCTCCATAAATCAGTCATTTCTGGATCGATTTTGAAAAAAATATTTTTATTTGAAAGATGGTTCTTACAAACAAAAGGGTGTCCTCATGCAACATACATGTTTTGTTTGTTAAATTAAACTATAGCTCCCAAAGGTAAAAAGACGTAAATTGAACTGATTCTTTTAAATCGTTATAGACAAACGCTTGCAAATTAGACAGAAAGAAATTCGATTGCTCTGACCGTTGTAGTAAGAAGTATTAATATTTAAAGGGTGCCCCAATAGTTCTCTTACTTTGATGTATATGGCCACACTTTTGAACCGTTATAGACAGATAGATGAAATCTGTTGTGAAGTCGGTTTTTTCGCGAGAATAATGTTTTACAAATTCTCGAAAATAAATTTTGCTATCAAGACTTCAATCCCCTTCAACGTAGCTTGTCAAAATCTGATTACAATTTATTTGCTCTTTATATTCTTGTCATTAGAAAATCAAACACGTCGATATGACTGTATTCTTTACTGTTTAACAATCTACAGGTAACTTACGTATGTATATGTACCCAATTAGTTCGGCGTTTTTCTTAATGCTGTTTTTCATACTGCTTATAACAGCGATTTCTCTGTTTAGGCGTGTAAAATCACCTAGATTCCTCTGCTTTGGAGAAATCTGGCAGCTTGCTCTTGTTGTTTTTTATACTTGTATTAACGTATGTGTGAGCATGATTCAATCAAAAGAATGCTACATCGAGAACTAAAAGTAACTGACTGCGTTATATAATGAATGTTTTTAGCACATTTTTTTTCATTATTTTAAGACAAGTTATTATCTTTATGTATTTAAAAATATACAACTGATTCAGCAATAAATCCCTTATTTACTTTCGTATTGACGGAATAAAAATTAGATGACCTTAAAATTGCAATTCCCAGTTTGCACAATTATTTGTGCAAGTCTCTTTTTTTTACTAAAACAAATGTAAGTATATATTAAGTGTCATAAAATGCATCGCCCTTTTCTTTTGCTTGATTGCGCATTTTAACATCTACATGTACAGATGCCAAAAAATTATTTGACTAATAAACTTCATTAACATATTTTTTTTGTGTAAAATCAAAATCTTCTTTAACACATTTCTTATTTAAAAATACTACACTTTCGTTTTTGTTTCAATTGTTAAAAAAAACAAACAGCTTATTAAAAATTAATGAATCTGACATAATTTTAACAGATCATAAATTAAAATAACCAATTTCTTTTTCATCGAATTCCAAAGCAATAAAATTAAAATACTGAAATTAAAGATAATTTGATAGACATACTTAAACCACAATTTTTTTTAAAAAAGCTTTCGCATATAAATAACAACTTCCAGTTCATAAGACTAATAAATTATGGATACAAATAAAATAAAAGAAAACGAAAAAATAAATTAAGACAATTATTCATTTTTATTTGAAAAAAATCGAAACAAATTATTTTTAATAACTTTTTGTGTTTCTCTACAGTCACAACATTAACAGCTCGCACAGATTAAAATTGTTGAGAAAAAATACAGCAAACATTTGAATTTACAAAATAAAGATTATGTGTGATGATTTGATGCCCGAGTTAGCTTTAGTCATTTTTTTAAAATCTGAATTTTTTTGCAAAATAAAATAAAATAAAAAAAAACAATTAAAAGTCAGTCAGTGACTCTAGAATGCTGATATATAAAACTGCACATATTACATTTTATTTTAAATATTTTATTTGCTGTTTAAATATGAGATATTATTCTTCATAAAATTTTTATAATCATGGCTTTAAAACATGTTTGCTGGGTTGTGTAGCCCTGCTGTTTTCCTATCAAATACACATTAATATATTTTTTTTTCATCTTATTTTAACCGGCCAGCATGGTGGTCATTAAATCACATTAAACAAATTCATCTTAAATCTAGTTCTATTTGTTGTTGCTTTTGCTTTTATTTTAACCTAATTTTTTCTTTAAACCTTAAAAACATTAAAACAATCGAAAACGAAATTTTTTTTTTTACAAAAACTTAGTTTCTGCCTGCCGGTTTAAAACTAAAAGCAGTAAAAAATAGTGCTAACTGAAGCTTCCTACGGGTGTTTCAAATGAAAATGAAATTAAAATCAAAACCAATTCATCTCCATTGCGCAAGTGTTGTTTTTTGTAACTAAAAAACGATTGTTTCACCTTAAAAATGATTATTTGTAACAGAATCCTTTTTTTATTTTAGCAGTTTGTTTAGTTCAAAGAAAAGAGTATCCCAAAATTTATGAAAAATTTAAATTTGTTATCATTACATGTATACGAGGGCTGCTCTATATATTTCTGGCCTAATAGTGAAAATGCGAATATTTATAATCAAATATGGTTTTATTGTTTTTCAAAGTATTCTCCAGCATGATTTATACACTTTTGCATGCGCTAAAACCAGTTGTCGAAGCACTTTTTCCACTCCGATTGAGACAATTCTAAAACATAGTTTTTGAACACTTCTTCTGGCGACTAAAATCGTTGACCACGCATTTTTTTTCCTGATGTGCGGAAACAAGAAGAAGTCATTAGGTGCCAAGTCAGGGCTGTACGGCGGATGACCCATTAATTCGATGTTTTGGCCGGTCAAAAACGCTCTGGTTTGAGCCGATGTGTGAGAGCTCGCATTGTCATGGTGAACAATGATTCGTCTTCTCTTGTTGGTTTTTCGAATTTTTTTGATGACTTCAGGCAAACAAATTGTAGTGTACCACACAGAAGTGACCGTCCAACGTTGCTCAAGCGGAACAGTCGCAACATGACCAGTTTTGCCGAAGAAACAGGCGACCATTTGCTTCGAAGTGCTTCTTCCACGAACAACTTTCTTTGGATTTTGCTCTTCTTTGAAGACCCACACGGTCGATTGTTGTTTCGTTTCGGGCTCATACGCATAGATCCATGATTCGTCACCTGTGACGATCTTATAAACGTCTTTTGAAGCACCGCAATTGTATTTTTGCAAAATTTCTTTGCACCAATCGACACGAGCCTTTTTTTGAGCGACTTTCAAATTGTGCGGGATCCAACTAGAACAAACCTTTTTTACGTCCAGGTGTTCATGCAGTATCGAATGTATGCTGGTGGAAGAAATGTCCAAGGATGTCTCTATCTCTCGGTATGTCGCATGTCGATCTTGCATTATGAGTTCACGCACGGCATCAATGTTCTCTGGCACAACAGCCGTTTTTGGACGACCTTCACGAAATTCGTCTTTGAGCGAGCTTCGGCCACGATTAAATTCATTATATCAATTTTTCACAGTGCTATACGATGGTGCCTCATCGCCATACAAAGATTTAAGTTCATCAATGCACTCTTGTCGTGATAATCCACGTCGAAAGTTGTGAAAAATGATGGCACGAAAATGTTCACGAGTTAATTCCATTTTTTTCTATATTGATTTTTTCAAGTCACTGAAAACAACACAAATAATGGTCGTTCGTCAAAACGTTTTGAGTACGATTATGCTTAAAAATGACAAACTTTCCAATAGAAATGTCAGATTGCACTTGGCAGCACTCAGTGTTGCCAGGCCAGAAATATATATAGCAGCCCTCGTACTACAAGTTTGAAACTACTAACAAAAAAAAAACGCCGTTTCAGAGCTGTCAACTAAGGGCGGAAAGTAGAAGAGTGATTAATGCTACTTGATTGATAAGCAAAATTTACAAAACTATGGTGGTAATGGTAATTGTTGTGGTGGCCTAATTACTTATCCTAGTCCCCGATATAGCTTTTTTTAAATATAAAAATAAAATAGCTGCTGTAGCACAGAAGAAATTTGTTTGCACCTTATAAGTTGTTTATTTGTTTTCAGGTTGTAACTTAATTAAATTTTTAATTGGTTCAATTATTTATTTAATCAGAAAATTATTTTCTTCCTTTTAATTAAATATTTAATAGATTCAATTAATTGTTTCATTAGTAAATTTTGTATTTATTTTTCAATTAAATATATAACTTTGACGATTAGGAATTACAATCTGTTAACAAAAAATATTCTATAAACTTAAAAAACCATAATGCACCTACTTGACACAAGAGCCGCTGCAACACTGTTTTAAACATAAACCCAACGTGCCATTGCGGACTAGTGATAAGTAAAGATTTTAATAGATCACTCATCTTCTACTATATCTCTTTACAAAAAAGGTCAAACAAATAATTGGTGGGCACTTTTGCTCACGTTACAATTCAAGCTAAATTATACCTAAAATAAAAATGTATCCTTAATGTTTTCATCACTGGATAGCAATTTTTTTAAATTTAAACTATTGATTATTTTTCTGAATTTTTTTTTTGGCTCCCCATTTTTTCAATGTCTGTGCGTCTCACAGCCTTCTATCTTTGGAACCGTAATAGATGGAATCTTAAAACTTTTACAGAAGGTGCAAAACTACAACTAAAAATTAACCAATATGTACTGAAAATTACACGGTGTTAAGTGTCGTTATATTAAAAAATTATGAATATCTTTCAACAGTGACATTCAAACAAATCCAAATTTAAACAGTGTTTGTAGAGCTATACGAGTATTTGCTGCAAAAATTAGCTCAAAAAACTAAAACTTTAAAATAGAGGGTGCTCTAATAGTAACGTGGTTTTTAGTTATGTGTCTAATAATATAAAGGATGTTCCCATCGTGACATGAATTTATATATTTTAGAGTTAGTTTTTTAACCGTAGCAGGTAGACAAAAATATTGCAAATATGTCCGCTACCAAAATATATGCGAACAATAAATTTAAAGGGATGTTGTCACCCTAATGTTGGCAAATATGGCGTCATCTCTTAAACAATTGAAGGCAGATGCTTGAAATTTGTACAGAGTCCTCTATAATAAATAATAAAAATTATGAATAATAAAATCAGAAATATAAAAAAGCCGATAGGAATGCTTTTTAAGTTGACAGCAAGAAATAAAAAAAAATGTTAATTAAAAGATTTCTCATTAATTGTACGCTGCACCTCTAATGCTCTAGAAGGCTTATACCTCATATGGCGTTAGGACAGTGTGTGAGAAACACCAAGGTCATGGTAAAACGCAAGTTTTAAAGATATTCTTAAAAGAAGCAGTTTTTACGAATTGCAAAACCTTTTTTAAACCACAGATAGTTTTACCAGCACTTTAGTGGCGGGCTAAACATTCATATGACCATGAAGGCAAAGCTTTGAACCAGCAAAGTAATTGGTCGTTCGATTGCATTTGTGTTCATTTGTGGGTAGGTCAACATGGTACCCATCAAGCTGAGAAATTACTCAGCTGTTGTGATCATTGCCTCTTCCACACTATTTTTCGCTGAAAGTAGTTCAAGGCTTCTGCATGTGTGTCCACAATAAAATTAATTTAACACAGACGTTGCATGGACTATAATTCATTATTGCTTTTCTTACTCAAAAAATATTCTTAAATTTTTATTTAGTAATTTATTATTGTTGTTTTTTGTTAAAATAATAATAATAAGTGTGTTGTGACTTTATAACTCTCGATCGGTCAAACCCAATTCGATTTAACTTTTAGGGTTTTTTTCGTATGGTCGTGTAGATAGTTTATCTGAAGTTTACACAAAATCGTACAACGCGTTCGTGAGTTATGACTTTTAACGACAACATATGATTTTATCCATATAAAAAACAACAACAAATATGTAGGCGCCTATGAGAGTATAGGGTATGTATACTGTGTGCCGACATCATACACTCGGTATTTAATTTTAATATTCATGTGTAGCAAAGCACGCCGGGATCCACCATTAAAAAATATAATTGATTCAATGAATTACTCAAGTAAAAAATTCCTTATAATTTTATTAAAAATATAATTGAAACAATTAAAAGCTTAATTGAATTTCCATCTGAAACTAAATAAAAAGCTTTAATTGCAAACACTTATTTGTGTGTAACATCATTATCTTCTTCTTTTTAAAAAGCGTAAAAAGTTGTGCTAAGAAACAGTTGAATCAACTGATTTGTGTGAAACTCCTAGTTGTCCTTATATGTGATTATACAATGCATAGCAAAATCACATTTATTATGGGCACAGTTGGTTACATAATGAATACAGAAAATAATTGTGTCAAAAACTACATAAACCAAAGAGCAGTTCCTTTGAAATTTTATATTTCCGATAATAATTAAGCTGTTAAACAACCATAATTTTATCATCTTTCAAATGACCTGCTTTAAAATAGATTCGTCTAGCCATGATGGCATTACTTTTGTAATTCATGTAAGAACCCTTATGCATAATTGCAAATTCTAAATGTAATTCTATTTTATTTAAAATGTTTATCTCTTGCTAATTTACTTAGAATTTAACTCTTTTCATTGTTAGTTTCTTTACAATTTTACCATTTCAAATTTATACAGGCGTTAAATTTTAATCTTTTATTTATGTCAATCATTCTGCCCACATCTGTGGCAAAACAAACTGACAGACCAGAAATCATCTGTAGTCTCATCTATGAAATAAAAGGATTTCTTTTTTTTTCATTTTACTGTTACAAATATAAATATTTGTTTAACTCATTTCAGAGTTAAAGTGGGTTTATTGCTTCACAGTTAATAAAATGATAAGCTAGAGACAGCAGAAAAAACACTATGGGGTTTGGAATTAGAAGAAAAAAAATACTAATGTGTATAGAAATATTTTATGGTTGCAATTTACCACAAATAAACCCTCTATCGAATAAATCAATGAATCGAAAACTTGTTTGTTAAATATGACAATTATGAAAATATTAATTATCTACTTTGAACGCATAATCCTTAAGCTGCAATAATTCTCACCAGGCAGCATAATTTTGTGTTAACAGACAGCCATTAGCTCCCTTAACACTAAAAAATTAGCTAATGGCTGTCTGTTAACATTAAAGAAAAACAAGTAAGAGTGCTATATTCGGCTATGACCAATCTTGTATACTCTTCACTATGTATGTAAATCAAGTTAAGTGAAGTAACTTCAATCAAAAACGCAAATATTGGGGTGAGAGAGTTTTAAAAAAGAAGAAGAAAAATTAAATACTACATATTTATAATTTTAAATATAAATGTCATCTGCTCCTAATGGCTTAAGCATTTTCAAAAAATTTTAGTATTTCCTTAAAGATGTCTTCAAAAGCTTTAAAATGATATTCGTCTTAATATTTAGAACCTCGTAACTCGGAAATTATGGGCGAGCGCCATTTTTTTCACTTTTTTCATATTACTTAATTCTTTATCGCCCCATACATTTAGTTTTTTGATTGGATTTACTTTATTGTTCCAAATAACATGAAAAAATTAGAGATAGGCGTGGTGTTTTGCTTGCTGCCTTGAAGAACATTGACCGATCATGCTGATGTCCAATAGTACTTCTTTCAACACTATATCTGATCGATTAATATTTTTATTATTTATTAATTTATTTTTGTTTTTTTTTTTAACCAAGTTTGCTTCGGCAATACGTCATCGGCTTCTAATGGGTTAAGCAATTTTAAAAAAATTTAATATTTCTTTAAAGATCAACTTAAAGGCTTTAAAATGATACCCATATTGATATTTAAGAAAATTTGAAAATGTAAGAGCCCCGTAGCTCGGAAAATATGGGAGAGCGTCGTTTTTTTTCTGTATAATTTTTTTTTTATTTTTTAATTCTATATCGCCCTATATATTTATTTTATTGATTGGAGTTAATTAATTGCTGAAAATTATAAGAAAGAATTAGAGGTAGGCGTGGTGTTTTGCCTGCTGCCTTGAAGGACATGGACCGATCAATCGGATTTCCAATACCACCTCTTTCCACACCATGTCTGATTAATTGACATACTTAATTTTACTCTAGCTGATGTAGTCCCTCGGCAAACTTGATTTTAACACTAACACGGACGGACAGACAAATATCATTTAGTCGACTTCGCTATGCATAAGAAGTCGGAATATATATACTTTATTGGGTTTGGAAATGTATATTGTAGGAATTACAAACGGAATGGCAAACTTCGCTATACTATTTTTGTTATGAAGAGTATAAAAACACAAGATATTCTGCCTGGTTTATTGTTTGGACAAACAATTTTAGCTTTTTAAAAATGTTTGTGAAAAGTTTCCTGAAGAGCTAAGTGAGCGGTAGCAGCGTAGTTTCATCTTCAGTAATCAATACCGGTGGTTTTAGTAATTAAGTTGCGACATTAGCACGATTGTTTTAAAGTTCCATTATGTAAATAATATATATTTTTTTTAATTTTTATATTTTACAAACAAGTTTACTATTTTTCAGCCCACTGTGCAAGGTGTGGTGAAGTCATCTAAAAGTTTTTAAGCAAAAATATATCTTGTTTTATTTTAAGCAACTCAATTCAATTTCAAAACCTTAAGTTAACATTAAAAATGTATGAGTTTTTTAAGTGACACGTTTTTATTTAAAATCATCATCATATCATTGTGGTGGCATGTGTCCAACGACACAATGTTCATGGACTTTATGTCTCTCCCAAAACTGACACACTGTCCATGGACATGGAAATTATGTTGCTTTGAAAAATGTAATAATGTCCATGGACATTGTGTCGTTTGTAGCATGGACATAGTGTCACCTATGAAAGTGTTATATATCCACACTTTAAATAATAACGGCTTACCAAAGATTTTCTGCTAGCCAGTTTATAAAAACGTTACATCTTTCTTACATATGACACCATAAAATATATCCGTAATATCCATGACGTTTATGACTCTATGTTGTTGAACGTTATGACGTGCCACCATCATAACTTACGGATCATATTTACTGTTCTATTAAAAAAAACTTATCTGTTTGGCTGCTTTAAAATTTTTAGGTGAATTAAATATAACTCTAAGCCACTGTGCACGGTTTAACTCTTCTGCAAATTTCAAAAAAAAAAAAAAAAAAAAAAAAAAAAAAACAACAATAATAAATTAAATAAACTAAGAAGAGCATCTCACATTAAATTGTAACAAATTAACAAATCAGTGTCACATTTAACAAAAAAAAAACACATTCAAAAATGCCATTAATTAGATTTAAAACTCCGTACGAGTGCAATAAGGAAAAGATGATGGCGAATTCGCAAGAAATAAAAAATAGACATTAAAAAATTTAATAAAACCAAAACAAATATAAAAAATGTATTTAAACACACATTACACATTTCAAATGCGCCATAAAATTTAATTTTATTGCTCATGCGTGGCCAAATGCTTTTAACTTAAACTCTCTCAACAAAACTTATGATAAATAGAGACTGACTGAATCGGTAGCATTATTTATACTCAGGCGATAAAAAAATGTCATTTATAACAAACAGAAAAACAAAAACGTTTTACGGTTGCATGTTTTTGTGTTTGAAAAGAAATTTTAAGCTGTTGGACTGCCCCCGACAGTTGCAGCATTTGAATAAAAAATGTCAACTTTTTTTTTTGTTTGTTTATTTTTTTAAGCGGAGAGTATTGTGTGGTGTCATGCATAAATGCATGATGCGTGCTTAGCAGCCAGTTTGTCACTTAACGATGCGTGATTAATTTTCTGATGGTTATTTTTTAATGTTTCAATATTTCAAGTCTTTGTTGGTTGTTGAGGTTAAAGATGTCTTTTGAATTTTGGCACTTTTTTTTTGATTTGTTATAATTTTTTTTATAAAATTCAACACTTTGCTTAATTTCACTTTTATTATTTCTCACTTAATTTTTGTTGCTTGTTAATTTATCAAATTATGCTGCTGCATTATAAAATAAATGTTTAGAAAATGATAGTGTATTTCTGCCACGTCTTTTTACCATTTTCGTTTTTTTTTTTTGGCAATTTATTACTGGGAAGTTGTTCGGGGGAAACTTGTTTCTGTCTGATAAAACTCTTTGAAGAAAAAAAAAATATAATAATAAATGAGAAGCAAGAAAAGTGGTTTTTTGTGTAAATTAAAATTAATTATAAATAATTTACGCGGTTTTGTTTTTTTTATTTGTTTTGTAATGATAACATTGTTTTTATGCTGTTAACTATTTTTCTGGTAAAATGTTTCTTTTTATTGCTTAAAGTATGATAAAGTTGTGATAATTGCTATTAATTTTACATTATTTACACAAATTTTACTTGTTATTTTATACAAGACATTAATGTGCCATAAATACAGTACTCAAGATATAACCAACTATTGAAACTATAATCAATATTCGAATAAAAATTTATAGGATTTTTTTCTTAATACTTTTGTCACTTTTCGTCACGCTTAAATTCAATTATTGTTTATATAATTATGTGGCTATTGCAATTTGCTTCAGTACGTTCCATTAAATTTTTTTTTTTTGTAACTATTTTTCTTAATTTTTTACACTTATTAAAAAAATTGTTGTTTATCATGAATGAAGAAAACAAGATTGAGCATTCAGCCGTTCAAAAAAATTTTCTACTGCGCATCTACGTCACAATAGAATGAAATTGAGTGTTTGTTGTAAAAGTGTAGAAGATTTTTGGCGCAAAACTGGAAAGAATTGCATAACTTCTAAACGGGTGCATCGATTTGAACAAAATTTTAAGTGGGAAAAAAAAGATATAGCCGAGTAAAAATTTTGTATTTGGGCTTGAAGCCCGGGAAGAAGAAGCACTATTTTGGGCCACCAAAGTTATAAATTTTAGCTTACATGAAAATTCTTATAAAAATTTTAATTTCAGAAGTTATTTCATTAATGATTCTAAATTAATCCTTTTATAAAGAAAATAAAATAAAATAAAATAATTATTAAGGTCATTAATAATTATTTTATTCCATATAACTAAAAGTAAAATAAATTTGTTTTCAAAATAAAATTAAAACCAAAATGTTTAAAAAATAAGTTAATTTTTTATTTTATTTAATTTTATTTTTTTGGTCATGTTGTAGTCTTTAAGCTCCACATTAAGTTTTCGTATTTTAAAATACATTTTTGATCTTAAAAACAACTTTTTTAATTTTTCAGTACATTTATTATGATGAGACTGTTTAGTTAAATCTTTTACCAAATGTTTAATGAGAAGACCGTTTTTATTATTAATATTTTTTTTTTT
This sequence comes from Gymnosoma rotundatum, assembly GCA_916610165.2. Lineage (NCBI taxonomy): Eukaryota > Metazoa > Arthropoda > Insecta > Diptera > Tachinidae > Gymnosoma > Gymnosoma rotundatum. Next base: position 171,335,234 of record OU744336.1, on the reverse strand, counting down.
AATATTTGGTTAAGTTCTTCAATGTATTTCATAGCTTCAGATGTCAGCTTTATTAGCCCTTCCTCGTTTTGTGTCTGTGATATAATTTTTAAGTTTGTGGCAAATATAGCCTGCGAGGTTTTCTAGACCATCATACTCTAATTCGATTAACCTTTTTATTTTTTATTTTAATTTTTTATTAAATTATTATTTGAACTGTGAATATTATAAATGAATAGAAATTATTTTGGCTTAAGTTCATTTATTTTTAATTTTTAAAAATCTTTTTTAGAAAGAAAATTTATTTTTACAAATGTATGCGGACGTTTTCCAAAGAAAACAAGAAAAATTAGAATGAATGCAGAATGAAATGCTGCATAGTTAAGTCTTAGTTTAGTTTACTAAGTTTAATCCTAAACCAGGTTTAACCAAGTTAATTATTTTTAGTTTTAATTATTGTATTATTCCGACTAAACATACAATAACACAAGCTATACAAAAAGCTTAGATTTGTGTGCTTACATTAGCTTAAACCTACCTTAAACCTTACTTAAACAAAGTTTATTTATTTTTAATCTGCCATAAAGGGATAGAGTAAAATTGTTAAGTAGGCGCATTATCTTTTTAAACGTAATGTTGATATTTTACCCTTTACTACAGGTGAAAAACTTTATATCGAAGTTTGTCATTTCGTTTGTAATTTTTACAATATCCATTTCTGATCTCATAAAGTACACATTTTCTATGTTCTTATGCACAAAGAAGTCGCTTAAGTGATGTCTGTCTATCCACCCGCGGTCGTCTTGAAATTAACTTTGCCAAGGTAGAAGGAAATTTAAATGCGCCAATCGATCAGATAAAGTTTCGAAAGTTTTGCTATTGTTAATCAGCAAGATCGGTCCATATCCTTCAAGACAGCTGCGAAAATACCACGCCTGCCTCTAATTTTTTCATATTTATGTTTTCAACTTTTAGTTGTTTTCTTGCAGGTGGTTGTTGTTTAGGATAAAAAATTAATTCAATTTAGTTGGGACAACAACCGTAAGCAAAACTTATAATTTTTTATGAACAGAAAAACTTTATGGTATGGAAAAATTTCTCATGTCGATTTTTTAGATATACCACATCAGCTGATGGGGTACGAACCTAGTCCAACAAACAACCAAAAGTTTTTCCAAAATGTAGTTGAACTAAAGTCAAGCTTTAATAACCGAAATTAATATTTTATTTATTTATTAATTTATTAAATAATTTTTATTTTACTTAAACTATAATCGACATTGACAGGAATATAATAAAAAAAACTCAGAGGATTCATTATTTTTTACCTACAAAAAGGCAAATTGTTGAAAATGCTTAATTTTTAAAGTGCTTATTTTCTCTAGTAATTACTGATTAATTAATGTTTTTTACATAAAAGCTTCTAAAAAATTCAAACATTCAATTACAATACGGAAAAATTAGTTTATTTAGTTCCTAAAATTTGTTTGTAGTTTTTTTTTTGTTTATTATTTTTGTGAAATCCCCCCTCTAACGAATCTATGATATTTTGTGGTTAAATAATTCGTTGTTGGTTTTTGTTGTTTCAACTGTTTGTTGTTTTTATGTTTATTTTTCGGTTTTACTCAAATACATTTGTTAGTATTATTTTAGTCGATTTTTTATATCAAGAAAAAAGCAACAAAAATTTAATAATTACAATTGAATTTTGCTATAAAACTCATGCAAAAGTGTACGTGAATTTGTCTTGAGGCGAAATATTTGTGCGCAAAAATGAGGAGATCATTTGCTATTTGTTTAAGGAGTACCAGAGATGATATGTAAATTATTTTCAGTGTAAGAGTATTTTTTAAAAAAATATTTAGCAATCATTACCAAAATATAGTTGCACAAGAAAACTGACAGGGTCTATCAGTTAATATCTTCACCAAAAACGTGTTAAAATGTCTTCTTTCGAAGTGAATAATCAAATTCATATGAGAAACAAGAGCGTGTCTCCCTAGAGGCGGAATTTTCACCTACCAATGAAAAATTAAAGTCTTAAAAATAATTTTAAACCAAAATAGAACCTTTGTGTGTAAGTTTTAACACGCACTTGGCGGGTTTATTTTACAATTTCAAAGACTAAAAAACAATAAAATTTTTAAAATAAATAATAAATAAACTCTTTAGTTTATATAAAGGTTGAAATACAATAAAATTGTACAATCGACGAAATAAAAGGTTTTGGGCGTGGAAAAATAAATAAATGACAAATTGAATTTTAAAGAAAAAAAATTTGGAAACGAAAACAATGTTGATGAAGAGAATAATTTGTTTTTATTTAAATATTTATTTAGTTAAACTATAAAATCATAATATTTATTATTCTTTGCAACAAGTTTCAAAACACGTTACGCGCTTTTCCCCTAAAACCTGTTTTGTTTGCTACGTTACGTAAGAAACTGCGTTAAAATACATTTATTATTTAAATCTTATCGTGATTTTTGTGCGACAAGTTCCGTAAAAAATTAATTTCTGTAATATCTTCTTCTGATTTGTAGGTTACGTTACGTAACAAATATTATAAATATTATCCTATACGCTTCTTTATATAATTTTTTTATTTAATGAAATAGACCAAAAACTTAATATTGTTACGAATAATAAAATCTGGCAACCCCTGTAGTTGTTTTCGTATGAGCGTGGTGAATAAGTTAATTCAACAACTAATGGTGTGTGTATAGAATAAAAACCACAATTCGCTAACAAAAGCTGAGCAGCCTCAGTGGCTGCGTTGGTAGAGGTGCCTACTACAAAACAGGGGGTCCGAGTTCGATAACGCATTCGGGCATGCGTGCAACGAAAAAATAATAATTGTTATAATTGAATTAAAATTAATAAACAGCAGTACAAACCTCCCGAAAGGCAAAAGACAATTATTGTGTGAAGCCATGGCAGATAATTTAGTGAAGACGTCTCAATTAATTATTAGAGTAACAGATAATTGTCAAGATGCCCTTTACAATTAAAAGTAAAAATGGTAGCGATTAGCGCGGGGCAGTGTAACAGTGTACGGCAGACGTGTGTTGTGGCTATTGGATTAAAGGAAGGGAGGGTAGTGGAGATGTCTGTGAATGGTTAAGGTTACTAAACAAGGCATCGAGTAGTTCATGTCTCGCCGGAGTAACACAGTAGTGTAGCCTGGATAACTGCGTTTGTAGTAATAACGCATGTTTAGTAAATACGAGACCAAGGGTTCACAAGACCGGTAGGATCAAAAAGTATAGCCAGAAAAAAGTCACAAAATTAGAATACGGAATTTATAATGATCCACAGTGGTATTTGCAATCAAAATAATCCGTACGTTTGTTCTTAAAGAGAGAAACGTAACATTATGTTTGTTTGCAAAATATATTAAAAAATTATACTCATTAATTAAAAGCTGTTTTGTACGTTACGCTCCGTAAGTAACTTCTTTTACAGAAATTTATTTCACAAAAACTTATTATGAGTTTTGCGAAAAGTATCGTTAAAATATTAACTACTCTTTCACTATCATGTAATTTTTGGGTTACGTTATGTAAGAAAGCTTGGTCCCATACATTTATATATTTAATTTTGTATTAAATTTAAAGTAATAAAATCTTATTATATTTGTTTGCGATAAATTTTTAAAAATCGTACTTAATTTTCCATAAAAATCTAAATCATGCGTTACGTTATGTAAGAAACTTCTCTGCCTTAAATTAATTTATTTAAATATATATTTATATTTAACGCATAAAAGACTTATTATTGTTATTTGCGACAAGTTTAAAAAAATCTTATGGGTTTTTCCATTAAAATTTATTTTCTAAGCTACGTAATATAGGAAAATAAGTTCCCATATAATTATTTATTTAATGAATTTAACACATTTAAAATTTATAACAATTGTTTGCGACAAGTTTACAGAAAATCTTATGTGCTTTTCTATTACATATTCTCTTGTGCATTACGTGGCGTAAGAAACTTTATTCCCATTATTTTGTTTATTTAATTTAACAAACACAATACCACGATTTTTGATGACAAGCTTCGGTTTCAATCGCCTTTTCATTAAAAAACTGACTTATGAGTTACGTTACGTAACAAACTTTGTTGCAATAAATTTATTTATTTAAATTTTTATTTAATTTTACGCACAAGTGTTTGTAATAAGTTTAAAAAATCAGCTATTAAAACCTGTTTTATACATTACGTTACGTAAGAAATATTTTTATATATAATAATTGATTTGGGCTAAAGTCTTATTCGTTTTACAGCTCTTTGTCATTCTGAAGCTTTATGGTTCAAAATTAGTGCTGACCTTATCATTTTTGTCTGCATCTCTTTTACATTTTCATTTCATGTTAGTATTTGTTTTAGTGTCTTTGTACACTGTTTTCTAACAATTTGTTAAACATTTATCAAATGCAAATTATTGTTTAGTATGAGAAGGTACGCCGGTCGTACCACACTCATACAAATCAAAAATAATAAAATTAAAATGTGGAAGGAATATAAAATAGTTTGGAAGCCATCGTAAAGTTGGTAGTTGGTAAATAAATGCGAGTTTTGAATATTGATGTTTATTTATTGCAAGTATTTGAGCATTAAACTGTGTATGTGTGTGTGTGTGTGTCATATTATTACATTAAAGTTTGGTTTTAATAAAAAACACACTCACATGTGTTTTCACAAAAAAAAAAAACTTAGCACTTTTACTTACAAAAACACAACATTATTAATGTTTCAATTGTTGAGTTAATGTAAAAATAATAAATTTTATTATTTATTTGTAGCGTTTTAATTTTAATACAGTATTGTTTGCCAAAATTTCTGGGCGGAATAAATGTATGAATAAATTAAAAAAAAATATATATTTTTATGTTTTAAATTTTGAACGTGTTAATGATAACATTTTCATAAATGTTAATTAAAAATTCATTTAAGTTAATTAAAAGATCTTAATTAAATATAATTTAAACGATCTGTTCAATTTAATTTTAAATTATTTCAATAAGCTATTCATTTTTCCTATTAATTTTTTTATGATCTATGACTAAGCAATATTTTACTATTATTTTCTATTGCGGCAACTTTTTGTTGGCGGCATCTGTTAAATTTTTATTTTTTATTTTTCATTTACTATGGCCCAGTCACACAGCAATTAACAGAATCAAGCATGTCTAAACAAAAACCTTTTAGGATAGACAGTCAATGGGATGCCGTCACATCCCGCCAGTAATACTAGGTTTTTACGAGATTTCGGTTTAACGTGATTCAAATAAAAAATTAGAATTAACCAAGTTTTTTTTTCAAAATAAAAAAAAAAAACAAAATTATAATTAAACACACATTACTTCTTTACATGCAACGAAATTCAAACGTTAACGCACATATTTGTTTATGAAAGATTATTTAAAGCAAAAATACGAATTATTGAAGGGCTTGAATTGTATTGAATTTTTACGGACAAATGCGATTTTTCAAGGACCTGTAAGATACTATTACGAAAATAAAATCTGGTAACTTCTGTTCTTGTTGTCCATAGAAGGTGGTGAATAAGTTAATTCAACTAATGGTTTGTGTATAGAATAATACCTCAATTAGCTAACGAAAGTTAAGCAACCTCAGTAGTTGCGTTGGTAGAGCGGCGTGCTGTAAAACAGAAGATCGTAAGTTCAAGTCCACCTTCTGTACAACGGAAAATAGCAATTGTTATAATGCAATTTAAAATTAAGAAACAGCAGTACAAACCTCCCGAGAAGCAAAAGACAAATATTGTGTGAAGCCATGGCAGATAATTTAGTAGGGACGTCCAATTTATTATAAGAGTAACAGACAAATGTCAAGAAGCCCTTTATAATAAAAACTAAGAACGGTAGCGGTAAGCGCAGGGAAGTGTAACAGGATTACAACAGTGTATGGCAGACGTGTGTTGTGGCTATTAGATTAAGGGGATGAATCGCTTGGGTAAAAGGAGTAGTGGACATGTCTGTGGATGGTTAAGGCTACTAAACAAGTAATCGAGTAGTTCATGTCTCGCCGGAGTAACACAATAGTGCAGCCTGGATGGCTGCGTTTGTAATAATAACGCATTTTTAGTAAATAGGTGTCCATAGGATTCACAAGACTGGTAGGATCAAGAAGTATAGCCAGATAAAGCCACAAAGTAAGAATATAGAATTAATAATGAGCCACAGTGGTATTTGCAATCAAAAGAATCCGTACGTTTATGATAAGAAGGGTAAAACGTAACAATATTTTTTTTTAAAGAAGTAGCACTTCAGGCATTAATTATTTATTTTTATTTATTTTATTTTTTTTAAACCGTGCTAAATTCTTTAAGAAAGGGATAGGTGTGAGAGAATACAGGTGGTGAAAGGAGATAGATATAGCTATTTTATTAATTATTTTACTTCGCCGGCGGATATGCTATGAAGAAGTACCGACGAAGGAGGCTGCGTGTTTTTATGTTAATTCTGATTATATATTTATACCATTAAACAGGAAAAAACATTTTTATTTTTTGACTGCCGCAAGGGTTGAACCCAGGGCAGCCAGATTTGTAGTCAACGTGCTTACCACCTAGACTACAGCAGCCTCATGAATTATTGCGGTTTCCAATTTAATGGGGCCATAGTAAAAGCGGTTCTAGTGTATAATAAAAAATCAAAATATTAAATTTTACGAAAATTTGTAACTTAAACAAAATAATTTAAAATTCACCCGAAAAATTAAATAAATAAAAGCCAAATTCATAAAAAAATCAAACTGCACTAAAAGATAAAGTACAGTATCAGAAATTCCAATCTTAACAAAAAATTTGTGACATTTAAAAAAAAATTGAAAATCTGCTAAATTATCAAAATTTAAAAAAAAAAATCAACAAAAAATAAGAATTTAAAATAAAGAATTTGAATAAATTGGAATTTCGCAAAAAAATTTTAGTTAATCAAAGACCACTTAAAAATAAATCTTATAAAAAGTCTATATTTCACATTCTTTGAATAATTGAAAAATACTAAAAGTCGAACTTTGAAGGAAAAAGTTTTAAATTCTTCCTATAAAAAAAATTTCGAAAAAATGAATATTTTGAAAAAATTGAAAATTTTTAAAAAAATTTTGAATTCACAAAAACGATTACAATGTTGTTGTATTTTTTTTTTTTTTAGTTTTTACGATCCTTTTGCATTATTGATTCAATGAAGTTCTCATTTAATCAATTTGGTTTTTAATATAAGATTCTAAGATTTTCTTTACAAGATTTGGGTAAAATCCACTGATGAGCTATTTGAGCCGTAGCGAAATGGCCGTATAGATATGCTTCTCCCGCAGTAATAAATTTCATTTTTTAGTTTAGTTTAAAATAATAAATATTTCATGAGAATATCATGAAATATTTAAATTTGAAGGAATGAAGCATAGTATAAGAAAATTACATAAATAGATTGCGAATAATAAAATTGTCATATTGTTGTCAATTCTTCCATATTTTTTATATATTAGTGTCCACATATTTTTACATATCTATTAAACTATAAGGGACACTCAAATAAAGTTGGAACTGTGAGCACCGGAAAAATAAACACAAAATGTGTATTTCTATGACCGCCATAAAAACATGTTTGAATACTTAAAATTAATAATAAAGTGTGTCCCTATAGATGATAAAATTTGATGTATGTGGTCTTATTTTTTTAGCCCCAATTTTTATTCATTTCGATGACCCTGTGTCCCATCTCCTTGGACTCGGTGTTTTGCTATAATTTTCTTCTATTATTTGTTTCAAATGTACGTAAACTTTCGTTAGGTATTAAAATAATTTTTTGTTAACAACATTACAGTTGTATACAAATAAAAAAATTTTAAAATTTTTATATTTTTATTTTTTTATTTTTCTCTTGCGGTTTTCTTTTTAATCTTTTTTATCTGCTAAGCAAAAGCTGCCTTAATAGTAAACAAAAAAATTATAAATTTAAACAATAATTTAAAACAATTTGTTTCCTTATTGTTTATACAACTTAAAAGAAGTCCAAAATAAATATTTTTACTAAACGTATCCAACAAAATATTTAAGTTTAGTACTCGTAGAAAAAACAATAAACAAATTTAAATACTAAAATACAAGTGGCTGCAAAAGTAAAATGTGTATTTCACTGATGTTAAGGCAGGTGAGGGGAAAAATAACAATTAAATAAAATGTAAATAAATTATGTAAATAGTAGAATTCGAACAGTAGTTAAAGCGTTTTAAAAATTAAACAATCAACCTAATAATTTTGTATTTTTTTTTTTCTCGGCTGATTTATTATGTAAAGAAGAGTTTTTATGTTAGAGACCAATATTTGTTTAACAAGTAAATAATAATTGCACTATGCAAATTAATAAATACTATTATTAGAAAATTAGCATTAAAATGAAAACAATTAAGAGTGCTATATTCAGCTATGATGGGTCATATGTACCCTTTATCATCTAGGTAAATCTAGTTTAGCGAAGTAAATCCAATCAAAAAAGCAAATATTGGGGTGTCAAAGAGTTAAAAAAAATGTTGGTAGTGCATATATATATAATTTTACATAAAAGTGCCATCGGCTCTTGATAGGTTAAGCATTTTTTAAAAATTTTAGTATTTCCTTAAAGATCTCATCAAAAGTTATAAAATGATACCCATATTGATATTTTAAAAAATTTGAAAATTTCACAGCCCCGTAACTCGGAAAATATGGGCGAGCCCAAATTTTTTCACTTGATGTTTTTTTCTTATTTTTTAATTCTCTATCGCCTCATGTATTTATATAATTTTTTTTATTGAAGTTACTTTATTGTTTAATATGACATGAAAAAATTAGAGGTAGGCGTGGTGTTTTCCCTGCTGCCTTGAAAGGTATGGACCGATCATGCTAATTTCCAATAGCAGCCCTTTCGGAACTATATGTAATCGATTGAAATGTTTTTTTTTTTTATTTTCTAAAATCAATTTTGCCGTGATAACACTAACACGGACGAATAGACAGAAAGACGGACATTGCTATGCATAAGAACTCAGAATATATATATAATTTATGGGGTCGGAAATGCTAATTTTTCAAGATACTGAAACAGCATTTACTGTCATAAGGAGAAACATACGTTACGTAGATGATACTTAATTTTATTTATGACAGCATGCCGATTATGGAGGTAGCGTTCCATAAAATACTGCATTAAATTCTGCAAATGTTAAATTTTTCTCCAAACTCTTTTGTGTACAGTTTGCTTCTAATTCTTCACAACTAAACTTCTATCAAACAGTGTGATATGGCTTCAGGAATTAAGTCCTTCCAAAAAAAAAAAATAAAATAAAAACTCTTGGGTTTGGACTGATAACAGCATATTTGCTTTCACTTTTTGTGGAGCTGAGATATCCGATTCCTTTTCTATTTTTCCAGTCGCGCTGACACCTACATTTTTCGACATTATTAAGCTTCTGATTACAGTCTTTGAGGATTTATAATCTACCACTTACGTTGTTTACTTCTTGTAAATTTTTTTCACTGACGCCATCAGCCTCTCCAGCAGAGGAAAGTGACACTTTTTGATTGCATTTTAGTCTACAGTATGGACGAAAGCTCACCTCTTTACACAAAGTTTCAAGTTGTAAAGGTAATACTCGTATAGGGTGACGCTGTAACAGGTCTTTTTATTTTTTGTTCTTTTTTTATTTTTTAACTGACTTTGCAGTGTTGAGCAAAGAGTTCAAAGAACAATCGCACGTCATTCGATTCAATCATTATCGCTGTTAGTTTCCTTTTTATTATGAACTTACTGTTGAATGTAATTCATGACATTCTCATTCAATATGCTGACGAGATTTAGTTTTTGAACGCTAGCCTCTGCTTAGTATTTTCACATGATGTTGCCTGTCATCGTCACATCGGCCTTAGGAAAACAAGATACTGTGGTTCGCAATAATTTCCTTTTCCCTTGTCTGGATCCGTAAGAGGGAATCTTCAAATCTGAACAAATGTAACTAATGCTCCCCGGTTTTGCTATGTGCTTCTGGGTGGCATTTATACGACTACAGTATTAATTCCCTATTAAATCCAATCCGACCAGCCAGGTAAAGAATCCAATTTCTGTTTTTTTGTTAGAGTATTTACTTCCGACGATTGTTTTTATTTTATCTTAGTCTATCCATAAAGTCGAGTTGTGCTTCCTAATAGACTTAATATTCGCGATGTCTTTTAAACTTTAAGGCAGATAGTAATACTACTTTAACTTTCATGGTAGGAACAGTTTTAAAGTTTCAAGTTTAGAAGTCATGAGTTCTTTTTTAGTAGTTTATTTAGTATGAGTGCCGTCACTCATTAACCAACGGAGTCGATTGGAAATTTTTCATTAGGGTTCCTCTTTATTCCTCTTTAGCTTGTGAATATGAGCACTCAGCTTTAACTCTGCGGCTGTAGTTAGTAATTTCTACTGATGGAAGAAATTTTTTTCGCAAAATTGAACGACTCCATCCAATTCTTTAAAAGAGACACAATTAATCTACTGGATGTTTTTTTTTCCGATCAATACCACAAAGAAGAATAAGTCACATTTTTGGATGAACAGTTATTAGGTTAGTGCCTCAATGCTTAAAATAGCAAGCGATCAATATCAAGGGTATACTCATTTCCTATCCACATATTTAAGCAGTATCACTGCTAAAAACATTCTATCGATCGCCACACAAAGAAAGTATATTCAATAGTCATCAACTGACGACCTAGATTTGCTTTAAACTCTAAAGAAAAATGTTTTCATTTTACATTTATTTATTAATTGAGGCTTTTAAAATCTATAGAAAATTGCAAATTATAAATTTCCCAAATTGCTAGATTGCACCTAATTGTCAAAAGCCTTTTTATTAAACTCAACTCAACTAAGTTCAAATAGTTTAAATATAAAACGGCCTAAATTTCCGTTGCAACAATTGAAATGTTTTCTATCTCTTAACCAGAAGAAGAAGAAGAAGAAGAAAATATTACAGAAATTTAACACTTAGAAAATGTGATTATTTTTTCTTTTTTATACTCAAACGATTATTGTACAAGCAATTTATGGAATTGACATGTGCTGCCATTTGAAAACATTTGTAAGTTTTTTATTCCTTGTCTCTCTTTCACTTACACAAATACACACACTCTGTTGTATTGAATAGTTATTGAATTGAATTGTAATAAAATATATCTTCCTTAATATTTGATCTTATCTCCTACGCTTCATAAATTAATTGTAAATGAAACTGTTACATTTTTTTAACAGCTGAAAGGCAGCTTGAATGTTCAAAAGAATTGCTTAAATAAAAAGAAATAGAGTTGTGTGCGTGTGTGTGTTAAAATGTTTGTGTTTGTTAAAATGGTTCAGTTACACTCAGATACTGGCTTTAATAGCAAATTGAGAAATGTATTTATTTGTTGTACTATTTTTTTTTTTCTTTCTTGTTAATTTATTTTAGTTTTTAGTGTAATGAACAACTTTCCTGTTTACAACATATTCGTACATCTATAAAATGTCTGTCTGTCTTTGAATAAAAATAATTCACAAGCGGGAGTTTGTGGGTATTTTTGCTTACTTTATTTTTTAATATTTTTAAAAGCTTTCAAATTGTTATTTGCTCTGCCTGCCTGACTGCCTATACAGCCTTTTTTAGTTTTTAGATTTACAGATTTTAGATTTATTTTATTTTTATTTTTTTTTATTAAGTTTTTTATTTCTGCCAGTAAGCCTGATTGGTTTGGTGTGTATTTGTCTGGTTTCCGATCTGGTTATTTTTGCACTTTGATTTACTAAAACGAATACTTGGAAAATTAAAAATAAACACAAGAAAAAACACCTAAAATGTAGTCATGATATTTAAATCATTTTTCTGTTTTTTTTTCTTACTGCTATTTTACCGTTGCACACAGTTGAGTAAATTTCAAATATTAAACAATAAAAAAAATTTTATTCTTCTAATCTGATGATGTCAATGTGTCACTGGGTTAATGGTTTGATTTCAATTCTAAAACTTAATACTTTTGGGAAAAATTTCTATGAAGAAAAAATCAAACCAAATGAAAATAAATTGATTATTAATAATTGAAATGTTGTAAATTCTATAACATTTTAATTTTAATTTGAGCCAAATGTTCTTGTTTTATAATAGTTATTTAGAAAAAAAAATTTTATAAACAAAACTCGTAATAAAATAATTTAATTGAATTTTATAATAATAATTGTAAATAAAATTACAATTCAAATTAATTAAATCTAAGCAAACGTTGAATATTTACCGCACTTAAAATATTTTAATAATAAAGTTTTGTTTAAATAAAGCAGCCTTTAAAGGGAATTCCAAATATTGAAGCCCGGTTAGCAAAACAATTTGAGAGTAAAAAATTTTTGCTTTTGTTCTTTAAGCCAACCCATTGTAAATGCTTATCCGATGATGGTCTTAAAAAATTTAAAAATTTTTATCAATTATGGTTCATTGAATCCACGTGTTATTGTCGAGAATCAAACAAATTAACATTGTGGTCAAGCCATCACTGTTGCTGAATGACATCATGACATAACAGAGTTCCTCTGTTTAAAGAAGACAATATTGATATGGCAGACAGTATTACTTATGCCATACCCACCATCTAATAACTCACCGATTTCACAAGACGTTTTTTTTATATTTGACGTGTAGTTGCTTGTATTAGTGGCTAGAATTGGTCTTCTGGAAAATGTCCTTTAAAGTATTTTGATTCTTTAAAATCAGACATCGGCCCGCTTTGCATTTGCTCTGTTTCCTAATATATTTTAATGTTGCATTAAATTTGAAAAACGATTATTAATCAAAAGTATTCAACTTTCCCAAAAAAAAAAAACAAGCATCCATCGTAGTAATAACAACTATTTAAATTAGTTTATATGACGAAAATTTGAAAACTTAAAAAGTTTATTCATTGATGCATTTGCCTGCATCATCGTGGAATAATATAAGGGGAAAGAATGTTAAGAGAACTTAATGCTCAACAAATACAATTAAAAATAATATTTTTAATAACTATTTTCAAGAAACGACTGTAAAAAAAATTTGAGTACAACAGTGCGTATGACTAATATTAATTCCGGTTTCTACTCTTAAAACATTTATAACTTTTTTGTTTCCGTGAGATTTCAATGCTTTTCATCAAAGCTTTTGAGGAAACTAAATATGTTATAAAAATATATTCAAACAATCTTCAGAAAATCAATATAAAAAATGTTAATCAGTTTAACAATTTTTAAATAGTTTTTATCTCAAAAAAAAAAGAAGTTGGCAGACACAATATTTTTAAAGAAATTAAAAAGAAATTGTTTTTATTAAAACCTTTATATCCTTTAAAAAGTAAATGTTATGTTCTAGAAAGGTATAAAAAAGAGAATTTTTATTATTTATTTACAAGAACGAAGAATTAATAGATTTTACATTTTATATAATTTCTATTCCTAAATACCTTATACTCGTCCTATGGACAAGACAGGACTTCAAAAAATTCTTAAATGCTCTCTTTAGAACAATATGTGGCTCTAAATAAACAAATGATTTTTTTGTTAACCCCGATACAAAATATCATTGTAAAAGAAACACCTACAAATAATTTCAGTAAAATAAACTGTTGGAAAAATTAATATTTGATAATAATTTTGACGTACGGCCACCGAGACTGTTCTTGAGGGAACCCATTCTTGCCGTCCTATTTTGCGTTCTTTCTTCGGGAACTCCTGGTCATATGTCACGAATAACAAGAACAATTTTGACATTCAAGGCATGAGTTCAGTTCTTGTGATCCCACAGCTAATAATCAAGAGGTACCGAATCGCACTTATGGGAAGGCCAATTGACAGGTTCGTTTCTTGAAATCAATTTATCGCCAAAGTTCGATCTTATTAAGCCATATGGTAACACAAGCTTCGGTTAGGTTTTTTTTTCCATAATATGCCACCATCGTCTAAAGCGCACCAGATGGTGTATTTTTCTTGACATAATAGAGTATGTAGGATCTCTTGTGGATTGATTTCACTCCAAAAACCCGTTAAGGAAATATCAAGCCTCAACACTGAACATAACTTTGGGATAATTCAAATTGATGACTGATTTTCAAAGTAAAAGAAGAAAATTTGGAACCTTTGTTAATCTCTTCATGATGATGATTTGCTTGAGTATACAGATAATACGCGACAATAAGTGAATACAAAATGACAATTCATTTCATTTTTATCAGGCTTAAAATAATTGTAAATAAATAAATACTTTTTAGGCGTTTTATGCAGAATTAAAAATATTAACTTCTTTCAATTTAAAAGAATTTTTAAGTGAAAATTTCAAAATACTTTACTTTCTTTTATGCTATTTCAAATTTTTTTCAAACAATCTTTATACATTTATGGTTCTATGAGATACACATTATTGAATTTCGAAATCGGTTAAAAATAAATAATTTGTTTTAGTATTTTATTTCTCAAGAGCGTATGATTAATTTTCATTTTAAAAAAATATGAATATTACAGCTAAATATTTAACGATTTCAATACTTTCGAGTCTTATAAAAGCAAACATTTTATATGTTTGTAAGCTTTAAAATTAATTTTTAATGTTGAAATAAATTTTTATATTTTAATTTAATATCCTTAATTTTTATTTTTATATTATGAAGCGTATGATTAATATTAATTGTGCTATTATAAAATAATTATTTATATCTTAGCTTATTAATAATCAATTTAAACAATTTTTGCATTACTAAATATTAAACCCTTGACAGTTTGATAAGCTATTAAAAAATAATTAACTGTTTTTGTTTTAATACAAAAAAAAATTCTATTATCCCTGACTTAAAGCAACATTTAAATAAGCTTTTAGTGGACAACTTTTTGTTATTATAATTTTTCTCCTCATAGACATTTAACACTTAAAACCTTATGGCTTAACCCTTTTAAACTTTGATAACAATTTTTATGATGGCTTTTTGCCAATTTTCTAAAATTCAATACACTTCAACATGTTGCGGTTGTTTAATATAATATTTTTCTAAAGTACAAGAATAATTTGTAATTAAAAGCAGTTACAGCAGGCCACAAAAATCTTAAAAAGTAGTTCTCTCAGCCTTTTTTAAATAAATAACTGCCAGTGATCTTAATTGGCCCTTTTTCTTGTAGTTTATGTCTTTAAAGAAAAACGCCTCAAGGAGTTGTTTGAAGGGTGGCGCTTTGAGTTGGCACAAGGTTTATTTTGTGAAAAGAAAAATGACAAGTATTTTAGTGTTAAAGCCTTCCTTAATTTATTTGTGCTCTTTTTCAATATTGCATTAAATTTAATTTAATGACTTATTAAGTGTTCTATTTCATGGTAAAGTCATGAAAAAAAAAGATGTAAATCTAAAGTGTAGCAAATCCTTTTTTTTAACTGCCTATTACCCTTCTTCTTGTACTTTGTGTGGTTAACAAGTCATGTTACAAAGTTTTTGCCTGCAAGCAAGAAACTTAAAGAGGCCACAGAAAAAGGTGTTATTTGAATTGAGCGTCGGTTGCAGGAAATATATTCAAAAACCTTTTTTTTTTGAAAATGAAAGAAAGCCAAACACTTTTACTTTTTGATTAATAAAATTATTTTATACAGCAAAATTAAGTTCACAAACAATGTTTTAGTAAGAATTGTAATGGATTTATGTGGCCTTTTTTCTGGGGATTATTTTTATTTGATATAAAAATAAACTAACAAAGCTGCTACTGAAGCTGATAACATGGTTTAAATACACAATTATTGTTCTTGTGGCTATGATGTTAAAAACGAAATTAAAGGCGTAACGAAATATGTTTTCACACAAAGTTTTTTCTAGGATACGGAAATATTGTTAAAACTTTGTTAGCGAACTAGGGCAGTTTTTACAACAATATCCTTTTTATACTTATCCCCGTAAAAGTAAAAGTTTTATAAATTAATTGTTTAAACTGAAAATTGGTTGAATAAATTAATATAAAAAGAAGTACTCATTTGTTGTTTTTGTATTCAATTATTGTATGCGGTAAAAGGTGAAAGTGTTTTATAAAAAACTGCTGGAAATAATTCAAAATGCTTGGAAAACAAAGAAGTTACAACGTTTTTAAAGAATAAAAGCATAATTAATATTAATCATACGTCTAGGGGCACAATTATTTTAATTTACTTAAATACAGCAGCCTTTTCTGATTAAGAACTTTGCTTTCCTAAATAATTTATAAATTTAAAGAATAAATTTTTTAGCTTACCTTTATAAAAAAAATGTAAGTTTAGATTTCACATAAAAACACAACAACGAATCAAAGCCAATGCATCAAAAATGTTAACTTAAAATGGGTGTAACCAACAAAATGAAAACAGTAACATTTGCTGTGACTTCGAAATTAATAAAAGTAAAACAAAATATAACAATTATAAAATATATATAGCTCACCGGTATCATGCATCATTGACTGTTAAAGTAGCGAGTTTGAAAATAAAATATGTTTCAGTCAAGCAAAAAGTTTTTGCAACTTTATTTCAATTTCGTATTAAATGAATATTGTTTTCAATTTAATTTCAAATATGAAATTAACATCCTAAAAATTACCTTTTTACAATTTTTTTGTTTAACATGGTTGAATAATTTACAATTTTATACCGAAAAAGGGCGTGTAACATTAAATATATGATTTTTTTTTTTTAATCGACAAAAAGCATTTTTGTTCTTAGTAACTGCAACATGTGTTATTTTGCAAGCAGTAGTTACGAAAATTTAATATTTACAGATATATTTAATTTCATAGAAAAATTATAACATAAAAAAAACGAGTAATTCAGTCAGTCATGTTCAATGAATTAAAACAAATCGTTTTTTTTTTTTATTTTGTTTTATTCTGGTCAGGTGGCGAAAAAAAGGGCAAGGGGATATTTTTTGTTTTCGTACCTTTTATTGTTTAGAGGAAAACTTCAGCAGCAAATGTAAGAGTAATTTATATTAATTAAAATAAAACATTATATGCTGGCATGAAGGGTTCTAAAATCATCAAAAACATACCGTTAGTATAATTTGCAAAGACCCTAAGCCTACTTTTTTCCACAATTGAGATTTTAATGCAAAAAGGTAATACTATGCAAAATACATATTTAAAGACGACAAAAAATGTCAATATGTATTTTAAAGTTGTTGTAATTGTGTGATTTGCAAAAATACTAAGTCCACAAAACTACGAAAAATATTGTTAGAACTTACTCCAGGAACATTAATTTATTTAATTGAATAAGATATTTTTCAAGGTGAAATCATAACTGGGGTACTCAGGGCGACAATAAAAACAACACTACGAAAGAAGTTTGTACATTTTGTTATTGTACAAATCGTTTCCGACTGTCAAAAACAAATATCACTTTTGATACTCGAAGGAACAAAAATCACAATAGTGTTTTCTGTTCTATTTTTTCTAAAGCCGTGAAAAGTGGACTTCTAAAAAGAAAAATAAATACTTAGAATCTTTTTTAAAAGGTAAATAGCTTAAAATAATAATTTTATTTATAATTAATTCTTCCATACGGACTCAGACGATTCTTTCGGTTAGAAAACCCATCTTAGAATTCAGTGAAATATAAAAAGTGAAAAGAATATAGCAAGTGTCATTTTGGAAAAAAATACAGGATGTTTGGAATTATAAAAAACAAACAAAAAAAAGCACGGACATTAAAGAAGAGGTGTAACTGTAAAAAAAAACTCCTCTTAAGTTTACAGAGATCTCTAAGGAAAATAGGAGAAAAATATTTGACGAATTTTGAAAAATAAGTTGGAGCGAAAAAAAAACTGTATGTAAATACGGTTTTTTAAATCCATCCAATTAAAAGATCCAGAAATAGAAATAAATTTTTTCTACTTCAAGTTTTACAATAAGAATTAAAATGAGTTTAAAAATGTAAATAATTATATTTTTGTATCTTTTTAATAGTATGAACTGAGCTGAGCTGAACTGATTGTAGTAAAATGTGCTAAGTCTACAATAAAACTAATAAGTTTCCAAAGCAAAAATGCTAAGCCCAAAAGTGCGAATTTAGTCCCAAGATTTTGTGGAAATGGATTCTGATCTAGGTTATTTAAAAAAGCTATTTTGAAAAAAATAATTACGTTGAAAAAGTTTAGAAATTTTAAAAACTAAAAAAAAGCTACAATATTTTTCGTGTCACCCGTACAATTTTAAAAAGGGGACTTAACACATTTGCGAATTACACTAACGATATGTTGAAAGTTAAAAGTGGCAAGAATTAAATATAAAGTGAAAACCAAATTTCAACTAAACAATAGAAAAAGTTTATATTTTCATTTTCATTTCTATTTTTAAGTTTATTTTTTTAAATTTTAATATTCACCCTTATTCTAGTTGTCGGCGTCTTTGTCGTCGTCGTTTTTGTATCAATATCACTTTGTATCAATGTCGGCGTCAATTCAATAAAAATTTTGCATTCTATAACATTCCTGTGAAGACGTCGACGGTTTATCGATTTTTGTAAAATGAAAATGCACATCCCTAAGTTTTTTTTATTAAATTTTATTTGTGTTTGATACTTTTATGGTAAAATGTTTTCTATAAGCAAAGAAAATTTGATTTAATTGATGATAACAGTTCGAAGAAACAAAAACTTGTGTTGGAAAGAAAACTTTTTAGGCAGAATTGCGATATTTTTAAATTGCCGGAGCACAAGTATGTACATATGTTATGCCTGTTCCTGGCTGTACTTCTGCAGTAAATCAGTTTGATTATTGCATGTTTTTTTTTGCTTTCCGTTTAATTATTTTCAACGGAACAGGCTGAGCAAAACTGGAATCTTTGGTAGCAGCATTAGACTGGCAAGGAATTTCCCTTAACTTTTGGTTGACTTCCACTTGTTCTTCAACGACAAATTAGACTTCCGCAAGTTCCATGTCATTAGAGTTGTTACCCGTGTCAACCATTTGAACTCCTTGAACTGCTTCTTCAAGACTTAAATGCTTCTGGAAGTTTAGAAAGTTTGCCACAGCTTCTGCCAGCGGACTGAGTGAAAAATGTTTAAGCATTCCGCCGCCACTGGCTTTACACTCCGCTTTATTAGCAACCATCTTTTTTTTAACTTTGAATTTTAAATTTCGCCATACCTTTAGTAATTTTAACAAACTTTTTTATAAATTCCTATTCGATTCCTTATTTTGTTACCTTTTGTTATTCACCTGCTTATCTTCTAGGCGGACCAAGAGAATTTCGAATTTGTTAAATTTCTTCCCATATTTCTTTAAAACTGCATGGAGCAGTGTCTCTCTGCGAAAACCCAGTGCAAGAGAGGGATTCTTCTGCAATTCTTCCATCAACATTTATTTTTTACATTGTCAATGTTATATTTGGTTTAAATCACTTCCGGTCGTTATGCAAAAGGGCGTCGACAAACAAAAAAGTCACATCAATACAATATTGTCGTCACATTTGTTATAGAATGCAAAAAATCTCTTAGCAGTAATCGATGAGTGTCCATAACGATAAGTAGAATAACAAATGGAATGCGTCGACACATATCAACATTGATATGTGACAACGCCGACAACTAACCGCCGACTGTAACCTAACCCAGAAAATAAAATTTAAAAAATTTTTTTTTTAATTTCGCAGAATAAAAGAAAGTTTAACAAAAACTAAAAAATTTAAAAAAACTTATAACTCACTAAGCAATCGACGATTCGCAATAAAAACAAATCTTCACTAAAGAAATAAAATTTAATTAATAAATTTAAATTTGGAAAAAAATTTTACTTTTAGTAAAAATCTAGAATTTTATAAAAAAAATCTAAAAATTGCAATTTCATAAAATCATCGAACTGTCTGGTGAAATAATAAAAATTTACCACAATGAAATGTAGAAAAATACAATTTATTTTCACTAAAAAACCAAAACTTCACCAAAAGAGCTTAATTTTGGTAATAATTTAAAATTTTATAAAAAAAAAATCTAAAAATTAGCAATTTTAAAAAGTCTTCAAAGTTTTGTGAACAAAAGAAAAAACTACTTAAATATGATAATATGGCGATATTCTCATGAAATATTTATTATTTAAAAATTATTAATAATATAATGTATTTCTATAGGGAACGCATATCCATATGACCATTTCGCTACAGGTCATACAGCTCATCAGTGGATTCTACCCAAATTTTTTTATAGAAAACCAAAGAGTCTTATATTAAAAGCCAAATTGATTATATGAAAACTCCATTGAAGCAATAAAGCAAAAACGCCATAAAACACAAAAATCCTTTATAGGAAGTCAGGTTTTACTATTGCACTTAACTCGACTGACATGTCCTTTTTCAGTATGATAGCTGTTATTTTTAATTAAATAGTTATCAACAAAAGTTATAACAAACCTTAAACACTTTTCAAGTTAAAAATAAAGACGAATAAATTTTTGTATTTTTATAACTGCAATAATTTTATTTAATATTAAATTTTTAATAACTTTAAGCAGCCACCAGCAACAAATTAATGGGTGGTTGAATTACTCCAATTATGAAAGGAAGTAAAATTTACTTCTTTATTGCAGCCACATATTAAACAGTGTGGATCAAAAGTGGTTGTTTGCAATATGAAACTTTATCAAATATATGCCAATACTTATAATCTATTAAATTTATAAATTTTTTTGCAAAGAGAAACTTTGTCTGCCACTGTTGACAAACAAACAAAAAAATACCTTCTGCAAAAATCAAGGCAACTGAAAACACAAACAGAAACTTTGCTGCACAGTAAACATGATAATGGTCAAATGTATGAAGAAAAAAATATTTGTTCCTGTGAAAAAGTTTTAAAAATAATAAAAAAAAAGCAAACCATAACTAACTTTTTGCCATTAACCAAACATGCAGTTAACAGCATCATCGTTCTCATCATCTATGTACGTTGTCCTTATTCTCTCTGGTTAAACGAGTGGTAGTAGCATCGCTGTGGCATACTGTCAGTGCCAGCCAGAAACATTCAAATATAATGAATTCATATATACAGCACACAGACATTAATATGTTTTATTATAACTTTTTTTGTAAATGTGCGCATAAAAATGAATTCTTAACTTTACACTTCGTTTGTGAAATAAGAGATCAAATTATATTTTCACTACATCCTCTGATTCTTAATTTTTTTTTTTACATAAATGTTTCTTTCCTTTGCTTTGCAGATGGTGTTGGTAGCATTTGATATTTTTACAATATTTGTATACAATATTTCAAGTAAAATATTTTTAATAAGAAGTTGTTATTATTCTACCTTTTTTTACTCCTGATTTTTTGAATTATTTTTTTTAACATTAACTTTGTGTTTTTGCTGCAATCACATCAATTTTTTTTACTTTTTTTAAATATTTTTTTATATTCAACATGTTTTTGTACAATCTTTTTTTTTCTGAACAGTCATTACAAGAAAATTTTTACATTTTCCCTCTTTTTTTACTTTTTCAAGTATTTCTGTTTAACCACAATTAAAGTATAAATTGTATTTCTTAGTGAGATGGCAAAAATGAAGGTGCAATAAAATTATGCTTAAAAAAACTTTAATCTCCATTTTAACCAAATTAATGCCAAAACTACTTTTAGTTGCAAAATAACACAGACTATTGTAGTTGGAAGTACTTTTAAAAATAAATTAATATAAATGAGATTTTAGATGTCAATGTTCATGGAACAGTTATTTTTTTAAAAGCAACGTTAAAAAATTAAAGTTTTAATTTTTTCACAGTAGAAGGCGTATGATTAATTTTAATTAAGAGATGCAGCTAGAAAAGTAGTTGAAATATATTTTTGTTTAAGCTTTACTAAAAAATGCCAAAGTTAAATGCCATTTAAAATAAATGCATTTACTCTTTACTTTTCTTACATAAATTTAATTTATGCCAAAAATAAAAGTACGAAATCTTTACTGATTTTAAGTTTAAAAATTTAAGGATGACTACAATACTACAAAAAAATATTTTTTTCTTGTTATAATGAGAGCGTATAATTAATTTTAATTAAAAAGCGTCACTTGAGTATGGTCGATATCTTTTAATTTGTAGGAGATAGAAGCTTTTAGGAATAATATTAAAATTATTATTTTAACTGACATTCCAATTTTTATAAATAATATTAAAAGTTAAGTGTAAGTAGAAAATAGATGTTAAAAAATTGTAATGAACTGTAAATTTATTTTATTTCTGGAATTCCATTATTAGACTGCATTAAAGCAATGAACAAGAATTCTAATCTGGTTGAGTGCGTATTTTAAGCTAGAGTTTTGTACTTAATTTTAATAAAAGATTGGCGCTTTCCGTACTTTCGGCAAGAGTGCTAATTAATAAACGTATGGATTATTACGCCTTTGTATTGCCGCTAAAGCGAAGGTCTTGAGAAAGTCATTTTTCTAAGCAAAAAAAATTTAGTGAAAGAAATAAATAGAACTTTAAAAATTTTTAACATTCTTCATACACGTTTTTTTTTTAAGAAATAAACACTTACCTTTTGTTTAATTCCTATTTCGTCATAAAACTATAAATAGTGTGTTATATAATAGTAATTATTTTAGAAAAGTATAAATAAAGTAGCAAAACTTAAACTTCACAATTTATGCTGTACATTGCATTTACATATGAGTAATAAACTTTAAATTTGGTGGCGTATGATTGATAATAAATATTGAAAAATTTTATTTAACTGCTAATAGCAAGAGTTCTAGAAATCTTACGACTACAATTAAAAAAGGAAATTAAAACATACAATTCACACGTTTTCTTTCGAATAAACTGAATTAAATCTAAAAAATATTTGAGAAAAAAAACTGAAACTTTCTGAAATTCTAAATGCAAAATAAAACTTATACTTTTTTTACTTAATTTTCATTTTTATAGTTTTCGTTTTTTTTTCCCTCAAAAAGGTGTTCAAATATTATTAATTCTTTAAAATAATTTATAAAAATTATAATATGGAAGAAATGTATTTTCAAGCAAAGCATGCGTTTTAAGATTAGAACTTTCAAGAAATTTAAAAATGAAAGTTTGTTAACAATCAAAAATCCAAATGTAGTTTTAGGATTTAATGAAAATAACAAATTTTTGCAACTAGAAAATTTTCTCAAAATCCTATTTTTCACTACCAGCACTATTTTTAGAAAAAAAACTAAATGAAGATTTTATAAATTGAAGAGTTTTAATATTTGTTTTCTAATATTTAATTTAAAGTTGAAAATTTTTTCTAAAAAAATTAATAAAAAATTCAATAGCAATTTTATTTCATAAAAATAATATTTTACTTTTAATAATAAAATTTTATATTTTTCATCTATTTCTTTGTTTCCTTACACTTCCGTACTAATGCTGGTAACATCCTTTAAAAATTTGTTGGCACACGAACACAAAAGCTCCTTTTCCACTATCTGTTTGCAAAAGAAAAAACTAAAAAAAAAACTAACAGCAACGTTTATAATAATGTGCTGTGTAAATTTTACAACAATTGATTTCACTTAGCACACTTTATATGTTTTCCACCTTTACCTGCCAAAAAAAATGAATAAGAAAAAAAACAATACAAACATTCGTTAAACAGAATAGAAAGACAGTATTACATCAAGCGCACTACATATCGTGCAGCACACTTGATCAAACTTCTAAGGAAAAACAACTTAGAAAATCTAAAGAAAAGGAAATTTGTTATTTAATTTTTATTTGCTATTTTATGCAACTTGTCTTCTTCTTACTTTTCTACCATCATCATCATCAGCATCATGTGTTTAGGTACCTTTATTGTTACTGCAAATTGTAATTTTATTTTTACTTTTATTTCTTTTTTTTCTGCATTAAGTAATACTCATATGACGAAATAAGTTTTTATGTCAGACCCTTTACATATTGCTCGTTTTTGAAATTTAAGCTGCTTGCTAGCACACTTTTCCATACATTCACTCAATTATAACTGTGCAGCATTTGCAAAATATTAAGGTGGAGCAATAGGAAATGTTATTAACCAATTTTTTGGATATTCTGAACAGAATCAAATTATACGCTCTCAATAATTTCTGACCAAATTATTCGAAGCTGTTTGTTTTTCTTATTGAAATTATAATTTTTTATATAACCAAAACATTTATTTTTCAGTTGTCAACCTAAAAAAATTACAAACGTGACTTACGATCTCAAGCATTTATTATTGTTTAGTACCTTCTCACCTGCTTATGCAACCAAATTAATTTTAAGGGCCATTATTACAACGTGCCATTAGTTAAAGGTAGCTGTTTATCGGGCAGACAACGGTAAGTTGTTAAAATGGCCCTTAATCTTATAGTCTTTTACGCCTGCTACTTTCTGCCACAAAGACAACTAACTGCCTTTTATTGTGAGTTTCATTTTATACTTAAACTTTTTTTTATATTTTGACTTTCTGTTTTTTTTAAGCTATGGCTAAGAATGTTGTATTTTACTTAAAAAACTTTTGTCTCTTTATACTTTATACGAGTACGATGTACTTTTATACTTCGGATTGGCGATTTATATTTCACATCTTATGCTTAACACTGGTACTCTATGCTTTATGTTTTATACTTTATATTTAATACTTTACAAGTTATACATTATACTTTATATTTTATAAATTATACTTTATAATTTATAATTTGTTTTTATACTATGTTTTATGCTTCATATTTTGTACTTTACAAATTATACATTAAACTTTTTATTTTATAAATTATACTTTTTATTTTATACAGAACAATGTATATTTTATACTCATTATTATATTTTAAACTTATATTTTCTATTTTATACTTTATATTTTATATATTATATTTTACATTTTATACTTTACAACAAATACTTTACATTCTATAATTTATAAAGAAAAATAATAACTTTATACTTAATTTTGTATACCTTTTTTCTGTATTCTTTATACTTTTTTTTATTCCTTACACTTTATACACTATATACTCACAATTTATAATTTTTTTATACGTTATACTTAATTTTTTATTCCTCACGTTTTATGCTTAAAACTAGTACTCTATACTTTATATTTTATACTACATGCTTTATGTTTTATACTTCATATTTTGTACTTTACAAGTTATACATTATACTTTATATTTTATACTTTGTTTTTATACTATATTTTATACTTCATATTTTGTACTTTACAAGTTATACATTCAACTTTTTATTTTATAAATTATACTTTTTATTTCATACTCTGTTCTTTACATTTTATATTCATTATTTTATTTAAAACTTATACTTTTCTATTTTATACTTTATATTTTATATTTTACATTTTATACTTTACAATTTATACTTAACATTCTATAATTTACTCTTTAAACTGTATACTTAATTTCGTATACCTTTTTTCTTTATACTTTTACTTTATACTTTATACCTTAAACTTTATACTTTATACTTAACACATTTTATTTTATACTTTATACCTTTCTTATTTATACTTTTATTTTATACCTTTACTATATACTTTAAATTTTATACTTCCAATATCGCCAACGTCCTGTGCTTAGACCAGCATTAACTTATTGCTTACATACTCCGTTTATCCCCATACAGCTGCTTCACTTGCCAAATCTATTAACTCAATTTGAAGTTAGTTTAAAATAATTAAAAAAAAATTTATAACGTTTTAAGAACTCTTTAATGTTCGATGGTGTAAATAAATAATTATAATCAAAAAGAAAACGGAGTAAATGGATTTTGCATCTAAAATATCCACATTATGAAGTATCAAAAAGTCATTGATTTCACTTCAAATTTTATAGACTGTTTCTGCTATCGTGCACACTTAAGCTCTGATTTACGCAATATAATGTACCGCTTCCATTACATACTCAAATAGTTATAATTGTATAATAATTCTTTCGGCTTATACTTAGTAACACTACCAATTTTTGCTTTCATTACCAATCAATTATTCCATCTTATATTGATAAAAAGACTGAACAAATGTACCATTGAATACTATCACTACTACTATATAACACTTCATAAGAATATACTGACTGCGTCTTATACTTTGAAAATTACAACTAAAAACTTCTTATATTCATACTACCATCTTATACATACACCAGTTTTAGTTAACTGCAATATGCTAACTAGCTCGTATACTATCGCTCTTATACTATCACTCTTATACTATCACTCTTATACTATCACTCTTACACTATCACTCTTATATTATTACTTTTATACTACCACTCTTATACTATTACTCTTATACTAATACTCTTATACTGTTACTCTTATACTATTATATGTTATATTATCACTGTCATACTATTTTCTCTGTTAAATTTTTGTCGTCTTACTACTATCTAGTGCTCATACTACTGTTGTTTTAATTTTCTCAGATCTTTCTTTTTTTTATTATATTATACTCTTCTAGCTCTTTTAGACAGTAGCCTTTAATCCGCAGTGATTTCCTTATAACTCTAATTAAAGGATTTACTTATCATTTACTTATGAAATTATGTATTCTCAGACTTTTAATGTTAAATTTAGTTTGATACTTCTTATTTATATTACTGTTGTTATATATTTCGATGAAAATAGCTAGAACAGCTAAACAGCTAAAAAATAAAAAACAGTATAATATTTTTAGCGAAACAAACCCAAATAATTTTATTAAAATTATTTTGTTCAACACAGGTTCTTTAACTAAGACGTTTTTTAATCCGATGTTTCTCATATATTTCGATTATAATTTCTAATGGAATTTGCAATTGGTGAAGACACCCAAAATAATGTGTTATACAAAATAACTAAAATAATATTTCTCTAAAATTATTTCCCTACTTCTTTTCTTAATTTCCTCTTTTGTTACGATAAAATTTTTTTCCTTCAATTTAAAGAAGATAAAAACACTTCAACATCTTTGATGTATTAATGCAAAAGAAGGTAAAATTTTAAGTTCTTACATTTTGTGTTTCCTTCATACCCTTTCAATGTCTTCTACACGAAATTGGTAAATTCAATAAAGAAAATACAATAAAGTGCGTTTTATGTTTAATTTAGACAATGTTGTATTTTTATCATTGTTATAGCAACAAGATATCTAACTAAGTATGTGCCACACAAATGGTAACAATGCAACAATGCATCACCCCCAAAACAAAGAAAAAAAAATATTTAGTGGAAAAAAATATTAAACCGTTGTAAATGTAATATTGCTTTGTAGTTGTAGTTGTAGTTGTAAGCGCATAGAAAATGTAATTTGTGTATTTCACTTCAAAATGAAATACTTACAATTGTAAACTCACTTATATTTCTGTAAAAAATATTCGTGTACATAAAGAAAAGATACACAGATGCAAAGAAATATATAGAAATTGGGTGGGTGTGTAAAATGCATTTGTAACAAATTTGTTTTTTTCACAAGAACACAGATTTTTACAACAAAATAACAACAAGAACAACATTTAAACGTTCAAACATTTGCGAGTCTAAAATAGTTACAAGGTAAGATTTCATGTACGAAATATTTAGCGCAACAAAGAGCTGAAAATAATTTAATACGATAAAAGTTTAAAATGCGAAAAATATTTTTTTTATTGAAAAAGTAATTTTCGCTTGAATTATTATTCTCTTATTAAATAAAAAAATTTATCAGAGACTTAAGCATATAAATCCTTTTCAATGATTTAAATTTACATAAAATGAAACCGAGTGCCAGCTTGTATTCGAATTTGTCCGCCGCTGACGAGTTTAGTATAATCTTAAGCAAGCGAAACGATTCGAATAAAATTCCAAAGATCTCTGATGTTCCACAAGAAGAAATTCTGAATAGTCACAAGGTGACAAACGTACTGCCGTTAAGTTATTCCCAGTTTATTATAGGAAATCTAAGGCCAATCAATCAACGAAACTTCAATGTTTCTGAGGGATATTTTTAATATCTCACCAACTGAGTAAAGCGATGTTTACTCGAATCATCACTAATGTATATACTACGTCAAAGATTTACTTTTTCTTAATACATTTAGTAACTTCAATTATATAATTACCATCACTAGAAAATACATAAAACCAATTGAAAGAAAAAGCATGCACAAATCTTTTCATGAAAACTGATTTTAATTAGTGTCTTGTTAAACGAATGCATTCGCCTGATAAACAATTTAAAATTACATTCATTTATTTTACATGTTAAAATTGTATATCTTTAATGTTATCAAATAATTTCGATTGCAATTAATTATATGACACAGTTATATTAAATTTATTAAAGTGATTCTTCAACAACATAAAACTACTTATGAATTGATTTATTTAACCTATAATTTTATAGCAATCATTTCCTGTATTTTACATTTTATTTCTCCTCATTCTGCTGAACTTGATTTCAGCAATTATTTTTATATTATAAATCACTTGTCTTGTCTGCATACACAAAAAAAAATTATAAGTTTTATTTAAAGGCCATGTATTGATTCATGGAAGCACTTGGCATAATAAAGATAATCATTGAATTTTAGCTTTTAAACAAAGAGCCAAAGAGGAATTTTTAGAGATCATTATTTATGACAAGAAAATGTGTTTGTTTTAAAGAATGACTTGTCTGAATTTTATGCTTTATTATCTTGAGTTTAGAATAGTTTTTTTAATCAAAATAACCAGGAAAACAAAGTAGAAAATGTAGTTTGGAGTAAAAAAAATTTATAAAAAATAACTTGAAAACATGTTACACAAATCTAATACACAAATATACTTATATATTTTACTGATACTAATAATTATAATTATATTAATAGCAATACTTATACATATTTTCATAAGTATATTTATAATTATACAATTAATAATAATAATACAATTATAGTTATAATTAAACTTATTCTTAAAACTAATATACTAATACTTATAATATTTATAATTATACTTATGCTCATACTTATACTCAGACTTATATAATTACTAATACTTGTACTTATTATATTTATTCTTATACTTATACTTATATTTATACTAATACTTATACATATACTTATATTTATACTTATACTTATACATATACTTATACTTATACTTATATTTATACTTATAATTATACTTATAATTATACTTATACTTATACTTATACTTATACTTATACTTATACTTATACGTATACTTATACTTATACTTATACTTATAATTATACTTATACTTATACTTATACTTATACTTATACTTATACTTACTTACTTTTACTTTTACTTTTACTTATTCTTATACTTATACTTATACTTATACTTATACTTATACTTATACTTATACTTATAATTATACTTATACTTATAATTATACCTATACTTATACTTATATTTATACTTATACTAATACTTATAATTATACTTATAGTTATACTTTTATACTTCTACTTGTACTTATACTTATAATTATACTTATATTTATACTTATACTTATACTATTACTTATACTTATACTTATAATTATACTTATACTTATAGTTATACTTTTATACTTCTACTTGTACTTACTTATACTTATATAGTATCTGGTGATACTTTTAACCTCGAACAATACCTGATAACTAAAAGAGTTTTAATAATTACTAGATGAATATCCTTGGTAGCCAGAATTTTCGAATTTATAGTTCAGAATTCTTGGATTAACAGGATTTTTGTTCTTGCGATAGAGTGGCTACAAATAAACAATTTTATTAACTCACAAGTAGATTTTGTTTTCGATTGCGGGTCATAGATTAAATTTTTTTCATATATTAAGATATAACTTGTTCTTATTTTTAAGTGACAACTAGATTATGTCACATTCATTACTTCTTTGTTTTGGTGATTAGAATTGGTCGCCAAAATTAGTTTATTTCCAAATGAAATTTAAAACCATCGAGGTAAATAACATGTTCCTAAAAAGAGTGCTGCAAAACCTTGTCGCAGATGCCATTTACTTGATAGGTTTTTTTATAAAAAAAATTGCGGCATTTACACTATGCAAATTTTTCATGAAACTAGCATGAAATTTTGGTTTGTTGGTGAAGCAAGAGGAGTAAGCAATATGGTAATGAAAAAATGCCTCAAAAATTGCATAGTATAAATCTGGACAAAAATCTTAGAAACACTGATGTTTTAATAATATATGATATTAAAGTTCCTTATTTCCAAATAAATTTTAAGCTAAATTAAATATTCTTTTGTTTGCTTTGCAACAAATAAACAAGAATTACAATATTTAAATAATCATGCTCTGATAATTTTTTAAAACTTATTTCAATAACATACAATTTATCTGTCATTACGGTTTGTGAGTTTGACTACAAAATAAAGTAATTTATTTGTTAAACTGACACAATGATAAAATAGTTTAATACTTAGGTAAAATAGTTGTTGTGTTTAAGAAATAGGCAAATAAAAGCGACCATTATTATAACTGATAGTAGATAAAAGAATTATTAAAAAAAATTAATTAATTAATTAGACATGTGCAGAGATGGCGGAAGTAAAATATTCTCTTTTGCCTCTTTTGTAGTATTTAAACACAAATTTATACTATTTCATATTATATGTCGAATGTTATTTTAAGAAACTTAGTAAATTAATGTTTTAATAAAAGAAAATATTTATTTATTCTCTTAATTTAAATGCTTTGAATCAGACACTTAAACGTGAATAGCCATTAATTTTTATGGTAAAAAATACGTTTAAATAAGAAGGCAAATTATGCTTTATTTTATTTTTAAAAACGTTGAATATATTTAATGCAAAACTACATTGTCATTATATCTTTAAACGATTATACACTGGCACTCGCTACGCTGATATAATATTTCACCTTAAATGACCATATTAAAGCCAGCATGAGTAGTTGCTATTTATAGCATCAAATTCTTCTTGACTTAAATACAACACAAAAAATCTGTTGGTAGAAGAAAAAATTTATGAAACTCTGGCTTAAAAAACGCTTTAAGCTGAACTTGTAATGTTGTTTTGTATTTGTTTACTCTCTGCATAAAAAGTACCCTATAGTTTGCAATTTTATAACACCAAGTTATTTGAGACAGTTATTAATAAATTTTTTTTTTAAATTAAACAAAGGTTTAATTAAACCCGCAGTGGATACAACAAAATTAAAAGTAGGAAAGAAGTTTAAACTGTATATATATTAAGTGAGGGGGTGCCTTCCATCACATTTCAAATATTTGCTGTGATACTTTTGGAATATAAATGTCTTGCCAATAAATAACTCACTCAGTTTCTTTAAATAATTGAAATAGTAGGGCTCTCTCTTAATGGCATATTTAAGTTAACTCTTGTAATATTTTTTCTTAACGTGTTTTCCTTTTTTGTACAAAGGCCATGTATGAGCCATTAAAACCACATCGAAAAAATAAATACAAGAACAGAAAAAAATTCCTTAAAAAAATGTAAACTAAGCAAACGAAAAGCAAACGGCCCCAATATGTTATAACATGATTATGTGCATATGCATGTTCATGTTTTTTTGTATTTTTCTCCTTTTTTTCTTGCAAATATTTTCTGTTTAGTTGACTTTTTAAGTGCTGTGCAGTGCTGTGTGCAGTGTGTTCGGTTACAAGTAAGTTACTAGAGATAAACTGCAAACAGTCAGCTCAATAAAAAAGTGTAAAAATCCTTACTTAAAAAACAAGTTATTTAAGCGCATCTTGTATAAATGTGTGGTGGTTGTTATGCAGACATGTACTCACATGAGCAAATTTAATTCGATAAAAATGTGTTTTTTTTTTTTTTTGTTTTTTGGTTTGTTAAAGAAATTATCGATAAAGTTATGCTAAAGCTGTAGCAAGGTCAGGGTTTTTAAGAATATTTTTCTATTTTACAAAGAAGAAATAAAAAACTTGAGTTACCAGTAAAACGACCAACTAACTAACAGTTTGAATAAAATTGGTAACAGTGCACAGTAAAACTGCTGGAATTTTTTTTTAAGAAAAGGAATTTTTTTTGTTTTAGAAAAATGAATGAATGAATGAATGAAATTGAATTATTTTTGTTTTTCGAAAATACAATATTTGTTTTTACTTTTGGAACTATTTTTTAGTCAAATTATTTTTAGACTAGTGTTCGCATAATTGTCGTTTTGAATTTCACGGAACCTTAATTTAGTAAGTGATTGTCTGTGCCATTGACATTCTTAAGGCAAATCGAAAATCGGGTTATCTATACATATAATAAAACTGTACATTAAATTTTTTTTTTGAAATTTTGTTGTTGGTGTAGATAGTAATCGATATAGAATACAAAAGCCCTATTTTTGAAATTTTTGTCTCTATGTCTGTCTGCCTGTGTTCGCATCACGTAAAAGCTACTGGATGGATTTGAACAAAATTTTGTGAGGAGTTCCCTTGGAATCTTTGTTCTAATATAGAATACTGTTTTTTCGTAATAATGGGTAATTTCCTAGACCATCCTATAGCACTGTGAAAAATTTGTATAATGATTTTAATCGTGGCCGAAGCTCGCTCAAAGACGAATTCCGTGAAGGTCGTCCAAAAACGGCTGTTGTTCCAGAGAACATTGATGCCGTGCGTGAACTCATAACGCAAGATCGACATGCGACATACCGAGAGATAGAGACATCCTTGGACATTTCATCCACCAGCAGACATTCGATACTGCATGAACACCTGGCCCTAAAAAAAGGTTTGTTCTCGTTGGATCCCGCACAATTTGAAAGTCGCTCAAAAAAAGGCTCGTGTCGATTAGTGCAAAGAAATGTTGCAAAAATACGATCGCGGTGCTTCAAAAGACGTTTATAAGATCGTCACAGGTGACGAATCATGGATCTATGCGTATGAGCCCGAAGCGAAACAACAATCGACCGTGTGGGTCTTCAAAGACGAGCAAAATCCAACGAAAGTTGTTCGTGGAAGAAGCACTTCGAAGCAAATGGTCGCCTGTTTCTTCGGCAAAACTGGTCATGTGGCGACTGTTCCGCTTGAGTAACGTAGGACGGTCACTTCTGAGTGGTATACTACAATTTTTTTGCCTGAAATCATCGGAGAAATTCGAAAAACCAACAAGAGAAGAAGAATCATTGTTCACCATGACAATGCGAGCTCTCACACATCGGCTCAAACCAGAGCGTTTTTGGCCGGCCAAAACGTCGAATTAATGGGTCATCCGCCGTACACCCCTGACTTGGCACCTAATGACTTCTTCTTGTTTCCGCACATCAAGGAAAAAATGCGTGGTCAACGATTTTCGTCGCCAGAAGAAGCTGTTGAAGTGTTCAAAAACCATGTTTTAGAGGTGTCTCAATCGGAGTAGAAAAAGTGCTTCGACAACTGGTTTGAGCGCATGCAAAAGTGTATAAATCATGCTGGAGAATACTTTGAAAAACAATAAAACCATTTTTGATTATAAATATTCGTATTTTCACCATTAGGCGAGAAATATATAGAGCAGCCCTCGTACTAATGTTTTCCCTGCTAATTTAAACTTAAATGTTAAGTGTAGACGCTGTGTAAAATACATGTGAAGCACTAACTACAAATAATTTTAAATCCAAATTTACAAATAATTTTACACCAATGTAATTTTACTAAACTATTCTGATGCACCGCTCATGATTACAACAATAAAAATAAATGAGACATTTTCGAAAAACATGTTTAAAAAAGACCGTTAGCGCCAATGACTATTTGTAGCATATGCCACATTACGCCAAATTATTCCACTTGTTCATAAAAAAAATAAAAAAATAATTTTAAACGCCGCTGGGAAGGCGTGGAAGGTTTTTTCTTCTTGGCAGATTCAAATTAACTAAAACCACGATTAATGTAAATCAACTTCTAAGGCACCTTTACTTTAACTAAAATGTTTAAATACAACTTTCTTTCAGTTAACAGCAGTGGGAGGAGAAGCAATAATTTTTTCCAATAAAATTGTTAAATTTGGTATATTGTGGACTCACAGAACCCTTAGGGCAAACCAATGATAAAAAAAGTATAAGGACTCTACAAAACATTAAGAGAAGTAAACTTTTTATCAAAGTAAATCAAAATATGATTTGATTTGGATAATATTGTTTTTTTAGCTGAAACGCCTGTACCATCAGAATACGTTTTCTTAAAGCGGGTACAATCACTTAAGCTCTTGGCATTAAATATTCTATTTACATCCACTTGCAATATTTTAAAATCCAAGTGAATGTTTGTTTCATATTAAAATTAATTTTATTGACTTGCTATTCCACTGTAAAGATGTAGTGAATTGTAAAATCTCACTTACATAAGTATGTAGATTAGTATGAGTGCATACACATAGGCATGTATGTGTGCCCATATATATTTGTTTTGTATTCTCGTGCATTAAACAGGCTGAGTGGCGCTTACATGTTCCTTGTTAAAAAATTTCAAAATTCCTACACGTAAAAATTTATTTTGGTTAAAAGAAAGGAAGAGGGAGTAGCGGGATTTAAATTTGTTATTAAAACAAACTAAAAAAAATTTAATAACGTAATAAGTCAGACTTTAATTTAATATTTACTTATTTTATTTTTTTATTATTGTTAAAAATGAAAAATAATCTTTAAATGATGTGTTATGCAGTTGACGCTGTAAATATCATGTCTTGCATTTTTAATCTCTCAACTTAAATTGGTTCGTTAAATATTTGATTTACAGTATGCATAACCTGATGTAGATAAGTAAAAAGAATGCTGTATAGAACTTTGGCAGGATCATTTAAATTTTAATTTTAATGAAATTGTTAGTTGAACTGTTTGATATTATAACAAATGAATTCAACTTAATTTTGCCTGAAGTTAATTTTTGTCTTAATTTTTAAACATTTTAAGAAACAAAAATTTTTTACAAATATATGCAGATCTTCTAAATAAAATGGGAAAAATTACACACCAGCAGAATGTAATGCTGCATTTTCTGGATCGCTATATACATCATCAGCATTCTTTGCATCTATCTACCTTAGGTTGTTTACATTGTAAACATCATCTTCTTCTCAAATATATTAACGGGTATATTTCTATGCTGTTATACTCATAGGAATTTTTCTTTTAAATATCTAAGCAGCTGGTTTAGAAAAACTTACAATCTCGCTTTTGGCAGCTTTATTAAGTATAGATTTACTTTTTTACATCTTGTAACTCTTTAGGCAGTTTATCGTTTATTTTATTTCCCATATATTATTCGAATAACTCTGCATTATCTGTAACATGAACCAGGTCATTATACAAGCGCTTTGTATCTTAATATATAATTAATGTAGAAAGTTTTATTTAAGACTTCTTCTTCTCCCGTATAAAATCCATTAATTTTTCTGTATCCATTAATTTTCCTTGTCTTAAGCAAGTCTTATGATGTCCAAATTAGAGCATTTATCAACAAAATTAATTCCCTTAATTGAGCAACCTCTTTATTTCCTAATGCCTCAAAAGCGCAAGTGGAACTTGGCTTTCAAGTGGTTAATCTTTGCTTTAACGAAAAATGCAATAAAGTTTTCTCCATATTATAATAATACATATATAATATTGTTGTTTATGGAACCATATTATTGTCTAGCGTAATAATGGCACTGCATATAATAAAAATAAAAACCTATTAAACTTATTTTGACATGCTTATTATATTTTTTATTTATTTGCAACTTTCACGTACCACTTTATTCCCAATTTATTCTATTCTATTTTTTTTATTTTAACACTTTACGTTTTAAATTAAACCGATAGCTAAGAAGCGAATAACTGAGTTAATAAAATAGCGTTTACCTTAACCAAAATATTTTTGAAACCATACATTATTTTCTTTATTTTTAAACATACTTTGATTGTATAAAAACATTTTAAATTAAATTTATTTAACTTAATTCATTATTTCCGTGTTTTTGTTGATATATCATATCTACTTAAAAAAAAATATATGATGACTATAAACACTATATTATTTTCAGATGGTAATAAAATTTCGGTTTTAGTTACAACTTCAGTAATAATTTTTTACTATAAACTTACAAGTTGGAATGTATAATCGTCATAAATATTAAATGATTAAATATTAAAAAATAATAATCTTTCGTGTTTAAGATATTTTTTAAAGTAATCATAATTTGTTTATGGAAACCATATATTTTTACAGGGAACATAATATGGTTCTTGTAACCATACTATAAAAAAACACATTTATACCTTGGTTCATGTCTAAGCTATCGATAAAAATTCTACTAAATATAAAAATAGAACCCCCTGACAAAGTCGTACAAATGAAAATATATCTTTACATGAATATTTTTTTTAAACTAATTTGTCACTTTGCACAAATAAATCACTCTGAATTGCTGGGAGAAACTCTAAAGAGTGGTTATACAGAATTCTTGAAAGAAAACCGAATCCTTCAAATAATTAAGGAAATTCCATATTGACTTAAATTTATTCAGAATTATTTGCAAATTATTGAATTTAATACTTAATTATCTTTAAATTTTTGATGTTTGCAAAAATTTTAATTAATCTATAATTAATCCTTAAATAAACCCCTAATTATGATTTAATTAAGCATAAATTTTCATCTTTATTTAATCCTTTTTGTTTCCATGTGTTGGCAGTATTAATAATAATATGAATTAATTTAAAATCAATTTAATTATTAAAGCTGTGGCTTTCAAATTGATTGTATAACATCAATTATATTTATTGAAGTAACCAATTCATAAACATGAATTGTATTCAAAAACTTAGAAGCATTTTATAACTATTTTATAGTTTAATGTCATAAATTTAAAAAGTTTAATAGCGTATGTCAGTATAAGTGCTTTTCTATTTCGATAAACCGCAAACGTTGTCTTCCAACGAAAAAAAATGCTATCAATACTGGATGGAAACGAATTTTTTAAGAGGTATTTCCCTTGTGGATGATATTTCTAATCTGCTTTTATTTTACATCTAAAAATACGTGCGTGACAACACTAAATCATTATCTTACGTTACGTTTAGGTATGTTTATAAAGTGCGCATAAAAGTGATATGGTCAGTTATTGCAAAAGTACAAAGTGTGATATAAGTAGACACAAAACAGTTTGTGAATTAAACGATTAAAAAAATACTGAACAAAAAACAATACGTCATAATTTTGTGTTTGAAATTGAATAAACAGAAAACCCTTTTAACTGTTTTGTTTGGTTTCGTATTGAAATTAAACAAAATTTTTAATTCGCTAAAATATTTATTTACTTAGAAAATAGTTTTTTTTGTTTTTTTAATTAAATATAAATTCAAAATGAATTGAAACTGATTTTGGCTTTAAGTTCATTTCTTTTTTAATTTCTAAAAACCTTTTTTAGAAAGGAAAATTATTTTACAAATAATCCAGACGTTTTCCAAAGAAAATTAGATAAATTAGACGCTAGCAGATTGTAATGCTGCATTTTCTGGATCGCTACATCTTTCATCCGCATTCTTCGCATCTATCTACCTTTGGTTGTTTACATTGTAAACATCATCTATTTAACCAACTTACTTTGTAAATAACAATATCAATTAATTTGGTAGCCGAAATCCACATACAACCCAAAGTATTTCTTCACTGTTTACTCTGTAATTCGTGTCGTACATTTGTTTTTGCTTTGTATCAACCTTCGGTTCATCTCGAATGCGATATTTATTAACATTCTTTGCTTGTTTTCTCACATCATTAAAGATGTTGTTTCAGTGTAATACCTATTGTTATGAGTTAAGCATAAATTTACATGCGCTGTGCCATTCGTTTTTTTACAAGATAGAAATCCAAAAAATACATGATTAAGCTGCAATTTCTATAAGCGTCTACCAGCGATGTGCTTGGTATAACGCGGTCAAGGGTGTAAAAAATTATTCAGAAAAATTCAAAATTCCTATGCAGTTGCCAAATTCACAATCTTAGGTTATATTGATTTTTATTAAAAAAAAAATAAGGCCAATGGTAGAATTAGTAAAATTAAATTCATAAAAAAATTATTGGAAAAAAATCATTTGCAGAATAAATAAAAGTTTTTATGCGATGATAGAAATTTTTTGAAAATTCTGAACATTTTAAAATAAAGGCACACAATTTTCAATTACAGCTTAATTATAGATGTGCTAACTAACTGATTTAAGAGTATGAATCAAATTTCAATAGCCAGTATTTTAGACAAGGGAACCATCATGGATTTTCTAAATAAGCCTCGCACAGCACAACACAAGTGACCTTATTAATTCGACGTGCACTTTTCATTATCTATGAATGAATTTGTTTTCTTCTGTATGTTAATTGCTGTATGTGTGCTTGCATGTGTTTACTTTTTCACTTTATTGAATAATACTTAATTTTATATCTATTTTACTGTTTATTTTTTTTCACACAAAATTTTTTGGGTTTATTTTCTTGTTGTTATTATTCTCAAGTAACAAAATAAAAAATCAAATAAGATGCTGAGCACCAAAAAATGAATTATAACAATGTCACGTTTTAACCAAAAATATACGTGAGCAAATTAATTACAATCGCTGTTTTTCACTCCGTCTATCTATTTTTACACAACGCATAAAAACGTAATCAAACATTGTGTGCCATTTACATGCAAAAGAGTATTTTTTGGATGATGACTTTTTATTATTTAAAAACCTCCGAAAAAAAAACAAATGATAATGTTTTAATCAAATTTAAAAATTAAGCCAACAAAACAATAAATAAAAAATACAAAGGGGAAAATTGAATTAAAAAAAATCTCATTGCCTCCCGCTATTTTTTGAACAGGGGATTAAAAACAAATAAAATAATTTTGGATGAAAAGAAAAAAGGAAAAGAAAAAAATTTTTGTATAAAACTTGTTAAATAAAAATTAACAAAAAAAATAATAACTTTTGAAAACATGCTTTGTAATAATGTACCTTTTAAATATCGAAACTTTTTGTTATAATGGATCAGAAATGAAAAAAAGAAAGCGGAAGACTATAATAAATAATTAACTCAGTTAGAGAAATCTATTCCTCCAAAAAAAAAAACAATAATAATGAAGTAATTAAATAGTACCTAATAAAAACATTAGTCCCGTTTTATATATAATTTTTATGTAGATTTTCTTTTGTAATTTATTAAGCACTAGGTATGTTTTTAAAATATAAAAATTGTTTATTTTTTTTTTTTTCTAACAAAAAATTGTTATTTATTTCAAAAAAAAATTATTTTTTTTCGCAATTCATAGTGCACTTATGCTTCTTTCTTCTTTATTGTTATATAAAAAAAATTATTAGAAGAATAAAAATGCAATTTCATTCGTTGCTAAGCCAACGGTCAGTAGAAAGCAAGAACAGAAATATGTGACGGTTTATAAAGACGACAACTAGAAAATCTTTGGGTTGTGGGTGGTGTTCGTGTAACCAAATTATTAGTGTATATTTATGAATAATCCTCATATCATTACTTACAAAACTAACTGGTTAAATAGATGATGTTTACAATGTAAACAACAAGAAAATGTTGCACAACGTTCAGCTGGTCTGCATAATTTGAAAATGATATTTATTTCTTAAAAAGAATTTAGTAAATAAAATGAGCTTAAACCAAATTATTTCTTTCTTACTAAATTTATAACATATTTAGCCTTATTGTAGTTATCGGCGTAGTCATTGTCGTCGTTTTAGTATCAATATCACTTCGTATCAAT
This sequence comes from Gymnosoma rotundatum, assembly GCA_916610165.2. Taxonomy (NCBI): domain Eukaryota; kingdom Metazoa; phylum Arthropoda; class Insecta; order Diptera; family Tachinidae; genus Gymnosoma; species Gymnosoma rotundatum. Next base: position 171,295,535 of record OU744336.1, on the reverse strand, counting down.
GTCGGCGCCAATTCAATAAAAATTTTGCATTCTGTAACATTCCTGCAACGATGTATACGGTTTATCGATTTTTATAAAATAAAAATGAACATCCCTAAGTTTTTTGTTAAATTTTATTTGTGTTTGATACTTTTATGGTAAATTATTTTCTATAGGTGAAGAAAATTTTGATTTAACTGATGATGAAAGCTCGAAAAAATATAAACTTGTGTTGGAAGAAAACTTTTTAGGCAGAATTGCAATATTTTTAATTTGCCGGATCGCAAGTATGTACATATGTTTTGCCTGTTCCTGCCTGTCCTTCTGCAGTAAATCAGTTTGATTGTTGCTTCTTCCAGCGGACTAAGTGAAAATTATTTAAACATTCCGCTGCCAGTGACTTTACACTCAGCTTTATTAGCAAACATCTTTTTTTTAACTTTGAATTTAAAATCTCGCCATACCTTTAGTAATTTTCACAAACTTTTTTATAAATTCCTATTAGATTCCTTATTTTGTTACCTTTTTGTTATTCACCTTAATCTTCTAGGCGGACCAAGAAAATTTAGCAGTTTTCCAATTTCTTCCCATTTTTTTTTTATATTTGCATGGAGCAGTGCCTCTGCAAAAACCCAGTACAAGAAATGGATTCCTTAGCAAGTCTTCCACCAATTTTTCAAATTGATTTGCATTTGTAACCTTCACTTTTTTACATCTTCAATGTTATGTTTTGTTTAAATCACATCCAGTCGTTATGCAAAAAGACGTCGACAAAAAACAGAGTCACGTCAATACAATATCGTCGTCACATTTGTTGTAGAATACAAAAAATCTTTGAGCAGTAATCGATAAGTGCCAATAACGACAAGTAGAATAACAAATCGAATGCGTCGACGCATATCAACTTTGATATGTGACAACGTCGACAACTAGAATTAGGGTGTTTTTTTTTATTTCATTTTTATTTTTTATTATTCTGGAACAAACTGCTCTCAGTATGAAGAGTTCATTTCATAGAGGAAACTAGGAACGAAAAATATCGTAATTCTAGCGAGTCACTTTATTTGAGCACACTACCCATGCAATCACCCTGAAATTTGAAACTCTTTAATTGGCGCTGTTACATGTTTCATGGAAAAATAGACATTGTAATTACTGTCGTCATCAATTTATTCACACACTATGTTGTAAATCATCATAGAAATTAATGACACACAGACACAAATTGCAGCTGCAATAAAAATATACTGCAACAATTATGGCCAATAGTATCGCATCCAAATTAAAAAGTTCTTGTTCAAGAAAAAAATAAAACAAATTTCTTAAAAAAATCTTCTCTTTATTGACTTTTGATTATTCCCAAATCTTATGGAATTGTCATCGTTTTAAGAAGAAATTTATGCATCTCCATTATTTATTTTAAATATTAACAAGCAAACAAAGAATGTCTTTTCTTTTTTCCATGTAAATATTTTCCGGTTGGTTAAACATTTTTTGAATGTCATATCATGTAATAATGTTGGTAATAAATTTTTTAACAATTATTTAAAATTCTTATTTAACTTTTACGATACGTCAAATTATTTAAATGCAGTGTAAATTTCTAAGGTAAATATAATGGGTGAGAATAACCCAAATTATGGATATTTGAATTAACATTGAAAACAATAATCATGTTAACATTAAAAAAAAGAGCTCAGAATAATGAAGAACTTGAATCAAAGCAGAAAGTCACGAAGTCATTATTATGTTAAAAAGCAAAATTGTATTAAAAAGTGAATCTTTATAAAAAGATATTTTTTATAAATAAAAATCTTTTAAAAAATGCACTAATATATAAAAAACACCCTTTTTGTAACAAAAAAAAAACATTTTACTTGCAGTAAATTTCTTAAAAAGAAATTATTTCTCAAAAAGGTACTTTATTTCAAAAAGGTACTTTAAAAAAGGCCGAGTTTAGCAAAAAAATTTCGTACACCCGTAACAGCCTTTTATTAACAAAAAAACATTTTACGTACAGTAAATTTCTTTAAAAAAATTATTTGTCAAAATGGTACTTTATTTCAAAAAGGTACTTCAAAAAAATAAAAATAAAAAAAATACTTATTGTTAAAAAGAGGATTTAATAAAAAAAGATTGACTTTAATAAAAAAGAATTAGTAGTTAAGGAAAAATTCTTTCTAAAAGAATTTTTTTATTTGAAAAACTGACTTTTTGTAAAAATTAACTTTTCATAATGGTACTTTTTGATAAAAAAAAAATATTTTGTGAAGAAAAGGAAATTTTCGGGAGATTTTCTTATTATTAAAGAGAATTTTTATAAAGAGAATTTTTAAAAAATAGGAAAATATATTTTTAAAATGACGAGTAAAACGAGTAATTACTAGGATTACTAAAAACAGTTTGAAAATTCTTCGTAAAAATTATTTTTAATAACTTAAAAAAACAGCAAAAAATTAACACCCAAAACAAATTTGTATTCTACCAGCAAAAAGACACAAACCTGCAACACTTTTTACAACCTTTTGACAGATGTCTTTATAAAAGAAAGACGTTCAACGTAATAAAATAAAGTAAAATACCTTTTGAAATACAGAGTAAAACGTGCCAAAAATTTTTGGGTTTATCGGCTGGTAGACGTACATAACCTAACAAATTTATTAACACATAATGCAACAAAATGCTCACGTAAATATTTGTTACGAAAAGCCAAAAATACAATTAATTCTGTGAAAGAAATTTGTATATTTTGAAAAACAGTTCTTGTTAACATATAAGGCAGGAAGTGTTTTAATTTGTTAAAACTTTTGAAACTGTTTTTGGTAGAATCATCGACGTACAGTGTGACCAGATAGAAAATAATAATAATAGTATTCGAAAGATGATAATTAACGTTTTAGTTGCAAAATATCATGACTGTTATGAAATGTCGTTGATTCTCTCAGATTCTTTAAATATAAATTTCCGTGTTTAAAAAGAAATATTTTAGATTTAAAATAATAAACCTTATATAAAGAATTTTAATAAATATGAAAAATAGTTCTTAATAATGTGACCAAAAACATATACAGCCAAATTGACTGTAGATAACAAAACGCAAAAATTCGCAAAAAAAATATTAATAACGTGGCAAGAAAAAATCGTTTGCAGATTTTTTTTGAAAATTTTTTAGCCCAGCTCTTTTTAATAATGTAGCAAGCATTTATAAATTTTGAATCTGGCAACACCAACTTACTTGTTAACCACAACTATATATTTTATAGAGAACATAATATGGTTCTAGTCACTATTCCCCATTGGGTCATTACTCTTATAGGCGTCTAGTTAATTTATTATAATTATTTTTCTTTTTTATTTAATCATATATTTCTTTTATGGGTGTTTTTTTTTACACAGGTTAAAAACTTTGAATTCGCTTAAAATCTTGAAAAAAAAATCTAAATGTCAGTAACGTTGGCCTAATTTCAATATTGTATTTCGCCAGGTACTCCCGAATTTATGTACAAAGTATTTATTTCTCTGATTTGACCGCATAGACCAGTGACATGAGATATTAACAAATTGGCTCGATCGGACAATTTTTATTACCAACAGAAATGTTACGTAAAATTTATTGTTTATCCAATAATTCTTTGACTAAACTAATTCGACATTTTAAAACTAAGGTACGAAAAATTTCGTAATAATATCTCTTTACCGTTCTCCATTTAAAGTTAAGAAAATACAGAAAATTATCTGCTGGTCTAAAGCGAGCATATAAATTGCTTATTACGGAAGCGGTTATCAAATGAAGTAATAATTTATATCATTTTTATTTTTATTCATTTTTATTACATAATATTGATAAAGCTGTAAAATACTGACTAAAAATTTCAAAATTTACTAAAAATATAATTTTAAAAAGAAAAAGATTAATTTTAATTTCTACCGGAAAAAAATAACTACAAAATAATATCTTACTTTTCTTATCAGAAATACGAGTAGGAATTTGTCATTGCTTTGTTGCAAAAACCGTAATTGAATTGAAAATGACATGAACAAAACAAGACAAAACCTATTAATTTTTGCAAAGATTTTTCAAGTTGATACTTATGTAAATTATAAAAAAAACACACAATCAAAATAAAATTAAATTAAATATAAATAGAATAATAAAATGAAGTGTTTTAACAAATTTTAAATAGATAAATACGTTTCAGAGCTTCGAATTGATAAGGCAAAGAGATTTTTACGACAGTAATAAAACTAAAGCAGTAATAAACTATGGAAAGTTCCAAAAACACTTGATAGAAATTTAGAGTAAAAAAAATCAATATTGAGGCCAAAATAATGTGTGTCAAAGTGATAAGGTCAATAACATAGAGTTTGATTTTGTTAAAAAAAATCTCAGAATAAAGGCCGGGGCACATAAAATCCGTCATACGTTGTACTTTAACGTATTCAACTGAAAACAAAGTAACGACAGATGAGGTTGATACAATGAGTACTTTATTGGCGAACAAAAAAATCATTAAAACACGACAAGAGTGAAAATAAAACAAAAAGAAGCAGCAAATGAAAGCTGTCAAAGTATTCAACGTACGTCAAAAAATACAATTTGCCGAACTTTTGTACTTTACGTTGACGGAGTCGTACTGATTGTGACAACACTCATAAGAAAATATGTGTATTTTTATTTACTTGTCAGCTGTTAAAAAACAAAGTATAACGTATGACGGTTTCTATATGCCCCAGCCTTAAGGAATGAATAATACTTTTACCTTAATTGCGTGCTGTATGTTTAGGGAACGCATCAGCGATTTGTACAAAATTTAGGTCAATTTTGAAAATGTGACGTCACGCACAGAATTGACTTTTAATGGATCAAAGCTTTTTTTGATTCCTAAATACCTTTTATAGAGCTGTGTCGTTCGCGAACGAACGGGTTAAATTAACCAAATCAATCAAGTGAACGGAATGATCCGGTCATTTAAATCCGGTCTTTTCGTTCAATAGTGTACGGGTTAAACTGAACGGATGACTTAATTGAACGAAATGAGCCAGATATTTAACCGGCTCCTTTCGTTCAAATTGACCGATTGAACGAATTGAACGAACGAATCAGTCTTTGATAATTGACCGAAAAAGACCGGTCACTGAAACGAACGACCGGGCACATGTCTAACCTTTTACTTCTTCAACCGAAAACAACACATTACGAATTTCAGAAAATGTATACTTAAGATCATTTCCCATTCCATTTCATCTCAAAATGAGTATGAGTATGAAAAAGAATATCAAAAGTCACATGACTTTATTTCGTAATCGTTATTGGTGATTGAGAAAAATATTAGTATTTAATGTAGCAGAAAATTATTAAAAATTAATTTTAATTATTGCAATAACAACAATTTTAAAATTTTAAAAAATAATTTGCTAATTCGAAAACCAAATATATTTTTAAACTAAATCATACATAAATATCGATAACAAATAGCTCTTTTCCATCAATTCTAAATAAATAGTTGATGTCTTGTTTTTTTAAATCTAGAATTTAAAATTTAAAAACCAGTAGTTTTAAATATTAAATTATAACCTGTGTGATGATAAGACATTAAAAATCAACTAAAAAGTGTTTTTAACTTGTGCTGCTACAACAGCAGCCTAAAGGTCTCTAATAAATAAATGCAAAATACAAAATAAAACATTAAATTAAAAAAAATGAATAAATACAGTGATTAAGAATCACAGGAAAAAAGTGTTTAACTGCAGCAGCAATTTAACGAGAAGGAAAAACATCCCGTCACAAAATAAAGACAGAAGAAAAAACGCTCCTTAAGGCGAAAAACATCATAAAAGTCAACAACATAAAGACGACGATACGAGTTTTTTACGAAACTCCAATTTATGAAACAATGCGTTTATTTTCCACAGCATCTGCAACAAACACGACAACAGCCACAACAGAACATGCAAATGCCATTATAGCCAACAACATGCAAGCCCTAGATCAAGGTAGCAACATAATAGAAAACACACACATTATGAGAAATTTAAGCAAAACTGGTGGTAGCCAACAGACAACAGGAAGACTATTACGTACAGCCTCAGCGGCTACGTCGACGAGTGGCAGTAATAATAAAAAACATAAAACCAATAATTTTGAATTAAAAACAAATAATACAAGAAGTAGAGAACGCCGCACGTTAACAGAACGTCACAATGAAGATTTTAAATCAAGGTCGTTGGAACGTTATGCCAAGCCACCACATACTTTGGCCGCGGCAGCTGCCGCTGCTCTAGATCACAATGAAGATGGCGATGATGAAGAAGAAATTTATGTTGCTGCTAGAAGAACTTTAACACCTTCGCTCTCTACCCAGCGCAGACGTTTGCTATCGCCGTTTGTATCTATGAAAAGGCGCAGTCGTAGCAGTATTAGCAGTAGCGGTAGTCGTTCACATTGTGATTCTCGTGAGGTTAATTTTAATCTAATGCTACCACCTTTAAAACTGCCGGGTCCCATGCAGCAGCATATAATGGAACATCAAAAATCTAACAGCAATATAAATTATTTAAAAAACACTACAAAACACTTGGGCAATTCAGCCAGTTCACAGAGTGGTGATAGTGGCACAGGTGGCACTGAACTTGAACAAGATTGTAGTCGCACCTCGGCTGCAGAGAGCAGTCAACTTAGTTTAAGTTACTCACAACTGAGCAGTGCCTCTAGTATACACAGTCTCTCAAAACAATCAAAAATGAGTCACTCAAATACACGTTCACACTCAAACATTTCCATACACATTGATCAACATAATAATGAAGATCTAAATGATCCAATACATGACGAGCAACATCATGATGATGACGATGACGAAGATGAAGATGAAGACAATGACATTGAACTGAATAAGCAACATGTTGATATTAAATATCAACATTTAGAGACAGCAACTGCAACACACCAACACCAACACCACCAACAGCAATCCCATCAGTCACATAATACTGTTATTGCAGAACTTAATAATGCCGCTAGAGGTGATTGTGGTACAAGTAATAAAGTTGTTGTTGTTGATCAACAACATTATAGAGATTCGATATTCTCTGCCGATGATTTTTATTGTGGCAATTTCACACTTGTTGATGACACCTATTCAAACTATGAACCAGAAAATGATGCCGAACGCATGTTTTTGCAAGTGGTGGGCATATTGAGAGATGAAAATGAGGTAAGAAAAAGTTAAAAAAAAACATTTAAGGGTTGAACTCTCTTGAAGATTTATTTTGAAAGTAAAAATTATTAAAAAATTTTATTTAATATTTTTTCTAAAAATTATTATCTTTTGAAATCAAATGAAAAATTAAATCAGGCTTAAGTTCATATTTTAATTTTTGAAACAGAAATATACTTAAGACTTATTTTTCTGAATTTTTAACTTCCAGACCTGAGTCGATAAAAATAAAATATTAAACATTTTCAAGATTTTGCAGAAAAAAATTTAATTATTTTATCTTTAATTTGAAAATAGATACAGAAAAGGTAAAAGTTATTTATAAATGAAAACATAACGCGTATAAAGAGAAGAAGAGAATTTCAAAAACTTTAGACAAAGTAATTGTGCTTAAGTTTTTCTTCAATTTTAAATATGGCATTGTGTTTGCCTTTCTCACATGAAACAAATGAATAAATTAAAGTTTATTTAAATTTTTTTAGTAATTTAATTGAAACAAACTTTCATTGAGAGAAATTCCATTAACAAAAGCCCGTTTTAAAAACAGGTACAAAAACTTATAGCAAAAATTTACAGCTCTCGATTAAATATTTTATTGCATCGCCAACTAATTGAAAATTGAATACAAAGTTTATTTTAATGCATTTTATGTATTTTTTCTCTTCTCCCTAAACGGACAGACACCGTCATTAAGTCAAGGCAATAAAAATAAAGTTTTTGTATTATAAGCACAAAAAAGAAGCGCAGAAAAAAGTTTTTGATGCCAACTGATTAATTTAAAATGCAAATAGTTCAATCATAAAGTTGAGCGAAAGATCTGCAACAATTGTGTTTTTTTTTTTGCAGCGGAAAATCTTAACAAAAGCAATACAAAACATTATAAACAAAACTTTATTTAAGGAGAAAAAAACTTGGAGAAAAGAGTAAAAATATAAAAACTTTGTTGTAACAAAATTTAATTAAATTTGACGATTAATTGAAAATTTTTAAACTTTTTTTTTTTTTTTTTTTTTTATTTAACACAAATAAAAACGAAAAGGGTTTTAATAAAACTTGCTGACAACTGTTTATAAGCAGAGAAACGAAATGGTATTGCAACAATGTTTAAGTGGTTTCTTTTACTGAAAAGGTGGTTTTGTATAAAAAAATTTTAATGCGCCCTTATTCTAGTTGTCGGCGTCGTCACATATCAAAATTAATATGTGTCGGCGCATTCGATGTATTATTCTATTGACAATCATCGATTACTGCTCAAAGATTTTTTGTATTCTATAAAAAATGTGACGACGACGATTAACGTGACTCAGTTTTTTGTCGACGCCATTTTGCATAACGACAGGAAGTGATTTGAACCAAATATTACACTGAAAATAGAAAAAAGTCAAGGTTTCAAATGCAAAACAATTTGAAAAATTTGTTAGAAGAATTGCAGGAGAATCCACCTCTTGCAATTTAAGTAAAAAAGAATGGGAAGAATTTTGAAAAATTCTAAAATCACTTGGTCCGCCTAAAATATTAACGGATGGATGGTAAAAGGTAACAAAATAAAGAATCGAGTAGTGATTTATAAAAAAAAGTTTATTAAAATTACTTTTAAGGTATAGCGAGATTTAAAATTCAAAGTGAAAAAAAGATGGTTGCTAATAAAGTGGAGTGTAAAGCCACGGTCAGCGCAATGTTTAAACAATTTTCACTCAGTCCGCTGGAAGAAGCTGTGGCAAACCTTCTAAGCTTCCAGAAGCATTTGAATCTTGGTTGGTTGACACGAGTAACGACTCTAAAGACATGGAACTTGCTGAAGTCTCATTTGTCGTTGAAAAACCAGTGGAATTCAACCAACAGTTAAGGAAAACTCCTTCCACGTCTTATACTGCAGCTACTAATGATATCAATTCTGCTCAGCCTGTTCCGAAAATAGTAGTTAACCAGAAAGCATAAAAAACATGATAGAATGAAACTAATTTACTGTCGAAGCACAGCCAAGAACAGGTAAAACATATGTACATATTTGCGATCCGCCAAATTAAAAATATTACAATTCTGCCTAAAAAGTTTTCTTTCCAACACAAGTTTATGTTTTTTCGAGTTTTTATCATCACTTGTATCAAAATTTTCATCACTTATAAATAACATTTTGTCATAAAAGTATCAAACAAATAAAATTTAACAAAAAAAACTTAGGGATGTGCATTTTCATTTCATAAAAATCGATAAACCGTCGACGTCGTCACAGCGATGTTATAAAATGCAAAATATTTATTGACGCCGACATTGATACAAAGTGATATTGATACTAAAACGACGACTACGATGTCGGCAACTTGAATAAGGGTGATGAAAAAATAAATGTCTACTCAAAACTTAATTTTAAGCAAAATAAAAAATATTTAAAGCAAATTTGAAATTTGATGAAAAAGTTTTTTTCCTTCATTCTTTCCTGTTCAATATTTTTAAAGTGCTTCTTACTCCTGTGTCAAAGAAATATATATTTCATTTATTTATTTCCTTTTCCTTGTATAAAAGTGTTTCATTCCAATTTGTTTCTATTGATAAAACTTATATTCTATTTTTTAATTTAATTTAGTTTTTAAGTGTTACTTAACTATTTAATATTTTGCATTTAAAGACTTAAGCTGTCAAGTTTTACCCTGTTACTTGCTTTTTGTATTTATGCCATTTTCATATATTATTTCATGAACTAATTAAATTTAATTTTAATGAAGCGAAAAACAAACAACAGATTTATCATAAAAATTTATTATTTAACTAGAATGGCAAAAGACACAATGAAAAGTAAATAAAATGAAAAACAAATATGCCACTTGTCTAATGCACGTTGCAACTAAAGTTTTAATGGAACTACACAAAACAATATAAAATTTATATTTAACTGAGATCTTTTTATATAAAAATTTGTTGCTATTGTTTATAAGTTCAACGCATTTCCTTATTATAAACACCACAACTTTTTATTTTAATTTTTTTTTTAATTTTTAGAACAACAACACGCTTATGAACATCACTGCAAAATTGTAAAGTTTTCTTGGGTTTATAACCTCAAGCTGTTGAATAAGAAAAACAATAGCAAAGACTCTAGCAAATATAACTTTAACATAAAGAATAGACAATTGTAGTACAAGTCAAAAAATATCCTGCCACAATGACAGCCACAATACATACAAATACATAGCAAATTGAACGCACAATGTATATTCAACAGTAAAAGTTTTAAATTCGTTCTCTAATTAATAGACCATAAAACCGCATAAAAATATTACTCAACTTTGGAAGAGAAGTTTTTTCCAACAATAAGGTTGTGCTAAAGGCTTTATATTCTACTTTAACTTGTTTAACGAGAATGGTTTTTAAATGATAACAAAACACAGAAAAACATTTTAGCATCTATTAAAGGTTTTAATTGTTTTCAGTTTGAAATTTTATTAAATTTTTATTTTGATTCATGATGCATACGGGAACAAGCATTGGCATCTATGCCAAAAATCAGCGATTCCATATACTGCAGGTAGCATTCCAGAGAAGCACCATGCCTACAGTAAATACTGGCAAGAAACACTCTACCCAAAACCACCCTCAACTGAAACACAAACGCCCCAATGACACTTATTAACCTCTTTACAGTCTTAGCAGCTGCTGTAGACAACAAGCGCAGCGTCATTCTTAGCATCATTTAATACTCTCATATTATCTGATAGACCCCTAACACAACCGCCTGTGATGTACAGCGTTTGCAGTAAAGCAAATACCGAACCTTTCCGGCGCATTCCCTATCCAAACTCAAATACTACTGAGAAAGAACCCTGACAATTCAAATGCAGAATTTGAAATTTAATGTCTAGAGTTCGCCTTGGCAACCAACGCACAATATACTGGGCAGGCGCCCGTAATAATCCTATGCCCCTTAGGTAGACCCTTCAAGGCACAGTCACACATTGTTTTTCTTTTTCAATTAAATGTATAATTGATTTAATTAATTATTAAATTAGAAAATGTTGTAGTTATTTTTCAATTAAATATATAATTAAGTCGATTAAAAATTTAATGAAATTTCTTTCTAAAAACAATAAAGTTTGCTGGGTAACACAATGAAAGGGTATAACATATTTAATGTAATAATTTACTAATAAAGAAAACAGCGTTTTTTACACAATGGTGTGTTATCATCTGATGATAATTCTGTGAAACAAAACAAAAGACTAAACGACAGGGATATATTTCAAGCTGTAGCACACTTTTCTCTCGAGCTATATAGCTCGCAATCATTCACGCAAATATAAATAAAAGTATGGAGCTACAACCCGTAAATGATGTCGTTTTATTATACAACATTAATACTGAAAGAAGCCGCTTGTTGGTTAAATTTCGCTGTTAATCTCCTTAATGCAGTAACTTTTCTTAACTATTTAATTTGTATGAACAATTTTAAAACTACCCTCGTTTTTTTCTTAAATCAAAAACAAAAAACTAGCAGTAAGATCCTTTTGAAGCTCCAGGGAACACAAACTAATGTTGTTGGTTAAGTAAATGTAAAAGATATTTACTTTCTAGTTTTCTCACTCCTCATCATTGTTTCTCGTTTTCCAGCACGTCTTTTTATTGTCTATTGGATGTCTTTTTATTCTTACTCTTGTTTCTTCTAAAAATAAAAACGGCTGCATAAGGAATGAACAGAAAGTTTTGCCACAATAAAATAATGAACAATTTTAGTTTCAAATGAAATGGTTAAATTCAACTGACTTTATCTTTGACAAAGACACTAAAGTTAAATAAAAGTGAATCGAAAATTTATTATTTGTAAAATTTGTAAGGGCTCAAGAATAAAGATTAAGTAATTAAATTTTAGATAAATCAAATTTACTATATAATTGGCTTGTATGGACTTCGTCAAGTCAAATTAATATGGATTAAGTATAATACTCCTTTAAGTTCTTTATTGCTAAATTAATTGGATAAGTAGATGATGTTTACTGCTTTCAAAAACTAAAGTAGGTAGATGCAAAGACTGCTGATGACGGACGTAGCGATACAGATCCACTCTGTTAGTAAATAAAATTTCCTTTTTCTTTTTAATTAATATTAAAAAATTTAATAATAATTAAATATTATTGTTTTTTCATCTTTATAATTTGTTTTTTTTCTATTTTATTGTTTTTAAAATTATACATTAAAAAATATTTTTATTTTAAAAACTGACTTAGTGCTTGAATAAAATTGAAAAGAAAATTTAATAATAATTTTATTTCTAAATAAATTACAATATATGTGAACATAAGCCGGATTATAACTTATTTGATTTTTACCTAATTGAAGAGAAAAAAAAACAGGACTAATATGAATGGTTCGATGGGCTCAACAAAGAACTGCTTTCAGATTTTTTCTATCGCAGCAAATAATAAAATCACGAATCGAATAACTACAGCATTAGAATTAAAAAACCTTCAAGTTTCTACAAAGATTTTTTGTTAATCAAAAAAATTTCGAAATTATTCAGAAATTAGTGACCAAAAATTTTTTCCAGAAAATTAAAAAAATTTCTTGCCTTTTAAAAATTATAAAAAAATAAGAGGGTAAAAATAAACTATTTTTCATCATTTAAAGAACATAAGAATAAGATTAATAAAAAATAATTTTTATTTTTAAATGTAATTTTTAAGTATCAAAATATAAATTAATTAAAAAGAAATATCAAATGAATATCGCGGCCCTTTTCTATAGACTTTTGTGAATCAGCATTCAATCTGAATCTTCAATGCACAGTTTAATTCAGCTTTTAGAATAATTAATTCATTATTATTCATTCATTCATTTATTTAAGGGTGCCGAAGCTTGTATGGTTAGCACGTTGACTACTAAGCTGTTATTGATTCGGGTTCATAACCCAGGCATGGTCGATTTAACAACTTTCATTTTTCAAAAATGTAAATAAAGGTCTCTATACTAATATATTGTTACGTTTTTCCCTTTAAAGACAAACGTAAGGATTATTTTGATTGAAAATACCACTGTGGCTAATTATTCTTTCTGTATTCAAACTTTATGGCTTTCTCTGGCTATATTTCTTGAACCTACCGGTCTTGTGTATTTCATGGTCTCGTATTTACTAAACATGCGTTATTATTACACACGCAGTCATCCACGCTACACTACTGTGTTACTCCGGCGAGACATGAACTACTCGATGCCTTGTTTAATAACCTTAATCATTCACAGACATCTCCACTACTCCTTTTATCCAAGCCAGCCATCTCCTTTATCTAATAGCCAAAACACACTGTTGTTTTGCTGTTACAATTCCCTGCGATAACCGCTACCGTTCTTACTTTTTGTTATAAAGGGCGTCTTAACAATTATCTGTTTTTACTCTTATATTAAATTAGACGTCTCCACTAAATTATCTGTTATGGCTTCACACAATAATTGTCTTTTGCTTCTCGGGAGGTTTGTACTGCTGCTTCTTAATTTTTTAAATGCATTATACAATTATTATTTGCCCTTGTACGCATGACCGAAGGTGGGCTTGAAATCACGATCTTCTGTTTTACAGCAAGCACCTCAACCACCGCAGCCATTGAGGTTGCCCAGCTTTTGGCAGCTAATTGTGGTATTATTCTATACACACACTATTAGTAGAAGTTACTTTATTCACCACTGTCATACTGTTAACAACAACAGCTGTTGCCAGATCTTACTTTCGTAGCAATATATAAAAATAAAGAAACATAGCTCCCTCCTTTGCCGGTACTGCTCTACAGCAAATCGTCGGCGAAGTAAAAGAAATTATAAAATGGCTGTACTAGCTTCAAAAGGTAATGCTCCTGTTAACACAAGAGGCGCTGCAAAATTGTTCTTAAAATAAAAATAACGTACAATTACAATGTCGTGAAAAAAATGAAGCATTCTATCTATCGCTCTTCTTCCTTACCTATATTTTCTACACTATGCCTTTCCATAGAAGGTAACACAATTAACAAGTAGGCATTATTGCCTAAGTGTAGATTTTACTTTTTTGATTTTCTTTTTTGAAGCCAACACTAAACTGATACTTTGAATGAATTAAAGAAAATCTTTTAATAAAACAGCAATTAAAGCGCTTCTATTTTTATAGAATCCGAAAAGATATACATACGTTTTATTTTAGTAAGACATAAAGGAGGTAATTATTTGTTTACATTCATCAACTATTCATAAGTAAATATTTTACACTTTCACAACTTTGTAATTTCTTGAAAAAGTTTGTAACAAAACTTACATAATTTACATTTGTGTTCTATTTTTTACTATTTAAATATTCATGTATACAACATGCACTAACAACAACAACAACAACAGTAGCAAAATTTATTTACGTAAAAGTAACTTTGTTTTATTTATTTTCTGTACCAATTAGCATTTTTAATGCTTTCAACAACAGTTTACCTAAGAAAACATGAATTTTTATTTTCTCAAATAAAAAAAATAAAAAAAAAGATTTTTGCATTTTTAAAAGCAATTCTGAGAAAATGAAAAACTTTTTATGAAAAGTTGTACATCTAAAATGATACAAAGTAGCAACAAAATAATTTTATGTTTTTTTAAAGGGATGACAGTTTTAGACAACATTCAGGTAACATTGTTTGAACAAAAGGTAAATTGATAGTAAATAAACTCTAGAAATGTCTAATCAGTTTCTGTGAAGAAAATGTTTAAGCAAAAAAAAAAAAATTAATGCAAAATCCTAAAGTTATTTTTAATTTTGGACAGGATTGTAATATTTGACTAAAACTTAAAATGTTGTTTAATCAAAGAAATCTTTTTTATATTTCTGCAATAATTTGTAGCAATTTAGTTTGTTTTTTATACAAACTTGATTTTATAGCTTTGCAGTATATTTGTTGCGCACATTTTCCAAACTGCTTCAAAAAAAAAAATTTTTATTATTTACTGCTTGCGTTCATCAAATTGCAAAATAGATCAAGAAATAAATTTTTAATGCAATTTTTTTATTATGTTCTGTTAAGTTTTGTTAACACATACTTTACAACAACTGTTCGACATTTTGTTTTAAAAGCTTTAAACTGTTATAATATATGAAGAAAGATATGGCAATTCTTTTTATACTAGAGAAAGCTTAAAGGAATTCCGAAACAACAGTTAAGTGAAACCTGAGTTAAAAGTGGGTTGTTAATGTAAAGGTATAAAATCTTCATTCACAACAATATATTTATAATGCGTATAATTCATCAAAAACTAGTATTCTTTTGACTTTATTTTTGAATATGCTATTTTAGTCAAGTCTTAATTGTTTTAAACACATGCGCGGCTTCTGCAGGTGCAGTCATCCACATGACATACTCTGTTGCTCAGGCGAGATACGAAAACATATGATACGATACAACCAAGTCAGTTACTACAACTTCCATACATTGTTAAATAGTTGTATTGTTACTTTTGTCTCTAACTATGGCATCGCTGAGGTTTGGACCATGATATCCTTTTTTTATCAAGAGTACACAATCATGTATTATTCTTATATAAAGATGCCTTCAACAATTTATCTACTGCGGCTAGACAAAAGTTGTATTTCCCTTTTTATTGGATACTAAACTATGATTTGAACTGCTCAAAATAACCCTTAAAATAACAATTTTTCTTTATACTCTATTGGGATTTGAACTCATGATATTTTGTTTAACAAATAGAGAACACCTCTAGTAAAGTAACTTAGCGACTGCTTAACATTTTTTATATAACTCTTCCTGTTTTTGTTTTACAATACACCAATACCACACTTGTTACTGGTGGATAATGAAAATACAATTAGATCGGCTAAGTAGGTACGTGGGCTGCTATATATATTTCTGGCCTGGCAACACTCAGTGCAATCTGACATTTCCATTGGAAAGTTTGTCATTTTTAAGCATAATCGTACTCAAAACGTTTTGACGTACGAACATTATTTGTGTTGTTTACAGTGACTTGAAAAAATTAATATAGAAAAAAATGAAATTAACTCATAAGCATTTTCGTGTTATCATTTTTCACAACTTTCGACGTGGATTATCACGACAAGAGTGCATTGATGAACTTAAATCTTTGTATGGCCATAAAGCACCTTCCTATAGCACTGTGAAAAATTGGTATAATGAATTTAATCGTGGCCGAAGCTCGCTCAAAGACGAATTCCGTGAAGGTCGTCCAAAAACGGCTGTTGTGCCAGAGAACATTGATGCCGTGCGTGAACTCATAATGCAAGCTCGACATGCGACATACCGAGAGATAGAGACATCCTTGGACATTTCTTCCACCAGCATATATTCGATACTACATGAACACCTGGCCGTAAAAAAGGTTTGTTCTCGTTGGATCCCGCACAATTTGAAAGGCGCTCAAAAAAAGGCTCGTGTCGATTGGTGCAAAGAAATGTTGCAAAAATACGATTGCGGTGCTTCAAAAGACGTTTATAAGATCGTCACAGGTGACGAATCATGGATCTGTGAGTATGAGCCCGAAACGAAACAACAATCGACCATGTGGATCTTCAAAGACGAGCAAAATCCAACGAAAGTTGTTCGTGGAAGAAGCACTTCGAAGCAAATGGTCGCCTGTTTCTTCGGCAAAACTGGTCATGTTGCGGCTGTTCCGCTTGAGCAACGTAGAACGGTCACTTCTGAGTGGTACACTACAATTTGTTTGCCTGAAGTCATCGGAGAAATTCGAAAAACCAACAAGAGAAGACGAATCATTGTTCACCATGATAATGCGAGCTCTCACACATCGGCTCACACCAGAGCGTTTTTGACCGGCCAAAACGTCGAATTAATGGGTCATCCGCCTTACAGCCCTAAGAAAAAAATGCGTGGTCAACGATTTTCGTCGCCAGAAGAAGCTGTTGAAGTGTTCAAAAACCATATTTTAGAGGTGTCTCAATCGGAGGGGAAAAAGTGCTTCGACAACTGGTTTGAGCGCATGCAAAAGTGTATAAATCATGCTGGAGAATACTTTGAAAAACAATAAAACCATTTTTGATTATAAATATTCGCATTTTCACTATTAGGCCAGAAATATATAGAGTAGCCCTCGTTTTTACTACTATTCAACATTAGCTTTGTCTTTGTTGTAAAGGGTATCAAATCTTATTTTCAAAAACAATATTTTTCTAAAGAACTTAATATTAATTTAAATTTTTTAATGCCAAAGCAGATTGTAAATTAATCTAATTAATAAAAAAACCTAATTGTTTCTAATCAAGTGTATACAGCGGCCAGCAGACTATCAAACAAACACATCAAATTTTGCTTCTGAGTAAGTGTTCTATGCTTGTCACTTACCGTGTGCGTTGACGTAAACCTGTTGATCATGGGCGGTCATAAGTAATTATGTCGTCGTCAAGAGACGTTTATTCTTTCTGACGTGTCGTTAAATTTTGTTAAAGAAAAAAAAGGTAAATATGGAAAGAAAACACTGGCTTTCATAAATCAGCTCAGCTTATTGTTGTAGTCAAAAAAACAATAAAAAAGTTTTGATTTCCATCAGACATAGCCGATAACGCGTTCGTGTAGCCGAACAAGGTCGACTGCCTGCATGATTACACGGAGGTGATGAGTTCATTTGATCTTCTCTAGGGTATTTCAAGAAATATAGGAAAAACAAAGCATTTGTTAGTTTTTTTGGCTAAAGTTTCAATATTTTGTTTTAGGGGCTTCATTCTGCTCTTAAAAATTTTAATATTCGTAAAATATGTTTTGCTATTTTTAAAATCTATTTTATTCCTCAGCAACTATTTTACATTATTATATCATTTGTTCTCATATTTCCTCTTATTATGGAAGCAAAAATCATTTTTTAATCTGTAAAAAAAATAATTGCGTGAGCATGACTTTTAAAAGCACAAAATTTTAATTTATTTCCATAACCGTTTTGCTAGATAAATACGTTCAAAATTAAAAAGAAATTCAATCTAAAATTTACTGGTTGCTCTTACATTATCGGCATTTACTTCGGAAGGTATTTACACGATAGCGGAATAAATAAGCTTATCTGTTGCTAACTAACTGAGAGTAAGTGAACAAAATAACGATGGTTCTCTAACGGCATTAATAATAATTATTTTCATTTCAGTTTTATGTTTGTTTTCAACAATATTTTGCTTAAATATTTTATTATATTTTAATTTATTTTTCAAGCACAAAGGTATTTTTTATTTTTATTTTTTATTTTTTCCTGATGATGCTACACAAAAGAGTAGCGAAATATTGAAAAAATAAAAAATAAAAATAAAAAAGACCTTTGTGCTTGAAAAATAAATAATTAATTAAAAGGTCAAATTAAAAACTATATTAAATATTTTATAACATTTAAATGAATCAGATGAATTTTATTAAACAATTCGATGAAATGTAAAGAATATTAAATACATGTACATGGCATTAGAGTCTATTGGACTGGTTAATCTTGCAAGAAATGCAATGGGACTTTTCAAAACCTTCATACAGATTAAAAAGAGGCGCGAAGAATAAATGTTAACTGATTTAAGATGATACATGGGTTCATATTTTTCACCTTTTCAGTTATTTTTTCAATCAAATTTATTTTCATATTTTTTACCTTTTCAATTATTTTTTTCATTTACGTCTGTCAGTTTTTTTTAGTTATTTTTATTTTGAGATTTTGTTCTATTTTTATTTAAATAATGTGCCTTTGCTATTATTGTGAATTCAAATGCTTATAAAATATAAATATTTCTGGAAATATGTGGCAATCTTGTTAGGAGAGTGAGAGAATAAATGAGAGGAAAATTAAAACCGACAAGAAAATAAAATAAATTTTATCCCAGCGGCATTGTCGTTGAGCGATAACTTATGCCAATTGGCATAGAAATTTAAATTTCTATGAAAATCCCGTTACCGTCGTGTGTTATGTTCCTACAGTTTGTTTGACATGTTGTTTTGGGATAGAAGTTTGGTTTTTTGTGTTCCCGCACTTTTGGGCATTTGTAGCTTCAACTGTGAATAATTAAGGTTTACTCCCATTTTACCCAACTTTACCCAAAAAGTACGGAAGCGGAGCTAATATAACACTAATTCTTAATCAAAGAAAGCTTTTAAAAGCTATTATTTTAAAAAGCTTTTTTTTTGTATTTTATATTAAGAAGTTGCTATTAACAATAATACAATAGATTTTCAATTTATTTTTGTTTCTCATTAGACCTACTATTTAATAGAATTTTTTTTTTTTTTTTTTTTTTTTTTGTTTTTTTTAATGTCAGTTTGGTGCGAGCTGTAAATATTATTTTAACTTTTAAGTTCATAAGCCGCTCTTTAGAAAAAAAAAACATACTATTACTGAAACTTATATTAACTATAACACTTTTACTATAGTAGTGGTTAATATAAGCAGTCCTCTATATTGTCGTTAAGCTTTAACTAACTGCTACTTTTTGTGGTTTCCAATTACAAGGATTGCAGCTGCAGTAAAACTAAATGAAGGCTTCTTATGTTTAATGTTTCGGTTTTTATTTGCCAGTTTTTAGTTTGTTGTCTAATGTTTTCGTTGACTCTTGGAAATATAAAATTTCTAATAACTATATTTTTCGAGCTTTTTTAGCTGCATGTTAAAAGCAACATAAAAACTATACATTTACCCAACGATAAACCTTGTAATATTTTTTGCAACTTAATAGTTTTTTTTTTTGTTTTACTTGTTTTTATGCAAGTTAATTCCTTTTGGTTTTTTTTTTCAGAACAACATGTACAAAATTGGTATTAAGCTGCTATATTATTTTGTCTGTTTGTTTAAGAGTTTTACTTTATGTGTAATTGGATGTAGAATACTGCTAAAGTTTTACCTGGCTGGCTGGGTGACTGACTGACTGACTTGCTGCTTAACTATATCAAGGGATACCATAAAACTATTTCTGTGTTTTACTTTGTAGTCTTATCAAGAGGATAAACTTTGTGCACAGTCACTTTTAATACAGATAAAACTATATGGAAGATGGTTTGTTGGCATTAGATTTCATAGAAGAAAAAAAATTATCAGAGGGTAAAATATAGAAAAAGATAGAGGTAAGATAGAAAACATACACAAAGCCAATGTAATGTATTTAAGGGTAATCGCTTTATAATGCAAAGTTGAAATGCAAAAAATCATATTTCGAGTTAAGATGGTAAAAGGAATAAATATTATGAATTGCCAAACCCCTAAATAATTGTTTAGCAATAGAAATATTTTTGAGCAAAAGCAAATCAAAATGAAATATTAAAAATAAATTATTCTAAAATAAAATTTAAAAAAAAAATTTTTTCTAATCAGGATTTGAACTGTATATCTTATAAATGAATTAAAACTGACTTATTTTCGGCTTTAGTTCATTTTTAAATTTCATTTCTAAACATTTTTCTAAAGAAAGGCAGATCGATGCGAAAAATGTTAATGAAGGATGTAGCGGCCCAGAAAATGCTGCATTTAATTTTGCTAGCATCTAATGTTTTTTGCTTTCTTAAGAAAACGTAAATAATTTTTCTTTCGAAAAATGTTTAGAAATTTCAGAAAATTTTAAAATTTATAACTTCTATTTTATGCTGCTTAATTTGTAAGGAAACAAAGGTTTTAATGTCGTAGCAAAGAATTTTACAACACCGACAATTGTCTCACTCTAGGAAATTATTTTTTTTATAGAAAATTCATAAAGTTAAAATAACTTTTATAAAAGCATTTTTTAAATTCTGTTTCCATTTATTTATTCATTAGCGCTTAATAAAATTAGTTGCTTACTCTACAATAGGTCTAATACACAGTAGCAACCAAAATATAATTAAAATTAGGAGACATTGGAATTAAAATAAAAATACGAAAGATAATTAATTTATAATTAAAGTACAATTTATTATTTTAATAAAAAAATAAATATTATTATTCAGCTAAAATTTCGATAGAGCTTAAGAAGAATTATAAAAGTGAAAACAAAATAAAACTTTTATTTCTACGAATATATCAGTTTTAGCAAATTAAATATAAAAAAACATACAAACATTTTATGCAATCAAAGTTATTCAAAAGTTTTCTAATAAAGATTAAATTAAAAAAAGCTATAATAAGCTTTAAGCTTAGCAATTAAATTTCATAGACTACATTATATAAGCTTTGCACTAAAACTTATAGCATTCAGCCTGCAATAGCTTTTAAACGCATAATACGATAGATAGCTTTTATGTATCTTTACAGAACACAATTTAGAACTTAGAAAACCTTAGCGAAAGCTTATTTCTTGAAATTTACAAAATTTGGTTAAATTTTTTTTTTTTTTTTTATCAAGAACATAATTTTATAAAAAATTAAAAAAAAAAATTCAAAACAATTTTAAAACTAATTACAACAAGAGGTTTCTTTCGAACCCAAAATGAAGGTTGAATAAAGCCCTCTTTATAATTCCTACATAGAGCTTGTCAGGCCATTATGATACTGCCAATACAATCAAATCCAGCTATTACATCAGTTCAGATTTCCAAACAAAAGTATACCTCACTTGTGATTTTATAGAGCCGCACGTATAGAAAGAGTACTGTATATTTTATAATATAGAGATAAGAAAAAATTTGTGTTTAGCTCTTGCTTCTCTTGGTTAATACAAGACTTCTATAATATTTTCATGTGAAGAATATTCCAATTATATTACAGAAACGAGGCAAGGTTTCCTCAATCCTTAAAAAAATTTAATTTTCAAAGTTCTTAGTTAAAAATTAATCATATATAACTTTATTTTTAAGATTTAAAAAAAAAATTGTGCATGGACAAATAAATCATGTAAAAAGCTCTGTTTGCGGAAACCTAATAAATTGTTAATATAAAAATGTATAGCTTTAAAGCTCTTAAAGCTCTTTTTAGAAGCGCTTTAAAAAGTTAAAAAAAATAATAATGTTATATAAACAGCTTTGGAGTGTGCATATTTTATTAAACAAAAAATTTTTTTATTTAATTGAAAAAACAAAAAGCTCGGAAGACTTTTTTACTAAAAAGAACTAAGAATTGATTTAACTTTAAAAAAAGCTGGGGTTAGGCCTTTTGTAATGTACCAGACTTAAATATCTTCATTATTTTCTGAATAAGAAAGTTTGTTTCGTAAAACTTCAGAAATCATAAAGCTGCTCGAGCTAAAATGAGCTTTGCGCATATTTTGTTTCTCCTTTATATTTTGGTAGTATTGTCTCGAATAATGTGTTATTTTTAAGGTATTATATTTTATTAACAAGAAAATAGCAAAATGCAAAGAAAGAAATTTTTTTCCTATTAACGGTTTTAATATGTTTAAGATTTTATATTAATAAAAGCTTAATTAATTTTTTAGTTAAATCGATTATTTATTTAATTGAATCAAATAAGGTATTTAAAAGCTGCAAAAAATTTATGGTATACTTTTTAATAGTTTTACTTTATACTTAAGTGAAGTGCATGGAAAAATTCGGCATAGCCGCATACAACCTTCTCTTTTATTTGTGACACTTTTTTTCATTTTTGGCTAAAAAATATAAGTTTTATTGTTACACATTTTTTTTCGAAATAACAAAGACGTGTATGTATTATTAAAATTAAAATTGAGTTAAAGTTTTATTTTATTTTATCATTTTTATTCATACCCTCATCCCATTTATATATTTTGCACAAACAAAAAAAAAACTGGCAAAATACAATACAGACTGTCAGTTTTATTATTAAGTGACAGTTACACAATTGCAACAATGTGTTTATAATCCTCAAACAATGTGTTAAAGTATGTGTGTTTGTGTTTGCGTGTGTGTATGCATGAATGTATGTGTGGGTTTATTAAATGGACTACTTGGCATAATGAAATATGAATTTCTCCTTTTTTTTCGGCGAATAAAATTTATACAATTACAACTTTTTTTTCTATGCTTTTTAAATAACATGTAAATGTAATAAATTATTGTCAGTTTATGTATTTACTTTGGCACTTCAATAAGAAGTACTTATGAGCATCAATAATGTTTAAGGACTAGAGGAATGGGGTTACAAAGCACTTACAACGCCCCTTAACTATTGAAATGTATGTAAAGCTGTTTGCAATTAAATGAGTTTATTGTTGAAATTGTGGTTTGATGGTGAATTAAGTAGAGCTTTATTGCAGTTAAAAATATTATAATAATTAAAATTTTTTAAAGTTCTTTGTTTGTTTGTACTTTTTTTAGAAGGCCCATTATGTTGATATTGTTCAGTTCTAAGTTGTTCATTTCCATGATTTATTATGATACGAGGACCATCCATTATTAAAAGCAAAACCGCATGGTATTGTTCAGAATATTCTTGTACCTCTCTTTACCCCACTGTTTTAGATTTAATTGCTTTAAATTTAAATGGTCTGTTGAAATAATTCTACTTTTCTGGGTTCTCTTATAAGGCCATTTGGGACCTCAGTGTTGAAGACAAAACTTCAGTCAATAATACGCTTATCCTCATGACTATTTGTGCCATGTAATCGCTAGTATTTGCTTTAGCTCTAGGTTTCTTATGGCATCCACATCTGGTATGCTGCAAGCCTTGATCCTCGTTCAATTGATAGCTCGCGCTGGACAATTGCACTTTAATGATTTTTGCCGTCTTAAGTCTTAGATTTAAAGATATTTAACTACTTTAAGTTTCCGGCTCCCAAAAATTCAAATTCAGGTTAATGCCCAGTTTCTGCCGAACAAAATTTCCATTTTTTTTATCAGTACGACCTTGAAGATTTACCTCTGAATGTTTTTTGCCATTTGCTGCTGCCGTTGATTTTTTGTAACTTCGGTAGTATTTTGCATCTACGTTCCAAAAGCTTCGTACAAAGTATGTTCATCTCCAAAAAGGTCTGTTAAAAGGGTATGTCTATATTTTACCTGGAAGTCAACATATATTCAGACCCCGCATAAAAGAGAACAGGCTCCCCTCAACGGCAAAACATATTTTGTTTCACTGTAATGGGCGCTGAATAATTTCTTGTATAAAAAAAATTAAATCCAAAATCTTCAGTTCATGTGTATCAAAAAGCAATGTTAAACGTTCACATCAATATCTAGCTGGGAATTTGAATATCCGTTAATAGTACCGTACCTCAATCCAAGCCTCTTAGATTAAATTATTTTGACACGTAGAATTATTTTTCAATGTTTGTGAACGCGACTAAAGTGTTCACTTTTCATGGACACAAAAGAAACATCAAATAAAAGGAGATGCTTACAAAAATCAGATCTGGCAACCCCTGTTGTTGTTTTTTTATGAGCGTATTGAATAAGTTACTTTCACTTATGGTGTGTGTAGAATAATACATAATACAATTAACTAACAAAAGCTGAGCCTCCTTGATGGCTGCATTGATTGTTATTGTTGTAATAGCTCTGCTGCTGTCGAGAGTTTTTACCTGAGGAAAAAATTTCGGTTTGTACAGCTGTTGCTGGGTTGACAATCTTTGATCGAAATAGACTTGGCTCGTTTCGGAGCGTAGATCTAATTATCGTGAGCTGCATTGGTAGAGGAGCGTGCTGTAAAACAGAAGATCATGGGTTCGATCCCAACTTCGCATATGCGTACATAGGAAAGTAACAATTTTTATAATGATATTAAAAATTAAGAAGCAGCCGTACAAACTTCCCGAGAAGCAAAAGGCAATTATTGTGTAAAGCCATGGCAAATAATTTCGTAGAGACGTCTAATTTAATATAAGAGTAAACAGATAATTGTTAAGACGCCATTTATAATAAAAAGTAAGAACGGTATGGCAGACATGTGTTGTGGCTATTAAATAAAGGGGATGACTGGCTTGGATAAAATGCGTAGTGGAAATGTCTGTGGGTGGTTAAGCTTACGAAACAAGATATCCAGTAGTTCATGTCTCGACGGATTAACACAGTAGTGTAGCGTGGATGGCTGCGTTTGTAACAATAACGCATGTTTAGTAAATACGAGGCCATAGAATTCACAAGGTCGTAGGATCAAGAACTATAGCCAGATAAAACCACAAAGTAAAGACTACAGAATTTATAATGAGGGACAGTGGTATTTGCAATCAAAAGAATCCATACGATTGTCTAAGAAGGAAAAATAGTAATAATATCTTGAAAATCTAGCGCTTAGTATCATAAGTAACTTTCTTGTGTTTTTGAGCCATTTAATTATTTTCTCCCTTAAGCAACAGACTTTAAATTTTGGGAATTTTTTTTATAGTCTTTCCCTCCTGTACTTATCACTTCCTAAATTATTATCTCTTAAACCACAAAACACTAAGCGCTTTAAATCTTTAATACTCTTTACAGAAAATGCGACAATTCCAGAAGGTGTTAGAAGACTTAACATCTCGTGTGGCCTCAGCTGAAGCTACGAAAAATTCCTGGATTATACCACCCACTAGTTCAGAGGCCAGTGAGCAGTTACATCATTTGCAACGTCTCAGAGATAAAATGACTACCGCCGGAGCTCTGCTAGATGATTGTAATGAACAGCAATCATTCTTTACCGCCAATCAGGTCTTGGTGCCAACCAACTGTCTTTCCAAATTAGAAGATTTAAATACTAGGTAAGTAATGTTGTTGTTGTTGTTGTTTTTGTAAATATCAATTTAAAAAAATAATTATTAAATTTATAAAATATAGAATGAAACTCTTGCAAATTGCTATGGACGAAAGACAAAAAGTTTTACTTAATGCTGGCGGCAATCAGTCATTGGAAAATGGTGAGGATGGTCGTTGTACTTCAAACAGTGGCACAGTTGGTCAAATACCAAATCTAGGCCAAAGTGTTAAACCACCATGGGAAAGAGCTACCACAGCAGCCAATGTGCCTTATTATATAGAGTAAGTAATTATGTTTTTATTTATTTTTAACATTTAATCTATAATTTGTGTTTTGTTTTTTTAACAGCCACGAACGGGAAACCACCCACTGGGATCATCCCGATATGATTGAATTAATGAAAAGTTTAGCCGATTTAAATGAAATACGCTTCTCAGCCTATCGTACCGCCATGAAATTAAGAGCTGTACAAAAATCTTTAGGTTTAGATCGTATACCGATGTCGGCAGCTATCGAATCATTTGATAATCATGGCTTAAGAGCACAAAATGATAAATTGATTGATATACCCGATATGACCACTGTGTTGCATTCACTATATATGACATTGGATAAAATTGATTTAACAAAATCCTTAGATTTGGCCATTAATTGGATTTTGAATGTTTATGATTCACAGCGTACGGGTCAAATCAGAGTATTGAGTTTTAAGGTTTGGACAAACGCTTTTCTGATAGTGTATTAATTTGAGATAATTTTTTATTTATTATTCAGGTGGGCTTGGTTTTATTATGTCGCGGCCATTTGGAGGAAAAATATCGTTATCTGTTCCGTTTAATAGCCGATCCGGAACGTAAAATAGATCAAAGAAAATTGGGTTTATTGTTGCATGATTGCATTCAGGTAAGTTTCTTTTTAATTAAGCTAGAATTTTCCTTAATTTATGTGCATGTCTTGATTTTAGGTTCCCCGTCAATTGGGTGAGGTGGCAGCTTTTGGTGGTTCAAATATTGAACCTTCTGTACGTTCCTGCTTAGAGAGAGCTGGTATTTCTCAAGAAGGTAAATATTAAACTACATACGAAGGCAGTGCAAGAACTTAAAAGTGTGACTTATAAACATCTCTGTTTTAAATGAAAAAAGAAAGTCAAAGAAAGGTGGCAACACAAGCAAGATAAAGTAGAGATTCTAGTAACGCCACAATGCCGAATGTTTGTGGGACAGAAATAATATAATACATTCGTAGAAAAAGAATGAAGTTCCACTTTAGGAACGCGTAGATTTTAAAATTTCATGAAAAATTTTATTATCAAAATTAGTAATAGTTAGCTGGTCCAGCCAATGTGTGGCAAATATACCAGCTGTCCTTAATTGGGTCTTTGAGGGAAGTGGTTGTCTCGGAGAACATACCTTCATGACGCTATAGCTTGTGGAGTTTCAGGCGGCAGGGGCCTGAAACTAGAGATAAGGACTGGCTGGTCCAGCAAATACTACAAGGTCTATCGCAAATATTTCAGATGTCCTTAATTGGGTCTTTGAAGGAAGCGCTTGTCTCGGAGAACATACCTTCATAACGCTATAGCTTGTGGAGTTTCAGGCGGCAGGGGCCTGATACTAGAGATAAGGACTGGCCGGTCCAGCCAATACCACAAGGTCTGTCGCAAATATTCCAGCTGTCCTTAATGGCGTCTTTGAAGGAAGCAGTTGTCTTAAAGAACATACCTTCATAACGCTATAGCTTGTGGAGTTTCAGGCGGCAGGGTCCTAAAACTGGAGAAAAGGACTGGCTGGTCCAGCCAATACTACAAGATCTTTCGCAAATATTCCAGCTTTCATTGTGGGAAGTGGTTGTCTCGGAGAACATACCTTCATGACGCTATAGTTTGTGGACTTGCAAGCGGCAGAGGCCTGAAACTAAAGAGAAGGACGAGTAAATAACTTGTCACACCACGATGATCCTTTTTCCACTTATTATGAAAAACGTTAGGGCTGTAGCTTAGGCCCATATTATGGGAAGATCGCTTGCTTCAAATGTATTTTAGCGTTACAACAGGCGACGCAGTAGGGGTCATTACTTTTTTTAGTTTATATTGGCTATAAAAATTTACAGAGTGCACCTAGATTAATGAAAATTGGCAGAAAAATCTTTTATGGCCATAGGCTGTGCTGTTAAGGCTAGAAAACAAGAAAAATCGGACTAAGAAGAAAAAAGTTCCCCTTAGAAATACTAATCCTACCTCTGAAAAATGCAAGTTTTTTTAATTTTAAAGTAATTTTGTTTAGCAATTACAACCTTTAATGTCAAGGAATGTTTAAAAACTTAAAGCTGGACTCAAGAGATACCATGTTTGTCCCGTCCCTTTTTGTGGGCGGTGAAATTAAATACTATTTGAAAAAACGCCAATAGTGCAGTTAAGTTGAGATTATTTCTATCTTTTCATACTTCTTGCTGAGTATGAGCATGGTCCTGCCAATTACTAATGTACAGTTGCTATACGTAATATTACTATACGACTAGAGGGCGCTAATTGTCGCATTATTGGCCAAGTACTGAAGCCAGTCTATATGACAAATATGCTTTCAATAAGCGAAACCATTGATTGGCCACAGAGCTGATAGCACATTGAATATTACAAACTTAGCCCTCCCTATTAGTTTTAATTAAATCGAAACTTATTAAACTCACAGCCTTTCCATTCACTTTAAACTTTATTTCATAAATTCACAAAGAGTTGGTTTTAAATCATTTACAATTTGTTTAGTCAGCTTGTCCTTTTTTATTTTTATTATTATAGCCAAACACTTAAACTCCCAGGATTATTCTCTTTAACAAAACTTTTTCTGGCAACGAAAAAGTTTTATTTAAATCAAATTTTCATGCCCATTTAACACATCTCGACTAATTTTGTTTAATTTTTGTACAACATTAGACAGACAGAGAGACAGACAGTCATTTTGCTTACACATTTAACATTCTTAAAGATTTTGTTTTTTTTCTATTCATTTGTAGCAATTGATTCGAATCAAGAACTTACAATTGAATTACATCACTTCCTTGCTTGGTTACAGCATGAA
The DNA here is from genome assembly GCA_916610165.2 of Gymnosoma rotundatum. NCBI lineage: Eukaryota > Metazoa > Arthropoda > Insecta > Diptera > Tachinidae > Gymnosoma > Gymnosoma rotundatum. Next base: position 171,266,716 of record OU744336.1, on the reverse strand, counting down.
CCACAAAGTTTAGTGTGGCTACCAGTATTACATCGCTTGGCAGCTGCTGAGGCAGCTAAACATCAGGTAAGTGAAAGCCAAGAAACAAAAACAAATGAAAACGAACATAAAAAACTGGCAGCAAGTGCTTGTTTATTTAAATATGTGCTTGTTAACTTGGCACTTAATTAACACTTGAAACATTTTCATTTATATTTTTGTACACTTTACATTTTATTTAATTTTAAGGCAAAGTGTAACATTTGTAAGGAGTATCCGATTGTTGGCTTCCGTTATCGTTGCCTTAAGTGTTTTAATTTCGACATGTGCCAAAAGTGTTTCTTCTTTGGACGTAATGCCAAAAATCATAAACTTAGTCATCCCATGCATGAATATTGCACAACGGTAAGTAAATTAAATGCAAAAATCCATCTCGTAAAAAATATTAAAGTCGTCTGCAGAAAATTTTATTAAATTATTTTTAAAATTATTTCATAATGTCTTGAAGAGAAACTGAATTCGTTATTAATTATTTGATTTCTATTAGAAATCTCTGCTTTTGCTAAATATAACCAAAGTTTCTTTTATAGTTTTAACGATTTAATTTTTTTTTTCATTTTGGAGTTTGTTTTCACTTTAAATATTCAAATATGATGTTTTTTGTGTTTCTTAGCGAGTTTCTGCGTTTTAAAAGGTTTTATTAGAAAGTTATCATTTTTATAAATTTTACATTAGTTTTAACATAATGATTTTTTTATTTTTTTACTGATTCTTGCTTTTTGTAATATTTAGATATTTCGGTTTGGTAAAACCAAGTTATAAAAATATTTTTATAAATGACAAATTTTTTTAGTTTAATTTATTCAATTTTTATTTTTAGTTTTATTTTTTTGCAAATTATAGCGATTATTTGAAGAATTGTTGTCATGTTTACCGATTAATAAATCGAAATAAGGTCTCTTCAGAAGTAAAGTGTACCCCTGAGTAAACACTAAATGTTATATCCAGTTCAGACATACGCTTTAATTGCGCAATTAAGGCAATTTACGCAATTAAGGCCTTAATTGAGCTCAATTTACCATATAAGAAGTTACCATACCATATAAGAGTTAATTAATAAATTGTCATGTTTACATTTTTCTATTAATATGAAATATATATATAACTAATTACTGATCAATAAATCGAAAACCATTAAGGTCTCTTCAGAAGCAAAGTGTACCCCTGAGTAAACACTCTTCAGACATACGCTTTAATTGCGCAATTAAAGAATTTAGGCAATTAAGGCTTTAATTGAGCTCAATTTACCATATATGAAGTCAATTAATAAATTGTGCAATTAGTACTTAATTGCATCACTGATTGAATAAGATGCGAAATGCAACCCTTGCCAACGTGTATGTTTACTCGGGGAACTATGTTCAGTGAGAAGAAAAAATTCACAAAATTGACAAGCCGCAAGTAAAAAATATAAACAAACAAATAAAAAGAAAATTGCGGGTCATACGAAAATGGCCCTTGACACTTCTAACTTCAAAGCAACAACAAAAAGCCATCTTGTTTTTGTAATTAAAAGGGAAATCAGCTGGGCGGACGACACTACCCTTGTGCTAATTGAATAACCTTAATTGAGCATGTGTGAACACCAAAGTAAATTGTGCAATTAAAATTAAATTAACTCAATTAAGAAAACATGTCTGTACAGGGTATTACTTTTATTCTATCTTTCTGTTTAGCACCCTTCACCAGAAAAAGTGGAAAGAGGGTATAAATAAGTTTGTCATTCCGTTTGTAATTTTTTACAATATCCATTTCCGAGCACATAAAGTATATAATTTCCGACATATTATGCATAGCAAAGACGAATGAGCGATATCCGGTCTGTCCGTCTATCAGCAAGAGAAAAATTTAATACGCCAATCGCTCAGACATAGTATCGATAGAGGTGCTATTGGAAATCAGCATGAACGGTTCATGTCCTTCATGGCAGTGGCCAAAACACCACGCCTACTTCTAATTTTTTCATATCATTTGCAAGAATAAAGTAACTCCAATCAAAAAAATAAACATACAGGGCGATAGAGAATTAAAAAATAATAAAAAAAACAGCAAGTGGAAAAATTGGCGCTCGCCCTTATTTTCCGAGTTACGGGGATCTGAAATTTTTAAATTTTTTAAAATATCAACACGGGTATCATTTTAAAGCTTTTGAAGATATCTTTAAGGAAATACTAAAATTTTTTTAAAATGCTTAACCCATTAAGAGCCGATGAAATTTTTACGTAGAATTACGTAAATGCAGTACCAATTTTTTTTGTTTTGTTTTTTTTTTTTTTGTTTTGTCTCAGTCACCCTAATATTTGTTTTTTTGATTGAAGTTATTTCACTAAACTAGATTTACTAGAAGGTGATTCGGCATAGCCGAGTAAAGCACTCTTACTTGTTTTTATCTTTAGGTCTATAACTTCAGTCATATTTTTTTATTTGGTTTCTTTTATATAGAAAATTAAGAATTTTGATTTGGCGTTTTTTTTTTTTACTTAAGCGATTTTTATAGAAAAACATGGTTTTCTATCGAAGTTTTTAAAATATGGTTTTCCCGATTTTGAAGACATATTTTTTTTAGTGTTTTTTCAAACTTCAATGATTTTTTTTTTTTGGAAGCCTTTTAAGTTTAGTTAAAAATTAAAAACTAAAACATAAAAATATGTAACCTTTCGGTTTATACATTTATTCATTTATATTTTTTTATTTGGGATTTTTTATTTTATTGTATCCCAGTTAGTATTTTTTTTAAATTATTAATCATAGTCAAGTCTTTTTTTGACTCTTCTTCACGATTAAAATAATCGTTTATGCGCTCGTTTTAGTGTCAAAAATTATTGTTTTGTCGGGAGAAAATGGTACCCTAGCCGCGAATCTTCTTAACGAAACACTTATGACTCGCGTTTTTTACTTATTTTCGAAACTGTTTTCAATCGTACTTTTAATCAAATACGAAACTTGTTCGAGTAATTTTTTGATCATATTATTGGGCGAGTCGTATTCCTATCATATTATACGGAGATTTCTAATTGTCTTTTTTCAGAGCCAGTCATGGCAAATAACATTTTGTTTTTTTTTTTTTTTTATTACGTTCGATAGCGTTTTATTTTTATGTTTCTTAAAATTCATGTTTCTAAATTTGGAAAAAAAAATATTTTAAAAAAATTATTTTACATCTGTATTTCTATTTTCTTTACGAATTAACATATTTCTGTAAAAATTAAAAATAAAAATTTGAATCATTTTTCCATCGTTAGCCTGCGTTAAATATGAATGTATCTAAAATAATTCTAAAAACCATCATATCTCAAGCATTTTCTTTCTGTAATTTTTGTTTTTTTAAACAAATCGCTTTCTTTTCGTTTTTCGGAACTATACTCGAGTCTCTTTTTAAACGCACAACTGTGATTTTTGTCACTTTGTTAATTTTAGTGATTTTTGTAAAAAAAATCTTCCAAATGCTAACTGGGATATTAAATAGAAAATTTTGATTTAGCGTTTTTTTTTGTTTTTTTTTTTTTTTTGTTTACTTTAGCGATTTTTATAGAAACTAAGAGATTTTTGAAAAAACGTTTTCCAAATCTGTTTCCCCAAATTTTTAAAATATTTTTAAAGCGATTTTATTATTTTTGATATTTTACCGTTTTATTTTCAATTAAGATTGCCTTTCAATTAAAGAATTTTTATTTTATTTAGAAATTTTTACTGATTTTTCTATTAAATTTTGCAATTTAGTGCAATAAAGGTGCCCATAAGGAATTTAAGTTTTTACCAAATTTAAGCTAATAGTTTTTAATTTTATACTTTCATAGTATTCGTTAGGAAAAATTTTTAAGCCAATAAATCTCTCGCCTTTGGCTTTTAAAAATAATTTAACAAAAATATATTTTTTTTTATCCAGACCACTTCCACTGAAGATGTGCGAGACTTTACGCGGGCCTTGAAAAATAAATTCAAATCACGTAAATATTTCAAAAAACATCCACGTGTGGGTTATTTGCCTGTGCAAAGTGTTTTGGAGGGTGATGCCTTAGAATCGCCTGCACCCAGTCCCCAACATACTACACATACTCTACAAAATGATATGCACTCGCGACTAGAAATGTATGCAACACGTTTGGCTCAAGTGGAATACGGTGGAGGTACTGGTTCAAATTCAACACCCGATAGTGATGACGAACATCAATTAATAGCGCAATATTGTATGGCTTTGCCTACAAATAATGGTGCTGCTCCCAAATCTCCAGTACAAGTTATGGCAGCCATGGATGCCGAACAAAGGGAAGAATTAGAGGCGATTATAAGAGATTTAGAAGAAGAGAATTCCAATTTACAGGCGGAATATCAACAATTATTAACTAATCAGAGTACAACACCTGACGAAAATAGCGGTATGCAACATTCCAATTCCTCTGTCAGCGGCTTAGCGCAGGGAGCGAATGCTTCTGGAGAACACGGTCAAGTAAGTTTTATTTGAATTGTTAATAAAAAAATTTTCTTATAATTTTTTTTTAAATTAAAGGACATGATGGCCGAAGCTAAATTACTGCGGCAGCATAAGGGACGCCTGGAGTCACGCATGCAAATTTTAGAGGATCATAATCGTCAATTGGAGGCTCAATTACAACGTTTACGCCAACTGCTTAATGATCCTAATAATGGTGCTACAACCGGTTCGGCTTTAAATTCCAAACCGAATACTTTACAAACCCGTTCAGTGACAGCTTCACAATTAAATACCGACTCACCAGCCAAAATGAATCAACAAAATGGCCACTATGACCAAAACTCAAGTGAGTATTGAGAGCATGAAAATGCTATAAATTCTTTTGCGAACATCTAAGAACGGTTTTTAAAATTTTGGATTTGTTTTTACTTTTATTCCAAAAAACAACAAAAAAAAACAAACACACCTCTTCTGCAATATCAAAAAAATATATATCTGCAGTTATCATTCAATTGGAGTTTTGTAAAATTGTCCGTAATATAACTCAATTAACGAATTCATAAAAAGACCAAATGCCATTTTCAGGATCAGTTTTGCAAACGTATTTGTATGCGTGTGTGTGTCATAATGTCATCTCCATTATTGTAACCCTTTTTTTTCGGTATAAAAATTGTAAATATTTTGAACTTTATTTTTTTTTAAATGTAATTGAAAAGGACTGATCATCAAATTGTAATAAACAATGATCACAACAAGCCATTTAAATTCTTTAAAATAATGTATGATAATCTTTAAGGTTTTTTAGTTTAAGGTTTTAAGTTTTCTCACAAAACCTCAATGGCTTTTTAGTACAAAACTGTTCTTTGTATTAAAATTTCTTTAAATGAATGAATGAATGCCTCATAATAAAACAAACAACATTTTTGTGTTGTGTGTCCTTTTGTTTTCTTCTTTCTTCCATCTTTTATTATATTTGTTTTATTGCAACCCTGTAAACTTAAATCTACTACGTTCTTATCTCATCTCAACCACCCCACCACCACGACCACCACCTTCAACCACATTATTTAACTTAAAAAAAAAACATCATTATTCATCCAAAAAATCTCGCCATAAAACCTGCCTCATAGTGGGACTAATGTTGCCCGGCATGAATGATCATCATGGTTCTGCAGCAATGGTTGCAGCTGCCGCTGCTGCTGGTGGCGGAGTTTTAGGAAAACATCATTTAATTGGTAATGCTGGTAATCCTGCAGCTAATTTACATAGTTTGCAGCAACAACAACAGCAACATCGTAATTTAATGAGTGGCAATGGTGGTATAGATATGCAAACGGCAATCGGAAATCCTGGAGGTATAATGAGTGCATATTTGACGGATGATGGTAGACCACCACCACCGCCACACTCCAGTTTGATGCAACACAATCAAAGTGGTACGAATGAATGTATGAAAAAATGAATGAATAGTAGTTGAGAGAAAAACGTTAGAATTATTTAATGATTTTTTTTTTTATTTGTTTGTATGAGTTTGAATTTGATTTTTATTTAAAGGTTTTCTTTGGTCAGTTAATTGTAATTTTTTTTATTCTTTGTTTTAAATAAAATGGAATTTTTTCTTAAAGTTAGAGCATTTACACTATGCAATTTTTCATGAAACTAGCAGGAAGCAGAAGGGGATGTTACTGTTGCTAATGTTTACTTTTAGATAACGCATAACGCTGTAACTTAAATAGAAAATTAAGAAAAAAAGCTTCAAAAAATTGCATGGTGTAAATGTGGAAAATTTCAGATTTTCATTTTTTTTATTATTTGAAAATTTTTTAAAGCTCCGTTAAATGTTTAAAAGAAACTGGAATTAATTTGTTAATTTCGTAATAGAAAGAATGACATTAAATTGTCAAAACAAATAAGATGAAGATTTAGAATTATTCAAAAAACAAAACTTTATCTAGAGTAATGCTTGAAATATTTTTCAGTTCTATCACAGTTTCGCTCCCGGTTTTCTTTTCGTCCGCAAGTAGTTTAGTGTTTATATTAGCCTATGTTGGGACTATGATTTAGAATTCAATAATCTGTGCGATCCTTGTGAAAATTCGTAATTCGTTTCCTTTTTGCCCTGGTGCAATATCTATTAAACGCATTAATGTCTCTTTAACTTTTTGGCCAATATTAAATCTTTGCCAATCTAGGCGGACTCTACTTTTTTTTAGTTTATATTGGCTCTACTGAGTGCACCTAGATTAATGAAACTTAGCAGGAAAATATGTTATGCTGATATGCTGTTCAGGCTAGAAAACAAGAAAAATCGGATCAGGGAGAAAAGAGTTCCCCTAAGAGGAACTAATCCTACCTCTGGACAATGCATGTTTTTTTTAACAAAGAATGAAATGAATGAAAATGCAAGTTATGTCCGCCCCTTTTTGTGGGCGGTGAAATAAAATATTTTTTGAAAAAATAATGTAAATTTTAAATGAAATGGGTTACATGCATCTTAAAACGATAGAAATTTAAATGAATGGATAGGGCGAGATATCCCTCCAATAGCAACCCCAAAAACGTCTCGGTGAAAAAAATTTTTTTTTTTGTCAATTTCTTAAAAATTTTTAATATTAATCCTTCCAATGCCTTACCAACCCCCCCGCCTTCCAAGAATATTATTAAAACGATATTTTTGTAACTTATTACTTTGTAGTGTTTTGGTTATCTGAAAGCAATTAATTTATTCATAATCATAAATAAATTGTAATGGTAAATTTTATTAAAAATTGTTACAGTTATTTATATAAAAAAAACTTCTCCTTTGCTGATGATAATTAAAATTCTTCCGAATCTACCACTAAAAAAGTAGAGGTCGCAGATTTTATAGTGATATAAAAAATTTTAGGATCGCGATGGAGATCACTCTCAAAAACCTTTTTACTTTTTTTTACAAAATATTTAACAAAAAAATTTATTTTATAATTATAAATAGCTGCTTATATAGCCTTTCACAGAAAAAAAATCAATACAAAATCTTTATTCGTTTAGCCACAAAAAAATATATTGCGAACCTCCCAAAATTGTATAAAGTCAATAAAAACGGATGCGATTTATTCAACTCTCCTGATTTTAACAGTATCCCAAAAAGACAAATCTCAAGCAAAAGCCTTGAACTTTCACTATGCGATGCAGAATTTTTTTCTCTATCCAACTGCAAGCATTAATTTTAGATTGGTAAAATACCCTCATGTGCAGCGGTTACTTCAGAAATAGCTCTTAAGTTCGTTTTAAGGCTTTTTGTTTTAAACAGGTTAAAAGTGGGTCTATTTTATGGTGTATAACCTGTTGTCACACACAAATAATGAATCACTTATTAATCTATTTATAACATAAACCAATCAATGATCATAAGCGTAACTAAAGAATATGTCTGTTGGTGTTCCTCAGTCAGTGTTCCAGAGAAAGACAGAAAGAAGTTACGCTTCTTCTTCAAAAAAGGTTAATTTTTTCATTATCAGTTACAGTTGTCCTTAAATAAATAGTAATTTAATGTTATTTATATAAAGACCTGTTACTTATACAAATACTGAACAAAAACAAAGGAAACTAAATAAAAACAGAATAACGTCGAAATATAACTTTCAGCCCAATAATACTCATGAGTGTTTAAATCAGGATTCAATACTAATATTACGGGATGGAAAAGTGCATGTCCCCGCCATTCAATAAAAAAAGTTAGAGTACAATTTTTTATGAATTTTTTTGACATTTTTCTTTGAAAGATTAAGCTTTCATAGAATTTACTGCTTTAATTACTTTAAAAATACCATTATTAAATACATATTTGAGTCATATTTGCTTAATATTTTAACATTTAATTACTGACAATCTTTCCGTAATATAATCCGAACCTTCTTCAAGGAAATTAAAAGACAACTCTCTTCTAAATCGTGGTATTGGTACGGTACTACCAGCAAGTTGTCAAGTTTTTCAAGTGGAATAAATAAAGTTGTTAATAATGCTCGAAAGTTTGAACAGAATACTTTCATTTCCGCACGAAATGCAGCGGATATTATTTCACAGTTGCGAAAAATTGTTGACAGAAACATTTTGCTGTTTCTAAACATGAAGCAAAAAACATTTCTTGATTTCTCACTTAAGCCTGGTACTCTGTTCGAATTTGTGAAAATTGTTGAGCAACATTGATTACATCATGTGAAAAATTTGACATTTGAAATGTGGTGTCATCTCGCGATTTAGAAGAATTAACCGTTTTATTAATTTCACGTGTACTACATTGTTTTAAAAATGTAAGCAAAAGACATATGATCAGCTGTTATATGAAAAATTCTGCATGAAATAATGCCTACTTGCTTAATTTCACAGCTTTGATAAAATATTGCCAGAAACATTTCATATGTTTTTCTACAGTAAAAATAGAGTAATTCTTCTGCAACATTTTTCCATGACTTTTTAATAAAAATTTTTTATGTATGTACTTTCAAAGCATTCCGTATGAAAAACTAAACAGAGTACCAGGCTTTACAGAACAGATAAAAACTTCAGCAACGTTATTTTTTTTTATACCCTTCACAATAAAAAGTGGAAGGAAAAGTGATATACCCTACCCTAAGTTTGTCATTCCCTGTGTAATTTCAACAATACCCATCTCCGACCCCATAAAGTATTCTGACTTCTTATACAAAGCAAAGTCGATTGAACGATGTCCGTCAGTGTCAGTAAAAAAAATATATATATATGTATATATATATGTCAATCGATCAGATATAGTGTCGAAAGAGGTGCTATTGAAAATCAGCAAGATCGGACCTTGTCCTTCGACACAGGGGGGTAAAGCACCACGCCTACCTCTAATTTCTTCATATCATTTGGAACAATAAAGTAACACTAATCAAAATACAAATTAATGGGGCGATAGAGAACTAAAAAATAAGAAAGAAAACATCAAGTGAAAAAATTTACACTCGCCCATATTTTCCGAGTTGCAGGGCTCTGAAACTTTTAAATTTTTTAAAATATCAATATGGGCATTATTTTAAAGCTCTTGAAGAGATCTTTAAGGGAATAAAAAATTTTTTTAAAAATGCTTAACCTATTAAGAGCCAATGTCATATAAAAAATAAATTTAACATATTTTTTATTTATGGAGTTTGACATTTAACGTTTCGGCGAAAATTGATGAATTCGCCGTATTATTTCGCCATTAGCAGTACCAACATTTTTGTTTTTCATTCTCTGTCACCCCAATATTTGCGTTTTCTGATTGGAGTTACTGCACTGCACTAGATTTACATGGATGGTGAAGGGTATATAAGATTCGGCATAGCCGAATATAGTACTCTTACTTGTTTTTTATTTCAAGCGAATTTTTTATCTGTGTTTAAAATCGAATTAAGAAAGTTAAGAAAGTTTGATATGTTAAGAGAGTTTATTACCTCAAACAATGAAAGAAGTACTTTTCAATCATATTAATTTATTTCGTGTCTGTACCAAAAGTTGCAAAAATTTGGCCAAATATAACAAAATATTAAATTTTTTCGTGGAGCCTTCAGAAGTTAAAAAAATTTTAGAAATGTAACTGAACGGCAATACTGTCTACAAAAGAGTTATAAAAAATATTACAATTTTCTGCAAAAAAAAAAATCCTCCATTTTTTTAATAATTGTATCAACAGAAAGGATTTTATGTGTTTAATCAGAATCTGGCTAAACTAGAAAACTTAGAAAATTCCCAAAACTGTTGAATAAATAAAAAAGTGAGTTAAAGTAACTTCAAGGTAGTTTTGTCCTTCATCTTCTGGTATCTTTTGATATACAAATTGTATGCACCGTTTTCGAGTTACCGTGAAATATAAAAGTCTGAACACTTGATTAAGGGATTAGTATTTATCATTTCTATTAAGAAACAACTGTACGAGATAGAGACAATCTTAAAATAGTTTTGTATTAAAAAAATCGAACCTTTCATTTTTATTCTATTCTTGTTAAAAGGAAAATTTTTCTGCAGAAGTGTTTAATTTTATTACACAGAGGTGGAATATGGATTTGACTCTACTAATTCTGTAATTACTTTAGAGTCTTCATTATCGATGGAAATTCCCATTTAAAAAGCAAATTAGCCGAGCCCTGCTTTACTTAAACTGTTCTTGAATATTTCATTTTTATTGTCATATTTTTTACATTTTTTTAAATTCTTTTTTTATTTCATTTGAAAACTATTATTTAAAATTTTATAGTTTTAAATTTATTCTGCTTATTACTGATATTTAGAAATCTTTTAAATTTGTATTCAAGTATTTACCAAAATGACTGAAATTTTTTAATAAATTTTAAAAATTTTCTTCTTCTTGTTTTTTTATTTACTTTTACCGCAAAACTGGAAACATTTTGACAATTTTCTTTTTCTATACAAAACAATTTAAATTTACAGATCATAACTAAAGACTCGCAACGTTAAATAAAAAAGGAAATTTACTTGATTTTGAACATTAAACATATGAAATGGTAACTTTAATTAAAAATATATTTTTAATAAAAAAAAATATATAAATTTTTATTGGTGTTGTTTTTTAATTATAATTTTTTTAACTGTTTATTTATATATAAAACAGTTTTAAAAGCATGATAAGTGTATGTACAGATGAACTTGAATTTAAATAGCAGAGACAAAAACCTGTTTTTGTTAAATATGCAAGTTGGCTGTCAATAAAATACCCAAGAGTATTCATTTGACAGCTGCAGTATTTTGAAATATTTTAAAAACCATTTTTAAGAATAAAGTAGTTGAAATGTCACATTATTGAGATGCTGCATTTCCGTTGCACATCTGCTTAGAAGATTAGTTCAGAAGAAATGGATTAGTCGTCACACTTAAAAATCAGGTTCTTGTCTCTGCTACCAAAATTCAATTTATTTGATGTTGTTATAAAAAATTTCATTGTTTACGCTGATTTTTATGCTCAAAAAAAATATTGAAATTTTTTTTTTAATTTTTAATTTTTTTTTTTCTATTATAAAGCGGCCATAGGCAAAGCAGTGGAGGAGCTGGTAACAGTTATAACGGAACAAGAAATCGAGCAAACCTTAGAAGAGGATCTTGATGAAGTTCAAGAACATGAAGAAGATGAGGACGATAAAATAGAAGAAGAACAAGTGAATAGAAACACAACAACAAAAACTATCACAAATATTGCTACAAAAACACCCAATGCTGTATCGACTCCATTCGCTTATAGAAATTAATTTTTACAAAAAAAAAACACAATCCAAAAAAAAAATTGTAACGACTTACACCGAAATTAGGAACAAAAGCAAAATAAATTAACGAGAACGAAATTTTTTTTTTTTAATAAATTAAAACAAAAAAAAAATGTCATTAAATAATAAATTTAAAATGTATTTTATGTTAAAACAACAAGAAAAAACCAGAAACAAATCATTATTTGTTGTATAAAAGAAATTGTGTAATATTCATAAACAACAAAAACAAGGAAAAAAATAAACAAAAAGAAAACAAAACTTCAAATTTATATTAAGACAACAAACTCCCTTAGAAAAGCATTGCAATACATATTTATAAAATAAGCAAATTTGAATTAAACCGCAACAGAAAATATCATTAAATATCTTTAACACAAAAAAAAAACAATATTAATTTAACATAAATAATTAACTTACATATAAAAAACAAATGTGAAACAAACAAACAAACAAGAATTGAATTCTACTTAATTTTTAAGGTATTAATTTTTAAAAATTATAAATACTTTTTTTCTTCTTTTCACCTGTTTTTATTTTAATTTTTTTTTTTAACAAAATCTTTTATTTTATCCTTTTATAAATCAAAAACAAACAAAAAAGTTAAACACATAATGTTAATGCAGATGTTTTAATTCTTAAGAAAAAAATATTTTATTTAAATTTAATTTTTTTTAAGTTCTTAATAAAGTTTTTAATTTAATTTTACAAGAAAAATGTTTTGATTTTTATTTATTTATTTTTTTATTTTAAAATTTAGAACTTTAAAATTTTAAAGTGAACTTTAAAAAAAATTACATATCATCCCGAGCACGGAGCTTCTACGATGTCTTTAACAAGTTCACGATTTCAAAGTCACTTAAAACATAACCTCAAAAATTTTATTTTTCTAAAAATTTTTTTTTCCTTTTTTTGATTGCAATGACTTGTAAAGATATTGTGACAAAAGAATATTTTAATGCAAATTAAAAAAAAAAACATTTTCTAAAAATTCATAAAAATTAGAAGACAAAAAAATATTCCACTGCGAGTTTTAAGGTGAAAGTGTTCTTAAACAAAGAGGTCATTTTTCAAAACTTTTGATTTTTTCATCAAACAAATGAGGTTTCTTTATATTGCCAAAAATTGCATCCTCACGGAAAAATCAAAGATTGTATGGTGCAAATTTAAGATTAAATTTAATTTTTTTTGTTTTTGGTATAACAGTGACACTTGAAATTAACTTTATACAATGACCTACCATTTCCTGCTGTTGAAGAAAACGTAATAGTCAAAGACGTTTGTTTCAAATTTAAAATTATTTGAATTATGGACAAATTGAACTACTGATGACGTGACAGAGTATGAAAAAGATTCACGTCATTTCCGAGCCATAAACTATATTCCTGACGGTGGTTTTATCACTGGGTGCATGCAATGCACTATTAGGGAATATGGCAACACCCCGAGTAACGAATTCAAGAACGCAATCAACAGTGCATTGCCAAAACCCCTTGCACGAGATCAGAAGCCTATCTTAAGTACAGCGACAACAGTATTTCCCAAATGACTTCACTAATAACGAGTATAGGGATCGGAATACCTGGAGGCTACTATCTTCCGTTGTACCGGTAGTTGAGCTACTGGTTAGATTTCGATGGTGCTTATCTCTCAAATGCAGAGCTTAAAGCCAAGGCAACTATTGCCGCCTTATACTTACAGAATCACATAGTCAGGGCGTTGAATTTTGCCGATACAAAACTGACCCCGGGGGACTGGGGTTCTAACAATATTTTTCTTTAAAAGTGTTCAACGAAATAGAAGTCGACATATGCCCCTATTGCGGCTGACAGCTTTCAAAATATTTTGTTCGTCATTTATAAATTTGCATTGCCATTCCCAACTCAAATAATGGTAGGCTTTTTAGTTGTCTTCACTGCTTTTTGTGGTACAGTAGACCCGCGAAATTTCGAACCATTTTGTTTTTAGGGCGATTCGAATTTTCGAATTATTCAAATTTATGGAAAGGTTCTTTCTCAAGCATCTTCATTCCATCTTTCGATTTCTTTTACAGATGTAAAATTATTCAGATCAATTTGCTTCAAAAGATTTTGATTTATTTGGACAACGTCATTATAGTCCTGATCTTCTTTCAGCAACCGTAGTAGAAGCTTATCATTACCTCTATCATATTCATAAGAGTGTCCAACTTTGACCAAGAATTTTTTAAAGCTGTTTGCGTGACCTCATCCCAAGATCTGTAAATCATTTCTTAAAGTGGGATTCCCCTTTTGCTTTGCATTTGGTTAAACTAAATTTTCAAAATTTTAGTAGTTACAACGAAAAAGAAAAAAACTACTCAGAAATTCGAATTTTGAAATCTAATTTTAGAATGCCAAATCTAAGGAATTAGTGATTCGAATTTTTGGAAATTTAAATTTCTGAAAGTTTAAATTTCTTAGCGTCTACTGTATTGTCATTCACAACTGCACGCAAGTTTGGTTGACAAAAACGATTAATATACACAACTACATTTTGGTACTTGGGTTTTTGTACGTTACAGTTTAATTCAATATTAAGTCCAGAAAAATGGGGAGATCATAAGTAAAAAAATTAATCCTGCTTAATGTTACAGTTTCTCAGCATTTAATATGTTTAAAAAAAGATATGATAATTACAACGAAGGCCCAGTTTGAGAGACTTGTTTAGCGTAGGGAAAAAAGATTGCAGAGATTGCTCGTGGAAAACCAAAATGGCCAAGAATCATGGAAAGAAAAGGCAAGTAAATAAATCTTTAAGGAAGTTATTACTGCAACTGTTACATTATGAATAGTTTTACTTTGCCATAAATAGTTCAAGAGAATTGGACTTATAGCGAATTTACCTGCTTGAACGTAGCACATCTATATTACCTTCGTTTTCATGTCCATAAAGAAATCTATACATATATCCATTTGAAATTAGGTCTGTTCCAGATGCATAACAAAATAGTCTTTTTGAGAGTAAAAAGGAAATTACTCTCTGAATGTGACAAAGTTGTCCGAAATTACTGGAACGCAAAAAAACACAATTGAACATCCTAAAATACTAATGGCACTGATTTACTTAAATAAATTTCATTTTAGTGATTTTAGACGCTTAAAATAAAAAATATTTTAAAAACAAATTATATATCATTGCCAATAGCTGTAAAAAGTGGTTGAATATAAAAGGTATAAAACTAATTATTATTTAAAAATTTATTTATAATTTTTTGCAAAATGGAAAGCCAAGTATGTAACTATTGCATGTTTTCCTTTCTTCACTTTCTTCAAATATTTTACATAAATTCAAATACAACTAAAAAATCTTCCATTTTACCTTTTAAGTAATTTTAAGTAAAAGCTTTATGTAGTTATTAAAAAAAACAGCTGGTAATTTTATTCTAGTCCGAACTTACCCAAAGAAAAGTTCGTACAACCTTGTGCAGGAAATTTTACTCTCTCATTTTCTCTCAAAATTGTACAAATATTGTTATCTGGAACGCTTTTGGACAAATTTGTACGAGTTCGGACTGTTTTGTTATGCATCTGGAACAGACCTATTATTTGCTTTCGAATACGAGTAAAACACTTTTTCCTTGTAATATTTTACATTAATTTGTTTCGTTTTCGGTCAAATTGGATAACGCCATGATAATTTCAACGAAAAACAGTTGTGTTTCATAATATCACAAAACAATTTGGTGGTGTCAAAGTTGCGTAGACTCGTATACAAACAAATTGAGTTGAGTACGATATAAGGAGCAATAATAAAATATCCATTTCGTACCCAACTCATAACAGCAAATTGTTTGCCACAACAGCAGTTTACTTCTGCTTAAATTAAAAATACATACATGTCTCTAGTTCTTCAAAAAACTTTTTAACATTTTGTGAATTATTGTACAACCCTTCGTAAGCATTTAAGTTTAACTAAAACTTCTTAATATAAAACATAATACGAAGAAGATCTTGGACGTTGGGATGTTGTCTTACTGATATGACACTATAATCAATACATCATAATTCTTGACACTTTTTCAGTACCTTTAACCTCTTAAAAATGTTAAATAAATATCCAGCATTGAACGTTGCAATTTTATTTTAATTTGTGTTTCGATTATCTATACAAATGCTTCTTAGACTATTCTTAATCTCGTCCAAAATTGGCTTTGCCTTATCATTTTTTAAATGGATAAAGCGTAATCTTGCCTCCCTACAAATCATTCACTAATTCATTTCTCAACATAACTACGTGACTGTGCTAGTTTGTAACTACCGCTGTTGGAACCTTTTTTTCTACTCTTTGACTTCTGGAGAAGTTCCTCCGTTTATTTAATATTAGTTGGACTTTGTTGTTTATCCTGATAAGATTTTACCCGGCTTTCACTGTGATTTCCTTAGAATGTAATCTACTCCTATTCGCCTCTAGAAAATAAATCCATCTGAGATTATTTTCATATTTCTCAGTTAAATTTGTTTCAAAACTATCATCAGTGCTTGGCATTCCTTTGTGATTTAACTTCTTTTCACTCTTCTTAACCAGTCATCAACCTACTAGGAGCTTGCTTGCTCCACGAATAGCTTTTAATTGCATTTCTGATATAATTCGTAACTTGTAGTTTTATTTTTTTTTTATTCGAGTTTAAGTTTTAGTTATAGAGGAAGGAGGATTACTTATAGAGGAAGACAGGAAATAAACACAGTTTAACATGTTTTTTAATTCAAATCCTCTGCAACGGTTAAAAAGCTATCGTTTTCTTTTTTTTTTTTTTTTTGTAAAGCAAATATGGCGCAAAACAAATTCGTGTTAAATGACCTCCTGAGACTAATTTGTATCGGCTTTGTTGTCTCATATCCCATATTTTAGACGTGGTTATCTTCAATGGTTTTATTTATTTTACTTTTTTTTATTCCTTTACTGTTAATAAAAGTTTTTGCAATAAGAGGACTAGAATTGGCTTCAGAGGCATACGCCTCACACATATAATTTAAAAGAAAAAATATATATATATATTGAAACTTTTAGAATGATTCCTTTATTAGATTAACAAGACGAAGCTTTTTTTAATACTCTTTGGCGAATATAAAAATTTTTTATTGTGTTTTTAATGTTAAAATTGTTATTAATTTTATAAGCAAAATTAATATGTTTATATATTCATTTTTAATTATTATATTTATTATTATTACTTTTTTATTTTTATTATTTTTTATTTTTATTTTTTTTTTTTTGGCTTACCAAACTTCACTTCTACTTTTAACAAAATCCTAAATATTTAATATAAATAAAACTTATAATATCGATAAAACTAATTAAAAGAAAAAACTAAAACTCAAATCAATACGCTGACGAAAACGATCATTAAATGGACCACCTTTTTCTACTTAAAAACAAACAACAAAAAAAAAACAATTAAATAAACTAACTATAGAAAATATTTTAAAAATAATTTTTTTCTTAGACAATTCCAAAAAATTATACAAAAATGTTAAAACTCGTAAAACCACTTTCAATTCATAATAAAAATAATTTGAACCTAACAATAACAAATAGTAACCATATCCAGTAATTCTTAAAATTTTACAAAAAATAAATTAAAATATCTTAAAAAGTATTCATAACCAATTAACCAGGAATATTTGCTCATTTATGAAAAAGAAAAATTAACAATTAAAAAATATACTCACTTACTCATTCCAGTATTCATTAACAATAAAAAAAAATTTTATGGAAATCTCTTTTCTTATTTCTTAAGCACCAGGTTATATTGTAAAAATAAAAATATATTTCATTGTAATTGAAAAAACTTAGTATTAGCATTTTTGTTATCTGTTTCCTAAAGATGCCACTCGAAGGTGTGGCGAAATATTGAAAAAATAATAAACAATATTTTTATTTGTAAAAACTGACCTGGTGCTTAAAAAATAAGAAAAGGAAATTAATTATAAAGGTCAATAATAATATTATTATGGAATATATGATTAAGTATTATTGCTGTCTATATATCGGATACAAGGTTATTAAAACAAGTTAATTAAAGATCAATAGCTTTTTTGTAAGATGTGCTTTTAAAAAGGGAAGTGTCATTCATCCAATTGCCACATAATTTAGCGGTCACTATTGACCGAAATACCGATCATTGTGCAGAAATCACATTTCTAACTACAAGATGAAAAAAATTACCACAACATTTGTATGCACTTGATATCTATAGCAAACAGTGTTGCCATTTATTTAATTTTTGAAAACTATCAAATTTCTTTAAAACCCATTAATATTACACAAAAAAATTTAGCACAAACTTAGCCTGATCTTTGAAACAGATTTAATTGAAAATATTTTCTAAGCTTTCTACTGTGTTTTGGTAAACAAATATCTATTAACACAAGCCAAAAATTTGATTTAGTTAACATAAAAATTAAAAAAATTCTACTTGATCTAAAGCCAAATTAAAATCATTTATTTGTATAACTCCTTTCTAGTTTTCATACCAGTTTAGTACAAGAAAAGTCTACAACGGCAACGCCGTTCAGTGTAAAATTATTGCAAATATTTTAGTGCAAAATTTCTTATGTATTTCCTACGGTCATGCATTTCTTCCAAAATAAAGGTGCATTATAAAAACGTGCGTGATTTTAAATAGGTACCTTTTTTAAAGTACTTTATAAACTTACGTTTTATATGCGTGTTTTATAAAAAAAAACACATTTGAAGTATATAAATTTTTAAGATGTACCTTTTAAAATGGTAAATTTCCTGGGTACCTTATTAATTATTTTTAAAGTGTTGTTTTCACAGTTATGTTTTAAACAGACACTTTTTAAAACCGGCAACTTTTAAAATTTAGTTTTATCAAAAGGCACTGCTAAAAGTATAGTACTTTTACAAAATGTTACAGATATTTTCCCCAAACGTACTCTTCAAAAAGTACTTTTTAAAAGGTACTTTTAAAAAATAGCTTTTTTAAAAGGGACTTTTTAATAGTACTTTTTAAAAAGTACTTTTTGAAAAGTACTTTTTAAGCACACAAGTAATTAAGTTATTTATTTGATTTTAATACGTGACAGGTACTTTACGTAAACGTACTTTTAAAGGGTACTTTTTGGAAAGGTACTTTTTTAAAGGTACATTTTTAGTGCACAAGTTGTCACGTATTAAAAAAATTGTTGCTTTCATTTTAATTATGGCTTTTCTTTAATATAAATAAAGTTCTAGTTAAAGTTTGACTCCAAACTAAAACCCATAATTTGAACATTTTCCATTATAAGTTGAGCAAACTGAAAATGGGCCCATATAATTTTTTTTTTTTTATTTTATTTAAGTTTATGAGTTTTCAAATCACTTTAAAAATAAAATTTATTTAGTTTCCTTAAAATGCGCATTTAAGGTTTTTTAATTTATTGTCCAAGCACAAGGTCTTTTTATTTTTTATTTGTTCAATATTTCGCTACTCCCTTGTGTAGCATCATCCGGAAAAACAAATATTTATTTTATATTTTATTTTATAAAAAGACCTTGTGCTTGGAAAATGAATTAAAAAACAAATAATAAAAAGATCACATAAAAAAACTATATTAATGTGCATTCAATGTATTAAAATTCTTTCCAGCAACTAATTCTTGGACCTTTGTATTCTCTGGAGATCTTAATCACTTATTTAAAATTTATTTGTTCAGTTTTTTCAAACCTGTTTTTTTTTAATTTGTCTAAAATATTTATTTTTCAGCTTTAGACGATTCTTAAATAAAACAAAAATCCTTAATAACTGCTGTATGAAAAATGTGGTAGAACGATATTAAAAAAGTCCTTTTTTTATGCAAATTCTGAAAGCTTTAAAAAGGCCTTGATCGTTGGAAAAAAAATTTAATCATGTTTTAATTATTTTAGTTTTTAGATCAAAACTGTGACAGGACATTGGATATTCAAAAATTTTAAAATTATTATTTTTTGTGTTTGTGTAATTTTCTTAGTCTTAGCAAGACTATTGCTCTGATAGAAATTAAAAAAAAATGTTTCATTCCTGCCCTTAATTTAAAATTAACGTCAAAGCATGTCAGTCAAAAAACCTATTGATAATTTTTTTCATATTTAATTTTTTTGGAATAATGGACAGGAAACAAAAATTTCATTACGAATAAAACAAAAGATGTTTTAAAAGGAAAAGCTGTTATTAATAAAATAATGCAAAAGAAAAAACTTATTTCAAAATTTAACACTGAGACAATATAATATTGAAAATTTTTTAGATAAATTAAAAACAGATTAATAAAATATAATAAGATAAAAACGAATTTAAACAAAAAAAAAATAAATAAAAGGAAGTAAATTAAAGAAATTTAGATTACAAAATATCTCGTAATTCTTAAATTACCCATACATACATACATATTCAAAATGTTTCAAAATTTTATAAAATATATAGAATAAACATATCTATAATAAAAACTACAAAAATTATATTATTTTATAATAAAAAGTACAATTATTTATTGTATTTGTATATTATTTCCGTATTACAAAAAAAAAAAAACAAAAAAAAATTTTGCATTTTTTTAATAAGCAAAAAAAAATAATAAAACAGATATTCCTTATTTAAATGCCAATAGCAAACAAAAAACAAAAAGAATTTTTTTTAATGAATAAGTATTTGCCATCATCTGCAACTTAAAACATATCCCCGAAAAACAGAAATTTAAAACAAATGAAACAGTCTTCTAACAACGATTTTTATTTTATGTTTTTTAAATAAGTATAAATTAGTATTTTGTATAATTAATAAAATATATAAAAACTAGAATAAAAAAAATTACACCCTAATTGTTAAATGTAGCTAAAGCAAAAAGTAAAAAATTAAAACTTTTAAATAAAATTTTAATTTAATTTACAAATTGTTTTACACTTTCGAAAACTTTGATTATTTTTTACTTTCTGTTACTGAGCGATCTATCGACCAATTATTACAATTATTAAAAACCAATTATTAATATTTTTTATTTCTTTTTTATACGGTCATATTCTTAATTTCACACAAATTTTTTACTGCTTTACTTTTACTTATCCTGGACGTCTAATTTATGTGCAACACAAATAACACGAACAATGTTGGAATTCAAGGCTTCAATCAGTAAATTTATGTAGACTCACAGAAAATATTCCAGAGATGTTAAATCACCCGACCTTGTAGCTCAATTGAATCCTTAATTTCTCCAAATCAACTTAACGCCGAATTTTGGCTTCAATAAGTCTAAAGGCCCAACTATAATGTGCATAATCTAGCTCTAGCTTATGTCAAAAATTCAACGAAAAGCCTGTCAAATGCTTAGGTAACTTATCAAAGAAATTCATGTGGCTACAATGTACCTACATAAATTTAGTAACTTATTTGCCACAGTTGCACATTTATGTTTATTTCGTACTTTTGCCAAAAATAATTTCTATATAAATAAACAAAATTTTAAACGAAAAGGCTTTAGTGAAGATATTTTTTATATTTAATAACATTCACATACACATTTTGGTTCATGTTCTAAGAAACGGTAAAAATAAAAATTATTACAAGTTATTTTCTGTCTTGTGCTTGTGGCCAACCGTACTAAAAAATGCAACGATGTTCATCGCTTATATCGTATACATAATATGTGTGTATAAATACAAATTTAATTTAAATATTTTATATTTGTAAAAAATTGCCCATAAAGAAAAATGTTGTTTTTTCTACATTTTCTATTAAATTAAAAACTAAAAATTTAACAATTTAGGTCTTTATTAAAATTTTTCCTTATCAATGTATAACACAAAGCACAATCAGCTGTTTCCGTACGGAAAGTGCGATCAGTTTCGTACCTTGCATAAAGAAATGAAATTTAACGAAACTTGACGAAAAGTTATCATATGTACATTATAGTTTACTACATATGATTTAATGTATTTGCACAGTTGTATAAGCTTGCTTAAGTTGTTTTATGCACATTATAGTTAGGCCTTAAGGTTCCGTTCATTGTATGAAACGTAGCACCATCCTTTTAAAATTATAAATCCATCGGATTAATGTCATCTATATCTTTGAACAAAAATTTATTAATTATGTTGCGATAACGTTTTCTTTCGACAGCAACGTGAACTCCAGCATCATTTTTAAAGAAGTAGAATACAATCATGCCACCAACGTGTAGGCCTTTGACGTAGTGGTGTATTGCATCAATCAGAGGGTATATTGTATAAAATATATCCACAGTTCGAGCGAAGGGTTCTCAGATCGACGGTTATTTGAGCGATAAAAATTACAAAGTCACCTACAAATTAATACAAACTAATGACTGATTTTCAAAGTAAATGTGGATAATTTGGTGGCATTTCGTAATCGTCGATATATTTATTATGATAAAAATATCAAAAAAGTGAGCGCTGTATGACTTTTTGAGTGGCACTTAACCCTTTCGTAAGTCTTATCGGTCTGAGAGAAACAGGCAATATTTTGTTAATGCGTTTAGAAAAAGTTACACTTGAACATGAAACCATTTTCAATTATTGTAACTCTTCTCTTATAAGTTATCATATATTCAGCGTTGCCGTTTGGTTACATTTTGTTTTACTTATTTTGTAACTTTTAAAGCCTCCACGTATCATAAATAATTTTGTTATATTTGGCCAAATTTTCGTAACTTTTGAAGAAGACACGAAATAAAGTAATATTACTGAAAAAGTATTTGTTTCATTATTTGACGTAAAAAGAAAGGTAACACACTTGCAAATGTAATCGAAATCCCACATAACAAGTAGTTGCAAATAAAAAATAATGTTGCTGAAATTGTACTGTTAAATTCGTAAGAAATCACAAAATGTTTCTTGCTTCATGTTTAAAAACAACAAAATGTTTCTGGCAACATTTTCCTCAACAATGAAATAGTATAAACTGCACTCATTTCGTGTATAAAACTAAAGGTACTAAAGGTACCAAAAAGACGTAACCACTAAATTATGGAAAACAACTTTTGTTCTTTTAAAATACTTATTAAGAAATATGAGAGATCCTTCTCAAAATAGAAGGTAAGATCTCTCATTTATTATACTATAAATCGTCAATCGTAATGAAACATGTCAGTAAAAAATGAGTAAAAATAGTGATTAAGCATTTTTGGTCAAATATTTGAATAATCTTACCGCACCTTAAGTCCTCTATTCAAACTTGCAAAAATTTATAGCAAGTTTAGTAAATTCCCTTGAAATATTTGACATTTAGAAAAAAGTTGTCTTTTAATTGTCTTGATTATATTAAGAAAAAATATGTTGATAATTTTGTCTTAAGCAAAAAAGACTTAAATTTGTCTTTAATAACGGTATTTTCTAAATTTGTAAAAAAGAAAATTCTATAGAAGCCCAATCTTTCAAAGAAAAAGATTGAACGGGTGTATTAAAAATTCCTATTTTAATGGAATATTAGTATTGAGTTCTGATTTAAATTCTCTAATGAGTCCTAATATAAATACTCATGAGAATGATCAGGCTGAAATTTTTTTCATACACTTTTTAATTTTTTTTTTTTGTTTTTGATTTAAGTTTGGTGTTGCTTAGTAAATAAATTTGTTGGCTTGTTATTTTTCCTTCTTGCTATATTTTAAATAAATTACATTAAAATAGTATTTATTCAAGGAAAATTTCAATATGTTACTTTTTCCTTAAATAGTTTTACTATATTTCTCTCTCTCTCTCTCTTTTTCACTCGCCCTTTATTAATAAAACAACTTTTTCTATTTCAGTGCTTATCAGTTAGCCAGCTTATCTGCTCAAGAAATTTTTAATTCTTCTTTATACTGGATATAATTACATACGCATACGGTGATATTTTCAACACTTTTTATTTAAGTTCTTACTGCCATCCCTAAATTAGCGCGTAAGGCGCAAGATATCTGTCAAAATTTCTCATGTATATACAAAATGTATGAAGCGTCCCTAAATAGCACGGCGTCAACACTAAGCAATTGAAGAAACCAATTTTGACAGTGCGTAAAGAAGTGAAGTTGGCTGCTTGTTGGTTTGTCTTGTTTTGTTATGGTTGAAAAGTAATGACAATTTAGTTATTTTTAAGGCGGTTCTAGCGGTTTTCTCTCTTCTTTATTCTTATACAGAGCGTTTTATAAAATAAAATGAGTTAACATTACTGTTAAAGACACAAAGTTGACGCACTTACTTAGGGATGACATTCCAGTGCAAAAGCAATGAATTACATTGCTTTGCGTCTTACGCGCTAATTTAGGGATGTCAGTTAAAGAGGCTCACACCAGTTACGATTCAAATAAACTAAGTGCTCGCTCTTGTTACATGTTGAAATTTTACAACCAAAGTTTTTAGTAAACTCCATTAATAAAAATTTTATTATTAAGCTTTATTTGTTTAGTTAAACTGATTTTATTTGTCGGATAGCTTTATTTCATTTGTCAGGTGCCAGCCGCAGTTTACGCTCATATCTGGCTGTCCAACTTCTATACAGCTTTCGCAGCAATTACAACCATAATTCACAACTAAAAAGGCAAATAATGTGTTCAAAGTGTTCACTCACCTTTTGTTAATTGATCTAAATAAGTGTTTTGCCATATCCATAAAACAAATTTTATAATGAGACTAAATTTTCGTGTCCAATTAACAGAGCCACTATATGAAATTAATTATTCGTTAAATCAAACCTTTGCAAAATAGATTCTAAGTTAGGCATTACGTATGCAGATAAATTCTTTAGTAATAAATTTCTATTTCTTAAAATAAACATGTCGTTGTCTTGTTATCTTCAAACATGTGAACTCTACAAACATAAGTATTCGAATGACCTCCAAAGAGTTGCTACAAAATTAAAACTCCAAGCGCAGTAATCACAGTTTCCTTATATCGCACCCTATGCCTCCAATATATTCACCGTTGAAAGAAACATTCTGCCCCATGATTACGCTCACTTATAAAACGGACCAAGAAATGAATTTTTCTTTATATAATGTTATTTTTTGAAATGACTTTTCACAGAAAAAAGTTTTGGCACCCATTAAGTTTTTATATTCTTTTGGATTAGAAAGTAATTAAAATTTTCATTTTCTCAATCATATATTTAATTGAAAACAAATACAAAATTTCCTAATTAAATTATTATTTGCATTAATTACAGTTTTAATTAAAAAAGAGCAAAAAACAATTTTCTTATTAAATAAATAATTGAATCAAATAAAAATTAAATTAAATTAAATGTCTATCTGAAAACAAATAAAAATTTAATTTAATTTTTTCTGTTTCATCTTGATAATAAATGCGAGAATTCTCTCTCATAAAAACTTATTCATTTAGTTAAACTGAAACCATATTTAATTAAGACTCCTTAAATAGTCTTATAAATAAAATAAACTTCAAACAAATTTAAAAATAAGATGTTTTTTTTTTTGCAATTAATTGATTTTTTTGACCACCAACTATTAAACAAAATATTTTTTTTAGTAATAAATTTAAGTTCATATTTTTATTATTTGATAAAATTGTTTATAAAATTGTACCTCTAGTAAAGCATTCAAATTTGTTTATATAAATTAATTTTTATACTGTGTCTCAGTCTGTTTTTGCTGTAACTTGTACTTATATCTTTTTTATACCACTGATTAACTACAATAATTAATAATTAAAATTCTTTAACGAAGATACAAAGGTCTCTTACATACACATATGCATCAATTTATACTTCAAACTTCAGTTTAATCCTCTGAAAATCTTAAAACGCAAAATTAAATGTCGTTGCGAAAAAAAATTAGTCTAAACAAATTACAAAACAAACGAAATTCATACATATTAAAATACTCATATCGTCTTAAAATAATAAATATAATATTAAATATTAAATTCTAAAATAATTATATAATTATCAAATAAATAATCATTTCATATATTAAAATATATTAAACAAATAAAATTTACTATATAATTATATTACATAAATATAATAATAATATTAATAATACAAAAAAGTTTATACAATAAAATAAAATAAAAAATCGTTAATTATTAAAAAAAAATAAAATTTTTCTTTTAGTTTTTCTTAAGAAGAGAAAATTCCGATTGATTGTAAAAACTTTTGATTTAGTAGCGGCATTAAAACATGAAACAATAAAACAAAATTTGTTTAAATTCTAAGCATTTGTGTATAATTCCTCAAAAGATTTTTTCATAAACGTCAAATTACTTTAACTATTAGGGCACCCTTTAATTTCTAATTTTAAATATTTATAATTGTTATTATACTGCATATAATAATGGAAGTTCTAATTTTAAAGTGTTTGTCTACAACGTATTCACATTACATCAGTTATGGGGAAGCCTTTAAATTTCTTGTTTCAAAATTGTTACTTGTTAAAGAGGACTTAGCAGTTCTTTGTTAATTTTAACCTACTGTCTATGTCAAATTTCAACTTTCGTAACACTCTTTAAATTATATATTTTTAAATATTTATACTTCTTGTTTTCAAGGTTTAATTAATTAATCAGTTATGGGAACACCCTTTAATTTTTAGCTATAGCGATACGGAGTTATTTTTTTTAATTTTAAAGTGGTGCCTTAAGCGGTTTATAATTCACGAAAACAACATGTATGTTGTGCAGCGACACGCTTTGATTTTTAAAACTAAAGAAAAAAATTTAAATCGGTTTAGAAATGACTGATTTCTGCGGGCACAAATTCTCCTTTTTTGAAAGTGGGTTAAAAAATCACGAGTATGCTTGATATTCTGAAATTTTAAAGTAGATACTATGCAGCGTAAGTTCTATAATTCGAATTTTTGTCTTAGTTTTTGACATGAAGACATTATTTTTTTGTTTGATGTCACGGCATTAAAAAAGGAATGCAAAAATTTTTTTTAATTTTGTTTTTTTTTTTAGTTCATTTCTGTTATTAAAAAACAAGTAAGATTGCTATATTCAGCTATGCCGAATCTTTTATACCCTTTACCATCTAAGTAAATCTAGTTTAGTGAAGTAAATCCAATCAGAAAAGCAAACATTGCGGTGACAGAGAATTAAAAAATAAAAAAATTTTTTGATACTTCATATGTACAATTTTACATAAAAATGACATCGGCTCTTAATGGGTTAAGCATTTATAAAAAAAAATTAGTACTTCCTTAAAGATCTCTTCGAAAGCTTTAAAATGATACCAATATTGATGTTTAAACAAACTTTTAAATTTCAGAGCCCCGTCACTCGGAAAACATGGGCGAGCGCCAATTTTTTCACTTAATTTTTTTTTTTTCTTATTTTTTAATTTTCTTTCGCCCCATATATTTATTTTTTTGATTGGAGTTACCTTATTGTTCCAAATGACATGAAAAAATTAGAGGTAGGAATGGTGTTGCGCCTGCTGTCTCTAAAGATATGGACCGGTAATGCTGGTTTCCAATAGCACCTCTTTCCACGCTATATCTGATCGATTAATATATTTATTTTTTTAGTGAAGGGTATATAAGATTCAGCATAGCCGAATATAGCACTCTTGTTTTTTATATGAATTAGTTGACGATGAGCAAACTGGTTTACAAAATTATTTGAGGGAGCTTTAGTTAAGCTACTGTTGGCTGCAAGGGAACAAAGAAATATTTCTTTAAAAAGTGTGAGCTTGTCTTCACGCAGTTCACTGCATTCAAATTTACATTACGAAACCACTTACCATTTTCGCCATTTTATTTTAAATCAATTCATTTGAAAACAACAACACACACATTGTCTTTATTAAATTAAATATTTTATACAAAAAGTAAGCAATAGTTTTATAAAAATATTAAGAAATTTAAATAAGAAGAAAATATTTAATACAAAAACAAAACTTACACACTGAACTGAATGAACCCTTAAAGAAAATCGGAATAGAATTACAAAAGATGGACTAAATATAACAAAGAGGTAGCAAAGAGTTATACACAAAGAATAAAAAACATAAAGCTAAAGTAGTTTTAAAGTGTAGAAAAAACAAAAACAATGAGTATAATAAGAAGAATAATAACAAATAAAATTACAGAAAAGTTATAAAAGAACATTGGAAGCGGAGGAAGATATGTTGGAAAAAGTCGCCGTATGCTGTTTATGGACGAGAAAAGAGAAAATATATTCACTTGTGATAATAATGGCCCAAATGGTGAGCATCTGGTCCAGGTCCCGGACCATAGGGTGCATAATGCAAAGCCGGATAAGCAGCATAATGGGGACCGGCAGCAGGAGCTGGTACTGGCCCAGGACCACCATGATGCAAAGGTAATGCCACTGGTATGGCGGCTGGAGCTTTTGGCACTGGTGGTAAAGGAGGAGCAGGTGCCGGTACAGGTACTACAGAAATGGGAGCATGTGCTTTATAAGCCAAAGGTTCCTTGCGCACAACAGCATTGAATCCATTATGAGGATCGGCCGTATAATCAACTGTACGTTTGGTGCCATCTGGATCCACTACAGAATAACTACCCTTGACTACATCACCATGACGTGTTTCATGTTGGCTCTTTGAATCACCGGTATAACCGTCTTGTATATCATAACCAAAACTGTATTTAGGAGCAGGATCATAAGGTTCGGGAGCTGCAGGCTTGGGAGCTATAAACGGAAATGAATTAATGATTATAATTTTTTTTTAATTATCTGCTTCCGAAGAAAGATTTTTGTCTGTAATGTTTATTTACCAGGAGCATAAGCTAAAGGAGCATGGGCTGCATATGGACCATAGTGTAATGGACCTTCAGAAGCATAGTGGGGTCCATACGGACCTATAACACCGCAACTAGCAAAAGCTAAAAACAATGTAATAAAGAGTATCTGCAATTAAAATATTAACGAAAAGAAAAATGGTAAAATAAATAAATTCTTATAAATTTTAAAAATTAAATTTTTTTCTTTTAATTTTTCTATTTACTTAAAGATATTATTTAATAATATTTAATGTGGTCTTTAAAACAAATTTTTTGTAGGTAATTTCTTTATTATATTTGACGATCTTTAAAACAATTTCTTATTGATTAAAAAAATATATCAAAAATTTTTATTTTTCATATTTTATAAAAAATTAATTTCTTCAACTTAATTTTTGCATACATTTTACATTTTAATTTACCCTGGAGTTAATGTCGACGTCGTTGACGGCGTCAAATGTCAAAAAAAAAGTTGAATCGTATGAAATTGTATGAGAGCAGTTAATCTCAACGCGTTGAAACGCCGTAAAAGTTCAATCTGTTTCAACTTTTTCGGCGTTGAAACGCCGTCAACGACGTCGACATTAACTCCAGGGTTAAATAAAATGCAATTTAAAAATTTCATAAAGAAATTATTTCGAAGCAAATAAAAAACTTATAATATATTTTTACAAGTCATAAAGTAATTCATTTTGTAAGTTGAAAATTATGACGAGATTCGGCAGAAATATTTCGGAATAAAATTTTCGGAGTAAATTTTCTATTATTTTATTATTTTAACAAATTTTAGCAAATTTATCATTTTAGAAAAATATAAGTACAGTGAAATTTTTCGGAGTGAATTTTATTTAATTGATTTTTTACAGGAATATTAAATGTAATATATAATTTAATATTTTTTTAAATTAATTTTTGTAGACAATTTTTTTTCTATCAACAATTTTTAAAATAAGCTTTAGAAATGTAAATAAATCTTTCGGTTTACAAAACCTTTTCGGAGTTAGTTTTTTACAGAAGAATTTCGGAGTTCTTATATCAAGTTTTCGGAGTAAATTTGTCAATTTTATAGAAATATTGATATAGATATATTTTCGGTGTGAGTTTTAATTAATTGATTTTTTACAGGAATACTTTGGTGTACATTATTTAATTATTACTAAATTTATAGATAAGATTTTTTTGTAATAAAATTCTGTAAAAGTTTAAGTTTTATTTAAAGAATTCTTTTACAGTAGATAGAAAAAATCTCAATGAATTTAAAAACTCAGAATTTCGGAATAAGCTTTGGAAATGTTTTAATCTAGAGCATTAGGGATATATTTGTACATACATCTTACGGAATATTTTTTTACAAAACTTTTAGGAAGATTTTACGAGTTTTTTTTTTAACCGAATTTTCGGAATAAATAATATTAATAAATGTATCATTTTAGACAAATATTGGCATAGACAATATTTTCGGAGTGAGTTTTATTTGATTGATTTTTTACAGGAATACTTCAGTGCGTATTATTTAATGAAAATTTAATTATGTAGACAAGATTTTTTTCAAAATAAATGTTTATTTTTTAATGATTTTAATGAAAAATAAAATTAAATAATATTTTCGGAGTGGATAAAAAAAATAATTGTATGTTTTGCATATGATTATCTGAATTTGAATATAAATTTTTTGTAACGAATAAAGATTGTTATTTATAGAAAAATCTTAAAATTTATCATTTTATTTTCAGTGAATTTTTAATAACAATTAATCGGAAAAAAATATTATACAAAAAAAAATTTGAAGATATTTTATGTTTTTTTTAATACTTTTTCATTGAAAATTTTTTATTTATTTTAACGTATTTTATTTTTATGTTTACATAATATTTTAAAAAAGTTTTAAGGAAAAAACAGAAAATTTTACAAGGAATTTTTGTAGTAATTTTTTGTAAAAAATAATGCGGCCCTGTAGTTAATTCTGCCCTGTTCTTTTTTTTTCAAGGATTTAATCTGAGCATATTTAAAGTTACACTTAAAAATGTCTTGCAGTTATCAAAGCGGTAAGTGGAACCATAATTATTAAATTTTATTCAAAGAGTGTACTCTT
Source organism: Gymnosoma rotundatum (assembly GCA_916610165.2). Classification (NCBI taxonomy): domain Eukaryota; kingdom Metazoa; phylum Arthropoda; class Insecta; order Diptera; family Tachinidae; genus Gymnosoma; species Gymnosoma rotundatum. The sequence goes on along the minus strand of OU744336.1, from coordinate 171,236,200 downwards.
ATATAAAGAGTTCATAGAACCAGTTAGATTTCTTTTAATGGATTTATATTCAATACAAAACGTAATTATGTAATTTAAAAAATAGGCACTACATTGTGAAGGACTCTAGACATTTACTTAAATTGTTCTTTTAATTTTCCGCCGAAAATTCTTCGTTTATAGCAGACGTCTATTTCATTTATTCTTATTTTTATTTTATTTTCCATATTTTTTTTTTATTTAAGTTTCTTATATTAAACACTTAAATATTTTCTGTTTGTAAAAATCTTTCAACTTTTACACACCTTTAACATTAACATATCCCTTTTATATGCAGAAGCCTCCTTTTTTCTACTTGTACAAATTTCGTTTCACAACAAAAAACTAACTAAGTTAATGTCGCCTTAAAGTGCGACTTTAAGTTTTAAAGAAAAATTCAAACCGTATAATTGAATTCCGAACAAAGACACTTTTCAAAGCGTTAACAATTACTGAGACAGATGCCCAAACAATTCGTAACTTTTATAGTTTAACAACAAACAAGCTTAGAAATTAATGCTGGAGAAACATACAACAACAAAAATAAAACAAGACGCAAAAAAAATAAATAAAATAATTTTAAAACGTTGAAAGAAGTTTAAATCACAAAACTGTTTAAATGTCGCCAGCTTCACATGCTTCCAACACAACGACCAATAGCTGTAGCAACAACTACTTTACTACAACAACATGCAACAAATAACAACATCGAACATGTAGGAGGGTAGTTGGAAAATTGCAAAATTTAAAAGTAACAAAAAACAGGCGTTTTTAAATCTTATGATTTTTTTTAAATTTTATTATTGTTATTTATTATTGCACAATGGGCCAGAATAAAAATGTCTTTAAAATAAATCCGCCATTTTTTAAATACTAGTTCTATCGATATTGGAGTTTATGTGGACCTTGTAGAGAATTAAGTTGATCATATAGAATAGTGCTTTTCAGATATAAGCAGCTCTAAGGACCACGAAATGAGTGTCGGAGGATCTGGCGGAATCGGAGGTAGTAGGCTAGGAACTTAAAGCTTTAAGGCGGAATAACGATAAATCGAAGCTCGTAAGCATACATAAATAAAAGGTCTCTCAGTGCGCTGATGGGCTGAGTTGGATTCCGGGCTATTGCAATGTCAAGGGCAAAAAAGTTACCTTCAAACTTTAAAGACTTAGTCAGAAGGCAAATGGCACCAGGAGTGCAGAGGCGTTTAGGCTACCAATTAGCCATTATTACAACATACTAGATAACTGAATTTTAGGCAGAACTATTGATCGTTTATGGAGGGGTGGGAAGTTCTACAGGGTTTCATGACCCATCTGCTTGCGTTTGACATGGCGAGGACCTAAACTAAACAAAAAGATTTTTTTTGTTACAGATTTGATCACTGGCTATTGTTTCATCAGATCAAAGATCAGTAAATGAAAATATACCACATCAGCTTTGTGTTAAATGAGCCACAACAAGGAAAATTTGGAAACTATTAGGAAATCTGCGTGGTCAAAATTTCAAATAATTCAGTAAAAGATTTTACAATGACCTTAATGATGTCTTAATATGCACATATTATCGACTTCATAGTGAGAATCAGGTGGCTGAGAAAAGGACTTAAAGAGTATGGGTTCTGAGTAAGTAGTGTTGGATTTTTTTTGTTTTTTCTAAGTCAATCACAATGGGCACGCCTAAGTCTCAGATAGGATCTAATCTAAGATTTTCAAGCACGAATTTAATGCGTAAATCCCTACTCCTTTTACAAAAGCCGCTGTGTGTTCAAAAATTAGACCATCAGCGGTATGTAAAATATTAAAACATTTTTCAATACCAAATTAAGAAAGAGAAATAATTCATGTGAAAAAAGAAAAACCACTGATTTCAGCCATTGAGTTGCATAGTTCTGCGACCCCCCTCGTAGCAATGAAATGCATAAAGTTTATTTTGTTATATGAATATGTTATTATTGTTGTTTTAGGCCATTATAGGAACATTGTTATTTTTCTATTGAACAAATGATTTTTTTTTTCATTTATTTTTTAAATATTTTTTTCTTTATTTTTGTCAGGTATTTTCAGTTGCTCATTGTAGCACAGAAACAATGCGCTAATTTAAGTAACAAATCTTTTTAAAATCCAAAGAGCACATTAAAACATTTTTTGTAAATGGACAAACGTGAAGATAAACGTTAATAGAAATAATCATCGAATTAAATGAAACTTAAATCCGTATTGCAATTGTGTTGAGTGTAAATGGCGTGTGGCGGTGTGTGTGTGTGTAGAAGAAAAATGGCAAAAAAAAAAAAAAAACTTCAACTCTTTAGGGATTTTTGAATATATATATTTTTTTTAATGAATAGTTTTTTTTGGATTTGTGTGTTAGTAGGGAAAAAGGCCATTCAAAAGCAAAAGGTTAGTTTTTCACCAAAAAAAAATTTTTATTTATAGGTAAAAGGGCCATTTTTTGTTATAACGTTGTCTTATAGTTTGTCGTGTTACCGAAATGAATGTTATACAACTATTAAAATTAAAAAAAATAATACAAATAAAAATAAAATTTGTATTACAAGTGACTATAAAATATCCTACAAATGGAGTTTATTTATGAGGAGTTGACGCATGAGTATCATTCTGAACATGCACTTAGGTAGAATAGTAGACAAATATACGTATTTAATTTTCATTTCACAATTTAGTCATATTTTTGTATTTGTTGTATTATTTCTTAAATCACAATCAGCGTTACCACACAAGAAATTTACTTTCTACCAATAATTTTCAAAAATCCTACCAAAATCGTTCACAGCCTACCAAAAATTTAAAAATGCATTTCTTGCACATAAACTCTGTTATACTCGCTTGGTTTTTCCCCCCGTAGTTGTCTTTTGGTGACTTTGGAGATGGGTGTTATGATTTAAAATAGTTTTAGAGCATACTATGCAGAATGAACACCCATCTCTTTCCTGGAGCCAATCAAATTCGCTCAACCATTCGGTTCTAAATTTTCTTTTGACTGTTTCTTTACATGCAATATTAGTAAATATTTATGTAATAAATAGGTACATATTTACAATTAAAAAAGTTTACTTTTTTTCCATTATGTCTGTTAATTTTTTTAATACGTACACTTAAAAATAAAACTTCACTCAAAAATTATGTTAATTTCAATTTCATAATATTGTTCGCGTTTCTTAAACCACAGATGGTTATAGCTTTAATCATCTCTATGCAAAAAAGCAGATATGTTTTTTATTACACCTAAAACAGTTTTTGAAAACAGTGATAACACTATTCAAAGTTATTGTTTACTTAATTCAAAGTTACATTTCTTTTTATTTTATGTTCTGAAATTTTAAGGTAAAAAATTTACTATAGCTAAAAAACTGCTCGAGAAAGAAAACCTACCAAAAATAAAAAAAAAATGCAACAAACCAACCAAACTACCAAACTGTTTTTAAAAAACGAAAAACTACCAAGTTTGGTCCGATTGGACCAAAGCGGCAACGCTGATCACAATACACTTTGAATTGAGTATCTGATTTGAAAACACAGAATTGTATAAAAGAGCCGAAAAAAAGTCAGCCATATACAGTGAAGAAAAAAAAATAGAATCATTGTTGGTTATTGTTGTTTTTGTTTAAACTTTGATATTTGTCTTTGCTTTGTTGTTTGCACAAAAATATTTAGTTAATTTAAAATGTTTGTCAGAAGTTTCCTGAAGAGTTAAGTAAGCGGTAACGAAATGGCCATCGAGACGTGCATTGACCCTCAATAATAATTATCGGTAATTAATTTAATCGGGATAATTAAATAAAAAATAGCATGAAGTTTTTATGAAAATTAAATATTTAATAATAATATTCCCGTGTCTTTAATTAAGATTCATTTTATTTTCGGTTTAAAGAAGGGTAAGTCCATAAATAAAAATTTGTATTTCAATAAAACAAATATTTTTGATTCAATCGTAATTAAAAATTAAACGATTTCGTTAAAATTTAATTGCCATTAGTAAAAACAATTGTAATTAAATTTAAATCATTAGCATTAAATGATGGTTAAACATTTTTCGTTGTCATTATTTTAAACAAATCCAATGAAATATTAATGGTAATGCAAAAATCTCAAGTATTTATTTTATTTTAAGCCTTAAATTAAAAAAAAAAAAATAATTCTTTTACATTCCATTTTAATAAATTAAAAAATTTTTAGTAAAAATTTTTATAAAATTCAATTATTTTTATTTATTCTTTATATAATTTTAATTATTCCATCTGATTTATTATTTGGAATCTTTATGTTAATCTACGTTAATTGTGCTGGATTCCTTCAAATATAAATATTTTATGATATTATTATTTAAAACTGCGCAATAATACAGCGGTAAGAGTAATAAAAAGAAGATAAAATACATAATAAATTCTTATTTTATTGTATTTTAATACAATTATATAGCGGTATAAAAATGCAAAGGGGTTACAAAGTAAATAATACAGTCTTAAATTCAACAAGTAATTTTCTAATATTTTCTGTAGATATTCGCTACTTTCTGCAACTTTCTGGTCATTTACGGATTTCGTATTCTGTGATGGTAAAAATGCCGATCCAATTATCGTCTTTATTAAGAACGAAATGTTTTTCTGTCATCGATAAAAAAGAACGGTGGTAATTAGAAGATTAATGAAGAATATCACAGGCTCAGAAAGTTTGTCCTGTTAAGTTTTTCGAGGTAAGATACAACCTGACCAATTGTGTAACATATAGCCGAGACTGTTGCATATCTGCTTGTACTGCAGTAGTTATTTAAACAATGTTCGGCTCAAAATCGTTTACACTCAAAGCGTATGAAATGCAATGTAAAACATTCATTCGCTTTTCATTTTGGAAATACATTTTAACTCGAAATTTTTTTTTTTTTTTTTTTTTGTTTTAATTTAGCAAACTTGTTTATTGATTCAATGATATTTTTAGTAACAAGCGAAATAAATTAGTTATTAAATCAATAATATGTTTGATTAATAAGAAAGAAAATAATTTCTAATTAAATAAATAATTGAATCAATTAAAAAATTGTTTCAATTTAAATAAGAAACCAAATAAAATATTTAATAGATTAAAATATTTTTCTGATTTTTTATTTAAATTTTTTTTTTACAAATAAATAAAATTGACTTAAAAAAATTATTGGTATTGTAATATTAAAAAAAAAAAAAAACAAAAAAAAAATTTTGTCCAGAAAAACAAAAATGGATGCAAATTAAATTTTAGCTTTGAAATTTTTACGACATAAAATTTTTTACGATATTAATATTTTTACGATATTAAAATTTTTACGATATTAAAATTTTTACGATAGTGATATTTTTAAGAAATTTAATAATAATGAACAACAACAGCTATTTACTTAATATAAATTTGTTTCTTATTTTTTTAAATCTTTACTTCAAGCTTTTACAAGAATTAAAAAATTTAAGTCCCTACTAAAGTTAGTAAAAACTTTTCTTTAATACCATAAACAGGTTTTACTAAAACACAAAGGCTCAAACCACTTAACATTCTCCCCAGTCAAGCCAATTCAAAATAGCGTACCCCACTCACCTTTGGAAATAAATTTGGTCATTGGGTCGACAAACAAAAAGTGAGAAAAACTTACATATAAAATTACTTAGGAGAAAATTTACGTCAAGAAAACCACAACAACAACAACAAAAGTAACTTTAAACTTTCAATTGTCTTGTAATTGTCATTGATTTACATCTCTTAACCTTATAAAACAAATAACAAGTAACAAATAACAAATAACAAGCGAAACATAATATTATATGTCTTTTTTGTTTTTAGCTGATTTTACTTAAATTCAATAAAGAAAAAGTTCAGTTTTTTTTTCTTTGTCATTACAGCCAGCAAAAAGAAACATTTAATAAAAAATCACTTTGAGATTAAAATTTTTTTTTTTCATTTTATATATTCTAATTTGAGACTTGTCGTCAACGTTTTCATTTATTCTTCATGCATTTGATGGCAAATAAATGAAATTATAAAATTGAATGAAAAATAAAATTTTGTATACTTTTTTTTAAGTTTCACTTAATGCTAAAATCAAACTTTAAGTCAGTCTGTCTTTTCATCTTAAGCCAACATAAACGTTTATGTAATGCTAGACCAAGGCTCGTATTATTTTCGTTTCCAATTTGGAAAATACAAACCAAAACAACTTAAATGCTTCTTGACCTTTTCTTATATGAAAATTAGATGTTAGTATAGTTAGAATTTTAACGACATGCCACTATTATCGTTTACCCTTTTGCCTAATGTAAGTACATAAAATGCACAAGATGCGAGCGTTCGTATAGTAAACAAGTAAATGTCTCGTTGCTGTAACTTAGGTGAGATATTTTTTTATCTGAAACTATCCACGGTGAGCTAGAGTATTTCATGCTCGTTTTATTATTTTATATTAAAAACAACTTTATTAACTCTAGGTCATCCCGTGCAAAATAATATGACAACGATATTTTCATGTGAGATATTTGTCACTTTATTACAGAAACGTGGCACAAATTTTGAAATTTAACTCATAATAGTTTCTCACGTTTACTATTGTATTTTGAAATAAAAGGACGCACTAATCATATATACAATTGTGTCTCTGAAGGTTCCATATAATATTATTTTACAAGTGTATGTTCGGTTTTCTTATGTCTTTCTCACCCTCTCTCTCTAGCTTTCTATCTCTCAGTAAAAAAGCTTTGCCGCTTTTCGTTTTAATTGTAATCGTGCCTCACAAAACGTTTATTGATATTAATTTAATATAGGACCGTTAATATACGTTTTTTTATGGTCTTAAACTTTGTTCCTTCATTTGAATCTCACATGTTTTAAGGTACTACAAGTCAATAGCTTTTTTTCAATTTAAGCATGTTATTTTTAACCTTTTTGTCTTCATGGTCTTGTTAAATAGAAATAAGAATAGAAATAAATGCCATTTTAAAAACACATTTGCCGTAGGTATCTGTATCATTGATTACAGCTGCATTTGTGTTCCATTGTTAACTGCTGCCTCATGTGTGCCTTTTACTACAACGTTTATTTTAATTTATTTCCTAAAATATTCGTTTAACCACAAGTGCAAAATATTTGCAATTATTGAAATAGCTGCATTTAAAAACGATACGTGTAAATTTTAAAACGTTTTGTAAACAAAATTCTATAAATAGTCTTATGAGACAACACTATCAACTGAGAGTAGGAATAATTAGACTTTAAATAACATCCTTAATGGTAAAATAAAGCAATAAATTATAATTCAATGTAATATTTCTTTAAAGTCAATCAATATTGATATTCAAAATAAAAAATATTTTTACCAGAAAAAAAATTAATTCTCTGTTGCCCGTTAAAAAATATTGAACTGTGTCTTAGATAAACAGAACTGTACTTTCCACTGCTAACAATTGTAAAACAGAAATCAATGAAAAATAGATAACACATGTTGAGCAAACGAGGTGACTGGTGGTTGAAGTGTCTGCTAGTTTATTTAAAAAAAAGGAAGAGTTCAAATCCCATAATGTCCCATAAGTATTAAGAAAAAAATAATTGTTAAGTAGGTGCATATGGTGCATAAATTGTTAAAAAAGGCGAATATATAAATAAAATTATATGAATTAAAAAATATATAAATAAAAATTCAAATTCATGGATTAGAATAGAAAATGAGTGTTTTTGTTCCACGTAATATAAAGCTTTTCACCCGCTGCTTTCGCTATTTTTTTAATGATACGGCAAAACTACCTATATTTACCTATCGCGTCACTGGGTAACATCCATTGGGATCTGACAGATTAAGAATTTTATTATGCTACAGACTATCAATACGATTAACATCTGATTACCTCTGGGATTGTTCATCTTAATCATCAATCTGGAATTTCACAAATTTGCTTAATAATAAACAATTTCAAATTTAATTAATTTCTTTATTCTTAAATTGTTCAAATTAAACATTGTCCTGTTATAAATATTAAAAGTTATTTTTTAACTTGACTAGAGTGTAGCTTTTAAATTACCAACTTTTAAAATTTTTTTTATTCAAAAGTTTTTAAATTTTATTAAGACTTTTAATTTGTCTACAAAATACTTTAATCGCCATCTATAATCATAAGTCAAATTGTTATTGTTTTATAATAAATGAACAATAATAATTCGGTTTAGTTCGTGTATATATTAATTCCTAAATTTATTAAAAAAGAAAAATTTTTGTGGTTATTTTTAAAGAAAACTGAAAAAATTAGACGCTGTCAAGATATAATGCGGCATTTTCTGGATCGCTACATCACCCTAAAGCATTCGTCGCATTTATCGACCAAATTAAGAAATAAGAATACGAGAAATAAATCTTAGTCAATTGCTGTTACATTGCACTGTGTCACGAGGGTGGCCAAAAATGGTTAAAGTCAGTGTTAGAATTAGAACGTTTTTGTTTTTAATTTTATTCTTTTAAAACACTCTGCATAGATGTTATCTAAAATATCTTTTTTAAAATGTTTACAAATTTCAAAGTTATAGTGGTTCAAAGTTAAGGTTTGTGTACAGCATACGAAATTTATGGAATAATCCCAAATGTTGTGTTCATTTATAACGCTAAGAATTTTAAGTATTTAAATGTAACGGCTTCCAAAATTTGTAACAGGGTTCTAAGTAATACTTCTAGTTATAATAACAACACTGTTTTTGTGTACAAATATTGATAATATGACAGATGCCGTTAGAACAAAAAATGTAGTGAGGCATTGTCAAGATTTTTCAGCAACCGCAAACTTTCGTAGAGAACTTAAAAGAAATTAGAAATAACACGTTTTCTTGTTATTTGTATTTTGTACCTACATGTATGTATTTAATATATTTTGTTAAGTATCAACCTCTTTGAGGATTTGTAATATTTTTCAACTGTGGCTAGAGATAAAGCAAAATAGATGTCATGCGTCATGTTACAGCTTTTGCAGAACACCGTTTTAAACGAGTATTATTAGAAAGGGAACAATAAAAATAAGGCTTACTCTTTTAAAATTTTCTAACAATTGTACTTCCTTTTGGTTCATGCCAAATTTCACCTTCTAACTCTAGCTCTAAAATTTAATGAAAGCCAGACAATTATCAAAATGACACACATTTTTAAACTTATAATTAAAATACTAAATGGAAATTAAAATTCTTTGGTTCTTTTTAATTTATATTTTGTTTCAACTATTTTTATAATTAATCATTGTCTGTAACGAACTTAAGCCTAGTTGAAAAATGTTAATTTATCCCTCATTTGTGCTAGACTCTCATAAATATATTTCATTTTATTAAAAAAAAAACAAAAATTTTTAACAAATTTATTAAGAGAACAACTAAAGTCTTGCGAAGCAATAACTTTTTTATCTATAAAAAATAATTCAAATTTTATATTTATTTTAACAAAATTGTATAAAAAAACTTTATAATATATAATTAGTTTTAAATAAATTATACAAGTCTAAATTTTAAACCTTTTAAAAAATGGTTCTAATAATTAAAATCCTCAAATATTTTCTAAGAGCCCTTTTGGTAGAATAAAATTTTATTCCCCGCCAATTTTAATTTTTTGCTCTCTTTTATTAATTTAAAATATAACAAACCCCTTATCAAACATAACTTTTACGTAATGCAAAACATGCATAGAATTTTTTTTAGAAATATGAAGAACTATCCTGTGGTAAATTTTTAGAAGTGGAATGAGCTAAAGTAGCCACTGGTTGTGAGCTCTTTTCCATAAAACTGAACAAGAACCAACGTTCATTTTTGCCAAAGTTTTCGCCATCCTCTAGAGAAGTAGGCAAAGTGCTACAAAAAAAAAAGAATTAAACTTTATTATAATAAAAATTTAGATTACTCACCGATTAAGGGTTTCGGGCAGTAATAAACATAAACTGCCACCCAAAAGAGAAAGCAAACCCAAAATAATTTCGGGTAAAGGTGAAAAAAACTGTCTGGTATAAAGAATAAAGGAGCTGAAAAATGTAAAAGCGTAACCCATAACATGAACAGCAGCCAACCCCTGACCACGTACACAGGTGGGTATTAGTTCTGTAGCATATTGGGCACCGGAATTATACGCTACCGTAACACCAAAACGACCAATTACCGAAAGAGCTACCACCAAAGCAACACCTTTTAAAGAAAATTATTTATGAAAAATATTTAATAAAAAAATCTTTTCTAAAGGATTCTATTACTTTGTTCTGATGTACTTTTCATATCTTTAAAAAGTAAAATTCCTGTACACGAAATAAATATGCCACTAGCAAGCAAAGACAATGATGCCATGGCTTTGCGACCGATACGATCTTGTAAAGCAATTAGAAGCAAACAAGCTGGCAATATGCTTGTGGCACTTAAAGTAAACATGACAAATGGTGAAATGCCAAGACCTTGTACGTTACGTGAAACTGCATCATAGCATAAAGTAATTACCACTCTATACAACCAACCAGCCAACAGTCATTAGCCACCAAAACGAGGAACAATGAATGCAGCAACAAAAAAAAAAGACACCAAAAAAAAAGCACAAAAATAAAGTAACAGAAACACATTAAATGCCAAAATATTAATTGAACATTAATAACAGACTCATTAATGCTTTTGGTTGCCATCACTTAAGCAGCAGCGCACCAAAATACCATACAATACTTACGACTTAAAAAATAATATCAAGGTGTTACGTCTCAGACGTGGTGTAGCAAATAGACCCCATAAATTAGGGGCAGCTTTTATATGCAATTCATTACGTTTACATTCTGCAATGAATTCATTGTAAACTGTTTCTTCGACAATTTTGCCATTTATTTTGGCCACACGTTGCAAACACTTTACAGCTTTGTCATACTTTTGCTTTGATATCAGCCACTGTACACTTTCGGGGACCACGAAGTAAAAAGGCGGCACAATCAGAAAAGGTATAGAAGTGACCAAGATAAAACCGCGCCAATACTGCATTAACACAGCAATCCAGGGAGCAGCCATGGTTCCAATGCAATAAAAGAAACCAATACAAATACTAAGACCAAAAGTACGTAGGGAGGGACGCAAATACTCCATAACTAAAAAAATAAATAAACCATTAAAACTCTTTCTACGATAGCTGCTCTATATATTTCTGGCCTAATAGTGAAAATGCGAATGTTTATAATCAAAAATGGTTTTATTGTTTTTCAAAGTGTTCTCCAGCATGATTTATACACTTTTGCATGCGCTCAAACCAGTTGTCGAAGCACTTTTTCCACTCCGATTGAGACACCTGTAAAACATGGTTTTTGAACAGTTCAACAGCTTCTTCTGGCGACGAAAATCATTGACCACGCATTTTTTTCTTGATGTGCGGAAACAAGAAGAAGTCATTAAGTGCCAAGTCAGGGCTGTACGGCTAATGACCCATTAATTCGACGTTTGGCCGGTCAAAAACGCTCTGGTTTGAGCCGGTGTGTGAGAGCTTGCATGATTCGTCACCTGTGACGATCTTATAAACGTCTTTTGAAGCACCGCAATCGTATTTTTGCAACATTTCTTTGCACCAATCGACACGAGCCTTTTTTTAGCGACTTTCAAATAGTGCGGGATCCAACCAGAACAAACCTTTTTTACGGCCAGGTGTTCATGCAGTATCGAATGTATGCTGGTGGAAGAAATGTCCAAGGATGTCTCTATCTCTCGGTATGTCGCATGTCGATCTTGCATTTTTTCTGGCACAACAGCCGTTATTGGACGACCTTCACGGAATTCGTCTTTGAGCGAGCTTCGTCCTCGATTAAATTCATTATAGCAATTTTTCACAGTGCTATAGGATGGTACTTCATCGCCATACAAAGATTTAAGTTCATCAATGAACTCTTGTCCTGATAATCCACGTCGAAAGTTGTGAAAAATGATAACACGAAAATCCTTATGAGTTAATTCCATTTTTTTCTATATTAATTTTTTCAAGTCACTGTAAACAACACAAATAATGGTCGTACGTCAAAACGTTTTGAGTACGATTATGCTTAAAAATGACAAACTTTCCAATGGAAATGTCAGATTGCACTTGGCAGCACTCAGTGTTGCCAGGCCAGAAATATATATAGCAGACCTGGTATTAAAATAAACCAACTTTATGTTCAACTTACCTAAAATATACATCATTACATAATTGCTATCAGTGGCCAAGCCTGATATGAAACGAAATAGAGAAAATGTTATCAACTCATTGCCAAATATTGTTAAAATATTTCCCACCATGGCCACCATATTGGCCACTATTAAAATGGGCACACGTCCTTAAATAAAAGAAAATAATTTTTATTAATTAAAATAATTTTATAAAGTAGACTTTGACATGAAATACCCACCCACTGTATCGGCCAAAACACCAAATGCTAAAGTACCCACTACAGAACCCACGAAAAACATACTCTGTCCTAATGTCAATTTCCAGGCGTTAACGCATATCCAATCCATTTCACTCGTTATACTTTCATAGCCCATGTATAATTCATAGTTGTAGCTAGAGCAGGACGATGTGTTGCCATTTTCTATAACCCAACACGATGACTTTAAGGGAGCTTTAAGTGGTTGGCCAAAATTATTGAATTCATCATTAGAGCACCTGGTTTTAAAAAGCGATTTGAAAAAGAGAAAGAGAGAAATATATGCCATAAAAGAAAGAAAGAGATATTAAATAATTTATTTTACTTTCAAATTAAAATTTTTCGATATGAGAATTTTTAACGTATTTTATATTGAAACTAGCTATTACCGGGGCACTTCGCTACCCCAATGAAAATAATCGTACCGCGACCTCCCTTCCAAGCTTATTTTCCAAGTTTATTTTTTGTTTAATATGGAAGTTATAACAGATTGCCTTCTGCTTGTTGGACCATATAAATCAAGACTTAAAAATACTTTTGAGATTGTTTTTTGTTAAAATCGATTCCGAGCATTTTTCTCTCCCATAATTATACCTCCTTTTCCTCATATTTTAAATAAGTATATCCGTATAGATAAATATCTATCTCTGTTTTAAATTTTTTAAAATCAGTGTAGCCGTAAATGACCGTTTTAATCATAACTGACAAAAGCCGATTCGTGGACTGATTTCGTACAAACTTTCGATAAACCACCTACACGGCCATACAGACAAACCCGAAAAATTACATTAAAATCGATGCACAGGCACTTTGCAAATTATTTAATTAAAGACACGGGAATATTTTTTAAATATTTAATTTTCATAAAAAACTTTGTGCTATTTTTTTATTTAATTATCCCGATTAAATTCATTACCGATATTGATTATTGGGGGTGAAAGCACGTCTCGATGGCCATTTCGCTACCGCTTACTTAACTCTTCAGGAAACTTCTAACAAACATTTTAAATAAACTAAAGATTTTTGTCCAAACAATAGGGCAAAGACAAAAATCAAAGTTTAGGCAAAAACAACAATAACCAACCAACTTTTATTTATTTTATTTCATATAAAAAGACAAATTCCATATATTTGCTTTTTTCTGAAATTTTTTGTAGAATATTTTTTTCAAAGCTTAAAAATTATAAAAAAAAAAACTTAGCATAAGGTTAGCATACGTGACGAAACTTAGCAGGGTCTCTGCAAGGATCTTCACAGAATTTGACGCCGAAAATAGTCACAACATATAGTTATGGATCACGGCAACAATCCGCAATGATTTGCCATATGGCAACACACACTAAGAGCCTTTTAAATTTTTTCACTCATGTCAACTTATTCTAAGTTTTTTTATGCATACGGCTGCCAGTATTTTGCAATCTTCAAAATATATTTTAAAAATATTTGTCCAATGTCTTAGTATAATTTTTCATATTAAAATAAAATGTTTAAAAAAAATTAAATTTTAATAAAACCATTTAAAATTAAAAATTTTTTAATTTTTTAAAGCTAACATTTTTATTATTTTCTCAAAACGAATATGCAATCTTTAAAATCTTTAAATAATTTCTTAAGTGTGGATTAAAATTCCTTAAATTAAATAGATTATTTAAATACCGGTTTTTTATTAAGGGTAGTATTTTAATTTTAAACAAGAATAATAACAACAAAAAGTCAAAATCTTAAGAAATTATTGAAAATTTCAATACCAAATTAGTTCACTCATTAAATGCTCATTATCGATATATGACGAATCAAGATAAAAAAAACTTAATTTAAATTTCAAAATATTAACAAAAAACAACAAAAACTTTTAATCATTTTATTTAATATTTTTCTTATTTAATTTATTGCAGGAAATATAATAATTTAGATATTCCTCAAGTTGTAAAAAAAATTAGATTAGAAAAAACAGTATTTTAGTTTTTATTATTTAAGAAATTTTCGTTTTTATACCCTTCACCACAAAAAGTGAAAGTTTGACATTCCATTTGTAATCTCTACAATATCAACTTTTGAACCCATAAAGTATATATATATATTCTGAGTTCTTATGCATAGCAAAGTCAATTGAGTGATGTCCGTCTGTTCGTCTGTTTAGTGTTGAAATTAATTTTGTCAAGACAAACTTGATTTCACAAAAAAAAAATATGTCAATCGATCAGATATGGTGTCGAAAGAGGTGCTATTAGAAATCAGCATGATCGGTACATGTCCTTCGAGGCAGCAGGCAAACACCACGCCTAGCTCTAATTTTTCATGTCATTTGAAACAATAAAGTAACTCCAACCAAAAAAATTAACATATGGGGCGATAGAGAATTAAAAAAAAAGGAAAAAAAACATCAAGCGAAAAAATTGGCATTCGACAATATTTTCCGAGTCATGGAGCTCTGAGATTTTCAAATTTAGTAAAATATCAATATGGGTATCATTTTAAAGCTTTTATAGAGATCTTTAAGGAAACACTAAAATTATTTAAAAATGCATAACCCATTAAGAGCCGATGGCATTGTATATATGCAGTACCAACATTTTTTTATTTTTTAATTCTCTGTTACCCCAATATTACTTCACTAAATTAGATTTACATAGATGGTGAAGGGTATTAAGATTCGGCATAGCTGATTATACCACCCTTACTTGTTATTACTGTTTTTGCTTTAAGTTACATTTTCAATTTAAATTAAATTTTGTTCTTGGTTATGGACTTTGATTTTATCGCAAAAAATATAAAGTTTGGAAGGTAATGAAAAATCTGAAAAAACAGTATTATTGAATTTTTTAATTTCTGTAAAAATATCAAATTAAATTGAAAATTTATAATTCAAATTATTAACAAAAATATATGGCACAAATTTAACAAACAATTTTTTTTCATATTTTGGCTACAAAAATCGGCAAAACGACGCAATCAATATTTGCTTAAGAGAAGTAACATTTAAGAAAGTGATAAACAGAAGGCTTCATTTTAAACAACACTGTAATTACATGTAGCAGAACCTCTTATACTAAGAAACTATAGAACCGACTCTGTATAAAATATTCAACCTAGCCAGAATCAATTTCAGTTAGCACCTTGTGTATTGGAGATTTTTTGGAGAAATTTTAGATTATTTGGGCACTTTTCGGGGACTTGTGTTTTACATTGTTTCTAATATTAATAATCATTTAGTTCCTTTATCCAAATGTCTTTCAATGTGTTCACTAAACTAAATTATCGTATCGTTATGTGATATTTTATTTTACAAAAGATCCGTAAAAAAGTCAGCCGTAAACAGTGGATAAAGAATTTTAATTTTTTTTTGTACTTATTGTTTGGATAACAATCTTAAGATAAATTAAAATGTTTGCAAGAAGTTTCCTAAAGAGCTAAGAAGCGGTAGCGAAATGGCCATCGAGACTTATTTTGCACGATTTTATTTTAAAATTAATTAAAGCTAATTATAAATTTTTCAAATATAAATGAAGAAATATTTTGATAAGCAAGCATTTAAAATAAAATATAATTAAATTTTCTGCACAATTTTTGTCGATCAAAAAATTAATTGCTTTTAGGGAATTTTTGGGGATAAAAACTTTTAATTTGTGCATTCTAATTGAATAGAGTCTGGTAACCCTGCAAACAACTTACCAATATTTGGGTGTAAAACTTATTATTGTTTGAGTATAATAATGCATAGCAGAGAGTAAATTAATCACGCAAAACAACAACAACATGATCACCTGCAAACGATGGCAATCGCCACATGTGTCCAAAATCTTATCAATTTCTAACATAATGCGATGATGTTGATGTCTTCTTCAGCCGTTTATTTGTTGTTCTTTTTTAATTTTGCTGCTACTGTAAAGATGCTGTGGGTTTTTTAAATGGTTAAAATTTTTAACGTTGATGAAGAATATTGCTGAGGATGTTTTTAATAATCTTATCGTTGTTGTCTTTGTTGCTGAAATTCTACACATGCAGTTGTCTTATCTAAAGGGTGCTTCGTCGTTTGCCAAAAAAAAAGTAGATTTTAGATTACAATTATAAAAAATTATTATAAAAATAAAAAGCTTTTATTAAATTAAAGCGTAATTAGTGATATCCGATAACCGAAAATTTTGTTGTAACGCCTTAATTGTTTTAAAAATTCTGTTTCAAGTAATCGGATTGTAAAATGCTATTTTATAGGTCGAACTATTTTGTTATGCTGTGTAAATTATTATTCAAAACTATGGTGGAATTTAACGCTGATTTTTTGAGAATGATATAAGTCCATTTTTTTATATATTAAAATATTTAAGGGTTTGCCTTTGAATCAGTTCAAAAATAATGGCCAACTTTAATGAACTCGAGTGATGTCTTTTACACTAAATTTTATTATGAAATAATAATTACTAAAATTATTTAAAAAAAAATAACCGATTTTTTTTTTTTGCTCCACGTGGACTTCAACCACTCTCAAAAATAACATTTTGGAAGAAATAAAATGGTTCCCAATGGAATCCGTTATGTAGAAAAATTAAAGAAAAAATAAAAATAGTGTCTAAATATTTGCTGTGTTTTTGTATAGAACATTTTTGAGTTGTTATTGCCTTTTGTCTTATTGATTCAATGTAGTTCTCATGTAATCAATTTGGCTTTTGATATAAGACTTTCTGTTTTTCTGTACAAAATTTGGGTAAAATCCACTGATGAACTATTTGAGCAGTAGTGAAATGGCCATATGGATATGCTTTCCCCGCAGTAATACATTTCATTTTGTAGTTTAGTTTAAAATAATAAATATTTCATGAGAATATCATGAAATATTTATATTTGAAGGAATCAAGCACGAATAAAGTAAATTAATTAAAAAAAATTGTTTTAAATGGAGTATTTTTTTCCACACATAAAAAATTTGTAAGGTTCATTCTTTTGAAACCTCATCCAACATATTTTGAAGCAGTTTAAAATTTCTCTGTCCATATAATTTCCGTTTAATATTACCTCTTTAAGAGAAATGAAAAATGAATCATTATTTTTTCGACAAGCCTTTCTTGCGCAGTGTATGATATTTTTTCATGCTGTTTCCACAATTGCTAAATAGTTGTCGTTTGGAATGAAAGTTCTTTAAATTAAACTTATAAAAAATGGACTTATTCCACTTTTAAAAGAAATATTTGTGCGATAGAACTGTTTTTGTTTATTTTATGTCAAGATAGAACTCTATTGAAATACTGATGGTAACTATGGAGACAAGGAGTCTATAGCTCGTTTAAATTACCGTCAACTTAGTTTTTTTAATAAATGGACTTAGACCACTTTAAAAAAACGAGCTCATATTTTGCTATATTTTATTTTAATGCTATAAAAACTATATATTAATTATATATCGTAAGTGTTAATCATGCTTATTTTCTTTATATTATTTATTTTCTAACATTAATACATTCTTGCAAAATTGTTTGCTGTTAGAAAAAGAAAAATTTAAAGAAATCAAGCAAGATTAAGATTAATAATTTAAAAAGATTTCAAAATACTTTTATTTCAACTGTCAATTTTTCTATTCATACAAATACTTAAAAAATAGGCTACGAGAAATTTTAATAATTTCGTGTTGTATTTTTAAAATATTTATTTCTCATTTATTTTTTAAATATTTATTTGACTTCAAAAAAAGAAGGAGGTTATCAATTCGTCTGAATGTCCCTTGAATCGTAAAGGGCACTTGTTTAAAATTAAAAAAAAAAACTGCTTCTCACTACAGCTCCCAATAGCAAAACGTAAAACAAAAATAAATCTTAAAATTAAAGGGTGTCCCCTTTTAAACCGTTATGGACAAGAGCTAGAAAATTTAAGAGAATGTCGATTGCTATGATCGTTATAAAAACAAATATAAATATTTAAAATTATAAATTAAAGGGCAACCCAATAGTGCATTAAATTTAATGAATATAACCATACTTTTGATCATTTATAGAAAGCTGGTTGAAATTTGCAAATTTAAAAAGAACCTGTACAGCTTAGTCCGCCACAACAACAAGTATAAAATTTGAATGTTCCCATAATTGATATAATTTGACCTATATGGCCCATTTGTTTGAACCGTTATACAGAAACACTTAAAAATTAGACTGAATGTCCTCTACTTTGTCTGGTAAAATAAGAAGTATAAATATTTAAATTTATAAATTAAAGAGTGTTACAGTAGCTGATGTTAATGGCCAAACTGTTGAACAGTTGTAAACAGACTGTTGAAATTTACAAAGAACCTGTATTGCTAAGTCCGCTATAAGAGCAAGAAAAATTTTGGATTTGGGAACTAAAGGGTGACATGCAGCTAAAATTTGTTTTGAATTTGGTTTCTTTTATCAATAATTATTTATTTATTGTAGCTTCTAAGTGCCATCCCTAAATTAGCGCGTAAAGCGCAAGATATCTATCAAAATTTCTAATGCACATGCAAAAAGTATGAAGCATCCCTAAATAGCACGGCGTCAACGCTTGGAAAAAACAATTTTGACAGTGCGTTAGGAAGTGAAGTTGGCTGCTTGTTAGTTTGTTTTGTTATGGTTGAAAAGTAAAGACAATTAAGTTATTTTCAAGGCAATCTATCGGACATATCTCTTCTTTATTCTTATACCGCAGGTTTTATAAAATAAAATTAGTTAACATTACTGTTGAAGACACAAAGTTGACGCTCTTATTTAGGTATGACATTGCAGCGTAAAAGCCCGAGGTAACAAGTCGTTGCGCTTTACGCGCTAATTTAGGGATGGCAGTAAAAGTTAAGAGTTTGAGAGTTTTGGAAATATATATATTATATATATAATTTAATAGTTCTCCAATGCGATTTTATTTATTAATTAAAGCTTTTTACAAATCATCGTGGTAATTAACAGTTTCAAGCAAAACCTGGATCTAAAAGAAAAACTTTTGAAAACGCCGTTTTTGTGTGAAACAAATTTAAGTCAATTAGGTGCCTCTGAACGGAAACGAAATGAAATATTTGTTAAAAAGAAGAACGTTTTCGCTGTAGACAAGTCAGTGCAAGGTTGCCGGCATTTGGGAAGCTATTTAGTAAAAAATAATAAGTCTACTAATTTTTAAAAATGATAACTAAATACATTTTTTCCAAAATGTTGAGAAACATATTATTTTAATCATTTTTAATATTTTTTATAATTATTCGATTATATAATTATTGTTTTTTTTTTTTGGACTGGTTCAATTAAAAAAATTAGATCTTTTATTTTATTTTCGCTTATACGCAGTTAGAACAGATTACAATTATTTTTTTGTTTAATAAATACAGCAGGCAATGTCGTCATTTGTAGGCTTAATTAAACAATTACTTGTCAGCAATAAAATATATTCAAAGCCACCAAAAAAAAAATATTTTATATTACAGTCTTTGTTCGCGCGTTATACAATTTGGCATACTCTATGTTCTTTCCTTTATTTTTAGACAAAAAGATAAGTTGTGTAAATAAAACTTTATCATTTCTGGCTTTTAGCAATTAATTTCAAAAAATATAAAAGATGTTTTTTATACCATGAACCAGTAAATTAAGCAAAAATAGACCCTTTATTATGCTTTACTCATACTTAAACGTAATAATATAATTTAAAATTTTAATTAACTTTTTAATTTAACGTTGCACGATGTTTTACGAAATTAATTTTTTTTTCTTTTTTATAACAAACGACCGTTTTTTTGAAAATAATTCTTCTTATTCACAAATCTTTTTAACAAATAAGATAAATGTCTTTTTTTATTAAATAAAATCTTTTCTATATTTGAAATTGTGTAAATTATTGTTTTAATTAAATAGAAAAAAACAAGACAGAGATAAAAAATACATGCACGAGGTTCTATTTATTTCCAACGAAAAGAAACATATTTTTTTAAAATTCACACAAAATCATTTAATAAACAACTGTTCTTTAAATTAGTGATAAAAAGCTTCGTAATAGGCCTGTTCCCTTTACAATTAACACACTTTTTTAAACAAAATTTTGCGATTGTTCAACAATAGCGTTTACACTCAAATTGTTTCGTTTTATTAAAATAATAAAATTTGGTGCTTATTTTTCTCCACTGTAAAAAAGTACTGCAAAGGTGCACTCTTTAAAAAATCATCACTTTGTCTTGACAACGTAAATTAAAGAAGCTGTTAGCTTCTACTCAAATGTTGTGATATGTCTTTTGCACAAAAAAAATTATTTTTATTAAATACACTTTTCCACACAAAAATATAATATATTTACATAAACAGACACACGATTTTTTTTTCGCAAATGGGTACTTACAGAAAGGTACTTTTTATTCCCAAAAAGATACTTTTCAAACAAAGAGATCCTTTTTTTCACAAAAAGACTCTATTTTCACAAAAAGCCCCTTTTTTAATAAAAAGACCCTTTTTTCACGAAAAGTCTCCTTTTCCACCAAAAAGACTCTTTTTTCACAAAAAGAGCCTTTTTTCACAAAAAGACTCTTTTTTTTCACAAGAAGACTCTTTTTTTTCACAAAAAGACACATTTTTACAAGACGACTCTTTTTTCACAAAAAGACCCTTTTTTCACAAAAAGACCCTTTTTTCACAAAAAGACTCTTTTTTTACAAAAAGACACTTTTTTCACAAAAAGACCCTTTTTTCACAAAAAGACCCTCTTTTCCCAAAAAGACCCTTTTTTCACAAAAACACACTTTTTTCACAAAAAGACTCCTTTGCAATAAAAAGAAATTTTTTTTTCCGAAAAAGGTAATTTTTCTCCAAAAAGGCCCTTTTACACAAAAAGTTTTTTTTACGAAATGACACTTTTCACAGAAAGCTTTTTTTTACACAATACCCTTTTTTCACAACATGACTCTTTTTTTCACAAAAAAGACCCTTTTTTCACAAAGCTACTTTTTTTTCACAAAATGACACTTTTTTCACAAAATGACACTTTTTTCACAAAAAGACACTTTTTTTCAAAAAGACCCTTTTTCACAAAAAGACCCTTTTTTCACAAAAAGACACTTTTTTCACAAAAAAACCCTTTTTTCACAAAAGGACCCTTTTTAAACAAAAATACTTTTTCTCACAAAAAGACTTTTTTACAAAAATTCTAAGAATACTATTTTACAAAAAAAAAACATACTTTTTACACAAAAATATACCTTTTTCACAAAATACCCAAAAATGTACTGTTCTCACAAAAAGGCACTTGAGTTACCAAATAACACATTTTCAAAATTTCTTTGTATTTTACTTCAAGAAAGGGTTCTGTAGAAATATGGCCCAGATAAAAACTAAAATTTTATAAAAAAATATTTTTAACATTTTTATTAAAAATTTAAAGTCCACACTTTTCTGAATGGATGACGCAAAACGAAAAATCAGCTTATTGCAAATCCAAATTACTTTAAAAGCAAAACCATAGTTATGACTTTTTTAACGGCATTTATATATATATATTTTTTATACTAATGTTGAGAAAACCATAAGTGGGCTCTCTATGAAATTTCAGTCGAGCTTCCTCTTATCAAATTTGCCTTCATGTTAAACAAATCCATTTTTTAGGCTTAAGAATCAAAAAAAATTTTTTGTTTTTATGTTATTTGATATTAAAAAAAAATTCTGTTGAACATAAAAAACACTTTTTAAATGCTTAAATTAGATGTGTTATTTAAATTATATTTTATTATTATTTGTTTTCTCGCTCATTAAACGTTTAATGACCGAAGGTAAATGTTAGAGCATGCTTAAACTAAAACACCTGCTAAACTGCAATAAAATTGAGAACTGTAAAAATAATTATATTTCCCACTATTTAATATTTTTTTATTAATTTTAGCTTAATTTTGTTTCTTTGATAAGAAAAAATCACTGTCACTTTGATTCTATAATTTTTATTTTGTAATTTATTGCATCTGCTTTTGGATAAACTTGTGCATGTTTTATGAGTACATGACTTAAGACTGAATAACAATTTTCTATCGTAGTTTGTTTATTAAAAGTCTGAATAATAGAAATTGTTATAAGTTTGTGATATTAAAAGATTTTTTTATGAACAATTTTTGAAAAACAGATGCACGCAATTAATTATAGATTTTTATTTTCCGTGTTTTAATGCAATTACGTTTGTTTAGTTTTTGGTTAAAATTTAATAATATTAATCTAATTCTGATGATTTTGTAAAAACTAAGAAAAAGCTTAATGGCAAATTGCACTGAATAAAACACCTCTTGCTTTAATCTCAAAACTACTTCGCTTAGTTTTGTTTTGAAATATATATTCAAGTGGCTTCGTAATTTAAATTTTAAAATATTTTAGAAAAATTTTACATAACTCCTCTGCGTTGTTTAGTATTTTTGAAATAAATTCTATTTTTTCATTACGAGTAATACTAATATTTTGAAGAGCATATCAGGCAATAATTTTAAATATAAGCCATTGTTCTGGCAAACGCTTATCGATTAAAATTGGCGATTTGAAATGATTAAATAGCAGTTGAATTCAAACTGCAGGTAGGCGAACTGATGCAGCTTGTCACAATTAAACTAAAGGGTGAATATCTTTAAGATTATGCTCAAAATAGTTTAGGGTCTTGCGATTTGAAAACGCACGTTTGTCAGAACACGGTCGATAATATTAGTGATGACAAAATATATTAATTGATTGAATGAAAAACGAAATTATTTATTGCATTTCGTTCCAAATAATTAATCGCTAAGTAAAGAAAATGATAATGTGTTTTTTTTTTTTGGCTTAAGTTTCAACGGCAAATTTTTATTATGTAAATAATTTCGATATGAAGAGATCAATATCAAGCCACTTTACTGGCGCCTACATTCAGCAATTTTTTTGAGAGAATCATACTTAAAAAGTATATATAAACAATCATAAAAGAAACAACCACAAAAAACTGCCAGACTTGTCCATAATAGAACAGTCTAGGCGTTTTTACTCGCCTGCAGCTAGAAATCACAGTTGAGACTGGTATGACAGAATAACGCAAAATGCCGAACAGAGAGTTCATGTGTGTATAGATGTAAGTGTGTGTTATTTATTTATTTAAACAGTGTTGCCAGCAAATTTATTAAAGATATTAAATTGTAACGTGTTATACTTGACTACACCTCTTCTACTCCCGCTCTGGACCACGGGTTTCTTACGGAGCTATCATCTCACTCTATAGGGGACATAGCGAAGTTCATCCGTGAATCCTGATGGTTCTCGGCTTGGTAGGGCGGCGCGCCTTCCTTGTGAGCTTCGTCGCGAGAGGCTGCCACTCCTAACTAACTAACGTGTTATACTTTGCAGCTAAACACAACGAGTCAGCAACACGTAATAGAATCTAAGTCTGAATCCTATCTTTATTCTTGTAATTTTCCAGAACATTACAGCAATGAAAACCAGCAAAATTATAAACAATTTTTTAGTAGCAAAAAGGCAATTAATAGAATGGAAAGAAACACCTACAGATTAACTTAAGAAATCGTCCCCTAGTTTTATGATTCGTCCGCTTAAAATTTTTTTTAAAACTTCCAAACTTAATGAAAACAATTTAATAAATAAATTAGTTTATTTTATTTTACGATCAACTCCCGTGAAGTTATTAAATTTCTTTTTTGCATGTTTAAATAAATTTATCCCATAACTGTTTGTTGGTGTCATAAATATATTCACATCACATCTGATTTCATTGGAAAAAAAAAATAAAACAATTTGGAGTTTAGTAAACCAAATTAACACAAATCACTAATTTCGTTTTTTTTTTTTTGTAACAACCGGTCTCTGCATAATGAAATCGTTCCTTTTTTAATATTTTGTGCAAAAAATTAAAATAAAATTAAACTATTTTTTGTAGCAGTGTTTGGTTGAGTGTTTTCGTATTGAAAGTTTTTTCTATTTTAAAAATAGTTACTAAGACAGGTGATATAATGAGATTTCATTTCATTCTTAAAATAAATAAAATTATTTTATTATTTATTAAATTCGATTATTCGAGGAGATGTAAAATAGAAACAGAACTGTTCTTTTGAAATATGGATCTTTAACGATCCATAACTATCAATAACCCTTTATCCCACTTACCGTAATGTTAGCTAGACACTGTATTTGCGCTAAAAAAGATAACTACGTTTGAAAAGTGAAGAAAAACGTTTATACTTTTTCCTATAAAACATTTATTTATTTTTATAATTTTAATAAAATATTTAACAATTTAAGTTAATGGTCGTTCGTTACTTTAGTGAGTTCAACTTTCAAAGTATCGGGTGTTTTTAAACCGTTAAACCTTTCTCTTTTTAATATTTATGATCAGTGTACTTTGCAAATTACCAAATTACAAACTGAAATTGAAAAACAGATTTACGAAAATCAGTCATCATTTTATGCAAGTCAGCGATGAAGCTTATTTTTAGATTAACAGCTGTGTAATAAACAAAAATGCGGAGTGAATATAATCAACAACAAACCTTACAAGCTTTATTACATCCAGTAAACTGCAACATTTTGTGTTATTTACAAGCCGATGGCATCATTGTAGCTTACTTCTTCTAAAATGAAAGCGATAGAGATCGTTGCCGCACTACTTCCAACGATATTTTGTTTGAATATATGGATGACATTAATTTGAGAGAAAAGTGGTTCTAATCGGATGACGCTATGTATTTAAAACAGGTTGGGACTTGAGACGAATTTTTCTGTGAAAGTCCGTGAAATCAAGTTTGCCTCAGCAACGAAAAAAATAAATATGTCAATCGATCCGATATAGTGTCGAAAGAGGTGCTATTGGAAATCAGCGTGATCGGTACACCATGCCTACCTCTAATTTTTTCTTGCCATTTGGAACAATAAAGCAACTCTAATCAAAAAAAAAAAAAATAAAAAAAATGGGGCGTTAGAGAATTAAAAAATAAGAAAGAAATATCGAGTGAAAAAATGAGTGCTCGCCCATATTTTCCGAGTTACGGGGCACTAAAATTATTAAATTTTTTAAAATATAAATATGGGTATTTCATTAAAGCATTTGAAGAGATCTTTAAGGAAATACTAATTTTTTTTTTGAAAATGCTTTACCCATTAAGAGCCAGTGTCATTTTTATCTAAAATTATATAAATACAGTACAAATTTTTTTATTTTTTTTTTATTTTTATTTTTTAATTCTCTGTGACCGCAATATTCGCTTTTTCGATTGAAGTTACTTCATTAAACTAGATTTACATAGATGGTGAAGGGTATATAACATTCGGCATGGCCAAATATATCACTCTTACTTGTTATCAATTACATTATCACTCTATTAACTCGCATATACAAACAAATATTAATTTTTAAGTAATTTAATTGCTCCAATTGAGTTTCGATTTTTTTTTACTTTGTAGTACTGTGCGAAATTCGTAGCTCGTTCTAGTTTGCTTTATATTATTAATTACTTTATTGAAAGCAAAATTGTCGTTCAATTTGACACCTCATTGATATTTGCTGATGACCAGCAATTAGTTTAAAAAACAGCCTGTATACCATAATCTTTGTTTCGGTTAAATGCAGTTTTAATGTATCCAAACAATCTGCGTTACCCATTGGAGGTGGCTATTAATTAAGGGGCTGCGCTTGAGAAATTCTCTTATCAATATAAATCAATATAAAATTAATATCATTTTCCCCTTTTATACTACATGAGTCCATAACTGGTTAAAAATATTTAACTTACACACTTTTATTAGAATATCAGCATATGTTATCTGTTTTTGGTCTAAAAGCAACACCAAACAAACTAAAAGTGTTAATAGTATTAGTTTTTAAATTTGTTTAAAACTCATCAAAGTGGGACGACAGCGAAGTTAATTTTAAATAGAACTGTGGCGCAACGATTTTTTCTTTACAATTTGTCATATAAAAGTTACGTAGAAAACAGTTGTCAACAGTGTTGCCAGATTTCTGAGCTCTTTCGCCAAATGGCTTATCGAATTGCGCCAAAATAGTTCACATATCGCTACGTAATAAAATTAATTATAAAAACAAGAATATTAAATATACAATTTTAAAACCTTGAGCTTAAAATGTTTTTTACGATCAACAAAGTGCCGTTATTTGTTGATTCTTGACACAATGATGCTTTAGAGATGGATCTTAGCCAGCTTAAAATTAAATTTCAAGCTAAATTCACATACATGTGTGTATGTGTGGAAGCCAAAGCGCATTTAGTTAATTCACCGATGTATCGCGTGTTGTTTTAAGCCCGATAGAACTTTAAATTATAAAAAATTACAATAGAAATTAAATTTAGATGAAATAATTTTGTCTTATTATTTCAGTAAACTCTGGCAAATCATTATGAATAGACTCGCGCTTGAACAACTCTATCAAATCATCCAAGTTTACTTTGAAAATAAGTCATCAATTCGTGCAACTTCTGTTCAGCCAAATTGTGTTCAGCGATGAGGCTCATTTTTGGCATAACAGGTTTGTTAATAAGCAAAACTGCCGCACATCGAGTGAACCAATCCACAGCATACCCTACAGACTCCATTGCATTCAGAAAATGCATCGTTTGGTGTGGTTTACACGCTGGTGGCATCATCGGATCTTATTTCTTCAAAAATGAGACTGGATCTCACGTTAAGGTCAATAAAGATTGTTAGCCGCACCATGATTAATGATTTTTTTTAATATGGATGACATTGATGCGAACGAAATGTGGTTTTAATAAGATGTCGCTACGTGCCATACGGCGACCGCAACCATCGAGTTATTGAATTAAAAATTTGGCGATAAGTTGATTTCGACAAATGGACCTTTCAATTGGCCTTCAAGGTCGTGCAATTTGACACCTCTCGATTACTTCCTGTGGGGCCACGTGTAGTCACTGGTTTATGCTGATAATCCAGCAACAATTGACGCTTTGGAGGCCAACATTGTTTGTTTTATTCGTAACATACTTGAAAAGGTGACTTACAATTGGACGTCCAGAATGCGATTCGTCATAAGCAGCCGCGGTGGCCATATGCCCAAAATCATTTTTAAATATTAATATTAAAAACAAACAATTCTTCATTACGATTTTAATTTTTGTATTATTTTTTACAATATAAACTTCTATCGGGCTTAAAAAACACCCTTTACGCAAATTTTTAGTCAACCTTATAAACATATCTAAATCAGGGCCTTAAGCGTAACGCTTCCTAGCGCCTAGCCTTTACGCTTATCTTTAACTTATATAATAAATAATAATCTTTGCTCACATTGTTTTATAAAAAGAAGATTGCCCTGAAAATAAGATAAAAAACGAAAAACATGCAGCCAACTTCACTTCATAAACCACTGTCAATACGAAACTTTTGAACGGCTAAGCGTTGTAGCCGCAATCTTAAGGTTTACTTCATACATTTTGTATATAGTAAATGAAAAATTATGACAGATTGAGCTTAACACAATAATTAAGATTTGGCTGCTAAATGTATAAAATAAAACTGACAGTTTTCATTTTTTTTTTTTAAGTTATCGTAGAGAAAACAAAAAATATACTCAAAAATATCGCCAGCGTTTTTGTTTAAAGTTGCTGTTTTATTCTGTTTTCTCACTAACGCATTTAAAATGAAACTCCTAGCCAACTAACCATTAGATAGAACATTTCACATTTCAGTTATTTGCAAACCGTTAAGTAAGAAAGATCGCCACAATTATGGGCAGAGCTCTAAACTCTCTTTTTGGTGATAAAATAATTAAAATAAGTCTGTGTCGCACAGATTAAGAGTAAATACTATAAAAATTAAAAACAAAATAAGATAAAAAGTAATAAATTAATTTAAAAAAAAGTGAAATAAAATAAAATAAGAACAACTAGAAAATCTCTACAAGTTTATGGTGACAATTTCTCCGGTAGCAAATCAACTGAAGCTTAAGTGCATTTTTACAGACGTATTTTTTTAACAAAACATACAAATAAATAAAGATAAAAATGTTTTAAAAAAAACAAATTGGCGAAATAAATTTAGTTTGAAAACAACATCAGTAATAAGAAGTTAGAAAAAAGGTTGCTTTAAAAAAATTTTTTTGAAAACATTTTAAATAATTCAAAATAAACGTTTTGTGGAATGAACAAAAAGCGAAAGAGCTTTGCATTAAGAAGTTAGAAAAAAAAATCTGGCTAAGCAGCACCTAAAAAAGGGACAACTGCAAGCAGCAAAATGGATTTTGGAAGAACCTTAGAAAAATGCGGCAATTTCGGTCGTTATCAATTGGCATTGCTGCTGTTGTATGGCTACACCAATTTCATGTCCTCAATGCATTATTTTTCACAAACTTTAATTTCCTTTACGCCCGAACACTGGTGCTATCACGAACAATTGACAAATAAAACACTTTCAGAAATCAAAAATATTTATAAGAATTTCTCAGATCCCTACTGTACCCTTTTGGAATTTAATGAAGATGGTTTACCTCACAAATCGAAAGTGGGAGTGTGTCGTAAGTGGTTTTATAAAAAAGAAAATGGTTACGAAAGCATAACTACCGAGGTGAGTTTGGTGAATTTTGTAGCTCTTTGTTTGTTTTGTTTACATTAAAGTACGCCTGAAACTATGCTAAAGTTTTTATACATTCCATACACTGCACAATATTTTTAAAGTTAATTTTTGTATTTTAATATCTTTTTAGTTAGACTGGGTTTGTGATTCGGCATATAAATCGGCTGTGGGTCAATCGTTTTATTATTTGGGTGCTGTGATTGGCACCATCTGTTTTGGTTTTCTAGCCGATCGCATTGGTCGTTTGCCTGCTATTTTATTGAGTACATTTTCGGGTGGCTTGGGAGACTTTTTATCTTCCTTTGTCCATAATACGACAATGTATTCTTTAACTCGTTTTATTTCTGGCTTAGCAACGGATACCTGTTATGTGCTCATGTTTATATTGGGTAAGTATTAAAAAGTACTTCACTTATGGAATGAAACATAAGAACTAAATATTATTGTTCCTATTTCTTTTTAGTCTTTGAATACCTTGATCCCAAGAAACGTACTTTTGGCTTAAATATTATAACGGCCATCTTTTATTGTAGCGGCTTAATGCTTTCACCCTGGCTTGCTTTATGGGTAAAAACATGGCGTCTTTATTTACTAGTGGCTTCAGTGCCATTACTGATGGTCTTTGCATATCCCTTGATAACATGTGAATCTGCCAGTTGGCTTTTAACAAAAGAAAAATATGATCAAGCGGTCAAATGTTTGAAACGTGTAGCCAGATTTAATGGTCGCCAAGTGGACGAAATAGTTTTTAAGGAGTTTGTACAATATTACGAATTGAAAGCTATTGAAGAGAAAAAGACTGAAATTAATGATACTTTCTGGGGCATGTTTAGAACGCCGCGTCTAAGGAAATTTACCATTATATTGTTGATCAAAAGGTAGGAAAAACTAGCTCATACGAGTATAAAAAATATATAGAGAGAGAGATAAAATTTCTTTTTCTTTAAGCATCATTGTAACCATGTCTTATGATATAATATCACGTAACATGGAGGGTATGGGTTCCTCACCCTTTAAATTGTTCTCATTTTCTGCCATCATTTATGTGCCAGCCGGCCTTACAATTATTGCCTTCCAAAATGTTATTGGGCGCAAGGGTATGGCCACAGCTTCTCTTTTTGGCAGCAGCATAATAACAGCTGTAACCGGCTATTTAATAGCCTTTTTGGATCCAAAATCAAATGCCATTATATTGGCCCTTATGGTAGGTTTGGGCCGTTATGGTGTTGTGGTGGCGTACGATGCTGAAGTTCAATATTGTACTGAAATTGTGCCAACAAGCGTACGAGCCCGTGCTGTTAGCAATATTCATGTATTGGGTTATGCCTGCAGTTTCTTAAATTCTTATGTGATTTATTTGGGCAATTTTTACAAACCATTACCTTCGATTTTCCTAAGTGTTATTATGATGATAGGAGCTGCCTTATGTCTGTGCCTACCGGAAACCTTACATAAGTAAGTATTCAAATATTCAGTTGAACAATAATTTTGGTTTTTCTAAAAATTTTTAATTATAGAAAACTTCCCGAAACGTTAAGCGATGGCGAAGTTTTTGGTCTAAATGAGAAGTGGTACTATTTTCCTTGTTTAAGTAGAAGAACAAAACAGTTTAACATCTCAACTAAAGAAAAGCAGTTATCCACAATTTAGTTATAAGGCATTTGTTATTGAATTTTTTTAAGTCTTATTAGAATATAATTAGGAAATTGTTAAAGACATTTGCAAAATATAACTACTTGCTATAGATAATTACGATATTAATATTTCAATGCTATCGTGGTTATCAATTGCGTTACATTTTTTATTCTTTTTTATTGAAATATATTTAATAAATGTTATACAATGTAAATAAGCAATAAATTGGAATTTTTTTACCCTTCACCACAAAAAGTAGAAAAAGGCGATAGAGAATTAAAAAATAAAAAAAAAACATCAAGAGAAAAAATTTGCGTTCGTCAATATTTTCCGAATGTGGACCATATTTTTCAAGAGCTTTTAAAGAGATCTCTCAGGAAATACTAAAATAAGAAAAAAATTAAGCCATTAAGAGCCGTTGACATTTTTAAATTTCATTAAATTCTAGAGCACGTCAAGAACGAAACGAAACCGGATGACATATGAACGAATACGTAATAATTAGCGTCTGTGTAACACGTTCCGATTTTTTCGTTTAACTTACGTTATGTTTTGTATAAATGTGTCAAATCGAAGTATTGCCAATGTATTAATTTATATTTTTATTTATTTTTTTTCATACACACTTTTTGTTTTTACCTTTTGTTTGGCGCTTAAAAAGAAACAGCTGAGTTAAATAAACAAACCAAAACTATCAAACATTCAAAGTAAAAATTTTAATCGGTAAAATAAAAATTGGTGTAAATACAAAAGTTTAAAACGTAATAATAAAAATAAATAATAATTTTTAAGGTGTGAGTGTACTGATAATATGTATGTAAAATACTTATATACCATACAAGTACATAGATGATTTGATAGGTAAAAGTGTTATGATAGGCAGCTGCGTAACAATGTTTACTCCTTGAAAATTCATTTGTGCTTTAGATATAATAAATATCTCTTTTTTCCACCGTCTCACGAGATTGCTCTATGGCTGCTTTGCTAAGAAGTTCCTGTTGCTATATGAGGATATTCCTCCATAAAGTATACTAATTTCTGGAACTTTAGACCCGTTGTCATCTTGATACTGGCAAATGCATGCGAGTTGTACTTTAAGAAGCAGATATTTGATATTACACAAACATATTTACCTTATTTTCTTAAAAACTCCCTGCTTTTTATTTTATTTATTATTTTTAAGCAGCTCTAACTAAATACATATGTATATGTGTGAAATTTTTAAAACGAATGGTCTTTTTTGCTCGCAGAGTTTTGATGTTTCTGACGCGGTAACGTTTTTGTGCATCTAAACGGCAAATTGTGTTCTGTAAACTGGATATAAATCTTTTAAATACATATGAATGGTTGTCGATGTCTTTATGTAAAAAAATTAAAGAAAAAATAAAAATAGTTACTCAATGGTTATTGTGTTTTTGTATAAAGAAAATTTTAAGTTTTTTATTGTTATTTTGCTTTATTGATTTAATGAAGTTCTCATTTAATCAATTTAGCTCTTGATATAAGACTCTTAGGTTTTCTATACAAAATTTGAGTAGAATCCACTGATGATCTAAATGAGCAACATCGAAATGACCATATGGATATGCTTTCCTCACAGTAAAACATTTCATTATTTAGTTTTTAATAATAAACATTTCTTGAGAATATTATAAAATATTTATATTTGAAGAAACCAAGCACAATTATGTATGGTTATAATAATTCTTGAAAAAAAAACCTGAAAACTTCAAAATAGACAAAAGGGCAGGGGTTAACAGAATCCGGAATAAAAATCGTAATACATATTTTACTTTAAATTAAAATTTTCTATAAAAATGATTAGTCTATATAAATGAATTTACGTGACCTAAAAACTCACCCTTGAATTTTAAATTTTATACTAGTTTTTTATAGCGTATATAAAAAACAGAAACTTTAAAAGTTTCAAGTGCCTCCATTTTATGGTTCTAAATAAAAAGCCATTAAAATAACATCACCTATGGAGACACCCTTAACTTTTAATTTTATTTTTTATTATACGACACTTACACTATGCAATTTTTCATGAAACGAGCATGAAATTTTTGTTTGTTAGTGAAGCAGGAGGAGTAAGGAATATGGTAATGGTTAAGTTTTAAGGGGATGTTACTGTTGCTAAAGTTTACTTTTATATAACGCATTACGCTGTAACTTAAATTGAAAATTGAGAAAAAAAATGCCTTAAAAAATTGCATAGTGTAAATCTGGACTTACTTTCTGTTATTGGAAGCTATAGTGTTACCAATTTTGTTAAAATTTTATGTGGGTGGCACTCAAGGCGAATTAACAACAGGTGGCCTTAACAGCCCAGGTGACTATTGTGATTTTTCCTTCTTCGAGTGTCAAAAGTTATATTCTCCTTTGCTTTTGACAGCCGAAAACTATTTGTACAAAAACAAAATGTACATGTTTCTATCGCAGTGTTGTATTCATTTTCGCCGTGAGTATACCTGTTATCAATTTGCCTTGGGTGGCACTGTTTCGAATTAAGTGAAAAGGGTTACCCGTATCTTCAGTGCCTAGAAAGACCTAAAAATACAACAAGAACACCGAGTGCAAGCATTTGATAAGAAAAAATCACTCAAAACCAATAGTTTGAGCGAAATATTCTACTGTAAATTAACAAATCGGTTTAAGCACAATCTTATTTATTTATTTTGATTTATTGCTTTTAGCATTTTTATTTTGACGAGTATTTGCGACAACTGTATTAATAATTAACTTAAAAAAAATACCAGTACTCCCCGTCGTCAAAACCGAGCTGCACTGTTCAATAATGCACACACACAATTTGAAAGTTTAGATCAAAGCGAATTAAATACTAGGTGGCCGCACGGCTACAAAAACAAAAACCTTATGTAATTTGGTTGTTGCAGAGCGCAATGTTGATGTTAAAATTAGCTGACGAAACAAGAGGAAGCCGAATTAAATTTATCTTTTTATCAACATTTGGTACTTTAAATGATGTTGTACAAGTTTGTTTTTTTTTTCTTCTGTATATGCAGCAATACCTCATATTTTATTATTTGATTTTAAAATTTAATTTTATAAAATTTACAAATTTTTTACCTTTTAAAATTATTTGATATTTATTAATATTTATTTATATTTATTAATTTAAACTAAACTAAAAATGAAAAGTATTACTGCGGGGAAAGCATATCCATATGGCCATTTCACTACTGCTCAAATAGCTCATCAGTGGATTTTACCCAAATTTTGTATAGAAAACCAGAAAGTCTCATATCAAAAGCCAAATTGATTAAATGCGAACTCCATTGAATCAATAAGACAAAAGACAATAAAAACTTAAAAATGTTTTAGACAAAAAACACAGCAAACATTCAGTAACTATTTATTTTTATTTATTTTTTTTTTATTTTTTTAATCATTTTAAAATTTTGAAAATAACTTCGAAGATAAACAATATCAACTGGGCTCTTAAGACCACCAGTAAATTAATTCGCCTTGGTTTAGATATATTTCAGGTTGCTTAAAAGAGATGATTCGTATTTTTCAATTATTTTTATTTTATGATTCCTAAAATGATTACACAAAATGAACTCAAGCCTAGCAAATATTTTCATATTATTAAAACGAACCGTATAGGTGTAACAAAGGATAATGACGTAGTTACTTATTCCTAATACTTCAAGTTTAAAAATACATATTTCTTATGTAGGTTTATAAAATGAAATAGAATCAGAAAGGTTACGCTTTTAAAATCTGTGGATGGCACTTTAAAATTTTATTTCGCAAATTTCCCGCTGCGCAATTTGAGAAAATAGAAATACCTTCTGCACTTAAAAATTGCGTCATTTTAATAAAAATCATTGCTTTATTGCTGCACTCTAATTAAAGTCTTATAAAGTAAGAAAATACAATAAATGACGTAGGATTAAACCTTTGCAAGATAAACACAATATTTTTTGAAATTCACTTAAACAAATAAACAAAAAAATTAAATAAAGTACAAAGTCTATTTATGATGAAATATTTTTCTTGTTATTTTTTTAGCCTTCAACTAGTGCTTCAATCCCAAAAGTATTCTAACAGTTTATCTGTAAATAACATTATACTTCAACTCTTGGGATTTATTCATTGGCTGTGTTTGACTTAAATGTCATTTATATTTAAGTTCTATTTAAGAAAAAAATTTAGTTTTTCAAGGTACACTTAATTGACCAATCTTGTACATTAAAGTCCATTTAAATAATACAGCTTTACCATATCGCTCCTTTATTGCAACATAGTCATGTCTCAAAAAATTAAAAATTTGTAGTTACTTAAGCAAAACTGCTCTTTTAGACTTTCTGTGCATGTTGAAAAAAATCAGTTTTATATCCCAAGCTGAACCGAAGTTATAGCAATTGCAATTGCGGCAATTAGATCATAGGACTTATATCTTGAAAACTTAAATCGGATTTTGCCAAGTTCAAGTCTTTTTGAAATATGACTATGTTGCAATAAAGGAGAGATATGGTTTTCGCTACGATAAACTCTTCTTCATCTTCAGCCAATAAAGTTTGCCGGTGTAGATAAGCGAATTCTACGGGACTTAAAAGACTTAGAGTTATCATATAGAAAAACTTAATTAATTTCCGACAAATTCCCTTCGGAAGTGTACATAATGTTAAAAAATTTTTGAATGAAATTTCAAAAAGATCTGTACAGCTACGTAAACCCCTCTTTTTCACTGTGAGTGATCGAGACTCGGCTTTAGCTAAAGAATTTATTTTGAACAAATTTAGCCAGATCTATGGAATAGATTTCATTAGAAAACGTCTTAAAAACTATACTCGAATTTGCAGAAAAAATATCTAAAAACACCAGCTGAAAATTATATTAAGTCCACTAAGAAAAACATCATCAGAATTAAGAACTACAAGCGCTACACGGTAACGCTGTTAAATGCAAAACTTCTGTAGGGAATTAAGGCCAGGATTTACTATCATACACAATCTTACTATTTAATTACACAAAATTCGGACAAAATTCTGTCCTATGTTAATATTTTGTTGTTTTTCTTGCTTCATCTTAAAAAAATCAACTCTGATCGCATATAGATAAATTTATTTATGAATTATTTCAAAAGCTTATAAAATCGTACAGTTCTGTCAAAAAGTCTGTCATACACATACTCTTTAATTTAATTATGTATTTTAATTAACTATTATTAACTATAAACTTATAATTAACTATCATACTTTTTGAGCACACGTGCAATTTTTAACAGCCATCCCTAATTATTGCGTAAAGCGCAAGATACCTGTCAAAATTTCTCATGCTCATACAAAAGTATGACAGGTGACAGTGCTACGGCAGATGATAATTTTTTGCTTAAATTAGTTTTTTCTTTATTTACAATTTATTAATGTCAAAATTTTTTAATTATTTTTTTTTTTTTTATTTATTTAATTCAAAAGATTACAAGCCAGCAGGCTTGTTGCTTGATATGCCTTGGATTATTTAATTCCTGCTGGGTCGTATGTAAGTACATACAATTAAAACTGTTGTATTTTTATCTTGTGTACGAGTGAGAGAAAATTGATTTAGATTAACAGCCCAATTATAAACAAAAATTCCGTGCGAGTTCTTTCACTTTTCCCTTTTCTCCAATTATAAATTTTTTCCCCTTTTGATTGAATGCGTAAAGTGAAAAAAATAAAATTATATGAAAATAAACAAAAAAAAAACTCCCTTCAAATTACGATGATGCCACTTTTTTGTAATTTTATTCCCACGGAATTCATAATTGGAAGAATTTTTTCTCGAGAAAAATTGTAAATATTAAAGTGCTGAAAGTGTGAAAATGTGTTTTAACTGTTTAAATATTAAAAAAAGTGATATAAAACAAATGCTGATAAAAATTTTTGCAGGACGCTGCTACCATATAATCACCCCTATCGCGAACAAATTGTGAAATTTTTGTTCCCATGAAATTTTCATTCCCCATGAAGGGAAAATTGCTATCGTGAATTTCATGGGAACATTTGTTCCCGCTATCAATTCGTACTGAATACAAATTAAGGGCGGTTTACATGATCACAGAAGTCGTACGATATGTCAAATTTTTGTGCAGAATAGTATCTGTGGGATCGTCTAAACAAAATAATTGGCAAAATGTATGCAGTTCCCCAGCAAAATAAAAGTGAACAAATCTATGGGAATGACGGAAAAAATTATTTACGATAAGGGGAATTTTTGTTTACGTGAAAAATTGTTCACGTGAATTATTAAAGATTGCAATTTAGGGAAAAGGAAAAAAATTTCCAGTGAAAATATATTCATGATAGGGGTGAATTAATAAGCCGCATTTTTATTTTTATCTTAGACACAAATGAAAAAGGTAGTGCCATTTAGTGTCGACACAAACACTTTTATCTATTGCTTGAAAAAGTGGTGCCAAATCGTACGGCAAACGTTTTACTAAAATTAAATAAAAACACTTTATAAAATTTTTATATTTGTTTTATTATTATAAGATAAATTAAACTAAAAAATAATTTGTATTATTAAAAAAGAGAGTATAATTCAAGCCTTACTACTTTAATATAATAAATTTCAACTAAATTAAGTAAAACTTGTGCCTTCTTTACAAAACTCATTTTGGAAAACAAAACTAAAATTGTAAACCAAACAAATGGAACATTTTTTTAAACAATAAAATGGAATCTAAGTTAAAGGTGGTAAACTAAAACCCTAAAGCCAATAAATCTTTTACTAAATCCTTAATAATTTGTATCATGTTTTAAATATTTAAAATGATGTTGCTTTAAATAGTCCCTAAATACAAAAGTAGCTTATTTCCATTATTTTAATATGTTTTTCTTTTAAGTAGAAAATTTAGATTAAAGGCATTTTAGCTGTGTTAATTGATTTTAATTAGTTATTTTTATCTAAATTGTATTTATAGGCAAAAGTTTACGGTTTATAAATGGTATAAAAATACTTAATTATAATTAAAGTACCATAAAGTACTTATTACTAATTTACTATTTTAAATGAGCGTTAAGTGAGAGGGTTTATAATAAATGTTAACTTTGTTTGTGTTTTAGCATATTATAAAATCTATTATGTACAACTATTGCTATTACTATCGACATCTTGTCGTATGGAACTTATTACAACTCCACCACGTTCTAGACCAGCTGTTAGTGTTTCATTGCGTTTTGTATACGGCTCCATTTCGGAATCGGAATCAGGTGTTGAATTTTTATTTTTCGATAAGCATGGAAAGTCAAACATACTTTCACCTTTGCCGAAGACTTCACCTTCTTCAAGCGTTTTTGGAAGGGTTCTAAAGAAGAAAAAAAAAGATTACTATTAATTTTAAAAGGCCACTATTATGATTGTCAAATTAAAACTTACTTATTTAACGTCTCGGGCAACAGCAAGCAGACCAATGAACCCGTAAAAAACAAAACCCCCAATATAATGGAGGGAGCAGCCTTAAAGAAAGTTCCCAGCCATAAAATGTAGGGAGCTAAAAAGGAGGCAGCAAAACCAGCAACATGAACAGCAGCTACACCTTGACCACGAACACAAGTCGGTATTAATTCGGTGGCATATTGTGAACCAGACTCATAGGAAATGGCAACACCAAAACGGGCGGCAATTGTAAGGCAGGCCAATAAAATAGCATTATGATTATGCTGTTGATAGGCGATGGCAATGCCAGCAGCCACAGTGAAAAAACCTCCCACCAACAAAGAACCCGAAGCCATGCCTTTTCGTCCAATGCGATCTTGTAGTAGCACTAGGAGTAAAGAAGAGGGCAAAACTACTAAAGCGCTCAAGGAGAACATGATAAAGGGTGAAATGCCCATGCCCTCTACATTACGCGACACCACATCGTAGCATAGAGTTATAACCATTCTGGAATAAAAAGTAATTAATTCATATCAATCTTTTTGTTAAGGAATACTTACGACTTGAAAAACAAAATTAATGTATTTTTTCTCATTCGTGGTGTCCTAAACATATCAATTAAATTCGAATGTTTTTGATCATCACCACCTTGTTTTTGCCTCTGCTTTTCACAGTATTTACGAAATTCCTCAAATTCCGTTATGCTTACTCTGCGTCCATTAAATTTGGCAACACGTTTAAGTCTCTTGATGGCGCCATCAACATCATTGCGCGTCACCAACCACTGAGCACTTTCTTGTACAATAAAGTAATAAAGTCCTATAAAAAGTATGGGAATAGAGGTGCTAGCCAAATAGTATTGCCAATGGCCGGCCAACACTGCTAGCCAGGGTGTAACCACCAAGCCAATGGTATAGAAAATGCCTACAGCCAGGTTAAGACCAAAAGTGCGCATAGAAGGACGTAAATATTCGAGTACTTGGAATGAAAAATTTAAAAAAAATTAATGATTTAATAAAATTCTTAAGGAGATGTTGTTATTTACCTATAATATACATTAGATAAAAATTTGTATCTGCTGCCAAGCCAGAAATAAATCTACACAGTGTAAACGTTGTAACACTACTGGTGAATATCGTTGAAAAGTCGCCAATGAAACCGGAAAGATTTGATAAGATTAAGGCAGGCAAACGTCCAAATTTATCCGAAAGCAAACCATAAAATAATGTGCCCACCACTGAACCAATAAAGAACAACGATTGGCCTATGCGGGCCTTATACGAGGACTCACAAACCCAATTTAGCTGTTGGAAAAATAGAACATGTTAAATAAAAATTAGAAAAAAAAGTGTAACAAGTTTAGTTTGGCGACATTTCGAAAGTAGCAAAAAAAGCTGGCTGCTGTCTCATATATCTAATAAAATTTTCCTAAGACACCTTTCCAAAAAAGTCATAACATTATTCTGAAGTAATTAAAATAGAAGAATTATGATTCTACTTTTTTATATGGTCTAAATCTCAAGCTGATGGTCTATTATAGGCATAAAACAAAGGTTCTCTTTTTTATGCTCTCTGACACTGGTATTAGTGAAAGGGAGAGCTGCAAAATAATCGATATTACTATCGATTATATCGATAGTTTTATTTTTAGCTGACTATCGATAGTTTTTCTAATAGCTATAGTATCGGATAGCGATATTTGCCAGAAGTAGTACTTAAAAAATTCGATAGTATCTTCAGTTTTTAAGCAAACTTTTGAAACTATCATTATGCCGACTATCGACAATTTTGCAGCTATAGAATAAGGACGCCTTACACAGCGCAATAATTTATTCTTCGCACACTTAAGATGTTTTAAAGTATGGAACAATCGAAATGTCATAAAAGTGTTTAAATTTAATATATTCTCAGGCTTAAAAATTTTCATATTTAGTAAAGGAAATCGAAGTTTAGTTTATTAAATATCGCCATAGTAACCAGTGCTTAAAGAGGTTTTTGTGAGTACCCGCTACTATTGCATTATATTACGATGCTCTTAACACAACGTGATATAAATCGCATTCAGCACCTTGGAGCGCATATTGGCATATTGAGTAGCGCTTTTTAGATTCGTGGTTGTCGCAACTAAGCTCCTACTCCTTGCTGGCGACTATCTAAGCTCATACCGCTCAATTGCAGATTTTCGCCGCTATTAATACGGGGAAAGCGTCCTCACTATAGTTGCAAAAAAATCGATAATTTTATCGATAATATCAATAGTTTTATTTTTTGGATAGCGATAATTTCTAGAATTAACTCTTAAAGAAATTTCATAGTATTGATATTATCGATAGTTTTCATGCACTATCAAAACTATAGTATCGATAGGTTTTTAAGCAAAGTATCGAAACTATCGAATGTGCCGACTATCGATAGTTTTGCATCTCTAATCCGCACGGCGATCTGAGTTCAAACCACAGCCACCCCGTTATCACATGAAGGGACTTACTTAGTCCCTGCAGGCTACCACTTCCCTTAGTACCAATATTTGAATACTGCTTAGATGTCGAAAGAGCTTGTCTTTAATTTTCAGGACTCTGCAGGCTTAAAGCAATGGACCCAGCGGAAGTGGAGTCTTCATAGTGATAGGGAGAATTGCTTTGCTTTTATGAACGATTTTATATTTTCACGCCATTGATATAAAAAAACCATAAAATATCTCCTTCAAAATGGTCCTATAAGCTGGATCCCGTTACATTGAAGATTTTGAATTTTCGTTCCGGTGGCTTTGAACCAAGCGATTTTCACTAGAAAAGATCAGACGTTAAGACGTTCATCATATATCTTTGCAAATAATCTTTTTAAATTCGCTTAAGCAGCGAATGTAACCGGATGCATCTAAACAAGATGGTAAAGATATTGTCTTTTGGAATCTTCAGCTCCTCTCTCCCATGCAGCCTTAATAAACTATCGAAGAGTAAGATTTTATAATAGTTCCTAAAGCAGCTGCGACAGCCGAACGATCTCAGCCCTTGGCATCATTTGTGCGTGTACTGCCTTTTGTAAAAGGCGTAATGCCTTTTTACCAGTCTGTAGACTTAATTCCCAATAAAATTTATTATATCAGTAACTTGCTAGAACGTTAGGAAAGTTCAAAACGTCGCTTTACATAAGGTGGTCCGATTGAGCTTAAATACTAATACGCAGAAGAGCTGAAGTTTATAAGTTTGTAAAAAAAATATTTGTTATTGGTGGCGTCATCTACACATCAGGAACAAAACTTATTTTAAAGTCCAAAGCTATTAATACGAAGGTGGGTCGTGTTATGCCTTTTTTTTTAAAAAAGTTTCCTTATTTTAAATTTATAAAGCCATGGTCACCTTAAAAAACTGATGTCGCTAATAAAATGTCGCCTTACTACACGTACAGTGAAGTCAAATATTTTACTTACCTCTGTATTCATACTTTTATAACCAAAATCATATTTATAAATCCATCTTGTGCATTTCTCTTTGCTGATTGTTATATTCAAACCATTAATGTCGTCCAGTTTTGTACACGATGGATTTGATACTTTTGCATAGACAGCGGCAATTTCATCGAATGTTTTATTTTCTAATTTTTCATGATAGCACCAATGTTCGGGCACAAAACTTATCACAGTTTGAGTAAAATAGTGCATTGATACAATGACATTAACGACTCCGAAAAGAGTTAAAATTAATAATTGATAACGATTAAAATCACCACATTTTGCTAAAATTTGATCGAAATCCATATTTGTATTGTGTTGTCTTTCCTGGTAACTGATTTAAGGTTGAAAAAATTTTTTCGCGTTCTAATATTCTTGAGTTAGTTCAGACTTTTTTCGTTGTTGATTTTTTTGTTTTGCTGTGATTATTTTCTTTAGTTATGTAGAATTCAATTCAAATAATATCACTTGAGGAGAAAGTATTGTCATAAATAAGATAGAGAGTGTGAGTAATAGGAAAATTGTTACATCTTGTGGTGATTTTCTGTTGAATGTCAATGTTGGATTGTGCTACAAGAAGAAAGGAAAAAGGTTAATGTTAGAAAAATTTGTCAAAAATTTTTATATTAACACGGGTATATGCATTTATATTCTAAGGAAAAGAAAATCGTTATTCTCTCTCAATCAATTTTTCAAAAGGAAGAAATTCAATGTTGACAATCCGGGTAAAATTCCACATATTATGGGTAATTTCTACTTGCATGTGTAGCTGGGTTACCAGATGGTCTTGATTATGATAGGTTTACAAGAATAGTTACCAAGAATCAAGAAAAAATTATTTTTAAATATAATTGTTATGTTTTGCCTTCATCAATAATTTTTCAATATTTCGCTACACCGTTGGGTGGCATCTTCATGAAACATAAAACATAAATATTAAGAATTATTTTTTTTTAATGTTCTGTTTGAAAAAAGACTTTTAATTAATATTTTTGTTTCCTTAAAATGCCACCCAGCGGTGTGACAATAGATAGAAAAACTTAAAATAACAAACAATATTTTTATTTAAAAAACTGACCTAGTGCTTGAAGAAAATTAGAAAAGAAAAATGATTTTTGTTTGGATTTTTTAAGACCCAACCAAACCCCATAAAAAGAAATTGTGATTTGTTAACATTTTTTCAAATTTGCACTGAAATATTATGATAAAGTATTTTCTTTTAGTGTATTTGTTTGAAAATCAATCAATACTTATAATTTCCTAATGATTTCTTTTAAATCAACAATTTTTTTGATGATTCTTAAGCAATTAAAAAATTTTAATCTGGCAACCCTGTGTATACCCCATGTATAATTAATTTCAAGTGTATTCTGCATGTAGTTTTACTTTGTATTGAATTTCGTCATTCCGTTTTTAATTTCTACAATATTATTTTCCGGCACTTTGCAATACAAATTTTAAATTTTATTAAACACCAAAAATTTAGCAAAAAAAAACTCTAGATTAGCAACAATGTCTCTAAATGATTAAAATCACCAAAATATTTATTTTTCCGAAATTTATATGCAACATACTTTATTGCTTACAAAACGTATTAATGAAGTATATGTTAAGCGAATTCATTACGTTACGGTAGTTCTTTCTTAAACACCATTTAAAAAATCCTTAGGAAAATACCAGGGCGAAAAATAAATTAATATTCTAACCCTTTGATGCGCGGTGTACATTATAACGTACGTCGATTTCATCAACCCGTCATCGGTTCAAATTTTAGAATACATGCAAATAATTTGCAGTTACAGGTTCGTTGTGATGTCGTTTTTTAAATTCTAAAGAGGCTGTAAAATTTCAAGACAACTTGAGTTTTATTTATTTTGTCTAGTCGTTATCGATGCAGCCCCTTATATGTGAAAGTTAATTTTCAAAGTAAAAAAAATGGATTTTTTCGCTTGTTTTTTGATGAATTTTTAAATGTTTTTTTTTATTTATGTACAAATGTATACTAAGAAATTTAAATATACAAGCATGTCACAAATTCTGATCGGAATGGTTTGAATCCGTATTAACAATTCCAATCGATTTTGTTTTACTTTCTTTAGATTCCGGTTGATTATGCTTATTTCTAAAAAGTGCTTAATCTTCACCTTTTTATTTAAATGTGGCAATATTGCGCACACCAAAGTAAATATGTAGCAAAGCTAATCTAAATAAGGACACATAATAAAAGTAAATTTGAAAACCCCAAATAACAAAATTTCAAAGATTATTAAATTTCAAGAAATTCAAAGTGGTTTCATTCCGAAAAAAAATATTCGTTTTCTGAAGAACCAATTTGCGGAATTGAAACCACTTTCGATCGGAATTGAGTTCTGTGACATGCCTGATATTAAAAAAATTAGAATAAAGTGAAAAAGTTTTTAGATTGAAGCAGATTTTTCATTAAAATTTACATCTTCAATACCCACTTTAGAATAAGAATTTGTCCCCATTTTTTTACACATCTTCTTTAACCCTTTCGGGACGGAGTTTTATTTTGCAAACCAAATTATGTATGGTAACATTTTTATCATATTCTAAAATGTATGATAAAAGTATTATGTTCTCCATACTTAAAAATTTCAAATTGTTCCTTTTATCCTGGGACATATAATTTCAACAAGTATTTTCATCGGGCATAAAATCACAATCAGTGTTCTCGAAGAGCGATTCGAAATTAAAAAGACAACTAAAATATATATATTATTAGATTGAGATAAAAGTTTACATTTATTTTTAACATTTTAGGAATGTAATTAGGTATTTATTTGTGGAATGGCCCAAAACACTTTTAACATAAGGCGTTGTTACAATCTGAGCATATCATCTTTGTTCGCTTTTCTATGCCAAGTGAAGAACAGCGGACACAGCGACAACGCTTCTCTTGCTCTACTGGCAAGTGGTCTCCAATATTAATGCTATCCGTTTTTGGACGTTTGGGAGTTCTAGCTCCCTGGCGATTGCGTTGAAAATAAAGAAAAAAGACAGTTTGAAAATTGCTGGGACGTATTATCCCAGTAGTCCCGAAGGGGTTAAAACCATTTTCAGCTAAAAAAAAACAATAAAAAGAATTTTTCAATGGTCGAAATAAATTCTCGTGTCTAAGGGCTAATAACAAAGAGTGTTCCTGTAATGCAAATATGTGCACAATAAATATGTATTAACATAATAATAATTTAGGAGCCAGTTATATATAAATTGCGAATTCTTTATTGGCAACACTGATTAAGCGTCACTTTTTTATAGAATAGTTAACTGTTGCTTTCGCGAATATTTACAGAGTAAACTAAATTAGTGCGGAGAGCGCAATCTATCTGTTAAAAATGTTCATGTACATACAATTTTTGCTTTGCTCTCTCATTTATGATTCACAGCCCAATCATGGGCGAATCAACGTGTACCATATAAAATCTATATAAAT
The DNA here is from genome assembly GCA_916610165.2 of Gymnosoma rotundatum. Classification (NCBI taxonomy): domain Eukaryota; kingdom Metazoa; phylum Arthropoda; class Insecta; order Diptera; family Tachinidae; genus Gymnosoma; species Gymnosoma rotundatum. The sequence continues at coordinate 171,191,318 of OU744336.1, read as the reverse complement.
GTATAAAAAATAAAACAAGTGTTTTTATATTTTATTCAAAATTCAATTAATTACAAACACAAAAATTGAAAAGAAAAATAAAATTTTAGAACAGAATTCAAAATATATAGAGCAAAGCTTCATTTTGCCGTGTAAACATACTTTATACGTTTAGCATTTGGAAAATACGATTTTAACAATACGTTAGGAAGTGAAGTTGGCTGCTTCTTAGTTTATTTTGGTTCTTTATTGTTGACAAGTAATAACAATTTAGTTATTTTTAGGGCAATTAAGCAGTTTAATCTCTTTTTTATTTCTATACAGTGGGTTTTATAAAATAAAATAACTCAACTAAGAGAGTAAGTGAGTAAGTTAACTGTTCAAGACACAAAGGTGACGCTTTTCTTTAGGTATGACATTTCAGCGTAAAGCGTTGCGTTATAGCAATAGCTGTTATAGAAATAATGTCGTCAGCAAAGTCGATACCTGGAATGGCCAAACTTAACAAATACTTGGCAAATTATTTGTCAAAGGTCGTTTTTGATACCACTGTTTTCTTCTGAATCGAAATTGATTCAGTCTCTTGTTGAAATGTTTGATAAAAAGTTAATGAAACATGATTTAGCCTTTCTGTGATATTTTCCACAGCAGAAGAAGAAGTCTATACACTACTTGTGCTACCAGTACAAACAATTGCTGCTGCTAACAGAAACGAACCACTGAACCTAACCTCAATTTACCTTGAGGTAAAAATCACAAATACATATATTTTTAATCCAATAATATTTAGATGTTTTTTTTTATTTTTATTTAATATATTAAAGACTTCTTTGTTTCTGGATTTAATTATTTTTTTTGATTTAATTTATGTATTTTTTTTATTAAATTATTCACCTCAAGTTCACTGTTCTTCTGAAAAATTTTTATCATGTATTTTCTTTTTTTTATTTTAATCGAAAATTAAGAAAAGAAATTTAAAAAAAATTTAATTTATATTTTTGAAATAACACACGTTTTAGAAATATTTTCAGATGATTTTGCTCCCTTCGCTTTATAATTAATTGTTAAAAATAAAAAATAAAAAAGGCTTAAACTTTAAATAAACCGTTTTTGCTGTAGATTAAATAGAACTGACCGTCACGTAAAAAGTTTAGAAAACTTTTAAAACTTCACATCTTTCAATGATTTCCTTTTGCTAACAAATAATATTGAGTTAAACAAACCTGTTTTTTCAATAATTTTTATTGAATTGAAGATTTGTAATCATCAAAAAAAAAATTTTTTTTTGCAAAAAATTTTAATTTTATTTGAAAATATCGTTAAACGTGCTAATTTATTTATTAGATGAATTGATCACGCACACCACTTTATTTTAGTTCCATAACCATCTGAGTGTTGTCATTTAAATACGAATTTAGAAACTTATTTATTTTTAACCGAAAATGTACACGTGTGAGTAACGTTTAACACCTCAAACTTTTTGTTAAAATATTAATAATTTAAATAAATAAAAAAAAAATTATTTTAAATATAAAAAACGTTATGAACAGCATGAAATTAAATTAATATGAGTGACAAACCTTGTGTTAGAATTAACGAATTCTTTATTTCATTTTGAAACCAATTAACAATTTTATAACTGACCAAACATTTTTGGGAATTTACACTATTGTTGTCATTGCCAGATTGTTCTTTTAAAATCCAGATCTTAGTTTTAGAATTTTCATTTTATTTGGAATCTTTATTATATCGCGCACCAGTAGAGTGTTGTACGCTGTAGTTCTCGTTTAGTTTATGATTAAATTTATAAAAGCGATCTTAAGATTCTTATAATGCTGGTTGTCATAAAATCAAAATGTTTGAAAGTTGTTAAGCTTTCAGAAAATACAGCGGCTTCAACTGAGGTCTTCCTAGTTTAAGTAACTATTAAATGTGATGTCTTATTAAGCAAAACTACGCATCAATCCATGACAGCTGAGTTATATCCGATAGTGCACAAAACTGATTTATACTCAATTACCATTGATGGTTATTTCGCATCGAATACAAAAATAAAAAAAAAATAACAACAAGATATCGAATTTATAATCGATCAAAAGTACCGACAATTACTATTAACGTTTATTCGGTTTTTTTCTTAGAAGTTAATTCTCATTTGAAATTGTTACGAAAATAAGATTTGGAAACCATTTCCATATTTAACACAAAAAACAGAGCTGAATAAGTTGTTGGCAAGGTAATAGTGTGCCAACACATCTTAGACAAATGCAGTGGTTTCGTTGGTTGAAATGTCTGAGTGTTTTTAAACAAAAAATCACTTGTTATGAGTTCGAATCCCATCGGTTGGTTGCATGAATTAAGAGAAAAATAATTGGAAAAAGGGCAACTGAATAAAAACCAAAAGTACAAACTCTGGAAGTCTTTAAATTAGAAAAAGGCAGACAACTGTTGTGTAGCCTCGAAAAATGTATCGGTGAATGCGCCTTTACATTAGAACAGCAGATGGAAAGTTTAAGATGCCATTATATTAAAAGGAAGAGATCATGGTTCCCACCCTTATTGAGCATAAAAAAGTAAGAAAAGTAATAAAATAACATTAGTGTATGGTAGCCATATTTGAGGTGGTTGGAAAAGGTCATGAGTTTGATTATCGTCGAGGCCAGAGCATTTTGATGTCTGGATTGCTACGCCAATTAAAGGTGCATTTTTGCTTTAAAAAAATAACGAGCTTCCTTTTGAGTCTCTAGTATATGTAGTCATATGAACGCTTGGGTTTAGCGAAGAGAAATGTTAAACAATATTTTTTATAAATTTCAAAAGAAACGTTTAGGAGTCTCGGGTTTTAAAAAGCAGTGTATATGCCGATGCCTTTTAACTTCTCTGCCGCAAACATGATATCTTAATATGCTCATTGATGAAAGTAATATATTCAACTCTATTAATCTATTAGAAAAACGGCTTAGTTTTCTGTATCTTTAATTGCTCTGCAATGGAATATTCTTTAATGAAATCAGAGAACTTTTTTCAATATTAAGTATGGCTCCCTTGTTGCCGGTATCACCACTTTAAAGAGAGTAGAGTTTCTTGACATTTTTAATATAAGAAAATTTTAATCGAATAAGTGCGAACACTTCCTTCTCTACCATTTCAAGTTCCAGCACAAGGCACTGTATTGGTAGAAATCTCTGTTAAACTCTAGCATTCGTAAGGAAATAAATTTGAACAACGCATTGTGTTGTGTTTCTTATAAATAGCGCCTCGTCCTGGCTTGACATTAGTGACTTAAACAGTTATTAAAATTATGACGAAAATTATCCATCACACGATTGCAATTATTCCTAATTGAAAAGAAAACAATTTATTTTTAAACAATTTTTTTCTCAAAATTTTAAATGAATTATCCTTGTGATTTTAAATAGCTCACGCACTGGAACTTGTAAGTCACTAAAAACATATAAAAAAATTAATAACCGCTTTATCCATAACTATATATATTTCTGGCCTGGCAACACTGAGTGCTGCAAAGTGCAATCTGACATTTCCATTGGAAAGTTTGTCATTTTTAAGCTCAATCGTACTCAAAACGTTTTGACGTACGACCATTATTTGTGTAGTTTACAGTGACTTGAAAAAATTAATATAGAAAAAAATGGAATTAAATCGTGAAGATTTTCGGGCCATCTTTTTTCACAACTTTCGACTTGGATTATCACGACAAGAGTGCATTGATGAACTTAAATCTTTGTATGACGATGAAGCACCATCCTATAGAATTGTGAAAAATTGGTATAATGAATTTAATCGTGGCCGAAGCTCGCTCAAAGACGAATTCCGTGAAGGTCGTCCAAAAACGGCTGTTGTGCCAGAGAACATTGATGCCGTGCGTGAACTCATAATGCAAGATCGACATGCGACATACCGAGACATAAGACATCCTTGGACATTTCTTCCACCAGCATACATTCGATACTGCATTTACACTTGGCCGTAAAAAAGGTTTGTTCTCAATGGATCCCGCACAATTTGAAAGTCGCTCAAAAAAAGGCTCGTGTCGATTGGTGCAAAGAAATGTTGCAAAAATACGATTGCGGTGCTTTAAAAGACGTTTATAAGATCGTCACAGGTGACGAATCATGGATCTATGCGTATGAGCCCGAAACGAAACAACAATCGACCGTGTGGGTCTTCAAAGACGAGTAAAATCCAACGAAAGTTGTTAGTGGAAGAAGCACTTCGAAGCAAATGGTCGCTTGTTTCCTCGGCAAAACTGGTCATGTGGCGACTGTTCCGCTTGAGCAACGTAGGACGGTCACTTCTGAGTGGTACACTACAATTTGTTTGCCTGAAGTCATCGGAGAAATTCGAAAAACCAAAAAGAGAAGATGAATCATTGTTCACCATGACAATGCGAGGTCTCACACATCGGCTCAAACCAGAGCGTTTTTGACCGGCTAAAACGTCGAATTAATGGGACATCCGCCGTACAGCCCTGACTTGGTTCCTAATGACTTCTTCTTGTTTTCGCACATCAAGAAAAAAAATGCGTGATCAACGATTTTCGTCGCCAGAAGAAGCTGTTGAAGTGTTCAAAAACCATGTTTTAGAGGTGTCTCAATCGGAGTGGAAAAAGTGGTTCGACAACTGGTTTGAGCGCATGCAACAGTGTATAAATTATGCTGGAGAATACTTTGAAAAACAATAAAACCATTTTTGATTATAAATATTCGCATTTTCACTATTAGGCCAGAAATATATAGAGCAACCCTCGTATTTTTTACAACTGCATGAAAATTAGATTTTTTCTGTATAAAAAATTTTTAAAATTTCTATACGAACTTTTATATTGTCTCTTGACTTAATATTTTCCGAAAAATTATTTTATTTCAAATTCTAAGAGTTCTTTATAGCCCTTCGTAGAGACTTGTCGATTTCAACCCTCGCACTTGCATATGCAAAAATATTTGTTAAAAAAAATTTAAATCATCTCCATTTAATATGTTTTGACCACTACTGTACACCTTTATAACGGCTATTTATTATTTCTAACAAATTAAACAAACAAAAGTTAAAGATGAAATACAAATAAGCTTTGATACTTCAGCAAGACTACACAATATTTATAGACATTCAAAGTTTATTTACAAATAGTTGTTAAAAATCTTTAATACGATGAAAAAGTTTTTTATTTTTTTTTTTTTAATTAAATTGTATTTGTAATTTATTCTAGACACTTTTTGAATCTGAATATTAATACAAAAAAATTATAAGGAACGTCACTTTAATTATAGAAATTAAAAAAATGCAACAAAAATTTGACAAGTCTTAAAATATCACGATTAGTTTGAAACAACAAATGTTGTAAGAAATATTAAACCACGAAAGAAGACTCACTAGGCATTGTTAATGATCAATTCATTGAGACTGCTATTTCATTTTTGAAAGTTTATTAAAAAAACGAATAAAAAGAACTTCTACTTAAAGGAAATTAAATACGCACTATAACGTTTAATTAGAAAGTGAAGTCTTTTTGTGCAAGAAAGTCATATCTCGAAAAAAAAATATGTTTGAAGTATTAAATTTTGTTTTTACCCATTGGACGCCATTAAATTATTTCTATCTATAGAATTCACACGTTGTAAAATCAAATAATAACTTTTTGCAGAGACAGAAGTTTACTACAAGCGAACAAATCTGCATGATCAACTTAGAATTATTAAACTATGAGTTATAACACTATTGCAGCTAAGGCTGGAAGAGGCATTTAAATGCTTTCAGTGTATGATATAATCATTTGAATAACGGTACATTTTGCATGTTTTTGTTTTGTGATTTGTGAATTGAGCAAGAGATGACGCGATTGACAGCTACTTTTTGACAAAGGGCTCTCGAATAAAGCGTTGGCTATGGAAATACCACTTCGAAAACAAAAGAATCAAGAATTTATAAAGAAAGATTTACGCCATTATGTCAAACCTGAGACATCAACATTTTTCACATGCTTTGCATTGTCAATAGATTTTACAGTCACCGATCCAGAAAGTTGGAAAAAGCGCAATAACGACTCTACAGAGAAAGCAATTCAGTTATTAAAGGACTATAGTCATAGGTTGTGCCGTAATAAGAAGGAAAACATACTTTAGCTTTCTTTCTTTGCCCAAAATAGGAAGAAATATCTTTAGCATAATACAAATAAAATTATTTCATTTAATTTTTTTATGAAATTAGGAGTTGAACTTTGGTACAAAGCAAAAAAAAAAAAATAACTAAACAAGACGAGTTACAGAAAAAAACAGTGAAGAAATACTTTGGTTTGTGTGTAGACCAAATTAATATTGATATTAATACTCCTAGCATTTTTACTTACAAAGTTAGTTACTTGGTTAAATAGATGATGTTTACAATGTACACAACATAAAGTAGTTAGATGCAAAGAATGCAGATAAAGGATGCAGCGATCCCGAAAATGCACTATTACATTCTGCTGGTGTCTAATTTTTCTTATTTTCTTTGGAAAACGTCCGCATACATTTGTAGAATAATTTCTCTTTCTAAAAAAGATTTTTAGAAATTAAAAACAAATGAACTTAAGCCAAAATTAATTTCAATGCATTTAAAAATTATTTAATCGAATTATTTATTTTAAAAATTTTCTACAAAATAAAAAGTTTGTATTGCCACTATCCGAAAGGGTTGTGGAAAGAGTGTTAGAAATTTGTGAAAAATTTTCCAGGCTAAAAAATTATTTGTTGTCGTTGATGCATTTATTTCTCTAGGGACACCTTTAGGGGCAGCAACAGCGATAGGAACAAATTTAAAACAAAGTCATTTTTGTATGAGAACCCCTTTAACGAGTGGAGATGGAAGCAGGAATGTTAGAAAAAAGTTTTGAGTAAAAATTTAATGGGGTATGTCTAACATTTTACCCCTCCAAAGGTGACTCCGGAGTAGTTCAGCTGTATTATGTATGTCGGAGTCACGTTGGATATTGTATCGTTTTTTTCAAATGGCATTGTCTAAGTCGCTTTTCGATAGAAATAAAAAATTTAATACAAACTTTTTTATTTCAAATTCGACAAAAATATTTGTTTTGTATTTTTCTGGTGACGTATAAAAAAAATTAAAAATTCCTAAATTAAAAGAAATTATGAGTAAAATTAAAATGTAAGTATAATTTTTAGGATAAAAGAAAATGGAACGATCTAAAAAAAACTTAAGAGTATTGGTCCTTCGAGTCGCGAAACGGAGGGTGTTAAATGAAGGTTTAGGCCAATATAAAGACCAGCGAAAAAAGGAAACTTATGCACAATAACATTGGAAGTCATGCAACCGGTGGGGGAACTTTTAAGCAAAAAGTGTTAACACCTTTAGAAATGGCTGTAGCTGGGTTGCTGCAAATTAACTCTGTAACAGTTTCTGAAGGTCGAACATTATGAATTAAAAACCTACTGGTAAACCTAAATGAGGAAGTATGGATATTGAAAAAATAACGATACTAGCGTGGATAACGTAATAACAGACATTCAAAATACTCTCTTTAGTACAAGAAAAGCTAAATAAAGACTGTGGAGAAAAATAAACTTCTAGAGGAACAGTTAAAAGTTCAAAGTGATTTATAAAAGGATTTGAAAAAAAGTTTATTGGAGATCGAAAGATGCAGTCGTAAAACGTATAAAATTCAAGAGGAAGAGCTAAAGAAAGAAAAAGATAAATGACAATTTATAACGTGTAGATAAAAAAGAGCTGTATCGATCGGCTATGTTAAAATTTCGAATGGAAGAAATAGAACTAAAGCGCCGCAAGATCGAATGAAGAAAATTGAAATTTATTTTAACACTTAACATTTTTAACGAACCTTTACTTATTTTGCTTTTATATAAATTCATGCTATGTATATTTAAATAAAAATTTAAATTTTTCTAAAAACTGACTGTTTTTCAACAAGGTGATTAATAATTATTTAAATATCATAGTCTCATACCAATTTTATTCTGTTACAAAAACACTCATGTCGAAACAGTTACATAATACCAACAAAATTTAAATTCGAGTACGACTACAAGTCTTCATATTCGACTACGACATACATAATACGCGTGGTTATAAAATATATGTGGAATTTTACCAATTCATCTACGAGGGCTGCTATATATATTTCTGGCCTGGCAACACTGAGTGCTGCCAAGTGCAATCTGACATTTCCATTAGAAAGTTTGTCATTTTTAAGCATAATCGTACTCAAAACGTTTTGACGTATGACCATTATTTGTGTTGTTTACAGTGACTTGAACAAATTAATATAGAAAAAAATGGAATTAACTCGTGAACATTTTCGTGCCATCATTTTTCACAACTTTCGACGTGGATTATCACGACAAGAGTGCATTGATGAACTTAAATCTTTGTATGGCGATGAAGCACCATCCTATAGAATTGTGAAAAATTGGTATAATGAATTTAATCGTGGCCGAAGCTCGCTCAAAGACGAATTCCGTGAAGGTCGTCCAAAAACGGGTGTTGTGCCAGAGAACATTGATGCCGTGCGTGAACTCATAATCCAAGATAGACATGCGATATACCGAGAGATAGAGACATCCTTGGACATTTCTTCCACCAGCATACATTCGATACTGCATGAACACCTGACCTTGTTCTCGTTGGATCCCGCACAATTTGAAAGTCGCTCAAAAAAGGCTCGTGTCGATTGGTGCAAAGAAATGTTGCAAAAATACGATTGCGGTGCTTCAAAAGACGTTTATAAGATCGTCACAGGTGACGAATCATGGATCTATGCGTATGAGCCCGAAACGAAACAACAATCGACCGTGTGGGTCTTCAAAGACGAGCAAAATCCAACGAATGTTGTTCGTGGAAGAAACACTTCGAAGCAAATGGTCGCCTGTTTCTTCGGCAAAACTGGTCATGTGGCGACTGTTACGCTTGAGCAACGTAGGACGGTCACTTCTGAGTGGTATACTACAATTTTTTTGCCTGAAGTCATCGGAGAAATTCGAAAAACCAACAAGAGAAGACGAATCATTGTTCACCATGACAATGCGAGCTCTCACACATCGGCTCAAACCAGAGCTTTTTTGACCGGCCAAAACGTCGAATTAATGGGTCATCCGCCGTACAGCCCTGACTTGGCACCTAATGACTTCTTGTTGTTTCCGTACATCAAGAAAAAAATGCGTGGTCAACGATTTTCGTCGCCAGAAGAAGCTGTTGAAGTGTTCAAAAACCATGTTTTAGAGGTGTCTCAATCGGAGTGGAAAAAGTGCTTCGACAACTGGTTTGAGCGCATGCAAAAGTGTATAAATCATGCTGGAGAATACTTTGAAAAACAATAAAACCATTTTTGATTATAAATATTCGCATTTTCACTATTAGGCCAGAAATATATAGAGCAGCCCTCGTACTTCCATTAGTCAGCATGAAAAGTCCTTTTAAGACTTTTTGCAAAAAAAATATTTCTACTAAATTTAGAGCATCTAGCGTAACGAATTCCAAAATTTGTGCACTATCCCACTCCTATTGGTCATAGTAGTAGTAGTAGTAACTGCAACAAACACCCTGTAAAAACACTCGGCGGACAAATTACTATACCAAATGGGTTCATAGAGGTTATTCGAATTTAAAAGGCAAAGAACGTCACTTAAGTTAATAGTCTTTGTTTTTCTACAAAACACATTACGACTCTTTTTTTAAATCTTTTTAATTTTCATTAACATTCATTAATGTAGAGTACGAGCATTAAAAAGTTCCCTCATTTCGAAAAATTACGGAAAATTTATAACTGATTAATTTGTATGAATAAATGAAGAATTCAAGGGAACATACCAATTGTTATAATTATTAAAAAAAAAAATTTTTTTATTAAAACGAAATTCGATTACACCATGAGGGTATTCAATTACAAATCTAAATAAATGTTTATTAAACAAACTCATAAACAAGAATGGAAAATTTACACAACTTTTTTTTTATTTATTGAGTATTCTTCTTTTACACTTTTCAATTAATGACCCATATTTACATTAAAAAAAATATTGTCTCAATAACAATTTAAGAAAATAAAAGTAAGAGGGGAGATCAAATTTATTTACGCAAATAAATTTGTGAAAAATAACACAAACACTTAAAATCTTTGCGTACATTTGGTGCACAGAGGCTTTTATTTCTTAAACAAGTACACATACGCAAAAAGTGTAAATAAGTCTTCAAAGTGTAGAAAGTGTTTTCCGCCATTAACCTTTAAATTATTTTGAACAGAAAAATTTTCTCAATTTGTCATGGTAATGGTGCGGCACTTTACTCTGTTAAGAAAAGCGCAGAATAACAGCAACGGGTTCGTGAAATACATATGATTGAATAATAAAAATTAGAAGTTTATTAGTTGCCTAAACGTAAATAAGAATTAATCGAATAAAACATTAGTTTTAAAATTTAAATATTCCTCCCGTTAATTTGCTTTTTTATTTTTCTCCTTTCAAACTGGACAATTCAAATAGAAAATGCATCGCTGCTAAGAGCGAGTGCAAGATCTTATCACGATGACCGTGATCATTAGTATTGAATATGCAGCAGACATTAAACCATTATTATTACTAAGAGATAATTCTTTAACGAGACGGGCTTAAACTGGTTGCAACAAGTTTCAGCCTGCTGCACATTAAAAAAAAAAACAATAAACTTTGTTTTTTTGTATTTGAATTATTTTTAACCTTTTTTTTGTTGTTGTTGTTGTTTATAAAAAAGAAAACACTAAAACTTACAAATTAAGAGCATTGATACTGGAGGTAAAGTGAAAAAGGTCATAACAAACAAATTTGAAAAAAGGTTAACTACGGGAAACATAATGATTGTATTTTTTGGAGGCGAGAGCTTTTTCACAAGCTAAATGTAGTACGTTTGTAAAGCTAAAGGCGCCGTGCTGCTGAAACCACATGTCTGCAACTGCTTTCTTAATGAAGCATGAAAATGCTATTAATCAAGTCTCTGCACGGCTCTTTATTGAAGTTGACGTTTTGATCATCATCATTTATATATTTTTAATTATAGTTTTTAAATTAATCTTAAAAGGGGGAGAAAAATAACAAAAATTGATAATTTAAAATAATTTTTTTTTAATTTTCATTAGGAATAGCGGCCACTGAAATTGATTCTTCCACTTTCTGAGTAAAGGGGTCCAGGTACCGTTGAATTCCTTGTCCTTAAGCAAACGTTCATTTTTCTTAACTCGATGTAAGAAATCCTCAAAGCACTTTGCATGATGAACATGCAAACATGTGTACAATTACGTAGAATTATTCCGCGTACACGTTTGTTAACAATAACACCAATGACATGAGGGCTGACATTATAACCACCATTGTGAAAGCGCATACCCTTTGGAAAGTACCATAACTGGTAATGTCCACAATTATGAAAACACCCAGACAAGGGGATCGATCACACCATGTTTGCATAATGGCCGAGACCACATGGCTCTGGTGCCGCGTCAAAAACCCTTGGAATAAGTCCCTTTTACAAAATATCTTTCACGCGATCGTGTTACGTTAACATATTTATGGGTTATTGACGTACTGGGAGGAACGTCCTTCTTACGAAAACCAAAAACTTATTACCATTGGCGTAGATATTCTGCCTTGGGTGTGCTAAGCCAATACCAGAATATTCTCCAGAATTTTTTATGGAATATTTAACAAAATTTAACTCATCGTTAAAGGACTATGGGCCCCTCCAGAAGGAAAACATGACAATAGACCGGGTATCGGAGATTAAGTAGTTGATAGTGATGGTCTAACAGGGTCTGGCGAAGTAAAACTAAACAAAGTCTAGGAGAATTGCGGAGGAAAGCATGTGTTTGTATAACAATGCCCGTGCGGACTTGTCCAACTTGTGCTTACACCTCTGATGGTCCTGAAAAATAAACTATTATTAAAATAGCATAAGAAGAAACAGACATGGGCTGTTTTGATCCCAAAGAGAGCCTCCATTCTTACCAAAACGCATATAGTTTAAGGTTGTTCTGGACGAGGAAGAAGGGGTCTCTCATTTAACGACTTCTGCAGAAGTTGTAAGGACCAGGAGGAAGAGGAGACGGTGGAACATCTCCTCTACGCCTAAAATACCTCGGTCAGCGGTACTACAGCGGACTTTTCTCTGCATTTTTCGGACCTTCTCAGTATCTTCACACCCTCGGTTCGCTCTCTCCTTATCTTCACTTCTTTTTCTGTATCCTGCTTTACTCTTCTGTCTCCATTTCTTCTCTCTCCCTTCTAATAGCGGATAACACAAAGGGACCATTTAATTGACCTAAAAGTGCTTAGCCAACACGGCTGCCTGCTGAAAGAATCGGTTGCGAGAGTAGCAGAAGCAAGATTGAATTATAATGAGTCTATGGGGAAAAAGCCTTACCATCTTTCAAGAGAAGTTTCTTTCTTTTAAAAAAATTTTTGGAGAGGGCAATGCAAAGGCAGACAGGTTGGTCAGGACAGAAAACTTTCTGCGACTTTGGATCAAACTAAACCCGAGAGAAAATATGGATAGAGATTAAGAACACCTGAAGCTAACACTACGTTACCATCCCCGAGTTTTGACATGGAAAGCTAATATTTGGAGCATATAACTAAAATCATTTTCAATCTCTCATGTCCCAGAGTTAAAAAAAATCCAAGGATGCTAACTGACTTCCTCACAGGCTACAGCAGGTTAAAAAAAGACTTCAGCAGATAAGAGTTTAGGAGCAACCGTATTAGTTTTCGGCGTTTGGGTTCAGAATATAACCATAGTTTGGTTCCTATATTTTTTTATTTCATACGTTTTTTGCGTTCAGTGTAGAAAAACAAGAATCGTTTTGTATTCAACGCAAATATAATTTTTGTTGATAATTACTTTTACACTAAAGCTACAAAGACATTTCCCACTGTAATTGAAAACAAATAAAAGGAGTGGAACAACAAGTACATACATATAAACATGTCTATTTATTCATTAGCAAAATAAAATAAAATATTTATTTAAATAACAGTTGACAGCAGAGAACAGATTTATCTTTTAATTGTTTGGATTGGAAATTGCCAATCAAATCAATACAAGATATTGACATAATAACCTAAACACAATTCTAGAAATTTACGATTTTAAATCATCAATCACTTTAATAATCTTCTATCGGGTTTTGTTCATAATTAAAATATTTTTTTAAATGGAAAAGGGTAATTTGCAGCTGCTTTCGTCAAAACATTAATTAATAATAAATGATGGTTGGGTTTAAGGAAATTTTTTCTTTCCTGCAACAATACTGTAGTCTTCTATTACATTTGTTTGTCTGTTATTGTTTTAAAGTTTTTTTTCTTTTAGAACAATTTCTAGTGGAATATTTTTCAAAAATTTCCATTTGTTTATGCGAAAATTATTTATAAATAATAAACAGCTAAATGATGAAAGTAACCATTTGATTGTAAAAAAAAACTAAGAAAACATTTCTATGTAATTTTCATAAGGTTGTTTGTGGATTATTATTAAAAAAAAGGAATTCATGGAATTCACTTACAAATAGAAATTTTTAAATATATTTTCGATATAAACAAATTTTAGTACATACTTGAGATTTTTTCATTACCATTAAAATTTCACTGGCATTATTTGAAAACGATTTGACTGCCATGTAATTCTAATTTTATTTGAATTATAATTATATTTTTTTATGGTAATGAAATTTTAATGAAATCGTTTAATTACTAATTACAACTGATTAAAAAGTAATTGGTTTTATGAAACAAAAATTTATGATCACAGAAGCTTAAAACGAATTAATAAACCTTCATCCTTTCGTAGATGGGCCTACATTTAAAAAAAATAATAACTAGCTGTTCCCGGCGCGCTTCGCTACCACAATGAGAATTATCGTACTACGAACACTCTTCCAATATGAAAGTTATAACCGATTTCCTTCTTCCTTTTGAACCTTATGAATAAGAACTTATTTATATTTCAAATATTCTTAAAATTGTCTTCTTATTAAAAGCGATTCAGCGCATTTTTCCTCTTCCCACTTACCCATCTTGTTCCTTTTTTTTTAAGTATACCCTTTTGCAACTTCTGAGTAAATATCTTTCTCTGTTTTAATTTTTTTTTAAACGGTGCAGCTTTAAATGCCCGTTTTAGTCATAACTCACGAACGCGTTGAGCGAATTCATGCAAACTTTAGATAAACCATCATCGCGATCATACAAACGAAACCTAAAAACTGAATTGAGTTCGGTTTGACGGTTCGAAACGATATAAAGTCACAATACATTTGCAACTGTTTCTATATATATATGTATATATTTATCAATTCTGAGAAAGATGGGTGTAAAACTTGATGACAGAGATCTAAAGACACCTAATACCTCAGCTAGCAAATTTTGTTACTTCCAGGAAATCTAAATATGTTCCTTAAGCATCTAATTTTTCCTGAATTTTGAATTTTTAACATTATATTTCACCAAATTTTTCTGACAAAAATGCTATTTTGAAATTATGCTCTTCTATATTTTAAGGTGTTTATATATTACCATGATTAATGATTTTTTTGTTTTAAAATATAGATGTCATTTATCCGGACGAAATGTGGTTTCAACAAGATGGCGCTACATGCCATACGATGATTGCAACCATCAAGTTATTGAAATCAAAATTTGGCGATTAATTGATTTTGAAAAATGTCAACTAGCCTCCAAGGTTTATGCTGATAAACCAGCAACATTTGACGCTTTGGAAGCCAACAGTACTTGAAAAAGTGACCGATAATTTGACGTCTAGAATGCTCTTCATCATGAGCAGTCGCAGTGGCCATTTGCTCCAAATTATTTTTAAATATTAATTTTTTATACAATTAAATTTTTTGTGTTATTTTTTACAATTTAAAGTTCTATCGGGAGTTTTTAATGGTAATGCTTTAAAACTATTTAATCAATAGTAAATAATAATGTCTTTTTTTAAATAATTATCAACGAAAAGTTTTAATTAAAAATCATTGCCATTAATGAAAATAATGGTAATATTTAAAACACATTATTTATCATTCAATGCTAATAAAATTGGCAATAAATAAGTCCAACTAATTATTTACTTTCATGTATGCTTAAGTCAGTAATCTTTTTTAATTTAGTAATTCTAGGAGGTTAAAAAAAATGTATAAAAAGTTTCCTAGTTTTGTTTAAACACACTCCATTGTAGCAAAGGGAAAAAACAAAAAAGATTTCACATTGCCCAAGGGGGTGGTAAACAAAGTAAAGCGAATATTAGTTCCAGTCGCCGATAAAGGTCTTTGATCTCTACTTAACGTGACCGTATGACTCTGAAGAAGACTTTATAGTCTGATACAAACATATATGTACATTGTTTCAAATAGCCGTGTGTGCCCCTGCTGTTCCACAATGCACTTTTAAGCCAAAAAAACTTTTGACTAGTGATTTCTTTTCACACTTATAACCCATTACTACTAAAAAAATAGCAAGCTCTGTCGCAATGCTGTATGTTAACACATTTAAGGTCTTTCGAGCATGCGAAACGGCCTTATGTGCTTGCTCCATTCTTCTATTGCTATAAGATCATGCATAGAGATATCTATTATGTTTTGCCTTATACCTTTAATCATTAATACTACACTCCAGTGTTGCCGTTTAGTTATATTTTTTACGTTTTTTGTAACTTTTGAAGCCTCCACGTAAAATGTATAATTTTGTTATATTTGGTTCTACGTTTTAATTTGTTCTATTAGTGAGAAATCACAAAATGTTTCCCGCTTCATGTTAAAAAAAAGTTCTGTCGACAATTTTTCCCAACTGTGAAATAATATGAGCTGCATTTCATGCGAAATCTAAGTATTCTGTTCAAACTTGTAAACATTAATAACAACTTTAGTTATTACGCTTGAAAAACTTGACAAATTGCTAGTGTTACCGCACCAATACCTCGATTTAAAAGAGAGTTGTTTTATAATTTCCTTGAAGAAGTGCAGGATTATATTATGGAAAATTTTTCAATAATTTAATGTTAAAGTTTAAAACAATTGAGACTTAAATTTGTCTTAAATAACGCTATTTTAAAGTATTAAAGTAGTAAATACCGATTTATTAAAAAAAATCCCAATTTAACTAATTTTTTTGAATGGCGAGAGCATAAACTTTTCCATCCCGGAATATTAGAATATTGAGTCATGATTGTTAAATTCCCTGAAATATAAAATAAATCTTTTTAATATATTTTATACACATTATATTAAATTGCTATTTATTTAAGGAAAATTTCAAGATGTAACTTTTAATGAAAAAATTTAACTTTTTTAAAAGAAAGGCGTAACTTTTTTCTTTCGTTTTCTGGCAACACTGCTACACTCATTTGTATATGAGACAGGCCTAAACCATCTTTCTACGGTTAAAAATTTAAAAACGCTTTAAAAAAAAAACAGGAAAAATGGTAAAAGAAAGTGTCACAAAACTCACTCATCTATAAAAACCTGTATTGATAAGATACTTTTTTTAAGCGATTTAAAAAAAATGAAGGAGGTTATCAATTCGACTGAGTGTTACTTTTTTATGTTTGAATTTCAGTCATTTCTAAACTGATTTTGAAAATTTTTTGCAATTTGATAGACTATGCTAACAGATTTGTCCCGTTCTAAAAACAGTTCATAATCTTAAAATTAAAGGGTGTCCCCATACAATATACATGTTTTTTAAGTGTGTTCTAAATTGTAAAGTGCACTTCTTTAAAATTCAAAATCACTGTGTATTACTATAGTAATACAAATATATATATATATATATATATATATATATATATATATATATATAAATTAAAGGGGGCAGGTGACGTAAATTGACTTATAGTGGCCTATCTTTTGAACGGTTATAGAACGGTTATAGGTTGCTTAACCGCTATAGTCACAAGTATTAAAATCAAAATTATAAATTATAGAGTGCCCCAATAGTGTATTTAATTTCTTGTATACGGCCATACTTTTGAACAATTGTAGACAAACCCTTGAAATTTACAAAGAATCTGCGTTTCTAGGTCCGCTATACCAACAATTTCGAAATAAGAATTTAGAAATTAAAGGGTGTTCACAAAATGTATGTACTTTGACCTATATGTCTATATCTTTTGAAGCGTTATATACAAATACTTAAAAATTAGACAGAATGTTAACCACTTTGCTTAGTATAGTAAGAAGTATAAATATTTTAGGTTATAAATTAAAGGATATTACAATAGTTGATGTAATTTGATGTAGATGGCCAAACTGTTAAACCGTTATAGGCAGACGGTTGAAATTTACAAAGAACCTGATTGCTAAGTCTACTACTACAGAAAATATGAAACTTGAATTTGGAAATTAAAGGGTATCCCAATAGTTCCTGTAATTTGATGTGTATTGCCAAACTGTTTAACAGTTGTAGACAGATGGTTGAAATTAACAGACATATGAAATCTGTTTTAATATCGGTTTTTTTTTTTTTGCCAGAATTATTAAAACAATAGAATGTTAAAGAATCTCTACTACATTTTTGATCGCATCTGGTAACTCTCTTCTGGTGTAATATGAGATACAAACGTAAAAAGGCAGAGAGAGAGAGTATAGAGAAGTTTTCTTTACAAAAAAATTACCCACTTTATTCTATTGAAAAACACTGGATAACTTTTTAAAATGTAAATTATTATTTTTAACAAAAAATTTATTATTGTTTCTTTCCTGTTGGAACAGTAAATTATTCAAAATATGTGATTGCCTTAGTGAGAACAGTATACACCAAACAAAAATTTATATTTCAGACACCCAATGTCACATGGAACTAGGAAGTTGGAATCAGTCGAATTTATCGCCTAACTCTTACATAGAAATTTGCTAGATATAAGTTAAGTTAAGTTAATTTTATTGAGACTTGAAAATTAAGGTTACAAACTGGTCTTATAAAATTTCATAGGTTAGAATTAAAAACTTAGAACTATGTGTATGATTCTAATCATGTAAAAAAGTAACCGCGATATATGTACATACATATATCGATCAATGTCGATTTTACTTCAATTAAGAATATGAATGCAACACAATGTGTAGTTAATAAAGTAGTCTGCAGTAATTTACGTAGTTGCTCTAAGGCCTTAAAGTTATTAATATAAAAACATAAATCCGGCAAGTGTGAGCTTGACACACACATTTAAGGTTCCGTTATATGTATGGGTCACTCCATATTTTATGTTTATTTAAAATAAGACCAGGGGAAAATGACTTTGTTATTAGGTCGCCTTTTAATTTTTTATACTTTTTTTAGTGACTTAGCAATATATACTGTACATATTGCAGTTCCAAAAAAATGTCATACAGGTGAAAATCCCGTTAGTTCTGGATGCTTTTCATTTCATTCAAATTTTTTGCATGTATTCTTATAGCAGACATTACAGTACATTCTCTGCGCACACTTAAGCGTCTGCCTATAACGGTTTAAAAGATAAGGACATATTCTTTACATTCGAGGTCTTTTGGAAACACATTTTGATTGCTAAGTTTATTGTTTATAATTTATGGTTATAGCGGACATATTTGTGTGAATTTTATATGTCCGCCTACTACTGTTGAAAAAGTAAAATCATCTACAATTAAATCATTTCAATAATGGGACACCCTTTTAAGTAAAGTTTTTTTTTTCTATTTGTTGCTACAGAAAAATATAACAAAAGTATTATGAATACCACTTTATTTTCAGAACACACTCTAATTACAGTTCCCGTGTTAGAAGACTGCGGCAGAGGGACAGCCGAAGAGACATTGCGATGAGAGCAATAGAGTTATGTTTTTACACTTTGTTTAGAGAACCCTAAACAAATATAATGACGCTATAACTTGCGAACAGTTGAACTGATTTTGACATTTAAGTGAATTAATTCAGTGGCAGTGGGTGGCACTTTTTATATAAAACGGCACTCGATGGCTATGGGTTTCAAACTTTTTAAAAGTTTTTTTTTTTAATACAAAGACTGGACATGAACTACATAAATTGGACCTGATAGATGACGCTATTTCTGAGATATAAAATGCTTTTATCGCCAAAATTACTCTTCGATTTAAATACAATTGTTTTAATGCTTAGTGGACCCATGAGTGCCTAACAAGACTTTTAAAGAAGACCTAAGCAACGCCGCGTACCATACACTAGTTTAGAATTAATAAATAATTTTAATTGTGTTGCTACACATTTTTTCAATTCTTGAATTTTAATTATTTGTTTCTTTGTTTCATATTATGAACAGTCTTTTTTTTAATTAATTAATTAAACAGAAATTTCTTTAAATAAATCGAATTAATTTAATCAATTCTAAATTGTTGTTGTCACATTTGTTTGTCTTTTTAATGAAATTATCTATAAATAATTTTGTTTAACTTTTAATTTAAAACCAATAAAAATTAACAACAAGTGAAACTGTCCTTTAAAACAACAAATTTTTTACGTCATTAATCGTGTCGCTTGGAGCATCAAAACATTTTAGAAATACTTACACCTTGGGAAAAAAATATTTTGGCAGCAAATCAAATTAAACAACAGCAACAGGAAGCAAACAGCACTCAAATGCAACAAATTATAAAATACTTTTAACAAAAAAAAAAAAAATTCAAGAAATTAACAAATGTTATTAAAAATTTCTTTTTTGAAACATGATTTCAAAAATTCTTTTACACTCACAAACTTTACTTTATTTGCTTAAATCAATGTCAGTTTATTATTTAGTTCAATTATTAATTTTATTTTAATGTTTTGTTCTTTAAGCCGTCTTTGTTTGTCATCACACTTTTCCTTAAAAATATTTTTGCTCAATTTCCCCAATTCTTAACACTCTTTAAACGAAAGTTTATTAACGACTGAATCGTACAGCATCGAAAAATCTGAAAGAATTTTTTTTAATTAAAAAAAAAACAGAATGCCAAACATACCCAGACACAACTGTTGTTTAATGTTGTGTGCTCACTTTAACTACAATTCTCATTAAATGAAAACATTCTCTTTTGAAAGTACAACAAAAATTTATACACAAATACAAATTGTATTTTATTCTATTCTATGGCCATGACTCTGAAATTGATGGAAAAGCTGATGTAGAAAAAGAGTTTCTTTGTTGTAAGAAAAAAAAAAACACAAAAAAAAACAATTTTTCTTTAACAAAAAAATTTACCGGTATCACACGAGTATTAACACTCTTTATATTGTAAAACTGGTTTTTTCTCTTCTGAATTATTGTGCTCTTGAAATGCATTTTTGCTGCGCTTTATACACTGATTGCAAAAAGAGTTGTCAATCAAGTGTTATTTTCTAAACGGTCCTTTATAAAATGTACTATTAAAAACACTATTTATAACATAAAATAATTTCAAAATAGTACCTTTTAAAGAAGTACTTTTTAAATAGAAAGCACTTTAGGAAAATAGAATTTACAAAACTTCTTTTATAAAAATGAGGACGTGTGATGAGTTAAATTTTTTTGGGAAAAAAAATTAAAAAAATTTTAAAAAAGTACCTTTAGAAAAAGCAGTTTGTCCTAAGTTTATTTTTAAAATTCCTATTTAAACTAAATGAAATCATATTTCTTTTAAACGAATGAATAAAAAAGTATTTGAAAAAAAAATAAATTTCAAAGAAGTACTTTTAAAAAAATATTTATCAGTTAAAAAGTACCATTTCAAAACGTATTTTTTTCTTACCTTTTTAAGGTTTTTAAGGATATTTTAAGGAACTTCTTATTGTCTTCAAAGAACTACTTATGTTTTAAGAAATATTTATCTGTGAACAAGTTTTTGAGGCTGCAGTAGTCATGCTGGTAAGCACGTTAAATACAAATGTGGTTGGCCAGGGTTCAACCCCCTCTTTAATTGTATAAATACATATTCAGAGTCAACATTGTAACATACAGCCTCCTTCGTCGTTATTTCTTCATAGCATATACACCGACGAGTAAAATAATTAATAAAATGGCTATGTCTTTTTCCTCTCAGTACCTTTCTTATCTCTCAATGAGAGACTCTCATCTATTCCTTTCCTAAAGAATGTAGCACGATTACTAAAGTAACTAAAAAGGCATTCTTGCCTGAAGTGCTACATCTACTTTTTTAAAGTACCATTTCAAAAAGTATTTCTAAAGATCTTTAAAAAAGCGCCTACATTAAAGGTATGTTTTAAAAAAAGTAACTTTAAAAAAATATATTAAAATGTCGTTTTGAAAAAATCACCTTTTAGAAAAAGAATTTTATACAAATTTCCACCTGAAATAAAGCATAAAGAAGTATGTTTAAGATAGTTCCAAAATAAGATCTATTAAAAAATACATTTAAGAAAAGTTCTTTTTATTTTTATTTTTTTATTTATTTTTTAGCAAAATTTTTTAAAAACTTGCTTGCTTTAAAATATGAGAAATAATTACGAGTTTAAAAAACGATTAAACTGTACTAAAAAACAAAAGTACTTTTTTTTAAATGTACATAATTAAAATGTACCTCTAAAAAACAAAAGTACTTTTTTCAAAAATGTACGTAATTAAAATGTACCTCTAAAAAACCTAAGATCTCCAGGAGTGCTTTTCAAAGTACTTCTCATTACAAGAGTAGCTCTCAAAGAAAAAGTTGTTGTTAATTTTACTTTTTCAACTGAAGTAAAACAGTTAAGGAGGTTCCTATAATATCTCTTAATGTACAGAATCTTGTATATATTTTTTTTAATTTTAAACATAAAAAATTTTAATTAAAAATATGCCTATTAAACATGCAATCAAAAAAGTACTTTTTAAAAAGTACCTTTTCAAAAAGCACCTTTATAAAAATATCTTTTAATAAACAAAAAACATGTGTAAGTTTTGTTTTCCAACAAGTAAATAACGTTTAAACTATACCGTTTAGAAACTTTACTTAAGTACCTTTTGTTAGAATTAAGACATTAAAGGAATCTCTAAAAGTACATTAAAAATTGAATTCTTAAAAAAAATCTTTTAACTAAAGCAATATTTGAAATAAGTACCTTAAAAATATGTCTTATTTAAAACTAACTCTTTGAAAAGTGGCTTAAAAATCTTTTAAAACATGGATTCTGTTTTAATTGCCTGTATGTTCCTTTTTTAAAAATCTGTACTTTTGAAAGTAGCTCTATAAAAATTTTTGTTAAAGTTAAAATAGTCTTTTAAAGCAATAATTAAAAAGATACTTATTGTGGACTTCCTTTTAACGAGGTACTTTTTGCGTGGTACCTTAAAACTCCTATAAAAATTCACATTTGAAAGAGTACCTGTTTATATAAGTTCATAATTTTCAAAAAATGGTGAAGTTCAAACCGCGTTTTTCAAAAATAGTTGTCCTCACTCTCTGCTAATTAAATATGTACAGAAGTTTGTAATGTTTCTTTTTATACCGTAAATAGGGGTTGATTTTTATTGTTCTTATTCAGAACATATATACATTATTTTTTTAATTTTCTTTCTTAATCTTAAAAACACGAATAATTAAAGCAAAATAATGATTTGAATTATCAGGGTTCATTAATTTAAAAAAAAAATTAATGCGTTTTAAAATCATAATTTTTTATTGAACAAAGACAAAATGCAGTCAACGAACCAAAGAGAAACAGTCATAAATTTTACCTGTCCCAGACACATCTTTTATTATCCCATTTTAGGAATCTGTAAGAGTTCTTTTCAATAATTTTTATTTTCGTGGTGGAAAGTATAAGATAATGCAATGCTTTAATATGTCTAGTGTAGGATTTAACAAAAGAATTAAAATTATGTACATTAAAGAGTGTTTGATGAAAGTAGTGATGGTAAAAAATCAGTCCAAATAATCGGTAGTCACATTAGCCATTTTAAAAGAAATTTAACTATATCAACTGAAAAAATTTATTTAAATAAAATTCCACAGCAAATCAAAAAGATTTTTTCTATTTTAGATACTTACGTTGGGAATTTGCCTAAAATCACGTATTTTCTTCACACGTAAACTAAAATAAAGAAAATTAATTTCGTTTTACACAATGATAAACATTTGCAACAAATTGACAAAAAAAAAAATAAAAAATACTCTTTATTTGCAAATTTCTCTTTTTGCTAAAATTGCGAGGTGTGAAAATTTACATGTCAAAAAATGTAAGAAATTGTCACTTTGTAAAATGATTTATAAGTTTTTTATACACAAATAATTTAAACGCTTCTATATCGAATGGTAAAGAGAGTTCCATTTGTAAAACTAATTTTTGAATAATAATGTTAAAGCAAATAAGAAAAGAAATTATATCAATAACAAAAATTCTCTACAAAAAATTATATCGATACCAAAAATTCTCTATAGCAAATTATATCGATAACTAAAATTTTATAGAAAATTAGGTCGACAGCTAAAATTTTTCTATAGAAAGTTTTATCGATGACTAAAAATTTCTATAGAAAATGCTATTGATAGCTTAAAATTACTATAGAAAAAAGTGTGTTAAACTAATATTTTTAATAGAAAATTATATCGATACCAAAAGACTTGTATAGAAATTTGTATCGATAACTTAAAATTTCCATAGAAAAATTTATCGATAACAAAAAACTTTTATAGAAAATTATTTCAATAACTAAAAATTTCTATAGTAAATAATATCGATAGCTAAAAATAACTGTAGAAAATTGTGTGTAGAACTAATATTTTAATAAAAAATTATATCGTTACCAAACAATTTGTACCGATAACTTAAAAGTTCTATAAAAATATTTATCGATAACAAAAAAATTTTACAGAAAATTATTTCGCTAACTAAAAATTTCTATAAAAAATAATATCCATAGCTAAGAACTTCTATAGAAAAGTGTATTTATAACTAACAGTTTTTATAGAAAATTATATCGATACCTAAAATTTTTTATAGAAATTTATATCGATAACTAAAAATTTCTATAGAAAAATTTATCGATAACAAGAAACTTGTGTAGAAACTTATATATAACAAAAAATTTCTATAGAAAATTTTATCGATTTTTAAGGAAAAATATATATATAACTACAATTTGCATAAAAATATATATCGATAACCATAACTTTCTATAGAAATGTGTATCGAAAGATATCTTTTTTACATGTTTTCTTTCATTACTCTGTTTAAAAAGTACCCTTTTAGATATCAAGGTAATTTTTGAGCTTCTTAATGGTAAACTTTTCTATTTTGTTTTCTTTAATGGGTTAATTAAATTATAAAAAGTACAAAACATTTTTATTCATTAACATTGATCTTCAGAAACAAGAATGCAAAAAAAATATTACAAACTTTTAATAAACGCAGCAAAATATTTTTGTTTAAGAACCTTAAATAAAAAATAGATCATTTTTTGTATAAAAAAATTGGCTTTGCATCAAATTTAAAAAAAAATTTGATTTTTTTCTTGCTTATATGAATATGTAAAATTTATTTAAATAAAATATGCACTCGTCAGACTCGCACTCACTATACAGCTGACAATAATTTGCTACATAAAAGAAAAAGTTGCTACAAATATGTGTGATCTGCGTACGCGTCATACGCCGGAACATGCAAAGTGAAGGTTACATACACTATCATCATCTTATTATTTATGCAGTTTTCTTGCAAAATTCGCACAATTTATCAACTTTTGTTTATGTAACGAGTATCTGATAAATTATTGTAGATAAAGATATTATTTTTAAGTTTTTTAACTTTGTATTATTAATTATTTCAATTTAATTTCAATCAATAATTCAGGAATGTTGAATGGACTGACTCTTCGTATATAGTGTGAACAACTTTGCTTTCTTTGTTTTTCTTAATTTTGACCTTTTTGATAATTTTAAAAAGAAAAATAAATCGATAGCAAAACTGCTTTTATAGATAATAATATCGATAGCAAAATTTTTCAATAGAAAATTATATCGCTAGCAAAAATTTTATATTGTAAAATATAACAAGAACAGCAAAAACTTTTGGTAGAATATTGTATCGATCACAAATATTTTCGATAGAATATTTTATCGATGACAAAAATTTTCGATATAAAATTTTATTGATAGCAAAACTTTTCGATAGAAAATTACAAAAAATTTAACAGAAAATTATATCGGTATCAAAAATGTTCGATAGAAAATTATATCGATAGCAAAACTTTTTATGGACAGTTGTATAGATAGCAAAAATTTTAAATAGTAAAATATAACAACAGCAAAAACTTTTAGTAGGAGATTATATCGATAACAAATTTTTTCGATAAAAATTTTATCGATAGCAGAAATTTTTGACAGAAAATTATATCGATAACAAAAATGTTCAATAGAAAATTATGTCGGAAAAAAATTTGCATAAAATAATATGTAGAATCGGAAGAGTATGTTATATGGCTGTCACTGAGGCGTTATTGAAGCGCACTTCTATTTCTAAGTAGGTGACTGAAGTGACTTTTTTTTTCTCAGGATATTTCTCTGTAATCCGAACTACCTCCCGAACAGTAATAGAGCTCTCATAGACATGCTGACTATTTTGCCTGTTTTTGAATTCATTTATGAATTAAAAAACTTATGTGAGTTGCCATAAAAAATTGTTTTCCGTGCGTCAAAAAAAACCTTCTGTAAAATTAAATAAAAATATAAATTTTAGCAATTTAATTAATGACATGTGATTTTTATTATAGCTGATTTATTTTATATTTCACATTTTGGTTTTATTTCAATTTTATGGCAAACTACTAAAACTTGTTGGCATTTATTAATTATTAAAGAAGGTACTTTTTCGATATTAATTAATTAGACAACAAAAAAAAGACATAAAGATAAAATGAAAATTTTCCACTGCCAAAATATATACGAGTAAACATACAATATTTACACAAGTTTAGTTTTTAACAAATTCCCTATAGTTTTTTATATTAAAAGCTGTTGTTTTTCTTGAAATTAGGTAAATAATCAAATTAAAAAAAACAAAACGTGTGACACAATTTATTAAGTCTTGGATTTTAAATTAGCACATTAAATTAACTTTCTTTTTTTTCTTCAACTTTTGTTTCATTTAAGTTAAATTTGTTAGAGTTTGCTTTTATTAAGTCTGTCTATCTGTCTGTTTGTCTATAACCATACCCCAAATAATGCTTCCCATTGATGTCATAATTCTTATCTGTCATTTTATTTGTTGGCATTTCCCTAACGTCAAGGATATTATATTATGAGACAGTAGTGATCAAAATGTTAAAAACTTTTCAATTTTCCTAATGGCATCTTAACTTACAACAACACCAAATGTGTGTTAATAGAATAACTAAAGTTATAGTGTCAAAATATTCACAAAACTCTCTTTTTTGCACTTAATAAAGTTAAGTCTTTTGACTTAATAATGGATGTTCAGACCGGAAATATTTACTTAATCAAGCCGATCTTGAATATATTTAGACGGTACACCTGTTTATTTCAGCCATATTATGCGAGGCCGCAATATGAAACTCCTTGCTCTATGTTTAGTGTCGTTTAGGTGAAGAGTCTGTCTTTAACGAAGTGTCATCTCGGAATTTAAAAAAAAAAACTCTTTTTTAAACGAAATGTCTTTTTTAAGAAACAAGAAATTTGAGGACATTATTTCTCTAATATTGAGCAATTAGTCACGAGAGAAAGAGCAGGGCAATTAAATCAAATTAACAAAAAAAAAACGAGTGATCGCCCCTACATAGTCCTAAACCTCAAATTTTAACTAAAAAAAAGATAAAAAGATTGAAAAAACCAATTTAGGAAACCTTCAGTATTGTAAGCTTTCATAACCGTCCGATTTTTGCTGCATTACAACAATAACGATCACAAAGTATAAAAATTGTTAGATATTTTAGGGCGTTCAGGATACCAAAAATCCAACGAGGATTATAATGATATGGTTAAAGAAAAACTAAATCGATGATAAAACTTTCTACACAGACAAAATTTAATTATTTTTCAACTGCTAGGCTTAAAAAACTCAAATAAGATTTGCACCAAAAAAACCCCGAACTCGTAAATATTTGTAAGAAAAAAGTGTATTTTCATATTTAATACAAAATGAAGCCAAAAAAGCAGTTAATAACAACAATCTATAAAAAGCAATTAAAACAGTAATTAAATTTAAAGTTAAGCTCAAAGGAATGCTTGTTAAAATAAAATTTTGTCAATTAATTTTTTTCAGTGTATTGACATGTGATAAATGAAAATATTTCAAAATTATAACTTTCCGAACGGGACAAGCAGAAGAATGACTAACAAGTAACAAGTTTGGTAAATAATTAATTTTAATGCAATTATTTTGACCACGACTGTAATTTTGAACAAATATTGCGTGTAATATTCTGATGTGTGTTTTTTTTTATCTGTTATCTTTAACGTCAAACAGAATATGCCCTTGTAGTGTTAAATGTTATTCTTTTTCATGTTAATTTAATTAATTTATTTATTAGCGGTTTAAGAAATAGACTTTGAAAAAAACACTTATGACGGTTGTCATTAATAACATATCCTTAGTTCAACATGGATTACAACAACGAATTAAATCAGACTTCATTCATAGTGTCCAGAAAACTAATTTGACTTTGTATTTTTTTTTTTTTAATCTTCATAAGGCTATTGAATTTTGCAAAATTCTAATGTGTTTATTCATCAATACACTTAAATAGGGACCAGATATTTGGAATCACCAATACAGTTTTTACATTAAAAATCTTGAAGCTTTCCAACGTTTTCTTCTATTTTTACAAACTTCAAAAAAGAGCAGATAGCTGTCAATTTATCTCTGTCATTTATATATTTCTTATCTCATTTATGGACCATTTTTTTTTCCAATTTTGGTATATTAGAAGGGTTATATTTACAGGTTGGTCCCGTTTAAAAAAAAACGTTAAAAATTAAAGGGTGTTCCCATACAACATAATTATGTGTTTTTATGTATATTTTTCATAATATGGTTCTCACAGTGGTCCCTTATCAAAAAAAGGTAACAAAGAAAAAAAGTTTCAAATTAAAGGGTGTGCCTATAGTGACGTGAATTTTACGAATATAGGTCATATTTTAATATATTTTATTTTTTTAATTATAATAAATAGACATCTGTAATTTACACTGCGTGAATATTATGACATTTGCTATATAGGGGTGTTCCCCTTGGGACGTGATATGACGTATAAGAACTTAAATTTTAAAATGTAATATTTCTATTTTTAATATAATGGGTATTATTGCATCGACTACACTAAAAGATAATAGACAAATAATTAAAATTTGTAAGGGTGCTCCTTACAAATTATGATTTTGACCTATATCGGCATAACTTTTGAACCGTAACAGGCAGGATTTGGAAATTTACACAGACTATAAATTACTTTATCCCCTATATTATCAAGCAAAAAAATAACAAAATTACCAATTAAAGGGTGTTTTCATAGAGATGTGGTTTATAGGGATATGGTCCTCTTTTTGAGCTGTTCTAGGTAGACACTTGAAAATTACACAGTCTATAAAAAGAGTTTTGATTTAAAGGGTGCCGATTTTATACTTAAGCTGAAAGTTGCGTACACGCTTTATACGCGTTTGTTAAGAAAGTAGAATCAATGTAAATGTATGTGATAAGTTACACAGCATAAAGCGCAGAAAGCATGAACGCTAGAACGCATAGAACGAAAGAAGTTCGTTTACTTTCTACTTTTCTATGCTACGCAAGAGCCATTAAAAAAGTCAGCTGTTTTTGATAGCTAAGGATGGTAAATTATGTATATTTCATTGTCTATGGTATCGATAAATATTGTTGTGTTAATGATTATCTTTAAAGTAAAGTTTAAAAATATATTCTGAAAAAATACGTTAATATTAATAATTTACAACAACTCTTTGATCAACAAAACTAGTGGTTTTGCTATCGATTACTTTTACGTACTGAGTTTCATCCCTAATGTGTTTATATATTTTATAAAGTTTTTAATACAAAAACAAAAACCGTTTAGATAAAAAAAATGTACATTACAGCTGATCGAAACAAAAACTTGGCACATAAAAAGCGTTGCATGTAACTTGACGTTTAAGAAGTTTAGAAAGCGTAAAAAGCGTGTACGCATAGAACGCTTTTTATGGACTTTCAGCTTTAACAAGTGTTCGTTTAAACCGTAGCAAGCAATATTTTGATATCAATATGACAGCTATAACCAGGTTTTGCAACTTATGCTTCCAGATTGTAACCAATTAAATTTTTTGAAGAGCTCATAATCGTCCGACTGTTTTGCAGTCGATTCTTTGCTTGCTAGAATGATATCTTCGCAACAATGAAATCTTTTAAGACTCTTCACATTAAAAAACTGAAGTATTGTCACATTTTTCTTATATCTAATTTAAGGTAGAATTTCATTCCATTTGTCTGCTAAGAGGCTGGCTGTAGTCATCGTTTTAAGCACGTTAACTACAAATCTGGTTGGTGAGGGTTCAACCCCTGTATCAATCAAAAAATTAAAAATGTTTTTTTCTGTTTAATGGTATAAGTTCATATTCAGAATTAACATTGCAGCATGCATGCATCCTTAGTCGGTACTTCTTCATAGCATAGTCACCGACGAAGTAAAATAATTAATAAAATAGCTATATCTTTCTCCTTTCACTACCTGTCTTATCACTCATCTTTCCCTTTCCTAAAGAATGTTACACCGTTACAAAAATATCTAAAAAGGCATTCCTGCCTGAAGTTCTACTTCTCTTTGTCAAAAAAAAAAAATTTCACACTAACATTTCAAACAGGCAACTTAGGTTGTATATATCTCCATATTGAAAATTTCATCAACTTTTTGTGTGTCATTTACTCTCTCTTGGCTTGTTTATTCGGAGATGGGCAGCTTGCATTACCAGTAGAGTTGTGTAGTTCGTGAACGACCTAGTTCCATTGAACTATATGGAGTACTCTTTTTACTGAGCTCCTTTTATAGTTCATCATTATTTATATGAAAACAAATATAAAATTACAACTTGAGTGAAAATATATTCTTTTTAGTTTTAAAGGTTTACAAAAATAAAGTCAGATAAAAGTTCATACTTACATATAGTTAATCTTTAAATTATTTTTCAGTTGCACAATTTTTTATTAGTGTGTGTAAATATGTTTTTAATTTGTGTGAACTTAACAAATCAACTGGATTCGCTCAATTGTTTTCTGCTCACTAGTTGAGCAATTGAACTAAGAACAATTGAACTAAACATGTCAACTGAATTTGGTCATTTGTTTGAGCTCACTAAGTGAGCTTTGAACTAAATAAACAAACTAGTTCGTTCTAATGAGCTGAGTTGAAAAGAGCGCTCATTTTAAGGAGCTGATAAACCCAGCTATAATTACTAGTAAAATTACAGTAAAAGCAAATAAATGTTTACTAATACTGAAATTCAATATTCATTGACAGTAGATTTTAACTGCTTACTGAAAACAAAATCAGTAAATTTTGCTGAAATCTTATTTAATTACCAATAAAAACATTCCGTTTATATGAATGTAACAAACATGTCTTTTACAAGTTAAATAAATAAGATCAATTTAAGAACATTTTTTACCTGCGGTCAATTTCTATTGCCTTTGTAAAACTTATTAAAGATAGACTTTTAATGGTTACTGAAAAAATTACAGCACTGGTAATGCAATTTAATTTCAAAAGTCATTAAAAGGTCAATGCTAACGAAAATTAATTATAGTAACAGCAAATATTTACTCATTGCTCCGCTTTTTTTTTAGTAAGCGGCCAAAATTAAATGTTAATGCAAACATAATTTCATTGTCAGCATAAATTTACTGGTTACTGCAATTTGTAATGCATTTAAAATATATAATGCATTTAGAATATAACGAACTATTTTTTTTTTTAATTTTTAATTTCACCTAATTAAAATTACAAAAATAATTAAAAAATACATAAATAATTAAAAAGATATATTTCATTAATGCTTTCAAAACTAATAAATAAATTTGTTATCTTTAAAATCATTCTGGTATTCTAGAAGTGGTAGAACCTTTGAACTTTTTATATCCACAAATTTTCACAGAACAACAAATTTTATTAAATTCCAACTCAAATCCTTAAACAGGTGATTTAAAGAGTTGTTTGTTTATTTAAATATTTATTTTAAAAATTTTGCAACTGCGAAATTTGAGTAATTAGCAAGTTAATGTTATAAATACAAATTGTTTGTAGGTTTATCTAAATTAAATTTTATTTCACTTTTATTTAGAGAGCAAAAAAAATTAACAACTAAATTATCAAATATAAACTTGTTCATACGCACGTACTTACATAAATTTACGTAGATATTTTAATAAAAATATCTCATAACTTGCGCAAGTACTTATTTAAATAAAACTTTGTAAAATGGAAAGTTTTGTTTTTAGTGAATTTGGGTCATTTTAAAGCAAAATCTAAGAGCAAATTAGAGCATTAAATGTTGTTAAAAATTTTCTAAGAATCACTGTCTTTTATAATTGTTCTCCTAAGATATGAAACTATTTCATTTTTTTTATACGGCTTGGAAAAGAGATAAAGTTATAAAAAAATAGTAGTTAAGATTAGAAGCTTATCTTCAATATTATAAACAATTTTTTTAATTAAAAGGACTATGAAATATTTTGTAGTATTTTGTCATGATAAGCACATTGTACGAACAACATACTACCCGCTATAAACTCTTAAATGAATTTAGAATAAATACAAATAAAATGCTAACGTACGTAGACTTTAACAATTCTTGGCGTTATTATACCCTTCACCACAAAAAGTGGAGAAAGGGTTTGTTTAAGTTTGTCATTCCGTGTATAATTTCTACAATATCCATTTCCGACCCCATAGGGTATGTATATATATTCTGATTTCTTATGCATAGCGATGTCGATTGAACGTTGTCCGTCTCGCCGTTTGTGTTAGTGTTGAAATGCCTCGGCAAACTTAATTTAAAAAAAATATGTTAATCGATTAGATATTGTGTCGAAAAAGGTGCTATTGGAATCAACATGATTGGTCTATGTCCTTCGAGGCGGCAGGCAAAACACCACGCCTACCTCTAATTTGTTTATGTCATTTGGAACAATAAAGTAACTCCAATAAAAAAAAATAAAAAATTAATATATTGGGCTATAGACAATTAAAAATAAGAAAAAAAACATCAAGTGAAAACATTGGCGCTCGCCCATATTTTTCGAGTTACGGGGCCCTGAAATTTTCAAATTTTTTGAAAAATCAATATGGGTATCATTTTAAAGCCTTTGAAGAGAGTTTTAAGGATATACTAAACTTTTTACAAATGCTTAACCCATTAAGAGCCGATGTTTTTTTATGTAAAATGATATATATGCAGTACTAACTTTTTTTAATTTTTTTTTATTCTCTGTCACCCCAATATTAGCTTTTTTTGATTGGAGTTACTTCACTAAACTAATTTTGCATAGATGGTGAAGGGTATATAAGATTCGGCATAGCCGAATATACCACTCTTACTCGTTTTAATTCTTTTAAAAACAATTATTTAAATAAGTTTAAAAAAAATTTTAATATTTGTAATGGAACCCATAAAGAGACTTTAGAACATATAAAAAAAAGCTTCAGAAAAAAAATTATGTATCAGCGTACAAAGGCTTAAACTGGCAAATTAATGGAAAATAAATTGATTTTTTTTATTTTTTTACTTTCTTCTAAAAGTTTTTTGTTGAACCTAAAATAAAGAGACCGTGATAAAATCAAATTTTTAGTGTTTTGGGGTCTGGATAAAATTTTTTCAAATAGCATATGATGAAGAAAAAAAACTTGCCAAAAAATCTTTAAACAAAAAAATTTATTTTCTTTATATAAACCGATCAATGTATCAACATTTTTTGGGATCAATCTCTTGGATATCTCCGAAGTGTAGTTTTGCCAGGCAAAGAATATGTTGAAATCAGTTTTCGTGTCTAATATGAAACCTTTTAGTGAACAACAACAACAACAAGTAATAAATGACACAAATAAAATTTTAAGTATTAAAAACATTCAACCATTTTATTTTATATATTTTTTGTTTTAAATTATTGCTTAAAATATATGTGTGTGTTTCCTGCCACTTTTTCAAATATAGTCTTGTTTTGTAGGATTAACTATATTTATATTCAGGGAGCAAATTACAGCTTTACAGATATGGATCGAATTTCAATAGAATTTAAATGTAAATTTCGATAGATATCCAATGCCGTAATTTGCCCTCAGATTCCAAAAGTATTCAAAAGCAAAATAATTTGCAATTGGAGTGGCTCCGCCTACTTTTGTAATCCTTATTAAGATAATAAATAAATTAATTTATATATTTAGCTTTAACAGAATTGGTTTAATAGAAATATTTTTAAACTTAACTACTTTTAAAATTTTTTCATTTTGTATGGGCATGGTTTCGCCCACTTTTGCAATCGTAATCTGAAATTGTCAAAATAATTCAATGTGTATAAAAAAATTTCAATAGAATCGTATAAAGAATAATAACTTAACAACCTATTTATAGTTAATGGGTGTGTTCCGCCCACTTTTCTAAACAAAATCTTAAAGTATTGAACTGAGTAAATGTGCCTGTCATATTTAAATAGAATTACTTGAAAGGAAGTACTTAAAAAGTTATTCAGGTGCAATGGGTGTGGCTCCGCCCACTTTACTGGTTATAATCTTACATTACCCAGCGTTTTAATACATATGAGTGTAATATTTCAGATCAATAGGAAATTTTTTTTCAAAATTTTATTAAATAATTCGAACGCAAGAAACTAAATAAACGCTTCTGAAAGAAATTTCGAGATCTAATGAGTGAAGTTATGATACGGAAACCTTTAGAGCAGATTACTGGCCAGGTGGGTGATAAACGTATTTTAAACATAATTTTTGGAACGAACGATATATATCAAATACATTGTTGCTTAACAAAGCTACCAGTGCTGGACAGTATAAACTGTTTCCAACCCCCCAGCCTTTGGTAGCTAGCTAATGGGGCAGGTTGAATACATTGGACTTTGGATCTAGTTTGATAATCATCCCTGTTAAGATCACCGTTAACTTGTCAACAAAATAAGTATTGCGGGTCAGATTAAGTAAAAAAAAAAAAATTAATAATTTAGCAGGCGTCAAGAAAGAGATGGCAAATAATGTGCCATAACAATGAAAAATATTTAAATAATTATTTTTTCATTAAGAAAAATAAATCTGCAGAAAAATGCTGCAATAAAATAATTTACTTTTATTTCTCACTTACTCAGACATTATAATTTGAATTTTATTCCACACATACATATTCCAGATATTAAAATTATATATTTTATTTAAGATCACACTTTACGACTGGTGTCTGAGTTAGAGATTAAGATAAGAAAATTTGATAAAAATTTTTACTCGTGTTCATAATAAAATGGGATTTTTATTTACCTTTATACTCCCTAAATAAATTTTTAAATAAAAAATCTATTTTTAAAACATCAATTTATTTTAATGTTTTACTGGATTTTTATAACAACGAATGTAGTGAATTTTAATCATTACATTTTTATCACAATTTATTTAAAAAATCATAGTTGTTTTATATCTTTATGATCTTTTATTGTCACAACGGAATAATACTTAGTTTCAACTTTTAAGGCTCTTTCACTTTTAGGATTGTGAAATTTTTTTTAAAATCAAATCTCCCAATTGAAAGTTTTTATCCCCAAAAATCCCCAGAAAGTATTTTATTTCACATACGAACTGTTCAGCTAAAAATCTTCCCTGTAATGCGTACTGTAAGTCACTGGCCAATCGACCACAAAGAGATGCGCTCTTGATGCAGAGCGCATTGCGTGTACGAATTACGGGTTTCAGGAACAAGTTCTTTAATTTCATTAGAGCACAATCCATTGTAGTAACGATAAAACAGTAAAACACACCCCACAAAGTGTCGATGCTCAAGTGAATCAATAGAGCTGGATACCCTACTGTCACCAATAAGCTTCTTCGCCTTCTCCTGCACGCAGTCGAGTAACTCCAAAATAGTCTTTTGGACACCGGCCCATGCATGAGTGTTGCATTCCATTTTCGATCTGATAAAGGTGACATAGATAGCGAGAAGATCAGATGGAGTGAAGTATTTCTTACACCGTTTCAGAAAACCAAGGCACTTAAATGCTTCTTTTGCGACCTGTAAAATATGCTTGTTCCAACAGAAATATGTGATTTAGATTAACGTCTGTACCTGGCTCGAAGCCCTAAACAGACGGTGGTCCAACCATGAATCTACCCCTCACTATAGTGTCGAAGCCTACCCATAAAACTCCTCTGTTGAGAGTGCAACAGTACACTTCCATCTATTCCACACCAGATCTGCAGATATAGACTTTTATTTAACCACAGCCACCACGTGTAAACGAAGGGACCTCACCAATAATCGGCTACAGAGAGGGGCGGCTCTGTGTATGGGCTAACGGCTCCCGTGGTGCCAGTTTATTAAAGAACACTGGTGCATCTTTCGACAGTACCCCACAGTATATCGATTCGGTGGCTGCCCAACCGGGGGACTGGTTTCCCCTATACTTCGAAGATACTTGTGTCAAACCCTATGTTACCTTAGCCAGACTTGAAGTATCCGCGAGGGGATGATTGTTCCAACAAACATTACCTTGAATCTTCATGCCAAGAACATCGAGAGCTTCTGATTCCTTAATATCTATATTACCTATAATTACAGATGAGGTAGCATATTTAGCCATACGAGTATTGAACCTTGTTTACAAGGCACCATTCGAAGATTGCCAAAATATCGCTTTTCAAATATCGCAATTTCCGGAAGACTTGGCCTATTGCGAAATTAATATGAGTGGCATATGCTTCTGTCATATCCAAAAGAATAGCGAGAGTTGTAAGTCCGACGAAGAAGGTTGTTAAGAAAAATAAGAAATAGGGTAGGAGAAAGGAAAAGAAAATAAGATTTGATAGGAATCAAAACCAAATTACAATAATGTTAAAATTCAAATCCCCAAAAAATCCCCAAAGCGTATAAATTTTCTCCAGAAAAAAATCCCCACACGGAATTTTTATCCCTGTTTTGCTTTAAAAAATTCCCTAATATGGCAACACTGTTATTAGTCTCCAAGCTTATATTTTTTAAAAGTACTGCTATAAACACAATCATGTCCACCGACCATCGACTACAAGATGTCAAAAATAGAATACATGCGTGCTTATGAGAATAATTCTTTTAGCCGCTACACGACTACCGACTACCCGGCTACTTTTGTAGCCCGTAGCCAAGTTAGGCTAAGTTCTATTTTTCTTGGCTACAAAAAACAGATTAGTGCTGCCAATACAATAAATGCATGAAATGGTGGTTTTAAAAACGCAATACATTATATATCGCTATTAAAAACGCGAAATACTTTTATAGTGGCACCATTGAAAAATAATAATCATCTGTTTATTTGTTTACATTTTTCATTTACTTTTTATTTGGCGCATTTTTCATTTACTTTTTCTTTGTCTAATTTTCTATTTAGTTCTTTTTTCATCAATTTCTAAATTGTTTCGTTTATATTTATTTTTTGGGTTTTTTATTGAAATTGGTAAGTATATAAGTCATTTTTACTGTTTATACATATGTATTTATTATATTGTTTAATGTAAATGTTTAGTTCAATTTACATGCAAATATTGACGTGGACACTTCATACACTGAAGTCGTTGTTAGCAATAGTACTGAAAAAGTTAATTAAATTTTCTTGAGACATCTGAAATTTTTTTCACACAAATTCACTTAAAAAAATAAAGTTTGTTTTGGTTAACTTTAATACATATGTCAAAACAGATGTTTATTTTTTGTAGTTAGTGGTCGGTAGTCGTTTAAAGAATTAAGTAGCTGGCGACTTGGCTATTTTTGTAGCAAGCTACTTTTGTAGTCCGTAGTCGATGGTCGGTAGCCTTTGTCTGTCTTTGTCTCTGTCGTTTTCTCATTATCCAGCTCATTTGTACAAAGTTTGCAAACATTTGCTATTTTCTCCATTTGTCTTTAAAAAAATACAAGAAGTTTATATTATATGAATGTCAGGTACCACACCATGGTGAAGATCTGAATGAACTGTAATATGAGTTATTGCATGTTATTGACTACAGATTTTTTTCGTTAAGGCCAGGATACACTATCATACTCAGTCGTACGATCTGTCAAAAATTTCATGTATGCTCAAAAAGTATGATAGTGTGGATTAAAAGTGTATCTGTGTGACATACTTTTTGACAGATCTGTACGATTTTATAATCTTTTGAAATAATTCATAACATATTTTTCTCCATGCGATCAGGGTTGATTTTTTTAAGATGATGAGAAAAAAAAACCAACTAAATATTAAAACCATATGTTTTTGCTTTTTTTTTGTATGATAGTGTTGCACCGATGATGCCATATTGAAACGATTTTTAAAGTAGGACAGAATTCTAACAAATTTTTGTGTGATTAAATCGTACGATTGTGTATGATAGTGAATCCTGGCCTTTAAGACGTAGAAACTCTTCAAAAATAAGCTATAATTTCGTTAGCTGCTTTTACTTACCGATTAGACAGCTCTGGAAAGTTGATTTCAATCATGACCACTTAATGCTAATTTTAATTAGAAAAAATTTATAGAGCAATGCAATTAGCTCGTCCCATTACCCTGTTGGATTACTACAACTCTCCGACTGCTAAATATATGTACCTTGAATCTTATAGATAATATTATTTCTTCAAATGCAGATAACCATAAGCTTTGCTGCCTGAGTGTTCTGAGATTCACATTGCGTTTCTGAAGGTTTGATAGCTCAAAACTCATTTAATTTTTTTTTATTTGTATTTGAAAAAATTACCAAGAAATAAAATGTTCCTAAATCAAAAACTGTCTGCTTGTAAATTATTCTTAATTAATATTGCAGATACTTATTTAGTCAATAAACAGTGACAACTTCTCGTTGTCATTTCTTTTATTTTATAAACAACTTTTTTATTTTATTATTTTGAATTTTTCATTGTTTTTTCTCTTCATAGAAAACAAAACCCTGGAAGACAAAGAACTTCAACTGTTAAATCAATAACTTCTACACAAAGAACTACAAAATGTTCTGCATTTTTAATTACAAGGTTCTCCAATTGCGACTGCTACATTTTAACAGTTAATGGTGTTTATGTTATTTCATCTACTGTTAATGTTCATATTTTAACATTAAATATTAATAAAATAAAAATGGCAAACAAAAGAGTCGAACAGTAAGTGCACAATGTGGCATTTAGCACA
This sequence comes from Gymnosoma rotundatum, assembly GCA_916610165.2. Classification (NCBI taxonomy): domain Eukaryota; kingdom Metazoa; phylum Arthropoda; class Insecta; order Diptera; family Tachinidae; genus Gymnosoma; species Gymnosoma rotundatum. The sequence goes on along the minus strand of OU744336.1, from coordinate 171,153,018 downwards.
TAATGGAAGTAATTATGTATGTATGTATGTATGTAACTTCTATTTATGTATGTAGCTTCTAAGCGGTTTATTTCATTAAAACTGCTCACAACTAAAGAAAAAATATTTTTTCAAGTTTTAAAGCATTTGAATTAAAATAAGGTGGCATGGACATAACGTCCAAGAAAGTGATATAATGTCCATTAACTTAGAGTCATACCGTCCACGGATATTTTAGGTACATTTCATGGTATTCTATGTAAGAAAGATGCAACGTTATTATTAATTGTATATACCATAGAAAAGAAAATATTTGCGACCGACTAAAGGATATCCTTAGTATACGAAGCAGTTGTTGTTTAAGGTGCGGACATTATGACACTATATCTATACTAAAAATGCCACAATGTTCATGGACATTATGACGTTTTCCAAACCGACATAAAGTCGGACATTAAGTCCTTGGACACTATGACATGCCATCTAAATTAATAATAAAATAATAAAACATTTAATATTTGTGAAATTTAAAAAATTTTTATTTAAGACAATTATTTAAGGTTCCCAGATTTTTTTGAATGGTATCCCCAATTAGATAAATTTTATCCCCACAATTTCCCAAAAAACAATTTCGTCTATCCCCAAAAATCCCCACTACTAAGAACATCTTTTATTATTAAATACAATTTATCTACTTAAGTTGATTAACAAAATCGAAAAGTTCTAAATCAAAATTTTTCATTTCTAATTGTCTAAAGCAATTTTTGGTACAAGTTTTTGAAACATTTCTGAAACATTTCAGAAAACGGAACAAAAGTGTCAAATTGTATTATTTAATAAAATTGTATTAATTCTCAATAAAAATTCCAGCACCTCGAATTGCATTTTATTTCTTATTTTGATTTAATTGAGTTCTTTGTTCATATTTGCGGAGAGACTTACATGTCATAATTATTAACAATGGTACGTAGCAAAAAAAATTAAATTTATTTATAAATAAATAAAATTACAATAAGCAAAAACGGAATTTAGAAAAAATCCCAGAAAAACTCTTTAAATCCTCAAAACGCAAAATGTATCCTTAAAGAAATCCTCAATCCCCAAACTGAAATCTTCATCCCCATTTTTGAAAATAAAATCCCCTGACAACCCTTAGTTAAAGATAAAGGCTGATTATAGAGATTTTCAGAATTGTTTAAAAAAAATCAAAAGTTATACATGCATGTATGTATGTGTGTATTTAAAGCCGATTTTCTCTTTTTATAATAAAAACGTCTATTCTTTTCTGATGGTTCAAAATTGACTATTAAAAATAAATATCTTTTGAAACTATCACAGAGCTAAAACCCAGATTATTGTGGTCTAGAAAGCTGAGTGGGTTAAAGATGCATAATTGCTAAAAAAAAACGACATCAAGCTGCTCAAGTTTGTAAAATCGAATGTTTTATAAGAGCTGGAGGGAGCAATAGGGAACAAATTAATTGCTACAAACGAATAAAATAAAATCGTCTAAAAAAGAGTTAAAATATTTTTAGTGAAATTTTTTTACAAAACACTTTTGTTTTGATGACGTAAATTTTAGATCCCAAAAAAGGTTTACAAATTTGTAAAAACATGAATTTTCTGAAATATGTTTAAAAAATTTTCATTAGTATTTCATTTTCATCGAATATAACTTTAGAAAGCTGCGCTTGGAGCATAGAGATGCACAGAGTTGCATTTAAGCTCTTAAACGAGGTTTTCATTTTTTTAATCCCATTTTGGGATTAAAGAGAATGGACTAATTTTTAATAAAATTTTTTGGCACTACAAGAATAAATTTTTTTTTTAAATTTTATAACATAATAATTTTATTACATTGCACAACAAAAAATGAATTTAAAGTGCAGCATTTAAAAATTGCAACCTAAGTTTATTTTATTCAAATTAAACATAGTCTGCAAGATCATGCAAGTTCGCTTGACTTGATATAAATAAATAAAATATTTGTCTAATTTTTTTTTTTATAAAATTAGGAGTTTAGCTGTGAATATTATAAAAATATTTGTCGCCATTTTCTTTGTGGAATTCGACTAGAAAAAAATTGTTCTAAACTAAAATTATCAAAATCTGCTCAAGAAAAAAGGAATTTGTAGCCGTTTAAAATTTTTAAATACTCGAGGTATCTTACTATCAAGCAACAAGGTACGGCCTGCATCTCTTCAATAAAAAAAATTACACTGACGTTAAAAACTTCTGATTAATTTCAATTTTATTATCAAAATCGCCCACTGTGCCATAAGGTCACTGATCCGTCTCAAACTTTGTTCTTAACAGTCAGGCATAAATTGCATATGAGCCGCAAAGAACATTTTTAAAATATACTCTTCCCTACAAACAACTCCTAAATATAATGTCAATGTCCTGTTTTAACTTTAAAGCCCTTTACATACATTAAGAGGTGATTTAATTTTTTTTAACTTGCCTTTTATAAATATACATATATTTTAGTTATATTTCAAGTAATAAAATTTTAAACATTTTAATTAAAATCTTCTACGCACTGATTTCTTTTAATTTACCACATCTTTAACATACATTTTCATCAAGCTTTTGTTTCTTTAATTTATATATTTTAATATCTTTCCTTTGTTACATTTGTTTTTATTTTATTTTGTTTTAATTATAAATTTATATTTAATTTATTTCAGCATCAGTTATTTGTTTGTTTTTTATTTTATTTTTTGGTCAACTCGAAAAATAAAAATGAAAACTCTTCACCCGAGTAATGCGAAATATTTACTGATTCAAAAATATTTTCCACTTGAAATATAAACATAAATTCATCGTGGGAATAGATGAGCCTGTCGCCCTCCCTTCAAAGCATAACAAAGAAAATTCACTGATTTTGTTGCTGTTTTTGAGTTTTTCGACAAATTTCTTTTGTGAAAATTCCCTACGAAAAACAGAAGGAAACAAAACAAAAAACAATACACACGTTAGAGCAAAAAACAATCAGCTGTATATTGCTTCGGTTTTTCAATAATCTCTCTCGAGTAATGAATTGGGGCAACAACAAAATATATCTCACGTTTTTAATTTATATCAACAACAAAATCAGCCATTACAAAAAATTTAAAAATATTGCCATTTTATTATAAATAAACTAAAGTGACGTCATAATGTATGACGACTGAGAGATGATGTTGATGTAGTTGTGTTAATTTTCTGGTTCCTTTATTTTTCATTTTTGTGCATTTTTTCTAGTGATGCCATCATAACTGCAAAGTAACAAAAACAATGACGCCTATAAATATGCTTCGTATTTAGTGAATGAATGAACCACCGAATAAATAAAAGATTAGTGAGGTAATTTATAAAGAGAGAAATAAAAAAAGGAATTTTTGTGAAATCTAAAATATTTTCCTTCATTCTCTTTACAAGTGAGTGATTGTCTACAATTGTGCAATTTATGTTTTTTTAATTCAATTAGGACTAAAACCATTTGAATATTTATAAATATGAAAGCAATCCCAATTTATAAACCAAGAAATTGATGAGAAAAACTAATACATATATACACAACTTTGAACTAACTTATTTAAAATTGAATATTGAACGGAGTTTCCGTTTTAGCGCTCTTCTTACTACATTTATGGCAATGAACCTTTTTAGTTGACTGTCAGGGCTGTCACAGAATCCACTTTTGTTTTGCCATAAAATGCAATGTTTAATGTTCGAAGTCAAATTATCGTCGGTTTTAGGTGTCACAGAAACTAATGTTATCGTTTTTTATTGGAAATAAACGAATCAGTTTTCAGTTGTGCATCTTGGATTTTTATTTTTATTTATATTTTATAAAAATAAATATTCACCCCTATCGTGAACAAAATGTAAAATATTTGTTCCCATGAAATTTTCATTCCCCACGAAGATAAAATTTCTATCGTACTGAATACAAAATAGAAAGAAGAAAATATAGAAAATAGGGAAAAAATGTTAATGATTGGTGCTATTGTGTTGTTGCAAGAGGAGGAGATACTACAATAGAGAACAATTTTATTTTAAGAACGTGACGTGGAAAACGCTTAAAAGCCCTTAAAGTTTCTCTAGAGACAAAAAATCCAATCAATGGACCCAAGTGGGCTGTGGCAACATGTCTGCCTGCCTAACCTTCCCTAGACATTGTTACTGACCCATTTCAATAAAATAAATTTTTTTATCTGATCATTTGAAAAATATTTTTAATAAAAAATCTTCATACATTTATAACCAATAGAAAGATCTCTTAGTTTTGCATCTTGACGAGCATAATGTCAGTCTGCACTGCAGTAACTGATGTTGAATTAAAAAAATGTGTTAGTGATGTAAATATTCTAATTAAAACATATAAAAACTTGCATAATGTATGCAGTTCCCCAGCAAAATTTAAGTGAACAAATTTAGGGAAAAGGGAAAAAATGTCGAGCGAAAAAATCAATCCCGATAAGGGAAATTTTTGTTAAAGTGAAAAATTGTTCACGTGAATTATTAACAATTGCAATTTAGGAAAAAGGGAAAAAATTTCGAATGAAAATATATTCATGATAGGGGTGATTTATTAATTTATTACTAATTAGAGAACAACATTATAATAGCTCCCAGAGCTTGTGGGAAAATACCCTGATATAGGCCAGAGGCTTTATAAAACGGAATAAGGCCAACTGTAGATTTACTCTGTCTAAAGTTTGCTGTCCTACGCAAAATGAGGTATAAACGAGGTATAAATGAGGTATAAACGCTTGGTTAAAGTATAAATACTCGTTACAACTAGGCTTTATAATCTTTATTTTACTTATTTATTTATTTCTTTTTTGGTGTTTTTTATTATTGGAGAAAAAGTTAGTGGCAACGCTGTTTGCTTCAAACATCACATGTATACGAGGGCTGCTATATATATTTCTGGCCTGGCAACACTGAGTGCTGCCAAGTGCAATCTGACATTTCCATTGGAAAGTTTGTCATTTTTAAGCATAATCGTACTCAAAACGTTTTGACATACGACCATAATTTGTGTTGTTTACAGTAACTTAAAAAAATTAATACAGAAAAAAATGGAATTAACTCGTAAACATTTTCGTGCCATCATTTTTCACAACTTTCGACGTGGCGATGAAGCACCATCCTATAGCACTGTGAAAAAATGGTATAATGAATTTAATCGTGGCCGAAGCTCGCTCAAAGACGAATTCCGTGAAGGTCGTCCAAAAACGGCTGTTGTGCCAGAGAACATTGATGCCGTGCGTGAACTCATAATGCAAGATCGACATGCGACATAACGAGCGATAGAGACATCCTTGGACATTTCTTCCACCAGCATACATTCGATACTGCATGAACACCTGGCCGTAAAAAAGGTTTGTTCTCGTTGGATCCCGCACAATTTGAAAGTCGCTCAAAAAAAGGCTCGTGTCGATTGGTGCAAAGAAATGTTGCAAAAATACGATTGCGGTGCTTCAAAAGACGTTTATAAGATCGTCACAGGTGACGAATCATGGATCTATGCGTATGAGCCCGAAACGAAACAAGAATCGACCGTGTGGGCCTTCAAAGACGAGCAAAATCCAACGAAAGTTCTTCGTGAAAGAAGCACTTCGAAGCAAATGGTCGCCTGTTTCTTCGGCAAAACTGGTCATGTGGCGACTGTTCCGCTTGAGCAACGTAGGACGGTCACTTCTGAGTGGTACACTACTATTTGTTTGCCTGAAGTCATCGGAGAAATTCGAAAAACCAACAAGAGAAGACGAATCATTGTTCACCATGACTATGCGAGCTCTCACACATCGGCTCAAACCAGAGCGTTTTTGACCGGCCAAAACGTCGAATTAATGGGTCATCCGCCGTACAGCCCTAACTTGGCACCTAATGACTTCTTCTTGTTTCCGCACATCAAGAAAAAAATGCGTGGTCAACGATTTTCGTCGCCAGAAGAAGCTGTTGAAGTGTTCAAAAACCATGTTTTAGAGGTGTCTCAATCGGAGTGGAAAAAGTGCTTCGACAACTGGTTTGAGCGCGTGCAAAAGTGTATAAATCATGCTGGAGAATACTTTGAAAAACAATAAAACCCTTTTTGATTATGAATATTCGCATTTTCACTATTAGGCCAGAAATATATAGAGCAGCCCTCGTACTAAAGTTGCGGTCATTTTTTTTCTGCAATTATAAATGAGAAAAAAAAAAATTTTCTACGAAATGACCAGAAGTCCGGTCAACAAAGAAAAGGCCGGCATATTTTGTATTTTCTTATATATTAATTTTGTTTGAAATTGTTTACTTGACAGCATATAAATTCGGCTGAATTTGTATTAAAGTTCTCTTAGATGAATGCTCTTATAGACTCTTTTTTTTCTTCAAAGGTCAATGTTTTCTCTTAACGTATTATTACTTTTCTGTGTGTAGACAATATGCGCAGAAACTACAAAAAAAACATGTTGTATATACATAAGATAAAGACTTTTCTTACAAAGACAGATAAATTTTAATAGTTTACTGAAATTTTATAAAAATTTTGGCTAAAGGTTTCCTGATGAGCTGGCATAAGCAACCGGCGAAATATAGATATATGTATATAGTATAGATACCTGTTTTTCCAACCAACAAATAAATTGCATCTTTATTAGAAAATGTCATGGAATATTAGCATAATATAATAAATAGTAAAATAAAATTACGATATGTTTGTTTTTAATATTTTAAAGTTTTTGAAATAATTTATTGTTTGAACTATTAAGACTTATAACCAAAGTATATCTATATCAAGTACATGCAGGTCTACAACAAATGCAACATTAAAACAACAAAAGGAATTTTGTTTGTGTGAAATCATGTTTTATGTCAAAAACAGCTCAGAGATGGCAAAGTGGGTAACATTTTATCATTTTTCTAAGTAAAAAATTAATATGAATTTTACTTAATTATTATAAAAAAAAATAACAGAATCACCATTTAATGACTATATCAATATAAATTTAAACAAGAATTCAATAAAAGTATGTTTAAGGCCACTTGAGCTGGAAAAGTGTATTTGTAGATTTCGTTTACCACGCCTAATAAAACATAATAGAAATTAAAAGAAAAACGTAAAAAACAAGCCAATTGTATAGCAAAATAAAAGTTATAAAAAATTCAAACAAATTTTGACACAAAAAATGATAAACACGCACACAAATAAAACTATGACAGCTGCCAGAGCATGTACTTGTTATAGTTACACTTTGCTTGTAATCAAATGAATAAGTACTCACGGTAGATAGATGTAAAGAATGCTACTGACGGGTGTACCGATCCGAAAAAAAAAGAAATGCTTCATTACATACTGCTAATGTTTAATTCTGTCTGTTTTCTTTAAAAATGAACACAAAAATTTGTATATCAAAATTAAAATTTTACAATTTACGCGGGTGTATCCATCTTGTATATATTGTGTTTATTCCAATTGTTTATTAAGCGACCAAAATTGATTTCCCTGATTCAGTGAAGAGACCATTTTGTTCGTAAATGATACGCAAGACCAGTCTTAAAATTGCGCTCTATTATAAATATACAGGAAAGTTAACTCATTTTATTGGGATGAACTTAAACGATTACAGACAACAAAATTGTATATTTGTTTTTATTATTTTACAAAATTTTAGAACATTTACTACTTACTCCCTCCTATTGGAAAACCAGCTAAATATTAAATAATTTTTTGTGTTATTTTCATAGTTATTATTTGTTGCCTTAGCACTAACACACATCCATACATTTACATATATTTTTAAGTATGTACATTTCAAAGTATTTTTTGTTTAACTATAACCGGCGTCTGTTTGGTGAATGTCCTTATTCCTTGAAAAATAAAAATGGCATTATATTTATTAACGATTATTATTATAAAACACATAAATGCATATGTGTATGCATAATCATATGAGGACGTTCAGTGGCTCAGTAATGATGTATTTTAAAAATTATTAATTTAAAAAAACATTCTTCTGTTTTCTTTTTAAAACAATAAAATAAGTTAAATTACATCTAGTAAATCATAAAAAATGAGAATGACAAGAATAGTTATTCTATTTTTTTTATATAACTGTTTTCGTTAAGTTACTGTTGTATCTCAAAATAAACAAATCTAACTTAATACTTCCTTTTTTATTGTAAAGGGTGACCAGATACAGTCAAATCATAATTACAGCGATATGCGCAGTACATACAAAATGTGTGAAGCAAACATAAAAGCACGGCGTGGCGTCAGCGCTTAGTGCGTTAGAAAATGAAGTTGGCTGCTCCTTTGTTTATTTTGTGTTGTTATTATTGAAAAGTAATGACAAATTACCGGTTTTACCTCTTTTTTATTTCTACATAGTGGGCTCTATAGCGCAAATAATTTAACATTACTGTTCAAGACACAGAGTTGACGCTCTTATTTAGACATGTAATTTTAGCGTAATAAAAAACACAGGAATATTACATTAAATAAATTAAACTTTAATTAGCTTTTGTATAGAGTGGATAAAGAAAAGTAAGACCAAAGTTGATTATTGTTGTTTTGCTTGAACTTTGATTTTTGTCTTTACTTTATTGTTTAGACAAAAATCTTTAGTTCATTTAAAATATTTGTGAGAAGTTTCCTGACGAGCTATGTGAGCGGTAGCGAAATGGCCATACATAATAATAATATAATTTAATTTAATTTAAAATTTTTACAGTTTTTTATATGTTACAATTAAGCAGCTGTTAAATTTACCAATAACATGTAATTGTCAATTTCACCGATGACATATAGCTGTCAAATTATTTGGTAAGGCTTTCCAATTTATTAGACATTGATTCAGTTACGTTTAGCGAACGAGTAATTAAAATTCTGTCATGTGTTCGATCGTCATCATATCTTCAGTGTGCAAGCAATTTGTCGTATCGACAAGCTCATGGCTCCAATTCGAGTAGCTTTTGTCGGAATAGACGCATATATTTGACCGATTCATAAAAAAGGGAAAGCCGTCTTGTAGCATTTCCAGCAAAGCCAAAGCGACTATTTAAATGATGTGATATTTCCTACGTTATGAAATGAATTCAGTTTCAATATTAAAATCTTACACTGTCTTGCTGATACCTCATATCATATCTTTAAACTTTAAATGCAAGAAACTTAAAATTATATGACCTCTTCAAAAGCTAAAAATGAGCTTAAATATTAAAGGATGTAATTTTCTCACATATACTTGACCTTTGAAATTTAGGTGTGTCCCCAGAGAGACGCAATTTTAACGCATATGACCTCAGCGTTTAAACCGTTATAGACAGACACTTGAAATTTACACAGAGTATGGGACACTATGTGCGCTATGACAATTATACAAATATAATTTTAAAATTATTAGAAAAGTGTTCCATAAAAAACATAACTGGCCGTTTCTTTAAATTAACGCAGGCAGACCATTGATAATTGTGCAGAGTATATAGATATATCGCTCCTTTATTGCAACATAGACATATCTCAAAAAATTAAAAATTTGTAGTTACTTAAGCAAAACTGCTCTTTTAGACCTTCTGTACATGTTGAAAAAAAAATCAGTTTTATATCCCAAGCTGAACCGAAGTTATAGCAATTGCAATTGCGGCAATTAGATCATAGGACTTATGTCTTGAAAACTTAAATCGCATTTTGCCAAGTTCAAGTTCTTTTGAGATATGACTATGTTGCAATAAAGGAGCGATATGTCCCCTAGAATGAAAAGTTAAACAGTTAAATTAAAAAATAAAGGCTGTCCGCATTGCGACGAATTTTTACGTATGTTGCCTTAACTATTCAACTGTATGGGGTGGTCCATACATGAAACGAAGCCCTCCGTGTGTGAGTCTAACTCGCATTTGGAGGATTGAATTAATTTTTTCTAGACAGTGTTTTTATAATACATGAAGTTTAGGTTTAAAATTTCACAAGCAAAAATAATTGTGCTCTATTTGTATTTGTTTTTAATAAATATTGGCACTACACATAAATAGTTGTAATTAAAACATGATTCTCTTTATAAACTTAATAATATGAATATTTAAATATCAAAACCAAATAAAAAATATAAATCATATGCATACATATATACACATGGCGAAATAATACAGGTGAACGCACGGGCGAAAAAGCCCATCAGCTGTATACATTACAGTTGTCAAAAAAATTTGTCAAAAATAAATATTTTGTTAATTTGTTTTTAATTTAATTTTTTTGATTGCTAATAGAAAACAAACAATTGAAATTCCTAGAGAAAACTACCAAAACATGGAACCGTATTTGCAGTTCCTGATGTATTTAGTCAAAATATGTGTAAAAGATAATAAATAAAATTATTGTTAACACATTTATAATTTCTTGTTTTTTTTTTTTGTGGAAGATTATGTTAGTCTTCAAATGGTCAACGTGCCAGAATGGAACGATGCATGTGATTTGGGCAAACTAGTGGTACAAAAGAATTTTGGACACTTTTCCTGTATTTTTATTTTTATGTAACTTAATTTTTATAATATTTTATTCTAAAAATTACAACCACTTTTTTTCATCAAATATATTTTTTTATTTTGTTTGTTTTTTACAATATTTTTTTGACAATATACATAATTTTGTAGCAACAAATTGCCTGTTGTTTTTTGTGTTGTTGGATTGTTGTAGCCGTGCGGTCACCTGTATTAATTCGCCTTGATATATACATATGAACTTTATGTACGTTAAAATGATAGAAAATAAAAACAAACTAATAATATCACATAAACTGTCAAGTTTTTTTTTAATGCATAAGCATTATTGAGATTTTGATTATTTTTTACTTAAGAACACCCGGCAGTATAACTTAAAAATAGGGAGTCTTTGAAACTATAAATTAACTTGAGATTAAAAGAAAATTATATGACTTAAAAAAAAACTTTCAAATTGCAAAAAATAACACGAACAAACAAAATATTTGATGAATCATTAAGGGCTAGTTTTATACTTCCAAGTTAAGCCTTTAAAACGCTGTTACATTTCAAACAAAAATTATCATTTTTTTTTTTTTTTTTGGATTTCGGCAAATTTTTAATTTAGCAAACACAACATTAAAAAAAGAGCAGAAAAAGAATTTTCAAAGCCGTTATTACGGCTGTCGCATTTGTAGTTGATTTGAACAAGCTTAATATAAAACAAATAGAAAGCGTTGCCATATTTTAACGTTTTCCTTACGACTTCGACAACTGTATTAAAGTATATGTTCAAAGTTCAAATTACTTAACATTAAACTGCCAACGGTGACGAAATATTTTTTTCTTTTAACTGTCCTGTTTTTACAGCTGTTGGTGTTTTAGCTTTTCTAGGTTAGATTTAGTTATAAGAGGTTCACACATAGCAGTTCTAACTTGAGCTTAACTGAAAAAGTTCTGCTAAATCAAAACAGGTTTATAAATACAGCCCAATTGTCAAACTGAAGTAACGTGATTTTTGTAGTAACGTATAGCTGTCACGTAATCGTAAGTCGATTTCAACGAAACAGGGCTCGTTTTCTTTATTTATATCAACTTGTTGGCTGACATAAATTTGGAAGTTTTTTAAGCGTTTTCTACTTTCTATAAATTTTAGAAAACCAAATTTTGTATACAAATATTTTTCCTTCAAAATTTCCCCGATATCGCTACAACTACTGAATCGATTTAAATACAACATTAGAAAAAACACCTAAAATTTCACAATTAATAGTTTTAATTTTTTACTAATTCGAATAACGCAACTCGTTATCGAATTTTGTTAACATTTCATAAAACTTTTTTCGAACTTTCTTTAAAAATATACGGAAAACTAAGAAAAAATTTTCAATTTCTGTAGTTATAACCGTGCGTCACAGATCAATATAAAGTAACCGATTCAAACTTATTCATTCATTATTTAACAATAATAATGATTTTATTTTTTTGGTTTAAGATTATTTAAGCAATAGTTTTCATCATCTGCAAATATGGTGTTACGTTTTTTGTCTTTGTCTTTTGGTTGCAAATATCAGCACGGGATTTTTAGTTTAATCTATTACTGTGGAACATTATTATAAATTTTCTATTTTTTACTCTGTGGCTTTGGCTATAATTGATCCTTTCTACAATCTGGTCTTATGCTTCCAAAGCATGTGCTTTTTTAAATGCAACTACGCTACAATACTGTGTTACTCCGGCGATACACGAACTAGTCGATGCCTTGTTTAGTAAATTAAATCATCCAAGAATTCTTAATACGGAGTTGCTCCATAGTCTCATTTTCTTGTCTACTAAGCCAGCCCAGCAGTTCCTTCTTTTATACCACTTCGCCACATCTGTCATACCTTATTGTTGTCCTGTTACTTTCTTACGCTAACTGCTAGAAACTCTTTATTATTTAATTAAAAATTTTATCAACTACTGTATATTAAATAAACGCCTTCGCCAATTTGTCTGCCATGGCTCGAACTAATGAACTTCCCGATCTTCTGTTTTACAGCACGCACACATTTCTATCAAGGCTACCACTGAGGGTGCTCAACTTGTGGGAACTAATTATCCACCACAACTTTGGTGGAAGTAACTTTATTCACCTCAGTTTTTACGAAGCCCATACAGACAATAACACTGCAGTTTTAAAACATTTAGTGGTTGCCAGATCATTACTAAATCCTTTATTAGGGCATTTAGTGACTTAAGGAAGTCCAATGATAGTTTGTTCAAACAGCCTTTAGTGTTTAAATTAAATGATTTCTTGACTTCGACTTTCTATAGTTTGAAGATGATTACTTTAAAAAAATATTCATTTTTTACGCTGAAGTAGCATTTATAAAAAATCGGCATAAGTCTTATCTTCCCTTCAGTTATTTTGGCATCCAGCTCCTTGAATTTCAATGTTTTCAAATACAAGAATAGACTCTGTTGTTTAACTCCAATCCCTTATTTTGTTTCGATCAATCTTATCGCATGTCTTATTCATCCGCATTTAATTTCCTTTGCCTTTCCAAACGTAGCTTGTCTTTATCATAGTTTCGAAAATACATTCTTCCACAGGGGTATAGTGACTTTCTGCAGCCTTTTTTTTCGTTTATAAACCCAAAAAGGTAATCGAGTGTGGAATTAAGCATTTTTGGCATAAGTACTTCCCAACTAGATTGCCAAATTAATGATTTTAACAAGGCATGAGACTTTTATAATCAATTACTAAGAATCGATTACATTAATTATTGTAGGAGATAATGAGTACCATTAGCACGGTAGTCTCTTTTAACATAAAGAACTAGTTCCATTTCTACTTACTTTTTTGGAAACTAATGTAATGTGTTTTGTAAGCGAGTAACAAAATATGGCAATCACAGAAGTAAGTCATTATATGGCAAGTACTCTTTAAGGTAATGTCTAATTTTTTGCTGGGAAACGATAAAAAAAAACTTTTTCTTCTTCAAAGCTTTTCAATCTCAATGTAGGAAAAAAAGTGTGTCGTGAAAATATTAATTGGCTTTGTATTAAATATTTTTGTCATACTATCTGATGGGAAAATAATTGTTTGCCATCGTTAACAAGTCAAAAATGGAAACATCTGTTGTCAAGTAGCTAGAACTTGATTATACAGCCAATTATAAAAATCTAATATTTACAAATTTTACTTTTACTCCAATAATTTTCCTTTGCACTTCTACTTCTATTTCTTCTCTGATATCTAATATCCTTTCTTTTTTCGAAAACACAGTATTTACAATTGTTAAAAATATCAAGCCAAATTAAAGTACCTAACAACCCATAGTGCAATATGATGTAAGCTTGCATTGAATTGGCTTAACTTAAAAACTTCTTATCTTAAAAACTAGCCCTTTTGTTCTTATGCTTTAAAATTAAAAAAAAGAAGTCTTTAAAGCTTAAAATAACTTAATAAAATAATTAAAGCTTTTCTTAGCACACTTCGCCTTGAATGCCGGTATCGGCATTTTCACCATGTATAATCAAGTCCATTTGAGATTGCGACAAATCTTTGCACAACAATTGTTCTATTCTTATAAATCTTTCATTAGCATCAGGAGTAGCGGACTCGGAATCGTGTAACCTCACAGAAGAACTACGCTTAGCACGTTCTACGGAATACAAAATAAATATTATCACTACAGCTGAAAATATAATAAAATAAAAAAATCCTACTTACCAAATCTAGCTCTTCTGGCTTCTTGTTCAATAATTATTTCATTTGTTATATAGACTTCACGTCTTATTTGGTCTCTTAGCTCAACACTCATATCGGGTATGCACCATCTAACGAGTATCATTACTAAGGCTACAAAATTCTACAAAGAAATTAATCAACATTTAAGAATGAGTACAAAAAATAAAAAGAAAAATGCTGAAAGTGAAATTGAAAATTCAATGTTATTGATGTTGGTTGGGCTGACATGAATCTGGGTATTAACCTGATTTTGTTAAATTTGAATAAATTGTAAAATTAATAGAAATAATGTTGACAGAGTAAGAAGCCATAGAAAGGATAACAAATATGTTAATTTTTACAAGAACACCAAGAATTATAAATTATAACCCAACAAACTTATTGGGTTGGTATTCAAATCGCTTTGGTGATTAAGTATTTTTTTCTATTGAAAAAAACTTGATTTTCGAATCCAGAGATCTAAACAAAACAATACTGGATTAAAATTTAATAAAACTAAAAAATACCAGTACAAAAAGCAAATTTTGGATTTTGCAAATAATCTCCAGAAAACAGGCGCCGACTTGTATTGCTTAACGTTAAGGGATAAACACTAAATGTTAAATTTTTTGGTTTGAAATAAGGCAAAAGCTTAACTGAAATACGTTTAATTTTAAGCGAAGTCGGGAGTTCATTTCACAAAAGAATTTCCCTTTCAATCTCACTTTATTACAATAAAGGAACAATGTAACACAATTTTCATTGCAGCTATTTTCTACTTTTACTTTTAAGCAACTACTGATGTGATGGATTCCCGACTTCGGTCTTATTAATAAAGTAATAAAAAACCCAACATCGGTACAAATTTCATAATGCAACCGCCACCAATTGAATTCAAATGCTTGAATGGAAACTCAAAATTAATTTTAAAGCAGCGGCAAGTATTGGAATTATTCTGCATTTTAGGTCTGATATGATATGTAGGTCACATAAATAGTGAACAAAGTGAAATATTGAGAAAAGCAGAGGACTTAATAAATCATTTAAAAAGAGAAATGTATTTGGAGGTGGTCACCTCACCATCACACTGGGGATAATTTGCAACATTCCTTTTTAATTGAAGTTTGAACAGAGTAAAAGTTTAAATTCTATTAGATATCGATAATTTACTTGCAAAGAAAGCTTTTGATACGAAACAATGCATACGAATGCAGCAACATACAACTGTCGAACGTCTAAGTGAAGGAATGCATTTCGTCCTTCGGGAATTAAAAACGATCGAAATATTTAGAGGTTTTTTTATAAAAAAATGATTAAGAAGAAAAATTAATTATAAGAATATTTGGGATTAAAATCTTAACATACATATCAAATGCCAAAATCAAGTTTTACGGTGCCGTCTAATTAATCATTAATAAATGCAATTTTAACTACAACAGCCAGTTGGGCATTTTCTCTCCTGCCTAAAGAAAACTAAAATATATATACTTCAACAAAAACCGAAATTAAT
This sequence comes from Gymnosoma rotundatum, assembly GCA_916610165.2. Classification (NCBI taxonomy): domain Eukaryota; kingdom Metazoa; phylum Arthropoda; class Insecta; order Diptera; family Tachinidae; genus Gymnosoma; species Gymnosoma rotundatum. Next base: position 171,137,362 of record OU744336.1, on the reverse strand, counting down.
AGGTTAAAAATAATTTAACAATTTTTTAAAATACAAACTATTATTCGAATAAAAATTTTATTCGGATAGTTTTTAATCGAATAAAAAAAATTATTCGTTTAAATTGAAATTTCAAAATAAAAAGCAACAAACACAAAACCACATTTCTTACGCAAAAAGTCTCTTTGTATTCCGTTCATTTATGCCAACCTGCTGCCTGCTGCTTGCTACTTTGAGCTTGCGTTGAGTAAGGAACTTCGTTCGAATATTTTTATAGAAACCTCTGCTAGTAAAAAATGGGAGTATTTTTACAACAAACTTTTTTGTTTATTTTTTTTATTATTTTTTATTCATTTTTCAAAAAAATATGTACATATTTTAAAAATCGAAAAAGACAACAACAAAAAATAAAGAATAAATATTTTTTTCCTAATAAAATATGGATAAATTTAAATAAAAAGAAATCAAAAGCGTGTTAAATAAATTAAAATATTATTTTTTTTAAGAAATATTGAATTTTTAAGTTGCAAAATTTTTTTAAAAAAATTCGAAAATTCAATATTTTGTTATTAGTAGGAATATTCTTAAAAATTACAAAATATTTGTTAAAAATTTGGTACATGATTTTTAATTTTTTGTTTATAAAAAAAGTTTTGTTGAAAAGTAAAAAAAAAAATTGTTTAAAAATTTTCTAAAAAAAATTAAACGAAACTCAATTTACTAAAAAATTTGCTCGATTTTATTGCATATTTAAAATATTCGTGTAAAGTTGGAATTTTTAGTCGTAAAGACATTTTTGATATTTAAGTATTATTTTCACATGATTCACTGCAACAAAAGATAGTCGTCAAAGTTGTTAACCTTATTAAAATCAAAAACATTTTAAATCGCAAACAAAATAAATGCCCTTTTTTTACCTTTCAAATCGATCACTGGGTTCACTTTCTATTCGACCATCAATCAATCTTAAAATTTTAATTGTAACACACAGTTTATCGCACACAAACCGAATAACAGTTAATAGACCTCAATCTGTACAGGAATTAAGGTTATAATGAAACCTCTCAAAAAATATTTAATTAAATTCTAATGAAAAGTTTTCTTCAACAAAGCAAACAAAAAACAAGATTGTAATGATCAAAGCCGAATTTTTTATACCGTTCATAAACTAGATATGATTTGTGCGACTATAAGGCATTATCATAAGTCGATCAGATATACAAGTTTGTTATAATTTTTACTCAATTCGCTTGCACTAATATTTAGATTTCGCTATTTTTGTTAAAACAACATGTCAGTAAATAAATGATTTTTTAAGTCTAGGGAAAATTTATTTAATCAAAGGAAATATGGAAATACTAAATATGAGGTCAAATAATACATATTTTGCAAAAGTTTGCAAGTAAATTTTGTATAAGTTTCGAATAGAATGGTAAACTTATATCGCCTTTGATAAAGGGTTTTAAAACTATATCTATAAAACTGCATCATAATTTTAAAAATATTTTCAAAACATTTCAATATTCATGATAGTCTTTTGTATTTTCACAAAAAATTTTTTTTTATGTCATAGATCAATGCACTACTAAACTGTAAAAGGTCTAACTTTTTACTCGCACATCACTTAATACACAAAACAATTAAACGAGGGAGGTTTAAGAATTACAAAAGTGAAAACATTTTTAAACTTAATAATTAGGAATGTGATCAGTAACTTTACACATTGGAATCACGGGAACCGAGAGCACACAGACACGGATTCGCTCACCGGTTATTGTTTGACACCTTGCCGGGAATATGGCTTTGATTAATACAAAAATCATGCACTGCCGATTGTTGATAATACAAATTTCGCCAAAAAAGCATAATTCTGGATTTAAGCCGTGAATGCCATTTAATCGTCAAGCTATTCAACACCCCATTCGATAAAAGTTTTTAATTGAAAAACCAAAGAAACAATATAAACAATAAAGAACTATGTTTCCTTATTCCCTCGTGTTTTCAGTAAATGATGGGGCACCCTCTACTTAAATACGAATTTATAATTTGGAAGTCTTATATTGTTTTAGCAAAAAATGCTTATTTTTATTATTTTCGAAAATTCGAAGTTAATTTCGAAATTTAGGTAAACTTTAATTTTAGTTACACACATCACGATAATGTTATGTCTGATATTAAAATTAAATATCACAACTTTTGTACTGCATAATAATTAAGTTTTGGACTTTCTTAATAATTGTGTAGAGTACTGTTTTACATGAAATTTGACCGAAATTTCGAAACTAATTTTTCATTTTCAAGTAAATTTAAACAAATAATACAAAAATTGTTCATTTTTAATATTTTCGAAAATTCGAAATTAATTTCGAAATTTACCAAAACGTTCATTTTATTAACAAACATCGTGATAGAGTTTTAGGTACTTTCGAAAAATTAAAATTCACTACTTTTGAATTTAAAACCAAACTTTTAAAAATGAAATGATATAAAAATATCAACTTTGCATCAATATTATAGCAGAAAATATGACTGAATTTAATAAATGTTGTAAGTATATTTCTTTTAAAATTCTTTTTGATTTCGCCAAATAATTTTATGTTTCGCATAAAATTTAAAACAATCTTTGAGAAATTTCGAACTTAAAATCAATTTTTTATGAAAATTTAAACAAAAAACGCATAAATGATTATTTTTATTTTGTTCGAAAATTCGACTTTAATATCGAAAATTATATAAAAATATTACAACTTTTGAATTTAAAACTAAACTTAATTTAAGATTTTTTCAAATTTTATTAAGTTGTTTTGGTTTTCTTAATAACGTTTATAATTTTGAAATCATTTGCAATTTCCTTTGTTAGAAATTGATAAAATGGCACACGACCAATTAGTTTAATGGGGCACCCTTTGTAATTTCTTTGCTGTGCTGGGTGGTTTTGCAACCACCTTCGTACTTTATTTTTATATTCGCACACTTTCTTTAAACGCCACAGAATATAAAGGGAAAATGTCAATGGGCCATTCGAAAGAAGATGTACAAAATAGAAACACGAACACAAATACAAACTTAATGTGTGATGGACAGATATTTTTTAGAATAGAAGTTTTTCAAAACTATTGATGAATAAAATTTTTTAGTAGTTCAAATAACGTGAAACTGATAACGTGTCGTCAAAAAAAAAATAATAAAAATAATTTGTGAAATGATAAAAATTATTTTGCAAATTAAATAAAAATCGTGCATTATTTGAAATAATTTTGAAATTGAAAAAAATATTTAAATTCAAAAAACAAATAAAATCAATTTCCAATCCTGCAAAACTTGTATTTTTCAGAAGAAGAAGAAAAAACTGTATTGTAAAAATAAAAATTAAAAATGAAACGTTTTTCTTGCTGCTTTAATCTGCGTGCTCTCGGTTTTAGTATAGCCGCTTTTGATATTCTATTCGCTTTAACCACTTTGACTTTATGCAGTTACTATTTGTATAGAGATTATTTTAATTTAACAAACTGGGCCATCGCATCATATGAAAATGTAAAAATAATTGATCCTTTAAGTAATATGATGTCATCGGTTGGTAAGTTATTGAAATCTATTCTATATAATAATGTAATTATTAAGATGCGACAAACAAATATCGATGAATTTTAAAATATTTAATTAATTTTTATTTTGAACAGGATCCAAAATAATTTCATATTTAAGGAAAATAGTAGTTTTTTTCTATTAAAAATTTTAAATTATATTGAGCTCTAAAATTATTGATCGTTATAGGAACGTTTCTAAAAGTAGTTTCGATGTATTACAGGATTTTATTAAGAAATGTATGAATAAATAAAAGGCGAAAAGAAAAAAAATATAAAAAAGTTAAATATGTTCATCGATTTATATTTGTCATTTACCCGAGCTGCCCTACTTTGACACAATACGGATAAGGTCCCCTGACAACTATAAGGCCACTTAATTTTTTTATTTATTTTTTATTATTGAGTTATTTTTTATTTTATTTTTTTTTTGTTTTTTTTTTGTTCTTTTTTTTTTTTTTGTTTTCAAAATCGCCCACTGTTAAGTTTTTATCAAACATATAAAAATTAAGTACAAAGCAAGTTAGCTAAGGTTTATTGAACTGCAGGTTATTGAACGCCTCCTGTGCATGAGCCCTAAATCCTCGACAAAGTTCATCATTTCCTCTATCCGTTATTTTCTGCGAATAGATGTTTTTTACGTTTAAGCTTAGTGTCAAAACACTTGTCATTTAACTAATCTAGAACTTTAATCCTTTTTCAGGTCGCTGTGTAGGGCTTTAGTTAGAACTTAATAATGAAACCAAACAAGACCCCAACTTTAAGCAAAAATATTATGATAAAAGACAAGACCATAATAGAATTGACGTCAGTAACTTCTTTTTTAGTTGTTTGTTTTTTTTGTTTTTTCTTTTTATCGTTGTGTGAAAATACGATTATGGTAACATTGTTGAGAGAGTATCTCAAAATGAGAGAATTAGAAAAAATTTCGTTAAACCAAAAAAGATTTTATTTCACAATTGTTTTCTACAACGATTTTATATGTCAAATAGAATGAAAAAAAGCATAACGCCCCAGTTCTATTTGATCATTTATTCAGTTCATGGTCTGTTTAGCAGCAAGTCCCATGTTAGTTTGCGTTCAAAGCTATCAGCAATCCGGTCTACTAGGCAATTTTCAAATGGGATTTTTTACCCCAACCTATAAATTAAAGGCGAATGTAAGGAATTCTGTAGAACTTTTACGGACGTATTAAATAGTTTCTAACGATATTGTGGAAGCATGGCAAAAATTAATATTTTCGCAAATTCTTATTCAATCTTTTTTATCTCAATTTAAAATGATCGAAAAAAAATTTTTAATGTCTGACTAATTTATTCGTAATCAAAATGAATTAGAAATTTTGTTATTCAAATAATTTTTGATAACTTCAGTATTTAATCATTCATTTCACAAGCCCTATTGTATTGCTGTGCCCATTGTATTATTTTATTAATTTGCAATTGTCCTATTTTTGGTATTTGTGATTGTTATTTTAATGAAAGAAGTTAATAACGTTTTGTAGTACATTTGAGTTTTAGTCAATAAAATATAATTTTTATAAAAAAAAATATTTAGGAATAAGTACTTATTATTGATTTCAAAGTTATAAATATTTATATTTATGTTCTTGACTGTTTCGCGTTTAAACAAACGTTCACGACAGATTGTATATTAAACAATACACAGTTCAAAAAATAATAAAATAATTGCTTTTAAGCTTGTGTTATATTCATCTCAAAACTCTTAATTTTAATAAAATAATTTTTTTTTAATTTAATCTTCAAATAGTTAAATTGAAATTCGAAAGTATTTAAACATACTCTTCTTTTTCTCTTTTTTTTCTTTTTGTTTTTATAATTTTTCTTTCAGTTGATTATGTATTGCTGCATAATTTTCCCGATGCTTTTTATGTTGTCATGTCAATAATTTTATGGATAAAATCATTGATTAATTTCATACTGGCTTCTCTCTTAATCGATGGTATAAGAAAGGTAAGTTAACATGATTTATTATTAATTTCTTTCTATTTTAAAATTCTAGTAGTTTTATATTGAAAATATTTTCTCAATTAAATGACAAATTTTACGAGAAATATTAAATAATTCTCAAATAGTTTTCGATAAAGTTTTTTTCTTTTTTTTTTTGTGTGTTTTAGAGTTGTATTTTCAATTAAACAGTTTAGGTTGTTTTTACTAGCATTTATTTTTTAAATTATACGCTTGAGACTAAGTTAAATAAGACTGATAATATTTATTTGAACATTACTAAGGGACAAAATAATTCTCGCATTAATATTTGTTAAGTTCTTAACCTTTTTAAAATGCTAAAAAACTAGCAGTGCACAAGATTTCGTCTGGGTGTCATTTCTAATTTTCTTAAAATTGAAATTTAAAAAAAATATGTTTTGAACTATTAATTCCCAAGTTCTATAGACAGTGTTGAAAATTTTCCATTAAAAAAAAAATAAAATGTTACGTGTTGCGAACACACCAGCCAGACAGAAAAAAAATTCCAAAAATACTATCTATCACAACGTCAAATCCTAATTAAATTATTTGCCGGCAGATAAATCAGCCTCGAAGAAGCCAACGAATTGATCATTTTTGAGCGTTAAGTAAAGAAGCAATTCAAAAAGAGTTCTCTCCCATTATCTCTCTGGTCCCCCCGGGGGCACTAAGAGTCTGGCTGATCTAACCTAGGCACAGACGAAGTGTTTTCGGGGTATGGGGGGAACCAGTCCCCCGGTGTGCAGGCACGGAACCACGGGAACCGGTAGCCCATACAGAGAGCCGCCCATCTCTGTAGCCGGTTATTGGTGAGGTCCCTTCGGGGTACACGTGGTGGCTGTTGATTAAAGTTAGTGTCCGCAGGATCTTGTGCGGGGCTAACAAAGTGTGTTGTTGCACTTTTAACAGAGGGGTTGGATAGTCTCCAACCCTCAAGCAAGCCATGTTCTTGAAATTGCAACTCTGTTGGCTACGTCTGATGGAGGGCGCTACTTTGTATTTCACTCAGTGGTAAGAACACCATCAGGTTAGGCCCTCATGGCAGGTACTGACGCAAATCTTGATCACACATTACCTCTCTGGTGCGATTGTGCAAAAATACTCGATTCGAGATTCGAATAGTTAATAATCTCGAGCTTAATCTCTTGAGGGTATAAAAAAATTTTCAAATATTCCTTTAAAAATAAAATGTTTTTGCAACAACTCAACTGTCTAAGACAATAGAAGTTTTTTTCTTGTAGTTAACTACAAATGCAAGAACTGCAACATAAAAATAAGGACACGCTTAACATACCTAGACGCCGAGTAAAATAATTTTACCTTCATACAACAAAACGCTCATTGACCTTTATATTACAGGGTTAAGTAATTTCTTTAATTTTATTTTCTCTCCACAGAAGCGTACCATTTGCATAGCACCCTGGCTAATTAATACTATCATTTCGGTGTTGGTAGAGATAACAACTTATATATTTATGGAAATGAAATATAATGAAATTGACGCGGCCACAGATAAACGTATTGTACGAAGCATAATGTTTGGAATATTTATAAGTGAGTTATTTTTTAATAATTTTTAAAAACTTCATTCTAATAATAACTTTTATTTTTCAGTGTTTAATGTAATGTTTACTTTTGCCATTTACTGGTTATGTAAATTTCTAAAACTGCAACGACAAGAAAATCAAGTCTTACAGGATAGTATTGTGGAGGCCTCGGGATTATTTCAACATGTTAAGGTTTAAGACAAAGGTGTTCAAATGGATTTAAAGGAAGACTTAATATATAAACTTTTTTTTTGTAAATGAAACAGAAAATTTTTGTTTGAAAAACTTACCTCAAATACTACCACAAAACCCAAACGACAGGCCAAGATTATATAAAACATATTACTTAAATAATATTTATTCTCTGAGGTAGGTGGTTCACGAAAATCTGTATATCTGTTTGATAATGAAAGTAAAAAAAAGAAAAATAATAAAGATAAATTTTGAAACAAAAATATATGAAATAAAAACCAGAAATCAAATTAAAAAATTCTTTTTTTTCGTTCGAAATTTCCATTTAAATTGTATGAAAATTTCGAGTGAATTAGTTAATTGTTTCCAGCAGTGATTTTCAAATACAACTTACTTGCATGAGCTTATATTATATTTAACAGCCAAACTTTGTAGTGTGGGAGAGTCACTTATACGAAACTCTGATAAAGTAAATTCTAAATAACCATGTAAGGAACCATCAGGAGAAACCAGACCACGATAAACCCATCTGGGTATCATATCCGAGGTAAAAGCTATTATAAAACCCTTAAAATAACAAAATATTTATTCTAAACATTTTCCTGCATTAAAAAACAACAATAATTCTATTTCTCTCTTACATTTGTTATGACACTTAATTTTCCTATACAATCCAATATGCGATACCAAACACCTATATCTCTTACTCTCTGTGACACCGGTCTACGGTGATGCGTTAACAATTTATTGGCATCTAAACGCATTTCTAAAATATTATTCAATAAAGCAAAAAACGGAGCCAAAGGAAAGGCAGCAACAAATATTGTTACAAAACCATATTGTAAAACTAAATATAAATTAATTAAAAAAATGTTATTAATAATAAATTTATAAGGTTATGTTAAGGTTGGTTATTTTACCCATTTCCAAATATTCGGGAAATAGTGATCTTGGACCCCAGTCTAGTAATTTTAAATCTCTCCACCATCTTTCAATATCTTTGTGATGTTCATGTTCTTTGGATTGAAAGCATTTTGTTAAACCCACTTTTAGAGCCATAATTTTACGCCATATTTTAGGCATGACCACTTCTAAAATAGAGTTAAAAGCCTGTTTGCCGATCATTATAATGGCCAACTGAATACATAGTTCGGTTAGACAGCCACCGGATGAACACTTAAATATAATAAAAAAAAAAGAGATAAGACAAAAAGTTAATTTCAAGCATTTAGCATTATATAATACATTATATTTTAACTGTAATTGATTCCTTCAAAACTTTTATTTTCTAACAACAAAAATTTTCTGAAAATTTTCACAAAATATAAATCGTCAAAAAAATAAGCAGCACATTGGATTACTGTGGGAAAAGCATGGCCTACAGCATATGTCGTTATATTGGTTCTAATATTTTTATATGGGAAAAGCCAATGTTATTTATTTGCATTCTGAGTTTACCCTTACTTTTGTTTGTTTTTAATTGTATTTTTTGCGAAAGTTTTAATATTCTACTTTTGGGTGAATTTTTGAATTAATTTTTTTTTTTGTTTTTGAAATTGCGATTTTTTTTTTGTAAAAAAAATATTTTTATATTTCTGAAATGTTCAACTTTTTAGATTTTTTATTTTGTGCTTTTTTCACCTAGCTGAGCAAATATTTTAATAATAAAGACCTAAAAGACCTTTTAAATTATACTCGAACAGGCTTTTTAAACATCAGGGCTAGGGACGGACACACTGTGAAAAACAGTATTTTTTATAAGAAAAAGGGGATTCGAAGCATTTTTTTTTAATTTCTCTTATACGAGGGCTGCTCTATATATTTCTGGCCTAATAGTGAAAATGCGAATATTTATAATCAAAAATGGTTTTATTGTTTTTCAAAGTATTCTCCAGCATGATTTATACACTTTTGCATGCGCTCAAACCAGTTGTCGAAGTACTTTTTCCACTCCGATTGAGACACCTCTAAAACATGGTTTTTAAACATTTCAACAGCTTCTTCGGGCGACGAAAATCGTTGACCACGCATTTTTTTTCTTGATGTGTGGAAACAAGAAGAAGTCATTAAGTGCCAAGTCAGGGCTGTACGGCGGATGACCCATTTATTCGACGTTTTGGCCGGTCAAAAACGCTCTGGTTTGAGCCGATGTGTGAGAGCTCGCATTGTCATGGTGAACAATGATTCGTCTTCTCTTGTTGGTTTTTCGAATTTCTCCGATGACTTCAGGCAAACAAATTGTAGTGTACCACTCAGAAGTGACCGTCCTATGTTGCTCAAGCGGAACAGTCGCCACATGACCAGTTTTGCCGAAGAAACAGGCGACCATTTGCTTCGAAGTGCTTCTTCCACGAACAACTTTCGTTGGATTTTGCTCGTCTTTGAAGACCCACACGGTCGATTGTTGTTTCGTTTCGGGCTCATACGCATAGATCCATGATTCGTCACCTGTGACGATCTTATAAACAAGACGTTTAAAGCACCGCAATCGTATTTTTGCAACATTTCTTTGCACCAATCGACACGAGCCTTTTTTTTGAGCGACTTTCAAATTGTGCGGGATCCAACGAGAACAAACTTTTTTTACGGCCAGGTGTTCATGCAATATTGAATGTATGCTGGTGGAAGAAATGTCCAAGGATGTCTCTATCTCTCGGTATATCGCATGTCGATCTTGCATTATGAGTTCACGCACGGCATCAATGTTCTCTGGCACAACAGCCGTTTTTGGACGACCTTCACGGAATTCGTCTTTGAGCGAGCTTCGGCCACGATTAAATTCATTATACCAATTTTTCATAGTGCTATAGGATGGTGCTTCATCGCCATACAAAGATTTAAGTTCATCAATACACTCTTGTCGTGATAATCCACGTCGAAAGTTGTGAAAAATGATGGCACGAAAATGTTCACGAGTTAATTCCATTTTTTTCTATATTAATTTTTTCAAGTCACTGTTAACAACACAAATAATGGTCGTACGTCAAAACGTTTTGAGTACGATTATGCTTAAAAATGACAAACTTTCCAATGGAAATGTCAGATTGCACTTGGCAGCACTCAGTGTCGCCAGGCCAGAGATATATATAGCAGCCCTCGTACTACAGAGCTGAATATAGCTGAACTCATCTAACAACTTGATGTTACAAAAAGCTCTGGATCTGACGGAGTCTCAGTAAAAATTCTCAAGGTATTTAAGGATGTTATTTGTCCTTATCTTGCGAGAATTTTTAACAAAATGATTGACACTTCAATATATACATGTGATTTAAAAATAGCAAAAACTATATCAATACCAAAAGAATCTAAAGCTACACTTCTAGAAGCGCTCTTCATATTTTGAAGTCAATAATTGATTATATAATTGTCAGTACCCAGCAAAAAATTAGACATTACCTTTAAAAGTACTTGCCATATAATGACTTACTTTTGTGATTGCCATATTTTGTTACTCGATTACAAAACACATTACATTTGTTTCCAAAAAAGAAAGTAGTAATGGAACTAGTTCCTTATGTTAAAAGATACTACCGTACTAGGAGTATTCATTATTTCCTACAATAATTAATGTAATCGATTCTCAGGAATTGATTATAAAAGTCTCATGACTTGTTAAAATAATTAAGTTGGCAATCTAGTTGGGAAGTACTTCAGCCAAAAATGCTTAATTCCACACTCGATTACTTTTTCAAAAATTTTTTGCTGGGTATGAGTTTAAAAAAAATAAAAATGTGGCACAGAGGTAGCGGTTATAAACGTAACCAATAAGGATTTGCATGATGGTTTCAATGGTGTTGGTGGTATATTTTACGAATTCTCTAAAACGTTTGATCTTGTCGACTGATGAATAAACTTAAATACTATGGTGTTAATGGACGAGACTTATTGTTGGTAAGGACCTATTTGGAAAATATATTGAGGTGAATGGTGAAAAAAGCTTCATTGGTCCTGTTGAATATGGAGTTCCTTAAGGAAGTGTATTTGGTCCACTATTATTTAAAATTACGTAAATGATATAAAAAATCTTCAGTTATTTGGAAAAATGTTTGTGTATGCAAATGACATAAGTCTTTTTTATCGTTATAAGCATGAAACTGCTTTAAAGGCTCATATGAAGTACAATGCTGCATTAATTTTAGAATATGTAAGGCTTAATAGATTGAAACAAAACATTAAAAATATTCTCAGAATTTCTATTTTCAAAAAAAAAAAAATGTTAAAGAGTATCTTCTACAAAATTTAGAAACGCTTCGATTATGATTACTAGTTGATCTCAGTTTTAACTTGAAGTTTTTATTTTAAAAATTGTTATTTTTTTATATTATTATAAAATTTGTTATTTTAAAACGTAATGTTAAATATTTTTTTTTTTTTGCCAAGTCGCCTCAACAACATCTTAAAGACGCAGAGGCACTACATATTGTAAAACAATTACAATGAATAAAGAATACAATACTCTGACACTTATAATCCTAAAAGTTGCCGCGTTCCGCTTCTACCTAACCAGAGCAAGATGATTTTTGGCAAGATCGTAAACAATATCTTTAATGCGTTTCTCACAGGGCGAAAGAGTAATACCACTGAAGATGTCGATCGCATCATCATAAAGCAATGTTCTTCTTTTTACCAGCTTATCCTCAACCAAGCTGCCCATTAAGGTCCGGAGTGCCTTAATCATATTTGGGATGTTTCATTTAAGGATGTCCAAGATTCTTAAACTAAATTTTATGTGATATAAGCAACTAGAAGATACCTAGAAAAGTAGCTACAAACTTAATTTGCTTCTTTAACAATTATCCCACCACTAATTAAAATTTGTTTCAAAATAAAATTTTTCCCAAAAAAAAAAAAAAAAATCAACAGAAATTAATTTTTTTATGAATTAAGTTTTTAAATCACAACTCTTACCTCTTCTTGTCTGTAGTCAAATATTTTATTATATTGTCCTGGATGTCCTACAAACTTGCCCTTAAAGAAGGCTATATAAAATATGGAAGCATAATAATTTACAAATTGCAACAAGTAGATCTTTAAAGTCAAGGAATCATCGAATTGGGTTTGAGTACGCCACATTTCTTTTTCGGTAAGATATTCGGCTAAATGATTATATAACTAAAAATGAATATAAAATTTAAATTAATTTGCATATTCGTTATAGAATAAATTTTAACTTACATAATTAAGTACATAAAGGAAACATAAATTAACAAAGGCAGCCGATGCGGTGGCCAACATTATGGCACTCGAAGTTGTCATAGGACTAGAGCCTACTTTTAACGTAGCCAACATAGACATGCGATAAACAACGACACCCACAAGAGCCACAAAAGCCAAGGCTATTAGAAGTAGAACCACTGAGAAACTAAAAACAGCCGCTGGAAATTTCATACGCCAAAAGGGTACCGTGGGTTCTTTCATGTTTGTCACATAATCTGTGCGAGTATTGGGTAAATGTTGTAAACGTGCCAAATATTGAGGTCTCGGATGCTCTTCGTGAACATCAAAACCCGTCAAATCCCAACGATGGGTTATTTCAGCGGAATAACGTTTCCATAACTCTAGGAAAAGTGTAGCCCAAAAGGACATAAAAACTGTAAAAAATACCGTACTAGGATTGTCTATTAAGTAGGAAATTTTCGCATAAAAACAAGTCTCTTTTAGGTCCCAAAAATTACACCAATCACACAAAGGACACATCGTTATATTTGACTTATTTATTTGGTAACAAAGGTCTTTGCTGAAAAGAAGCAATTTAAGTTTAAAACAAAAGTTATAAAAAACTCCTAAAATTACTTACACAGGTACATAGTTTTTTAATGTAAACCAGGAGTATAAAAAGCAAATGACACCCACCACAGAGGCCAACATCAGCATGTAAGTATAAAATCCAAGCCAAGCAAAATATAAACCAATTTTAACACCAAAATAGTCTTTAACATAATCCAATGGCTGATAACGATACCATTTGCTAACGGAAGCCCAATGTGCACTTAAAGTATGACGCATGGTATTTCTTTCATATATTTCACCCTAAAAATAAATAAAAAAATATTTTTTTATAAAATCAAGTTTTAGTTTTTTGTTTTTAATTTAAACGTACATCGTGTAAAGGATATGCTGCACAGTATATATTGTATGCCACTAAACGTTCAATACCAAATGCCATGTCATCTTTACTTTTCGGTGTAAAACGTTGACGGTCCAAGATAAATTGGACAATACGTGAACGAACAGCAGGAGTAAAAAAGTTGTCATGCCGTATATCAAATCTAAAAAGTAAAATTAAATGAATTTAAACATATTAAAGTATTTTTTTTACTTATAAAATAACGGTACATTTATACCTAAAAAAGAGTTTTCGAAAACGAGTCGAAAAAAACTAGGTGTTCCGCGCATTATTTTCTTATTTTAATAAAACCAAAAGAATATTGAAAACCGAAACCGAAAACTAGCTTACCAGTTTTTTTGCCAACAGGACAGAATCGTTTCTGCGTTCGTCGGTTTATCGAAAAAATTTTAATTTTTAGGTTTTTTTTTTGTAAAACTTTGTTGACACGTAGTATTTGAGCTTCCGTCTTTGACTTTTAGTAATCGCTAACAGAAGAAGTAGTGTCATGTCCAGAATTGAACCGACAAGTTCTCACGGCAACAGTGATGCAGACACAAATGACATATCAAGTCAAACCCCAGTCGCAGCTTACTTAGTCTTAGGCTAAACCAGAATAAGTTAGTATTGACCCAGTAACTGTGCACTGTGGGGAATTTGGCCCAAAAAATGCAAAAAATCTCTAATTTCTAAGCGGTTAGCTCAATTTCCTAACCATTTTTAAATGAGCTAGAGAAATTTTAAATACGCCAACCGATCAGACACATTTTCGAAAATTTTGCTATTGAAAATCACCACGCCTTCCTCTAATTTTTGCATATCGTTTGGCACAATGAAGTAACTCCAATAAAAATAAATATATAGAGAATTGAAAAATAAGAAAAAAAAACACCAAGTGAAAAAATTTACGCCCGTGTTATGAGCCTCTGAACTCTTTATAGAAAAGTACGATTGTGCACGATATTTTTTACGATATCAATATGGATATCAACTAAAAGCTTTTGAAGACATCTTTAAGGAAATACTAAAATTTAAAAAAAAATGCTTAACCTATTAAGAGCCAATGACAATTTTTTATTCTCTGTCACCCCAATATTTGTTTTTTTTTATGGAGTTATTTCACTAAACTATATTTACATATATGGTGAAGGGTATATAAGATTCGGCAAAGATGAATGTGGCACTCTTACTTATTAAAAAATTCTTTTGATTTGATTCATACCCATATGTACAGAAATACAATTAAAAATGAAACGACTAAAAACAAGCTGCCAAATTTTAGCATCTAAGGAGAATCTAGACGTTTTAACTCGTCTATAAATAGAGAAAGCAGTTGCAAGCTGTATGACAGTATTAAGTGGAACCATAATAAGTTGCATATTTTTTTATTTATGGGCAATCGAAATTAAAAAAATATTGTATTAAATAAAGTCTAGTTCGAATTAACAATTTAGGATGTAGAAAATAATTTACAAAGTAACGTGTACTTATCAAAACGTTGAAAAAATATGTTCTCATATCGAAAGCGTTCGCCAAAAGTACCAAACAAACAGCCAGTGACGAGTCTATACCAAAATTTATGACAACAGTATAATATTTATTGGCTTACTTAATTGCTTAAGAATCCCTTCATCGATTAACGGCTCTTATTGGTTTAGGTTATTAGACTCCATACAAAGTTGTACTGGTATATAAACTTTATAACATTTAAACTTAAATATAATTGTTATACAAATAAAGAAATAAATATTTACTTACAAATACTCCTTGTCACGACTATAAATCGCAGTAAAACGCTGTGCGCGCCGTGGAAAATAACGTTCGTTCACATAAATATGTTTCATAAAAAATGTGAAAATACCTTTAAGACTAGAAAATACACTTCGGGTGGAGCGGTTCACTACTGACATGCCAGGTATCTAAACAGGAGAATTTTCAGAGAGAACAAATAGCAAGTAAATTAAGAGAAATTAAAAATTAAGTGCTTAAATCGGCTAAGCTGACCTTAAAGTACGCTTCACCAGAGTATAATAAAAGAATTTTCTATTTAATTTAAGTTTGAATTGCGAAATAAAATATTTTTGTATTTAAATGCAAAATGAATAATTAAGAGTGCGGCTGTGCTAAATCTCATACACCCTTTACCAAAAGAGTAGTGTATTTATTTTCTTAAGGTACCCATACACTGCACAGTGATATTGAGTACTTTATTGCTACAAATTATTGTGGTTTTGGTCCACACTACTCAATAAGTGTATCAATATTTTTAAGCAAAAATGGCGCTTTTTTGGCATTTTCATATGCACGTGTTAAACGTAAACAAAACCATTCACACAAAGCTATATTTTTTAAATTCTAAAATTATTTTTAAATAAAAATATTAAACAATTATTTAAATAATAATTATTTAAATAATAATAATGTTTAGTCACATTAGTAATGGAGACTTGTCTAACAACGACAATAAAAAAAGGTATTGTACAATATTGTCAACACATTACAAAATATTATTTTTTGTGCAATTTAAATCAAGAGACTTTCGATTTTGTGCAAAGTACAAATATAATATACACTTTGGCAATATTATTGTACAATATCAATTATTGAACAATTATATTGCAAGTGTATGGATGCCTTTAGTTTTTAGTTATTTTTTGTACATTTTCGATTTTGGTGAAATTTTCGTGAAAATGAAATTTCCAATTTTTATTGCAAAAACTGCAAAGTTTGATAATTTTGATGAAATGTTGGTGAAATTTAGATAGTCAAGTGATATTTTAGTTACATGATAATTTATAGTATTATTTTTTTTTCTAAGATGTCAATTTTCAATACAAGAAAGCAAAAAATAAGAATAACTAACAAAAAAGCACAATTAAATCTGAAAAGTGTAAGAAAAATAGAGGCCTTTTTTTGGACATATCTTCACCATTTCGAAACTATGTTTGAGAGAATGGCGGTCATAAATGTTCTGCAGCTTATCTGGGGACGTGGAAAAAATGCATTTAACCCAATTGTTGACAGTCGGACGGAGATTCGAACATCACTAAATAGATTTGAATTGAATTCATTAATTTCGCCGTAAACTCTAAATGTCAAACTCCATATATAAAAAATATGTATAACTGTCATTCCATTTTAATTTCTACAATATTCATTTCCGACCCCATAAAGTATATAACTGTTATACATATTTTTTATATATGGAGTTTGACATTTAGAGTTTACGGCGAAATTAATGAATTCGCTATCGAGACCACCTGTATTATTTCGCCATGATATATACTTTATGGGGTCGGAAATGAATATTGTAGAAATTAAAATGGAATGACGAAAACACCTGTGAAATTGTAAAAAATTAATTGCGAAGGAAAATCGTAAGCTAATTGACAACTTATTTTGAATCGATTTGATGAAATGGTTAAAAATTTTAAAATTTATATTTTTTACGAAATTTTTTTATGAATTATAATTTCCTTTGAAATTTTGATGATTTCAATTATAATAATTTTGACGTTTTTTGTTTAAAATAGAATTTTCTTTTGAAATTTCAAACTTTTAATAAATTATTTGTTTTTTTTTTTTGCAATTTCGATTTATGGAATTATGACTTTTTGCAATTTTTTGTTGATTTTCGATTCCTTTTTTTATTTTATTTTTTTTTTTTTGGTTAAGTCTCTGATCATATTTAGTCTTTTTAGACTGCGAGTTTCGGACAGTTTAATTTTTTTATAATTTTTATATTTTGCTGTATTTGTTTGTCAAATTTTATATTTTTTGGAGATTTCGTTTTCTAATTCATCTTCGACTTTTTGGTGAGACCTCGACTTTTGTCCTTAAAATGGATTTTATTAAAATTTGTACTGTAAAATAATAGAGGATTTTCTAGTTTTTATAGAAAATACCTCTTGATATTGAAACTATTAATATCTGAGTAGCCGTTTTTTCATAAGTATTTCAGAAACAACATTTACGCAATTTTTTCTTCTAGATGGACAACGTTAAAAAAGTTTTCCTACGTAAACAGGAAACCATGTACTTTTGCTTTAATGATCGCAAATAAATATTATAAAAATCATAAATAAATGACAAATTTTAATTATTTAATTTATTTCTACATCTGGTGAAGGTTATAAAAAAAAACATTTATTGTAAGAATTTAAGCAACATGCTCGCGATTGCCATTAAAAACTAAGAAACAAAAAAAGCTAAAAGCGTTTGGTAGTAAACAAAATAATATTCAAAACTTAAGACAAGAAAACTAAAAGCAAAGGATTTATTAAAAAAAAAACTCATTGAAGCAAATTTGATTTAGAAAAATTGCTGGCCTTTTTAGAAATTATAAAACTAAAATTCAGACCTTTCGTGAGAGGTTATTTACTACATTACGTAGACGACTAGATTTGGCTAAATTGTTCACGTTGCATTTTAACTATAATAAGAAAAATATATAATAAAAAATGGATAAGGAGACTTAACAACACCAATTGAATAATAATAAACAAATATATAAAACATGAAAAACATTCACAAAAAAACTTAAATATATTTTAAAACATAATAAAACAAATTACCTCTTTCATGGGCATACGTAATTTAAGAATTTCCGCATAACGTCTCAGCACTTCCAAAGGAGCATGTAACTAAAATATTGTACAAAACTTGTAATTTTTATACAAACATAAATTTACAAGCTACAATTTTACCTTAACAAAATAAATTTGTTCCTTCTCCTTAAAGACCCTTTCGATTTCCAAACCTTCTATCTCTAGATTTGCCTCGAATACTCTACGCTTTTCTTTATGATCTTCTTCAACTACTTGTTGCTGTTGATTGACTTTATAAACTAAAACGAAATCAATAGATCGTATGCCATCGTCAAAGAATAGTGAGGGATTTTTTTCATGCTTTTCGAAATAATCATTTGGTGCATTTAATTCAATTTCGGATGGATCTTCAAATGGTGCTAATTTCGTCATTTGTGCAGATGTTGTGGCAGGACTTCTCGTATTGTTATTATAGTTTATATTATTGCAATGAGGATTTTTGTTTGTTGAATTGAGTCTATTTGAGATTTGAGCAGATTGTGACGGTTCGTCTGATTCCAAAAGTAAAGTGGATGTTGTACTGTCAACATAAAAACTGTAAAGACAAAGTAAAAATATGAACAAAATTTATATTTAGTATTTTCACTTTTGTTTATTTTTTTAAAGAAAAGCAGTGAAAATCACATGTGCAAAAAAATACGGAGAAACAAACTTAACGTGTAGGTGTAAATTAAAAAACAGAAATTGAAAAAGAAAAAATTATCAAAACTAAAAAAAGTCATTGAGGAAATTCATGCCGTTATATAATTTCCTTTAAAATTGATTGAGCAATAATTATTTACTATAGAAATATATGGTTTTCCTCTTCCTTACAAAAAAGCTGTTCACTTAAAATTCAGACGTGGTAAGTTCAACAAGAAATGTATACGAGTATTTATTCAAACCAATCTTTCAAATGTTAAAAAGAATTACTTAATTTACAACCTGTTGTAAAATGTGTGCTAAATCGTAAAATTGTACAACAGGTGTACAGATATTGTTTTTTCTACATAAACATTTTTATTCAAATTTTATAATTTTTTTATTTTCAATTAAAATTTTATTTACTCAGTTCACAACCTATTGTATATGTTATAAGTCATCAGCGTTTACAATAGTTTTTTGATTGTTTTTGTTAATTTCTTTTTTAACGTGTAATTTAAAAATATTTCCATCTTTCTAAACATATTTGCGTTCTTTTATTTTATATTTACTACTTATATTAATTTTCTATTTAAAAGCTGGAAGTTTTTAGAAGTTTACTAAGAGAATCTTACAGCGTCGTATTCACAATTACCAGCTGTATTTAAAACAACCTGCAATTTACAATAAATTGTGAATCGAAAAAAATATTGTATTTAAGTTTTTTAAATTATTTTCTGATTTATGTTTGACTCTGTTCGAATTGAACTTTCCTTTCAATAAATGTGGCTCTCTTTTAACGAATTATCGATTTTTTTATGAAGTTTCCGACTTTTCAGTTAAAATTCAAATTTTTAGTAAAATATTCACCCTTATTGCGAATGTCGACGTCGTTACAGGTGATGTCGACGACACACTCATTGTATTGCCGTTGTCAACATTGAGAGTAATTGAGAGTTATTGACGACAAATTTATATTAATGAAGGCGATATTACGCCGACGTTGTCTGGAATTTTTTTGTCAACAAACTTTTTTGTGTCGGCATAGTGAATTTTTGTTTTCATGTTAAACATTTTCTAAAATTTTAGTGCCATGGAAAAAAAGGTAAAAATTACAACTGTAAAGCAATTTGAGACGCTTGTTGCTGAACTCAAAAAATACAAGTTTAGCAAAAGGGTTTCTAGGAAACTCAAACCCTCACAAGTTTAAACAAGAGTGGGAAGAAATAGCTTTAAAATTAAATTCTGTTGGACCTTCAATAAGAGACGGTGCCTGTTGGCAAAAGGTATGGGTAAAGAAAGTTTTAAACATGTACATATGCACATTTTATAGTTTTTTATGTAAGGAGAGATTTCAAATGCATGTTTAAAAAAAGATACAGTCACAATAAGGCTGAAATAAATGCAACGGGTGGTGATATATGTATATAAACAGTCACCGCTGTCATCTAGAAGAAGAAGTAGCAAATTTTTTGCAGTTTAAAAAGCAGTTGAATCCGGATGGTAAAATACAAGGAATTATAGTTTCTGTTGATGAAATCGAAAAGGAAAATGTTTCGAACGTGGACATCACAATTTTTGAGGATGAGGAAAACGTCCCATAATAACTTCAGCAACTTCAATTCAATTCTTCTATTTCTAATAGAAGAAAAACAAAATAGAAAAAAAGTGAACGCGAGGAATTGTCCCACAAGCAACGCCATGCCCAAAGATTTTGATAAAATTTCTTATATCATGACAGAAATGAAAACTGCTTTGAAAGAAAACTACTAGAATAAAGATACACTATGGGAGCGGTACCAGCGTAAACTTTCGGAAGTTGAGGAGAAAAAAATGAAGATGATGAAAAAGCATTACCAAAGAAGAGAAAAACTTTTTGAAACTGAAATTGAATTAAAGAAAATTAAAGTGGAAATAAAAAAAGAATAAGAATTGCTTCATCACTGCTTTCACTTGATTCAAATATAAGCAACATTTGTTCACCAAAATTAAAAAAAATAAAGCTTAAAAACTGTCAAAATATATGGACATGAATTTTTTTTTTCAAAATTATCGATTACATGTCGACGTCAACACATGCGCGCAAATTAACACCAACTGGGTGTCGAGTCGACCAAATTAGACTGTGGCTAAAAATTGACAACGACTTTCGTAATAGAGCTGATTATTTTTGCTAAAATTTTATATTTTTAGTAAATTGTCGATTTTTTCAAATGCTTCCTTTTTTGGTTTTTGTAAAAGTGTATAAATTTCAATTTTTTTAATTAAATTTCGAACTTTTAGTTATTTGAACATTTTTAATCAAGGCATATTTATTTTACTAGTAGTGTAGGTAGTGTCGTCCGCCCAGCTGGTTTGTAATTGGAAATGTCAAAAGTTTTACCACGTTTGTTTACGAATAGCAAAAAACACTAACAAGGACTTGCAAAACAAAGCAGCAATTTGTACTGAGAACAATTATCGTTTACTTCTTTTTCTGTTTTTGACATTTCCAACGCTCAAAACAACAATAAAAAGCCATGTTGTTTTTGCCAATATTGTATTTGTTTTAGAGTCGCTACTACCTAGTAAAATTAATATTTTTTTTCATTTAAATTTTTTATACATTTCACTTTTTTTAGTGATATTTCAAATTTTTAGTAAATTGTCGATTTTTAGTTAAAGTTTCTCTCTCTTTGCAAAATTTTCTACTTGAACGAAATTCGCGAATTGATCGCCTTACCCATATCTCAGCCGTTACTAGACACTTTTGCTTATTTTCAAACGGAATAAGAAATCTTTTACATAATTTTTTCACAACGAGAAGCAGTTTAAGGCGAATGGTGAATTATGGAGCCAAAACAGCAAATTTAATTTTTGTTAACTCAGCATGCAAGCTGTTTATTACACCTTATAAACTTTAACTTTAGAACTGGAGGTATTTGCCTCCAAATCTGCTAAATACATAATAAATAAATTTTCACGAAAACTAAGATCATATTTAAAGCAACCAGTTGAAACGGCTTAGTAGTTAAGATATTTAAATTTTTTTAACAAAACTATTAAGTACTTTTTTTTAAGAAACACCTAATTATCATATTATTAAAACACTAACAACAAATTTGTTTTTAAAAACAGTTACAAGAACAATGAAGGATGGTCACTAACTAATAAATTAAAGAGCGTGCTGGGCAAATATAAAAGAAATTCTTTAACAAAAGATAACGTCATCTATTAATAAACAAAAAGGCACACTAACAGAAGCATTTGTATTCTTAACTAAGAAGGGGATACTGTTGACCTATTTAGAATATTTATAATATTTTTAATGTTAATGCCGACATGTTTAGTTGTAGGGGGTAAATTTTATAACGTGTGCACAAAAAAAAAACAAATCTATTTCATGAGTATTAAAATAAGATTGATTGAGAACAGTAAAATTAATTTATATTTCGGAGGAGCATTAGCACTTTTATAACTTTATATTCCTTTTTTGTGTTACAACTGTCTAAATGGTTTTGGACTGAAGCAACTGATTTTTTTTTTTCAACTTATTTGGGATATGGTTGTGGCGTTGTTGTTGTTTAACCAAAATTCGTACAATCGTTGCATTTTTTGAAAAAAAAAAGACATCGTCACTTAATTGTGAACTACCTGTGATGCAATTTCGCAAAAAATGAACGGCTTTAGCCTCGGTTGCATTCTGATGTTTTCCCTTTTAGAGAGCAATAATGTTTAAGTTTTGTATGAAGTTTTATGTTTGCCCTAACTTTTCCGATATCTATCCGATAATCTATAGAGCAGGTTAAAGATGAAATAATGGTGAGTAAATTTTTTATACAGATTTTTGAATTTTTTGATTAACTACGTATGACAATAAGACATGCTAAAGAACTTCCTTCTTTCTAAAACACCAGAGTCCATTTAAAATAATGTACAGCAAATTTAAATGTTTTTCCGTTTTTTCTATTTTTTATATATGCGCGGTTCTTAAGACTTAGAACGAGCGAAAGGTTTTTGTCAGTAAACACATCGTTTCTGTTTTTTTTTTTTTTTTGAAATTTTGTAATATTTTTAAATTTCCTGATTTAATCATTTAAAACAACCGTAAATAAGTTATTATTCTTGCTTAAGTGTTTTACGAATTTTTTTTTTATACATTTCTCCACTGTGTCTTTTGTTATAAAGCAACATGGAATGTGTATTAATAATGTACAAAGAAATAAAATTGTTCTGTCGTCACGTCAATGCTAATGCCAATGACCTAAAATTAACGTATTTATGAGCAATTTAATTTAGAAAAAAAAAAAATAATTTAGATGCTTGCAAACATTATTAAAAATAATACAATAGTCTACAATAGTTGTAACTACGAGCATATTAACTATTCCAATGAGAATAATAGTATCACGACCACTCTTTTTTTTTAATATGCACATTAATATGGAAACTACAACAGATTTCCGCCTGCCTATTGGACCTTATGCATCAAAACTTATCTATATTCAAATATCTTTAAATTCACTGTTTGTGAAAATCGATTCAGCGCATATTTCCTCTCCCCCACTTACTACTCCCGTTCCTTATTGATTGATTTCACAAAAAAAAAAAATAAATAAATGTGTCAATCGATCAGACATAGTGTCAAAAGAGGTGCTATTGAAAATCAGCATAATCGGTCAATGCCCTTCGAGGCAGCACCACGCCTACCTCTAATTTGTTCATGTCATTTGGGACAACAAAGTCACTCCAATCAAAAAATTTAATCATGGGGCGATAGAGAATTAAAAAATAAGAAAAAAAACATCTAGTGAAAAAATTGGAGCTCGCCCATATTTCCCGAGTTACGGGGATTGAAATTTTAAAATTTTTTAAAATATTACTATGGGTATCATTTTAAAGATTTAGAAAAGATCTTTAAGAAAATACTAAAATTTTTTTTTAATGCTTAACCCATTGAGAGCCAATATCCTTTTAATGTAAAATTATATATAAGCAGTTTCAAAAATTTTTTTTTTATTTTTTAATTCTCTGTCACCCCATATTTGCTTTTTTGATTGGAGTTACTTTACTAAATTTGATTTACATAGATGGTGAAGGGTATATAAGATTCGGCTTAGCCGAATGTGGCACTCTTACTTGTTTTTTTTTTTATAATCATAATCTCTTTGGAATTTTTAAATAAATATCTATCTCTATTTTGCTTTAAATTTTATTTAAATGGACACAGCCGTAAATTCCCGTTTTACTCCTTTTCCTCTCATCTGGGTCCTAGTTTTGCTTATTTTGTTTTTTAAATCTGTTCGGATGCATAAAGATTCCAAAAAAGAGAAGGAAAAATATGAATACCCTATTTTACTATGAGGACAAATATCTAACCGTGCTTCAAATTTTATTAAAATATGTTCAGTCGCTTAGCCGTGATTGAGGCACCAATAAACAAACAAACTTACAAAAAGATTTGTAAACAATCGAAGGATCGCTAAAACAAAAAAAAAAATATTCGGAACAACATTTCGCTGAATTTTCGGAAATAAAACGAACTATTTAAAAAGAAATATTAACTGCCGATTTCACTACATGCGAAAGAAATCTTTGTTCGCATTTAGATAAACCGACACTAAAACTAATCTTCTTTTTATGAATCAAAAATGCTCTTGCAATAATCCAAAAATTTTTTGTCATAATTTTAAATAAGAAAGAAATAAAAAAATGCAAAAACAAAAGTAATGACTTTATTTGTTTTTACAAGTGTAAGTATTAAAAACAACAGTCGTTGATACGTCCGAGTCTTAGACAAAAATATTAACAACCTGTAAGTTAAATTACAGTTTTCTTGGAGAGAAGAATCCAGATTAACCCTGGCTATGCGACGTATGGAAAAACTGGAAATTTTTCTTTTAAAATTATTATTAATATGTATTACTAAGTTCTTTTCATTTTTAAGGATTTTTAAGGATTTCGAAAAAATAAATCAAAAATGTTTAATATGAATGCCCATGATAGGTTAAGTAAATCGCCTGAATATAAACAAAAAACCCAAAAAAGGGGCAAACATTTAAAAAGATTCGTTTTCGTGCTGTTGTCAAGCTATGATATAAAAAAATTCAAAATATTATTGTTTAATATTTAGCGATATTGTTAAAGTCATTCAACTCAAAGATTTTGCTAAGTTTCCTCTTCAATTTCCCGGAAACAAAGAAATTAAATATATCAAACTCCCCGGAAATCAGTGATTATTGTTTTATTTCTTTTAAGTATATTATGTCGGAGATAGAATTTCAAAGAGAAAAAAAAGACTACAAGTACGTTTAAATGTAAATCTCTTCTTGTATTAATACCCGCATCAGCGTAAAGAGCATTAACAGCTTAACTATTTGTTTTCTCTAAAGTAGTGGTCGGCGCAAAGAGTACACAATAAAAAACCTTAAAACACGTTTAATTACATATAATTTTAGTCCATACATTTGCTGCAATAAAAGTTTTCTAATGTTAAACAAATGAAAAAGTGAAGAAAGTAACAATTAGAAACAATATTTATATTTCATATTGTTACGAAAATATTATTTGCAACCAACTTTAAAAACAGAGGTAATATTGTTGTTGATTGTGAAAGTTGTTGAATTGTGTGTATTCAATAAGTATCACTTCACCACTAACATGGGTGCTGTGTCTCTGCTTGTTTGTTAAACATAAAATCACAATATCATACCCCAACAGCAACTTGAGTCTAAGGAAAGATAAATAGAAAACAAAGAACACTTAAGAGCACCTGTAAAATAAAACAAGAAAATCGTCTAAACCTCAAAGAAGCCTTGTTAGAGAGGAAGGTTAAAACCAAGAACCTTTGAAGTTTAAAAATTATTTGTCACATGTTTTTTCTCGTGTGTGTTCAATGTAATGAAATGTTTATAGCCAACTTCGTATTCGAACCGATCTTAATGCACACCGCTGCCACAGAGTCTTGTTTATATACACTTGTTTGTTTATTGCATAAATACGTGTAGACGGAAATTGACATTAGTCACTCAGAGAATAAAATAAGCGAGAACAATTGAATGTGGTCAAAGTCGAGCAGATAAAATGTAGTTTCATGTATGGCAAAGTCAAACTTAATAATTGATTTCTTTGTTGTACAAGTAAAATAATTAAAAAAATTAAATAGCAACAAAAAGTTTTAAAATTTCAGTTTTCTAGCATTTTTTAAGAAAAATTAAAAAGAATTACATTAATCATACTTGGGATTTTTTCATTACTATTATAATTTTAAATAATTTTGATAATTTATTATTTTCAGGTGAGATATGTGTTAAACTTAATGTCTGAGATCTAAAGTTACCTAAAATCGCAACTAGTAACTCTTATAACTTTAACGAAAACAAAAGTAGGTTTCAATATTTTCTCCTTTGTCCTGAGAAAGTTATAACATATGTATTTCACAAAATTTTTCTGACCTAAATGCCATTTTAAAATATTGCTCTATTATACTTTTAGATGCGTATTTAGTGTACAAAGACAAGGAAGTATTTTAAAACATTAAATCATTAGTCAATGGCAATGATTTTGTTTTTTATCTAATTATTAATGAAAGCTTTTCATAATGCTAAAAAATCATTAGCATTATTTATCATTCAATGCTAATGAAATCGTCAAAAATGTGCTATTTATCCGAAGTAAAGTTAACATTACTGAAATTTACAAGTTAATTTATCAAAAAATGTTTACCCAATTTTAATGGGAATTAGCACATAGAGAAAAGACCATAATTTTATTCTCCTTTCAGTTGTAAAAGGTCATTTAATTAGAGCACAATATTGTAAGATCTATTGAAAACAATTCTCACTTAATTAACACATTTTTAAACACAATGGCCCATATTCATAGTTAAAATAAAGTATACTTTAAGGGAACTAAAGTCGGTTATACTTTAGAGTCGACTCTAACTCATTCATAGACAATTTAAAATATACTCTTGGCGTTGAAGTCAACTCTAAATTTAAAAGTAGCTAAAGCTGTTTTTAACTCATTTTTCCAAAATTATTTTATTTGGTTTGAGAACACAATACTCTATATCTGATTTTAATACCAAAGTGAAAAAAATAAAAGCAAGGTTACTTTTTTCAAAAGTTTGTTTAGAAATTGTATGAAAACATTTATCAAATTACAGTTTTCACCCAGTGGAAGGCGTCTAAATTTAAAGTATACTTTTTTCTTGACTGTGAAAGCAAAAAAGATAATAGGAGCTTTTTATTTTAGAGTATACTTTAGAAAGAGTCGACTTTATTATATAACTATGAATATGGGCCAATACATTTAAAATTAACTAAAATTTGGATGAAGATTTCCTAATTTACTGACAATTAGCTATAAAAATCAGCAATATATCCTGAAATACAACTTATTTCGAAAACTTAATCCGAGTAAATTTTTTACCGACTTCAAAAAAAGAAGGTTATTAATTCGACTCTTTCTTTGCTTTTTTTATATTTATGCCTCCATAGCTCATCATTTCTGGATCGACTTTCTTTTTACCCTTCACCACAAAAAGTGGAAATATCCATTTCCGACCCCATAAAGTATATATACTCTGACTTTTTTTGCATAGCGAAGTTGATTGAGTGATTTCCGTCTGTCTGATTTCTGAGAAGTAAATATGTCAATCGATCAGATATAGTGTCGAAAGTGTCGGAAATCACGCCTACCTCTAATTTTTTCATGACGCTTGGAACGATAAAGTAACTCCAATCAAAAAAATAAACATATGGGGTGATAGAGAATTAAAAAATAAGAAAAAATCTTCAACTGAAAAAATTGTCGCTCGCCCATATTTTCCGAGTTACGGGAATCTGAAATTTTCAAATTTTTTTTAAATATCAAAATGGGTATCATTTCAAAGCTTTTGAAGAGATCTTTAAGGAAATATTAAAATTTTTTAAAAATGTTTTTCATGTTCCCAAAATTAATGTAATTTAACCTATATAGCAGTATCTTTTCAACCATTACATACAATCACTTAAAAATTAAACAGAATGTCCACTACTTTGTTTGGTATAAGAAGTATAAATATTTGAAAATATAAATTAAAGGGTGTTACAATATTTGATTTTAATTAATGTACATATATGGCCATACTGTTGAACCGTTATAGACAGACGGTTGAAATTTACACAGAACCTGATTGCTAAATCTACTACAACAGCAAGTATATTAAAAAAATATTTGTGGACGCAAGTTTAATAAAAAAAAATATATTAATAATAAAATATATATAAAAGTCACTGTAAAGGAACTTTCCATATCTGTTCATATACATTGATGCCATATTAAAAATTGCTTCTCAGCTTCAATACAATATTTTCTTGATTTTTTTACGTTTAAAACTATTTAACTTTTATTAATTCGTTCGATTTCAGAACACTGGATTGTAAAGATTTGTTTTTGGAAATCACTTGTATTTCATACCGAGTCGATTTCAAAAACGCCTCTGCATTTTTCGAACAAACAGTTTTACACTGCAAAAAGGCGGCAATTATTTCTAAAAAAAAAATAAATCTCTAATGCCAAGTGTTTATGTTGACAAATCTATATATAAACTATTCTAATAAATAAAAAGAAATATTAAAAAACAAACAATCTTGAACAAAACACAAACATATTAATATTTATAAATCTAACAAAATTAAAATTAGGTCTATAAATCCGTTGAGTAAAATATACATGAAATTATAAATTATATATATTTTTTTAAATTTAAAATTTTTTTTTTTTTGTTTGCAATAAAGGCAAAGACCAAAGGAAATCCTCAATTTAAAAATGTATACAATTTTATAAACCCCACTTACTCTTAGGAAATAATTAGGTATATATACATATGTAAATGTATTTATTTATATTTAAAATTGTAAACAGTTAAATGTATGACTTGATAACATTATAAAACAATATTCAAAAGAGAGCATTTCTTATAGGTACTTTAAAAAAACTTCCATAAAACGAGCACTGACTGAAGCAAGATTTTAACCCCATTTCGTAACAAAAACTGGGTCAGGATATAAATAAGTAATCTAAATAAAACCAACTGTTGCAAAATTGAAAAGTTAATAATAAATAAAATTATTTAGAGTTTATAACAAAATAACAAGTAAAAATAAAAGTATATTAAAAAAGAAAAATCATTAATATTTTATGAGAAAAATAAATAAAATAAAATGAATCATGATAAAACCACAGTCAATTTAAAAATATAGATGCTTGTTTATTTTAACAATAACCAGCCAACAGCTACTTTTTGTATGTAATCATTTGAAGATTGTGCAAATTAAAAGTTTTAAAACACATGGAGATTTTTCCCATATTGCAGCATTTTAATAAAACTTTAAAACTAACCAACTTTGCAGAATGCAGAAAATTTTTAACAATTTAAATTATTTATAATTTCCTTTATATCCACAATCGTTTTTTTTAATAAATTTATACCGTAATTAATAATTAGTTTCTTCTTTGTTTAATATTTTATTTTTTATTCTATTTTACGCAAACATTTTTAAACCACCACCACGACGTTTGTTCACGTTTCAGTTGTCTCGCGCTCTTTGCTGATACTAAATATTAAAATCTTAAAGCTGATTTGAACCAGTTGATGTATGAGATACTTTTTTTCTTGCTTTTTTGTGTGTATTGAGAGCCAAGAGTGTAATTATGTTTGAAACAGTGAAAGAAAATTATGACATTCTATTTTGCATAAAAATTATCAATTTGTTTTTGTTTAATATTTTGATTATAAAATTAAATTAGCAAAATATCTTCCCAAAAGTAATATACGAAATACAGGGCTATTAGGATTCATACAAAAATACGACTTAAACTTTTAAACAAAAAAAATTAGTGTTGAACGATGGTGTAATTAGCAGCCCAGTAAGGTACATATGCCGCAGACATTACGGTAACTTAAGGACCAGTGGCAGAAATATAAAGTTATTTTAATAATATTTTTGGTAACTAATGCGCGGAAAGAAAAAAGGTTCTGATCACGAAATAGTGGGAATAAAAAAACAAAAATGCTTACTTCATCACAGTATCCTCGAATGTTTATTTAATTTAACGTTTTCTAAATCTATCAATTTTCTTTCCATTTAAAATCAACTTTTTACAAGCACAAAATGTCTTAATATCACTTTCAGAAAGAAGAAGACTTATTTTTAAACTTAAGTTTTATTTTGCAAAACACTTTTTCAAATTAAGTAGTTTTCGCAAACGTCATATTTTTAGATAATTTTTTTTCTAAAGATTTTTTTCTTTAAAAAAATACTTATTTATACTAAGAAGTTTTTATAAAATTAGAAAAATGTAAACTTCGGCATAACTTTAAATTAAAAATTTTTGAATGTGTAATAATTTAGATTTTTTCTCAATTCCTCAATTATTTCCTCGATTTTACTCAAAAAGTAATTTTTACACCTTTGCTTTTTAAAGTTTTTTAAAAAATTCACATTTTTCCCAAAAAGTACCTTTTTGCAAGATAACAAAAGCAAATCTACATTTTAGAATGCTCAATTTTAATTTTTAATCCATTTAAAACCCATTTTTGTATGACAATGTAAGCAGAATTTTTTAATTCTCATTGCTCCCAATTAATTTGTTTCTTAATGTAGCAGTAACAAAATGTTTAAAAATAATAAATATTAAACAAAAGACAAAATAAAATGTGAATAAAAAATAAAAACTCACCTTTCAGCTGTGTTTGCATTAGTCATTGACATTAAAGGTTCCCTATGTGAATCACGAACAGCTTGAATAGGTTCGCTGACGATTGTTTGAAACTCGTTAAGCTGATGAGCACGACGACCGGCATCTGAGTTTAAACGTTCACGTTCCATAAACATAGTAGCAGTTAACTTAGAGCTGTCAACACTTTTACGAGCCCACGATGAACGACGTTCTCTTCTTTTACTAGCTGTGCTTGAACGACGTTTCAAATCTCGCTCTCTATTCAATCTCTCAATTAATTCCATATCAAGAGGTGCCAAAGGGGCAGTGTAGGGCAGTTCGAAAGTTGTTTTAATTAAATCTGAATTTTCATTTTCTTGGCTCTGGTTACTGCTTATACTCTCTTTTCTTTTTTGGCTAGCTGTTGAACTAGCCGGCATATCTGCATATTGTATTTGGATTTCTCTATCATGATTACAATCAGCTGTAGGTTTGTTTACATTATTGTTTGCGGGTTCATTGTGTTCAGTATCAACAATATTTTTTTCATTGTCATCTCTTGTTTGAGTTTCTTCTCTTTCAACATTTCCTTGATTTGCCAAAATCGCTATAGATTGACTTTCATCTCTGTCCTCATTATCATATTGTTCTGCTAAAGTGTTGTTATATTTGCAGTAGTTTTCTTTTTCTAAAATTAAAACCATTGACTTTTTTGCTTCAAGATATATTTATATTTACGCACCCATTTTGACTTTAATTTGGATATATATTTTTTCCGACCAAACTGAATATTAAAGTTTAGTCAACATTTGTTATTTTTATACACATGCTATGTAAGTTTTTTTTTATAATTTTTGCAGTATGTTACACATAATTGGACCAAGGTAACTAACTTTGTTATGAAATAGTCCATAATTGTTAATGCTTTTTACTTAGTTTAATTTTCTACATAAATAGAAACTGAATTTATTACTATATATTTAAAATATATACATAGTATATTTTAGTTATTATTCCATACGTAGGTATTTAAATTGTTTAAAAACTATATGTACATTAAGCACCACTTTTCTAGTCAGATTTTTTGCAATAACTGATTTTTTTTTCACATGGCTGGGAATCATTCACAGTGGTATAAATAAAAAAAGAGCAAAAAAAAGTGCTACCAAATTATTTTTAAAGGCCTGTAAAATTGAAACATAACTAGCAATCACGAAACAGAATTGCCGCAATTAGTACTTTAAAGTGATTTCCTTTTTTTTTTGGAATCGAATTTTTAATAGAAAAAATAATCTGCTTTCTGTGTGCCTATTAAAAAATGTTTTCAAACTAAAAAAGAAAACTTATTGGAAAATAAATAGTTGAAGTTAGTTTCTGAAAAGGCCTTGTAATTGATAAGGACCAAAGCAACAAACATTTATATTTAGCCATTAAATCAAAATCAGTTTATAGTAATAGATTTTATCAAATTTCTTTACAGTAGATTTTATTAAAAACTTTTTTATACTATAATAATTTATTAAGAACAATAATTGATTGAATGTTGATTTTGTTATAAACAAAAAGTTTATTAAAATAAATCTCTGTATATATGCATAAATAAGCAAAGATCGAGATCATATTTTTCTTTTTTATTTGCTACTTGATTTTGCTTATTCTTTCACCCATATGTGGACGTTGCAAAGCTTTAGTGCTCCCTATTTATCTCATTCAAATCAATGAGTATTTAAGAAATAAATGACGCTTAAATTACGAGAAGTACATATATATTAAAAACATGAGTGCGTATCCTTGGTTTCATGTAGAAAGCCCTGACTCGAGTTATTATTAAAATGTGTTTTATCGTGATTTGACACAAATAAATCTCGTCCCAAAAGTTCAATGCATTAGTATACGGGTTTACAAGCACTTACATTTTAAATATTACACTGCGATAAATACAATTTCTTTTATGGTTTTACCTTCTCCTGTAAAGTTACGATTAAACGAGTTATGGCCTTTCCTCATTAAAGCAACGGTATAAAAGATAATTAAATAAAAAAGTTTTTGACCACAAGCAAACTCTAGTTAAAATAAAAAGACAACCAAAACGTATAATATTCACATTTATATTCACAAAAAATTCAATTTGTAACCCTGAAATTTTTTATTAAAAAAAAAAAGAAAATACATAAAAATATTAAATTACTTTACATCCTGCATTCAAAACGAATTAAAAACGTACTTAAAAATTATATACTTTTGTTTTTAAAAAAATTAAATTCCAATGTTTAGCATAACTAAAAATAAATTTAAAATCAATACTAAGTTATATTAACTTAAATTACATATTTCGTTAAGAATATTCATGGATGGAATACAGATGCAGATCTGTACAACATATTTTTAAACTTAGAATAAAGCGATTTCATAGGCAAGTAAAGCATGAGTCCAGTCTTAATTGAAATTTATCAAAAATTCATTTTGTTCGATTGGTTTTTTAACCCAAATTCCCAACTCAGCTCGATAAAAAGCTGCAATCACTTCTCTTTTAGCTTTTTGAAAGTGCTGAGCACTTTCTTTTGCTTCAGCATAGTTAGGGCTTATAAAAACATTGCCTATATTTGGCAAATTATTGCATAAAAAATTAAACTTAAAAAAGAATGCTTGTTTCGATAACAATGAAGTTTCATTGGAAATTTTGCGACCTGTGGGCAAAGAAATTATTTCAATATCACTATCGCCCAAAGTCCAATTAATACCTATATGTGGCACAATGTTAGTAAAACGACGTAATGGTGTACTAGTCTGACCCAAAAAAGGGCGATTAAGACGATATGGTTGTGGCAAATGTCCTAGCGTATATTGAATACGACCACAAAAGGCACGATACATGTGATAAGGATTAAACATACTGCCTAAAACAATTGAATGTAAATAGATAGGGTTTATTAGTTTAGACAAGAGTGCTCCTTGTACACCAACCACATTCCAACGGGCGATTTTATCCGAACAAGACATGGTGTGCAAACGTTCACCCAATACCACACCATCCCAGGTTTGAGGATAATAACGTGTACCGACTGGAGAGGTACCCAATTCGCCTTCAACCTTAGTGCGTAACTGGCCATGATGTACGTTATTAAATGGACTGCTGAATTTATTTTTATAGTAAAAACTAAATACGCGAGCATCACCACAGGGAGCTGTATTTATGTACAAATGGAAATTTATATTAGGTTTTAAACGGTAGGGTGTTTGAAAACCATTTGGATTTCTTTGAAAAATTGAATTATTGTTTGGGCCTTGCGTACAACAGTATCGTAGTTGGGCATAAAGAAATTTCATTAAACCTCTTTTTGCTACTATTTCTGCATGTGAGTCATTGAGGACAGAACCATTGCAACAAATATTGCCACCATTAACACACTTAGTGCCAGTGGCAATGGACACAACCTTGGCCCCTTCAAAATTCATATTCAATGTCATTACTATACCAGCCAATACTCTGTACTCACTAATTTCTTGACGATTTTGGGTTAATCGTTTAAAAGTCTGCATTATTTTAGTCTGTATAATATCCGCCGCATACGAGGGCAAAAGTAGTGATGAAATTTCTGAACTTTCAGGTGTACTGTACTCATTCAGTTGTTTAGAAATGGTTTGTTTAATTGCCTGTTTTCTTGGGAGTACGCCCTTTTTAGGAAGTTTAATTTGATTTTTCTTCAAACAATCTAAAATTTGTTTGGTAGCATCTAGCTCGGCTAATTTTTTAGTTTTACCATGACCAAAAAACTTACGACCCTCAACCATAGTAGACATCATAAAGTAAGGTACTATTGAAGAACCCATTTCAGCCTCCAAGTTAAACCGCAATGTTGAATGCAATTTACATAAGTTTGTATATTCATCAGAACTTTGTTGGTTCGAGTTTTTTGCACGTAGTTCTTGCAAAGTATTAGTTTTTGTAGTAGCAAACTTTTTGGCTAAAGGAAGTTCAAATAATTCTAAGCTGCCTTCACGTTTTCTCTTCAGTTTAGGAGTAAAAACCTCTTTTTCTTGCTTCACTGAAATAGATATGATAAAAAAATTTCTCTTATAATGTGAAGAATAAGGAATCGTTTTTTCGTCTGACCTAGTAGTCATTTATGTAATAAGGGAAGGAAGAAATTAAAAAACAGAATTTATAAAAGTAAATTTCTGTTTTAAACAAAATTCATATAATTTTGTTAAAATGAAAAATTGTGCATGCTTGAAATTAATTTAATATTTTTAACCAATTATTTACTGTAAAAAATATTTGGGCTTTTTTTAAAGCCTTCGCGTCACAAGGTTTTTTTTTTGCAGATCTGTGGTTATTTTGCGTCATCAAGTCATAATCTATTAAGAGCAATGAAGAATATACTTACGTGGCGAAATATTATTATCTCCATTTAACAACAGATTTGAGTCCTCCTGCTGAATAGGATTTCGAGAAAAGCTTCTAATGGATACTTTCATTTCTACCGACTCTACATTTATCATATCAATTGCAGACGCTTTGTTTGTTACTTGAAGTTCTTTTAACTTATTTCTTAACAAACAACTCAATTCGGTTAAAGGATTTACTTTTTTCCGATTTGTCTTTGGAATAAAATTATTAAATTTTGATTCGATTGTATTACTAACGTCCGACATCCTCGCAATTTGAAGGTTAGAATTGCCATTTGCTGGAAAATTTGTAATATTTTGCAAGGCTAAAACATTTTGATCTTCTGTTTTTTTAACAGTTCCTTTTTTGTTCTCTGCGATGCAGTCATCTCCAATTTCTTCTATTAATAATGGCAGAGTTGTTTGCTCATCAGGTGTCGCTTTAAGAATTGACTTATTGCTTCGCTCATCCGAAATCATAGCTACGGGTTCAGGAACCTTAGCGTATGATTGTATTTTCTTGTTGCCATCAAAAATATGATTAAAGTTTTTTAATGCTGCAAGTGCGCATGATCTTTTTGCTAATTTTAGAGTAGTACCCGTAGCAGTAAAATGTTTTTCATTGATAATCATGGTAACTTTAAAGCAACATTTGTTATGTACTCCCGCAACCAATGTGGAATTGCATACAACTTTTCCAAAAATGTCGTTAAGACGAATTTCAGGATCTTCATCCATAACAATATATCCTAAGACATAAGAATTGTAGTTAATTTTAATATAGTTTTATTCATTATTTAAAGTCTACCTTTGATAACACCACTTTCAAAAACACGAAAACTTTTAAATTGTACCGTTTATTTGGTTTTATCAACAACTTGACCAAGGATAATTCACAATATTTCAAATTAAAGTTGCCAGATATGATAAAAATTTAATTCAAATATCATAATTTCTGCTTCTTGTGTTATTGTGTTAGAGCCAGCTTACATTAATGGCATTGTATCAGCCACAGATAAATAAAAATCATCCAAGAAATTTATATTTGAAAATTCATTTTTTTTTTCGTTTAGAGAACTAAATTTTTAACTGAATATGTTTCTATAGCTACTTGAAATATTTAAAAATTCACAATTTCTCTTTATAATTTCATAGCCCTGGTAACAATAGAATTAGTACACCCTGTTCTTTTTTGACAACAGCTGTGTTCAATAAATAGTGCTACCATTTGCAGTGCACAAAAAAGGCCGACTACCAAAGAATATTATTTATTTGCAAAAATATATATTGTTCAATCATATTTTAAATAAAAATATAAAATAAATAATGGCCGTACGTTTAACACAAAGATTAATAAAAACCCAAACACCATTTCTATGCAGGGTAAATGATTAAACTGCGAGCGCTGTAAAAACTCCAGCAAAATTCTAAAAATTACATAATTTTAGTGGCCAAAGAATTATATATATTTGGTTTTTGCAGGGCTATCCCCTTTTGGTGACCAAGGAAAAAACTGAAGATGTTGCTCATACGAAATCTGCCCTTCAAAAAAAATTAACCGTGAGTTTTTTTTTTTTTCTTAAAGATATTTCTATTGTATTGGAACAAATTCTGAGGTTAGAACTATCAACTTTTTTCTTAATTAGAAAACAGATATTCCATCAGCCCAATATGGTGGTCGTCATGCCGTTACCATGTTACCTGGTGGTGGCATTGGTCCTGAACTCATGAAATATATTCGTGACATTTTTGCCTATTGCGGCGCTCCCATTGATTTTGAAGTCATTGACATTGATCCCTCAACTGAAGGCAATGACGATTTGGAATATGCCATTACTTCCATTAAACGTAATGGAGTAGCCATCAAAGGTAATATTGAAACGAAATCTCATGGCTTAAGTGAAGTTTCGCGTAACGTTGCTATTCGTAACGAATTGGATCTGTATGTCAACGTTGTGCACTGTAAATCTTTTCCTGGTATACCTGCTCGCCACAGCAATGTCGATATAATTTTGATTCGTCAAAATACCGATGGTGAATATGCTATGTTGGAACACGAATCGGTTCCCGGTATTGTTGAGAGCATGAAAGTAGTGACCATCGAAAACGCCGAACGTGTAGCTCGTTATGCTTTTGAATATGCACGTCAGCATGGCCGCAAAAAGGTTACCACAATTCACAAGGCCAACATCATGAAGTTGTCCGACGGCCTGTTTTTGGAGACTGCAAATCGTGTACACAAGGATTATCCTGAATTGCAACACAACAACATGATTATTGACAACACTTGCATGCAGTTAGTTTCTAATCCTCATCAAGTAAGTGCTAGATGAAAGAGTATGCTACCTGCTAGCTGCAAGGTCTTTTGTAAATTGCTTTAGATAAATTTATATATTATTTTTCAACATCTGTTAATGTACTCTCTTTTTGCAGTTCGATGTCATGAACATGACCAACTTGTATGGTACCATTGTTTCTAATGTCATTTGCGGTTTGATTGGAGGTGCTGGTCTTTTGTCTGGACGTAACTACGGTGATCATGTCAGTGTTTGCAAACTTATTAAGTGATTTAACATTTTTTTATTCAATTATTTTTTGTTTAAATCGTAAAGTATGCTATTTTTGAGCCTGGTACTCGTAACACAGGTACTGCCATTGCTGGTAAAAATATTGCTAATCCAGTTGCCATGATTAATGCCAGTATAGATATGTTGAATCACTTGGGTCACAAGGAACATGCACGAGTTATCCAGGAAGCCACATATGAGACCATTGTCGATAAGGGTATTAGAACTCCAGGTAAAATGAAATTAACATAGAAAATAATAAAAGGATTTTAAAACCGATTTTTAGTCTCTTTAACTAAAAAGTATTCTTAAAAAATAAAAACTGTTGTAAAGTTTTTACTTTAACAATAAAATTGGTGAAACCAATAATAGTTAAACATATTCGAAAATATTTATTAATTTATTTTGATTTTTTATTCTAGACCTAGGAGGCACCAACTCCAGCTCAGATGTGATTAAAAGTATTATGGATATTCTCTCAAACAAACGTGTTAACTGGTAATGTCTCTTTTTTCCCATCTTCTGCACTCTTTAAGATGTTATTGTTAATGTTTTAATTTAAAAAATAATTACTTATGTATTTTCCCATAACCCATCCTCATCCCATTAAAGGCACGGTCAGTTTAGTCAAGAATTTAATCAAAAAGACGTAAACACTTATTTATGCAAGAAAATTTTCAGAAATATGTGATCCTAATCAATATAAAAGGTAAGATATCACATTTATTTTATTACAAGTCGTCATTCGTGACAGGAAAAATTGAAAAAAAAAAAAACATTTGAAAAAATAGTGGTTACGCTTTTTTGGTCAAATATTTGACTAATCTGCCCACACTTTTACAAACATAATTTTCTTGTTTTTTGTAGCATTGATTTATATAGTCGACATTTTTTTTTTTTTTTTGTTAAAAGCACTTAATTTGCTTGTTTCTTTTCGTAAATTTAGTGTTTTTGATTTTATGGTTTCCAACAAAAGGAACTAAAAATTCTAAATGTATTTTTTGCCAGTTAAATATTTTGAACTTGTTTGTTTCCTTTAGTTTAATTGTGCTTGTAACGTAAATTAATATAAAAAAGATTTCTCCAAATAATAAATTTTCTTATTGTTTCTTTAAGTTTAAAATTTTCAATTATTTATTTTCTTGTTAAAAAAATTTATTAATTATTTAAGTAGAATTCGCTTCTTTTGCTTCTATTATTCTTTTAGTATTTAGTTGAACACATTTTAGAAGTAAATGTATTTTTTATTTAAAATTTCGATGTTTGGCACTACAGGGTTTTAATAATAATACAACTTACTAATAAAATAATAAACAATTAACTCTTTAATTAGGCATTTGTAACTAGTTAACGTTTTGTGAAATTTAATATATAGAACTTGAGCTAATTTTCTTAAAATTTTTTTGATTCCCAAATAAAATATTTTCCGCGCTTCGGCTCAAAATAGTAGAAAACGATATTCTAAATGAAATTAAAATTAATTTTTTAAATTTAAGTGTTGTTTCTATATTACAGGCGATCAACTCATCTGAAAATTTTAAATGAAAATTACTCAAAAAACTGAGTGCTTTTCATATAAATTTTTCAGACGATTTGATCGCCTGTAATACAAAAACAGAACATTAATTTTTATGAAATAAGGATTTGAACTGGAATATTATAAATTAAACGAAATTGGTTTTGGCTTAAGTTAATTTTTTATTATTCTTATTTACAAAGTAGATCCAAAAAATAAAGCATTACATTCTGCTTCCGCATACATTTGCAAAATAATTTTCTTTCTAAAAAAAAAAAGTTTTTTAGAAATTAACAAATAGACTTAAGCCAAAAACAATTTCAATTAATTAAAATTTATTCCGATTTTTTTTATTTCATTCTCGATGTCATTAAAATATATAAAAATTTTTATTTGCCTGACTTTTCACATAACTGATCGAAATTCGGCAGGATAAAATGCTAGTACATACACCATCGTTGTTTTGCCTAAATTATATTTGACTTAGTACAGATTTATATTAATTTTTTTGGCGTGATTATTAATATATAATTTTATTTATAAAAATGTTGAGGGGCCTTATTCAAAATAAATTTTTGTCTTTTTTCATTTTATAAATTAAAAATTTATCAAGAAATATGATATTAAAGTTGAATATTAAGTAAATTTATTTTAAAAATAATATTAAAAAAAATTTAAACAACTCCAGTTGTTGTTGAAAATGTTTCACTCTAACCTGCCATGCCAATTCTTTTAAAGTGAAAGGCTAGAAAAGTCTACAAGGAAATAAAAATTTTAAAGTTATTTACCTTTAATAAAATAATTTTTAATTTATAATTATTATTTAACACGTACTGCTAACACTTTTGTTTGAATATGTATCAATTAAAGTATTGGTTGATTATATTAAGATGTCCTGGTTCTTTTACTGTTTACTAATATATTTAATAACAAACCGGGTTTTAAATTGTTTCTTAAGTTGTGTGTAACATTAATAAAACATATTAAAATTCATCTTTAGCAACAAAACTTCCGCACTTAGTAGACATATACACAAACCATATAATTTTATTTAATATATGATTTTGGTACACAAGTAGCACTTTTGGTTTTCTATATCACGTACGTAACTTTTTTTTTAATTAATCACAATTTATTTACAATATTTGGCTTTAAAAATTTTATAATATCTAATTATGTTTTTTCCAAATTTTTATTATATAAATTATTAACAAGGCGAACTAATAATAATAATAAGTTTAATTTCTCTCTCTCTCTTTTCCCAACCCCCAATCAACGGCTTATCGAAATTCCCATCATCCTGACATATCAAACATTATTGTGGTGCTTTTGTAATAAAACCATACAAAATTATAACATAAAAATAATATTTATATGTAATTGGTTACAAAAAATAATAATAAAACACGCTCACACAGGCCGCATGGAAACTGTTACAGTCAATTCTAAAAAGGATTAGAGATTCAAACCTTCTCAACAAACGTTTAAATATTTTAAGAATAAAATAAATTGATTTAGGGCTACTATTATAACTTGCGTTAGTTAAAGGTGGGATTTTGTCTACCCGACAAATAGCCATGCATTATCAAAACTTCTATTTTTAATGTTTATTATTATAATATTGAATGAATAAAAACTAAAAAGTGAAGATTTTCTAATCCAAAGCCATTTTTCGGTCCGATAAAGTCCTACAAGTTGTAATTATGGCCCTTAATGTTTAAGTAATAAACAATAAGCAAAATACTAATTTTAAATCCAGTTAAAGTTCCCAAATTCCTATTTGTTTTTCGACTGCAAAAAGCTTAAAT
Source organism: Gymnosoma rotundatum (assembly GCA_916610165.2). Lineage (NCBI taxonomy): Eukaryota > Metazoa > Arthropoda > Insecta > Diptera > Tachinidae > Gymnosoma > Gymnosoma rotundatum. The sequence continues at coordinate 171,096,773 of OU744336.1, read as the reverse complement.
GTAAAGTGAAATGTTTAAAATGTTCCTGTTATTTGTTTGAAATTGTTATGATTGGAAATTTATTGAAAACCTTGCCTCAGCTGTTTATACGTTTCCCACTTATTAAAGTAAAGGATATTTTAAAACTCAATGTACAGGTAATTCTTACAAAATGCTTAAAATTTTTTCATTAATTAATTTAAATTTTTAAATCTTTCTTATTTGCTGTAATAATTATTATCTTTTTATTTTTCTTTTGCAGAGCTGTCTTTCTTTTAATAGGTGCTGCTCACCGCCATGTTTTTTCTTCTATTTAAATTTTTAAAATTGTTTTGTTTAAAGAAATAAAATATCGGTTTCCAGTCATAAAATAATTTATATAGACATAAACACGTAGTGTAAAACATCTTATAATAAAATTGTACTCTATGAAGATACTCCATTTTAAAACATTTTACAAACTTAGATTTTCAATCATTTTAATTTTTTTTTAAATTGTCTTCTCTGTCCTGATTTATTAGTTTTTAAATTAAATTCTTTTTAGTAATAATGGCCACATCATTTATTAATTTATTGTATTTTTTTATTGTTTAAAAAAAGTTTAGTTTCTTTACATTTTTATTTACCACAATAATACCTATAAAGAAAATCTCACAATAAATGTCAAATAAATAATTAAATTGTTTGAACCCTTAAATTTAAATGTTTTGTTTCATAAAGGGGACTCGTCTTCATTGTGTGTTATTTCTTTGGAGGGATGTAGGTGCAGTGGTGATACGAGATTAAGAATTTATTTGAAACTACTGTAGCAGCTGTCATAGTAGCCATATTGTTGACGATAAAACATGCAGTGCATTAGCGTTGGGTTATATAGGATACAAGATGAAACTGAATGATTAATAATAACCAGGCAGCACTTGGTTGATTAACAAGTGCCTATATAGAATAACCTAATGGTCAGAGGAAGTCCGAAATCTTTAAATCGGATGGTGTTACATATCACAATATCATTCATTTGGGTACTTTCGGCAGCAAATTATTTAATTAAAAAATTTCTATCAAATGAATCCAGATTTTTATTTTTACAAATTAATCGCCTTGAATACAGAAACATCACATAAGAGATCGTCCGTGAGATGCTACAAAGTCCTGGTGGGGCAAATTGTTTAATTATTATACATGTAGAATTATGAAGCCAAAATTGGGTCTAGGGATTCCAGTATAAATATTTGTGAAATATTGTGGCTACAATCATTGTTTTCCAACCATGAAGGGAGGATAAATGTAATAAAAAATTACTAATGCAGAAGCTGTCGTGGTGATGAGAAATTATAATTCATCTTCTGTTCCTTTATCCTGCTCAAAAGGATTAGTACCAACAGCATTTTGGATTAGATTTCCTTGATGGCCTTACCACTGTCAATCAAGTCTATTTCCAATTCTTTATCAGAAAGTGCAGATGCTTCTAGCCTCACATAAACAGGTATGTGATGAAAATCGATTTCGAAAAATATCTCAACACGAGTCGTTTTCAATTTGAACGATTTTCATCACATACCTGAATGTTCGAAAATAGTGATGTATATATTTAAGAAATTCTTTTTATTTGAGCCAAGTTCAATAAATATTAAGATAATTAAGATTCGTTAGCCAGCAAAAATCGAATGCAACTCATAATAAGGGCTTTATTAAATCACTTTCGAACACTTCAGTTAAAAAATCCAAATGCACAGTAAACTAAGGACATTATTTCATATTAACTGAACTACTGCAAATATATTCCTAGATTTAAAGTCGTATGTAGATTTATAAATTTTTAGCTGCTAAAATTAAAAATAAATTATTTAACGTTTTAATACAACCACTTTATACCTACTTCAATAAATAATCTTTCTCCTCCTCGTCGACAGATTTTGATACTAAATTAACAAATTTTTTGTAATTCTTTTAAAATGTTTTATTGCAACTTTTTAATAAAAAACGTCACAAATAATTTATCCACACAGATCTTCACAGCAAAAGGTAAAAAACATATAAAATTATGTTCAAATACCTTTAAATTATAGATGTTATCAATTTAATTAAAAACTAAATATACTCGAATGTTACGAGTTCACCATCAGAATAAGTTCAAAAAGGAAAATATTGCTTAGAAACGCAATTTTTGGAAGAACCACTTGTTCTTGCCCTCCTTGTAGGATGACTCAAATTTCACACGAGTTTGGAAACGATGTGTTTTCCTCTTGATGGGATCCTTAAGATCCTTGGCTGACAGCTTATCGAATGTGATTTCGCTGGCTGTGTAACGGGTGGGCATCAGGTGATTGTAGTTTAAAACTTTTAGGAAAGGCTTAATCTTTGACTTCTTCTTCAATTTAGTCTTGCCCATGGACTTGGTAACCTTTCGGGGGTATCTGTCGATGCCGGCAACAAGAGCGTGACCGAATGGCTTATCGGGAGTACCATCATCAACGGTCTTTACAACTATGGCCTTGCGGCCAGCGTAACGTCCACTTAGGACAATTACAATTTTGTTCTGTTTCATAATCTTCCTCATCTTGCTGGTTGCTGTTTAGGTAGTAATAATTATTCGGCCAGCATTATTGTAGAAAAAACGAAAACAATCCCAGGTTTAAAATCAACACATGAAAGTAAATAAAAATATTAATATATTAGTTAACTCCATACAATTTCTGTTATATTTGCATATTAAATCAAGTGAATTGAAACTTATTTTCATATTATCACTGTTTTTATTAATTTAACTCAGTTCAATAGGAACACAAGTAATTTGTTGACAATTCTTTGCTTTCAAATTTTCAACTTTTGTTTGAATATTTCTTTGCTTCAGCACAAAATAAGTATGCATGATGATAGTTGAAAATGTTTACTTTTTTAATTCTCATTGTAATTTAATGGATTTATTCATAATTCACTAGATTTTCTTGATAAAATATCAAAAGATATACATCGAAAACTTACAGGTCTTATGGCTGACCGGATATAGAGAAAGAGAAAAAGGTTGACATTTCGCACATTAGTTTGACGTTTCTTCTCAAAGGCATGTTTAGTAAGCATATTGATGACTTAAACGAAACCTGATTGTTATGAAATCATATGCTATACAAAAATCGACTTTTCTGTTCGAAGTAAAAAAAAAAATTCACAATTTTAATCATTTATATATTATTAATGTTTAATTTACTTTTTTCGTGTTTGATTCCTTGAAATATAAATATTTCATGATATTCTTCTCATGAAATATTTATTAATTTAAACTAAACTAAAAATGAAATGTAAATGAGAAGAATATCATGAAATATTTATATTTCAAGGAATCAAGCACGAAAAAAGTAAATTAAATTTTAAAAGATTCCGAATAATAAATTTTCATATTGATATTATTAATGTTTTTATAAATTAAAATACTTAATTCAAGCACATGGTGTGTTTTTATTAAAATTAAAAAGTTTTCTTCTATATTTCGCCTCACAGGAAATAAATATATTACGCTAAGTTTTGAAAATAAATATGCGAAAATTTTTTTGTACAATAAATTTCAAATTCAAAAATCTTAACACTTCTAATAAACTCTTAAAAAAATAATTAATATTTGTTACTTTGTATGTAACGTTTTATCAAGAAATCTTATGTATAATAAATGCGCTAAATATTTTTGTACAATTTGTTTTTTTAAGTTTGAAACTTATTTGAATATTTTAAAATTCTAAACATGTACTCGGGGATACTTTAATAGGTCTTACTGACTATCAGTCCAGCAGTTTAGTTTTTTGGTTATTTCGAAAACATCAACATAATATTCTGAATATTTTCCAAGTCTTATTAAAGTGCTGTAGATTAATTTCACAAATTTGATTCAAATTTTTTTGTTTTTTATATTTTTTTGGTTTTTAGTCTGTTTTTTGATATACTTAGTCCAACTAGAAACAATAAATTCGCCTTGCATACACGTTGTTGAATATGTCTTGGAAATTATTACTATAAGCAAATTTGGCACGAACGACGAATTTTTCGTTGCGAGTATTTGGCGTTAGAAATATTTAATAAATATTTGTTTATAAGAAATTTTACATAAATATTTATATATTTATTTATTTGTTTTTCAATTTGATATCAATACAAGGTAGCCTTACTAGGATGTCAGACGAGCAAGTTTTCATTCAATATTTTAAATTTCTCTCATTTTTTTACCAATGCACACACTTGCTGAGATTTGCTTTCAAGTTTTCGTTCAATTGAGTGTTTCAAATTACATTCAAGAAAACAGCTGATTAAAGTTTTTTCATCCAATTTCATTTGTTTTTTTTTTTGACGACATCTTGTTTAAAAACTTGGTTTGAAATTGCGTGCAGCCTACGTCACAGCTTTAAATTTTTGTGAATTTTGACAAGCAGTATGTGTAAATTTCTTGAATGAGAATTGTAAAAAAACTTGACCGTGTGACTGCACTGTTTGTCGTAAGAAGTAAATTTGTCATGATAAACAAACTCTAAAATAGGTTTATTTAGACTTTTGTTACATAAACAACTACAAATATATAATTTTTATTTTAAAATTTAAAAATTTTTTTTTTGTTTTATTTATAGTATGAAAAATATGATATTTTTAAAAATATATGAAATTTTAAATCCTCTCTGTTATTATATTGAATAATTGTTTTTTACAAAAATTTATTTTCCAAAAAAATATTAATAATTAAGTTTTACGATTTTTGTTTCAGTCGTTGAATTTAACCCAAAGATTGGATGGTGAGTTCATAGTGCTGTGCGAAATTCGTCGTTTTTTATTTGGATATCTAACTTTTAATGTTTTATGTAATTAACGATTTATTTTTGTTGAAGTTTAAAAGAAAATTAATTTTAGTAAAATCCCTTAAGTTCAGAAAAGTTAAAGTAAATTAAATCTAAAATGTGCACAAATTTCTACAAAAATCTCCAGTTAAATAATACGTTGTCTACTTTAAGGCTTAAGCAAATAGAAAAGAAATAAAACCCTGACTGGTATTTAAATTAAACTTGATACTTAAACTATGCTATGGCAACTACAACAACAACAATTGTGTGTAAATAATATAGAAAACAGAACAAACGAATTTAAACAGAATAAAACTACAAATAAAATTCAATTCCAATCTTGGAAAAAAAACTACTCAAAGAGTTTCACGTAACAAAAGACAAATTCTTCTAAATGCTTATAGCTGCAGCAACAAAGAATTATTGCTGGAAAATTGAGAAGAAACCTCTTTCTAAACACTTGTAGTTCTAATAGTTTTATTGCCTACAATTGTGCGTTTCAAAAGTTAATTCTTAGCTTCAATTTCTTAAAGAATTTTCTGGCTCAGATGATGTTTAAGTGGAAGTGGTGGGTATTAAATTGCAAAAGATGCAAAGGCCAACAAAACAGTTGGAATGCCTTAGGACTCTCATTAGATTATGGCAGTCAAGAGGAAAATTTTATTTTTAAAATTCATTTAATTGCTTTGAATTTAAATAGAGAAAAGAAATCTAAAAAAATAAAAGAAATTTATTTTTTATAACTTATTTAAAGTAATCGAGAGTTCAAGAGAAAAAAAAAAAAAACTAATGTGAAAATTTATTATTTGGAATCTTTTTGCTTGAAGCACGATTAAAGTAATTTGAAATAAAAACAAAAAAGTATTATTACTTCAAGTTATCAAGAGTCCGGATTTTATTTCTATTTTCTTATAAAATGGTGAAAGATGTACTTGCTTCGCTTAACGTAACTGATATTTGTAAATGCTTTTCCTTAAGCTGTTCCAAAGACGTCAAGTCTACTCATTCAACATCGGTTAGGACCGACGTTTACAGCGTATTAAAGTCAACTTCAAAATGTTTAGTTTTCGAAAGTTATTTATATGAAGCAGTGTGACCAGATCCAAAATATTTTTGGAGCTAAATTGGTACCAAAAAAGTGCTAAAAATTTGTTTTAAGTGCTAAAACATAGTGCCAAAATTTAAATGTCTTAATTTTAAGCAAATATTTTCTTGGAGAGTTCAAAGTTTTACTATTTATGCTTATGTTGCCTTAAAAATATTTTGTTTTGCACTAAAAAAAACCAAATTTCTTAAACAATATACATATCATTTATTTAACATAAAGAGTCTTAAACACAATAAAAATAAAATTTCAGTCTTTAAATTAAATATCACCTACACCAGTGATTAAAAACACTTGACTGTTTTTAATGCATATGTAGTTGCTTAACTGTTGCTGTGGAAAAATGTGCAGCAAAAGCAAATGCAAAAAAGAGAAAGAATCGCATTTTCTTTAGCTGACTATGTGTTTCTTTCTGGAGCAAAGCAATCGGCAAAGCAATTACTTTGAAAACGTCCGCTGTTGCTTAAGAGGTCAGTTGTTATTTACTTTTATTTTTGCTAGTGCTTAACTCTTTACTATGAAGTTGTTGCTAACTACGATTGCTATTTCTTGCTCGTACTCGCTGAACTCGCTGCTTTTTATCCCTTTTAACATTGGAAACGTATTTATGTATTTATTACTTAAAACACATAAGAAAAAACATTTCAAAAACGCAGTTTTTATTACACCATTAAATGGTGTTTTTTTTTCTTGAAAAGCAACAGCAAAAGAAGAAACAAACTTCAACTTATTGCTTAAGCAACAGCAAACGGTTTCAAAATAAATGCTTTGCTGATTGCTTTGCTGCAGAGAGAAACTCATAGTCAGCTTAAGTATATGCCTTTCTTCCTTTTTTTGCATTTAATTTTTGCTTCGTTTATAATGAAATGTTTTGTAAATGCTGAGACATTTAGTTTTTTTTTTACTTGTTGAAAACAATGTAAGCAAAGCAAAGATTTTAGTGTTGTTGCTATTTTTAAGCAAACAATTTAAACCCTGACAGACACATGTGTACATACATAGGCGTATATTATGTACTTAGGCAAATTTATTCTAGGTACCGCAGTAAGATTTCAACATATAACTTTTTAATTCAGAGATATCAAAAAGTGCTATTTACTTTGTGAAACATTTTGTAAATTGAATTAATTAAAAGTGCTAAAAAATGCTAAATAAAGCGTTGGTAAGTGCTAAAAACAGTGCTAAGTGCTAAATCGGTAATTTTGCTGCCAAATCAACAAAAGAGGTGCTGAATCTAGCACCGAAAGTGCTAAAATGGTCACGCTGATAAGAAGAGACAGTGATGCAGGGTATCCAGCTCTGTTGATTTACTGAGGCATCGACGCAATGTAGAATGCGTTTCATTATTTAATTGTTACTCTTACGGAATGTACTCTGACACAGTTAGGCAACTTGTTCCTGAAAAAGATAATTTTGTATGTGCACTACGTTGTTCATCAAGATGCTTATCCCTCGTGTTCGATTAGTCAGTGAAGCGCACTTCGCATTACGAAGAAAATTTATTTTTTTCCCAAATGTTCACGAGCACTAGCCCCTCTTTACTCCCTTCTATAACCTTATTTTGTTGTTTTGTCAAAATGCGTTGCATGAGCAGGGGTCATCCTCTGAGAGCTGGTCTTATATAAAAAAATACAATAACTGTGCCTAAAATTTAATATGATTGCCTAGAAAGAAACTGCTGTGATCTCTTGAATATTAAAAAAGCTATTTTTAATGTATTTTCAATTCAGTTTTTGTTAACAGATGTGACCAAAATTCCCAAATATATTAAGTTAGAATTAATTGAACTGCAAAAAAGAAAGGACCTTCAAATAAAATTTATAAAATTATTATAAATAAAATTTTATAAAAATTTAGATGCGCACATATTTCCGCAATTAATAAATAACACAAAAAAAATTTATTTCATTGTTTGGGAGCACATATAAATGCGAACAATTTTTTTTTCGAAAATGATTTTTTTAAATCAAAATATAGAGTAATGGAAACTTTGCGAATAACAGACGAGAATTTAGAAAGTAGGGCTGACTTTAAAAACGTCAGTTGCTTTGTATTCGAACAATGTATTGTGTTTTATAATTCTGTGGTACTAAATGTTTACAATGCATACCATTTCAAAATGTCGCAGACAAGTAATGGAAACGTTGCAGCCGAATAATTAGCGCATCACTTTCTAAATTGATGCTTTGTTTCGCAACTTTGTATATGTACAAGATGTAAATATTGCAGCAAAACCGTAGACAAACTTTGTATTAATACTGTTACGTTTATTTAAATTATAAACGTGTTATTAATTGAGTTCTTCATTTGCAAAATAATTACACACACAACTTTTAGATTTTTAATTAAATTACACTTTATTTAATCAATTATTTGACGATTTAACTATTCGCGATTAATTATACACGCTGGCAATTTAACACTGTTGTACCACAAGATCTTAACTAGATGACGCTCACAAGCAGAATGAATCAGCACGTATTGGCGTTGCTTTTATATCAAAGCATATTTATATTAAGTACATGCAAGTCTACAACAAAACAAATATGTCAAAAAACAGTTCAGAGACGGCAAAGTGGGTAACATTTTATAATTTTTCTAACTAAAAAATTAATATTAATTTTACTTAATTATTATAAAACAAAGCAAGAGAATGGCCTTTTAACGACTATATTAATGTAAATTTAAACAAGAATTCAATAAAAGGATATTCAATGCAACGTGAGTTGGAAAAGTGTAATTTGTATATTTCGTTTACCATCCCTGATAAAACATAATAAAAATGAAAAGAAACACGTAAAAAACAAGAGAAATGTATAGCAAAATAAAAATTAAAATAAATGTAAACAAATTTTGACACAAAACATGATAAACACGCACACCAATAAAACTATCAGCTGAACTCTTGCATGTACTTATTATAGATATACTTTGCTTTTATATATCCTATTTTTAGACGTTCTTGAATATTCGAGAATTTCTACCTCCATCTGCTGCGTAGTAGAAAATGCTGCGTTGCCATTTTTATCTCAGACACATTATGTGAGCATTGTTATATACCTTAAAATACATGTTGTGTATTTTTATTTAGTTGTTATACAATGCAGGTGTGTGTATGGTTGTGTATTGTGTTTGTTTATTTCTTGCTTTCTGTTAGTTGTTTTTGTTTTGTAATAAAGATGTTTTGTAGAAACTTCTAGCTTTGAAAACAAACACAATAGGCCATTTCGTTTCACTTTCTTGGCCTCATGTATTTTTACATCCTTTTATAATATTAATAAAGCATCTTTGTAACAATACGTTTTGGAATTCAACCTAGCTTAGCAGTTGCTACTACTAAAATTTAACCAGACATAAGTACCTTATAAGCAGTGGCGAGTGTCTCATTAATATAATTATAGAACTTATAAATACATTATCAGAAATACATATATAATTTTTGTTCAACTTATAAAAATTTCCAATGTTATTGGTCCGCTTAAGTTTGGTTCTTTTCAATTTTGGCCCGCATTACAAAAAGGTTGCCCATCCCTGGTCTACTGTATTTTCTTTAGCTATTGTTATAATAAGTGTAATTAGTTTGCACTTAAAATTTCATGCATTTCATCTTCAAAGATTTCTTCCAAGATTCCTGTTAATTGAAACCTTTTCGTGAATTAACGAATAATTTCTTTAATTCTTAAACCTTCATTCAATGCAGCTATAGATATCAGTTATAAAATTATTTTCTTAACAATTAATTTATTTAAACTCAAATAAATTAAAAATACTATTACTGCAACTAGTTTCTTTCCACTTGACGATGACAATGTAAGTGAAGTATGTAAATTTTATCCGAGTATAGTGAAAAAAAGTGACTTAAATAAATGCAAAGTGAGTTTAAAACGGAAATGACACTTGTATGTTGATTGCATTTAGCCACCCAACTTACAAAGAGAAAAGTGCCAAAAAATTTTAACATTCTTTTTTCCTTTTTGTAGTTGCTTTGATGTTTTTTTGCTTTTAAATAAAATACTTTTATTGCTTGTTGCCGAAAAAGTACTCATAAATATGGCAAAAAGCCAATAAATAGTGTTAAACACAAAAATGTGTTTGCTTCGCAAATCTTCTTTAACCCATTGGGAATTTTATACTTTTCAGTAGATAGTCAGAAGTCTTTTAAAATTTATTCAACTGTCTGCAGCCTCATTTATTTTGTTTGGTCCCTTTTTTACACTTTTTATATTCCTGGGTGACGTGCGCCAAATAGGACAAAAGAATTTGCGATTTTTTGTCGTTTTTCACTTTTCATTTATATTTAGCCCCCCAAAAACTTTTTCTGACGGATTTTTTTTTCATACTCGTTAAAGTACTATAACCTCTTCCAGAAAAATTCTCTAGTTACTCCGATGCCTTTTTTATCACAGTCGATGTTATAAATACCCGCTTAAGTACGAGGTCTTACATGATATTCTCATCTTAATTGCTAACTTTCCAGGTCCTCTCTATAATTTGATCTAGTACTAGACATTCGTAAAAAAATGCGCGATGCCATTTCGGCTTTTTCCAGGCACCTTAAGCACCATTTGGACTATAGAGTTGTTTCCCTGCAGTATGTGACTCTTAAAAAGGCAGATCTGTTACTTTGCAGAGTATACGAGTAAGTTGTTGTTCCCTGATTGACATCATGTTCTGGCAGTCTGTCGGAGTTCACTGAAATTATGAGACTGCATTAACCTCTCTGTACTTCTATCAGATTATTATCCTTGAAATTTTTCTTCGATTTGCTCATTTGTATCTGTTTATTAACTGAACGTTCTGACAACAATCGACTCTTATTTTCTGCAGCATTACACACTTTTAGTTTCGAATTTAAGTCAGCTCTTTTATAACCACAATAAAACAGCCCTTTTTAATCTTTCAGTAGCATTCTTAATAGGTTTTACTATCTCTTTCAAGGTGTCGTCGGCAGTGATTTCTGTTTTCGTGAGTCGATGGTATTTTCTCTCTACGTCACTCGAGTGTCAGATCGACTGGTATCTGAATTCCACTGGGGATTACGGAATTATTTTTAAAAGTTCACTTTTTTTCGTCTGATTTATTTAGGCAACATCCTCAGTATATGAGAAACGTAATAGGAGTCAGTGTTTGACCGTTGCCTCCAAGAAATATCGGCCTCCAGTAAATGTGAGCTCACGGTCATAACTCTACTACTGTTTCTTATAGGGGCACAATGATCAGATATCTGCTTAAAATACAGTTGGGGTCTGCTAAAAATACAACCCAAAAAAATCAAAAATGTAATGGGATCAAAAGGCAATGGCCTCAAATACTTTAATCTTAATGATTAACAAGTAAGAGTGCTATTTTCGGCTATGCCGAATCTTATATACCCTTCACCATCTATATAAATCTAGTTTAGTGAAGTAACTCAATTCAGAGAATTAAAAAAAAAAAAAAAAATTGGTACTAAATTTAATTCTTAATTTTATGTTATTTGTTGCTGAAAAGTTTAAAGGCTCTATCTATTACGGTTAAATATTTGTCAAAATCATAAGTGCTATGGGGGGGACAAACACCCTGTAAGGTTTTATTTTACTTCGTATATTTGCTATATTAGACACAGTAATACAAATTCGCTATCAATTTAAGGTCTCTGTCTATGCCGGTTTGAAAGATAAGCCCACATGTGCGAATTTCAAGCCTAAATGGGGACACCCTTTAAATTTTAATTTTATATTTTAGACTTGATATTATTGGTAGTTGGCTTTATACGAGAATTTAAGGAGTCTGCTTGCCTGCACTTCATACAATAAGACTTCTTTTTTGTATGGGTCACCCTTTAATTTAATTTTTTTAAGTAGCTATTATAGTGAACATGGTGCTAAATAATATGTCAAAATTAAAGTGTCTGCCTACAATGGTTTGAATGACATCGACTTATATGGGGACACCCTTCAATTTTTAATTTTGTTTTTCAAAGATAACGCTATAGCGTACATAGTGCTGCCTAATCTATGCAAATTTTAAATGTCTGTCCAGAACGGTTTAAAAGACAAGTACACATAAGTGAATATTACGGCTTAATGGAAACACCCTTTAATTTATTAATTTATTTTTTAAAGTTGTCCCTAAAGCGGATACAATACTTTGTGTAAATATTAAGTGCTTGTTTGAATGATATACGTTAAAAATTATGTATCTATTGAGGTACCCTTTCACTTTTAACTTGTTCTTGCGACTATAACATTACACCTTCTGTGGTAATTTATGTAACGATTTAAGAGCTAGAAACCTTTGACAGGAGAACAGATAGAGAGGCAAAGATTGAAGTGTATTTTACTCTCTGAATACCAAGCCTCTAAAACTGAAGCAAAAATAGTTGTTAAATAAAAATTATTATTTGTTTTAAACACCAAATTTTGACCATCTCCTTTCCATGTGTAAATATTTTATCTTGAGGCAACAATAAAAATCTTCAACAGCTTATTTTACTACTCTATTGCTTTTTTGATTTTTATTTCCTCTTTACATAATTTAACAACTTTCGTATTCATTGCACTACAACTCTCAATCGGCTTAAAATTTACGAATGGCATCATCGTCCTGTTTAGTTTAACACAGTGTTTAAAATTCAATGTATTTTTTTTCTCTCTTTCATGTTCCAATTTTTGTTGGTTGGCAAACTACACAGCAACCATTTTATAAAACATTATTTAAGATTATATTACTTTTTCTTTGTGTATTTATTTGCCATCTTCCTTTCAAATGGAAACACAACAAACCAAATACCCCCTTTCTCTTTTTTCATATACTTGCACACACAACTGCTAACTGTGCTCTAAGAGGGCTAAAAATTATTCATATCGTTAAAATGAAACGGAAGTGTTTCTATTTAGATTGTACGAAATGTTCAATTTCAAGGATTATTTTGTGGTTGGCAATAAAAAACAATTTGCAAATGATTACAAATAATTTAGCTGAAAGAAATATAAATTTGGTTTAATACAGAGATCTGCTTCTTATCCAAAAATTAAAATATTGGTATGTTCTTTATTTATTTTTTTGAATAAATGATAATTTATATTGTTTTTATAAAAATAATTTATTAAATCTTGGGGAAAATATTATGGCCTTTTTTATGCTAAAAATTTCCTGAACATGGGATTTTTTCTATAGAAGAGAATATTTTCTGGTTTATTTGACTTAATATTTGGCAAAACAATAATTATTCAACAAATTTATGGGTCTTTTTCAATAGGGACCAATTCATGAAAGTACTTCCGTTTTGGACTGTTTGATAGTGTATCTGCATCTAAGAGGTTGGTGATAAATACCTCAAAGCGATTAAGAGCAAGAAACATGCAAAACCATTGTTTTGTAGCTTTTAAAGCATTAACGATGATATGGTCACAATTTCAGATTTTATATACTGTACGACTCCTTGCTCGTTTAAAAGAGAATTATAAGTTTTTTATGCGCAATCTACAAACTTTACGGTGTTTTCATTTTCACTAATGAAATATTTTGATGTTTACATGGTTAAGGAAAGTTAGACAGAAATAGGGCCTAGAATATTTTCCCGAATATTCTTTAAGCCAAAATAGGGGCGATTAAAGGAGCAATGACTGTCCGTGGTAGTAAAAATTGATCAAGATTATCATCGGTACCATGCTCTTACTCTTCGCCGAAAAGCTAGAAGCTATCTGATCTATCGACCCCTGAAAGTCCAGGTAACGACTGCCGCTATATACCTCACAATAACTCAGCAAAAAAATTAGACATTATCTTAAAAAGTACTTGCCATACAATTACTTACTTTTGTTGTTGCCATATTTTGTTACTCGCTAACAAAACACATTACATTAGTTTCCAAAAAAGGAAGTATTAATGGAACTAGTTCTTTATGTTAAAAGAGATTACCGTACTAATGGTACTCATTATTTCCTACAATAATTATTGTAATCAATTCTCAGTATTTGATTATAAAAGTCTCATGCCTTGTTAAAATCATTAAGTTGGCAATCTAGTTGGGAAGTACTTCTGCCAAAAATGCTTAATTCCACACTCGATTACCTTTTCAAAAATTTTTTGCTGGGAAATAGCTTCAAATAGGCGGAGTGCACAAGATAATTCTGCACCCCTGGGGTTGTCCAAATTATGACGGAATATTTGAAATAAATGTCTAACAGCCGCACAGAGGTGTATTTTGCCAAGCTAGCCCGACATTAGGCCAAAAATTAGTTTTGAGAAAAGTAAAAAATTTAAGTACGCAGCTGGACAGATAACAAAATTCTGCATCGTATAGTGAATTTACAAAGCTTTTATTTGAGATTTGTCGTTTTGGGACACTGTTAAGTTCAGGAAAGTTGGATAAATCGCATTGACTTTAAACGATTTTGAAAGGTTTGCAATATATTTTTTTGTGGCTAAACGAATAAAGATTTTGTATAGATTTTTTTCTATGCATTTCGTGGCTATACCGAAGGTTAGTGCGAAAGCAACAACAAATGTACAAGACGAGTTACAAAGAGAACGACAAAGAAATGCTTTAAGCAGCGTCCCCATTTTATCATTTTCGGTACTAGATTCCGCACTTCTTTTGTTGATTTAGCAGCAAAATTACCGATTTAAAACTTAGCACTATTTTTAGCACTTTCCAACTCTTCGTTTAGCACTTTAAATTAATATAATTTACAAAATGTACCCAAAAATAATTATTGCACTTTTTGCAATAATAGCAACGTATTTTTAACCTCTTTAAGCAATTTTCGATATCTCTGAATTAAAAAGTAGTAAATTCAAATCTTACTGCGGATACCTAGAATAAGTGCATAATATACGCCTATGTACATATGTGTATGTCAGGGTTTAAATTGCTTGCTTAAAAATAGCAACAACACTAAAATCTTTGCTTTGCTTACATGCTTTTCAGCAAATAAAAAAATTAAATGTCTCAGCATTTACAAAACATTTCATTATAAACGAAGCAACAGCAAAAAGCAAATGCAAAAAAAGAGAAAAAAACGCATGTGTTTCTTTCTGCAGCAAAACAACCAGCAAAGCATTTATTTTGAAAACGTTTCTTGTTGCTTAAGCAATAAGTTGATGTTTGTTTCTTCTTTTGCTGTTGCTTAAAATAACATTTAATAGTTTCTTACGTATTGTAAGTAATAAATACATAAATAAGTTTCTAATGTTAAAAGGGATGAAAAGCAGCTAGTTACACCAAGTAACAGAAAGTAACAGCAAGAAAAAGCAATCGTAATCAGCCACAACTTCATAGTAAAGAGTTAAGCAAAAGCAAAAATAAAGAACAATTGACTGCTTAAGCAACAGTAAACGTTTTCAAAGCAATTGCCTTGCTGCAGAAAGAAACACATAGTAGGCTAAAGCAAATACGTTTTTTTTTTAAATTTGCTTTTTGCTTTTGCTGCACATATTTCCACAGCAACAGTTAAGCGACTGTATATGCATTAAAAATAGTCAATCATTTTTAATCACTGGTGTATGTGATATTTAATTTAAAGACTGAATTATTATTTTTATTGTTTTTTTAAGACTTTGTATGTTTAATAAATTTTGTTTTTTTTTTTTTTTCAATGGAAATAAATATTTCTAAGGAAACATAAGCATATAATATAAAACTATGAACTCTCTAAGAAAATATTTGCTTTAAACTAAGACATTTAAAATTCGGCACTATGTTGTAGCATCTAAAATTTTTTTAGCACTTTATTAATGTTAATTTAGCTCCAAAATTTTTTTGGATGTGGTCACATTGATTACAAGAATATATTTTCTAAAAATAATTTTAGGTAATTGGCAAAAAAAAAACAAAAAAACTCACAGGATCGTTTTGGCAGTGGGATTGTAGGGCTATATCTTCCTGCGTATAAAAATTATTTTTTATGGTTTTAAGGCGTATGTAATCCGGTTATTTTTCTATTATATTATTTTATCAAACAATGTTTTATTTCACCGCCCACAAAAAGGGGCAGGGCAAAAATGGCATTTTAGAATCTCTTGAGTATAACTTTAAATTTTCGAACATTCATTTTTTAGAGGTAGGATTAGTTCTTCTAAGGGGAACTTTTTTCTTCTTGGTCCGATTTTTCCTATTTTATAGCTTTAATAGCCTATGACCATATCATTTTTTTCGGCCGAGTTTCATTAATCTAGGAGTACTCAGTAAATTTTTAGAGCCAATATTTGCTAAAATGTAATTTCCGGCTAGATTAGTTACGTCGCAATACCACTAAATAATATTCCTTTTCATCAGAGGAAAATTTGAAAGTATTAAGAAATATATTTTGCAAACAAATATCTTAAGGGCGTCAAATATTTATGCATATTTGTTTATAAATTAAATTGTTATTAAACCATCCTAATTAAACATAAATATACATATTTACACATGTTATACTCGTATAGTATGTATGTATGCATGCATGTATGTATGCATGTATGTATGTATGTATGTATGTATGTATGTATTTATGTAACTACAAACATAGTTGTAAAAAGATATGTCAAAATATTTCTGAAAGTCTTGAATTGCATGTAAAAGTTTGTTGGCATAAGTAATTATACAATAAAACACTTCTAGCCAATTTAAGGAACAAGTTTTAATTGATTTGAAAATATTTTAAAAGAGGAGTTTATACAAGAGTGTACCATTTCTACAAAAACAATTACAGTGGGTGATAAAGATTTCGGAATCAAAGGTGAAATTGTCACAGTACAAATGTAGGAAGATAATTATCTATTTAAAATTAAATTGCTTTTATACACCAGCCTCGAATGGATGAATCTACCACTAATACGAAAGCATCACAACATCGCTTAAGATCAATGAAGTATTTATCCCTTGCCTTGGCGAATGATGAGCTTCGATGACATGTATCGTATAATGCCATGTTTTTCCATTAGTAGTTATTCTTTTATGTAAGTAAATGATATTGTTACGTTTTTCCCATGGTTTCGTATTTACTAAACATGCGTTATTATTACAAACGCAGCTCTCCACGCTACACTACTGTGTTACTCCAGCGAGACATGAACTACTCGATGCCTTGTTTAGTAACCTTAACCATCCACAGACATTTCCACTATGTACTCCTTTTATCCAAGACAGTCACCCACTTTAATCCAATAGCCACAACACACGTCTGCCATACACTGTTGTTATACTGTTACTCTTCCCCGCGCTAAACGCTACCGTTTTTACTTTTTATTTTAAAGGGCTTCTTGACAATTATCTGTTACTATTTTATTAAATTAGACGTCTCTACTAAATTATCTGTCATGGCTTCACACAATTATTGTCTTTTCATTTCCGGAAGGTTTGTACTGCTGCTTCTTAATTTTAATTTGTATTATAACAATCATTATTTTCCCTGTTACGCATGTCCGAAGTTGGGCTCGAACTCACGATCGTCTGTTTTACAGCAAGCACCTCTATCAACGCAACCATTGAGGTTGCTTAGCTTTTGTTAGATAATTGTGGTATTATTCTATTCACACACCCTAAAGGCCGTGTCAGATAAAACTTTTGCTTTGCGTTGCGTTGCAAATTCGCTTTAACATCTAAGATAAAATGCACGAACTTATATGAAGTATGTCACATAAAGCACTTTTAACGCAAAGCAAAGCGCAAAGTTGGGCAACACTCATCTTTTTGCGCGCTTTGACAATTAGCTGCTATACATTTGTATATTATTTTTGGCAAAATCGAACGTAAAAGAGTTAAGAATTTTAAAATATTATTTTTTTATTATATATTCTTCCTTTA
The DNA here is from genome assembly GCA_916610165.2 of Gymnosoma rotundatum. Classification (NCBI taxonomy): domain Eukaryota; kingdom Metazoa; phylum Arthropoda; class Insecta; order Diptera; family Tachinidae; genus Gymnosoma; species Gymnosoma rotundatum. The sequence continues at coordinate 171,079,102 of OU744336.1, read as the reverse complement.
TTATTTTTTTTAGAAAATTATGAAAGAAAAACTTATAAAAACAAACAATAATTAGGCGCTGTTAAAGTTTTTATTGTGACATACCTCTTGCGTTATACGCTTTTTTTTCAAATTTTGAAACGTCACGCAAAGCGATAAAGTTTTATCTGACACGGCCTTAAGTGAAAGTAACTTATTCACCACGCTCATACGAATAACAACAACAGGGGTTGCCAGATCTTATTTTCTTTTTTTTGATGAGCGCTTTTTGCGTGGTGGATTAAAAATAAAACTTATCCTATTAAACTCTAGGTGTTATTCGTAAGTTTCTGGGTCCACTTTGGATGGAGGATCTTGTATATATTTAAACAAACTTGACAAGGCCTTGTGGTAGATATATATATTGAGGCTTGAATTCGTATTTTTAAATACTTGTAGGAGTGAAATATCTTCCAAATTGGCGTAAGCTGGCAGTTGACGGGAATGATAATTACATCTTCTAATGGTTGCAGTCGACAATGGATCTTTAGTGGGTGGTATGTCTTAATCGCTGGCAAAATAAGCAAAACGAACAGAAGTGGAACCTCGTTTGAACATCATGGTCAAGCGTGGTATCTATAACTAAGTTCTACATACCAGTTAAGGATCATCAATTTAAAAATAGAAAAATCTGCTCAGGTGGACTATTTTTTCAATACTCCTGTGACGTCCACCTCCATCTTGCAAGAGGAAGCTCATTTTGGGGGCGGGGTGATGGTCTTTTACAATGGTAGCAAATTCAATTATTATCCACATCGTGAGCTGAAATTCCGTGATGAGCACTGCGATTTACAAAAAAAGAATGAGAGATAGATTAGAATAACCTGTAAGTTCAAGTCCAGTAAACTCACATTATATTGATACTGATATAATTAAAACAAAGGCTAAGCACGTTTTGTGTTGGAATCTATTTAAAATTTATTTCAGATCAGGCTGTTAGTTAAGAAAACTTTAAATTTGAATTTTCAACTGCATCCATCCACTGTGATTACTTAATAATAGAAGTAGAAACTTTATAATTAAATGGTACGTAAATGAGTTTTATGTTAAAACAAAAACATACATTTAACAATTATTATCAAACAATTATACTGCAATCAAAGTGAATAGGGCAAAATAAATTGATCAATTTTCTAGAAGTAATTTTGGCATGTTATTAAAAGTTTTTTGATTAAAAAATAATACTTGTTTTTAAATTTTTCCACATTTCAAACGAAAAGTTTTTAATGGGAACTCGGTTTGCTATAAAACTCAGAGTAAATATTGTACATCAGGCATAAAAAACTTTTGATATTTATTTTTGATTGGAATATTTGTAGCTTGAATACCCGATAGTTCTGTCATTAGTTTTTAATACAAAATCAGAAATAATCAAAATAAATAAAAAAAAAACAAAAATCTTATAAAACAGATGGCGAATGCTCTGAAAAAAATAAAATCTGATCAAAAATCTGAATTAAAAGATGAAATCTTATTAAAATAAATGAAATTATACAAACTTGCAACAAAAATCATAAAATTATTAAATAGAAATGTCACAAAAAAGAAATTCTTCACAAGTTAAAAATGACGAGACTTCACAAAAGATCCTAAGCTCATAGGAAATTTAAAAGTCCGTGAAATGCTACAAAATTAAATCTTAATTAAAAAAACTCACCTAAAAGGATAAAAACTAAACAAACGAAAAAAGAGAAAATAGATTTGAAAACGAAATGTCACCCAAAGAGTAACAAAAATCTTACTAAAACGAAAAAAAGAAAATTTCCCATACATTTGATATTGATACGAAAATAATATTTGGCAACCCTTTAAATATCTGCAAGAACAACAGCTAGTGTTTTTATTGTCCATGTACATCTGGTAAATACTTTTGAATAAGCGTTCACTTCTACTACCAACAAAGTGTGGTGTGTAAAAGTTAACTAGCACATGTTGAGTAGCCGTGAGTTCAAATCCCAGCGTCGACTTTATTCGGAAGAAGAAATACTTGTTGTTGAGTTGAATAAATTAAAAAACAGCAGTTAAAACCTCCCTGAGTCCCTCTAAATAACATAAAGCAAACAATTTAGGTGTTGCGAACTGCACGAATTGGTGAAGGCGCCTGAATATCAGAACAGCAATCGAGATGGTGATAACACAGTATAAAAAAACAAGAAAATTATCGTCCAAACCGTATTAATTGAAGAAAGTAACAACTAGGCTAATATAAAATATTTGATACTCAGTGCCTCGTTTCTGTAACTCAAGTGAGAAATTTCTCACATATAATTATGGTCATCTTGTTTTGAAGCAGCCAACTTAAACAGACGTTCTAAAAATAACTGTCAAATGTAAAAATTGGTACACTTTATGAACTGCTGGGTGTTAAGTTGTGCATGTGTATGTGTGTTTAAAAGAAAAGGGTATTTATATTCTTCTATATTTTTGAAGTTTAAAGTAAATACATGTGCATTACATGCCTCATATGAACATGTCAATTAAACTTTACCAAAACCTAATCGTACTAATTGACAGTTTTTGTCCTTTAGTTTAAATATCTGACATTAAATGTCTCTGTGTCGTATTCTTGTTCACCCATTTTATTATTCCACACTGACAATGTGCACACACCAAATGAACAGCAATTGTGTGACCAAGCAAATGTTGTTTAAATTGTTTAATGAAAAAAAAAAGAAAAATAATCGATGTTGTTGTTGATGTTTTTACTGTAAAATAAGAAAAGTTGTCGTTTAATTAACCGCAAAACTATTAAAAGTTAAAGAAAATATTTCATGAAATTTATTTTATGTCTTAATAATTGAGAAGAAGTTTGGAAATGAAATTTATAGAGGAAAAAGTATTAAACGAAAATTCTACCTTTTTGTTAAGGAACAAAATGTAAATTACGAAAATTAATTAGTATTTAGAATATTTAAATTATTTTGTAACCGCTACATTTTAAAAATTATTTATTGTTAAAAATAATTTAGGAATTGGATAAATTGCAGTTAAGAAAAGACAATATTTTCCTTGTAGAAAAATATTCAACCCTCCGATGAGTGAGAATGTCCCTAGGGACCTTTTTGCCTTTTCAAACTGAAATTACTTGGCCACTACAAAAATCAAAAAAAAAAATTTTTTTTATACGAAAAACACATGAATTACAAAAAAGGACCGTAGGGACCTTTTCACACGGCCGTGAAGTTCAGAACTGTCACTTATCGGAAGGTTAATTAGTAAATGAATTTGAAGAGGTCAAAAGACAGAAATATTTAAATTAATTAAATTTTGTTTTAAATATATTATTTAGCAAATTTATGAAACATTATAAAAATAATTTTTTAAAGGCACGGTAAATTTGTTGTCTCAGCCTATTACGGTTAAGTAAAAGTACTATATTCGGCTATGTCGAACCTTTTATACCCTTCACACTCTAAGTAAATCTAGTTTAGTGAAGTAACCCCAATCAAAAAAGCAAATATTGGGGTGACAGAGAATTAAAAAATAAAAAATATTTGGTACTGCATACATATAATTTTACATAAAAATGCTACCGGCTCTTAATGGGTTAAGCATTTTTAAAAAATGTTAGTATTTCCTTCAATATCTCTTCAAAACCTTTAAAAAGATACCCATATTGATATTTAAAAAAATTTGAAAATTTCAGAGCCCCGTAACTCGGAAAATATGGACGAGCGCCAATTTTTTTCACTTGTTGTTTTTTTTTTTCTTATTTTTTAATTCTCTATTGCCCCATATATATAGTTTTTCGATTGGAGTTACTTTATTGCTCCAAATGACATGAAAAAATTAGAGGTAGGCGTGGTGTTTTGCCTGCAACTTCGAAGGACATGGACCGATATCGCTCAATCGACTTTGCTATGCATAAAAAGTCAGAATATATATACTTTTTAAGGTCGAAAATGGATATTTTAGAAATTACAAACGAATTGACCACCACTACTTTTTGTGGTGAAGGGTATAAAAAGGCCGTACAAGTGATAATCGCATTACTATCGGGATAACCTTAATTTTATTTATTCTTATTTAAGACATATTACACATTCACATCCTCTGTACAAACAACAAGCGTCTGCCTCTAGCGGTTTTAAAGATAAAGCCATATTAGTCATATTCATGGACCTTTTGGGGTCACCCTTTAATTTATAATTTTATTGTTTAAAATTTATTTTATTTACCCTGTGTGAATTCTTAATGTCTGCCTATAAGAATGAAAAACTATAGTCATATATATGAATATAAATCCATATTGGGACACCCTTTAATTTAAAGTTTTTTTTCTACTTTTGGGTATAGCTCCTTTAATTTACTGACACTGTGCAAATTTGTCGTGTCTGCTTATCACAGTTCAAAAAATAACAATATTTTAATAAATATCACATCACTTTCGCAACACCCTTTAATTTTTTGTAACGTATTGTTATAGCGGCTATAGCAATATAAGAACAACTTCTGTTAAAATTCCAAGAGTTAATCTATTATGGTTCCAGAGATAGAGGGCTGTGACAAAAGAAAAAACGGACGGCAGATATTGTAAAGAAAACAACAGGGTTACGTGTTTTCACTTTATGTATGGAACCTTAAAAATACTGAAAATGTTAAAGCTCTATATAAATTTGTCTGTTGAATATTTTTAAATCCTAAGAAAATCTCAAGTATTTTTGTTTCATTATTTCCTATTGGGCTCCTCTATGCACGAACCAAAGAATAATAAACCTATTGTGACTTAAAAAAAAGACGTAATTATTCGTTTGCAGTGGTGTAAATAAAGATCAAGTTGAGCTCATAAGATTGACATAATTACTTTGAACTTTTTTCCTCACATACTTCATTCTATTTCTTTAATTCCATTCTACAAATTTCAACTTCTTGATTGTATATTTTTTTTATTTTTGCTGAAATCTCAATCAATTCGTGATGTCCTTTTTCGTTTTTACTAACACTCTTTTCTAATTCTATTAAAGTGTATTTCAAAGCTTTGAAATTGTATTCGTAACTATTGTATGTTTTTATTTTTTTTATATTCAACAATAATGTCAATAAGTGACATGAAGTAAAAAAGGATCAATACAAAATCACAATGTCCAGCTTTAAATAGATTTTTGCTTTTCTTATTGCTGCTAGAATTGTTAAGATGTTTTGAAACGTTCACAGCATTTGAAAATTGTTGTATTTGGTGTTCTTTTATGCTGTAAAAAATGAGTTTATTTTGTGGTTTATTATATAAATAACTTTTACACTGTTTCCCATTCAAATTAATTCATTTATAAGAAAATTGAATAATCATTCATATAAATTCCTTCGTTTCTTTAAAATTATTTAAACTTTAAAAAATTTATATTTTGAATATTTTTTCATACTGTTTCTTATCTACGATTTCTGTTACAGCTTTTAGCATTTTGTTCACCAAAATAATTTTTCTTTATACAAAAAAAAAAAAACAAACATCTTATCAAACTGTGTCAGTTGAAAAAACAAAATCTTTTCTTCTCTTGTTATTGTTGTTAGGATTAAAATGTTGCTTTGTTACTTTTTACTGTATGTGATTGAAAATTTTACTGTATGTGTGTATGTGTTCAAGACTTAAAACGCAAGTCTGCTGTAGGTCGATGTCAGTTTCAATGACGTTGTTAACAGTTTGTATGTGTTACTTTTTTTGCAACTGTATTATTCAATATCTATCTAATGAGAATAATATTTAATATTGAACTCATTTCAGTTTAAAATTAACTTCTATTGATATACAAGGAGCAGCCAGATTTTCTAATTCTACTTTCACTTGTAGTTTCTACAAGTATATATATTCTAGCTTCTTACGATGCATAGCAAAGTCAATTGGGCGATGTCCGTCCGTGCTTGTGTTGAAATCAAGTTAGCGAGGCACTTGATTAGCTAGAGAAAAATTAAAGATGCCAATCGATCAGACAAAGTGACAAACGAGGTGCTATTGGAAACCAGAATAATCGGTCCTTGTCCTTCAAAGCAGCAGGCAAAACACCACGCCTACCTGTAATTTTTTCATGTCATTTGGAACAACAAAGAAATACCAATAAAAAAAATAAAATAAATATATAGGGCGATTGAGAATTAGAAAATAAGAAAAAAACATCAAGTGAAAACATTGTGTCTCGCCCATATTTTCCGAGTGACGGGGCTCTGAAATTTTCAAATTTTTAAAAATATCAATATGGGTATCATTTTAAAGCTTTCGAACAGATCTTTAAGGAAATACTAAAATTTTTTAAAAACGCTTAAATCTCTAAGAGCCGTTGTCATTTCTATGTAAGATTTTATATATGAAGTAGCAACTTTTTTTTTAATTTTTTAATTCTCTGGCACCCCAATATTTGCTTTTTTGATTAGAGTTACTTCACTAAACTTGATGTACACAAATAGTGAAGGGTACGAGTATATAAGATTCGGTACAGCCCAATATAGCACTCTTACTTGTTTTCCATTAACTTATTTTCATTGTTGTAGAAATGTTGTTAGGATTCATATATTATATTTACATATAAGAATGTGGTAGTGTCTTTGAATTTATTTAAATACTCTGCGGGTGTTAGTACTTACTAAGTACATTCTTCTCTTGTGATGTCAAGGCTTCTTATTATCGTTATATATTTATAAATTATTGTGAAAACATATTAATCAATAGATGAATTTCTATGAAATTTTACTATAATATTAAAGTCTGTATTATCTCACAATATTGTGCTATTGTTCTAGTTGTAATCATTATGCATTCATAGCTTCGGTACAACCAAATCATAATCCTAGTTATATCAGAAACTAATCCTCGATTAATCATAGTCTATTCATGGCCTTGTCATGGCCTTTTTATATTTAAGACGTAAATATTTTATACTCTGCTCATAGTCTAATTTCTTAATAGTCATATTCAAGTAATAGTTTTGTCATAATCAAAACATATCCATACCGTGGTCATAGCCTTGCCATTATCATGTTAAAATATAGTCATAGTCTAGCCAGCCACTCAAAGTATTGTCATAGGGCAGTCATGATCTAGTTATAGTGCAGTCAGCCTGCAGTCATAGTAAAGATATAACATAATTAATCTAACAACAACTTCGGTGTAGCTTGATTACACCCTGGTAGTAGTCTACTCGTAGCCTTGATATTATCTTTTTAAAGACTAGTCATGGTCTTATTCCTGGTCGATTACAGTTCACTCATAGTCTAATTCTAGCCTTCTCGCTGCCTTATTGCTATTAACTCGTAGTCAATTTGTAGTCTGCTCATAGTCTGGTCTTAGTATAGTCGTAGTCTAATCATAGTCAGGTAATGTTTTTGTCGTCTTCTAGTTATTGTCTTGTCATATTCCAGGCATAAAGTAATTGTATTTGTCTTGTTTAAGTGTTTTCATAGCCTTCCAATTATATTATGTTTATAGTCTTTTCAAAATATAGCCTAAGCGTAGTCTTGGTTCCATTTTAGTCGTCCATAATCTAATCATGAGCTAGTTATAACCTTATAGTAGGTTAGTTATAGTATAGTCTTGTGCCATTTTAGTCACAGTCTAGTTATAGTATAGTAATGAACTATTCATTGTGCAATCATAGTACAGTCATACTTTAGTTAAAGTTGATTCATAAACTAGACATAGTTTTTCACACTCAAGTCATAATCTATTCGTAGCCGTGTGTTAAAGTCTTATTATAGTCATATAAAAGTTTATTACTGTTTTGGTTATAGTTGGGTAGTCGTTTAGTTATACTTTACTTATAATCTTGTCATAGCTTTGTAATACCCTTGTCAGGTTCTGCTTACTAGTAAATGATAGTTTAGTCATATATAAATATATATGTAGTCATATATCTATATGTCTATATGTAGCTTTTTAGTCTTGTCAAAATAATTTTAATCTAGTCAAAGACTTAGCGTTGCCTCGTCATAGCCTTATCTAGACAAATAGAACCATCTCATAGCCTGGTCACATTGTGGTAAGCTCGTAGCCTATCCTATTCTAATTTTAGCCACGTAATAGCATTGTAATTGTTATGTGATAGACTAGTCACAGTAGCTCTATCTGTAATTGCCAGAATAAAGTCGATTGATCTTACTCTAGACGAAAGAAGATATACATATGAGCAGCGGAAATTACTACCAAATGGGTTTACAAACACAGAACTTTCATATATTAGGAAACAAGACAAGAGGAACAAGACTGCTCCAACAATGAAACGCCCTTTGGAATAGGAACACAAAGGGAAGGTTAACATAAAAAATTATTACACACCTTAAAACTTGGGCGAAGAGAAAGCATCTAAACTTTTACCTTACTCAAGCTTTTCGTAGTCATGGAAACTTTAGTTGCTATTTACACATATTTCATTCAGAAGCTAATGCAATATGTGAAATGTGTGACGAGGGCGAGGACAACGTGAAACATATACTTTTCCGTTGCAAATTCTGGGGGAACGACAGGGACATGTATGACATATAAAATCAAATTAAAACATTGAGGAGTTAGTTAAACAAATAAATGAAAGCCAAAGAGAATTTGGTCAAACACTCAGCATATATTAACTGGATACTGAAGCAGAAAGCAAAATATCTGAGATCTCTGCAGTCGAGCGCCTAATCAAGGTACATGTGTATTGATGGATGAGGAGTAGAACAAATCATGAAAACTGTATAGTCCAGTAAATGAACTAAGCCCCGAAGTAATGCGAAATCGGTGCCAGGGTGGTTTGGCCTGTGTGGCACCGCTACTTATAGTGCGCTATCAATACGTCAAAAAAAAAAAAAAAATTGCCGCAGTATAGTTTAGTGTCGTCCAATCATGATCCTGCCGTGGTATAGTTTAGTCCAGTGCCATTATACAATAGTCTTGATATAGATTGTCGCAATCTAGCAATAGATTATTTATTGTTTAATGTTTTACTATTGTCTATTGTTTTACTCCAAACGAGTTCAGTTTAGTTACAGTCTAACAACTGTCAAGTTTCAGCCGCTACTGACACAGTGCAGTCATATACTACTTCGAATCTGGTTATTATGAGGTCACTGGCTAATAATATTTAACACTATTACTTCAGTCCTAGTCTAGATATATTAAGGATTTTATTTATTTATATTCGCATCATAGTCTTGTCACTATTCGGCTTACAAAGTAACCAGAGCTTAGTGTCAAAATAAAATAAAATGATTGAATCATAGTTTTTGGTTGAAGGTCTATTTGAATTCAAAAGCATTTATAATTTTTACTTTAGTTTATCATATACTTGAAAAGGTCTTCATCCAACTTCTCTCATCTTGCCATCTCAACTAATTTCATTGTGTTGTTTATCGGTATTTGATTTTTATTTATTTTTTTTATTTAAACGAATGGAAGAATAAAGTTTAATATCTCGATAATCTAATACAACACACGTATTTAGCTTTTATTTTGAATTGTTGTTGCTGTGTTTTTCTCAAGTAGAATGTCTACTTGTCTGTCAAATGCAAATGGGTTTTTCTTTTATTACTGTTGGGTTTATTGCTTTCGAATAAATAGAAACAAGAAAGAAATAAAAATTGATATCTGTTGTGTAAAATTTATGATAAATTTTGTGAGCATTTTTATTTATTAGATTTATTTTTATTGAATGGAAGGTATCATTCACTTTTTTTTTTTTTGGGTAGAAGGGAGATGTTTTTATTTCTGCGGTGTATATTAATTTAACCCTTAAATGGTAATTAAGTGATTTATAGGTGAGTTGATTTATGATGAAATATAAAAATAAAACTAACGTTGTTAGATATAGAAATTGTTTCTTTTTGAAAGTAATACTTTAGTCGTTATGTATGTATTTCTCTTTGACCTGATGGAGGTCCACTCTCGTCCATCTCAAGCAGTCTGTGTATACATGGATGGCTCCAAGAGAGGGACGAGAGTTTGGGGTGGGGTGCACATTAAGGAATTTGGGATAAGGATGATTTTCAGACTCCAAAAAAACTGTAGTGTTTTACAGGCGGAAATATCTGCTATTAGAAAGGCGGTGTGCTGGTTGAGGTACTATAACATATCCAACATGGATATTTTCATCTGTACCGACAGCAAAGACGCAATTCCGTCCCCCAAAGGTGTGTTCAGCACATCTGAACTTGTCTCTAAATGCCTGATATCCCTTAACGGAATTGCGGGGGTTTCAACAGTCACCCTAAGACGGGTGAGGGGACATGGCACCGTTTTGGGCAAACTCTTTGCCGATGAACTGGCGAAGAGGGGGACAATGCTTGATGAGGGTGCCATACCCCTCTCTGCTTGCGGACAGTGCATCGACGCTGCTATCTACGAACTGTCGCAGACCAGATGGTCTAACGAGTCAAATGTTTGACCGCTAGAACAATCTGGCCCTCTTTGGATCGGGGCAGGGCCGCTGCGCTATTGCAGCTACCGAGGGTTCGATTACGTGACTTGGTGGCTGCGGTCACTATGCACTGTTTGTTTGGGACCCATGCTAGGAGAATGGGTATCCCTTTTAACGACTTCTGCAGAAGTTATTAGGATGAGGAGGAAGAAGAGACGGTGGAACACCTTCTCTGTCAATGCCCCGCGGTGGTGTGTATACGGCTGAGATATTTCGGTCAGCGGTACTATAAGGGCCAATCTGATAGTTCGCCAATGGGTCCAGATAGGATTAGTTCTTTCTTAAGGTACAGTGGGGATGAGCACACACTTTGGTCGCTTGGTCTCACTTAGCGGATTCTTCTCTGCATTTTTCTTGGTCTTTCTCCGTATTCTCAAACCCGCGGTTCTTTCTGTCTTTCCCTCTCTGTCTTCCTCATTTCTTCATCCCTATTTCTTTTTCTAATTCCTGCCTTAATCTTCTCTCTCTATGTTTCTTCTTCTCTCTCTCTCTCTTCTAACAGCAGGTAACACAAAGGGACCAATCAATGGACCCAAGTGGGCTGTGGCAACACGGCTGCCTGCTGACCTAACCTTAGTCATTATGTATGAAGAAGCATATTCTTCTTCATAGGCAGTGCTTCAAGCGGTCAAGCGAGTTATCCAGTATTTTCGCAATAGAGTCTCGAATATTAAACTTAAGCTCGTCCGGAGTGATTGGCTTATTTATGCAGATTTAGGACTTTACGTAGCCCCAAAGAAAATAATCGATGGAGATTTAGTTGCTTCGTCGTAGCGTCCAATTGATTACCACTCACTGTAATATGAGAAAATTTCTCTATCACAATTTCGTGCATTCCGTTGCTTGTGTAGCTCCAAGCGCAGCTAAACTGAAACCACAGCTTAGAAACATTGATGTTGTCTCCCTAATTCGTTTCTCTAAATTAAGTGAGATACATTCAAGGTTTTAAACTCGTCCATCCTCTTTTACAAAAGTTTGGCCAAAGTGAAATGATTTTCTTCTACAAAGTTTTCACTTGACTTACAGGAACCAGATACTGCTGGTCTATATCGGCTGCTTAGCGCCGAATTGAAATTTGTTGGTTTTCTTTTTTACTGCAAGCTACAACGACTATGTTATCTCCCTTCCCATTAATATTAGTCTCGTTGTTGACTTAAAACGAGTGTTTTAACGTAACAACTTTTCCACTTTTCACTGCCGACGCACTGAATCCATTTTCACGACCGACCTGACGACCTTATTCAGTTTAATTTTTGCGGCAAGCGTGCGACAATGCATGATGAAATTGCACTGCTTAATAAATATTTTCATAGGTAAATGAAAATGATTGATAAGTTTGACAGTGTCATTGCTATCTGGCCACTTCATATAAAGTTTATTTATGTTGATCCGCTTTAAGGTTAATAATTCTTTTGAGTTTAAAATACTGTATTATTTAATTCAAAGTACTTCAGTATTTCAAACGACAAAGGAAGAATAAAAGCTGAGTTACTATATTTTCAAACAATTTTCAAAGGTATTCTTTATTGTTAGAAATGTAAAGAAGTAATTTAAGAACATTTTTTTGTTTACTTTTTTGCAGGGCTCTAAATAAATGATTTTTTAATGATTCTTTAATATATTAATTCAACATTGAACAATTTAAAATCATAGAGAACTGGAAGCTAAAATATAACTATAAAAAAAGAAAATTTTAGAATTTTGCATATGTGTAACGTAAAGTTGTTATTTTCCGGGTGTGTATATGTGTGTGTGTGTGTATGTTGTAAAAAGAGGTGAATGGGTTATTAGAAGGAAAAGTAAGCTATAACATGTCAAGCAATAGCGTCACCTGCTCTGGTAGATGCGTCTAAGTGTCTGATGAAACAGAAGATTATGAGTTCAATTCCCATCAGAGGCATAAATATGGAAAACAAATTACTGTGGTTGCGAATAAATGCAGCTCAGTAAATTAGAACAGCATATGAGATTCTTAAGAGGCCCGTAGTTAGAGAACAGAGGTTTAAAGAGAGAAAGGTGTCTGCATAATAAAGCAAGGAGATTGGAAAAGGAAAGCAATTATTGTGTAGACGCGGAAAATGAGTTAGAGAAGGCTCCAGAATACTAGAACAGCAGAGGAGATGGTTAAAGGTCCTTAGTTAGTAGGGGCGCTTGGTTGGAAAGCAAGAGCTCGTGAGTTGGAGTCTTAGATTGGAGCCAACGCTAGCGTGGTCTACGTGACATCGTTGCTAAATAAAATGGATGGCTGAGTAAGTTTGTAATTGTGTAGGTTAAGTAAACAAGATACCGTGGGATCACATATGGATGTTTATCGAAAGCCTCAGGGAACGAAATTAAGAATCTGTAAAGTGCGTTTAAAAGTAAAAATAAATATCGCGATTTTAAAGTCTTATCGGTGAATGCATTCTCTTAAGAAATGACTTAAAAACCTTTTGTGCTGTCTGACAGTTTTTGCTTTTGGGCAAAATAATAAAATAAGCAATAAATTCTGGCCATGACATTTCATACAAAGGAGTAGCACTCTTGTGTTTCATGCAAAAAAAAAAAGAAAAAAGAAAACAAGAATGGCAGTAAATAACAAACACTATTATCAATGACGAGAAAATAGTACAATATTTACTTGTATTTGTTACAAGAAATTCCCAAAACAAAATTTTATACGTAAAACAAAACGCACAATTACACCTGAGATATAAGAGATTAGAAAAAAATACAAAATAAAAAAATTTTGTATAAACGAAGCTTAAACACTCTAAAGCAAAGAAAATAAAATTATAGATGGAAGAAATCAAACTTGAAGTTTTGTCACTTTTTGTTGATTTTTAAAAAATTTAAGTATTTAAATAATTTTAATTAAGACCTCATTCCTTAAATCTTTTTAAATATTATATTTTGAACTGACAAATCATTCAACTCCCTCTTAATTCCAGAGAATTCTGTTAAAAAGCAAAGAGGGGAAAAATGACACTATACCTTCTGTCTGAAGTATAATAAATAAATAAATAAATAAATAAATATGAACAGATCTAGATTAATTTTTATTACTTTTGTGGCTGCTACTGCTGATGACAATGATTTTGTTGCTGTTAAAAGATGTGAATTTCTGTCACAATAAATAATTTCATTAAATGATTATTTATGACACACAACACGTAAGTGAAAGCAACTCAATTTAAAAATAAAGAACATTTATGGAGAGTTGATAAAGAAATATGTATGTATGTGGTAATAAGATGTGTTGTTTTGTCAGTATATTTATTTTATTTATATGACAAATTTTGTAAAAATTGAATTGGTTACTCAAATACATTTCTTGTGGAGCAGCAGGTGGTAAAATTGTCACATAGATTTCGAAGTAAAAGATTTAATATTAGATATATGAGAATTATTCTAAACTATGACCATGTGATGACTACAATATGATTAGAATATTATAAGCTTATGACTAGACTACGACAGAGCTGTGATTGTAACTATGACTAGAATGTAATTGGATTATGACTTAATTGTTACTAGACTGAAACATGGCTAAGATTAGAACATGACTTAGCCAAGAGTCGATTATGAATTGATAAATTAGGAAAATTCAACAAATATAGAGATTATGACTAGACCACTAATAGGTTATGATTAGACTATGGCTAAAATATGTCGAGGTTATGTCTACAATATGACTAGATAAAAACTAAAATACGACTAGACTGTGACAAGAGTTTACCAAGATTGTGATTAGACAATGACTGAATAATGATTAGTATATGACGATGACTTTTGATTATAATTGGACTGGACTTTGAATAGATCATGGGAAGTTTAAGATTAAACTTTAACTACACTATAACAAGACAGCAATTAAAATAGAGCTATACTATGTTTAAAATATAGATGACAAGACTATGACTAAGCTTTGCTAAAACAATGAAAAAACTAGAATATATTGCGACATGACTACACTAATGCTCAACTATGTCAAGAATATAGCTAAAATGGTATTAACCTATGGCAAGAGTTGGTATAACTAGATTAATATGACTGGAATCGTATATAAATGATCCATGAATAGGCTACCAGTAGGCTAAGACAAAGTAAGATTTAAAATAGAATTATATTTTGACTATACTATGACTATGCTATGACTTGAATATGACTAGAATATGGGCAAAATATGGCTAGACTGTAACTGAACTATATTTAGATAATAAAACTACTCATTGATTATACTGTCATCACTTGACTATAACAAGATAAGAACTAAAATGGACTATGTTCAGACTCTAAACAGTTCTAGGAAAATCTAAGACATAACTTTGATAAGTTTGTGAAAAGGCTATGACCAGATGGCGACAACATTTTGACTAGACTATCAACAAACTGTGACTTATCAACGACTACCTTGTAAATAGACTGATGCTCTGAACACATTCGCCACAGCAAGATACACGAACACAAACGCACGAACGAACACGAACGCAAATGACGCTAGCAACATTTGTCGCCTTGTACGCAGCTACTCTATTATTTTGAAGGCAGCAGCTACATAATAAAAATACGAACTAACTGTATTTCAGTGATGTTATTTAAGCGATTTTTAAAGAAGCAGCTCCCATTTATAATTAAAAAAAATGTTTTAACTATTTTGTAAGAGGCTATTTAAAGAGTAGAATAATTCATTTGGATTGTCTTAAAATTAAAAATATATAGAAGTATTTCTCAGAAGCAATAATAAGTACAGTAGTGTGTGTCACGTGGTTTCTTGTCCACTAAAATAAAAAATACTAAAAACAACAATTTTTGATATCAATAGTGTTATGTATTTACAGATATCCCATACGACAGTTAAAATTAATAAAAGTACTTCAACCAGCAAGTATTAAGAACAGAAGTAAATTTTTAACTAAATGTTGTCTACACAAAAAGGTATTGTAGTTTTATATACATCTTAATACATTTCTTTGAAATTTTTACAATTATTCTTCGTGCACTTTCGTCATGACAATTGTAGTATTTTAATTCGTCGGTGTGGCATTTCTAGTTTTTTTGTTTTTTAAATTCAAATTTCGAAAAATATGTTTTAAGCAATTATTGAAAAGTATGTAAAAGTGTTATAATTTTTCTAAATACAAAACTAAAATGTGCTGACAACTGTTTAAGTACAATTATACCTGTAAAATTGAGTGATTTTACATTTGTTTCTCTATTTTTCTACAAAAAAAAAGTCCGTGTTTGAACCAAGGTTCTAAAGGATATTCTCACAAAATTTTACTCAAATCTATCCAGCAGCACTTACGTGAGAAAGATAAGAATTCAATAAATAGGTATTTTGTATTCCAAATCAATTATTTTCTTCACCAGTAACACTTTTTTCCTTAAATATTTCATGTACTGAAAATATCCTGTTACAGTTTTATTAAATAATTTTTATTTTACATTTTAACTGTTCTTTTATTTTTTCATAAGAGATTTTAAGCACTTATTATTTTACGTCTTATAGTACTGACATCACTAAACTGTTTATTGTCGCCAATAAAAATAGACATTAATTTAATTTGACTGCAGCGGCGAATTCAGCCCAGACATCAACCTGACGCCTTGTTGCCTTGCTGTCAATTAATTAATCATTCTCATATAAACACATGCATTCTAATTCTGACATTCTGCAGTGGGTAGCTGCTGTCACGAATGTGTTCAGAGCATGATACTAGGTCATGGCTAGACCTAACTAGACTATGATCAACGGGAAAATGTTCAGTTGAATGAAGTAGACCGCAAAATATCAATGAAGCCGAGCCCCTAATCAAGTTAATAACAAATATTTAAAATATTATGAAACGGGTTATGCAAGGTGGGCAGTAAAGAGGAGGAGGATGACATTGAATAGAACATTGTAAAGCGCAGTGGCGGTTGTTGAAAGCGCACTACCACTACGTTTATTGAAAAGAAAAAAAAATAGACTATAGCTATATTGCGATTAGACTAAAACTGGGCAATGACAAGCGTATGGTTAGGCTACGACTAGATTAAAATTATACGACGAATGAACTGTAACTAGAAAGTAACTACTTTAGTATGTTTAAGCCGTGTCTAAAGTATAATAGCCTGTTTATAGAACACGTCAAGAGCGAAACGAAACTGGATGGCATATGGACGAATACGCAATAATTAGCGTCCGTGTAACACGTTTCGATTTTTTCGTTTAACTTACGTTGTGGCTCGTATAAATAACATCCAGTTTACAGAACACAATTTGCCGTTTAGACGCACAAAAACGTTACCGTTTCCCATGTTTGGGTTTTTAAAACACGAATGTCATTTTGTTTTTGTAAAAAATATTGTTTAAAATAGTAGTATTGCCAATGTATTCATTAATGTTTTTTTATTTACTTTTTTTCTTATACATTTTTTGGTTTTGCCTTAAATGATGGTAACCCTGCTTCGGCGCTTAAAAAGAAACACCTGAGTTAAATAAACAAAACAAAGTTATCAAACAATGAAGTAAAAATTTTTATCTGCAAAACAAAAATTTGTGAATTTAAAAAAGTTTAAACAATAGTTATAGAAATAAACAATAATTTTTAAATATATGTATAATACTAATACGAGTAGATGTTTTTATAAGTGAAAGTGTTATGATGGGTAGTAGCCCAACAATATTAACTTCTGACAAATGTTTTCTTTTCTTCGCAAACAAAATGACGTTCGCTTTTTAAAAACCCAAACATGGGAAACGGTAACGTTTTTGTGCGTCTGTAAACTGTCTCTAACTGTACTATGGTTCTTTTGTGACTATATTATAAAATGACGAAAATAAAACTAAAAGATTGAACTATAGCTTGTCAATGGCTGGTCTATGACTAGACTATAAAAAAACAAGATTGGGCTATAAGTACATTTTAAGAAAAATGTTCTACGATGAGGTTTATAATTGACTATGACTACACTATTATCAAAGTGTTAAAAAGTGACAGAAGTATGACAAAAATACTTTTTTGCTATATTTCAAGAACAAAATTATACTTGACAAAAAAAAAAATACTTTTTTTTAAGGACCTGTAAAGTTTATTGACAATCATTAAATTTAATTGATTTCAAATAAAAAGAAAACTTGTTTCTAATGACACTTATTCCTACGAGTTTGTGTGGGTTTTCGCTGAAACACTTATGAAGCTCATTACTCGTAACACAAAAAAAGGAAAATTTTCATTTCATTAAATTTAGTTCTTATTTGTTTTTACCCTCATGTGCTTTCAGTTATTTATATTTCAATTGAAATTCATTAAATACTATTTTTTTTTCAGCATCATTTGCTTAAAAACTTAAGAACAAGATGAAGTATACAAAAGAAATTGAAATTGCTTAAGAATAGAAGAGAAGAATCCTTGAAATATTTCTACAACATTTTGCATAAAATTCAAAAGAAAATATTAAGTCGTTGGGAAGCAATGTTTCATTTGAAGGAAGTATGAAAGTATTCTTAGAAGAAAAACACAAGCACATACATACTCGTATGTACATAGTTAAAGCTTTTTAAAATAAGCTTTAGCTTCAAGGCATTTATTGTGATTAAGAACTATTTCATAATGATATGTATAAGGATGTTGAGTTATATTTTATGCTAAAGAAGATTTTCTGGTTTCCTTGTCCTTATCTTCAACATGGTAAATTAATATTAATCCATTCTGCCTTATGACAACAACAAAGAAATATTTTTCTTTATTACACATTTAGCCAAGAATGTGTTTGTTTTAATGAGCGGTTTGCATAGCATTTCTTCGTTACGTTGATCCTTTTTCTGGTTCCCTTTTTGTCTGTTTAGTATTGTGGGTGTTGAAGCATGTAACCAAACACTATAAATATAAATGTTTCTATGTGTATGTGTGGTATGAAGTTTTTTATTATATTTAAATTTAAGTTTAAGGGGTTTTATGTATTTTTAGTCCATATTTTAATCTTTATCATTTCAAGTTATATTGTTCTAATGGTTTAATTAATAAATTTTGGTAGAGATTTTGCCGCAAGGAATAAGAAATGATTTTTCTAAATTATTTTAAATGAATGCGTTGAAAAATTTATAATTTATACAACAATATCAGAGATAAAGCACTTTTTAAATATCCCATTTAAAATGAAAAATGCTACTATTTGTCTCGTAAGGGTTTCTTCATAAAGTCTATTTTTAAATCTTTTTTTAAAAGTTTTTTTGTGTATTGCTTCAAAACTTTTTTTAAAGTTCTTTTTTTACTAAAAAAAAAAAAACAGAAACCTCTCAAGGAATAATTTTTTAACAGAAAAAAAATTGTTTCGTATTTATTTGAGTGTCAGACAATCAAGTTTTCATTTAAGTTTTAAAATTTCCTCCAATTTTTTGTTACCAATACACTCACACCTTAAAAATTTGATATTAAGTTTTCGTTTAAAATTACATTCCAAAAAATAGCTGATTGAAGTTTTTTCCTTCAAACAAATTTTATTTGTTGTTTTGGCAGCATCTTGCTTAAAAACTTGCTTTGAAATTGCAGCCTACGTCACAGCTTTTAGCTTTTGTGAACTTTGACAAGCAGTATGTGTAAATTTCTTGAAAGACTGCATTCAAACAAGCAAATTTTACTTTGACAAAGTTTTGTTAATTTTCTTTTAAACTTTGTTTGGTGTTCAGACACAAAAAGTTTTCTTTTACAAATTTTTGTTTTTTCTCTTTGATCGTTCCTTATTTTTGGACGT
This sequence comes from Gymnosoma rotundatum, assembly GCA_916610165.2. NCBI lineage: Eukaryota > Metazoa > Arthropoda > Insecta > Diptera > Tachinidae > Gymnosoma > Gymnosoma rotundatum. The sequence goes on along the minus strand of OU744336.1, from coordinate 171,059,990 downwards.
TTTGTCCAAACTTTGCAACTTTGCGAGTACATCAAAGTCTGTACTGTTCATCATGCTTTCTCCCTCTCTCTCACATAAAATCGAAACTTTGCAAAGTAAAATTTCCTTGTGTGAATGGGGTAAAACAGAATTGAACAAAAATTGGACCGCGTGACTGCACTGTTATTATTTTTCACTAATAACAGTGTTGCACAAGTATCAACTTATACAAAAGCTGAAGGCTATGCAAATTTTGCTGTCTTGATCGCAGGTTTAAATCGAAGGTCCACGATCCAAAAACATTCTTATATGCCTGCTTAAAAACTATTTTCGTTTATTAACATTTTTTTTATCCTTAATAAAAAATAATCATTTGCTTCCATTACATTTCTTGGCAAAATATGTACATATGATTTGAATGTTTTGATTTTTGCGCTTCTTGACCTTTAGCACAGAGTTTGGAAAAAAGAGAGTTTAGCAAAACACACATAAATTATTGCAAATGAAATATTTACAAATAATTTAGTAGAAAAAGGGTAAAGAATAACGTTTCAAAAATTTGCCAAATAATTAGTTGCTCAAAATAAGTTGCTTATAAAAACCCCAGATCTCCAACACGAATCTTTGATCCCCAACAAGAAAATATGTACCATTTGCGAATGCTAATCGAATGTATTCGTTATTTAATACTCCCAAATTTGATTCTTTTTCTTGGAATTCAAGCGAACGCATTCGTTTGACATTGTTATAAAGTCCATTAGTTTTATTCAATAATATTATATTTTAAAAATATTACTCTTTATAAGCAACTGTTATAAAAATTAAGAGAGATACTTAGTGAAAGTACTTATTTTTAAAGTTATTCATAAAAATTTTCTTTTTTTAAAAGTACCTTTAAAAAGTACTTCTTTTATAATGTAATTTAGGAAAATGTATTTTTTAAAGATACAATAAATGTTATAGGAAATAATTGAAAAGCAAACATTAACAAAAACGCTCTTTTCACAAAAGTACTTTTTTTTATCTTAAAAATAAATATTGTACTTTAAAAAAGAGCTAAAGCTTCGTTTATAAAAATTACTATTAAAAAAATCTTACTTTTATAAAAAGTGCCGTTTGAAAAGATTTTTAGAAAAAGAATTTTAAAAATATTTCATTTAATAAAAAAGCACCTTTTATAAAAAGCGTATTTTATAAAAATACATGTACAAAATCTGCGGTTTAAAATTAACTTTAACACAAACTATATTTTATAAAAAGGACTTGTAAAAAATATTTATATAATAATTACTATTTCGTTAAAAGTACCTGTCGTACAAAAATTAGGAAAAAGTATCGTTTTAATACGTAATCTTTTATAAAAAGTACTTTAAGTAAAAACTTTAAAAATTACTTTTATAATAAATACTCTTTTGTCAAAAGCACCTGTGAAAATAATTGTATAAGTACTATTTTGTTAAAAGTAGCATAGTAAAAAATTTAAAAAATAGTACCTTTTTAAAAAGTACCTTAAGTAAAAAACTTTCAAAATTACCTTTATAAAGAGTTCAATTGGTTCTTTTTTTTAACAAAATGCACCTTAAAAAAATACCTTTATAATAAGTACTACTTACATAATTATTTTTGCAAAAAGTGAAAAATATTTTTATTTAAAAAAAAAAACAAATAAATAATTTTTACTTTTCTTAAAAATTAAAATTAAAAAAAAATTAATTTAAAAAAAAAATTTTATTTTAAAAAACGTGCTTTAAAAATGTTTACAAACATTAACCGCTTTTAAAATCTCTTTTTATAAAAAGTAATTTTTATGAAAATTGTGTTTTAACATTATAAAGTGTAAAGGCGGGCTCTTGAAGGTATCTTCAACAGAAAGTTTCTTATTAATATTGTTTAGAGAATCTTTTTTTATTTAAGTATTTTTATAGCAGATTATCGCAAATAAGAGATTTTAATTTTTTTTTACTTCTGCTGTTCCCTTTACAACTAATTAGATTTAGCAACGAACTTAAGCTCAATTTAATTTTCTCTTGGTTTAATTTTTTATACCAATTAAAACTTATCTAATTAAAATTTCTTTTCTATGTTTGAGCTCGAAGAAAAGAAAGAGCTTTTTGTTGATTTTTTTATAAAAAAAAAAAAACAAAAAACTTCTAATGCCATTTTTTATTATGATTTATTTTATAAGACATTGCTAAGCAGCATTCCTGCTAAGCAATGTGTTTAATTTAAATTGTTTTAAAGGGGCATACTTTTAGGCTTTAATTATAAGAAGATTATCTTTAGGCTTTTAATTCGCTGTTCTTATATATTTCGGGCCTTAGCTATTTAAACTAATGATAACACAAGAATAATTAGGCAGAATTTAGTAGCCAGTGTTCTTCCTTATTGCTATTATTTTAAATTAAAACTTTAATAGCAATTTGTTTGAGGCAACAGCGGTAACAACAACAATAGTATTATTTACTAATATTGTTGGCCAGTGTAGATAATTTGTTTTAACGTTGTCTTGTTGAAATTTTAATTAGTTTAAGTACTAGAGATAAATTAGTACAAATGAGTGAGAAAAACTTTTTACATAATCTATTTGTGAATTAGCTTTGAAGCAAAGGAAATTTAAAATTATTTATTTCGAAATTTAAAGTAATTTTTAGTTAAATGAATATAAAGAAATAATAATTAAAAATTCCTTGCAAAAATAATTTGATTTTAATAATAATGACTTTTTGGAGTACGAGTAATAAGTATTTTATTTTCTAAAACTTATTTTATTTATTTAAAGCTTTAAATGTCAGTCAGTGTTTTATCTTCGTAAAACTTTGAAATGTTTTATACTGTCGTATGGCGGTTATTCTTGCATTCTTGCTACTGAACAAATTTATATTTTATCAGATCCAATATTTCACTTTATAAATTTGAATTTTAGAGCTAAGCGTTTTTTGATAAATCTTAAAAAAACTTAATTTAATCAACAGATATTTATTCGACAAAAATAAGAAGACATACCGCACTGCCTCCTCTACAGAGAGTCAACTCAAAATTTAGAAATTTTTAGTATACGAGGGCTGCTATATATATTTCTGGCCTGGCAACACTGAGTGCTGCCAAGTGCAATCTGACATTTTCATTGGAAAGTTTGTCATTTTTAAGCATAATCGTACTCAAAACGTTTTGACGTACGACCATTATTTGTATTGTTTACAGTGACTTGAAAAAATTAATATAGAAAAAAATGGAATTAACTGGTAAACATTTTCGTGCCATCATTTTTCACAACTTTCGACGTGGATTATCACGACAAGAGTGCATTGATGAACTTAAATCTTTGTATGGCGATGAAGCACCATCGTATAGCACTGTGAAAAATTGGTATAATGAATTTAATTGTGGCCGAAGCTCGCTCAAAGACGAATTCCGTGAAGGTCGTCCAAAAACGGCTGTTGTGCCAGAGAACATTGATGCCGTGCGTGAACTCATAATGCAAGATCGACTTGCGAAAGAAAGAAAGTCGCTCAAAAAAAGGCTCGTGTCGATTGGTGCAAAGAAATGTTGCAAAAACACGAATGCGGTGCTGCAAAAGACGTTTATAAGATCATCACAGGTGACGAATCATGGATCTATGCGTATGAGCCCGAAACGAAACAACAATCGACCGTGTGGGTCTTCAAAGACGAGCAAAATCCAACGAAAGTTGTTCGTGAAAGAAGCACTTCGAAGCAAATGGTCGCCTGTTTCTTCGGCAAAACTGGTCATGTGGCGACTGTTCCGCTTGAGCAATGTAGGACGGTCACTTCTGAGTGGTACACTACAATTTGTTTGCCTGAAGTCATCGGAGAAATTCGAAAAACTGACAAGAGAAGACGAATCATTGTTCACCATGACAATGCGAGCTCTCACACATCGGCTCAAACCAGAGCGTTTTTGACCGGTCAAAACGTCGAATTAATGGGTCATCCGCCGTACAGCCCTGACTTGGCACCTAATGACTTCTTCTTGTTTCCGCACATCAGAAAAAAAATGCGTGGTCAACGATTTTAGTCGCCAGAAGAAGTGTTCAAAAACTATGTTTTAGAGGTGTCTCAATCGGAGTGGAAAAAGTGCTTCGACAACTGGTTTGAGCGCATGCAAAAGTGTGTAAATCATGGTGGAGAATACTTTGAAAAACAATAAAACCATTTTTGATTATAAATATTCGCATTTTCACTATTAGGCCACAAATATATAGAGCAGCCCTCGTAGGCAAAGAAGGGTATAACTTCTCTTCTGTGGTGAATCATAGCTTTAAAATGTGGGCTATTGAAATTGAGAAATATCGGTACATTATTTGTGGTGATATGTTCAAAATGCGGCTAGTGCTTATATTTTCCTTATGTTTTTCAGATGTAATTGTGTTTTTTTTGTTGGTTATTTTTTTTTTGCTTTGTCGTATTGAAAACCGAAATTTAGGGGAAAAAAAATAAATTACAAGAAGAATTGTAATATTATTAATCCATCTTAATGTCACCAAAATTTTACCAAAAACATTAAACTCTGTTAAAAAATGTTTTTCCAATAAAAAATCAGAAACCGAAAACTCACAAAAAGAATGATTTTTGTGTACAAAAGGGAATAAATAGGTCTCAAGCACTAAAGGTCCCCACCAGCGTTAACTGTTTAACTTTGGTGCTTTTATACGTATGTATAAAAAACTATCACGCAAAAAACACTCCAAGGTGATATTGTGGCGAGTTAAAAATTTATTTAAAAAAAAATAAATGCTACTATTATAATTTTTTGGTGGAGGGTGTATGAGGTTCGGCACAGCCAAATATAGCACTTAAATTTTTTTTGTTGAGTAAGAATTATAGAGCGGTAGTTGTTTTTGTAATTATTTCAGCATTTATAAGTTACGCTTTTTCTTCAAAAAAGTTACATTTTTTCATTCAAAGTTACATTTTGAAATTTTCTTTAAATAAAGAGTATTTAATGTAATTTAAATAATATATTTTAAAAAGTTTCTAAGAAAAAAATAAAAAAAAAATTCAGCGCGGCGATTCGTATGAGGACTTAAATCAGGTTTCAATACTGATATTCCGGATTGGAAAAGTCGGATTTTTTTTAATAAATCTGTTTGACGTATTTCTTTTAAAAATTTAGCTTCAATAGAATTAACTACTTTAATTATTTTAAAAACACTTATTTTCTTAAAACTTCAACATAAAATTACTAAAAACTTTTCCGTAATATTATTCCGCACTTTTTAAAGGCAACTAAAAAACTAATTTCTTCTAAATCGAGGTACCAATAGCAGTCGTCAATTTTTTGAAGCGGAATAATTATCATATTATTCGACAGTTAAGAAAATTGTTGCCAGAAACATTTTGTTGAAGAGGTTCTTACTTTAACTAATGAAAGAAGTACTTTTTCAATAATATTACTTTATTTCGTATCTGTACCAAAAAATAAAAAAATTTTGACAAACATTATACATATTTCGCAAAGCCTATTAAAAATGAAAAAAATATAAACAAACGACAACACTGGTAAGAAATATATAACGGTAGTTGTTTTTGTAATTATATTAACGCTTATGAACTCAATAAATTTCTCTCTAGTTGATTCTGGAGAAGCTACTTTTTTAACAAGAATGGTACAACTATATTTTTTTTTTGGCGAAAAAGAGAGAATAGAGAATATTTTGTAAGATTTTTACAATGAGTAGATATGTCTACCGAACATCGTTTTATTGCAAAAAGTTAAAATTGAAAATCTTTGCATTGACACTATTTAGAGGAACCAGGGGATTTTTATAAATGAATATATTGCAATTAAATTACAGAAATATATGTAAATAACAATTGTATACATTTCCAGTTACAAAACAATCCTATCTTAACTCAAGCGGCACCTAGAAGTGATTCAATTTCGTGGATTTGAAACGTTTTAGAATTGCTTATGGAATCATTCGCAGTAATAGTTTTGATCTCTTTTATCGTTTTGCATTTTTTTTTTATGTTTAAAGCAGCAGAGAAAATTGTGTGATACTCCTTTTTCATTTCCTTGATACAGCCAAAAATAATAAAAAGTACACAATTTTAAGTGGGTGTTTTTACAGATGTGCGCACTGTATATTTCAAGAAAATCGGTTAAGTATTTTTGGGGTTACAAGACTTAAAAATTGATACTAAGATCTTCAATAATAATACAAACATACTTTTGTAATTAGAACGCGTTATGCTTATTTTCCATTTTCTAAGAAATTATCACATTCATTTTCTTATAAAGTAAAAAAAACGAGGACGCAACGCAACAATAATCTTTTCAATATTTACATAATACAAGATTAAATGTAAATCTGTGTGTTAAAACGCTTTAAAAATATTTAAACCGGTATATAAGTTAAACACAAACTTATGTATCTTGATTACAAGCTACAAGCACAATTCAAGAATATTATCGGCAACAAAGAAAAAACATAAATAAATTAAACATTAGATAAATTTCAACGCTTTTGTTTTCACTATAGAAAATTCTAGTCGGGGTGAATGTACAACATAATAAAACAGCCATTAGGCAAATAATTTAAATTAAAGGGTTAAGTAACATTCATTATTAAAATTAAATATTATAATATTTCAAGCCTTAGGTTAGGCAATAAAATATATTATTTCTGCTGCAGGCAACAGTAGGCAATAATATGTTTTTTATTAGTTATTTATGCAAAATTAATAAGAAACAGGAACAGCATATGAACCTTCTCCTTAAACAAAAAAAAAAAAATTAAGATATTCATTGGGTGATAAAAAAAGAGGTTGACTATAAAAGTGTTCCAATTTATAAAGAAGTTGTAAATTAAGTATACAGTACTGGCGCAAGTTTTTAAGGGCACAGAAGTTAGGATTAATTTTTAGAAAAAAAAAAAACATAATTTGTATTTATCCGCAACTAAACTGAAAGTGCTTTAATACCAATTGCAATTTGCTTGTCATTAATAATTTACTGGCAATGTGAAGGGTTACCATAACAGTTTTGCTGCTGTTGTAATCAACAACTCTTACTTTAATTTATGTTTTAACTTTATGTTTAACCTTTAATAATACGTGCATTCAAAAACTTTAAATAAAAAGTGCATTTGGACTCCATTTCAAGTCGCCGAGTTATAATGGTTCAATGATCTAAAAGGGTCTGACGTACGGATGAGGTAAGACATCTGAGAGGGATGCTCAATTGAGTGAAGAAGAAGGTTGGAACAATAAACGGCGCTGAGTGTTTGGATACAAATATACCTTCAGTTTTCACACATATTTATTTAGAACTTAATATCCCAGTGTTGTAGATAACTGGGCCGCTAATCTAATGAACAATGAAGTCTGTTAAAAGATAACTTTAGTAAAAATTACGGTAAATGTAAGAAGTTGCAAAAACTTCACTTTGTACCAAGGCAAGTAAAAGGAACGTGAGATAAATGAGTAGATGACTCCAAAGGTGGTTGGGACTCGAAAAAGGTGTTAAAGGTTAAACTAAATACTCTGAAAAATCTATAAAAAATAAAAAAAAAAAAAAATACTTGCGCAAAAAAAATAATATATTAAATGGGCAGCAGTGACCTTCTGTTGGTCTACAGCCATAAACGGAATGATAAGATTTAAGGTCTAGCAATGGTTAGAGTTTATTAACTTAGTTCGCTTTAGTTGTTTTTGATTGGCTTTTGCTTGTAGGTATAAGTATAAAGAAAACTGCGAAAACAAGGATGCCAGATCTATCCATATTTGAAGAATTTAGACGACTTATCTAGCCTGTATAAAGTAATCGCAACAGTAAAGATGTATTAAGAAAACGGCTTTAAAACAAATGAACACAAACTAATTTCGACTTAAGTTCATTTTTATTTTAACTTTTTAAAATTTGTAAGAATGAAAAATTATCAACAAAGGTATGCGAACGTTTTAAAATTAGCTTTTGCGTGCATATTAGTAACGTGTATGTGCTGGGTAAATAAAGTGATAAAAAAGGTAATGGCTGGCGTATTTTATTTTATAATTTTAAAAACCCAATGTGTTAATAAAACGAAACAATATCTTGGAGTGTCATCAGCGGCAAAGACTATATTGACTATTGTGAAAAAACGGTTGTTTTAATAATCGAGGAAGTCTTTTCTAGCTGGCGAAAATGTTTAATTTTGAACTTAAAATTTATTACACTATTAAACTGTAGTAAAAAGAGTTTATCAATAATTAATAAAATACAGGATGTCCTGAATTAAAAATATTTTCAACAGCAACAAATCTCACCGTAATCAGTTTGTTAATGGCAAATTGGGCAACATTCAAATAAATGGACACCGTGTCACTGTTTATTACGGACTTAGACGGCGTCATTGAACATTTCTTTAAAAAAAAAAAGCCTGAAAAAACACATGTGCTGGATGGCGACAAAACTTTTATTACCAAATTTAAAAGATATTGCTTTATATGATATGAACTTTCAACAGAATGTTGTCCAATTTTATATAAAAAATGTAGTAATTATTCCTATAGATCTGTTGATTCACTGGAAATCGACGCAATCTAAGGTGTGTATCACTGTGTTATTTTACTACAACGAAAATGTGCTCTTATAAAATCAGGTAGTTTGTTCCTGAAAACCGTAATTTCGTACACGCAACGCGCTTGCATGAAAAGAGCATCGCTTTGTATCGATTGTCTAATAAATAGCACTACACATTACAGAGAAAATTTAATTTTTTAACCGAACAGTTCGTGTGTGGAATTAAACTGCCTGCGGAGGTAATTCCCGTCACTTTCAAACGTTCACAAGCACTACTCCTTCTATCCCCCTTCCTATAACCTAATTACCACTTTTTACAACCTGTAAAAATCTCTAGACACCCTATATTAAAACAAGCTTGCATACTTTCAGGCTACAACTTTTTTTTTTTTTAAATGTTGCTATCGATTTTTTTTTCATAAAGCAGTTGCCGCTTTTATTATTTTTATGATATTTTTTTATTGCCTTATAATTTTTTACGCTTTACTTCATTTAGCCTTTATTTTCTTTAGGGCCGGTTATGATTTATACATTCATAAATGTGAAAGTATAAATGTGTTTGTTTAAGAAAGAAAGTGTAATGTAGAAGCATTCATGCGAATACAATATTTATATTTACTTTTGTGTAGATTTCTTTCTTTGTCTACAAATATCGTGCGTGGCAAACACATTGTATACATATTTACAACATTGTACAATGTACAAGTTGTAATACTTTAACAAACCAACATGACTTTTATGCGAACATTTATAGCAACAATACAATGTACATATTTATTTATTTATTTACGCGTAGTATGTAAATTATTTAAATTAACATATAAATTAATTGTAATCTGAATAAAAACATATGTATGCTGCTACATTTATAAGCGCTTGTGAGCTTGTGTAAATATATAGTAATTATTGATTCATATGTAAATTAAAATTGTAAGCTTCACACAAGCTGTCATTTGAAATTTTAATTTAACAAATTAACATCCTTCAAACGAAAAGCTTAAGCTTTCTTTCAGTGTATAATTTATACACTTGCATTGACACAGAGGTAACATGATGTCTTTAAAGTGCATAATTGATGAAAGAACTCTGAAAATATTACAGAGATTATCAACTTTTAATTAATATTAAAATATTTTGTAAATTAAATTGATTATTTCCAATTCAGGTGCACTTAAACTGGGACACACAGAAAAAATTATGTTGACTAAAACGGCTGTTGTGCCAGAGAACATTGATGCCGTGCGTGAACTCATAATGCAAGATCGACATGCGACATACCGAGAGATAGAGACAGCCTTGGACATTTCTTCCACTAGCATACATTCGATACTGCATGAACACATGGCCGTAAAAAAGGTTTGTTTTCGTCGGATCCCGCACAATTTGAAAGTCGCTCAAAAAAAGGCTCGTGTCGATTGGTGCAAAGAAATGTTGCAAAAATACGATTGCGGTGCTACAAAAGACGATTATAAGATCGTCACAGGTGACGAATCATGGATCTATGCGTATGAGCCCGAAACGAAACAAGAATCGACCGTGTGGGTCTTCAAAGACGAGCAAAATCCAACGAAAGTTGTTCGTGAAAGAAGCACTTCGAAGCAAATGGTCGCCTGTTTCTTCGGAAAAACTGGTCATGTGGCGACTGTTCCGCTTGAGCAACGTAGGACGGTCACTTCTGAGTGGTACACTACAATTTGTTTGCCTGAAGTCAGCGGAGAAATTCGAAAAACCAACAAGAGAAGACGAATCATTGTTCACCATGACAATGCGAGCTCTCACACATCGGCTCAAACCAGAGCGTTTTTGACCGGCCAAAACGTCGAATTAATGGGTCATCCGCCGTACAGCCCTGACTTGTCGCCAGAAGAAGCTGTTGAAGTGTTCAAAAACCATGTTTTAGAGGTGTCTCAATTGGAGTGAAAAAAGTGCTTCGACAATGGTTTGAGCGCATGAAAGAGTGTATAAATCATGCTGGAGAATACTTTGAAAAACAATAAAAGCATTTTTGATTATAAATATTCGCATTTTTACTATTAGGCCAGAAATATATAGAGCAGCCCTCGTATTCATTCTTCTTAGTACTTCCTCATTTGTGATTCTGGCAGTCCACGGTATTTCTAGTACTCGTCGAAATATTCACATTTCAAAGCCTTCCAATTTTATTTCATCCTGCACTTTTATTGTCCAGATTTCTGCCCGATACAATAGTAGAGACCAAATGATGCATTTTATAAATATTGCTTTCGTTGTCACGTTGATATGATCGATTGACATATTTTTTTGCCGAAGCAAACTTGATTTCAACACTAACACGGACGAAAAGACCTACATTGCTTAATCGACTAAGAAGTCATAATACCTATTTATACCTTATGGAGTCGGAAATGGATATTGTAGAAATTACACACGGAATAACGAACTTAGATATATCCTTTTTCCACTTTTTGTGGTGAACGGTCTGAAAAATTTGTTTTTAAAAAATTTCGTACGAAAACGTGCTGCTTATGTTATTTCGTAGTTGAAAAAAATGTTGCCAAGAACATTTTTTAGTTGGTAAACATGATGCGAGAAACATTTTGTGACTATTTTACAAATAAACAGAGTACTACTACAGCAACATTATTTCTTATTTATTTCGCAGTCATTTTTTATGTGGACTTTTTCAACATTTCGCACGAAATGATGAACAGAGTACTATGCTTTACTTTATAAAAATTAAAAGTGTTTAAAAGTTTGGACACATGCAATCATGTTTGTTTAATTATATTTTAATTTACTTTTATTTGATTTCTGTATACTCAAACAAGATTTATCATCAAAAACTACAAAATTAAATTGATTTGCTTTACGCAAGCAGAGCACGTATTAAAATATGATGACATCAAACAAATAAAAAAACATAAAAACAAATTAATAAATATCTATTATAAAACATGTGTGTTGAAATGTAAAATTGTACGAACGTGTGTTGAAAAAGGTAAACAAAATATACAAGCCCCGGTCTATTAATTAAATTTTATTGAGAATCATACTGACACCAACAACTAAAATAATAATCAATTAGTTTTTAATTTATTACATAATAAATAAAATATTTTTATATTTATATTTATTGCAGATATGCATAAAAATATCAATAAATATAAATTGAATTGTATCAATTAAAAATGAAAAACATATTTTTTCACGCATTCCAATTAGATTTATCGGCTTTGATTAAATTATTCAAATACATTTCAACCGGTGAATGAAAAAATTAAATTAAATTTTATACACGAAATGTCAAAAACATTTCAAATGTTAAATACAAACGTACTATGGACATTTGTATTTAGGAATTTATAATTGTATTGGGATTTGTGAGTAATAAAAAAAAATTAAACAATTATACAATACTTTTTTTTGGTTATGTGAATGTTAAATTATATTAAAAGGACTCCACAAACGGGGTTAAGAGGCACAATAGCAGAGGTTGCTTTATGTTGTCTTCATTTGTGATAACCATGTTATCAAAACGTTCATGCAAAACGTTTCTTTTGCTACGTGATACATAACGTTATCCTGGTAGAATGTGAAATTATAAAAATTCATCAGAGAGACTCTGAGTTAAGAGGTCATCTGTGACAAACAGAAACCCCACAAGAAACAGTCTAATGGAATTAAATTGAAGAATACTCGTGTTCGGTTCGTACCAGTTCTAAGAAGAAATCATATCAAATAACAAATTCTTGTTAAGTGTTACTTTGCCTAAACCAATTTTTGTTTCCGCGAAAGAAAGAGAAAACTCCTACTTCCTGTTCTTCTTCAGAGGGTTATTATTCGCTAAAACAGTCGACATACAACTTGTGGGGTCAACGATGTGAAACTTAAGGCCGTGTCAGATAAAACTTTGTCGCTTTGCGTGACGTTTTAACTTTGAAAAAACAAAAGCGTAAAACGTAAGAGGTATGTCACAATAAAAACTTTAACAGCGCTTAATTATTGTTTGTTTACGTAAAAAGTGGATAGTAGTTTTCATTGCCTCTATAGGGTTTTTTCCATAATTTTCTAAAAAAAATGATAAATATTTAATAAAAAAAAAATAATAATTTAAAATACTTACCTCTTTTACGTTCGATTTTGCCAAAAATAATATACAAATGTATAGAAGCTGATTGTCAAAGCGCGCCAAAAGATGAGTGTTGCCCAACTTTGCGTTTTGCTTTGCATTAAAAGTGCTTTATGTAACATATTTCATATAAGTTCTTGCATTTTATCTTAGATGTCAAAGCGAATTTGCAACGCAACGCAAAACAAAAGTTTTATCTAACATGAGCTTTATTTCTTTAAAGAGAAGTTAGTTTCAAGTATTAATTCCCTTAAAATTGTGTTTCCTTCTTTGAAGAGGGTTTTAGTAGAGGAAAAATAGTGGTGAAGAGAAGTGATAATCAAAAATTTTAGTTTTTAACAACCCTGCAATCATACTCAAGAATTAATTTTAAACAGTGTAGCAGCGCCTCTGGTGTTAAATATTAGCATTATAGTTTTAAAGCTGACACAGGAAAAGGAAGACGCAATGACATCTACTTGAATGAAAAATGTTAATATATATATCATAAAAAACTGATGTTGTTAAATTGCTAGATGCTGGGATATGAACCAATGTCACCAAACCATTCACATGACTAAAAGTCAACATGATTACCGTCTAAGCAACAGCAATTTCTAACTGGCATCCCTAAATTAGCGTGTAAAGCGCAAGATATCTGTCAAAATTCACACGTACATACAAAATGTATGAAGCATCCCTAAATAGCACGGCGTCAACGCTTAGCAATTGGAAAATCCAATTTTGACAGTGCATTAAGAAGTGAAGATGGCTGCTTGTTAGTTTGTTTTGTTTTGTTATTGTTGAAAAGTAATGACAATTTAGTTATTTTCAAGGCAATCTTTCGGTTTAATCTCTTCTTTATTCTTGTACAGCGGGTTTTATAAAATAAAATGAGTTAACATTACTGTAAAAGGCATAAAGTTGATGCTCTAATTTAGGTATATCATTGCAGCGTAAAGGCCCGACGTAGGAAGGCGTTGCGCTTTTCGCGCTAATTGAAGGATGTCAGTTAGCATTTCTATTAGTAATGATATTATTTTTGAGTATTTGAAACAAATTTCTTTTTAAATAATTTTTCATGACTTGGGAAACAATGAAGACGGCCTTAAATTAAAATTCTTGTAGTTTATGATGCAAAAACGTCAGATCTTTAGTTATCACTTAACTGTCAGAACCAGTATTTTACTTTGGTGCAGGTTTACAACCGTTAAGTAAGGCTGACTTCCAAAATGTATTAATGCAAAGTTTGTATACAGTTTTGCTGCTGTATTTACATCTAGTACATGTAGAAAGTTGCGAAACAAGGCATCAATTTAGAAACTTATGCGCTAGTTGTTCGGTTGCAACGTTTCTAACACTTGTCCGTGACATTTTGGAAAGGTATGCAATACAATACATTATTCGAATACAAAGCAACTGATATTTTGGAAGTCATCCTAAATGTCTGATTGGCTGCTGTGGAGCAATTTGTAACGAATCGCTTTAAATTCTTTATTGATAACCAAAGTTTCTGCTTCATTCTGCCCAACCACAATCACTTGTATACATACATATGTATGTATGTATTTATTTATGTATTTATGGATTTATGTATGTATATATGCATGTACATATGTTTTTACCTTTATATGTTTCTTAAGCCAAAAGTATTGTATTTCGACTAATTAACCAAGAAAAAAATTAAAGCATCTGAAACTTTATTCTTGATATCAAATATTGTGATGATAAAATATAAATAAATATTCAGTAATTTCTACGAGTAAAGCACACCCCTTCTATACATATTTAAACGTACTGTAATATGTGCTGATAGCGGATGGATGTCAGTTGACCCAGACTTTATTTCGTTTTCTCACTTCCTTTAGCTATTTTTCTTGTTACTTTTGCAAAGAATCAAATAACTACCATAAACACAGTTGCCACATTTGCAGACTTTTAGTTTACTTCACGAATATTTCATTTTAGCAAAATTTGTTATTTAAAAAAAATATATGAGTGTTAATATTTTGGCAAATAAAACTACAATATTATATTAGAAGTACGAACACATTAATTTGTAAATTTATTTTTTGCTGAGCCGACTGTTAGTATAAAACAAGAACAACTGTGTGTAACCATAAAAAAAGGAAAACAAGAAACAGAGTTTTGGATAGAGATTGATTATGGATTATTTTTCGTGCTTTATTTTCTTAAGTTGTTTAGGTAAATAGACGATGTATATAATGTACACAACTTAAAGTAAATAGACGCGAATAATCCGGGTGAGAAAATGCTGCATTATATTCTGTGTTCTTATTTTCTTCTAAACTTAACACAAACAATTGCAAATAATTTTAGTTTCTAATAAATTAAGGAATTAAAAAATGCTGGTAGCCGACTTAAAATATTCACTTGGTTAGAATAATAAAATATTTCAACTAGAAATTAAATTCAAAATTAAAAAGTAATAACATTTTGTATTACACTTTAAAATTTTTATAGACTTCCCCATGCATCAGTGATGAAAAAGTTGATACGATTGCAGTTTTTTATATTATTTGATACGAGGGCTGCACTATATATTTCTAGCCTAATAGTGAAAATGCGAATATTTATACTCAAAAATGGTTTTATTGTTTTTCAAAGTATTCTCCAGCATGATTTATACACTTTTGCATGCGCTCAAACCAGTTGTCGAAGCACTTTTCCACTCCGATTGAGATACATCTAAAACATGGGTTTTGAACACTTCAACAGCTAATTCTGGCGACTAAAATCGTTGACCACGCATTTTTTTCTTGATGTGCGGAAACAAGAAAAAGTCATTAGGTGTCAAGTCAGGGCTGTACGGCGGATGACCCATTAATTCGACGTTTTGGCCGGTCAAAAACGCTCTGCTTTGAGCCAATGTGTGAGAGCTCGCATTGTCATGGTGAACAATGATTCGTCTTCTCTTGTTGGTTTTTCGAATTTCTCCGATGACTTCAGGCAAACAAATTGTAGTGTACCACTCAGAAGTGACCGTCCTACGTTGCTCAAGTGGAACAGTCGCCAAATGACCAGTTTTGCCGAAGAAACAGGCGACCATTTGCTTCGAAGTGCTTCTTCCACGAAGAACTTTCGTTGGATTTTGCTCGTCTTTGAAGACCCACACGGTCGACTGTTGTTTCGTTTCGGGCTAATACGCATAGATCCATGATTCGTCACCTGTGACGATCTTATAAACGTCTTTTGAAGCACCGCAATCGTATTTTTGCAACAATCGACACGAGCCTTTTTTTGAGCGACTTTCAAATTGTGCGGGATCCAACGAGAACAAACCTTTTTTACGGCCAGGTGTTCATGCAGTATCGAATGTATGCTGGTGGAAGAAATGTCCAAGGATGTCTCTATCTCTCGGTATGTCGCATGTCGATCTTGCATTATGAGTTCACGCGCGGCATCAATGTTCTCTGGCACAACAGCCGTTTTTGGACGACCTTCACGGAATTCGTCTTTGAGCGAGCTTCGGCCACGATTAAATTCATTATACCAATTTTTCACAGTGCTATAGGATGGTGCTTCATCGCCATACAAAGATTTAAGTTCATCAATGCACTCTTGTCGTGATAATCTACGTCGAAAGTTGTGAAAAATGTTGGCACGAAAATGTTCTCGAGTTAATTTCATTTTTTTCTATATTAATTTTTTTAAGTCACTGTAAACAACACAAATAATGGTCGTAAGTCAAATCGTTTTGAGTACGATTATGCTTAAAAATGGCAAACTTTCCAATGGAAATGTCAGATTGCACTTAGCAGCACACAGTGTTGCCAGGCCAGAAATATATATAGCAGCCCTCGTACTCTTTACGTTTTTTCAATGTTGCATATAAAAAATGTTGCGTTTTCCTTTCTAATAGGCCAGACTTAGCACTACCCTACTTATGCTAGTGTACACAAGATAGATCAAAAGGGAGCTATTGATAAACTATAATCAATAAAAAAAATTATTTAAAAAATCTTTGTAACGATTTAGAGTTTTTTTTTGCATTTCATCTGGCAACTTTATACACAATTAACTCTCACACTCAGCATTGTTCCACATTTAGCGCCTGAAGTGGAAGAAAATAAAATATATTTTATTTGTTTACAATTGTAACGGCTGTTTTTATATTTTTCATTATTTTGCTGCTTTTCTTTTTTTTATTATTTTTGGCAAAATCCTTGATGCGGATTTTAATAAAAAATAAAAAACAAAAAAAAAATGTTGAAATGAAACATCCTCTTTTAAAAAAGTAGTAAATTTTTATTAACATCATGTTGTCATTGTCGTTGTTGTCACAAGCAAACGTCACATGGCCCAACATATATATGTGTTTGTCCGTTCGTAGGAGTATGTGGTTGACATATCCATAAGGTATAAAAAAAAAATAACATAGTAGTAGTTTATTTTTTCTCATAAATTAAAAAAATGGAACAAGGAAAAATATGGGACACCGCGTGTCTGAAATATAAAATAGAAATAAATGGAGGGTAAAAAATAAAAATAAAATTTACAATATGTAAGAATTATTTAACACGATGGATTGTAGAAAAATAAAACTTTTTATAAACTGTGACAAAATAAAACATGTGGGATGGAGTTGCATGTAAAAAATAATTATAGGAATCATATTATTCGCAGTAGAATTCCAGAAGTTTTTTTTAATAAAAATATTACAATAAATTGTAGTTTTAAATATGCAGTGCTGAAGGGTATTTAGCAGTATAATTAATAGAGTGGTCCTTTAAATAAAAAAATCAAATTATAATTTGCATATAATTTTTTTTTTCATTTAAAAGGAAAAATTATTCAATATTCAAACTAAAAAAATTACTTTTAATAAATTCTTTAAAAACAATAGTCTGACAAGTAATCTTTAACCAAAAACTTAAAAAATAACACTCGAATAATCGAATGCATGATAACATATTTTCACACATTTTTTTGCAAATTTAAAAAAAAAGAAAAAAGAAACAAGTTACACAACGAAAACGAAATGTTAACGATAAAAGTTAGGCGAAAAAATTTTTTTCGAAATCTTTTTTTAATCATTTTTGAACAAAACTTTTAAAATCCCTTTAAGAAAAAATTGCCGAATGGCATTGAAACAAAATTTGGCTTTAATTAACCTTGAGATAAGAAAAATTGCAAGGATCAAATAATAAGAAAGGTAAACAAATTTAATTCAAAATATATTTATTCAAATAACCGAATAAAAATGTATTAAAAAAGCTGACTAGATTAACATGTTCTCCCATTAGCTTTTAGCCTTAAATTAAGACGAAAATTTTCTCAATAATAAAAACTTATTCGAGTAGTATTAGTTGAATTCCCAAAACTAATTTTTATCACATCACAGTATTAAATGCGAAATATTTAAAAGTATTATAAAAAGTATTACATCTAAAAGTAACATAACAAAATAAACAGGTCAGACTTAGGTTTATTTCTAATTAAACGCATATAGAAGAAAACAGTACAAAATTGGGCACTAGTTCTGCTAACAACACTGTTCTGCAGACATTTTTTAAAATTTATATTAAATGTTTTTCAATTAATTTCAAGCTGGATTTAAAAAAAAATTATAACGAGTACAAAATCACAAAAAAATATGTTTTAAAGAATAATAATAACAAAACTATCTTGATAATCGTAAGAAACGCGGTTAAAAAACTTGGTGAAAAAATCTTCAAGGTAAAAAATAAAAAGTTGCACAGAAAAACTTAAATTTTAAAGAAATGTCAAAACAAAAAATGTAAATTTCTGGTAAAAACATAAATTCGACAAGAGAAAATAAACAAATTATCAAAAATTGTAGGTTTCAGAAAAAACGTTAAATGTTTATAAAAAATAATACATTTCTTTTAAAACATATTTTTCTAAGAAGTTTAATTCCTTGTTAATTTTACAAGTCATTTACAATAGAGAAATTGTATAAGCGAAATTGAAAAATCGAAAAAGGAAAAGGTTATAACCGAAGGTGAAATGATGCATCGTAAATAAGTAGTTCGAATGTGTAATTTAAAAATTAATTAGAATTTTTTTTAGTGTTTTAAAAAGGATACCTTAAAATTATTAAGTGACTGTGAAACATTTTTTATTTTTGCATTTTAAATAATTTTGCCGTTAACATCATTGATGTCCGTCCTTATTTTGAATCAATTATAAGATAAAAAAATTATTTTATTAGCAGGCTATAAAAAAAAAAGAAAAATATTGGTTTGTCTGTGTTAATTTCCTTTTCAGCGAACAACACAAAAATATTTGAAATTTTTTTTTTTCCAATGAATTATTGATTCATTTTTGTTGTGTTACATTGCAGCCATTTATCGGGTGTTTTTTTTTTGTTAACCCAATAGAAATTTAAATTGTAAAAACAATCACAAAAATTTTATTTGTCAGAACGTAACATTATTACTTTAAATGATTTTGGGTGTATGGCCACCACGGCTGCTCATGACGAAGCGCATTATAGACGTCCAATTTTGTGTCACTTTTTCAAAGTACTGCTGGCCGTATTTCATAAGTAACACGAAAAATGTTGGCCGTCAATTGTAGCTGTTTTATCACCATAAACCAGTTACTTTACGTGGCTCCACAGGAAATAATCGAGAGGTGGCAAATCGCACGACTATGGAGACCAATTGACAGGTCTATTTCTCTAAATCAATTTATCAGCAAATTTTGTTTCCAATAACACAATGGTGTCGTTCGCAGTATGGCACGTAGCGCCATCTTGTTAAAACCACATTTCGTCCGGATCAATGTCATCCATATTTTCAAACAAAAACCATTAATCATGGTGCGGTAACGATTTTCATTGACCGCAACGTAAGATCCGCCATCATTTTTGAAGAAATACGGTCTGATGATACGACTAGAGTGTTAACCATACCAAACGGTGCATTTTTCTGGATGCAATGGAGTCTGTAGGGTATGTTGTGGATTGGTCTCACTCCATATGCGGCAATGATGCTTAGTAATAAGCCCGTTAAGTCAAAAATAAGCCTAATCGCTGAACATAATTTAGCGATAAAACAACGGGTCAGTTACTAACTGCTCTAGAGCCCAATCGGCGAAAGAACGACGCAGAACGAGGCTATTCATAATACTGAAAATAATAAGAAAACATTTTTATTTTAAATTAAATTTATTATAATTTTAATTTAATAATTTCAAGTTCTCTCATGCTTGAAAAATACCCTTTTTAAGCCACCACTGCAAGAGAATCCAATAAAAGTTTTACGCTAAATATAAATAACAATTTGATTGCGTATGAGTAATTTTCAAAATTAAAACAGAATTTTGTTTCGTAGTTTATCTTAAGGCAATATTTTTTCACAATAAAATTTTCATTGAAATTTTCTTTCACTTTGTTCATTTCTTTTAAATATGTTTTAACCTTTAATTATCTATTTTTATATCTAGTGTGCTGTATAAGCTCGTAGTTTATTTCTGTTTTGAAACACCACCAAAAGGGGTGGTGTAATAAAAATTGTTTCAAGTGTAAATTGAGCTGAAACTTTGTTTAAAAAGAGACCATTGAATTGCATTTAAACACCGATTTACATATTTTTCAACGTAGTTTCATTCCATACGAAATCTTCTTGTATAATTTCTGTTATATTCTTTTTTTTTTTTTTGCTTTTACATTACATGCAGGTGTGAATTGTGAAACCTTTTTAACTGACTGGGTAAAAATTGTTACAAATATGTTTACGGTAGTTTAGCATTCCTCACAGAAACACACACACGCTGCTCAAATATACCAACACATGAAAGAAAATTTGCACATTTAAATACTCGTTTAATATTACCGAAATAAAGTTTATTACAAAGTGTGTGTGTGTGTGTGTGTGTGGCTTATTTCTTTCAGAGCTGTATAAGTGCGATTATAGTTTTTTCAGATAAGAATTGTGAATAGGTTTGTGTTGATCTACGGAAGGTGTGTAATTTTTTAATTATTCGAATGAATATAAAATCAAGTTTTATTCGAATTATTTAATACCACAGACAGGAATGCAGGTAAATTACTTAAGAATTTCTGCTCACAAAAATGGTTTTATGAAGAGTTTTCAAATAGAGAGAAAATAATAAATCCTTCAAGAATGTGCTCAACTCACAAACAAAAGAGGTTGTGTAACAGTATGGGCCACCCTTTAAATTCAATTTTATCTTCTTATTTTTTCTTATAGAAAATTTTAAATGACTGCATAAATAAATTTTATATGTTGTTATATCAAACATAATATTGCAAGCTTTATATTAATTTTACGATGTGCGACTATAAGGGAAACCATCAAAATAAAGTCTACTATGGGGATACCCTTTAATTTACTTTTGTTTTATTTTTTAAATTTTTAACTTCAAAGGATTTCTTGTGGATTTAAAAAAATACTAGACCATATGCTTAAAAACTACGTCTCTATGGGGACACCCTTTAGTTATATTTATTAAATTTGTAGTTATGAAGGAGATATACCTGCCTAATCCTTTGAAAGTATAAGTGTGTGTCTGAAGTGTTTAGAAGAAAAGGTCCTATACGGAAAAATGGCGCTTTTGCGGTACCCTTTAATTTTAAACTTCTTGCTTTTTGTGCAAAAAATCTCATGTGATAAACAGACAGAATGCAGAACTGTTGTTATAATTTTCGGTAAAAGCCGTCGTCACTGTGACCGTTGTCGCTGTGACGGTTATTACCGAAAATTATAACAACAGTTTAATATATACTGGCGGAATCAACCCAATTAATTTAATACCATAATGCAGAACCTTTAAACTGTAAGAAAACACATGTCGCACATAGCACCTTCTGGTCAAAACCAGTTGTATTTGAAAGTACGGATTTTTGTGATTTAAATTTTCTGCATACTGTCACAAACATCAATGGTAGTTTTGGCACTTCGTTGTCATGCGGACATCGTCTCCAGGTATCATCCAGACTAAGTATTATTGTTTTGGAAACAAGAAAGGACGAAAATCGAAACCACATTATTTATTAAGATAGAGTTTAGTGTTATCGTTGCTCTTAAGAAGCCTGATTTTTTTTAATTATATCTCTGCCTTATAAGCCCATTTACAAGACATTGCTTTCCTTGACTTTGAAGAGGATGAGGAAGTTTTTAGGAGAACTAAAATCTTAACTTGAAATATAAAATTTCTAAATACACCTCGTATAAAAAAACTATACAAGAAAAACAACTACAATTTTATAAACTAAACTTCTTTGAAAAAAGTAGAATTTAAATGATGGAATCTGGTATGAGTATAAATATTGAATGTAAAATTACATTTAAGTTTTATGGCCAAAAGTTTCTTTAAAAACTATTTATAAAATTTTTTTAAACCTTAATAAATGAGGTTTATCACTTTGGGAAATAATTCTTGCAAAAAAAACCGATTTCAAAACAGACTTCATTTGTCTGCCTATAACGGTTCAAGAGTATGGCCAAATAAATTAGATTAAATTAAATATTTGGACACCCTGATATTCTACCTCCAAACTTTATACTTGTTCAACAGTTTGGCAAATTACACAACTTAAGGGGCACCCTTTAATAGTAGTAGATTTAGCAATCAGGTTCTGTGTAAAATTCAACCGTCTGTCTATAACGCTTCAAGAGTTTGCCCATTGTAAATTTCAATCGTCTGTCTACAACTGTTTAAAAGTATGGCCATATACATACATGAAACTAAATAAACTATTGGGGCATTCTTTTATTTATAATTTTAAATATTAATGCTTGTTACTCTAAAATCTGTAGTAATCGACATTCTGTCCAATTTGCAATCGTTTGTCTATATCGGTTCAAAAGATAGGCCCATATAAGTAAATTTACATCAATTATGGGGGCACCCTTTAATTATTAGATTTATTTTTGTATAACTTTTTGTTATTGGGAGCCATAGTAATACGCAGTCATTTTAAATTTTACAAAATTGCCCTTTACAGTTCATAAAACAAGTAAAAAATATGTATGTTGTATGGGGACACCCTTTTTTTAATATTATGAATTATAATTATGTCTTTTTAATGGGACCAATCTGTAAGCATAATCTATCATATTAGCAAAAATTTTCAAAATCGGTTCAGAAATGATTGAGTTCTGCAGGCACAAATATAACCTCCTTTTTTTGAAGTCGGTTAAAAAGAAGCTTTAATTAATCACAAAAATAAATGCATTACAAAGACGAATATGTATGTTACCTAAAAATATGCTGCAACTTAAATGTATAAACAAAGCCTACATTGTATGCTCTAGCTATAATTATAAAATAACCCTTAAAGTAGGCAAACAAAAACAAATTTAAATAAATGATTACAATCAGCAGAAATCAAAATGGAGAAATGTGCGAAAATCGTAGACTTTATTGAGAAAAAAACCAAAAATCGAAATTTTATTGGAAAATTGGAAATCAAACAAAACTTTTGAGAAAACAAAAATATTCCAATAAAAGTTGAAAAAATAAAGATACACCATAAAAATAGAAAACAGTATCAAAAACCGAAAGTTCAATCAAAGAATCAAAAATCGTTAAATCACTAAAAATTCGAAAAAATGTTAAAATTTAAAAAAAAAAATCTAAAAGGAAAATGAAAAATAAACTGGTGTGAAAAAAGTATCATAACTTATTCGACAACAGGGGATAGCAGAAAAAAGCTTTATTTTAATAAAAATCGTAAATTTTTCAAATATTATAATATTCTTCAATAGAAATTTTCAAACTCTTTCAAAATTTTAATAAACCAAAATATCTCGGTAAATATTTTTATTTAATAAAAACTGAAAAACTGAAGTAGAAACCGGAAGTGCATTAAAAATTAAAAAAAAAAAAATTCACATCGTAAAATTATCTAAGATTTGGCGCACAGTGGGGGATTTGGTAGTTTTTAAACAACTATAGTATGTAGAAAGATGGCGCCGCGATACAATAGCTCTTGTCCATGCTTCGGTTCTCGTAAAACTTAAAATATTTTTTTTCCAATTTTAGAAAATTTGTTGTCAACAAAAAAACAAATTTAAGAACTCCTAACAAAAAATTGAAAAATCCCATTATTTCATAATGAAATAACTCTCAATTTTTTGGAGGTTATTTCTGGATGAAATAACTCCTAACTGGATTCTGTTGGAAGTTATTTAATTTATTTTGATAGTTGGGATTTATTTCATTTGAAAGTTATTTAATTCAATATATTCTTCGAATTTTTTCGAGTTGTTTTATTTCTCCTTCATGGTGTATTGAGCATCGATTTAGGCTGAAAGTTTTTCTCCTCTATGAAATTTCGAACAACGGCTTCGCTAACAAAATATTTTTCTCCTTCAACCTTCAGTATATGGTATAGAAGATATTTAATTTTAGTTAATTAAAGATCTGTTTATTTATAATTAAAGAGCTATTGGACTTATTCCATGATTTTGCCTACAGAGAAAACTTTAAGTCAGCGAAGACGGTGTTTGTTATACCAAGAGAATAAAATCCTTCCACCCGTCCAAAGGAAGGCTATACAAGAAACTTTTCGTGAGCGTGGCCAGGTTTTCTTATATTATAGAGGTTAAACACTTCCATTAGGCCGAAGGCCAGTTACACAACCGGAATGACTCAACAATCTCTCTATGGTATATTGAACAGCGGATTCGCTAGCAAAATATTGTCTGTATAGCCAGCCTTTGGTCATATATCTATTGTATATGGTATGATATCAAAGTTGAGGACCTCTTTTAAACCATACAGGTTTTAACAGTTAAACAGTGCGCGGGTGCAAATATAATTTGTATTTCGAGTTATTTATTTTTTTGGGACTTATTTTAGTTGGAAGTTATTTAATTTTTTTTTCTAAAAATATTTTTATTTTGAATTAATGGTCAAGTTTTTGGATCTTATTTCGTTTGGGCGTTGGCAGTTATTTCGTTTTTTTAATTTTGCTGAAACTTATTTCTTTGGAAGTTATTGCATTGGGAGTTATTTCGTTTGGGAGTAATTTCACGGTACCCACATGAAGTGTGCACTCTACTCTGCACTGTGCAACGTGGTGCCATCCCTCTAAGCTCTAAAAGTTCTACCATAGCCGTGTAAAGCTCCAAGAAAATAGCGTTAGCCTTTTAGAAACTTCAAAATTATTTTCTTGATATCTTTTTCGAAATATCCTACTGTGCACTCTTAGAAATTTTTTACTATATACATAAAACCGATTAAAAATATAAAGAGCTGTTGAAAAATGACTTCTTTACCAAATTGTTTTGTAGGAAAAAAGTTTTTAAACGCTGGTAGCTGACTTAACGCGAATATATTTTTATTTTGATTTTTTTTAATATTATTTTTATATTCATTATTAATACTCATTAAATTTTTTATGATAAAAGTTTTGTCATTTCTACTTGGAAATTAGTTGGTTTCATTTAAATTTGTTGGTATATTTTTTTTCTTGTGTTATGAGTCAAATTATATGCACGTTAATTTACGATTATGAAGTTTGTAATTGCTTTAAATGTTCTTAATGTTAAAAATAGCAATGCGCTTGTGGAAAATGATAAAATATGAGTTAACAAAAAAAAAAAAAAAAAAATAAAACCACAAACATAAAGACTAAAATTTTTGCTGCCCAGCACACACATTTGCTGATTTTATTATTATTCAAACTTTGGAACTAATGTAAGAAACAGAATAAATTTCATCTGAAACATCTTAAGCCACAGTTAAAAGGTGTTGGGCGTCAAATTGTTAATAAGTTTCAGCAGATATTGATACTAAAACTTGCCGGCGCTTTTGTAACAACTGACCTTGAACAAATATGCTGCACAAATGCTAAATCTGCAAAGAGCGAATAACAACCAAGCGCGATGTGTTCGGTGCTGTGTACGGGCCATTCTTTAATTTTTATTTATATCTTTTTGTTATTTGTCTTAAAAAAAAAATAAAATGTCTGGATCTTGCGGTTTAAAGTTTAAGACAATATATTAAAATCAAATGTGAGGTCACCCTTTAAGTTTCTAAGCAATTCTTTATATTTGGCTTTACAGGCGAGGCGCACTCTAAACAAATTGCAAAATCTCCCTGTTTCCATTAAAAACGTAAGCTTATATACGAAAAAGTCACGTTTTTTATGACTTACCCTTTAATTTATATCTATAAAAAAATAAACGATTGCCTACAAGTTTTTTTTTTGGAAAAGTTGGCGATTACTAAATTGTTTTCCGAAATTTTAGTCTACACGGTTTTAATAAATTTTCCAAAAAAACAATAGTTATCGACTTAAATCTTTTTTAGAAAATGTACCGATAATATTTCTCTGATGTTGCAAAGTCTTTTTATAACTCAAATGTGCTATTTAAGGGTTATCGATAAGTGAATTTTTAAAAAGTTATCGATAACATAATTTTTTCAATAAAGCAGTTATCGATAACATGAGTTGTGTAATTGATAACGTGAATTTTTCACAGGAACTTTATCACCAACCTAAAAACGTAAAAAAAAGTTTACCGATTAACTAAATTTTCTACAAAACGTTTATCGACGATATATTTTTTTATACAAAAGTTTTCCGTTATTTAAATTTTCTGTACATAACTTATCAATCCAAATTTTTTATTTATTACTTAAATTTGCTAAAAAAGATTTATAAGAAAATTACCAATATTTCACATTTAATGCAAAAAATATATTCATGTTTTACTTTTTTATTGTAAGGCTAATAATAGCTTATTTTTTCTATTGAAAATTAATCGATAACTAGGTTTTTTTTGTTAAAATCTGATCCATTGCTTAAATTTTCTGCAAAGAAGTTTCCTGTGTCTTCATTTTTATACAAAAACGTTTTTGATATTTTAAATTTCGGAAGTTATCGATAACATAAATTTTCTATAAGAATTTTTATTAATATCCTGATTTATTTAAGAGAATTATGAATGATAAATTAAACTTTCTATAAAGAAGCTATCAATGCTTTAAATTTTATTAAAATAGGGTCAAAATTTCCATGAAAAATTAATCGATAACTTTAATTTCCGTAAAAAAATTTATTAGGTCGTCGTTAACTTATTGCCTCTGTTGTTATAGTTAATTGAGTTTTTCTATTGCAGTTCTATGTAACTTGATTTTTTAAGTTATCGATAACTTAATTTTTCAATAAAGCAGTTATCGATATCTTGATTTGTGTAATTGGGATCATGAATTTTTCACAGGAACTTTATCACTAACTTAAAAGCTTAAAAAAAAGTTCACCGATTAATTAAATATTCTACAAAACGTTTATCGACCATATATTTTTTTTATACAAAAGTTATCAGTTATTTAAATTTTCTGCGCTTAACTTATAAGCTTATTTATTTATTACTTAAATTTGCTACAAAAGATTTAATGATAAAATTTACTGAAAAAATGTCTCCAGAAATTTTTTTCGATATCTTTATCTATTTGTAAAAAAAACTTAGCAATGTTTCACATTTTATGTAAAAAATATATTAATGTTTTAAGTTTTAATTGTAAAGCGAATAATAGCTTTTTTTCCTATTGAAAATTAATCGATAACTAGGTTTTTTATTGAAATCTTATTGATTGCTTAAATTTTCTGCTTTTCCTATAACTTCATTTTTATACAAAACTGTTTTTGTTATTTTAAATTTCGGAAGTTATCGATAACATAAATTTTCTATAAAAAATTTATTAATTTCCTGATTTATTTAAGAGAAATATTAATGATAAATAAAACTTTCTATAAAAAAGCTATCAATGCTTTAAATTTTATGAAATTGGGGTCAAAATTTCCATGAATAATTAATCGATAACTGTAATTTTCTTTAAAAATTATATTAGGTCATCGTTAACTTGTTGTTTCTGTTGTTATAGTTAATTGAGTTTTTCTATCAAGGTTAAAGGTAACTTGATATTTTTAAGTTATCGATAACTAATTTTGTACGTATAGAATTTATGGATTCTTTAAAAATGATGCATACTTAATATCTTTTATATAAATTTTGTTTATTATTTTATATTTTATTTTAAAAAATCTATCGATAACTTTACAAAATTTATCGATAGTTCAAATTTTTTTTTAGCGAATTTACAAAATTTATCGATAAATAAATAAATATTTTTTTCTTCAAGTTACTTTAAAAAAAATCAGAAAAACTTAGTTATCGATGACCTTTAATATAATAAACCTATATTTAAATAAAACTAAGGGCAATATATTGTTAGCTTTAAATTAAAATTATTTGAAATAAATGTTTTCGAGAGGAGAAAATAACATACCTTACTACCAATAAAACTTTGAAAAAACTGGCTTAGGAATTCATTCCTTTAACGCACTCTATTGAAACTTTCAGTTACACGTAATGTTACATTTTTCACTGCCAGAGATAATATAAACACAACATACATGCATGTGTATATAATTATTTGTTTGTGTGGGTGTTTACCTATCGTTTCGTAATATATTTTACGTTGACATTAAACTAGTAAATTCGTGTATGAGAAACGATAATAAAATGATGTTATAGAACATTTTTACGTGCTAATGGCTGTCGGTTTAAATAAATTGCTGCAGAACGAGCCCTTAACCAATATTAACCGTTTACCAAAATGGAGGCCACAATATTTTTGTAATTCATCCAAAACGAACTTAATAAAACATTTATTCACATCACGAAAATACTCTCTCATTTAAAGGATAAAAAATTAAATGAAATTTTATCGAAATAGTAAATATCCATATGGTTGTAGTACATTTTGGAAGTTCGTTTGCCATATTCAAGGTGAAGAACATTTGTTATTTCATTCATGGTGAAATAGAAAAAAAGAGAATCTTAAGAAATGTTAAATGTTTACTTTTCTTTTATGAAACTCATTAAAATAAAATAACACACATAAGAGTGAAAACAAAAATTTAAGTAAAACTTTTTCCTAAGAAATAAAAGTAATAATCGTAAATCGTCTTAAATGAAGGCGTAATCGAACAATAACATCAAAAACATGAATTCAGTTTGGGAGCTACAGTGACCACAAATATGATGCTTTTTCGATTTTAATGATTTAAATATTATTTGTTATCAAAATAAATTTTATTATTTGAAATTTTCATTTTTCCTTTTCATGTTTTTTCTATCATTTTCGTGGCATTTTTTTTTTATTATTTGATTACTTCTTTCAGCTGAGGTGTTTCTTAAGTTCTTAAAAGTCATTATAATTTCTTTTCTAGGAATAAGTTTCACTTTAGCCCACAGTTTTGTTCCTTATTTCTGTATTTTGCCTCTGTATTAAAATCGCTGATGCTTATGAAAAAACAAAAGACAGACAAAAGTTGCTTGGTTACTATTATTGATCTAAACATTAACGTTGTTGTTTTACGAATTTTAATACAATTTATAAATAATTGCATAGTTGCGATAACACCCAATGATAAAAAAATACTTAGGTAATCCTGTTTTTCAAATGAAATTTTATTGTATTATTTAAGATACTTTTGCTTAAATCTACATTCTTTTTTTTTAAGCTATTGATTTTATTACTGATGCGTGTTTGTTTAACAAAACGATTCCTATTTTTAACTTGAGTTTTTCTTTAACGAGAAAATTTTTTTAATGAACTTTGTTAATGATAAGACGATAATTAGTTTTAATCTATAAAATTGATTGCTTTTACATTTGAAAACAAATGTGTACCTTTATTTTTAAGCCAAGTGCTGCCGTTTACTTATTTGATTCTCAATGGAAATGGCAGCCCCATTAATATGACACTTTTATTGACAATCTATTTGGGGTTTATCGAGCACAGTTGACATTAAAGATGTCCCTTAGGCATATATTTTTGTCTGTATAACATTTTTAATGAATTTCCCCGGGTATCCATTTGTCAACATGTCAAATTGTGTATGAGCATTTGTTTGTGTCACAACAAATTTACAGTCGTGTGCATAACGAAAACTTAGAATGAGTTTAGCATGAGTGAAGAAATTGATATGACTTCCAGTTTGTTTTGCCGTACGGCCTGGCACTTAAAATCATTGTGGATTATTGCCGTGACTCGTAACTGTATTTTGTGAATATTATCGGTGTCAAATTGTTTGGAGAACCTAACCAAGTTTTGGTTATGCATACGGCAGGTACAAACACTGATTTTATTTATTCCACGTAATTCAGTAGGATTAAGATTTATATTTTTGAAAAACGCGTTGAATGCCATTGACATTGAACACTCTTTCCGTCTTCAATAAATTAGTTTGTTCAATGTAATTAAAAAGAAAATTAGCATCCGTTGGCTGTTAGGTGGTAGCTAAGCTAACAGCTCAGTCGATGCATCAGCAGTCAATTAATTAAAATATGCTTCCTTAAGCCTCTTCATGCAGTATATGACATCGTGTGCTTCCCAGTCTAATTATCTTATGTCCAGCCTATTCTAAGAAGTACCTAAAAAATCTTTAGATTTTTATCTCTTTGCCCAGTAGAAATTTGAAAAGTCTTGCTACTAACCATGCCACCCCTTTTCTGTTGAAAAACTCTTTTTCGACCATTCTAGGCTTTCTGCAGTGTGATCAAGTTTTACGTCAGAAGCTGTCATGATAGCTTAATCAAACGGCGAACTTACCACTGAGTGAAATGCAATGTGTCGACTAACGCCATTCACTAGCGTAGCCAACCAAGTTGCAAATCTAAGATTATAGCTGGCAAGACCATAAACTACCCGTGGCTTGACGGATTGGAGACCGCCCAATCCCGTCTGTCTAGAGTAAAACAGCACATTTCGGTCAGCCCCGTACCTTACTTGTAGAACCGTTCTAAACCACAGTCATCAAGTGTACCCCGAAGCGACCTCACCAATAACCGGTTAAGAGATGGACGGCTCTCTGTATGGGCTACCGGCTCCCGTGGCATCAGCCAATGCGGACATTGTTCAGACCTTAGACAAGTACTTCATATTCTGTTTAGATTTTGGCGCCTGTGTTCCCCTAAACCCCGGAAGCACTGCGCCAATACCTAGATAAGACCAGCTCCGATTATTAGTACCACCTTGACAATCGTTGCAAGGCCTTGTGTCGTACTATACCATTGCACAACCCTACAGATATGCTCACATGGGGGGAGCATCTACTTTTAGCTTATGGCATATGACCATTTGCTTGCTCTATGCTGAAGAGCTAAATACCATTGAAAAACTATATCGATAAAAGATGTAAGTGCTCTTCCTGAGATATTGGGGCTACCGTGCCCATTCTTATAGGTTCTCACAAAAAATCAGAATTATCGTGATTCCAGCACGCTACCGACTTCCGTATTAACAGCGGCTGAATATGAAAGTCCCTACTTGCAGTTTTAGACCCTAGAAAATCCAGGTACTTGTTGCCTTCTTATACCCCAAAAGAATTATTAAAGGTTGGCAAGGTCTCTTAGACAATCATGTTTCCACAAGAAAATTTAATTGTCCCAGATAATTCCATGTTTTAGTCCTCAAGATGCCACAGCATATCATTTTTGCTGCTAAGTCTTACTGAGAAGCCGTCTTACTAAGCTAACGTTTTCTGCGGTGGCAGCCTTAAACATGATTGATAATTCCTCTCTTCGGCTTAAATTACTAAAGAAGTTAATATTTGAGCACCTTAGGAAAACTCGTTTATGTTCCTTCTGCGCACTGGTAACCAGCGTCTACATAACAGAGACCAGGCTCTATTGGATCACATATCTAATATTGCACCTTATGCACTGCGAATATGTTTTCACTGCGAATATGTTTTCAATCGTCACTACCAGGTTGTGTAAATCGAACTATTGATAGTCTTAATAAAAATTTAAAGACGTATGAGTAACAAACTCTTGGAATGAGGTTGACACGACGAAACTGAGTATGGGCTATCAGCGATGACCTCTGATTCCAGGAATAATAGAATAATAATAATGCGCTGCATTCTTATATAATTTTTAGTTTCAGAACATGCGGAGAAAAAGCATTATGATACACGGGCCAAAACCTCACCCATGCCAATCTCATGCCCCACTCTAGCTTTTGTTATATCTCTGCTATTAAAGAAGCAATAAATATTTTTAGCGTGCGTACACACATTCATTAGCATCAATTAAAGTACATGTTTGTGGCTGTAAACATAAAGTATCCTTTAAGTCATTAATGTATAGTATCCTTACTTCATATGTAATTCTTCTTATATTATATTTTTTGTATAGAATTATTGCAAAAATCTTACGTAGCAAAAACGTGTTCCAACAAATTACTTATTTAAGAAGAAAAATTGAAACCCACAAAAAAAGATTGTAAGATATTCTCTTATATTTATTTGTTTCGTACTTAACGTGAGTATGTGTGTGTATGCGCGTGTGTGTTAAAAGGTCTTCATGTCGTACAAATGAAAATTTACCTGAGATTACGTTTTTATAAATCACGTTAAAAGCGATTAATATGTATGTGGGATAAATTATAAAAACAACAAAAATAAATTGCCTACATTAAGGTATTATGCCAAACATAATATGTTGCATATATTTAGGCACTTACATAAATAAGAATAAATGTTCATGGTTTGAAGGTTGAGGGTGGCTGGCTTAACTGTTGTTGCTAAGTCAAGTCTGTTCCTTAAGTGAAATCTTTTGAAGGGGCAATGAACTAATAACAGCTAATAAGACGACTATGGCCGTGACGATTAGCATGAACATGACTTAAAATTTGATAACAATTTTGTCTTCATCTGTCAATATGTCTATGATTTCGAGCATGACAAGCAACATCGATATAGAGGTTAAATAAAAAAGTATTACCATATTTATTCACCAGATTTTCATTGGAAATGACTTCGATTCTGACTTAAATATGAGTACAAACTGAGAATGCGTTTTACTATGCTCAAGCGTATGATTTAAAAATGTGACCATGAACTCGAAGAAGAATTTCTATGAATGTGACATTATTATTTTTATCAATAATTAATAAAGTATAATTAATATTCAAGGAAAAGTATCCAAAATAATATTAATAAATTTCTGCTTCTCTGTATATGTTAAATACAAATCGAAAGGTAAAAATTTTAGTTTTTGCGACACCTGATAAATAAAAACCTTTTCTTCGAAAGAAAAATTATTTTACAAATGTATGCGAAAGTTTTCCAAAGACAAGAAGAAAAATTAGACACCAGCAGAATGTATTGCTGATTGTATCAACCTTCGGTTGACCACGAATGTAATAATTATTTTTAATCATCCTTTGCTTTTTTCTTCTCAACATTATAGATGTTGTTTTAGTATCATATTGATTGTTATAAGTTAAGCATTAATGTACATGCGCTGTGCCATGCGTTTTTCAGTTTAATTTTTTATTAAATTAAGTGTTGAACTGTTTATACTACAAATGATTTGAAATTGATTATTAAAAAATATATTTAATTATGTATATAATTTTACATAAAAATGCCATCGGCTCTTAATGGGTTAGACATTTTTACAAAATTTTAGTATTTGCTTAAAGAACTCTTCAAAAGCCTTAAAATGATACCCATATTGGTATTTTAAAAAAATTGAAAATTTTAGAGCCCCGTAACTCGGAAATATGGGCGAGCGCCAATTTTTCTACTTGATGTATTTTTATGTTAATTTTTAATTCTATCTTTTTTTGATTGGAGTTACTTTATTGTTCCAAATAATATGGAAAAATTAGAGGTAGGCGTGGTGATTTGCCCGCAGCATCTAAGGACATAAACCGATCTTGCTGATTTCCAATAGCACCTCGTTCGACACTATATCTGATCAATTGGAGTAGTTAAATTTAAAAAATTTAAAGTTTGCAAAGTCAAACTTGATTTCAAGACTAATAAGGACGGACAGACGGACATCGCTCAATCGACTTCGCTATGCATAAGAAGTCAGAATATATACTTTATGGGGTCAGACATGGATATTGTAGAAATTACAAACGGAATGACTTAGTATCAAATATGCATAATATTAAATTTTAGTGCCCTTAAAGTACAATAATATTTTACAGCAAAATGTCTCAAAAATGTGTTAATAACCTCGACAATTTTTGTTATATTTGCGTTAAGGTATTAAGGTGTTGAATATCGCTACTATTATTACTACTACTTAAGCGACAACATCAAATAACACTATAAAAGCTGGGTTCCACATTCTTGCTACAATCCATATGCTACAGTTGCGAGAATCGAATCATGTAAGTGATTGCTATTTCTGCCTGACGACTCATATATTTGGGAAAGGCAATAGTGTTTCTGAAAAAATGAGGAGTGTCATAACATATCCAAATAAACCATTGGCTACTCGTCTTCTACCACGCAGCATTTTTCATCCAATCCTAAAACGTCCTTACATCGGTGAAGACGACATTAAAATCACTGGCGGTGCACCGGAAATTTCGTAGCGCAAGCTAAATTAAATAATATTGTAAGAGACTTCGAATTGCCTAAGAATTAAGCGAAATTTTAGGTTCGAGATTGCAGCAATGGAACTTTTTGTAAAGTGTTGTAGTCACCAACATCTTTCTGTATTATCTTATCAAGAAGTGGGTTATAACACGTCCCTGGAAATCCACTTTTTACATTCTGATTTGGACGTCTTTCCAGTTAAATGTGGGGCCTTCAGCCATGAACACGTGGAAGCTTCCACCATTACACCGCTAACATGGAAAAATGTTATGAGGGCAAGTGGAACATTTCAATGTTAGCGGATTTTTGCTAAACTATTTATCAAGATGCTCTAGAGGCAGACTGCAAAAGGGAGGCAAAGAAACCACGGCGTTATTCTGCCAACGTATAGATACACATACATCAAGTTACATTAACTATTGTAACACCCTATAATTTCAAATATTTATATTTCTTCTTACACCAAACAAAGTAGAAGACATTACGCCTAATTTGCAAGTGTTTTTATGTATACAACGGTTGTATGTAAACAACGGTTCAAAAGTAATAGGTCGAATTACACCAATATTGGGAACACCTTTTAATCTCTAAATTTAAATTTTGAACTTGTTGTCTTAGTGGACTTATCAATACAGATCGCTTATAAGTTTTAGCTATCTGTCTATAACGGTTCATAAGTTTGGCTGGATGTTATAGTGGAATTAGCAATACAGGTTTGTTGTAATTTTCAAGCGTCTGTCTATAACTGTTCAAAAGAATGGCCATATAAATCAAAAAAATTAACTAATGGGGCACCTTTTAATTAATAATTATGAATATTAATACTTGTTACTATAATGGTCATAGCAATTGACATTCTGTTCAAGATGTTTTTCTATAACGGTTTAAAAGATAGGCCAATATAGGTCAATTTACGTCATCTATGGGACACCCTTTAATTTTTAGATTTATTTTTGTATCACTTTTTACCATTTGGAGTGATTCATAATACACGTAAAAACATGTATGTTGTATGGGGACACCCTTTAATTTTTAAGCTTATGAACTGTTCTTAAAACATGACCTATCTGTAAGGATCACCTTTTAAATAAAGAAATCGTTCAAAATCGATTCAGAAATGACTAACTTATGAAGGCACAAATATAAAACATTCACTCGAATTGATAACCTCCGTCTTTTTTGAAGTTGGTTTAAAAGCAAATATTTAATTTCACAAAATAATTAATTTGTTGTTCATAAATAATTTAAAATATTCAAATGAGTATGAATTTATGTATAAAAATGATGGCTGTTTAATTAAATAAATAATATCTATGTATTTCCAAAAGTTATTATTATTATTAAGTTAAAAGAAAAACAGCGTTGATTGCATTTTGTTTTTATTCAAATTCAGAATTTAAATTTTATTTAATTTGTAACAGTCTTCATTTGTAATGTCACAAATAATTATAAAAATTATTACTGTCGTGTTGCGTTTGTTGGTTGGTTTAAACAATTATTTTAATTGAGTGCGAGATTTTAGCAATTCTGACCTCAGTGACAACTCAATGACTGTGTTTTTGTTTAAATAAAATTTTTGTAGTTAAATAATATAACAGAAAATGTAATGAAAATTGAAATGCTAACGATAAACAAACACATGTGTAATATTAATTAATTAAAGAAAAATAAATATTTAGAGTTTTAAATTATTTTTATCCACAGATTTGTTAAAATCAGCTTTTGAAATAAAAAGTAACATAAAAATAGTTTAAGTTATAATGATTAATCTTTATTACAAATAGATAGATTTGGATCCCTACTTTAGGACCGAATCATAAATAAACTGGGACTAAACTATGTCTGTGTTAGTTATAACAGGACAGTTCTGTGACTAAAACATGACAGATGTATGACTATGCTATATATAGAATATTACTAGACAAAGAGTCGGTTCTCAATTAAACTAAGAAATTGCAACAATTATACTATGAGTAGAATATGACAAAACTATGAAACCTCTATATGGAGACTATAACTGTACTATGCCTAGACTATGGTTAAAACATGACAAGAGTAGGTTTTATAAAAGTTGGGCTGTGATAAGCCTTTGTTAACATAGTAAAAATACTGTGATGAGAATGTGAATGGATTATGAGTAGAATATGACTCCACTATGTCTAGACTACGACTTGACTATGCCCAGAATATTATCCGAGTATGCCTAAGCTTTATCTTAACCAAGTTTGGACTATCAAAGGCTTTGACAAGAATGTTATCAGACTGTGACAAGACTGTGACTCTGATTAGGATATAGGCAATTATGACTCTAGTATAAAAAGAGTATAACTACAGTATACTTGATCTTGATAACGATTACAAGGCTGTGCCAAGACTATAATTATACTATGAGTAGAATGAGTCTCCATTCTAAGTAGACTATGACTACACTTGGACTAGACCATGGTTACACCGTCACATGACTAGGACTATACTATGGCTTGACTATGACTAGGGTATGATAAAACTGTGCCTAGACTTTGGGTAAGATATAACTTCACCAAGAAAATATTATGACTGCACTGTGACTAGACTATGGTTAGACCATAACTTAACTAAGGCTGGAATATTACCTACGCTTTATATTAATAAAGTATGGACTACGAAAAGACTGTGACAAGAATGTTACCACAGTGTTAAAAGATTGCGACAATACTGTGACTCTGATTAGACTATAAGGAAGATATGACTCCAGTATAAAAAGATTAGATTATAATAAGGCTGTGGCAAGACTATTACAATACTCTAGGTAGGACAAGTCTCTATTCAAAGAAAATGACTACACTTTTGCTAGACTATGCTTACACCGCGACATGACTATGACTGTACTATCGCTTGACTATGACTATACTTGATATTGACAATGATTAGACTATGACAAGGCTGTGACAAAACTGTGACTAGACTATGGGTATGATATAACTTCACTAAGAATATATTATGATTGCCTTGTAACTAAACTATGGTTATACCATAACTTACTTAAGGCTAGAATATTACATAGACTTAATATTAATAAAGTTTAGACTACGAAAAGACTGTGACAAGGTGGTGACAATACTATGAGTAGGAGTTGACTCCAGTATGATTGTACTATGACTATGGTTACACCGTGACATGACTATGACTAGGCTATGGCTTGACTATGACTAGGCTTGATATTGACAATGATTAGCCTATGACAAGGCTATGACAAAACTGTGACTAGACTTTGGGTAAGACATGACTGCACCAAGAAAATATTATGATTGCACTGTGACTAGACTTTGATTAGACCATAACTTGACTTGAGGTAGAATATTACCTAGGCTAAATAGTTTGGACAATGAAAACACTGTGACAAGACAGTGACAATACTATGAGTCAGAAATGACTCCAGTATGATTGTATTACGACTACTATTACACCGTGACATGACTATGACGCCTGACTATGAGTAGGCTTAATGTTGATAATGATTAGACTATGACAAGGCTGTGTTCAGACTGTGACTAGACAATGGGTAGACCATGGATCCAATTTCTCTGCGCTATGGCTAGACGATAGTTAGACAATGATTGGACTATTACCAGACTATGATTAGTCTTTGTTTTGACAACGAGTAGACTATGACAAAAGTGTGACTACACTATGAGTCAAATATGCCAGGAACTCGACTACACTCTGACTAAATTATGACCACAAAAGGAATTGACTTTGACTACTTCAAACTAGACTAGACTGTGTAGTATGACTAGACTTTGAATATTTTGTGACTAGACTCTAACTAGATGATTATGTTATAAATAAATTATAGAAGTTCTATGACAAAGCTGTGACTTAACTATGAACAGACTTTGATTAGTATATTACAACTTCATAATTTAATCGGACTATTACAAGCAATTAAAACGACCATGACTTTACTTTATCTAAGCTATGATTTAACTGGGATTAGTCTACGGAATCACTATTTATTATTAGACGATTGGGAAACTGGTTAGATTTTAGTTTAACTATTTTAAATTTTGATTGGTTTGCGTAAATATTTTCCAACTATTTAATGTAAAAATCAGTTAATAATGAACAAGAAAAAATTATAAAAATCTGCTTGTAACAGATCAAGCCACACACATAATTGATTAGGATCCCCATAACATCTTTATTACATATTTTTTATAGCTTTTAGCTAATTTAACATGTGGTTTAATTATCTGACATGCTTAACTAATTTTATATTCTCATCGACATTATGTCCTCAATTCAAATATTCATAATTGTGGCACATGTGGCCTAACAAATTAAACTGATGTTTACATTAACATGCAACATTTATACCCAACTACAGTTTAGCGAAATAAAATTAGGCATCAGAATATCAAGGTAAGGTATTCGCAATATTGACAACATATTGAAACTTTACAAAGTAGTTTAAAGGAATTCAATTAAAATTAAAAAAAAAAAATAAAAAATTTTATTAAATTATTTTCTATTTTCTTGAGCTTTGGGTCCTTATATTTTTTAATAATATTTTATTTATTTTTTACAACTTCTCGGCAGTTAGAAATAATTAGCGTAAAAAGTTATTAACTGGCTAAAATTACAAAATTAAAAATAAGAAGTTTAAATGCGATTATAAAATTTGTAAGATTGTATTTGTGCTCATGTACGTGAGAGTAAACTTTGAAGTTTTAACAATTTTTTATTCCTTAACGACTTAACTATTTTTTTTTAATTTCTTTGCAAAAAAGTTAATTTTTTCTTTGTAGAAAATTTATTTTCTTTTATTCATAAAAACTTCTGTTAAGTTTTTTCATTTTTTCTTGGGAATCTCTAAATTTATCCAAGTTTTTTCTCAGTCTACGAGAGATTTTCTTTATTACGTTCTTAAAAGTGTGTTAAATTTCCTTAGAATATTTTGTAGTCATGAATGAAGAGCAGAATGTAAAAGATGAAAAGAAAGTAAGAAACAGAAAATAAGGGCTAACTTTTGTGGGCACAAGTTAAAAATAAAATTAAACCTCTGTTGCTAATTGCACGTGGCGCTAAAATGCCATGATAACAGCTTGTGTCTGCAAAGTGAACAAGGAAAATAAATACAAAAAGTTAACAGCAAAAAATGTTCATGAAATGAAAAGCAATAGAAAAAAATCCAATTATACAAGTGGACAGAATAAATTCAAGCACGCAATGCTATTTATCTTCATGTTATTATGAATTTGTTTATGCGAAAACTCTTCGATAGTTGTCGAGTACGCTTTTTGTTAAACGTTCTTGAGACAAATCGAATAATTTTTTTAAGAAGAAATTTCATTTCAAAAATAATTTTGGATTATTATCGAAAATTTTTATTTACAGAAGATTTTTTGATTTTTATCGATTAATTTTTATTTTTAAAAGTTTTTTTCTTTTGTTATCGAATAACTGTCACTTCTAGAAACTTTTCGGTTGTTGTCCAATAATATTTATTTCTAGAGAGAGAAGAAGATAATTCTCGTATTTAAAAAAATATCGATTGTCATTTAGTAATTTATGTTTCTAAAAACTTTTCGATTGTTATTGAATGATTTTCGTTTTAAAAAATGTTTTCGATTATTATCGAATATTTTCATTTCTTAAAATATTTATTTCTTAAAATATTGTGACGTTGTAAAAAGTTTTTTTGTTTTTATTGGAAAATTTACAGTTCTAAAATTCAATCTTCTTATTTTTATCATTTCTATAAAAATTTTCGATTGTAACCCAATAATATTTCTT
This sequence comes from Gymnosoma rotundatum, assembly GCA_916610165.2. Taxonomy (NCBI): domain Eukaryota; kingdom Metazoa; phylum Arthropoda; class Insecta; order Diptera; family Tachinidae; genus Gymnosoma; species Gymnosoma rotundatum. Next base: position 171,020,247 of record OU744336.1, on the reverse strand, counting down.
TCTAAATAAATTTAATTTTTATTCGTAAAAAAATTATCGATTGTTATTGAGTGATTTTCATTTCTAAAAAATTTTTGATTGTTAGCGAATAATTTTCGTCTTTAAAATTTTAAGATTAAAAAAACGATTGTTATCGAATAGTTTGATTAAAAAACTTTTTTTTCCAATTTTAACGAAAAAATTTCATTGATAGAAAATTTATCGAATGTTATCGACTAATTTTTATTTAAAAAAATTTTACCTTTATCGAAAAATTTTAATTTCAAAAAAAAATTTTATGCTTGTTATCAAATAATATTCCTTTTTAAAAAAACTTATCGATTATGGTCGAATTTTTCTTTTCAAATTTAAAATCATTTCTAAAATATTTCTATTATTACAAAATGATTTTCATTATATAAAAATATTTCTGATTATTTCGATTGTTATCGAAATTTTTACTTATCGAAAATTGTTATCGTTTGTGATCGAATAACATTTATTTATAGAATAATTTGTATTAATAGAAAATTATTTGGTTTTTCTCGACTGTTACCGACTTATGTATTGTATTTGTATCAATATACTTTACTTTTACTATACATTTCTTTCCTGTTATCGATTGTATTTCAAATATTTTAAATTTAATTATATTTTAAAACAAAATTTCGATAGTAAAAGTTATGTTTTCATATTATTTTGTACAGAGGTTTTTCGATTGTTACCCATTGTTTTTTTTTTTTTATTAAAAAAATTGTTTCATACGATACACGATACATTTGTTAAAGTTTGCTCTAGAGACATATTCTTTAGTTTTAATTTCGCGAGTTTTAACACTTTGAATTACACTTTAGTTATCGATAACTATTTTTGAATAAAGTTTTCTTTTTCACTTATCATACCTTTTTTAAAATTCTATATTTTAGTATTTATTAAAATATTTTCTTGCAAAAAACTAACATATCGATAAGTTTTTTATTGGAAAACTTTTAATAGTTATCGGTTATTTTACAGTAAAGAGAAATTTTGCTGAAATGTTAATAAAATTATAACAACCAATCAATTTTGTTTAATATTATTTAAAGAATGCTGTTGATTTTTTCTTTTACCGTCAGACTTTAATTTTGAGCAACTTTTAAAATGTGTTTATGTGGCGTGAAAAGAGAACAACATGGAGATTGTAAGTTATGTTTGTCTGTGCGACTTGTTGTTTGCGGTTTTTTACGACATTGGACAGCAGTCGTTTTTTATATTCGGTGCATAAAATGGAGCAGTAAATTTTATGTTACCAACTGTTGTTGGTCTTGTTGTATTTGCGTTGTTATAAAACTTGAATGCATTACTCTGTTGTTGTTTTTGTTATTGTTGATACTTTAGCTTGTTTTGCCATTTCTCCACTGAGAGACATAATTTTTTTTTTTTGAAGTGGGAATAAATTTTAGTTAAAACAGTCAAGTTAATGGAATTAGACGACAAACAAGGATACAAATTTTATTTTATAAATTCTGCAAAGTATCATGGATATAATACGAGTGACTAGTTAGTGAGGGATCTCTTGTAATTTGTGTTTTAGAAAGATGAACGACATAGAAAATTATTTAAAAGATTTTTATCAATAGTGAAAAATTGGATTATTATGAGTAAAACGGCTACAGTTTTTGGGGACGATAATTGATATTTTGAATTAAAGAAGTGCATGTAAAGTATAAACTTTCGTTCAAAATTATTTGTTGTTTTATTATACTTTAAGGAATTTTGTAATATATTTTAAAGTATTTAAATTAAACACTTTTAAATTTATTTATTTTTTTATCTTCACAAAAATGAAGTTATTTACTTAATAAATTTCTAAAAATTGTATACTCTGGGATTCCTTGATATTATTTCACTTTTCGCGCCACAAATTTATTTGACCTGACGTACTGAATATAATTGCACTTTAACTTTTATGAACATTTTAAGACAAATGAAATACGTTTTACAAAAATTGTTTTCTAAATGTTTTCTTTTCATTTTGAACGTGTTTAGAAAAGCACAGCACATACCGATTGGCCAGCCGTATTTTTTTTTTAATCGTTTGTTAAAAACCACAATATTGCATTATAAAAAGTTCATTTGTACAATTAAAAATTCAAAGTCGTAATTCTTAAGAAAGTATTTTGGTTGTTGTTAAATAAAATGGTTGAGAAAGATAGCAAAAGGCAAAAAATTGACTTATACTTCCTCAGCATATGAAGATTACAAATAAAGGGAAGAACAAAAGTAACTTAGCTGCTCTGATTAAATTGTATATTTGCAATCAAAATATATTTTATTTTTATACACAGTAATATTTTTATAAATAATGAGTGATGCAAATAATGCATCACACGCTGCTGGTGTCTAACTTTTTCTGTTTTTTTTAAGTAAAAAATTTTTCTCTTTTTAATAAAATTTTGAAATTAAAATGAACTTAAGTTGAATTTATTATTTCATTCCCTGAAATTAAATTTTCATTAAAATATCAAAAGAAAAAATAACACTAGATTACCAAAAAACTGAAAGCAAGAGCGAAACTAAAGTATTTTTAAAGCCAAACATGATTTGTGGTTATTAAGTCATACTTTGATTACATAGAAAGAAACTTTAAATCTATATAATTTTTATTAGTTATAAAAATTTGATTGTGGTTAGAAGATTATAAAGTGAGATGATATATTCTTAAAAAGATTACATGATTCTGTGGCACCAAGTTGAGTGATCGGTTGCTTCCTTATTATCTGAGATTCCATAAAATAATTTAGCTTTCACCCCTATTCTGCGTTTCGATTAAGTCTCCGCATTCAGTTCCGTTGCGATCGAAATTTGGTATTCTGAATAAAAACGGAATCGAAAGAAAAAGACAACAATGTTTACAAAATTAATAGCATAACTGTAGAATGTGGAAATGAAATAGCAAAATAAGCAAGTTTGTTATAATTTTCATAAACAAATGTCAAATTTAATACAAAAAGTTGTATAATTGATAAAGCCTATTAAAAAAAATTATTAAATAATATATAAAAACAAAATAAAATTTTTTTCATGCACTAGCATTTTTTGTCGGAGGAGCTAGTGCATTGAGGATTCCTGCAACTTCCATCTAGAACGCTGCTACTTCTTCCTTTGGCCGTTGGTGGTATCTACATCCGATATCTGTCTTAGATTCCATAAAATTTGCCAGTTTTTCATATTGCTCTGGTATTGTGGTTTTTTACCTGTAATACATAAAAAACACATTCGATTCTGGTACAAAAATTAACAATTAAAGAAAAAAAATATTAAGTAAATAAATTAATTAAAATAATTTTTATTTTGTTTATCGTTTCTGAACATTTTATCTCATTTTCTATTTACATTTTTTAAATTTTTAGCTAACAAACTCAAATAAAGCCAGCTCTCCGTTAACAGAAAAACCACTAAGAAAAACGTTGCTCCGATCGTAATGCAGAATACATAGAATCGAAAGAAACTGAGCGGAATCGAAATGCAGAATACCAAAGTTGCTATACGGAGAAAATTTCGATTCGAATCGAAACGCAGAATAGGGGCGTTTATTTTTATTTTAATTTTCCGTGCCTGTTTAATTTACACCCTTATTATCCTTTTACTTGGCTTTTATTGTTTAAGTTTATTAGTTTATAACATCGGTCAACTGATAAGATTGAGGTTTTTTACCAAAATGTTGTTATATTTTTGAATTTTTAACAGACTTCAAAAAAGAAGGAGGTCATTATCAATTCGATTGAATGTTGTTTTTTTTTTGTTTGTGCCCACAGAACTCAGTCATTTTTAAACCGATTGGGAAATTTTTTATTTCTGAATACTTACAAGTTGGCCCCGTTTAAAAAACAATTTATAATTAAAAAAAATTTATGGGTGTTCCCTATCAACATACATGTATTTTACGCGTTTTACGAACATCAAAGGGCTTGTGTTATTTAATGTAACATACGGAGGGAATATATTAGAAAACAAACATTTTATTTCTGAGTTAAGAATAAAGACGTAGAATCACCCGACTATGAGAAGCTTCACAAATAGCTAACAATTTTTTTTTTCGACTAAAAATGGACTTTTTAAAAATTTTTAATTTATTTTTGTCAAAATTTTTTGTTATATAAATTTTTTTTCACTTTTTTTAATTTTTTAATGAAATAATTTTTAGTTATATTGGTTGATATTATAACAAATTAATTTCAGCATTATTCGCATATATCTAACTTAGGTTGTGTGGCATCTATTTAAGCCATTAATTTTGTTATTTAGAATACAAGAAACATTCATTGTCAATCAATAAAAATTTGGTTAGACGAAGTCTACACAACCTAACGCATTTCTTCGTTATTATCTCTACAAATCGCCATATAAGTACAATTGTTCTTACATTCTGCCAATGATCGATATAACCACGAATTCATTTTTTTTTAATTTTCTTTTCAGTACTACAAAGTTTGTTGTTGAATAAAAAAAAAATTATAGTTATTTAAGAAATAATCGGAAGGATAGGTAGGGCAAAAACTTTAATCTTTAATTTTAAAATTTTTTAAATTATAAAAGACCGAAGCTATAGTTAGAACTTCAAATAAGGGAAAATCACAGCAAGAATATTTTAGCGGTTTTAATTTTTCATACACCCGAGGAAGGTTACTTCACTTACTTACTTCAAGGCATCGTTACGCTGACTTACTATAAGCACTAAATTTTATAGCTAGATTCGACTTAATTCCTTTTATGGCTGTTTAAAGTTTCAAAAAAACTGTTATGATATTAAAGTATTATTAACAACTTAATTCAAGTTTATTTACTCCATAATACTAAAGATAAATTTCCTAAAATAAATTTTACTTCAACCATTTTTTAAACTATTTTTTTTAAACTTTAAAAATTAAATGTTTATTGCTTTTGTAATAAATATAGTAATAATTTTCAAGAGCTTTTCAAGCTTAAGTATTTTGCATTAACACTTTGCCATTAAATTATTTGGTTCGTTGACTTTGTCTTTTAACTTGTGGATCTTTCATGGTTCGAAAGTGACAATGTATATTTGCTCACATGCCATCAGGCATTAAAAACTCATTGACAATGATTTAATGGCAATTAAAACTAGAAGAAATATTAAAAAAGGTGCAAAAAAAAACTTTTCTCTTCCATTAAAACTTACATTCTGAGCTGTTTGCATACTTTTAAGTACGTTTAGCAGGACAACGGTAAATACCAGTTTAATTACAGCAATATTTTGCCGTTAAATATGTGGGCATTGGGGGAAAATTAAAGAAAATGCAAAAAGACTGATCAAACAAAATCGAAAAACATTTTTTTGCCAACCAAAATTCCACAGTAACAACACTTTTAATAATTAATGAATTCACACGTATCTGATAGTAACAGGAAAATAAGAGTTTTCAGATGGTACCAACAAATTCTTTAAAAAAGTTGTTTGCCGTTACCTTTTAAGGAAATATTTTTGGACAATTCTAAAAAAGCAAGCAAGTGACTCAATACAGTCTTAAGATACTTTTTTAGGATCTGTCAGCACTTTACTATTTCTTTATAGCCGAAAACATTAGTTAAATAAAATTATAAGAATTTATTCACTCATTTGTTTCTTTTAACTACAATATGAAGCACTTACCTTTTTATAAATCTGTTAACGCCATTATTACACTACAAACACTTTATCTTTATTAACAAATAAATTCCCTTTTAAAATTTTTGCTTAATACTGCTGTAACACTCTGCACTGCTTTTTATATTTTTAGGCGAGTTAAAACGTCTAAATCTTTCTAATATGAAAAAATCTGGCATCTTCTCCTAGTTATTTTCCTTATACTTGTATTTACCTATGTTTCATTAATTATTTTCTTGTGAGTGTAGATAGCAGAGAAAATTTCTGTGTTGTTCAAACTTAAAAAAAAATTTTTCTTTGCAGGTAATTAAAGGTATTTAATCTCCTTTTGTATTGATATATTTAATATAAAATAAATATATAAAGTGTGTTCTTCTGCAAAGTTTCCATCAACACGTCTAAAAAAGTTCAATTGATTTCAGGGCTAAAGAATATTGTTCATGCAGAGTTTTCAGCACAAAAACTAATTATCATCTTGATAATGTTGTTTGTAACTTAATTTCCGCAGTTTAACTTTAAAGTTATCTCTTTGAAAACTTAACAATAAAATCTAATAGTTCTCCATATCGTGACGTTGTAATATCGTGACGTTTTAAGGTACAATTATGCGAACGTCCACGTAAGCTAACCTAACGGCCGTTTGTTTTTAAATATACTAAAGCAATGCAAACGCTTACCGAAATTAACTGTCACGTTTCCGTAACGCTTCAACCTGTATAAAATAGGTTTTGACGGCATTGTTACGTGACATTCGTAAGATAGTGCTGAAATTATATGTGATAAGTACCATTGCGGCACATTTGCTCGTTTTAGGTACTTTTGAAGTATTGACAATAATTGTATCATTCATCAGTTTTTATTATTTTGCTTAATAAAAGTATAATAAATAAATAGTTTCATTAAATACATAATAATATTTTTTAAAACAGATAATTAAATTTGTCAATACATTGCACATATTGCAATGTAAATTATCTTTTGAAGCGAAATTAGTACTTTTTCTAAATTAACATGTACGGAACAGTGCCCGTAACTATGCCAGAAATCTCAACACTGTTCTGAACAGCTGCAGAAAATTGAAAATAGTGTTAAGTTTTGTAATTTAATATTTTGGCTTTATAGTTTTTTTTTGCAAAACAGTTTTCATCGACATCAGCAAATAAATCCTCAATATCCATTTTTAAATTCTTTTCGGGCTTTTGAAATTAAAATTACAAACAAATTGTGCTGCACAATGTTTTGTTTTTGTTTATTTTATTGACATGCGTCACATTTGTAAAGTTTCTATAAGTACATAAACGACCGTACGTTAAAATACGTTAAGTTTTTCTTACATCAACGTTCGCATAACGAGGCCTTTAATCTCGCGCATATGGACGAGGAAGATACGTGAATAAACCGAAACAGCGTTATATATAATTTAGGCCACGTGTATGAAATGAACATTATACCATGGTGTTATATTTCTCATTTAGTTTTTAATTTTTTCCCAATCAGGATTTGAAAATAAGTAATTTTTCATATATTTATAAGATCTATAATTCAAATTCTGATTGGGAAAAAATTAAAAATTAAAACAAACGCTAGGTACCGTGTGTTTACATTCATACTTAACTCATAACAGTCAATATGATACTGGAACAGCATCTATAATGTTGTGAGCAAACAAGTATAAATAATTAAAAATAAAAATTGCATTTCGTGGCTATACCGAAGGTTAGTACGAAAGCAACAGCAAATGTACAAGACGAGTTACAAAGAAAACGACAAAGAAACGCTTTAAGTTGTGTGTGGACTTCGTCTCACCAAATTAACATTAAGATTAGTTGGTTAAATAGAAGATATTTACGACGTGCATAACATAAGGTAGATAGATGCAAAGAAAGCTGATGAAGGATGTGGCGGCCAGAAAATGCTGCATTTCATTCTGCTAGCGGTTAATTTTTCTTGTTTTCTTTGGAAAACGTCCGCATACATTTGTAAATAACTTTTCTTTCTAAAATTGTTTTAAAATTAAATTAAAAGCGAACCAAAAAGCCGAAAATCAGTAAATTTTCATTCATTTATAATTCTCATTTAGTTTATTTTGGTTTACAGTCGAAGATTTGAGTCAAAAAAAGAGACAACACAAATTCGAAACCAATACCTATTATTTAGTTTCTTTCGAAGGAAATAAGTCACAGGCAAAATTTTGTTGAGTTTGCTTTAAACAATATTTTCATTTAAACATGATCTAGTGATAAAAAGCTTAGTTCCTGATTTTACCATTTCTTAAAATTATTCACAAATCTTTCTCTTTCAGCAACTATTGAGTTAAAAAATGGTAATTATTTTCAATGGAAACTGATCTGGGCAGATTGAGTCATTCTAAGCTGATATAAATTTTATAAGTAAAATTAATCCACTCGTATCGAACAATTCAAGGCTGTTGAACGTCCTTCGGCTTCATGACCGTCAACGTCTTAAGGACTTTCATCCAGGTTTCTAAGCCATGCATGCAACAGTGTACGGCATACTTTACTTTGTGAATTTATGACTTCAGGGTCAACCTTTAAATGATGTAATTGTTCAAATTCACCCCAGCGATAGAAAGAATAAAATCCACGATTTAAAAAACAAACCAAAGGATTAACGTTTAACTTATTTGAACCCAGATAATGGGTTCTGGATAATGTTGTGGTGAGAGCTAATTGAATTGTTAGGGTCTGTGTTGCCAGTATTTTTTTCAGTAATATTAGCTAAAAAATTTTTTCATAAATATATAGTACGTAATTCGGTGCTCTAAATCTTTTAAAAACTTTTTCAACTGCAGAAAATTTTATTTGAAAATTGACAATAGACTTCAAAAATAGACATGTTTTCTGGAAGCCGATCCAGCATTCCTTTTAGCAACTTTTTTAAATATAAAAAAAAAACTTTTTTGTAAAATTAAAATATCGGTCACATTTAAAGCAGTCTTGTTTAATTCAGTCAATTTTTTAAATCATAGCGGTCCATATTCAAAAAAGAATTTCTCCAGGTTTTTTATCTTTTTTTAGATGCCATGTTATCGCAGAGAGAATCATAGGAAGAAGCCAAAAATTTCGAGAAGTATTTTAAATAACGTCAAAAATCTCGCCTATCTCCAATTAAAATTTTTAATCGCCAAAATGGATTATTTGTCACCAAGTTTGGATAGGAATCGCCTTAACTGACAACACTGTTTTCAGTGCATAGACCAGGGAGAGGAATATTTGCTTCAAATGTGCTTCAGATATTTTTTTAGTCTAGAACATGTAAAGTGTACATAAGAAAAGATAGAATTTAGATCGGCTGTATTGACGCTTGAAACAGGTGCACTTGCTTCTTCTTCTTCTTTTTCTGATTTAAATTAAAAAATACGAAAATTTAGCGAAACTCTAACATAGTAAAGAGAAAACAGAGCAACTCGAAACTGAAGCCTAAAGGAAGTGTTATTGTTAAGCGAAATTTAGTGTTGAGTAAAAATACTCAATACACAGAAGTATAAGAAAATGGGTAGAGAAACCGTTGAGCCCCAAAAAATTAAAAGTGTAACTACTTATTTTTGTCTCTTTCCTTTTTAATAGACCAGAAGTTTTTGTACTATGCCGACCCTAAACTGTAGAGCAAATAAAGTCTGTATTGTACTGCTAAAAGATTTGCTCTTGTTTAAATATTTCCTCTATTTTTATCTTCACAAATGCAGTCAATTCGAGTGGATAATTGGATTGTTATTACAAACATTTAAGAAGCAACCAGTATAAACACGCTGTCAACAATTACTGCAACTAACCAATAAAGGAAAAATAGTGGGGATCATATTTAACTTTCGACTTCTATTTTCTCTTCACACTTGACCATATTTGTTTTAATGTGAAAAAAGCAATCAATGCCTTCAATAGCACAAATTATATTAAGAACAACAGCTTTAGCAGTAGCAATGGTAAAATAAGTTATCATGTAACCAAGTGTTGTATATTTGCATCACTTTTGTTGATATTGATGCTGATATTATGCATGTGGCCAGTAAGAACTAAATTACAAATGCCGCCATTACAGCCATCAATAATACCAGCAACTGCAGCTTCATCAACTTCCAGACACATAACCATACGCTAAAAAACTAAGTTTTTTTAAGGGATTTATTTTGTATTCGTAGCTAAAAACTCTTCCAAATGTAATAAAATTTGTTGATGTTAAAAAACTTCTGTTCACTAAAGTGGCAACTGCAACTTTACATGCAATTAAAAACTTATATTCTTCATCCCTGAATTTACATTTCACACATAATTACATTTACATTATGCAACTATGAAAGCAGAAAAAGAGTGTGAATTTTACTATTAATGTATTTAATGTTTTTAATGGTTTAACTACTTCTTTGCCACCATTTGACCTTATTTTGTTTGTTGCAACAGAAATAAAATTGTGGCAAAATGCACAACAAAACCAAAAAATGGGAAACTTCAAGTAAACACTTAAGCACTTAAGGCTGTAATAAAATAGGAAAAAACGCTTAGCAAAGAAAGACCTGAAAATATTTTACAAAAATTAATTAATGTAAAATGTTTCCAAAAAAATAAAGAATAATGAAACAAAAATTTTGTTTAATTTCCTTTTTATTGTCGAATGACAGTTGGCTGGTAATTAAAAATATAAAATAATAAAAGAAAAAATAATAATAGTGACAAAAGTAACAACTTTACAAAAGGGTTTAAGAAAGAAAAAATCACGTTTTCATATTGCATTTTAACTCATGGAGGTATTAAATAGAGGATGTCTGCGGCTGATACTTTTCAAATAGTGTGACTTAAGGAAGATAATAAAGTCTGTTGCTATGGAATATTAAATTTATACTCTTGGCATTTTTAATTTTTAACCATTTTCAGATCAATTAATAAAAGTTAAGAGAATTTAAAAAGTATAATTGCTCAGAATTTTTAGTCAGGCTCAGGTTCGTATTTTTAGTTCTAATTTTTTTATATCACAAAAATTATTTCTAAATGCTATGTAATACAATATTTTAAAAATTGAAAATTCTTGGTATCCATGTGATAGAGCACAGTGGGGAACAGCTACGAAAGATTTTGAAAAAAAAAAAAATGGCAATGGCGAAAAAGCTTGACTGATTGAAAACAAATTATACACGCTAGTAGCAGAGAAGATTATTCGCAGAATTTTCATTAAGCTTCTTATTTTTTATTATCAATTCGGAATCAGTCAATTTCAATCAAATAATGTAAGTTTGGATAAAATATCTCTCGGAAACACCAATTTTTTTTACGGCTGATGAAAATCAAACATACAAACTGGGTCAATAAATATTAAGAAGCAAGCGGGTTTAAGAATATTTAAGGCATGAGAAACTAATGATGATAGACGGGATTAAATACGGATGCCCTGCACTTCAGAAACCGAAACCAGGTTTGATAAAGGATAGGTAAAGACACATTGGGACGAAAGGGGATACAATACGAGGCGAACGGGAAAGCTAAATAGAAGTGGCGGAGTCCATCCCAGACATGGTATTATAAAAACATTCAGAGATGGAAACCAGGTGTTATAGAGGACAGGCAGGGACAAACAGGGACACATGGGGACGCACGGGGAAATACTGTAAGGGGAACGGAGAAGCTCAACAGAACCGGCGGAGTCTATTCCAGACATGGTAATAGAGCTAAACAGAAGCGGCAGGGCCCATCCAGGCATAGTAATATGAAAATCTCAAAATATGGAAACCAGCTGTTATAAAGGACAGGCGGGGACACATTGGGACGAATGGGGAAACAATACGTGGCGAACGGAAAAGCTAAATAGAAGCGGTGGAGTCCATCCCAGACATGGTATTATAAAAATCTTCAGAGATGGAAACCAGGTGTTATAAAGGACAGGCGGGGACAAACAGGGGCACATTGGGACGCACGGGGAAATACTATAAGACGAACGGAGAAGCTCAATAGAAGCGGCGGAGTCCATTCCAGAAATAGTAATAAAGCTAAACAGAAGCGCCAGACCCCATCCCAGGCATAGTCATATGAAGATCTTCAAAGATGGAAACCATGTGTTATAAAGGACAGGCGGGGACATATTGGGACGAATGGGGAAACAATACGAGGCGAACGGGAAAGCTAAATAGAAATGGCTGATTCCATTCCAGACAGGGAATTACGAAAATCTTCATAGATAGAAACCAGGTGTTATAAAAGACAGACGGGGATAGACGAGGACTTTTTGGGGCGCATGGAAAAACATTGTAAGGCGAACAGGGAAGCTAAATAGTAGCTGCAGAGTACATTTCAGGAATGAGAATATAAAAATTTTCAGAGATGGAAACCAGGTGCTATAAAAAACAGGAGGGGACAGGTGGGGACACATTGGAACAAATGGAAAAATAATGCGGGGCGAACGGGAATTTTAAACATAAACAGCAGAGTGTATCCCAGGCATGGTAATATAAAAATTTTTAGAGATGGAAACCAGGTATTAAAGAGGACAGGCGGGGACAGACGGAGACATATTGGGAGGAATAAGGAAACACTGCGAGGCAAATAGGGAAGCTAAATAGAAGCCGCAGAGTTTATCCCATAGATGGTAATATGAAAATCTTCAAAGGTGGATGCTACGTGGGATAAAGGATAGGCGGGAACAGAAAGAGATACATTGGGACGCACGCGGAAACTCTGTGAGACGAACAGGGAAGTTAATTAGAAGCGGCATAGTCCATTATTAACCACAATCAATGTATTATAAAAATTGTGCAATTATTTGTTAATTTGTTTTTTTTTGATGAAAACTGAAAATACGAACTTGAGCCGTACTTTACGTAGTTCATTTGATTGTAAGTTTTGATTAAGGGTTAACTTATAGTTTAATAAAAGATTTCTTACATTTTAATATTTTTCAAACAAAGATTTCGAATTACTATTTTTAGTAAGCTTTTAGGAGTCAAAACTTTATCAATTACTCTTTCTATCGATTTCTCGGAAAGAAATATTATTTAAACCAAAATTAAGATTTTGTTTGCTAAACGTAAGAAGAACACGTGGAATTTGGTTAAAATAACCGTTTAGAAATTTAGGAAATATTAACAAAATATTTTGTTTTTGACCCACTGTGCGCTCGTGGTGTTTGTGAGCAAATGAAGGTTTTTTAAAAAACAACATATCCAATGTTTTTGAACGTACCTCGTATGTTCAACTTAAGATGTAACTAATTTTCCCAAATAAATATGTAAACAAAATTCATCCACTTGGGCAGTGATAATCAGTAACCTTTTTCAGTCCAACCATAAATATTAATCTAGTAAATATTTATGACTTTTTTCCTGATACAAAAATCAAAATGGTTTCAAAATTTTACATCTTCACAAAAAAGGAATCTTAAATCTTTTTGTAAATATTTTTCATTTCCGTTTAACGTGTGCAAATGTATATGAATGTGTGCTGTGTTGTTTTAACTCCAATCAGTGTCTTTCCAATTCTCCAAAATAAATTCATTTTTATTATTTGAATGTCACTTTTTAACTTGAATTTACTGGCATTATTTTGTTATATTTTTCCACTCTTTTGCATTTTTTGCTTATCTTTCCTTATCTTAAAGCTATAAACATATATCATTTTGTTTTTGTCTATTGTGTATTTTGTTGAGCGTTTACGTTTTATTTCTTTTTTTTCTTTGTTATACAATTTTTACAATTTTTTTTTTAAATTTGAATAACTTTTTTTTGGTTTTTGTGATACGATTATGTGTTCAAGTCTTTTATTTTCTAAGGATTTCTATTTCTATTTAAAGTTGAAAAACGAAGGCTATAAAGTTAATATGAAAATTAAGTCACGTTCTTATGAGGAAAACGTGAATTTTATTTGTCAGTTAATCTTTGGCTGTCAATAGTTTATCGGGGAAAATATTGGTAAAAAGTATTAAGTTTAAAAAACAGAGATTTATGAAAATTGAAGGCAGCTTTTTTTACGATATTTAACGAACTGGGAAATTATGTTTAGTTTGATAAATTTTTAATGAAATTAAAGCTAAAACTGTCAATTAGCGTCAAGGCGACGGCGTTAGAGCAGTTAGCGGCAGAGCGGCGAATTTGAGCGACAAGCGGCCTATTACTATCGTCATTTGTGAGTGGCTAGTTGTTAAAATGCCATTGTGAAGGAAGGTTCGTTTTACATTACTCGAAAATCATTTTCATATTTATAAGAATTTATTAAGTTTATAAAAAAAGAAGATTTTGCGAGGCGACACTACGGCCTTATAGCTATTTGAAAACAATGCCGTATGTCTGCGAAATCATTTGGTTGGCAAAAATCTTAGCAAAAAGTTAAATTAAATCTTTCCTGTGCAACCACAAATTTTACCATCTTCACTCCATAATTTCTCGCTTATCTTTTTATTTTTAAAATATGGTAACCAGTCACTTCGAAAATCATCTTCGGAATCCATGACTAGGTGAGTCCACTTAGCCTATTTGTAAAATGGATGTCTCGTTTGTTTCCAAATAAGCTTAAACACAAGGGTGTACTTTTCCATCGATTTTGATGAATTACTTATTGATATTTAGAACTGTTGATGAAATATGGTTTAATGACGATGCACCAGGAGTTAAAAATAAAAAAATTCATCGTTGCTCCAGTTAGGAAATCAATAAGAATACCCTGTTCAGAAATACGCTTTAATTGCCCAATTAAGGAATTTACGCAACTAAGGCCTTAGTTGAGCTCAATTTACCATATTAAAAGTCAATTAATAAATTGAGCAATTAGTACTTAATTACATCAATAATTGAATAAGATGCAAAAGCCAACCCTTCCCAACAAGTATGTTTACTCTGAAAAATGCAAAAAATTGACAAGCCGCAAGTAAAAAATATAAACAAGCAAATAAAAGGAAAATGGCGCTTCATACGAAAATGGCTTTTGACACTTCCAACATCAAAGCAACTACAAAAAGCCATGTTGTTTTTGTAATAAAAAGAGAAATCAACTGGGAGGACGATATTACCTGTAAAATAAATATGCCTTGTGCTAATTAAATAAGTTTAATTGAGCATGTGTGAACGCCAAATTAAAAAGCGCAATTAAAATTAAATTAACTCAATTACGAAAACATATCTGAACAGGGCATAAGGGAATTGCACTAAAATACTGTTGCACATACTGGTGATTAATAATGGTTGATGGTGTTGCTATCTTGTGTAACTGTAAAGTGTTGCCAGCTTTTTATACCCCTTACCACAGGTGGAATGGAAATATATAAATTTTTCATTCCATTTGTAATTTCCACAATGATTCATCGAAGTCCGTCTGTCCGTCTTTTCAAAATTGGGTTGAAATCAGTTTTGCCACGTCCCCAGATGAGCAATAGAAAAATTATGATCACAATTCTCTCTCAAACATTGTTTCGAAACAGGTACTAGTGAATTTCAGCAATATCGATTAATAAATTGTGTAGATATATTCCAAAAATGCTAATATATTCCTTTCGGTTTTCAGATTTAATTACGCTATTTTTATTGGTTATTATGCTCTTTGCTTTGTTGTACCGAAGGCCAAAATTTCAGCAAAAAAGAAACACTCTAGGTCATGCTCTAAACACATTCGAGACAGCAGCTACCGACTGCAAAATGTTGGAATTAGAATGCATGTGTTTATATGAGAATGATTAATTTGTTAACAGCAAGGCAACAAGGCGGCAGGTTGTTGTCTGGGCTGAGTTTGCCGCTGCAGTCAAATTAAATTAATGTTTATTTTTATTGGCGACAATAAACAGTTTAGTGATGTCAGTACTATAACACTTATAAAAGAATAAGTGCTTAAAACTCTTATTATGAAAAACGAAAAGAACAATAAAAATATAAAATAAAAATTATTTATTTAAAGATTTAACTGTAAATCTAAAATAAAACTGTAACAGGATAATTTCAGTACATGAAATATTTAAGGAAAATAATGTTGCTGGTGAAGATAATAATTGATTTGGAATACAAAATACCTATTTATTGAATTCTTATCTGTCTCACGTAAGTTCTGCTGGATAGATTTGAGTAAAATTTTGTGAGGAGATGCTTTAGAACCTTGGTTCAAACACGGATTTTTTTTTCGTAGAAAAATAGTGAAACCAATGTAAAATGACCCAATTTTACTGATATAATTGTACTTAAACAGTTGTCCGCACATTTTAAAAAAATCTAGAAATGCCACACCGACGAATTAAAAATACTACAATTGTCATGGCGAAAGTGTACGAAGAATAATTGTGAAAATTTCTGAGGAATGTATTAAGATGTACGTAAAACTAAAATTCCTTTTTGTGTGGACAACATTTAGTTAAAAGTTTATTTCTGATCTTAGTACTTGCTGGTTGAAGTACTTATATTAATTTCAATTGTCGTACGGGATAGATATCATAAAACTGTTGTTTTTAGTATTTTTTATTTTAGTGGACAAGAAACCACGTGACACACACTACTGTACTTATTATTGCTTCTGGGAAATACTTCTATACATTTTCAATCTTAAAGACAATGCAAACGAATTATTCTACTCTTTAAATAGCCTCTTACAAAATAGTTAAAACATTTTTTTAATTATAAATTGGAGCTGCTTCTTGAAAAATCGCTTAAATAACATTCGTATTTTTATTATGTAGCTGCTGCCTTAAAAATAATAATGTAGCTGCGTACAAGGCGACAAATGTTGCTAGCGTCATTTGCTGTCGTGTGTTCGTATATCTTGCTGTGGCGAATGTGTTTAGAGCATCAGTGTTGTTCACAAAGAGAATCACTAGAAACAACAACAAAAATCTTAGCTCGTTCTAAAATCGTTAAAACATAAAAACGGCCGACATAGTCACACTCCGTTGAAAGCTGCAGGCTACTAAATGATATTTTTGTTTTACACACAAATTTTTTTTGTCAATTATGGCTGCCGTTTGACAATATCAAAACAAAGCGTATAGATTTTTTTTTATAAAAAGTTGTGTAGTGTTGTTAATTCACTAAAACTTCTTAGGCTCTTGGTTGGAAATTAAAACAGAAATATCTTTTCTGAAATTATAAAAGCAAAATAAGTAAATACGAAACTATGTTAAAATTAAAAGGTAATGTAATGAAGGTAAGCAATACAGTTCTTTTAGGTAAAACTCTGGTTGTTATATTCACGAAAAAAAAAAAAAATACCTGAACAACTTTGTTAGCTGGGTAATACGGATGACCACCACTGGTCTAGATTAGCAACAAATTGGAATTTCACTAAACGATCAAAGTTCCACCAAAATGTTTTTATCAAAAAAGTTTGACAACAATTTTATCCATAGACTTAAAGCATCAACGCTCAATACTGGCGCTCTATATTTATAAAAGACCCGTCACAAAAGGCAAGAGAATCCAGGTGGTACATATTTAGTGGACGGAATGCACTACTTCTTCAAGTACATTTTTTCACTCAAGTTCATTAAAAATTTTGCAGCCACTCAAATATTCATTGCGTCGTTGGTGCAATACATATCGTTTCATTAATATTTCCCCAGTTCTTGCAAGCAATTCAGAACTCTAACTCTCTTTATATACCTTCTTAAACAAAATCTAATGCTGTTTGATAAAAATGATTGATTGTGTCTTAGCTAGAACAAACTCTTCTTAATAAGATGCCACTTGCATCGCTATCAAAACGTGGTGAGTGCATAAGTCAGAGGTCGCCATCTAGAGAGTGTGCTTTAAATAAAAAGGTTTGTTGATTTTGCATTATAATAATAAAAATTATAAGAAAAATTGTCATATTGTTTTAAATTAAAAAAAAAAAAAAACCCAAGGAAATTTAATATTAAATTACAGGATTGAGTTATTGAATACCTAAATGGGTGTTTTTATAATTATTACAGTTAAAAAATTTCAAAATAAAATTTGTTTATTAGTTTTTACATTTTTAATATTTCGCCACAAAAATATTAATAATTAGTTTTATTCAAACACAACATAAATTGAAAAAAAAATAATTATTTATATTTTTGTTTCCTGCGTCCTGAAGATGCTACCCAACAATGCGGCGAAATATTGAAAAATAAAAAATCATAAAAAATATTTTTATTTTAAAAACTGACCTAGTGCTTGAAAAAATAAGAAAAGAAAACCAAATTGTTAAAAATGTTAAAAATATGGTCAAACTAAAATAAAAATTAATTTTAGTTTGGACAAAAGTTGCTACTGAATCAGTCCTATTGAGATTTGATAGAATTGTTGATTGTTTATATTATATTCATAAGCCGGATTGATCCTAATGAAAATTTTTACCGGAATTATATTAAACAAATTTTTCGAGTGTATTGCCCTAAAAATTTATGCAGATAAATATTTTTGTGTCACTAAAGTTATTTGTTCATTTGCTAGATATTTGTATTAGTTTCTATTTAGATATTTTTTTTATTTATGCATAGTTATATTAGAAGTTTACATAAGATCAATTTGGTTTTTATAAAACAATTTCTTTATGACATGTTTGCATTTGAATATTTTGGAATTTCTTATTTGCTACATTTCCAAGGAAAATATTTATCATTTTTAAAATACACACACACACACACACATAAAAAAGGATAAAATAGAAATTTAAAGTTAAACATATCCATGCATACTTATTGATTAAAAAAAATTATGTGTTTTAGAAGTAAATGTAAACGTTAGGGCGGGCGAGCGATTTGTGGGGAGGCAAAAAAATCGGCCATGGCTCAGTATTTTAGGGATCAAAATAAGAAACTTTGCCCGAGGAACTATACCTCTAAAACATATTCTACTCTAAAACATATTCAACAGTTGGACTTTTGTCCCGTAGGTCAAGTTTTGAAAAATCCCACTTTGACTCATTGAGAGTGCCCCAATCGAGTCCAAATGTAGGACCGACCCCCACTAACTTTTAAGAGCGGATCCACCCATGCCAGTGGCACAACCCCTGGAACTCCCCTGGGGGGTTCCCCATACAAACATTTAAAAAATCACCATTTTTGGCACTTTACTCCCCCAGGGGAGTTTTAGGGGTTGTACTACTTGCATGGGTGGATCGGCCCTCCAAAGTTAGTGGGGACAAAAGTCAACAGCTGGGAGGTAGTAGAATTCGTTTTAGAGGTATAGTTCCTCGGGCTAAGTTTCTTATTTTGATCCCTAGAATACGATTTTCACTGATCCATGGGCGATTATAAAATCGACCCGCCATAGTAAACGTACATTAAAAGCTAACGCCTAAGACCATGCAAGAGGAAACAATTTTTAATGGATGATTCAAAAGTCATGAAATGAATATTTTTTTTCAAAGTTTCCGTTTTTTCATGTTTTTCAGTGTTGCCATGAAAAGACAAGAAAATGTTACGCTTTGCCTTCAAAAAAGTTACATTTTTTTTAATCAAAGTTACATTTTGTAATTTTCCTTAAATTAATAGTAATTTAATGTAATTAATATAAAATAGAGTAAAAAGTTTTAGTTCATTTTTTAGAGAATATAACAAGGTAACAATTTTATTTACAGAACGAAAAAAAATAAATAAATAAAAAAAAAACGTTTGAAAAAATCCAGCCCGATCAAACTCATGAGTATTTAAATCAGGACTCAACACTAATATTCCGTGATGGAAAAGTGCCTGATGTCCCCATTCATAAAAGAGACGAAAAAAATCAGCCGTATACCTTAGAGAAAGAAAAATAGAATTACTGTTAGTTATTGTTGTTTTTGCTTAAACTTTGATTTTTGTCTTTGCTTAGTTGTTTATTTTAAATGTTTGTCAGAAGTTTCCTGAAAAGTTAAGTAAGCGGTAACAAAATGGCCATCGATACGTGTTTTGACCCTTAATAATCAATATCGGTGATTTAAATAATTAATCGGTATAACAGAAAAAAGCACGAAAAAAAGATTTTATCTTGAAAATTATTTAATACTTTATAACTATATTTATGCAAAAAAAATAAATAAATAAATAAATACAAAATATAAAATATCATCAAAATATAACTAAGAATGAAATGACGAATTTTTATTTGGTCGTAAAAGAGTCTAATAAATTTTACAAATCGATGCAACCGTTTAGAAGTTATGCGGTTATTTCCAACAACAATTTTTACAACACAGACAAATTTTCATTCTATGATGACGTACATGCACAGCAAAAAATTTTGGGCAATCTTGTTTTATTGATTCAAGAGTAATAACTATTTTTGTGTATATTTGTTTTAATTAATAGTAAAACAATCGTTTTCTCATTTAGTCCAATTTCTTTAGTTTTTTTAATTTATTTTTTAGAGCTATTGTAAAAAATAATTTTTTTACTGGCAAACTTTTTTTTTATAAATATGTATTTTATTTTCACTGCAACAAAAGGTAGAACTTACTGTTAGTTTTGATTGCACCAAAACACAGTATTTTATTGTCATTCGTTTTTTTTTAACAACAGACATAAAAATAAAATAAAAATTTTCTTCCAAAACAATCATATTTTCATTTAATTATAACTTAACTGAAAACTTTTTAAAATTTTCTGCTTGAATAATGAGTTTTGATTTATAGAAAATTTATTTGCGTTTCATTTCATTCAGTTCAGAAAAAGAAAAAAAGGAAATATAAAATTAATTATTATTGTTACAATTGTTTTTTTTTTAATTTTTTTTTAGTTTTATTTATTTGTTTTAAACAGAATTCCATTTGAAATAAACGCTTATTGTTGTGCTGCTATAAATAATTTGTCTAAATCATTATCCCTGTCAACAAAAATTGATGGTCAATTACAATAAATAAACTGATATGAAGGAAAGCAACAATAGTTGAAGCTATAAATTTTAGTTCAGGATGTTAAACAGGAAAGGCCATAAACATTGTAATAATAGCTGCTATAAACTTTTTGTTTAAATAAATACATGTTTTATTTTTAAGGGCGTCCTTAAAATTACGGAAAGGTCCTTAGTTTTGTGTTAATAATTTTTGGTTTCTGGCGCCCTTAAGTTTTAAGACACTTTTTATTACCAGGTTAGAGTGCACATTCACTTGTATTATAAGGTTTATTACCAACCGGTGTTAAGTGCAACGAGAACCTTTGTTACTTGCAAACAATTTTCCAGCATTTATTAGATCCAACGCATGCTGCAGGCACAAACACAGGCTACAGGACAGGTTCAGGTCAACTATATATATGCGTGCTCCTGCTCTGTCATCGATAACAGAACCATTAGGAAAAATGCTGATGTCTCTCTCTATACATACATGGTGTACATCACCGTCTGCACTGTCCTCATCCGTCCTGTCCGTTTTGTAAATGTTTAATGTAAAGTTGTCTCCAAGAATCTCATGCTGCTTTACTGAAATCCAAACGCGAAAAATGTAAGAAAATCTTCCGCAAAGTTTTACAATTTAAAAAATATTTTTAACAATAAAAATGGATTGTTTTCTTGCGTGAGGTCCTAAATTCAACTGGCAGGTGTCCAAAAATTTTTTATAGAGGGCAATTTTGAGAGAATGTCTACCTGACATCGGGATTGCATGGCAACACTTTTTAGTACCAGTTTAAAGTTTGCAAAACGTCGGTATTTTTTTCCAAGAAAACTAATTTCCTGACAGCTCAAGTCACACTTTTTCAAAACTCTCATTAACTGAAAATAAGAATAATTTTCGCCTTTAATTTGTGTTAACTCGATTTGTTTCATTTTAATGAATAGTAGCGCCATCTGTTGTATTATAAATTGGTTACGAAAAAAGATTTGAAACCTTTTGTGCTTGTAAGATCAAATCTTAAAATCTAGTGGTGTTATGTATATATTCAAAATGTCGGTTTATATGTTAAATTGGTATAGCTGAATAATTTGTCACTTTACACCACTAAAAATGGTGGTGTATAGTATTGTAAAAAGTATAAAAGATAAACTTATATAACAATTGTTAAGCAATTATGGTGGCTGCCTTGTTAGCAGCGTATGTTTGATTTTAAAACAAAAGACATGAGTTCAAATCCCAGCAGATTCTTCAATAGGCAAAAACAATATTACGTTTAAGCAGCCGTCGTGGATAAGTTGTTGAATGAAATAAAATACCTCAACAGAGTCTGGAGTAGAAAGGAAAATAGTTGTTGTGTAGCCATAGAAGAAGATGAGTCGCTGAAGTCACCGGTATTTTGGAATATAATAAAACATGGTTTAGAAGTCTGTAAAATGTGACAAGAAAATGTTATGTTTTTATTTTATTGTTGTCTTTACTTATAATATAACCGTCCAGGGACCCGCTTGTAGGCGAGTGTATGTCAGGCTTGATTATTTGGCTTATGAATAAAGAACACTCGGGTTGGTTTTATTATTTTATTGCCAGACTTTCTTTATTTTTTATAAACTGTGAATCAAATGTTAAGGTGTGTTGTTTTACAAGACTCAATTACGTTTAATTAATTACGAGTAATTAAATAGACTGTGGTAGCTTTGAAAGACCTTAAGTTGGTTTGTTTTTTTTTTTATTTTTTAATTTTTACCCTGACCAGGATTCGAACCATCGATTCTATAAATTAATGAATTTTAACTTTATTTTCGGCTTTTTGGTTCTTTTTAATTAATTTTCTAAACATTTTTAGAAAGAAAAATTATTTACAAATGTATGCGGACGTTTTCCAAAGAAAACAAGAAAAATTAGAAGCTAGCAGAATGAAATGCAGCATTTTCTGGACCGCCACATCCTTCATCAGCATTCTTTGCATCTATCTATCTTATGTTATGTACATCGTAAACATCATCTATTTAACCAACTAATCTTAGTGTTAATTTGGTGAGACGAAGTTCACACACAACTTAAAGCTTTTCTTTGTCATTCTCTTTGTAACTCGTCTTGTACATTTGTTGTTGCTTTTTTGTACTAGCAATTTGATAGTCACAAATGCAGTTAAACAGGAGCTCGTGAGATCGAATCTCCTCGGATCGAAGGTGGTCTGCATGGTATCGCTGGTTAAAGGCGCATATTTATTAAACTAGACATCGATTAGTGCAAATAGCTGCGTAAGTTGTTTAAAGTTCTTCTTTAGTACACAAGCAGTTAAAGGACCAAATCTAGTCAGAGCCACAGAGAAAGAAGTGCAAGACAAGAAGAAATTCTTTGGTATGAAGATATATACATTCTTTCCTTATTTGAATTATAAAAAATTATCGAAACAGATGACTTAAACAATAAAACTGACTTTAAAGTTTTTTTTTAACAACGCATTTGAAGTTTCTCTTTCATCATTCTTCGACTTTGTGGCAATAAATATTATAAACATGTTAGTATTTTAATCAACCATTTTGCAAACATATGAAATATGCAACTATAATATGGTTATTGTTAGCATTACACATTTTTATTTTTTCTATGAGTACAATTTGGCCTCTACTGCACTTATCTTAGCACAAAGCAAAGAACTACCATGAAAAATATATGAATTAATGTTGTTACAATAGTAGATTTAACCATTATTTATAAATTTCGAAAAATCATTTAATTGTACTTGCATTAGTTTCTTTGTCGTATGTGATATACTGAATATAAAAGACGTCTTACACCATCAAGAAATAAAAGAAATTGTCTGAGTGCTGTTTGTTTGCGAAAGCAATCATTTACAATAGCAAATGTAAGTGCACTTCATAAATTGTAAGAGAAATCTTTTAAAAAATAAAAGAATGAAAGACACCCTACAGCTCTGTTAACTGTTGTGAAAGCAGTGATTGCGATGTGTGATTTTCTTAAGGTAACACAGCTGTTCATTCTAGTGATCATTTATAAAAACGTATAGAGATAAATCTTTAAACAAAATTTCAGATGAGTAAATCTTAGTCGCAAAGATTGTAGTAGACTTTTAAAATTTCAAAACTATGTTGCTTCACATAAGCTCTTTCCATCTTACCTTTCTTATCGTTGTTATAAAAAATAAATATATCTCTTGGGCATCGTTCAGTGCTTAAAAAAATGCAGCAACTAGTGCAACTTTTACAATACATGGGAAAAATATTTTATGAAGCAAATAATAAATATATCTATCACAATAACTTTTACTTCTCTCTCATATATTTACTTTAGTATTAGAACCACCCTGCAGTTCTGAGACTGGCAAGATATACTTTATTGATAGGGTATTTGATCATTTAAATAAAGCAGTTTGTTGTTACGTTATTTCTTTTCTCCCCTCAAAGTTATTCTCAATTTACTCTCGTTCATTACTTTGCCGCTTTGGGTATATTTGATGCCTCAGTCTGTTTTACAAACAAACGTAGCCTTCCATGCTTCACTGCTAAGTTACTTCGGTGAGATTCTTAACACTCCAGATCGTAATAAGCTGTTGCTTGGGACTAGTTGTCTCCTATTTTACCAATCAGGTTTTTTAGCTAAATCTTATACAACTGACACAATACACTACTGCTATATTATTACTTCCTTCACCGATTTTTATGGTACACCATAAATACTCCTTAGCCATCTCATTCCACTAAACGGTTGCCTTTATTAACTAATCTGCGGCGCTATACACAGTAACTGACTCTGCTTTTTCGGATTGGGCAAGTGTATTCTTTTACTTTAAATTTAGTCTTTTTATATTAAGAAAACTTTTCCATTGCATATCGAAAGAAATAATTGTTTTTCTCTAAATTCGTTAAGTGGATGGGAGTTGAACACACAACATCATGATCTTAAGTTTTCTAACAAGCAGACACCTTTATCAAAGTAGACGTCGCTAGTGATTGATATGTCTAAAATAACTTTTTTACACCCTTCACTGCAAAAAAAAAATGATATAGCTAAGTTTGTCGTGCCGTGTGTAATTTCTACAATATCCATATCCGACTCGATAAAGTGTATATATTCTGACTTCTTATGCATAGCGATGTCCGTCTGTCCGTCCGTGGTAGTTAAAAAAATAAAATGTCAATCGATTAGATATAGTGTCGAAAGAGGTGCTATTCGAAATCAGCATGATCGGTCCATGTCCTTCGAGGCAACAGGCAAAACACCACGCCTACCTCTAATCTTTTCATGCCATTTGAAACAATAAAGTAACTGTAATCGAAAAAAAAGTATATGGGCCGATAAAGAATTAAAAAATAAGAAAACAACATCTAGTGAAAAAATTGGTGCTCGCCCATATTTTCAGAGTTACGGGGCTCTGATGTTTTCAAATTTTTTAAAATATCAATATGGGTTTTATTTTAAGCTTTTGAAGAGATCTTTAAGGAAATACTAAAATTTTTTTAAAATGCTTAATCCATTAAGAGCCGATAGCATTTTTATGTAAAATAATATATATATATTTTTTTTTTATTTTTTAATTCTCTGTCACCCCAATATTTGCTTTTTTGATTGGATAAGTTGGATACGTTTTCTCAAACATAAAAATTAAATTGAAAAAATATTAATGTTTGAGAAAACTTAATACTAATAATTTTATTTCCTGTTTCCTGAAGATGCCACCCAACAATGTGGGGAAATATAGAAAAAATAAATAAAAGATAAAAAATAACAAACAATATTTTTATTTATTAACTGACATAGTGCTTAAAAAATTAGAAAAGAAAAGTAGTCCATTTTTTTTATTAATTACAAAATTTTTTTAAATAATATTTAATTTTACCGCGCATAAAAGCTTTGTTTTACGCATTAACCGATATTAAAGTCAACAGTGACGGCCAAATGTCTGACTAAATTACTAAAACTGTTCTAGTCTGTTCTAATTTCAGAACTATGGGGTAACAACAGTTTAAAATATTAGCGTGTCCCCATACAAACATAAATATGTTAGAATAGCATGTAAAATGTTGATATCCTTTATGTTTATCTCTATTATTTTTATGGTAAAAAAAAAAACAATAGCAATTTCAACTATTTACGTTGGTATTTAAGTAAGTAAACTTATATACATGTGAGTTGATGTACGTTAAACATAAAGGCACTTAAGTAAAGCGGTTTTTTTATATTAATGCTTTTATAGGGATGGATAGATAACCAATTGATAGAATGAAATTTTCAATAACATTATCGACATAAAAATTAAGTTACAAAATTACCAAAGAAAAGCATTTTTATAAAACAGATTTGAAGAGAAAATTTATATTTTTAAATATTTTACAATAGCTGTTAACGTGTTTCCTTGTGGTTAAATATTAAACTCTTTTATTTTAGGTTTGAATCTTTAATTATTTGGAATAAAGTAAAAGTTTATTTTGACACATTGGTCGTTATATAACTTCCAACCCTGCTGTCTTTCTGCATAGTTGCGAACATTTAGGAAAATTTTTGCTTAAAAGTTTCGACCACTTAGTAAACACAATATCTGATCAGATAATCGTTAAAAGAAGGCAATAAAAAACTTAATGCTAAATTTCGTCTTATTCCACAAGTCGGTGAAATTTTCTCGTTTTTTCAATTAAGCAATAATTTGTAGATATTGCAAAAAAAAAAATTGAAGATAGTTGCGTTTAATTTTGGAATTTTATAATTCTATACACTTACATTTTAATAAATTGGCTCCACCAAATGGAATTCAATATTTCTTTCAAGTCGTAAAGTAAGCTGACTGTCAATTATGGCAGCAGATCATAATTCCGCTCAATACATTTCCACTTGCGTTCTACATATATTCGGTCATAATAATATGATAAAAAAAGCTCACAAAAATTTGCAATTTATTTTGATAGTGGGACAAGTTCATCTTTTGTTAATGCAAGATATTTAATAGTTTGCATTTTCGTAAACTTAATAATACTGGCCACGTAGAGAATAGTGAACCGTTTCTCAGATATGAGTGGTAGAATTGACATTAAAGGGCTTCTGATGACTAGACAGGCACATTGAGCGCTTAGGCTTCTCAATGTTAGGGGCGGTTCTGTTTTTAATATGAAATCAGGTGCAACAGGTCAACCCCCTGGTTTCCTTAATCATGTGACTTAAGAAATAATTACAAATACCCCCAAAACTTTCGAAAGGAACTCCAGGACACGATTTGGAACATAAAAATTCATACAATTTTTGAACCTTCAAAACTCGTCGAATAGCAGGGGAATCTGCCAGTTAATTGTGTTGAAAAATCACTGATTTTAAATTTAGCATCTCGTTCTATCAAATTGAGAAATGAGAAATCGTAGAACATGTTGTGTGGTGCAGTTTCTTTCACAAAGAGCCACATTGATTTAACTCTCATTTTTTAAAATGGAATTGCATCACTTTTATAATAAACGGTTCAAGTAGTGAACGTTAGTGCGATGCATAAAAAGTAATGTACTTGTGTAATTTTGTGAAAAATGTCTAGATGCATGTTTATAAACAGCAACATATTTCTGGCAACAAAAAATTACTGTAACATGAGTTGCCATTATTTCATATGGAATTGTAATCAAAATTAAGCAATGTTGCATATTTAAGGTAATAAAAACGTAGGATTTTCAAAAAAAAAATTATAAATTTTTTATTTAGAAATCTTCTCAATTGACATTTAGAAAAGTGCAATAAAGTTACAGGTCCGTTAAAAAAAAAAATTCTTTTTGTAGGCGAAGTATTAATGGAACTTTTTTGACCAACGATAAAACTGAAGGAAGTTTTCAAGTTTTATTTTGAAAATAACACACATATTTTTTACCTTAAAAATTTTAAGTAGAATATATTTCACATTTCTAAAATTTTTTCTGAAAAACTAATTGGAGAAAATGAAGAAAATTGTTTAAAAATAGTGCCAAAAACACACTTGAGTCTTGAAAAATGCACTAGTTTAAGGCTTTATATAAAATCAATGGTTAAGATATATTTAATTCAATAAAAGTATTAAGAAGTGCATAAATAATCCAAATAAAGAGCTCTTTCTATTATTTTAATTTGACCCTATTACAAAAATTAAATTAAGTAAAACATATAAAATATAAAATCTACGGGTAAGCTGACTATAAACAGGTGTTTACTAGTATACGGAAAAGTTTGTTGATACTATATATTTCCTTCGTTTAAACAATTATTTTGCTATTGAAAAATACTTTGTAAACAACGGGAATAACTATTACATTATTTAAACAAATAAGAAGTGTTCAATAATATAGAAGTGTTTTTAAAAGAATTAATGTGATTCGCCCTTGCCTTTTTTAAAAGTTAATCAAATCCAAACAGTTATTTTACTATTGAAAAATAATTTATATACGGCGGCAGGAATTAAAGAGAATAGTAAATATAAATAATAGTTTAATAATTTAATCATAACTTTAGTAAAAACTTGAAATGTTTATAAAAGACAATTGCAGATAACAAAAGTTATAATAAAAAATAAATCGCTTAAGCCCCACTGTGCATTATGAAAGTGCCAGTACTTTGCTGTGTATATGTGTGGGTTTATGTCTATTAGAGAAGTTTTCAAGTTAAGTGTTTATTGCTTGTTATTGGTTTACAATTTGTAGCAATCTGCAATAAGTGTTACAGGATTCACAAGCACTTGTAACGACAAGACACGACACGAGCGGAGAATTATAATTTCACTTGCTACAGAAAAATAATAGTGTAACTAAAAATGTAAACCACTATGTGCACAGAATTTTTATAATATATAAAAACACATCACTTAGTTATTTTTTTACTAAAATTCTTTTAAAATATTCCTCACTATTTGCAACCATCCTATTGTGAAGACACTACTTAAGTGTAGTGTTTTTCATAAGTGGTTGGTTGTTGCTCAAAGTATTTTTAAGTTGTTGCACTTAAGAATTATTATCAGTTTTGATTCCACTTTAATAAAAACTCATAACAGTATGTACTTATGTATGAAGAAAATATCTCTTTTTTTAATTTAACCTTTATTATAAATTTTTATAATTCAACAAAGGATTTAAATTGCAATATTTAAAAGATAAAAATAAATAAATGAAATACTTCAGCTCTTTTATTAAAAGAGGAAAAAAAGCTAAGAATTGTTATGCAGAAATTCATGAGTATGAGTTCAAATCCCAACAGGAGGTTTAGACTGAAGAAGTAATTGGTTTTGAGTGATTCAAAAGGCGATTAAAGGAAAAAAATAACACCCTTTTTATTATAGCCGCGCCTGTATATGAAAAGATGAGATGGGTAAGGATTCTGTGTAGTAAAACATAAATTTCCGTCCACATTTCACCTGAGATTAAGTTAGAGAAAAAAAGCAACACTGTGTAGTACCCATTGCTAAGTTGACTAAAAGAGCCTGGTTGAAAACAGACTTTGTGTGTCTACGTTAAGTTAGAACCTCAGTCAATCGATGCGCTGCTTAAAGTCAAAATATTTCCTAAATAATTCATCGAGTAATTCGAGTCGTAACAGAGACATAAAGTAAGAAACACAAGACAAGAAATAAACGAAGGAAATAAAAATTGTCGTAGCTGATAATAACAATCCAAATAAGCCTTTACGATTTTAAATTTTTTATATTTTTATCTAGATAAAAAAGTAAAGGGTGGAAACATAAAAAAAGTTTTTGCATACCGCCAATTTGCAGGAAATTTCGATAAAAAATTTTGATTAAAAAATCCGGTTTGTTTGCTTTTTTTCGGTACATTTCTGATTTTTTAGAGTACTTAGTTTTTTTTGTAGTACAATTTAAAAAATGATTGATAATATTTTGATTCAAGGCGTATTAATACCAGGTGGTCGCGAAGGCGAATTCATTAATTTTCGCCGTGAACGCTCAATGTCAAACTCCATATATAAAAATATATGTAATTTGTCACACCAAGGCGAATTAAATACAAGGTGATTGCGGTGGCGAATTCAATTCTTTTCCCTGGTACTCTAACTGTCAAACTCCATATATAAAAAATCTGTATAACAGTTAGATAAATTTTATCCTTATATTATATGCATTTTTCATTTAATATTAAAGTTTTTAAATTTATAATAATGTTTGCGCAAATTTTTATTTTTAATATTAAAGTTTTACGATTTATTTATATCAAAGATTAGAAAGACAAACAAACAGAAATTGTTGACAAATCTTTTGTTGGTGCAATAGAGACTAAAATATAGTGTCAAACATCCTACATGTACAAGACTTAGTAAGGAAATATAAAATTTATATTCCTATAAATATGCAAGTGTGTGAAAATGTTTCTTTAAATATGTATTTAGTGGCACTAGGAAGGTCTCCATTATGTGGAAAAAAGAAAACACTTGGAAGTTGATTAATTTTGGTGGCTTCTGTTTAGGAAAGAAAGAGTGTGGTATAAATCTTTAATTTTAAAAGGTTTGTGATCGCATTGTTACGTCTGTGGTACCGTCAAACGTGCAACTTTAATCACCGTATCCACCTAGACATTACTAAGCTGTGTTCCTGTTAGAGACCTAAATGTGCGAATCGTGACTCATCCAGGACTGTCAAATACTTTAATTTTTTCATCTTTAAGAAAGATTTTGTAGAGGTTTGGATAACAATTTCGCATGTTTATTATGTAGGCGCCCTAGTTTCCGTGAAATAACTCCCAAATTAAGTAACTCCCAAAAAAATTAAATAACGCCAAAAAAAAATAAAAAAAAAATTTAAAAATCCCATATAAATTGGGAGTTATTTCATTATGAAATAACTCCTAGCTGGATTCTGTAGGGAGTTTTTCATTTTTTTTTTGTAATTGGGAGTTATTTAATTTGAAAGTTATTTAATTAAATGTAATATTCGAATTTTAAGAGTTGTTTTATTGTTCTTTTTCCTCCATGGTTTATTGAACATCGGTTTCACTAACAAACTTTTTCTGCGTAGCCGACCTTCGGCCGGACTGAAAGATTTTTTCCTCTATAGTATTTCGTTCACCGGCCGGGACGGCTCAATGATCTCTTTATGGTATATGAAACAGCAGCTTCGCTAACGATATATTATCTGTATAGCCGGCCTTTGGTCATATATATATGATATATAGTATAATATCAAAATTAAGGATCTCTTTCATCGGGAGGTACCTGTTATACCATAGAGGTTAAAACATTAAAACAGTGCCCGGGTGCAAATATAATTTGTACTGGGATTTATTTCATTTGGTTGCGGCTTATTTCAATGGGAGTTATTTCACGGTACCGGCATCTGTTCTAATACACAGACGCCTTTACTATCTCATCCATCATAGAAACACAACAAGTGTTATAATTTTCTATTCGAACTCCAGGAGTGTAGAGCTGTTTTCCGTTTAATCGGTTATAAACAACTTTTCCACTGCAACTCTTCACCTTATCTATCTACTTAAGGTTTTGTTGGGATTTGAACTCATGATCTTCTGTTTGAGAATCATGTAGATACTTCTAGCAATGCAAGCTGTGAAGCTCCTAACTTTTCGTTTAATTCTTTTCACGAATACACCATACTTTTTATATAGTGAAGCACATCAAGAAAGATGTGTAAAGTATTGTTGCCTTATATTGGTCTTATTTTTTTATAACGGTATTTTTTATTGTTACGTTTTTTCCTTTCCAAATACCACTGTGGCTCATTAATTCTGTATTCTTATTTGGTGGCTTTTTCTGGCTATCTTTTCCGATCCTACGGTCTTGTGAATCCTCTGGTTTCGTATTGCTAAACATTCGTTATTTTTACAAACGCAGCTATCCACGCTGCACTACTGTGTTACTCCGGCGAGACATGAACAACTTGATGCCATGTTTAGTAGCCTTAACCATCGACAGACAACTCCACTAATCCTTTTATCGAAGCCAATCATTCCCTTTATCTAATAGCCACCACACACGTCTGCCATACACTGTTGTTATGCTATTACACTTCCCTGCGCTAACGGCTACTGTTCTTACTTTTTATTATAAAGGGCGACTTGTCTAAATTTTTGCTTTGACTTCACACAATAATTGTGTTTTGCTTCTCGGGAGGTTTGTACTGCTGCTTCTTAATTTCTAATTGCATTATAACAATTATTACTTTTCTTCGTAGGCATGTCCGAGGGTGGGCTCGAACTCATGATCTTTTGTTTTACAGCAAGCTCCTCTACCAACGCAGCCATTGAGGTTGCTCAACTTTTGTTAGCTAATTATGGTATTATTCAATACACACACCATAAGTGGAAAAAACTTATTTACCACGCTCATACGGACAACAACAACATAAGTTGCCAGATCTTATTTTCGTAACAATATTTAATTTAAGAAAATGGTTGCAAATCCCTTCCATTCACTTCATACTGATGGCCTTTTTAAAAAAAATTTGTTCGTTGACAATTCAGAAAAAGAGATTCTATAAAATAATAAGGAATATGATTTTCCTTTCTATAAAATATTTGAAGCCTAAATTGCAATATTTTCTTAGTTTAGAAGAAAAATCAGAAAGTTTTTTTTTATTTCGTTTGCAAATGCAAAAAAAATATAAATTTCCCTTTACTCTTTTTGGGTCTAAGAAATTTGTTGTTGCATTTAATTATGAGCATCCTAAGGTTTATGAACCAAAATATGGAAATCTAAATTACGTACTCTGCGTGTCTCTTAGCTAGTCGTTTTTTTGTTTAGTGAAATGAACATGTTGCTATTGATGTTGGCGTCTTTGTTTTACTAAACATCTATTATTATTCCACAACGCTTGTTGCCATTGTTGCCGTTTTCCTTTTAAGTCCAGCTATTGTCTCGTCTTGTACACACACACAAACACGCACATCCGACTACAATGTTTACTGTATATGACTAAGCATAAACGCAAACAACATGTAACATATTATAAATTCTCATCATTCTATTTCCCGCCAACTAGCGCACCACCAACAACATGTGTCAGCCCATTTTAAACTTTGCATGCAGTAGAAGTTAATAAAGTTGAGTTTTTGCTTTAGATCCCGCCGGCATTAACATTCATTGTTTTTGGTTGCACTCCAACAACAAAAAAGAAAATAAAAAACATGTCTGCAACTACTGGCACAATATTGTAATTTTGTGAGAGTTTTTTTTGTTCACTCCCTTTTTTTTGTTTTTGCAGTGTCTAATTTCAAGACTGTTTGAATGAAAGAAACTTGAATGAATGAAAAAGGGAAAAAATGAAAGACTGTATTTAGAACAACTGGATTTTCAGTATGCTTGTTTTGTTATGTTGTTGTAAATGTTACTATCCTTGTTATTGCAACAATGACAAAAACAAAGTTCTACAAGTGCTGCTACTTATTATGTACAATGATGAAAACAATACAACTATTTTTTCTAAAATGTGATCAGTAAAATTAGAAAAGCAGTTTGAGTAAACCATATTTTTAATTTTGTAAAGTTTATTTTACTAAAAACATTTAGTTGACAACGTTTATAAAAAAGAAAACTTAGCATTTTTCAATGGAGGTAACAAAAATCAAACATTTCCAAATTTTGTAAATAGATTGTCAATGATAATTCCAGACAAAATAATCGTATCCTATTCAAGGAAAAAAAATTCCTTGGAGTATTGGACAATTAAATTCAAACTCCTTTCCTAGTTATATGTTTATTTGTACAAATTATGATGTTTAAATTTTGTTTAAACGTTAAATTTTGCATATATTATAAAATTAGAGCTTCAAAATTTATTTTTAACTTAAATTCGAAAATTCGAAGTTAAGTTCGAAATTTCGAAATTACCTTATAAGTTATTTTTTAAGCCCAAACACATCAATTTTGTTTATTTTAAGTGATTTTAAAGTTTTTTCATATGTTTCGAAAATTCGAAATTCGATTTCAGTTAAAAAAAATTTTAAATAATCATAAATATAAAATTTCTTGATACAAAAAAAGAATTATTAATTATTAATTAACGGATGTTCGAAATTAATTAAATATCGGGTGTTTTTTTAAGCCCAATAAAACTTTAAATTGTAAGAAATAACACAAAAACTTAATTAGTAATGAAGAATTTTTTATACGAAAGATCAGAACAGGCATTATTATTTTATTAGTATTTAAAAATGATTTCGGGCATATGGCCACCGCGGCTGCTCATGACGTAGCGCATTCAGGACTCCCAATGTTGGGTCACCTTTTCAAGCACTGCTGGCCGTATGTCACGAATAACAGGAATAATGTTGGCCTCGAAAGCGTCAGTTGTTGCTGTTTTATCAGCATAAACCAATGACTTCACGTGGCCCCACAGGAAATAAACGTGAGGTGTCAAATCGCACGACCATGGACGACAACTGACTAGTCCATTTGTCGAAATTAATTTATCGCCAAATTTCGTCCGGATCTATGTCATCCATATTTTAAAACAAAAAATCATTAATTAATAATGGCGCGGTAGCGATCTCCATTGACCGTAACTTGAGATCCGGTTTCATTTTTGAAGAAATAAGGTCCGATGATAACACTAGCGTATAAACCAACAAGTGGTGCATTTTTCTGGATGAAAGGGTGTCTGTAGGGTAAGTTTTGGATTGTTCGCACTCCACACGCAGAAAAAAAACATGGTTGTGATATGGTCACAATAACCATATTATGTTCTTTGTAACAATGTATAGTTGCGGAGAACTAATTATAGTTGTTTTTACCAAAACTTTAGTCACGATAACCATTTTTTATTAACTTTTAACAATTATATGGTTACTGTGCACAAAAAAGAAAACATGGTTGGTTTTAACTTAAAAAAATTTCAACCACAACAAAAGTTTTATAACTTAGTAAAAATAATATAAAATTTTCAACCATAATATATTATCATTATTCAAAAAAAAAAAAATAAAAAATATTGTTTTTCTAATTTTTCTGGTTGATGAAATTTGTAATTGTTTTTTATTGTTTAAGAAAATGAAAAAAATAAAAATTTATGTACAAAATAAATAATCAACAATAATATGCAAAATATGAAAACAAATAAAAAAGGAACCAAAACATTTAAAAAATGTTGAAGTAAATATGTATGTATGTATGTATGTAAGCTTACAGCATTTAATGTTTATATTTGAACATAGTTATGTTTACACTTTGGACAACAATATGGTTGCAAATGTAACAATACTACGTTTTGTTAGCAACCATATAATGCAACCATACTATGGTTGCTCTTAGATTATGGTTACCTCAACCATATTTTTTCTTTGCGTGCATATGTTGCTTATTAACAAACCTATGAAGCTAAAAAACGAGCCTCATAGCCGAACACAATTTGGCGATAATTTATGGAATTTATACATGTATACGCCAAGGTCTTTTTGCAAAATTTTACACGTAGTGGACGAACAGATCCCCAATTCCTGCGGCCGACGGCGAATCGATAAATTTCGATCTACTTCCACAGTTTCGTTTATAGCAGCGATATTTTCATCAGTATGTACATTCCTTCGACGTGTTGGTGTTTTTGCATCCTCTAGAGAGTACGTCGCACGAAATCTATCCACAGTTCGACGGATGGCTTGTGCAGACTGCCGGTTATGTGCATCATAAAAATCACGAAGTCGTCTGTAAGTTGCTCGAATTAATGACTGATTTTTAAAGAAAACTTGGATGATTTGATAGCTTAATCAAGCGTGAGTCTATTCATTATTTTTATAATTTCAAGTTCTATCATCCTTAAAAAAACACCCTTTATATTGCAATATGTTAATCTTTTATTGTTAAGGCTATTTGTATAAAATATGAATTGTTTATTATTTTCGAACTTAAATTGAACAGTTAATTTTTTTGGCGAATTTCTTAAAGCAATAAATATTTAATTTTTGTATAAATTAAATTCGAAATTTCGAAGAATTTCCAAAAGGTACTTTTTCTTCTTAAATATAATAAATTTTCTACTTCAGTTAAACTTCCTGCTTTTCCTTTGTTTTCTATTTCAGTAATTTTTATTTCGATTGTATTAAAAATTTTATAAAATACTTATCATTCAATATCTTGCAAATATTATAAAAATTTGATTATTTTGCATAAAATATAAAGAATTATCAAAATCTGACCATGACACTCAACTTTAAAATATTTCTGGATTTCTGATTAGAATTATCTCAGTCCTTTCAATAATAAACACAATTTTTCTAATACTCTTCATCCTTAGTATTTGTTGTACAACAACTGCTCATGTTGTTCCTACAACTTATTAACATTTTATTATGTGTCTGTATAAGTGAGTGGGTGGTTGTATGTGTGTAAGTTTATGTTGCCATTTTATTCATTCTGTTTATGTCCGTATTCAAATTGTTGCCAGCTCATTCTGGTAATGGATTATGGTAATTCTCAGCTAATGCAAACTGTTCACATGTAAACACTCACTTATACAAACACATATTTATAAAAATACAAATCTGTACAACTTACTCAAATATACAAACACAGACACACACACACACACAGACACACATGCAAGAACTTCATTTTAGATACAATATCATCTAATTGAAAATTTTTACTTAAAAATGCATTGAATTTGTTGTGTGCATTTGTGTGTTGTATTTGATGCCAATCACTTATTCATGCTGATTAAGAATAAATTCATAAATTATTATTAAAAATTTTTAAGCTTATTTTTCATTTATAAATTTAAATAAACAGAATTCTTAATAATAGATTTATTACATTAAGATTATTTTCATTAAGATTTCTGTTTATAAGTAATGGAATAACTTAAAGTTCAAAAGTGATATAACACTGTGACTGAAGTCAGTACACTTCTACAGATTGTAGCTCTCAATGTTAATAAATTTCCCAGTATTACGATAAATGAGTTACTGATACATGTTGTAACTTAAAAAAAAAGTTTTATTTATTTTAAAATTTAAATGTAATTACATTGTTATTTGTCTCAATTAAACTTTTAATTGAAAAATAAATAATAAAATATTTAATTACAAAAAAACTAAGTGAATCAATTTTATAATTTACTGAAAACGAAACAGATGTTGTAATTAAATAAATAATTAAATTAATGAATTCTTTAATAAACTTTTTTTTAAAAAAATATGTGCAAAAATATTACAAAAATAATTTAATTAGAATTGTTTAATTTAAAAGTCCATTTACATATTTTTGTTGAATTTTTGAAAAATAAAAGTGATTTATCTCTTTGCGATAATGATAACTGTAACAAATGAAACAAGGTGCACAGTAAAAATGGAATACCAAGTTCAATTAAAAATTTTTTTTAGAAATTTGTAATGTCAATTAAACTTTTTGCTAATTTTAAGTCTGCAAAAGATTTGTTCATATTAATTAATAAATTTGTATACATATTTCCAAAGGTACTCATATTTACAAAAATTCAATATATTTCTCTGAAAAAATTCAACATTTTCTCAAGATGGGCTTAAAATCGCTCCGTAATTTTTGGAACTGGAAAGATTCGAGGCGTTTAACCCTCTGCGTCTGTTAGAGCTGTACATGAAGCATTCTTTTTTGATTTTAATTCGTAACAAAATAGCTAAATTTAGAAATAATTCTTTTCTTAAAAAAAAAATGGAATGAAATGAAATGAAATTTAAACAATTGAAATGAATTATGCAGAAATAAATTGCAATTCGTTTCCAATTCAAATAAATTTGGTTAAGTGAATTGCAATTCATTTTCAATTCGTTTGTTTTGAATTGGTTTTCAATTCACTCAATTAAGTTGAACAATAAATTGCAATTCAAATGAACGAGATTAAAAATGAGATGCCATGATTAAAATTTACGAGCAAATCTAGAAGGATTGAAATATTAAAATTTCTCCTATCAAACTGATAATATTCAATGATCAAAGATTAGAGATTTATTTACTTTAAAATTAATGCAATTCAAATGAATTGGAAATGAATTGCAATTCTTTTTGACAAATTAATTTGAATTAGAAAAGAATTGCATTTCATTCTAAAAAGTCATTTGAATTGGAAACAATTTGCAATTCATTTTTACCAAATTCATTTGAATCGACTCAAACTTCATTTAGTTCATTTTTCTGTATGAAAGAAATTAATACAAAATTTCCTAATTCAGTGCTTGAATGATTCGCGAATCAATTAAAAAATTGATGATTCATTTAGAGCTCTGGCGTCTATTTACAGACCCCTGACAGCGTTTAAAGTACGCGATAATGAAATCGACCCTAAAAAACGATAATTTACACCATTTAATTTATAGTTTTGTTACATACATACATATATTATCAGGCATGGCACAGAACTCAATTTCGATTGAAAATGTTTTCAATTCCGCAAATTGGTTCTTCAGAAAACGCAAAACGATAAATTTTTTCGGAATCGAAACACTTTTAAATTTTAAAGTGGAATTTAATTTATTTTAAGTTTTAATTAATTTACTTTATTCGTGCTTGATTCCT
This sequence comes from Gymnosoma rotundatum, assembly GCA_916610165.2. Taxonomy (NCBI): domain Eukaryota; kingdom Metazoa; phylum Arthropoda; class Insecta; order Diptera; family Tachinidae; genus Gymnosoma; species Gymnosoma rotundatum. The sequence continues at coordinate 170,982,414 of OU744336.1, read as the reverse complement.
TCAAATATAAATATTTCATGATATTCTCATGAAATATTTATTATTTTAAACTAAACTACAAAATGAAATGTATTACTGCGGGGAAAGCATATCCATATGGCCATTTCACTACTGCTCAAATAGCTCATCAGTGGATTTTACCCAAATTTTGTATAGAAAAACATAAAGTCTTATATCAAAAGTCAAATTGATTAAATGAGAACTCCATTGAATCAATAAGACAGAAGACAATAACAACTCAAAAAAGTTCTACACAAAAACACAGCAAACATTTAGTAACTATTTTTATTTTTTTTTAAGTTTTGTTATTTGCGGATTTCAAATTTACTTTTATTATGCGTCCTTATTTAGATTAGCCTTGTTATTTACTTTGGTGTGCGCAATGTGAATTAAAATTATTCCGATCAGAATTCGCGACATGCCTGTATATTAAAAAAAGCAAATTTTATTTGGTAAATTTAATTTTATTATTTTTTAAAATATTTTTTAATGATTTTTTTTAATTACAAAACCGTACTATAAAGCTATTTCTGAATTTTAAATTACAATTAAATTTTTCTTTTCTTATTTTTTTCTATTTAAATTTGTTATTGTGACTTTAAATAATTCTTAAATTGAATTTGCCATTTAAAAAAAAAAAGTAATTCTTGTTCTAAGCGCCTCAATGAATATAATTGACTAAGTTTTATTTATTAAATAAATATCCAGTTTTTCAGGCTCATTAACATAAATTTCCTAATATTTTTCTTTTACCTTTTTCAACTTAAAAATTAAATTAAGAAGAAGAGGCATGACAACGCAACAGTGTTATGGCTTATCTTTACAGAAAAAAAAAAAATTATTTCCCGTAATTTTTTCCACTTAATATAAACATTGTAATCAACATCTGCCTCTATTTTACATTGCCCTTTATAATTTTAAATAAATTATATACTTTTTTTTTGTTGATTGACAAATAAAGCCAGCCTGCCACCTTCTAAACAAAATAAGTATTAAAATGAAATTATTAGAAATGGGTGGTAATTCTGTACGGGTTTGAGGAGTGAAAGCAATTAGAGGGAATAATATCTAAAAAATAGTACGTGACCATTAAAAGCAATAAATGCTTTATAATGGAATTTAAGACATGAAAGGAAAATTGGGATTCATAAGAATGTGATGGGAGTTTTAGTATAATTATCACTTAGATAAAAGAGAAAGAAAGATGATAAGCAAAAAGGAAACACTGCTTTGACATCAGCAGGCATAACGTGGAATTATATAGATAATAAAGGGTCCGCAAAATAAATTTCTTTTAAAAAGCTATAAAAAACGCATTGGATGATCAGTTGGCTTCAATTCCTGAACCAATTGGACTTTGTATGGCATCATATCAAGGCCTTTATGCAAAATTCGTCTCAATGATGTCTCCGAAATGTTCAATTGTTGAGAACGACGTGTAATTGATGTTGATCGCGCTTCACGCACACTTTCTGCCACAGCAAAAATATTATCGGGTGTACGCACTGTTTTTGGCTTTTCACGCTTTGGTTTATCGATGAGTATGCCAGTTTCTTTTACTTTTTTCACAAGGCAACGAACATACGGAGTTGGCGGTGCTTCTCTTCTTCCAAAATCCGTACGCAGTTTTTGCACACATTCATCAACATTACCATGATTTTCGAAGTAATGTCGCAATGTTTCCCAGCGTTTTTCAAGCTTTCAGCGGAAGGATAATACTAATTATCTGTCAAATTAGACATGAGCTAAGTGTTACCATTTACGAAATAAGCACAAGTCGTTGATGGTGGGCTCGTTAGTACAAAAGACATCAGTAAAAAGGATATTTTTAAGATCTTAAAGAAGAATATAGAAGTGATATGTCATAACTAAATCTAATACAAGACTAAAAAAAAGAAACAGAAACAAAAGGAAGCCATGGATATAACGCAAAGAAGACAATAATACACAGGCTGGATATAGAAAATAAATAGCTATAGTTCAAAATTAAGACATCTGCTAGACATACAGAAGACATCTATAGGATATGAACTCATAGACAAGACGTAGACAAAATGTAAATTGAATAGACTTTAATAAGAATTTAATACCACAGGGATAATATTTTGAAAGAATATAGACACTATAAAGGCACAGATAAGACCAAAGGAGTTACACAAAACTAAGACAAAACAAGTGAGAATGCTATATACGGCTATGCCGAATTTTATATACCCTTCAACATCTTTGTAAATCTAGTGTAGTGTAGTTACTCCAATCAAAAAACAAATGACAGAGAATTAAAAAATAAAAAAAAAATTTGGTACTGTATTTATATTATTTTCAATAAATCGGCAATTAATGAGTTAAGCATTTTAAAAATATGTTAGTAATTCCTTAAAGATCTCTTCAAAAGCTTAAAAATGGTACCCATATTGATATTTAAAAAAATTTGAAAATTTCAAAGCCCCATAACTCCGAAAATATGGATGAGCGCCAATTTTCTTATTTTTCAATTCTCTATCGCCCACTACATTTATATTTTTGATTGGAGTTACTGTATTGTTCTAAATGACATGGAAAAATTAGAGGTAGGAGTTCTGCTTTGCCTGCTGCCTCTAAAGAAATGGACCGATCATGCTGATTTCCAATAGTATCCCTTTCGACACTATATCTGATCGATTGACATATTTTAATTTTTGCCTCGGAAATTTGATTTCAACACTTACAGGGACGGACAGACGGACATCGCTCAATCGACTTCGCTATGCATAAGCAGTCAGAATATATATACTTTATGGGGTCGGAAATGGATATTATAGAAATTACACACGGAATGACAAACTTAGATATACCCTTTTTCCACAAACAACAGACTGTTATGAAAAATAGGCGTAGGTTAAACACAGAGGAGATATAGCAATATTTTAAGCGAAGAGCAAGCTATAGACAAGAAATAAATATTAAGATATTGAAATAGCATTAACAAGTTATAGGGAAGACATAGACAAAGACATAAAGAAAGCCATAGAGAAAGCATATATAAGACATACATAAGACATCGCATATACATTGACAAATCAGAAACTAGAAATAAGTAGAATGTAATAAAGAGATAAACTAGATATAGAAAATATAAAAAAGTTAGATAAACAAAAATAGACAAGACATTGACATAATTAGGAGAAAATTTAATACGACATGACTCAGATATAGAAAAGAAGAATACAAGACAAAGGCATACCTAAGTAGGACTTTTACTGCAAATGTGCATGATGGAGATAAGACATAATGGCGAGTGTTAAATAGAAAGGCCCATTAAAAAATTAGACATGACTTACTTTTGTGATTGCCATTTTTTGTCACTCGCTTACAAAACACATTACATTAGTTCGCAAAAAAAGGCACCAGCAGTTCTTTAAGTTAAAAGAGAATACCTTAAAATACGTTCTTTATGATCATCATTTTCTCCTGCAATATTCACTGTAATAAATTCTCAGTAATTGATTATAAAAGTCTCATGCCTTGTCCTTTCACTTAAAATAATTTTTTCCACACTCGATTACTTTCTCTAAAATTTTTTTCTTGGCGGTTATGGAATATAAAAGACATGGAAAGCTATGGAAATAAAATTGATGAAATATATGCTGGATATATATGAGGCATTTAAAAAATATAGACAAGAATCAGATATGGCATAGTTAATATATCAACTGGACGTAGAAAAGCCATATAGATATGACATAAACAATATATTGAAGAGATTTACACAAGTCATAGAACAAAAAAAAAAAGTAATGAAATAAACAAGACATGGATAGGTTAACCTCTTAATTGTATTTGACGTGTATACACATCGAACTAAATCTTTGGTGCGTTCGACGTGTATACACGTCGTGAGTAAAAAATTACCATCGACTATAAAATCCCTAAATTTTATTGAAATCCAATACGAATATTATTTGATTATTATTTTTATTTTTAGTATATTATTATTATTATTATTTTTTATTGTATGCTTGCAGTGACTAATACGAAACAGTATTAACAAAAATAGTTCGACGTATTCGATCCAAAAGATTTTAATTCCACACACGGTGGAGGTTTTTTAAAACTAAATTCCACGCTTAACTGGTTAAGTACCAGACATAAATTGAACGCAGTTAAGATATAGAATATACGTAAACAGAATCTTGACAAAATACGATCTAGACAACACATGAACAATGAAATAAAATAAACACATAAATAATGAAGATAATCAGGCACAAAATTTTTACTTAACATTTTTCAAAGCATTGTAGCTATAAAATTACTTTTTACAAGAACAATGGGCGGTGTGAATAAAAATATAGTTCTAGCTAAAACAAGCAAATTTTAAGTTTAAACTAGTTTTGAGGTGAATAAAGTTTTCAGATAAAGCTCGTGCTTTTTTGTTGCCTACTTTAAGGTAGTTTATCTAGTGTTTGCTTAATATATGTGTGAATAAAAACTAGTAAGTACTTAAAATTACTAATTTTAACTTAAATTTTTGTAAGCATGTTTTTGAGGTGCTGGAAATACATTTATTCGTCAAAAAGTGCATTGTCGTTTGTTATACCCTTCACCACAGGTGGAAAAAGGGTGTATCTAAGTGTAATTTCTACAATATCCATTTCCGACCTCATAAAGTGTATACATCCTGAGTTCTTATGCAAAGCGAATTCTATTGAGCAATGTTCGTCTGTCCGTCCGTGTTAGTGTTGAAATCATATTAGCCAAGGCACTAGATGAGCTAAAGAAAATTTAAATACCGAACAGTTAAAACGATTCCCACTCCAGCCTTTTCCAACATTGCCAATTTTGGAACAAAACTTAAAAATTATTGTAAAATTCCTTGGAGTGCAAAGCACCGATTAAAAAAGGTTAACAGTAAATCTTCAAATTTTGGCTACATACTCCCCGTGATTAATTAAGGCCTCTTTTATTAAAAAAAAACAATTATTTGGGACATTTTTCCCCTTTCCGGGAATTTATATGTTAAAACAAAAGATTTAAATTTTTTTTCACCATTTGGTTAAATACTCTTTTAGCTACATCACTTCAAAATTTTGTAGGAATAGCCCGATGCGTTATGATATTTAATTTCTCAAAAAATCACCTTAACAATTTTTTCAGAATTTGAAAATGTAACGCGAAAAAAATAATTACAATATTATTAATGTAGATGCATATATTTAAGATTAATCTTATTTTTTTATATGTAAAAACCAAAAATGTATAACACATTTTGTACCAAACTTCTTTATCATATAAAATGGGCAAACAAAATCTTAAGGAGGCGAGGTCAACAATTAAAAAATAAACAGTTTCAAAAAGTGTGTGGAACTCTTTTGTGTTATGAAAATTTTAAATATATTTCCACATTAACACTGTAAGAAAAAATTTTTGTAGAAAAAATATAATAAGTGTATACAAAATTTGACATCTAAAGACATAAACAAGAAAGTCAACTGATCTACTGCCACTACCTAGTATTTTAATCTGCCTTAGTATTGCCTTAAAATTTCTTCAAAAGCTTTAAAATGATACCCATATTGATATTTAAAAAATTTGCAAATTTAAGAGCCCCGTAACTCGGAAAATATGGGCGAACGCTAATTTTGTTATTTGATGTCTTTTTTTCATAATTTTTCTCTTTCGCCCCATATATTAATTTTTTTGATTAATGTTACTTTTTTGTTCCAAATGACATGAAAAAATTAGAGGAAGACCACGCCTTTTGTCCGCTGCCTCGAAGGTCATAGTTCATGCTGATTTTAAATAGCACCACTTTCGACACTACATCTGACTATTTGGATTATTTAAATTTTTTCTTTAGCTCATCTAGTGCCTTTGAAAACTTGATTTCAACACTAATACAGACGAACAGACGCTCAAAGATGTCCGTGGTTAAGGGTATAAAAAGCAAAACATTTCCTAATACAAAATATGTTAACTTTTTACCTCAATGTTTTTAAAGTAAAACAAATATAATTGAATGATGGCATCCAATTATTGTATCAAGTTGTGAAAAAAATAAATGTCAAGAAATGAATATTAAATGGACAGTAATAATGAACAGCAGCTGAAAATAGCAACAACGAAGGACATTAATCGTAATTGACAATTCACTCAAAGGCGACAGCAAAATAAGCAAAAATCGAAGATGTAAAATCGTTGAAAATAAAATGTAGAACGGATGATGCCATAAGGACGTAAATAAATTTAGTGGGTGGTCTGGAAAGTATAAGGAAATAGTGTTACACAATTTTTCTTAAAATTGTAAAATAAAAAAGTTTAGAGATGCCAACTATAAAGCTTTTTAATATAAACTCATTTTGAAATTTATTTTAGTTTTTAAGGAAATATATAAAATTTCAAATATTCTTCTTATTTCCTTGGTTGATCCTCGTTGTACTTAAATAATGTTTTCAGGAACAGTTACACTCCATTGACGTTTTACGTTGACAATAACAACATTTATTTTCTCTCTTCTCCTTTGTTACTTGAGTGCCTGCTTCAAATGTAGACTCCTCTTTTTCGCATCCTTTGGGTCATTAAATGGCGGCAGTCAGCAGTATCGAATATTCAAACAAATACATAAATAAAAATAATTTTATTTTTCATCTTATTGTAAAAATTTCTTAAACATTAACTGCTTTTGTTAAACAACAAAACAAACTGTTAATAAAAAAAGAAATAGTGAACAAGAGTAAAGTTTAATTTAAAAGTATTATTTCCCATTGGAGTTGAATGCGTTACTTCTTGGCTTCTGTGTTCTGTTATACAAAAATGCCTTTAAGTTTTGCCTGCAGTTCGTGTAATCGAATTTATTTCATTTTGATGTTAAAGTTTTTATTTATTTCTTTGACTTTTCAGTTTTTGTCTAGACATTTAATTTAATTTTTTTGTTTGAATCTTGAGGGGGCTTTTGACGAAATGATATATTTAATTTAAACGCAAAGATTTAACAGATTTGTAAGGGGAGTTCATAAAGCGCAATTTAAAATAATAAAATCATGCAGGGTTAAGGGTTAGGGATATCCTCTTAATGCATACATTTTATTTTAAAGCCAAATTTATTCAAATCTCATAGCTGTTACCGTTATAGTTGGTAATAGCTATTTGAGTTCTTAATAGCTTTATAAAGAGAATTTTCGACTTCGCTATTAATATGTAAAATATAACTAAAACAGAAAAAATTTGAATATGTATCCATTCTATCCAAATGTCCATATTATTTTATATTAACAATAATAACAAAAGAAAATAACTTTATGACTTTTAAGCAGACCTAAATAATATTTTTCATAACATGTATTTCTATCAATTTGTTTTTCTAACTTGGTAAAGAAAATGTTTGTGTGTATTTGTAATTCGCAGCAGGATGACCATAATAATTAAAACACTATCATTTCTTAATATATTTTACCTCTGAAATTAATTAGCTTTTTTATGTACATTTTTAATAAAATTATAATCGTGAACTTTATGTCCTCTCTAGTGGTAAATTATTTTTTATTATTTTCTAGTTTTTTTTTATTTAACTGAAGCGTCTTTTATGGGGTCGTTAGAGTAAATTATTACCTGCTATTTAGATTGGTAGTACTGGTGCTGTAGTAATATTTAAAAGATTTATTGTTTAGTTTTGTTAACAAGAATTATCTTTACTAATTATACAAAAATCTTTTTCAGGGTTATTATTGCTTTTTGAAAGAATTTTAATTTTTATTAAATTACACTGTACAACACACCAAAAAATTACAAGGTCCGGGCTATAAATTCTTATAGAGTAGGCAAAAAAAAGATATACGTGTATCGGCGTTTTGAAAGTTTACATCTGGATTTCATTTGAGAGGGGGTTAAAGTTTCCCAGCTCTGGCTCATTCTTATTGTTAAACGGCATAAGAAACCATGTGACCCTTACATTTTAGGTAAAAAATGTGTTCAGCAAATTTATGTAAAATGTTACGGAGAACATTTTTGTAGAAATTTTAACCCTCTAACTCCTCAAGATATGGGTCTTTTTTGTCCTTCTTTTAAAAAATAGCAAAAAGCACCATTAAAACAGGGTTCTAGAGGGTTAAAATGTTCCACAAAAATGTTACCCGTTAAATTTTACTATAAGTCCCTGAATACACCAAAAAGGAAAATTCAACCATAAAGTCAGAATTAAGACGCAACAAAAGAGAGCTTAGGGTTAATTTCGCATTTATTAAGAATTTTGTTTTAAAGCAAATTTGGATAGCATTAATTACATTTTTTTTAGCTCTAGGCAATTCCACTTCATTATCATACAATGTCCAGCATATTTCAGCGATAAGCGAATGAATGCTTTCACCTTTATCTTACGAAAATTGTTATTACTTTACTGCCCTGTTCGTATCGACAATCGTACGAAAAAAAAATTACGTGATACGTTAATCGGTTGAACTAAATGGCATTATGACATACGATTGTAAACGGATCGTAATTTTTTAAATGAGTCACAATAGTTTTAAAATTAAAATATTCTAAAGCTAAAGAAAGAGTATTGAGGCTGGTCAGTTTATCAAATTTTGTTGTTTCCAAAGGTCAAAACCGATTTTTTGCCTATAGCGCTCGATTAAAGGACTGCTGCTTCAATTAACACTTCTTCACTTGGCACCAGCAGCTTTTCTTCATAAAGGCTTCCTTCATTCTGGTTTTTCAATTAAAAAAAAAGCTTTTTTCTTTGCTTGATACCTAATTTTGATCAGCCAAAATTATAAATATAAATATTTTCTTGCAAAAATATAAATTGCGAATTTCCTATTTTAAAATTATAACATCATTAACTGGTGGTACTAGTGCGTCCATACATTTGGAAAGCTCATCCCATAGTCTGTTAGCATTAGATTTTAATATGCCCAATTAGGAAGCATGTTTTTTGCCAAATTTTTGTGTTCATTCATGAATCTTAGATTTAACTTATTGTAATAATAACTTTATCATAAACTAAAATTAAATTTGTTTAATTCGCACTTTTTTTTTAGCGAATTTGTTGCATTTTTCATCTTATTCGAACTAAGTTTTGTTAACGTATGACAGTTCGTAAAAAATGTACATTCATGTATACGATAACGTATGTTATAATCTGCGTTATTGTTAATTACCATCCGTTAACGTATGTCATCATCCGAAAAACGTATTTTTACGATACGTATTGTACGTTCACGGATGTAACGATTCCACCCCAGGTCAATTTGGATGTACAAAATAATGTAATTAGTAATTGTGGTTGTTAAAATTCCACAAATTTGGAAATGTCCCTAAACAAAACCAGGTACTAGAATAACAAACTGTTAAACCATATTTACAAGTCATATTTTAAATACTTGAAAAAGCTTTAAAATATTTTCTATAAATTATTTTAGTGTTCCATCAACGGGGCTATTCCTTCCATGATTGGCAACTAGAACGATTAAAGATGGTGTTAACCATGATATAAAAATAGAAGGTAGTTCCACTTCAAAAATTTGTGACGTTTGCGGGAATTATTTGAAATATATTTTTTGTAAACAACACAATTCGCGTTGCCACAGATATAAAAAAGAAAAAAATATTTTGGAACTATTTAACAAAATATGTGTAATTTGTATAATAAATGTAAAGAAAACTCAAATCTATTTACTATAAATATAAATTATACAGAAACAAATCCTTTGACACTAAAAGACAGTTTATACAAATTTGTTTATTATCATAATTAATTAACAATACAATTGTAGAGTAAGATTTTTACCGAATTAAGCAATATAATTAATAAAAGTTTCAAAGATTGATATTTATTTTCACGTAATTAATAATTAAATATACAGGCATGTCACAAATTCCGATCGGAATGGTTTTATTTCAGTATTATCAATTCCCATCGATTTTGTTTTACCTTCTTCAGATTCCATTCGATTTTGATTAGCAATACGCGCACACTAAAGTAAATAACAAGACTAATCTAAATAAGGGCACATTATAAAAGTAAATTTGAAATTCGCAAATAACAGAATTTCAAAGAAATGAATGTCCACTTTGAAATTTAAAAGTGGTTTCACTCCGAAAAAATCTTTCGTTTTTCGTTTTCTATAGAACTAATTTGCAGAATTGAAATCACATCCGATCGGAATTGAGTTCTGTGACATGTTTGACAAGTTCATTGAGCAAACTGTGTTTCAGAGCGTTTTATAATGATATCAATATTGTTTATATAAGTTTTTAAATCCTTAGCATTAGCTAAGTACAAGTTTTTCTAAATTAATAAAAAACGCTCAAAACAGAATAAGTTTTATTATTATTAACAAGCAGTTTTTTTTATCTTTTTACACAATTTTAATTTTTCTGTTCGAAAAGCGAATACAAAAAAATTGTCTTCCTAAAAAAAAATATTTTTGTAATATTAGTATCTATCATTAAATATTTGCATATGGGGACCAGTAAATTAGTGATTGCCATTAACTTTAAGAAAAGTTAAATATAGATATAAAGGCCACCCTCAGATAAAACGTTCACGTATATATAATTTTGATCGCTTTCCTCAAAGGTTTGAGAATCCAATTCCTTTTACCGCATTTTTAAATAATATATCCCGAAAAGTTTTCAAGTCCATCCTATCCTATTTATTTAAAAGATTTATATGCTCGTTTTCTCCTTGTTCCTTTAGCTAGTGATAAAATGTAAATTTTGCCGAAAAACAAAATAAAGTAATGTATCTCCATTTGTTTTTTTTTCACCAACCAGTATTTTGCTAATTATATTATATATTTCGAGGCTTAATGTTTCGTTTATATGTGATAACTCGATTAGTTATCTTGAAAATCTATCACTTTTGTTTCATTACCTAATTAATTAAGACGTTACTTTGAAAAAAAAAATTTATTTTCATTTACAAATAAGACCGAAACCTGTACTTGTTTAAGCCAAAACTGAAATTAAAAATTTTATTCCATATTCTACCTTTTGTAGTCTGAAAAAACACTTTTTCCAATAGTACATTTTTCTTGTCCAAAACAATGTCATTTTTCCCAAATGCAAAGACAACACTAAAGATGCATTTGGCAAATCAAATTGTTCGAAGTTTGAAAAATCTTACAGAATTCTTGCAGAAACGTCTTTTACTAACGCAGTCCGAAAAAAAGGCAACATTTTCGCTAAATTTTTATTTATTTTGTTTTATTTATTTAATAAAATTTGTTTATGATTTTTATATTATGTATTTCTTTCTTTTAAAATTTCATATAAGTTAAAAAAAAAAAACAAAACAGAAAACCGGGATCTTACAAATTTATATGGTAGCACAAATTTTCATAATTCCCGCAAACGTCAGAACGTTAATATGGCGACGAAAAGAGAGAGTGGAACTACCTTCTATTTTTATATCATGGTGTTAACCATATTATGCAAAGGCTTATTTTACTAACAGATTAGTAATGATAATTTCTATATACAATTTACATTTAAAACAAAAACCAAAAAAATTTGTTTTCAGTTCCCGTTTTGGATATAAATTATGTGAAGAATACTTAATTCTATGATGTAGTGGTCCTAGGAATTTATTATATGAGTATTCCCCTTGAATCTGTATTTTTTATAATCGTAAAATAATTGTTTTCAGCCAGAATAATGATAAAACAACACCTTATTGAGGCCATAAATACATTTTCAATTACTTCGCAAAATTATTTCACCCCTTAAAGATTGTAAATAACAAGTAAGAGCGCTATATTCGGCTATGCCGAATCTTATATACCCTTCACTATATAGTAAATGTAAATCTAGTTCAGAGAAGTAATTCCAATAAAAAAGCAAAAATTGGGGTGACAGAGATTTAAAAAAAAAATCGGTACTGCATATATATTATTTTACATAAAAATTTCATCAGCTCTTAATGCTATTTCCTTAAAGATCTTTTCAAAAGCTTTAAAATGATATCCATATTGATATTTCAAAAAATTGGAAAATTTCTAAGCTCCGTACCTCGGAAGATATGGGCGAACTCCAATTTTTTCACTTGATGTTTTTTTTTTTCTTATTTTAAAAAAATGCAGTTTGGTATTCCTTTGCGGTGGTTAGATCCAGGTGAACATAATGACGCTACGTGCTATGTGTGCCAAAATATTTCCATATTAAAATTGAATAGATATAGGCGAAAGAGTTTTGTATTCAAAACTGTGCCATCAGCCATGCTGCGATTTCCGCATTCTGACGAACTCCCAGTACCTGTTCTACAACTTCGAAGTCCTAGTCATTATGTTGATGGAACCATCGCTGAAACAGGAACCTTTTATTGCGTTCATATGTCAACAAAAATTCATTTTTTAAATTCCCATATGGATTACTTTGAGAACCAGTTGTCAACAGAATCTGATGAGCATGGTGAAAAATTTCATCAGACATGCGCACCCATTGAAGTACGCTATAAAGGTGAAAGCATTCATTCGCTTATCGCTGAAATATGCTGGACATTGTATGATAATGAAGTGGAATTGCCTAGAGCTAAAAAAAATGTAATTAATGCTATCCAAATTTGCTTTAAAACAAAATTCTTAATAAATGCGAAATTAACCCTAAGCTCTCTTTTGTTGCGTCTTATTTCTGACTTTATGGTTGAATTTTCCTTTTTGGTGTATTCAGGGACTTATAGTAAAATTTAACGGGTAACATTTTTGTGGAACATTTTAACCCTCTAAAACCCTGTTTTAATGGTGTTTTTTGCTATTTTTTAAAAGAAGGACAGAAAAGACCCATATCTTGGGGAGTTAGAGGGTTAACATTTCTACAAAAATGTTCTCCGTAACATTTTACATAAATTTGCTGAACACATTTTTTACCTAAAATGTAAGGGTCACATGGTTTCTTATGCCGTTTAACAATAAGAATGAGCCAGAGCTGGGAAACTTTAACCCCCTCTTAAATGAAATCCAGATGTAAACTTTCAAAACGCCGATACACGTATATCTTTTTTTTGTCTCCTCTATCAGAATTTATAGCCCGGACCTTGTAATTTTTGAAAAAATTTGATTTTGTTGTACAGAATTTGAAAATGTAACGCGAAAAAAATAATTACAATATTATTAATGTAGATGCATATATTTAAGATTAATCTTATTTTTTTATATGTAAAAACCAAAAATGTATAACACATTTTGTACCAAACTTCTTTATCATATAAAATGGGCAAACAAAATCTTAAGGAGGCGAGGTCAACAATTAAAAAATAAACAGTTTCAAAAAGTGTGTGGAACTCTTTTGTGTTATGAAAATTTTAAATATATTTCCACATTAACACTGTAAGAAAAAATTTTTGTAGAAAAAATATAATAAGTGTATACAAAATTTGACATCTAAAGACATAAACAAGAAAGTCAACTGATCTACTGCCACTACCTAGTATTTTAATCTGCCTTAGTATTGCCTTAAAATTTCTTCAAAAGCTTTAAAATGATACCCATATTGATATTTAAAAAATTTGCAAATTTAAGAGCCCCGTAACTCGGAAAATATGGGCGAACGCTAATTTTGTTATTTGATGTCTTTTTTTCATAATTTTTCTCTTTCGCCCCATATATTAATTTTTTTGATTAATGTTACTTTTTTGTTCCAAATGACATGAAAAAATTAGAGGAAGACCACGCCTTTTGTCCGCTGCCTCGAAGGTCATAGTTCATGCTGATTTTAAATAGCACCACTTTCGACACTACATCTGACTATTTGGATTATTTAAATTTTTTCTTTAGCTCATCTAGTGCCTTTGAAAACTTGATTTCAACACTAATACAGACGAACAGACGCTCAAAGATGTCCGTGGTTAAGGGTATAAAAAGCAAAACATTTCCTAATACAAAATATGTTAACTTTTTACCTCAATGTTTTTAAAGTAAAACAAATATAATTGAATGATGGCATCCAATTATTGTATCAAGTTGTGAAAAAAATAAATGTCAAGAAATGAATATTAAATGGACAGTAATAATGAACAGCAGCTGAAAATAGCAACAACGAAGGACATTAATCGTAATTGACAATTCACTCAAAGGCGACAGCAAAATAAGCAAAAATCGAAGATGTAAAATCGTTGAAAATAAAATGTAGAACGGATGATGCCATAAGGACGTAAATAAATTTAGTGGGTGGTCTGAAAAGTATAAGGAAATAGTGTTACACAATTTTTCTTAAAATTGTAAAATAAAAAAGTTTAGAGATGCCAACTATAAAGCTTTTTAATATAAACTCATTTTGAAATTTATTTTAGTTTTTAAGGAAATATATAAAATTTCAAATATTCTTCTTATTTCCTTGGTTGATCCTCGTTGTACTTAAATAATGTTTTCAGGAACAGTTACACTCCATTGACGTTTTACGTTGACAATAACAACATTTATTTTCTCTCTTCTCCTTTGTTACTTGAGTGCCTGCTTCAAATGTAGACTCCTCTTTTTCGCATCCTTTGGGTCATTAAATGGCGGCAGTCAGCAGTATCGAATATTCAAACAAATACATAAATAAAAATAATTTTATTTTTCATCTTATTGTAAAAATTTCTTAAACATTAACTGCTTTTGTTAAACAACAAAACAAACTGTTAATAAAAAAAGAAATAGTGAACAAGAGTAAAGTTTAATTTAAAAGTATTATTTCCCATTGGAGTTGAATGCGTTACTTCTTGGCTTCTGTGTTCTGTTATACAAAAATGCCTTTAAGTTTTGCCTGCAGTTCGTGTAATCGAATTTATTTCATTTTGATGTTAAAGTTTTTATTTATTTCTTTGACTTTTCAGTTTTTGTCTAGACATTTAATTTAATTTTTTTGTTTGAATCTTGAGGGGGCTTTTGACGAAATGATATATTTAATTTAAACGCAAAGATTTAACAGATTTGTAAGGGGAGTTCATAAAGCGCAATTTAAAATAATAAAATCATGCAGGGTTAAGGGTTAGGGATATCCTCTTAATGCATACATTTTATTTTAAAGCCAAATTTATTCAAATCTCATAGCTGTTACCGTTATAGTTGGTAATAGCTATTTGAGTTCTTAATAGCTTTATAAAGAGAATTTTCGACTTCGCTATTAATATGTAAAATATAACTAAAACAGAAAAAATTTGAATATGTATCCATTCTATCCAAATGTCCATATTATTTTATATTAACAATAATAACAAAAGAAAATAACTTTATGACTTTTAAGCAGACCTAAATAATATTTTTCATAACATGTATTTCTATCAATTTGTTTTTCTAACTTGGTAAAGAAAATGTTTGTGTGTATTTGTAATTCGCAGCAGGATGACCATAATAATTAAAACACTATCATTTCTTAATATATTTTACCTCTGAAATTAATTAGCTTTTTTATGTACATTTTTAATAAAATTATAATCGTGAACTTTATGTCCTCTCTAGTGGTAAATTATTTTTTATTATTTTCTAGTTTTTTTTTATTTAACTGAAGCGTCTTTTATGGGGTCGTTAGAGTAAATTATTACCTGCTATTTAGATTGGTAGTACTGGTGCTGTAGTAATATTTAAAAGATTTATTGTTTAGTTTTGTTAACAAGAATTATCTTTACTAATTATACAAAAATCTTTTTCAGGGTTATTATTGCTTTTTGAAAGAATTTTAATTTTTATTAAATTATTATTTGAACTTTGAATATTATATATGTAAATGAATAGAAATTATTTTGGCTTAAGGTCATTTATTTTAATTTCTAAAAATCTTTTTTAGAAAGAAAATTTATTTTGACAAATGTAAGCGGACGTTTTCCAAAGAAAACAAGAAAAATTAGACGCTAGCAGAATGAAATGCTGCACTTTCTGGACCGCTACGACCTTCATCATCGTCTTGTACATTTGTTTTTGCTTTGTTTCAATCATCAATTGAACACGAATGCAAATTTGTTGTTAGTCATTCTTACTTGTTTATTCACAACATTATAGATACTGTTTCCGTATCAATTTGATTATTATGAAGTAAGCATGAATGATCGCTTTGCCTTGCGTGCTTATAATTTTAATTTTTATTAAATTATTATTTGAACTTTGAATATTATATAAATGAATAGAATTATTTTATTTTCTTTCTAAAAAAGATTTTTAGAAATTAAAATAAATGAACTTAAGCCAAAATAATTTCTATTCATTTTTGAAAGAATTTTATTTAATTTTTTATTTTTGACTACTTAACTCCTGAAAATAACATTTTCGAAAAAATTAAAATAAAAATATTTTACGCCGGAATGGTATTTCTTTTAATGAATTTCCTTGTATTACTGACTGAAAATGTGTTTGCTAATATTGCGCTCTTTAACTTAATTTTCCCTTTTATTTTTTTAATACTTCCAGCTCTGCACATCCAAAAATTTTGTTGCTATTAATGTTTGTTTTTAGGATTCTGTACACCAACTGTTTTCTTCACAATGTCCGCCCATCTCTTCACCTGTCCATCCGTATCTCACAGCCCTTTAACTCCTTAACTTTAAATAGAACAAATTAAAGAGTCTTCCAAAAGTGAGGTGATATTCTTAAAATTATTTTTATTTTTGAACTGTAAAATTAAAAGTAGTAAAATTACTCGTATGTGCGCTAAAGCAACAAGTAAATAATTTAAACAAAATTTTAAATTAAAGGGTGTCCCTATATTGACGTGATTTTTTTTTTGTTTTAGCTTTTCAACCGCAGTAGCCAGAAATTTATTGCAGTTGACAACTTTTAAAATAAATTGGTTGTCGTTTATAAATTCGTATTGCCATTATCAACTCAAATCAGGGTTGACTTTTTAGTTGTGTTCACTGTTTTTTTTTTTTTAGTATTGTCATTCTCAGCTGCGCTAAGTACATAGCAGCAGTTCGATTCTTGTACATTACAGGTTAATTCAATATTAAGTTCAGAAAAATGAAAAGATCGTAAAAAAATAATTTGTTGTGCTTAATTTTACAGAAAATTACAACGAAAGCCCAGTTTGAGAGACTTATTTCGCGTATAGAGAAAACTCCACAGTTTGCTCGTGGGAAACGAAAATAGCCAAGAATCATTGCAAAGATCTATGGAAAGGATTTGCGAAGCAATTAAATTGTAAATAAATCTGTATAAAATACTTCCTGTAATTGTAAATTATAATTTGAATATTTTTAATTTGCCGTTGGTAGTTCAACATGATCGGACTCTAGCGAACTTTTCTCCTTTTTGTAGCAATATCTTCATAAAGAAATCTACACATACAAACATATATCCACTTGAAATTATTTGCTTTCGAATAAAAACTTCAAACACTTTTTTCTTGTTATATATTTTCTTAAATTTTTACAAGAACAATTCGAATTAATTTTATCAGGTGGCATCATTGCGACAGCTGACTATTTTTTGCTTAATTTTCTTATGTGTAGAGCAGCTGTCAAATCTGCATCATTTTATTTTACAAAAGTTCCTTTTTTTATTACTTAAAATAGAATTGTAACAACAGTTTTTTGTTGTGTGTGTACAATCTTATGTTTTAAGCTAATAAGGCCTAAATTTTTCCCATGTAAATAATTTTTTGTTGTTGTTGTATTGTTGTAGTGGCGCTGCCACCTGTTATAATTTCGCCTTGTTACAAGATGTTGTCTGGTTTTCTGTCAAATTTTATATTTTATTTCAACTAAAAGCATTTGTGGTTATTTATAAAAATATGCTTTCTGCTCAAGCTAGTTGGGCCTACAAATTTAAGGTAATTAAAAACAACTTTTAATTACAAGTTTCACCCGACGTTTCGTCGATTGTTTGTCGACTTTTTCAAGGGTAGTTGTCTATAATTTATTAAATTAAAATTATGAAATATAAAAACATTTGAATATTATAACATAAATACATATTTAAATCATTATTATTTAACTTACAATTTTAAACGTTATTAATTTGAATTACATTATTCATTAAAACACAAACAGAAACATAAAAACAATTTACAACAAACTTCAAAAAACAAGAAACACATAAGTTTATGTCAAGATCAGCTAATAGCGACTCTATAGCTTGCATTGATGTTATCGGTGTCCTCCTTCAAATTCATTGTGTTGTCTATCTTCTTTTGAATGTGTAAGCTTTCTTTAATGTATCTCTTTCTCTCCACTTTCTCTTTATCCAATATTTTAACTTTGTCAAAGTCAGCTGTGTGACCTGTTTTTTGTATATGTTGAGCCAATGCAGTTGTCTCCTTTCTTTTAGTAATGTCAGCTTGATGCTCAGCTATTCTTGTTGACAAAGTTCTCTTTGTTGTTCCTATATATATTAAATTGCATTTTGTTGTCCCATTTGTGTTTTACAATACCACAAAACAATTTGGTGGTGTTAAAGTTGGGTCCACTCGTAAACAACCAAACTGAGTCGAGTTGCGTTGCAAACGACACTAGGAGCATTAGGGTATACTTAGAGCTATAAAGGATATATTTGTGTATACAAGCACCAAATTTAGAAATTAAAGGGTGCTTCTAAAAGAATGTGAATTTGACAAATGTGGCCTTACCGTTTAACCATCCCATGCAGACGCTTGGAAATTGTGCGGCAGATAAACAGCTATATCTGCTATAGAAATACGTGCAAAATATTTTAATGAAAGAAAGGGTATTCCAATAGAAACGCGATTTGCATGTGTATGAACTAATTTTTTATATCGGAATAGGCTGTGACTATAAATTTAGGTATTGTAAAGTCGCTGAGAAAACAAGTACAAAAAATAAAACTAAAAGGTGTCCTAATAGTAACATCATTTTCACACGTTCTTGTTTTATATTTATCCAAAGTATGTTTCACTATATGCGCTAGAAAAAGTTAAAAAAAAAATTAAAAAGTTAACGGGTGACTCATAAATGGTACAGTACCATTTGTGTGTGATTCACACTTGGTGGATTTATTTTTATTTTATCTTACCTTTCAAAAGTTTAATTGTTCTTAAAAAAATTCAACAAAAGATTCAAATAGATTTTGTTTTTAAATTATATTTAATTTTTATTTCTTTAATTTATTTATTTCACAAAAAAATCTTGTTTAGTTTTAAAGTTAATTTTTTTTAGTTAATTCATCATTATCTTAATTGTTTGTTGTTATCTTAACTTTATATAGTTTTATTGAGCATTTTAATTCATTGCAATTAGTTAAATTCATCATCATGTAGGTAATGTGATTAAAATCGTTGTTGATATTAAATTGAGCAAAAAGAATTAAAAATAAGATTTCAAATTTAGATTTATTGTATGAAAAAGAGTAATTTTGAAAGTGGAGAAAAAATGCTAAAATCACTTTAAATTCATTATTTATTCATAAACCGACTGAGAATTATTATCCCTTCCTTTTTAATATATTTTTTAGAAAATTTTATTAAAGTACGCTGTTTTAATATTTACACGGATTAAGTCAAATGGCATGAATCGCTAGCCGAAAGATAGTAAAAGTCTTGATATCTTGTCAAAAAAAAAAAATTATTTTTATGGCTTCGATTCCAACTTAATTAGACCAACGCAAATTATTTTGTAATAAATTGCTATCTAAGTTTCTGTTTGTGGAAAGCAGCAAATGTCTTTTCTTGTATGAGTGTAGAAGCAGTATGATAACAAGCTTCTGCGAAAATTAGCCTTGTCTGTGTAGGTTTTCCCATTTTAACGTGCAAATATTTTGGTAACTATCGCTCAAAAAATTTCTCTGCTGATGGCAGATTTGTCGCAACAGTTTTTAATATTTTAAATATTGAAACGCACAATAGACTATCAAAAGTGTCTTTTTGCAAAAAAAAACAATTTTTAAAAAGGGTACAATTGCGATGCACATTGCATTTTTTGCCCCAGTGGACATCGTTTTAAAAGGTTTTACGATTTCATGCTAAAAGAAAAACATTCGCCAAAAATCACAACTTTTAAATAAAAAGATCTGGCAAGGACTTTTCGGCAAATATGTGGCAACTGCAACAAATGATTTTGACAGAAATTTAAACCTAAACTCTATTTTATTTTTAAAAAAAGAATTAATAACACAAATCCTTTTGGTGGTGCCTTCTTTAAGACTGACGGAATAATTTTCGTATTTTTTTTTGTTGTTGAGAGCTAATAAATCATCAATTTTCGCCGGTTTTTATTATAAAAAAGAGTTTTTTTTTAAAGAGAACTAATTTTAGTGTGAACACATTTCCAAAAAAAACTTAATTTTAGAATTTATTAACCCTTATCGGACGCGACTTTTCACACGTTTGATTCTCACCAGGTTGTAGTTATTTTTAACAAATATGAAAAAAAAACAATAGTATGTTATTATACATTTATATTCATTTCTTTTCAGTTTTGTTACAAATTATTTATTTTTTGTACAACTACTACATGTCTGAGTTTCTGATAATTATTTATATACTTGTAAGGTATGGTATTTTTTGAAGCAATCTCCAACATGAAGAAATGGAACTATAACTCTTCTTTTCTTAGAAAATAACGAAGCGTTATTGCTAAACTCATCACTAAAGCTAAAATATGGGCAAAAAATATATTCAGACATTAAAAAAAAGAAATGAAAGTTTATTGCACAAGTTAAATGCTCTGCTGATAACGACAAACTGAAAAGATTCTTATGCTCAAACGGTAACGGTAAATACGTATTTTCAAATGGTAACGGTAAATTGAAGAAATGAATGCATTTTAAAAACAAATCTCATCAATAGACAGTATGTTTCGACATAATTCGCCTTGTCACTTCACACGTGCCATACGACCGTTGCAGAAAAGTACTGTTGTCACGTCACGATAAGGGTTAAAATCTATACTAAAAGTTTCAATGCTTGTTGTTAGTTTTACGGCGTTCATCGATATTTTCACAACAAAAATTATATATTATTATTCGATCATGCTGTTAATAGTTTTATGGAATTTTCTGAAATTTCAGAATTATTACAGCGAATTCAGAGTTGATTAGTGGATCAAGTTTGTTTGAAAATCAAAACTTTATTATTTATTTCGAGCACCAAAACGTCTTTATTCTTCTGTACATTAAAGTGAATTTTAATTTTCTTTAAAAAAATTGAAATTACTAATGTAGAATTAATATGTTCGTTAGCACAAAGCCCTTAAGTGCTTAGAAATAATTTCTAGCAAAAAGTAAAGTGGAGTTTATTTTATGCTAAAAGTGTAATAGAGCCATTATTTCTTTTCGATAAAAACTCTTGTTAAACAATCAAAAATAATATGGATTCAAATACAAAAGATGGCCACAACTTGTCAAGCGATTAAGCTGCTGGAAATAAAATTTATTCTGGCATTCATTCTGATTTCTGCCATAAGGAAAACAATGATAAAAAAAGTTATCGGTTCTGCAATGCAAAGACTCGATCATTTAGCACTTGATTTTAATGAGGCGTAAATATTTAATAATCTCCCTTTTTTGTGTAAACTAAAAATCCGCAAAAATATATACAAAATGGATATTAAAAAGTTGAATAACAACATGCAGCTCCAATCAGAGCTGTAAATAATTCATTCATTTTTTAATTAATTCTCAAATCATTCATGCACTGAATTAGAAAATTTTGAATTAATTCTTTTCACACAAAAAAAAAAAAAAAAAAATGAATTGAATGTAATTTGAGTCAATCCAAAAAATTTGATAAAAAAAATTGCAATTCGTTTCTAATTTAAATAAATTTTTAGAATGAATTGCAATTTTTTTCTAATTCAAATGAAAATAATTGCAATTTATTTCCAATTCATTTGAATTGAATTAATTCAAATAGCACTTTATTATCAACTCATTTAAATTGAATTGATTTGATAATTTAATATGTAGTAAGCATCTCCTTATTTTCTTTGATATTTGATCATTGAATATTTTCAGTTTGGAAATTGATATTTTTCAGACCCTCTATATATGCTCTTGAATTTAATTGAATGGAACTCATTTTTAATTTCATTTATTTAAATTGCAATTCATTGTTCAACTTATTTAAATGAATTCAATATCAATTTATTTTAAAATAAGTGGAAATGAATTGCAATTCACTTTAACAAATTCATTTGAATTGTAATTCAATTCTGCTTAATTCGTTTGAATTGTTTAAAATTTTATTCAATTCTTTTTTGTTGTAAAAAGAATTAATTCAAAATTTAGCTAATTTGTAACGAATTAAAAAGAAAAAATGAATGATTGATTAACAGTTGTAATAGTTTTAATATTCATTTTGTTTTTTATACCAGAGTTGTATTTGTAAATAGAATTGTATTTTGCCTACCGAAAATGTACAGTTTAATTAATTTTTCACAAAATTTTGTTGATAACAACAAACACATCACCTGCCGTATTTATAAAATAAAACTTAATTTTAATATTTATTTTAAAATAATTTTATCAACATGAAAAAAAAATTTTAAATAAATTCTATATTAAAGTTCATTCTTATGAAAGCGACAGCACATTGTTATCAATTTGATTCTTTTTTCTTCCAATTTAACCAACAAACGATTTTAGTCACACACCTGATTCAGATGATTTTTTATATTTATTTATAATTTACAAACTTTAAACGGTTTAGATTTTTTTATTACTTTTAAAAATAAATTTATAGTTATTTTGTTAAAATTTTGTGTTTAATTTTAAAAATTTTACAAATTTCACATTTAATACAATTTTTTTTGAAGGATTTTATAGTTTTCTTTTTGTGGAAATTAAAAATATTTTTCTTAATAATTTTACTATTTTTTGTTTGTTTTAAATATGTTGTTTTTGTTGTTGTATTTAATTTTAATTATTAAGCTAAATTGTTTAGTTTTGGGAGAAAACAAATTTTAACAATAAAAAATTTATGAGCGAATATAAGGAAATTTTAAATTTGAATGAATTTTTCTTTTAAAATATTTTTATTGAAATTCAATGTGTTAATTACAATGAGTGATAAAAAATAATAAAATAAAAATAAAAAATAAGAAAATCACAAAAAAAATTATCACCCCCGTTTCACTTGTTACACAAGAAAAATAAAAGTTTTAGCTGTACACAGACAAATGATTTGCATTTTTTTCTCAAACTTTAAAACAACTTTTAAATTAAAAAAAAAAATCAAAACCAATAATTTTTTGGTTCTTAATACGAGGGTTGATCAATAGTAAGTGGTTATTAGAAAAATTTTATTAACTTTTTTTCAAAGCAGACTTTTAGGCGTGCGAACACAACACTGTTTTTCTTTACACGGTAAAGTCATTAATGGGGCCAAATTAAATGTTGATAAGTCAGGCTGCACCATTAATTTCATATAAAATCAATTGGCTGGCTTTCCCAAATCTATCCGCATGATGACTTCCCCATTTGTTTTTAAATTTTCATAAGCGCAATAGTGTGGCTTCTTTGATCGGAACAAGTTTTTCTGTTATTTAATGAAAATGGATAATAATTAATAGAATCATTATAACGGGGTCTAAGCCGACAAATAGAAGTTAATCGGCTAATGAGGGTTTAGAGAATGTGTTTTGAAATGCGTTCTGCTTGAACATCTTCGAATAACATTTTGTTTCATTGTTATGCCAAAACTGCATTACAAGATACTGTTCATTGTCCAGTCTGGGTCTTTAAAACCAAAAAAAAATAAATTGATGAAATTATGAAAAAAAACGTAGGAATATTTTGCTAAGCTAATTCGAAAGAGAAAATAACAAAAATGCGAAAAAGTGAATTTGGAAAGGAAATATATTTAAAGATAATAAAATTACATTTTAAGCACTTGTACTCATTTAAAGAATTTTTGATCCACCCTCGTATAAAGTGAATATTTGAGATTCTCAATATCATAGGAACTAAAGTACAATTTTTAGGTTGGAAATTTCCTTTTATATAAAAAAATTAACTATTTATATTTTAAAAACAGGGGTGATAATTTATTGTAAAAAACCGACCTCGTATAAAATGGATACTTTAAAGATTCTCAATATCACAGAAAAATAAGAAATATCAACCAAAAAGTAGCCTTTATGCTAAATAATAAAATTAATTTTATTTATCCATTTGCTACCTGACATAATTTAGCTTCAGCCCTCGTATAATTTTTTAAACGTAAACAAATATTAAAAAAAAATTGTGAAAAAATAATTTAATTTCTATTATGTCGTTTCTTTATGTTTTAGAAACAGGGGTGATAATTTTTGAATGTGTGTGTGTGTGTTTTTTTTTTATTAAATCTAAAACCCATTTTCTATAGTCTTAATTATTTTTAGGCATAAAATTATATTCCAGTTTATTTTTCTAGTTTATATTGCAAATAATTCTATATATAATTTTTCAATTAATTTATTTTATTTTATATTATTTAGTTTTTTTTATTTTGTGTTTAAAATGTTTTTCTTTTTTTTTTCTTTGTCTTAAATTGTATTCAAATATTTACAAATTTTTTTTAAAAGTTTTTTTTTTGTTTTTGTAATTCATTTAATTAAAGAACATTTTTAATCTCTTAAAAAATTTAAAAAAATTAATAAATTTATTTTAATATATTTTTTGGAAAAAAAATAAAATTGTATTTTTAAATTGATAATTTTCTTAAAGAAAAATTGGCAGGACTTACTTTTTTCATTGTTTTTTTTTTTATTAATGTTTTTTTCTTTGAAATTTTTAAAATAAATGACCACAAAAAATTGAGTTGATTGTTGTTGTGCCAGCTGAGTCATACAAGTTTTTAGTTTTTTTTCATGTTGAAATTATGAGTTGTTATTGTGCGTGCGTGCATGTGTTAGCGTCTGTGGGAGTGTGTTTATGTAATGTGAACTCAACAAAAAATTCATCTGCTTTTTCCGGTTTAGTTTTTTTCTTTGGACTTTGATTTTGCTTGACTTTAATTTATTTTTATTTTTGTTGTTGTTGTTTCTACTACTGATATTGTTGTTGTTGTTGTTGTTGCTGTTCATGACAAGTGTATTCGTTTTAATTTTATTGTCAGTGCGAAACAGTGTGTTTTTCTTAATTTATTTCCTAAAAACAAAACAAAAAGTGTTTTTCTTAATGAAATTGAAGTGTTGTGTTTTTAGTTTTCTTGTTGTTATTATCTAAAAAAGTGTCCTTTTTTTCGTCTTTTTTAAAAATTTGTTTACTACATTTTCAATGTGTGCAAGTCTTGTTCGTTGTAAAATAGTGTTTTTTTTATTTAAGAAAATTTTTAAAAATGATTTTTGGTCTTTATTTGTATTTTTAAACTGAGAATTGTTTAAATTAAACACACGCTGTATCCACTTCCTTCAGTGGCTCTTTGCACTGAAAAAAAACAAAGGAAAAAGTTAAATAAAAAGAAAATTAGTAAAGTTACGAAATTTATTTACAAAATTATTTTTTTGTAATAAAATAATACAGTTCTAAAAAAAACTTAAATAAATTAGAAAATTAATATCTATAATTAAAAAATAAAACTATATTCATTTTTAAAATAAAAGTAATTGAGCAAAAAACTGCTTAAAATTTATGATTTATTTTAAAAAGCATGAGTAGAGCCTTTATTTATTTTAGTATTTTTTTTTTTTTTTTAATTGAGTCTTTCGAACTTGACACTGGATAGACAGGGAACTATTTTACTCGATCTAAAAATTGTTGTTCATTATAATAATAGATGGCGTGATTATTCATAGTTATTCATAGTCAATGAATAAAAAGTTGGGGCTTATCGAAGACACACAGTGGGAAATTTGGTAAAAAAATATGGAAATAAATCTGCAGTTACTATGCCGCTAGTAAGATTACATTGGAGGTGTAGTCAAGCTTTGAATTTTGCTGCAATGGCTTTAAAACAGCAAAGCTATGTTTGCTTATACTGTTGCTTGTAGTACAGCCAAAATCCTTCCGATTTTACTCAAATTTATTTCTTGGATTGATAACGTTTTGAGTATACAGTTTTTGAAACTTTTCTTTAGGTCAAAGGTTATACAAAAATATATAGGAGGATTTTAAAAAGTGGATTTTTGGGTTTTTTAGCGAAGGACTTTATTCGATAATTAATTAAAAAATTGTAAGCAATAGTAAACAATTTTTGTACTGCGTTGAAAGCTACTTCTAAGTCTCCCACTGTGCGCCGGAACAAAGAATTAATATTTCAATTAAATATAAAAAGTAATAAAACATTTATTTTATATAATGTGCTTGTATTTGACTCTTAAAAACTCTCATTCAGTTTAAAAAAAAATTAGTTGAAAGATATTTCAAGTTTTCTAAAATTCGCCTTTTTCTGAGAGGAGAAAAAAAAGGTTTAAAATTTCTTATAATTTCAGAGAGTGAAGTAAGGCCCATCGATGTTTACTTTGTGCTACCAAAGATCTTCTCTACACTTTGTATATCTGACATCTTGACTTTAATTTGTAACCAATAATCAGGTAACATTGTTCTAGATGTCTGATCATGATGTTCATGTTGAAATTGATGGAAGAGATAAATTTCCTAAATTTTTTGATTGAAGTTAAAAAAAAATAAAGACAAAATAATAAATGCAGACTTTTTTTTATAAACAAAAAAATAATTAAAAATATGTTTTTACGAGTTTGTAAAAGCATGGACCAGCTTTATATGTCTTTTAAAGCAGATAAAGGGACTCAAATTTAAGCATTTTTAACTAATAACCGGTCCGCAATCTAACGTTTTTTTTATTCAACTAGTGCTTACTTCATGAATAGTAATACTTAGCTCATGTCTGATTTGACAGATAACTAGTTTTATCCTTCCACTGAACGCTTGAAAAACGTTGGGAAATATTGCGAAATTACTTTGAAATTCATGATAATGTGTTAGAATGTGTGCGAAAACTGCGTACCAATTTTGGAGGAAGAGAAGCACCGTCAGCTTCGTATGTTCGTTATCTTGTGAAAAAAGTCAAAGAAATTTGCATCCTCATCGATAAACCAAAGCATGAAAAGCCGAAAACAGTGCGTACACTTGTGAATATTGTTGCTGTGGCAGAAAGTGTGCGTGAAGCGCCATCAACATCAATACACCGTCGTTCTCAACAATTGAACATTTCGGAGACATCATTGAGACGAATTTTACAAAAAGACCTTGGTATGACGTCATACAAAGTACAATTGGTGCAGGAGTTGAAGCCAACTGATCATCCAAGACGTTTTTTATAGCATTAAAAAAAAAAAGTTATTTGGCGGACCCTATAGTTAATTGCTGAATTTTTTGTTAATTTATTTTATTGAAATTTATATATTAAAATTCTCATTTGGTTTTTAGAAATGTTTTATATGTTTTTTAAATAGCTTTAAGTTCTTTTTGAATAAAACTCTATCAATTTCTACTTCAACTGTCTTAATTGCTGGAAAATAATTTACAACAAGGACTTTTTGAATTTAACTCTACTAAAGCGATGTACAAAAATAATCAAACTATAATATTGACCTACAACTTTAAGTTGCAATAAATATTGTATGGTTTTGTACGTTCATTTTATTGAAAGTTGTTGTAGGCTTTACAACAAACAAAAGCTGATTTTAAACCTGTTGTCTATTGTCTATTGGAAATTAACTATTTCAAGGGTCTATTCAAAAAATTTTTTTAATTACATACAATGAGAGAGTGTGTGAGTTTGAAACGAAGACGTGCACTTAAGCCAGTTTTAATTGGAATAACCCTTTTTAGGAGTTCTGTTTCCTTTATGGATTAAATTGGTTTTTTCATACATTTTTATTGTATGTAAATGTTGATTTTGTATTATTAAATAAATATTTAATGGAAAACTAGTGAACAAGTAGTGTTAACATCTACACGCGCACACGCACACATGCAATCATAAAATAAAAAAGTAAAAATATTTAAAAGGACGGAAATTGTCTTATTTTCATAAAATGTATAAATTAAGGTACCTTTTTTCAAAAATATATTTTTTACTTAAAAAATTTTTATTTTTAAATAAAGTGTTTTTTTTTCTAAATTATTCTGTTTAAATAAAGTATTTTTTAAGAAGAAAAATATTTGCTAAATAAAATTTTTTCAGAAAGATATTTTTTTAAAGTACTTTTGTCAAAAAGGATATTTTTCAAAAAGTATTGTTTAGTGGTTTCAAAAGATTTGTTTTCTGAAAGGGTACTTTTTCCCAAGAGGTACTTTTTGCAAAAGGTACCTTTTTAGAAAAAATTCATTTTGAAAATTACTTTTATTACATTTACATATAATTTTTAAAAATTATAGTTCTTAACAAGTGTCTTACTTCAAAATAGTAAATCTTTTAGTACTTTTTCGAAAAGAATTGTTTAACAAGAGTACTTTTTTCGAAAGTGTGTTTTTTCAAAGAGTGTTTTTTTTAAAGTATGTGTGTGTAAAAAAAAACACACACATGTGTTCAAAAGGTTTATAAGGGTGTTTTACAAGTTATTCTAAAAAGGTACTTTTATACAAGGTACATTTTGAAAAAGCATTTTGAAAAATGTTTTCTGCAAAGATCTAAAATTGTTTGTTATTATTTTGAAAATTTCGTTTTTTCTAAAAGGAACTTTTTCTAAATGGTACTTTTTTTGGATAAATACTTTTTACAAAAAGTACTTTTTCTAACGACTCATCGCTCATTTTACTCATTAGTTAATCATACAGTAAAGATTTTATTATTTATAAAAAAAATTACTTAAACTAAAAAAGATTAAAAAACGAAAAATATGAATAATTTAAAGTTTAAATAAAAACTCTTCAAACAATAAAAAGCAAATAATAATTAATTTAATTATGTTGAACAAAAAATAAATATATTTTATTAAATTTATTCAAACAAAAAGGTAGATAAAAACAGCTTGTTGTTTTTTGTTTATATTTATTTAATTATTTATTAACTTACCACTGATCTCTTTAAATAGAAAATCCTTTCATTGTGTTCATTTATTTTATACAATTTTGTAATTATTTCAACAACTCATATATGAGAATGAATAACAAAATTGTATAAAGGAATTAAAAGATAATTAAAAAGAAATAAAATATAGTTAAATTTAGTAATGCAAATATCGATTGATGCATTCATTATGTTTTTATTATTGAGCAAAATAATGTAGAATTAAATTAATTATAACAGTTCAACTGGTAAATTAATAAAAACTGGTAATTTCATAAAATTTTCATAAAATTATTGGAAGTGGAAATACCAGCTGAAACACTCAAGCGTTATATGAAATAGTTATCAAAACTTTGAAAAGAGAACTTAGTTTATTTAAACAGTTAAAAATCCAAGAGGTACTGTGCACAATCATAATGGAAAACAGGACTAGAAATTTACAAGAGCTATAGGAAATATGGCAATAGTTAAGAAGAAGGAAAAGTACGTGACTTTACGCTAGAGCTCTCTAGCTCTCAACTCTAAGTGCTCACTTTTTGACAGTTATGATCAGATTACTGTGGCAAATCATCATGAGTATATGGTCACTTGAAGAGCGCTGTTTAACTTACAAATTTACTGCTAAAGTTATTCATTTATTCAATGATGGTAAACCAATCTATAACAAACCATAAAATGAATCGATATATGCGACTAAACGTTGATGACATCACTGGATCTTATTTAATTAACAATGAAGCCTAATTCGTGTTGCGGTCCGTGTAGAACAAATACCGCTCGATCTCGGGCGAGATGTAGTTTAACAGCTGGCTTCAGTTGCCATACGGCAACAGCAAACAACAAGTTATTGAAATTAAATCTTGCCGATAAGTTAATTTCAAGAAACGGACCTGCCAATCGTCCTACATTTTGGTGCCATAGAATACCTTTCGAGGCAAAGTTTTGACTCTAATTATTGGGTTTATAATCAGTTTACCGTACCGAGACCGATTCTATTTTAAAATACATCAACAAGTCCGTAAATTGTTGCATTAGAAACACTGTTCAATTACTCTCCAGCATAACAATGCTTGGCAACATGTTTCACTACAATGTTTAGGAACATCTTTAAACACAATGTTTGGCTACATGTTCGGAACATGTTTTATAGCAACGTTTGGCTGCAAGTTTTAAATTAATGCTTAGCAATCTGTATCACAACAATGCTTGAAAACATTTTTCACTATGATTCAAAATGTATATAGAGGAGTCATTTCTCACTTTTATGTCATAGAGAAAATTTTTCTGCTTTGTGTAACTACATATTCCTATTGTGACGCGTACACAGAAAAAAGTTTTGAAATATTAAAAAAAATTAATTTAAGTTTCAGACCTAAATTTTATAAAATTTTTAACTCATAGAATTTTTTTATTTTTAATTTTAAGTCATTTGAGTAGAAAATTGTGTTCGTTTTTTTTTTACAATTTTAGAATTTTAAATTTATTTTTCAATTAATTAAGACAATTAAAAATTTTGGATTTTTTGCAATAATAAATATTTAGATTGCTTCAATCAAGGGCACCAGAAAGATCGTAGTGCCAGTGGACACTACTTTGATAGATATTTAAATTTCTGCTAATTTTAAAACACAAACATATTTTTAAAGAAAGAGTGAGAACTTTTCATTCCTACTCCCAGTGATGAATCTTTTTATTTCGCGAAAAAGTTAACAAAAACCTGCCGTTTTTAATAAAAAAATTTAACTTCAGTTTAATTAAGTATTTATAAGAATGCGAATGATTATTATTATTATTATTATTTTCGTAATAGTTCTTTGTTGTTTTTTTTTAAAGGAACCTTAAAGTATAAACTTATTTATCAATATAATTTAGTTATATTTTTATTTAATTTATTTATTTAACACTAAACTTAATTTCACTATAGATCTTAGAAATACTTAAAACAAAGATTACTACATGTTTGCTTTTTAAGTTGTAATTGTTTTTTAATGATTGTGAATAAGTCTATTTGAATTAAAATTAAAGAAACACATTTGTTGTTTTATTTTGATGAATATGATCGTTTTTATTGGGCAAATATTTTCAGAAATAGGGGTTGTGAACAATTATTTGAAAACTTTACAAATAAGTTGTTAAATTTCTAAAATGCAAGTTATCAATACCGCTGACCTTTGAGATCTAGATGGCTTAGATCCTCACACCGTTGTGTATTTGTACCGTTAAAACTTTAAAGTTGGTTCATGTCAAAAGAGCAACATTAATCAAGCTGTCTTAAGATATTTTAGTATTTCTTGGCTTCTTTGTTTGTAATGATCATGTGAACATTTTTAATTTGTTTGTAATGATCATGTGAACATTTAAATTTAAGGATATAGCGTTTTCTTTTCGATAAATACTCCTCCAATTAAATTTCTGGAAATTGCTAAGCAACTTTAAATATCTGGCGATTTGGTTTTAAAAGGACGAATATAGAAGACACTAATTGTTTATTATTGCCCTTAAGTATGCAACATTATTTGCTGTTGTTTGCAACTCAGCCTGAAATAAGTGCAGTATGGTAAAAAATGTGTCTAGAAACATTTACTAGAAACATGTTGCTTTAAATAAACACGCAGCCAGAAACATTTTAAGACTTTTTACGAAAATGATGAGTACAACTTAAGCAACATTAATTTGTATTTATTTCGCAATAATATGTTTCAATAGGGCAAAAATACGAAGCAGAATATTATGCTTGAAGTTTAGTATCCCATTCAAATTGCCAAAAGTTGTTTTGCAACATTAACTATTTTTCTTGAAACACGTACCAATATCACTATTTAAAAGAAAATTACGGTTTTATTGCCTTTCTGTGTGCAACATTTTTTGTCTTTTTTAAAGCTCCACTTGAAATAAGTGCGGCCTATTGTTTTTGGCTGCTGGCAGATATTGTTGCCACCAAGATTTTTGCTGTTAACAAACATGCTTCCTGAAACATTTTGGAACTCTTCAAAAAATAAAGCATTTTATCTATTCGTACTTTTAAAATATTTGCCCAAATTAAAGTGTTAAGTGTTATTTTTACTAAAATTTATATTTCTTTTTTTTTATAGATTTAATCAATTATTATTTTATTTTCAACATACGTTAAGACTTAAATACACTTAAATTTAAATACAAATTATACATAAAAAATTAATAAATATATCCTTTCCAATGATATACAAAAAATACTTTATTAATGATAAAATGTTTATAAATTTATTTTCAATACTGCGCAAACAGTCTTCTTTGTGAACAATGCAGCTAAAATAAGGAAAAAAGAAGTACGAAAAAAAGAAAAAGCACAAAGTTGCAATAAAATTTAATTGATTGATTTAAAAATTAGTTAGGAAGTGATGGTTATAAAATAGATAAGAGTTTTTTTTTTTTTAAATTATACTTAAAACTACTTGTGTTTTAAAAGGACTGGGCTGGGGGTTTTAAAAGTTCAATTTACTTTAAATTTTTATTTACAAAAAAAAAATTTTTTTTTTTGGTGTAATTACAATTAAAACTACAACTAATTAAAAAATATCTACTATTTTTGTTTAACTATTTATATGTTTGTTGTATTTTATTAATAATAATTATATAATTATGGGTTCTAGAATTTCATATAATTAAAATCATTTATCAAATGCGGGCTTACCTCTTCGTCAACCGTACTGGGAAACATACGCACAGGCAGATTTTTCTCTAAACTAAAATGATCTTCAGTGGTTTTACGATAGACAGGATTTTCAAAATTCATAGAATTTATAGAACGCCTGCTACAGTAGCGGTAGCCGCTATAAAGGATCTGTAGAGAGGAAATAAATATTAGTTGCTTGTTTGGTGCTTTGAAAAAGTTTAAGTTAAAGCCTTAATTACTTAATAATAGACTAATACTTAATTAATAACCTGAAATTTAATAAACGGAAAGCTTATTTTTATTTGATGGGACTTTTAAGAACAAGAAAAGAGTTCCAGTGTTTTACAGTGTTCTTGAAGTGGGTAAATTCACTTCATAAAAACCATTTTGTGGCGTAAAAAATTTTCAACGTTTTAACCGATTTTTTAGTCGATTTGTCTTCTTAGAGAGATTTTATATTACAAAGTTTTTATTCGCTAAAATTAAAAAAAATAATTTTTAATTATACGTAATTTATTTGTTTGTAGAGGCCTTTTTGGGTAATTCCTTTCATTTATTTGGCCTTGAAAATTATTTTTTTTCTATTTAAGAGATTTTTCTTTTATGTGTATCTTTTTCTTTTCCGGTTAATACTGCGTTTTATTTATAATTTATACATTATAAGAAATATGCCAAAAATAATTAATTTTTTATTTTCAAGCTTTCAAGCTTTTCAGTGCTACCTTAATAGGTGGTTAGAGTTTCCCCTAACTTGTCCTAAAATTGAAATTCAGGATGTCTATTAAAACTTGGATATTTTAACTTTTTACGAATTTAACGCACTATTTATGTTAACAGCTACAAAACCAATGTTTTATTTTTTGCATAATTAGTTTGGGTAGTAATTTCCATTTGCGGATATTTTTCAACAGTACACTGAGAAAAAAAATGGAAAAAAATAACTTGCATTTAATTCAAATTGGGCTGAATATTATGTTTTGTCATTCAACAGACTTGTTAATGACTTCAAGTTCTAAAATTATGGGGTTTTTCGTTTACAAACAAATTTGGAAAATGTTAAAAAATGCAAAAAAAAAAAAAATAAAAAAATATTTCCTCACCTTCATTCACATATAACTTTTGAATCAGAAATGTGGTCTTTAAGTACCACCGAAAAATTTTAGATATTATAGTTACCAGCAACTATTTTGAATTTCAAGGCATAATTTTATTCATTCGTCACAAAAATAGAGTGATAGAGAATATGATATTCTTCCTCAAATTATTTCATTGTAAATGGTCTGCTATATTTTTTTGTGATTTAATTGTTTTTTATTGTTTTGGTTTATTGATTTACTGTTATTTACTCTCTTAGCATATACGAATAATTGAAAAGAGCATGTCTATTTGTGTTATCAATAATAGGTCCGTTCTGTACTTTTTCCGTAAATTTTAGTAGCTGAGTTAATACTGCGTAAATTAAACAAATAACTCTCACAGAAAACTTTTGTACGCGAACGGAAAAATCTTCAGTAAAAATTTCTTAAAACTATACATTTTTGGGTACTCGAACGGCACTGGTATCAGCAATGCCTGCTAGTTATTGCAAAGGTGCCATTTGCCATTCTCATTTATAGTTTATCTTAAATTTTACCGATTTCACCGTCAAAACGCAATTACAATGAGTCAGTCAGTGGAGATAATCAAACCATTTAAATACGTTTTTTTGCTCTCCTGAAAAATTATTATTTTGTCATTTGCAACGTTATTCGCGGCGATCCTTCAATTGTTTCAAAACACCTGGTATTTGCAAATACACTGAGTTCATATGTTTAGCAAAAATACTCGCCAAAGGATTTGGTACAAATTTGCCAAACATTATTTGATCGAATTCTGGAAATTTGAAGATCAAGATTTTGAATTTCTTCAATACCCAAAAATAACGGTAATTTTATAAATAATGATATAAGAAGAAAGTTACAGAACAAAGTTACTGCTAAAGCCCTAGAGAACAATTTTCAACAATAAAAAAGTTATTTTTTTTTGCAAAAAGCCTATTTTGGCATATATTATATTACTAAAATAGTAACTCTTTTGTGGCGATATTTTATCATTTGTAGCGTTTTTTCTTCAGTTTAAAAGCTATTTTCTGACTTATTCCTAGTTTTTTTTTATTAGTTTTTAAATTTTTTTTATTTTAACTTTGTCGAATTAGTATTAAGTATCAAATTTTTTTCCGAGTTATTATGTATTTTATTTTGGAATGACAGTTGCTTGTTTAATTCGAACCTTTTAATTTTTTTTTTTTTAATTTTTACAACCAGTTCGATGTTTTTATTCTAATGAATTCCTGTATTTTTGAAATTTTCATTTAAACACTTGAAATTTACAACTACCTTGGAGTTAATTTTAATAAACTTTTGAAATTCAATGAACACGTTTCCTATAATTTGGAGAAGGCTAACAAAGTAAAAGGAGCTTTCTCAAAATTGTTTTATAGTAAATTTTTACCAGTGAAAACCAAACTTCTTTTATATAAAGTGAGTGTAAGACCAATTCTTTTTTATGCATTTCCATTATGGTTCACTATTTCTAAAACAATGATGAAAAAATTGGAAATTTTCGAACGCCATATTGTTCAGAGAGGCATAGAAAAGAATTACGAATCTTTAAATAAAAGGTTTTCAAATGAATACATTTACGAAAAGTCGAAACTATCTTCTATATCTTTTTACGCTCTCACATTATTGAGGAGTTTTGTGGAAAGGTTGTCCAATACTGAAGGCAACGAAATACAAAATATTTTGTCAAGAGAGCGAAGTTTTAGTTGGTCATACACTCCATATATTTCTGCTGTTGGAATTTTACAGCAACAACTTAATAATATTCCTGGTCAGAACTTCTATTAAAGTACTACTCCCGGCATTCACAGGGGGTAATTTTTTTTTATTTTTCATTTTGTTTTAATTTGTCTTATTTCATTTTAATTTTTTGTATTTTTATTACTCTGTGTTGGCTTAAGTTTTAGTTTTAGGGTTTAGTTTTAAGTTTATTTACGGTAGATCTAACTCTACTGGTAATTGTAAGTGCCGGGAGCAAGCACTGTTTCTTTCAACACTGTTATAAATTAATTTTTTTATAATTAATGTATCTTAATCTAGATAAGCAAGACGCATGTGCAAATATATAGTTATGTAATTAAAATAATACTTAATAGTTTTAAGTTTCCCTCAAAAGTGTATTTTGACAAAACGTGTAATATGAAAAAAATAAGAAGTCTCAATAAAATTCAATTCAATTCAATTCAATTCACTTGAAATTTATTCCTACTTTTCTAAATTACTTTAAAAATTGAATTTAAATTTAAAATTTTTGGCGTTTTTTAATTTGGCGGTTATCTCTGTTTTAGGCGTTTTTTCTTCTTCTGATTTGTCGATTATTTCTGTTTTAGGCGGTTTTTTTTTATTTTTTCATTTAAATCGAAGTAAATTTTTTGAAGTAAATAAATAATTTATCATTATCCAAAAGCTTGAGATATCTTACGATTGATATTGCTTTGCATATTTATAAATATGTAGGTGGTATAAATTAACGCTTTAATATGGGTAAAATATTCGTTATATTAAATATACAATAAACTTTATTTTACTTACCACTCCCAGTACTAGTGATGTACCCAATAAACTTCCTATCACAATTAAAGCAATATAACCGGAATCTGGTTGTGTTGTTGTAGTTATAGGGCTGCCATCATTATTATGGGTGCCATTTCCGGTGGGATGTTTGTTAACTAATTGATTGAAAAATTTTAAGCAAAAAAAAAAATTCATTATTTAAATATTTATTTATTAAATTAATAAGATTTTTTCATTAGCTATCCACCACCAAATTAAAAAGTAGATAAAATAAAAAATGAACTAAATAAATACAAATGGATTCAAATTATTAGTACTTAAAAAACAACAACGCAAAAAAAAACCAACACCAACAATTATTCATTATTATTATTTCATTTAATTTTCTGTAAACAATAAAAACAAAGCAGCATAAAATAAAAAATATATAAATAAATAAATAAATAAATAAATAATAAAAAAATGATTTTACTAATAAGCATTTTTAATTAAAAAAATTTGTTTAATCTTATCCTTTATACACAATTAAATACGTGTAAAAAAATGTATGTATGAATTTTTAATATTTAATTAAATGTTAAAACAAATAATTAAAAAAGTTCATAATTGCTTGTTGAATAAAAATATTCAATAATAAAATCTACGCTGAGAAAATGTGGTGATAAAAGACCTTTCAAAATTATTTTTTATTTTTCTACTCAAGATCAGGAGCCCGCCATAATCGGTGTCCCTTGCACTCTTTTTAGCCATTTCCATAGTGCGCATTGCGAATATATATTGTTACGTTTTATTACTCCTCAGTTTTTTTTCAATAGCAAATAGAAAACACGTTAACAATAAATTTGTTAATGCATCTTAATTACTCAAATCTTTATCATTTTCTTGACCACACTGTTAAGCAAACTTTACTTTATGCACACTTAACTTCCCTATTCGATGTTCTGCTTAATATAGCTATACCGCTCGAAATTGCTATTTCATTTTATAAGCGAGTTTAAACGTCTAGACTGTTCTCATACGAAATAATCTGGCAGCCCATTTTATTTTTTTCCTTTATTTTAGTATTAATTTATGCCTAGATATGATTTAACTAAAAGAAAATTATTGTACCTTGCGTCAAATGAGTTTTACATGTGTGAAAAACATAGAAAGTTTGTGAAACATTATTGTGTTGTTGTTGAAGGATGCAGAATAGTTTTGTTCCAGTTGTGTAAACAAATTAAATCTACCATTGTAAAAAATTATATAAATAATATATCACACTTTTAAATTAAAAATTTATTTTAGTTTTGAGGAAACTTATTTCACTTTTATT
This sequence comes from Gymnosoma rotundatum, assembly GCA_916610165.2. NCBI lineage: Eukaryota > Metazoa > Arthropoda > Insecta > Diptera > Tachinidae > Gymnosoma > Gymnosoma rotundatum. The sequence goes on along the minus strand of OU744336.1, from coordinate 170,945,042 downwards.
AAAATTTTTAAGCAGCTTCTTTTTTGTAAATATTTTACCAATGACAACTGTTCGAAAGAAAAAATATTGGGAGTTATTTAATTTTTGGAGTTAGGTGTGAGTTTAAAATTTCGATTAAGAAATTTATTCCAATTGTTAGGCTTTTTTATATTTGGAAGACTAAAATTCCAAAAAATTTTTTTTATGTCTCTGTCTTCTAAATGTAAAAAAATATTTTCTCAAAAATATTAATTTTATTTAAATAAATTTTTGAGCTTAAAATCATTTATCTATTTGTGTTTGTAATCGCAAACTTTTAATAAAACATTTTTTAAATTTTATTTTCTCAATATTCCATTTTTTTATAAATAAATACTGGGTAAAGCGTTCGTTTTTTTTTATCGAGAAAAATGACATGAATAAAAGAGAAGTTGACAAACAATAAAAACGCAAACAAACTTTAAGAACAAATTCATATTAAAATCGTGATTTGCATTTGTTGTAAAATAAATTATAAATAAAATTATTAATACTTAATGTTACAATTGTTGTGGGGCGTAGCAATTTATACCGGGGAGAGGAAGTTAAACAGCTTTCACAAGTCTTAGCTCTTCTTACACTTCGGCCAACAATTTGTCAACAAGGGCGGCTGTCGCAAGTAATCGTGTTTAATAGACAGACTAACTGACGGAATGTTAACTTCTTCCTTTTACTTAAACATTATTCAGTTCAAGTAAAGCAATAAAAAAGCAACATGTTGAAATAAAATTATAAAGAAAAACATTTTTTACCGGAAGCTAACAAAGAAAAAAAAAAAAACGCACTGTAAAGGGAAACCTGAAACCAGCCTACAAACAAATACATAAAATACTTAAAAAATATTACAAATCGCATTCTGCTCGAGACCACAATTACAGTAACGGTAGCAGTGATGTTGTTCATAAAGTTGCGGATGATAAAATTAATGACTTTCAATTTAAAAGCCACTCAGTAGCAGTATTGTTGAATGTTGAATACAACAAAAGAAAAAAAAAAAAAAAAAAAAAAATAACTACAATGACATTTAAGGAAATCCTTAAATGACAAATATTACAAAAAAGTACAAGTATAAAAAAAGTATTTAATTTATTTATAAACATAAATGTTTCTTTTTTTGTGCCAGCAGATGTTGTCATTTTGCATTTGTGAAGCTAATTTACAAGTTAAAAGTTTTTGTGTAAAATTTTTGTGTTTTACATTTCCGTTTTGTCAAACTCGCCGATTGCCTGTCAGACTTAATTTTATAAATTTACTTGTTTTTAGCGTATACATTTTATATGTTTAAAAGAAAAAGGAAATATAAATTAAATTTTACGAATTGGAGGGGTAAAATATAAAAACAAAAAATGTAGTATACTTTTTGGGGTTTAAAAAAATTAGTTAAAAGATTTTTTTTTTTTAGTTTTTATAAGGGTACATCATTAATTTTTGAAATTCCCAATGTTGGGTAAGAGATAAAGAAACATAAAATTGTTTAAAGCAACTGTTCTTTTAAAATGTGGACGGTTTATTCCTTAAACTTAGCGCTCTTAGTGGAGAATAAAAAGCTTAAGGATTAATTATGTACTATGAACTCCTCCTCTTAGTTTAAAATAAATTTACTTTGTTAAAAACTTCGGGCTTATTACGAAGTAAAAATCTTGAAAAGTGCGATGCTTCGTTTTTGCGTAAATATTAATACGCATACATCATGTTAATAATTACTCAAACATATTAAATAATCCAAATTCAACGGAAAGAACGTACCCGATTATTATAAGGGATTTCCCAAAATGGAGCAAGACTTGTATTTGCCACCATTCATGAGCTCTAATACTGAAAGGGTAACGTTGGCAACTGTGTAACATTTCCGGCAGAACAAATATTTTTTACGTTGAACAGACAATAGAAAACGGAATGCTAATTTTCCATCAAAGCGATGGAGCGCGTTTTCATTTTGCTACGGTAGAAAATTAAATGCATTGGTCATGATCTAATTAAACAATGACTGTTTTTGGTGCTGGCAAAATTAGATAATTTTAATGATTAAAACTCTATGCAACATTTCCTGGCAGTTCTCTCTACTATATCGGTAACAAGAGTTGTCCACCTTGACTGATTGATTTAACACCAAAAAAATTATTTTGATGGAATTATTAATTTTCGAAGGCTAAAATAAATGAGGAGTTAACAAAATTTACTCAGATTTAACCAAAATGGTCATGAAAAAAGAGCGTATGAGTACTATCAAAGAAGAAAAGATAATTTGATAGACAACTTACCCGCAGATTTGTGTTTTATTAGTCAACTAAAATTATTAATGAAGGAAAAGAAAAGAAAATTGCATATAAATTATTTTATTCGATTCAGTCCTTGTTATTAATATTAGTAAAATGTCAATGTCGGATAGGCCCTAAGAGTTTCAGGAACAAGGAGAAAAACGCAGATTGAATTGTTTTGCAAAAAAAAAAAAAAAAAAAAAAAAAAATCTCGAACAGCAAGTGATGGTTAAAGAGTGTTTTTACGAAACCTAATAAAGGAGTTGGTTTTTAGTCAAATGGCATCGTAGCCATAATGCATTTGATTAGGTTTGATAGCCTGGATTCGTATTCAATTTTACAGCACTAATAAGCAAAAGAAGCATGACAACTTGTAATTAGAAGATTAAAACAATCTCTACGATACCTATCTTCTCCACTATAACCCTTATACTTTCAAGGTTACAGAAATAAGTATAGCCTTATCTCTAGTGCTTTATTTTCTAGAGTATATAAAGCTTCCAAGATCAAAACTCTTTTTTACTTTTTGTTTGCTTTGTTTTTCTGAAGAATTTTGCCATTTAAGAATTTTATTTCAGTTATAATGGAACATTTAATAAAATTTTACAATTTTTGCTGCAAGCTGTAAGTGTATATTATATCCAAATCGTATGGAGCCCTAGGAAGACAATTATATGTGATGAATTTTATATTAAAATTATTATGATGTTAATCAAAAAATCTTAACATTGTTTATTTTAACTTTTTTTTGTTCTTCTTGTTTTTAATTTTCTTTATAAATAACTTTACTTTATTAAATTACTTTGTTTTAAAACTGTACGATAAGGAGCGTTTTCCTTACCGGCAGCAATATAGAGCAACTTGGTAATTTTAAGTTGTTATCTATACGCTACTAAACTTAAATTCTGAGGCACTACAAAAACTTACTTGTTTCTATAGAAATTGCGACCGTATAAAATAAAAAACACCCGATTTATTTCACTTCAAGATTAACACTGTTTTATTGTTTCAAAAAATATTCTTTTTTGCTTAAAATAACATTACCAATGTACATTCTTTAACAAAGGGCCACTGTTTTTGTTGTTATTATTTTGTTGTCACTTCCAATGTACTTATTCAACTTCTTTTATGATTTATATTTAAATTACCAAAACAATATTATTATGTATACATATTAGTTTACAATTCAAGTAAATGCATTCTTTTTAACAACAACAAAACATACTACTTAAAAGAATTTAAGTAACAAACAAGTATAAAAACTAACGGGATACATAAAAAGAATGTGAACAGTGAGCCACTTTGTGATAAAATATGATAAAAATACAGTGGTACAAAAGAAGAAAAATGTTATGAACTTTAATTAACAGAATAAAGCAAAATTAAGTAAATAAAAAATAAATATAATAAATAATATTTATGCGTTGACCTAACAAAAACATTAATATATTTTTTTAGTTTATTATGCTCCTAAAAGTATACCCCAATAACTTGTTGATTTTTTGTTATAAAAACCAGATTAAAAAGGGTTTCTGTGTTTCTTCATCTTTTCTATTAGTTTAATTAAATAACTTTTTTTTTTGCTTTTGTTTGTTGCTAATTTAATTAATAACATTTTTAATACTCCCTCATATTTTATATAAAATATAGAAATAACCCAGCAAAAGTTTCATATGGTACTGAAATGCATAATAAAGTTATGCATATTTTGATCTTCAGATCAAGTAAGTTTTTTTTAGTGAATCTGACAGGCGTTCTAGGGAGAGTGCCATATTGAGCAACTAATATGGTTCAATAGTACTTTAACAGTGACCTTTAGGTTTAAAATTAATCGCCTCCAAAAGAAACGCTTGAAAAATATTTAACAAGTTTCAGCTGTTTTATAATTTCACACCTCTGGGTAATTAGTGAGAAATGTAGCCCGCCCAACAAGAAAACCGTAAACTATCGAAAACCGAGCCGAAAATTAGGTAAAAACTCATAGGAAATGATTGCTACAATAAAAGATAAATAATTTTGTTAAATCTGTTACCTTCAGACCTTAAATATTTGTAGTGCCATTAAAGCCAAAAACTGAAGTGGGAGGGATTCTAAGCGAAATGAAATAAAACAATTGGGCCACTATCAGCACTAAAGCGAATTAATTACCAAGTGGAAGCGATGGCGAATTTATTGTTTTTTGCCGTTAGTCTAACTGTCAAACTCCAAATATAAAAAATCTGTTTAACTGTTATACAGTTTTTTTTATATATGGAGTTTGACAGTTAGACTAACGGCATAAATGAATGAATTCGCCATCGCTACCACGTACTTACTAATTCGCCTTGATTTTATATAATATTAAACGAAGTATCCTTGTTTCTGCCCCAATGTGCAATGTACAAAAAAAAAAAGTAACTGCACAATTCTCTTAAGTTGTTTTTGTTTGGTGGGCTTTAAAACTTTATTTAAGGCAAACAATCAATTATAACTAGAAACATAAACAAAACTAACCCCCCAAAAGTATGCTTTTAATTTATGATTGGTCATGTGTACTTAATAATTCAGTTTTAAGGCAGTAATAAATACTTTTATAAAATAGAAACATTTTCTTGTAGAAAAAAAGAATAACTTATAATTTCACTTAATAGAGTTAATTGAAGGTCTAATTTCCTTTGCTTTGCTTTTCTTTAACGAAACGATTTGAAGCATGAAAAATATGTTCTTCAAATGGTCAGAGTTTTGCTTTCAAACAAAAATTAAAAGTATAATTTTAAGTTTAAAAAAGCAATCTAGAGTTTAAAAAAAAAATCTTTGATTAAAAAAGTTTAATGTTTGGTAATTTAAACAAGTTGCCCCTTTTTGTTGTTATGTTTTATAAAATTAAAAATACATTTTTTAAGAATTGTGGAAGTATAGAAGAGTTTTTTTCATTGTAGAACTTTTCTCTTTTTGTGGTTTTAATTATGTTGAGATTTATGTTAAATATTCTTTTTATTGAAGATATAAAACATTGGCCTCTATCCAATTTTTTTTAAATTTTGTAACAATTAATTTTAGTATAAAGTTAATGGGAGCAAATTTTATTTCAATTAGTTTTATAAAGAAAAGTTTTAAAGTATTAACATTTAATTTTCTAAAAATCATAAGACAGCAAAGGAATATTATTTAATGCCTAAAATTCTTACGATTAACTCGTAAAATAGATTTAATGGCTTAAATATTTTACAATTATTTTGTTACAAAAAAATCTCCATTTATTTTATTTAAACTGTTATAAAGACTTTATTAAATCAATAGCTTTTCAGTTTTATATCTCCCTACTTAACATCCTGCTATTGATTGGAATATTTAAAATGCGACAAAAAGAAAATAAATAAAACAAAACTGCAAAATTTTAATAAAAAAAACATAAGAAAGGGAATATTCATATTAATCTTAAATGCACACAAGAACACTTTAAATAAAAATATACAAGCAAATGTATCTTAAACTTTTAATTTATTACCATTTTACAGCCTTAAGGAGATTTCAAGAAGAGATCTAAAAAACGCACACATATCACAAGGAGGGGTTTTTTTAACTTCAAAAGTGGAATAATATATATGAGAACAAACAAAATTTTTTTTTCCTGCCGGGAGGATTCTACTACAATTTTAAGGAAAAAGAATCTTATTAGAAGTAAAAAAGAAAAATAAAAAACGATAACACATACAGGAGGGTGCAGAAGAAAAACATCACCACACTTTACAAGAAACAATCAACTAAAACGCATTTCATAAACGAATTTAGGGAAATAAAACAACATTAACAGAAGATTAAAAGAACGTATTTTTAAAGGACATAAAAAAAAAATAACAAAAATTTGTGACCATTTTTTTTTTATTTGCCAAAATCTCTCTATTTCTCTGTAGAATCTATTGTTCTTATAAAAATTGCAAAATAAATGATTTTGAACTTACAAAAAAAAAACTGTTTAATATTTTAGAGAACAATCCCCACGATCCCAATTTAATAACTTTTAAAATCATTTAAAAGGAGTTATTAAAAAAATATTTCAATTATTTCCATAAGAACATATTACAATAACTGTAACATAAATACAGTAAAAAAAAGTTCTCTAAATTTTGCTAAAGAAATTAATATTGTTATTTTTTAAGGCAAATTTTTTTACTTTTTCTTAAAAAAAAGTTAAAAATTTAAATGAAAAATTCAAGTTTTTAAATAAAAATATGTTAGTTTTTCTAAGAAAAGTATTCCAATTTTATTAAATATAATTTTTTTAGAGAAAAAATTTTTATTTTCTAAAAAGAATTCTCAATTTTTTTTAGGAGATATTTTTTTAATTTTAAAATCGAAGAATTTTGTTAATTAAAAAAATATATGTTTTAGGATTGTCTACAGAAAAATCTTCCAAAAACAATTAAAAATTTTTGTATACGAAATTTTTTTAAAACTAAAATTTTTTCTCAAATTTTTCCAGAGAAAAATTATAAGTTATTCTGCGGAAGATATTTTCTCAATTTTGTAAAAAAAAATTTATTTAATTGCAAACAAAATATTATTTTTAAGGCTTTTATATAGAAAAACATTAAAAAAAACAATACTTAAAGTTTTCTATACGAAATTTTTTATAAATACAATTTGTCCGTTTTTTCTATAGAAAAATTCTAAGTTTTCTAGAGAAAATATCTTTAATTTTCTAAAGAAAATCTTTTTCAGTTTTGCAACAGCCGAAATTTTTTCTAATAGAAAAAACGGAAACTCCCAGTTAAAAAAAAATTTTTTAAATAATATTTCTTTAAATTTCAAAACATTTTTAAGTATTCTTAAGAAAATTCTGCTAAATTTTTCTAAAAAAATATTTTTAAATTTTTTTTATTAAAAAAGTGTTAATTTTTCTAAAGAAAATATACTCAATTATTTTATATACAAAAAATTATAATTTAACTAAAAAAAAAATTTAAATATTTTTACTAGAAAAAAATATTTGCAATTATTCTAAATAAAAAAACAAAATACGGAAGAAAAAAATATTCAAATTGTTCACATAAATAACTCTGAAATAATAAAAATTGAAATCCTCTTCCAGAGATCCGAATTGTAAATTTTTTTCAAAATATCTCCATTTTCCTTTGTACGTATTGAAAGCATTCTTTTTGATATCTTGTTTAGTGGAATATCAAATATCACTTTTCAAATTGTGTAAAGAAAGAAAACAAATATACGTTTTTGGCTAAAGCGTTATATTTGTTTGTACTAAAGCGTTATGTGTACTAAATTGTGTTCATCCCAGCAAACGAAAATAAGAAAACACTATATTTTATGTAATACTAAATTCTCAAACAATTCTCAAAACTGAGCATAGGTTTGAGCATAAAACTTTAACTAAAATTGATTTTCTTACACTAAATGGTTTCTAATTTCTGATAAACGTAACAGTTTATTATAAAGGGTCCGTCTGCCAAATAACTTTTTTTTTTGAAAATGCTATAAAAAAAGTATTGAATATTTTCTCAAATTTCTTTTTTCTTTCTTTGAAAGTAAAATCCTTCCGGTTAATAATGGAAATGAATTTAATTCACACGATCGATCCAATTTTTAAGCATATTATCGATTGTGTGCAGCTGCATTTCACCAATGGCTTTATGAATGTTGTTCTTTAAAGCGTCAATTGTCTCTGGCTTGTTGGCGTTACACTTATCTTTGACTGCACCCCACAAATAATAGTCCAACGGTCTCAAATCCCAGCTCCGAGGAGGCCAAACGACATCAGCTCTGCGGCTGATAAAGCGATCTTCAAAAACAGGGCACAAAACATCGAGTGTAGTTTCGGCTGTGTTGAACGTAGCTTCATCCTGTTGAAACCAAGTGTTGCCAATATCCTCATATTCAATTTTTGTGAACAAAAATTCGTTCAACATGGCCAATAACGATCACCCTTGACTGTTATAGCCACTCCTTGCTCATTTTCGAAGACAAATGGTCTAATTATGCCTCTGGACCAAAATCCGCACCAAACATTGAGTCGTTTTGGGTGCACCGGCTTGTCAATGTATGCGTGCAGGTTTTCTGGGTCCAAAATGCGACAATTTTGCTTGTTTACATATCCGTCAAGATCAAAATGAGCTTCATTAAAATTTTTTTTATTTTTTTTTGGCAAAATCGGCATCTTCTGTAAGTCGATCGCAGGCCCACTTAGCGAAGCGAAAACGCATTGGATGTCAATTGGCTTCAACTTCTGAACCAATTAGACTCTGTATGGCGTCATACCAGGATCTTTATGCAAAATTCGTCTCAATGATGTCTCCGAAATATTCAATTGTTTAGAACGATGGTGAATTGACGTTTATGGCGCTTCACGCACACTTTCTGCCACAGCAACAATATTCTCGGTTGTACGCACTGTTGTTGGCTTTTCACGCTTTGATTTATCGATAAGGATGCCACTTTATTTCACTTTTTTCACAAGATAACGAACATACGGAGCTGACGGTGCTTCTCTTCTTCCAAAATCCGTACGTAATTTTCGCACACATTCTGCAACATTACCATGCCTTTCAAAGTCGCAATGATTTCTAGCGTTGTTCAAGCGTATAGACAACCATAATCGTTTAGCGAAAGGATAAAACTAATTAATTCGTGTTACCATTTACTAAATAAAAACTAGTTGAAAAAAAATGTTAGATGGCGGACCCTGTACAAGAAATATTCGAAAAATGGCGCCTTACACAACCAAAATTCGTGTTATTTTTAAAACCTAAATTTAATGTCATCAACCACGGCATGAAACTAAAAAAAGTTATGTTTCACTTTTGAAATCTTCATTTGAGAATAAGGTTTGAATTAAGATGGCATGTTTGCTGGCATCTGAGGATGAAGTTGTACATAAGAGTATGTGTTTAAGTTCAATCATCGAAGAATGTATTGGAAATGTTTAAGTGATAATATGCGTTGGGAAATATTTGAAATATGTTAGAATTTTTAACTTAAGACATCTTATGTTTTTCACGCTTTTCTTTTGTTAAATATTTGACTTTATTTGACAAAAATTTAATTTTTTTTTTAATATTTTTAAGATTAGGGAACGAATACAGATGGTTTTAATGGGAAATTATTTTTTATTTATTTCTTTTTTTTTCATTGATTTTGAATTGAAAATTATGGGGTATTTGTTTGTTTTACTAAATGTATCCTCGATTGTAACACATTTATAACTGTTTCTGTAATAAAACTTAAAATTTTTTTTAGAAAAAACAAATACTCATTTATTTTGATGGCAAACTTTTGTTTTATATATATTTATATATATGTGTGTTTGTTTTTGTGTGTGTGTGTGTGTGTGTGTGTGTTTATTGAGTTTTGTCTATGTAGCATATTTTTAAGAGGATTTATTGACAGCATTTTTATTTATATTTTTGCCAGCAGCAAAACAATTACTTTCCATAAAACCTTATTTTAAATATTGTTTTAATACTGAATGCTATGGAGAGTAGCAACCATACAAACTGTCACACACTCGTATAGAGTATATTTAATCTCATTTGATGTATGCATATTGTGTAAATTTTGGTAGCATACTTTTAGGGAGATTTGCTTGTGTGTGTAGTTTTATTTTATTTTTTTTTTTGTTAAAGCATTATTTTTAATAGCATTATGTTATTGTTATCCTCATCATTATTTGCTTAATATTTCATTTTAGCATAAATAAAATTTATTACGCCAAGAATATTCAATGTAATATTTTGAAATGTTTTCTGATCTTTTTTTTTTTTTGCTTTAATTTAAGTTACTTTCATAAACTAAATTAAAGCTTATTTTATCTTTTATCATAATATTTTTATAGTTTTTATAATTAAATAGTAGTCTAACAGCGTGCGGTTGTTAATGCTATAAATGGTGTATACTTTTAGGATTTCGTAAAGTGTAATATATTTAAATATAAATTAAATATAAATTAAAAGCTGCCACTAACTGCATTCTCTTTTTTTTGGCATATCTGAAGACTCCTGTTTCAAAATAAAATTATTTGCATTACAGTGGGTCCTATCTTAGTTTATACAGTGTATATTTATTCCTCAATAATTCTCACTAACAATGATGACACTATCAATAATTTAATAGCGCCATTGGAAAGAAAAGAAATATTTTATATTGATAAAAAAATATAATTCTTTACAAAAAATTGAATTATAATTTTCTAAAATAAAAATAGCATAAACTATTTTACGACTATGATGAGACTTATTTAAAGTGGTTGTATATCAATATGGTGAAGTTTCGCAACAACCTCAGACCAAATAATCTTCCATTTCGTAGTTAGACTTTCTTATAGATCATGAACTCTCAATGGATATTAAATTTAAATGCTGAGATTACACAACTCCAAAAAATAAATATATATCTAACTAAATTAGTTACAAATTTTGCTGTAGAGTACAGCGACTAGATTACACAGATCAACCTAAACTTCCAGAGTCTGGATTGAAGCAGAAGAAAGCCATGGGTTTCTTATGTATTTTTAATCTTTCCTCGTTGTGTTTTATAATGATTTTGCTTGAAGGTTCCTTTTCTGTATTGTTCAAACTGTTATTGGTGAATAAATTGCTCTACTACCTCGGATATTGCCTGCTACAACTAATTTCAATTTTTTTGGCATTGCGCGCGTACCTATATTAAAATTTCACTAAACGGACACTTCAAATAATAAAAACGGACCAAAAATTCAACGTAAATTTCTCTGTTGTAAGTTTTAAGTTATTTCTACATGTATTTTCAAAACAACTGAAATTTTTTGTTAAGCAATTATTTCTTTACATTTTAAATTATGTAACATTCGATTTTACATCCCTGGTAGCTCTGCACTGTTTCGCGATTTCACACAACGGATGGCCAAAAATTAAAGCAGCTGGAATTAGGAGGTGCAATTTGGCATGAATGTTTTTCTTACGCAAGGAAGTGTTTATACGAAATTTCGTTAAAATCTAACAATTGCTACGCCTACCTTTCTTACAACCTAATTTTAAAAATTTCAATAATTTGGAAATTAAACTTTTGCTTGTGAGTATATTTCGTAATATTGTAACACATTGATAATTAAAAAAAAAAATCCGTCAAATGCCACGCCCACCTCCAATACCAAAAAAATTTAAAAATTGTTATAACTTTGAAATAAGTAATTGGTAATCGTTTAAGCGCCATACCCTCTGTTTAAAAACTATCTCTCTTGCGATGATGTGTAGACCAATTGTTAGAAAATTTAAAAAGAGTACGCCTTCTACTCTATCGTTGCCTTTTAATTAATAATCAATTAAATTAAATTTTTTACAAAATCTTTAACATGACGTATAATAACGCAGGTTCGTTCTGTTTAAATTATTACAAATTCGCAACGACACTGAAAAATAATTACGAAAAAAATTCGGGAAAATATCGGGCCGCTGAACTTTAAATATATTGGAAAACATACAAAACATACAAAAACAGAAAAAGTATTATTCCTACTTTCTTTTAAATTCTCTACGTAAGATCACGATTGCTGAAAAATCTTGACAATGCCTCACTGCTTTTTTTTAACGGTATCTGACATGTAAACAGTATTTGTACACAACAAGTAAGAGTGCTATATTATCTTGTATACCCTTCAAGTATAACGAAAATCTAGTTTAGGCAAGCAACTCCAATCAAAAAATCAATTACTGGGGTTACAGAGAAATAAAAATAAAAAAATTGATACTGCATATTAATGGGTTAAGCATTTTTACAAAATTTCAGTATTTTCTTAAAGATCTCTGCAAAAGCCTTAAAATGATACCCATATTGATATTTTAAAAAATTTGAAAATTTCAGAGCTCCGTAACTCGGAAAATATGGGCGAGCGCCAATTTTTTTCACTTAATGTTTTTTTTTTGTTATTTTTTAATTCTCCACAGTGACTTTATTGTTTCAAATGACATGAAAAAATTAGAGGTAGAAGTGGTGTTTTGCCTGCTGCCTCGAAGGACATGGGCCGATCATGCTGATTTCAAATAGCACTTCTTTCGACACTATACCTGATTGATTGACATACTTATTTTTTTGTGTCTGGCCATTTTGATTTTAATACTAATGTGGATAGACAGACAAACATCGCTCAATCGACTTCGCTATGCATAAGAAGTCAGAATGGTCAGGTCGGAAATGGATATTGTAGAAATTACACACGGAATGATAAACTTATTATACCCTTTTTCCACTTTTTGTTATGAAGGCTATAAAAACAGTGTTGTTATCATAACTAGAACTATTACTTACAACCCTATCACAAATTTTGTTAGCCGACATATTTAAATACTTAAATTCGTAGTATGATAAATGAACATAAAATTTCAGATTTTCCAATACAAGTTTGAACGAATATAACTTTAAAATTTTTAAAAATTTTAGGAAAATATTATAGATATCATTTACCCAGAGTGCTTTAAAAAATGAAATTAAAAAAAGTTTAAGTTCTAACATTGACTTTAACCATTTTTGGCGACCCTTGTGACAAAGTGCCCCATTGTTATAAATACTCTTAATGAAATTAGTGTCCTGCATAAAATATTGTGTTTTATAAGCTTTTTTGTGAATATTATTAATAATATCATTTAAATGAATATTAAAATTGTATAGTTATTTATATTTAAAAAGCTTAACTTTAAATTTAAAATGCATATTTAGAGGTTTTTCTATAACTAAATTATTTATAATTTTTAATTAAATCTTAGATTCGTAGGAAAAAAAGTATTTCAAATAAATATAAAAATATTTTTGGAAAACACACCAAAACTACATTTATGGCTTAAAAATATGTTCTCATTGAACATAAATATACCAACATTAAATATTTATGGCATACAAATGGTACGTACAACTTTTAACCCTTTAGGAAACAAAAAATATAAAAATAAAATCAATTTTACGATTTTAATTTTTTATCGACCTTTTGTTGATTTATTTAATGTTTGTTCTCTATAGTTTCCTATAGACAGGCTTTCAATTCAATCAATTTTCCTGTATTAAAAATTAAACGGTCAAGTGTGAGTTTGATTCAAACACAAAGGGTTCGATGCTATGTGTGGCCCACCCTTTAAATATTTTTATTATGTTTTAGTTACTTGTTGTTAATAATGTTAATGTGTCAGTCTATAACGATTAAAAAAAAAACAAGCCTCTATGGGGACACCCTGTAATTTTTTATGCTTTTATTTGTGGTAGATATACAACTTCGCGCTCATTAAAAATATTAGTTGTCTGCCTATAACGTTTTAGAAGTTAAAGCCAAGTTCATCAAAATCATGGCCTCTAGAGAAACACCCTTTAATTTTTAAATTTAGGGTGAATACATATTTTTCTATCGAACACATTTTTATATAATCTGTTTAAATTCTAAATGTGTCTGAGCTTCAGTTGACTAATTAAGTGTATATATGATAAAATCACGTCACTATGTAATCACCCATTATATTTTAGTATTTTTTTATTTTTTCTTTTATTTAAACTTAAGGTGTCTGCCTATTGTAGTTAAAAATAAGGCCGTGTGTTTAAAAATCACATCACTATTGGGACACCTTTTAAATACAATTTTATTTCTTGCACTTGTTGTATAGCGGACACAGTTTTACAAAAATAGCAAAAATGCAAAAAATAGCAATATTATTATTAATACTACGTTACTTTTGGAATACCCTTTAATTGTAAAAATCAAAAGTCCAGAGAAAGAGGCGGTTGTGGCAGATGGATAGATGGACAGAGTTGCCTTTTTAGCCTTTGGATAATGAACTCTAAAAAGTTTTCATGGTATTTACTTGAGGCGGGCTCATGTTCGCTGTTGCTCTAAAAGGTTTAATGTTGAATATTTATATACGTTTTACCCACACCTACATACATACAACACTAGCAAAAATGTTATTCAAGCTCAAGTCTTACTTTCGCTCTACCATTTCTCTACTTTTTAAAATTCATAAACGGACATACGAAAAACCACAACTTTTTTCAAAACCGCAACATACAGAACAAAAGAAAGAATATAAATGTGTGAAATTTTGCTTGTTTTTGTGGTCATTTTGAAATTATGTTATTTTCTCTATGCTTCTTAATTTTTCCAAGTGGAATATATGAGAAAAAAAGCCAAAGGAAAGTTATAAGAGTTCATTATAATTTTATGTTCGTTTTTCCATAATTTATGGCTGTTTAGAGTCAGAACGAAACACAACACTAATCCTGTGTATAATCAAAAGTTTACACACTCTTTTATTATGGATAACATAATAATAAAAATAATAATTATGGTAAACTTTTGTAATTTTCTACATAATAATATTCTTCCATTTTTCATTTGCTAGTTTCACTTGAAATTATATTAAGCACGAAAATTCTATTTATCATTTTTTACTTCACCTGTTTACATCGACCAGAGATGTTGATTAGAGGATAAAATATATATGGAAAGGATATATTCTAAAGGAGTACTTTCTAACACTAAAGCAAATAATTTCTAGCTTTAAAGATATTTTAATTCGACCTAAAACTATGTTTAAGTTTCTCAATTTTAGATTATGTTGCTTAAAATAAGGTGGCAATGTGGTTAGGTAAAGAGAATCTAGGTTTTGATTTACTTCCAGCGTACTGTCTATTTAGCCTGCTGGGTATTCACTGCAAATTTTTACTCTTTCCTTTTTTCTAGCTTTTAACTTTTTAAAGAAAAAAAGAGTCAAACGGGGTTATTAAAAAAAGTCTTCTGGGTTTTATATATTTTGATTATTTCCGGCTAAATTGAGAATATACTATGGCACTGATATTTTTGTGGTTTTAAAGTAGAACTTTAAAATTAGTAAAAAAAAATTTTGTCAGGCTAAGCCAAGCGTTTTCAAGAGCAATGTTAAAAAAAGGAAAATATTTTTCACAGATTTGATTATTTTTAAAGAGAACGACAAAAGTTCATTGAGACATAAGAAGAATTATTTTATGTATCGTTCCTCTTCACTAAACTAGATTTGTTCCAATTGATGTAGAAAAATTAGTGACAGGAATTTATTTTGCCCGCTACCTCAAAGGACATAAACCGATCCTGCTGATTTTCAACAGCAAAATTTTCGAGACGATGTCTGGTCGTGTGGCGAACTTAACTTTTTCTCTAGTTTATATAGTGCCTTGGCAAAGTTGATTATCATCTGTAGTGAAGAGTATAAAAAAACTAAAAGTGCTGTATGAAGTTCATTATCGTGGTTAATAATATTGTGTTTCTCAGATTCTTTTCTTTTAATTTGCTTGCTTCAATATACGATTATTATTATTTTATAGAAAAATTTCACAATATATATATTTTTTAAGTTTCGATTAAAATTGCAGACATGCTTTTTGCAAATTGTTAGTAATTTTTTTTATCAACTGTGTTTTTTTTTTGACAAATTGAAAATTTTCATGAAAACTTTTTAAGTTTTGCGGCTTTAAATATGTAGTGCAGTTGTAACTGTTAAGGGAAAACATAATTTATAAATAATTTAAAATTGTTTATGGTTTTTCGAAAAATAAATAAGGGCTACAAAAGGCAAGGCAAAAAATAAAAGAAATTATCTTGCATGAAGTTGTTGTAACTAATTTTAAGTTAAAAATATAAAACACACTTTAAGCCCATGGGTCAGAAAGTTAAAGTTAATTAATGAAAAAAATTATAAATTTATCAACTTTGAGTCCATTGGAATTAATGATAAATATACTTTCAATAAGATTTTAGCTTTTTAGCTTTTTTCATTTATAATTCTTTATTCTTCTACACGACCAAACGAACAAAACCGAAAAATTTAATAGAATTCGGGTTGACCGTTCGTGAGTTATAAAATCACAACACATTTTCAACAATTTTATGGGTGCTTTTTTAAGCCCGATAAAACTTTAAATAATAAAAAATAACACCAAAAATTAAATTTTGTTGAAAAATTTTTTCTTTCTATTTTCATTTAGCTTTGGAAAATCTTTATGAATACACTCACGCTTGAACAACGCTATAAAATAAACCAAGTTTACTTTGAAAATCAGTCATCAATTCGAGCACCTTATAGACGACTATTTTATCGCCAAATTGTGTTCAGAGATGAGGCTCATTTTTGGCTTAACAGGTCTGTTAATAAGCATAATTACTGCATATAAGTGAGACCAATCCACAACCTACCCTACGGATTCAATTGCATTTAGAAAAATGCGCCGTTGGTGTGGTTTACACGCTGTTCGCATTATCGGACCTTATTTTTTCTAAAATGAGGCCGAATTTCACGTTGCGGTCAATGGAGATCGTTACCGCACCATAATTAATGATTTTTTGTGTAAAAATATGGATGACATTGATCCGTATGAAATGTGGTTTCAACAAGAGGGCGCTAAGTGTCATGCGGCGATCGCAACCAGCGAGTTATTAAAATCAAAATTTAGCGATAAGTTGATTTCGAGCAATGGACCTGTCAATTGGCCTCCAAGGCCGTGCGAATTTACACCTTTCGATTATTTCCTGTGGGGTCACGTGAAGACACTGTTTTATGTTGGAGGCCAACATTGTTCGTGTTATTCGTGACAGTACTTGAAAAAGTGACTCAAAATTGGACGTCTAAAACGGATTACGTTATAAGCAGCCGCCCGAAATCATTTTTAAATATTTCAATTTAAATTTAAAGTAAAAGAAGATGAATTTTAAAACCTAAATAAAAAGTTATTTCATTATCAAGGTAAAACAATAAAATTTTATAGAATAATAAATAATTAAATAAAATTACCAAAATCACCTGTACTCGTATGTAAGTAATAAGTTTAATTATTTTTGTGTAAATTCTTGTTATTTTTAACACCTTTGTGCTTTCATTATTAAAATTATTACACACCAGTTTGTTGCTCATATTTTATTCAATATGTTAATTTTAGAAAAACATATTTATTCTGTTAAACATTCTCTCAAATATAATTTGATTTATGATGCAAAATAATTGCTGGTTATAATACACTAGAATGTATGACAATTAAATATGATTAGCTCGAACTTAAAGTGCTTAAAGTAAGTAATACGAATTGTAAAAATTATAAATAAATTAAAAAAAAAATTTCCATTTATAACTATTTGTGACAAACAAAAACTCAGTGGAAATAGCTTTTGGAAAATGGGAAATATCAGTCTACAGTTCCAATGACATTTCTAAGCAGTCGCAGGTAAGTTAGAAAATTTTGGCGGCGGCTTAAAGTTGTGTCAACTTAGAAAAGATTAAGGAAATCGTAAAAAATTGCCCAAAACAAAAAATATAAAACTAAAACAATTAAGAGTGTCATCTATGTAAATCTATTTAAGTGAAGTAACTCCAATCAAAAAAGCAAATATTGCGGTGACAGATATTTAAAAAATAAAAAAAATTTTGGTATTCATTTTACGTAAAAATGACAACGGCTCTTAATGGGTTAATCATTTTTAGAAAGTTTTAGAATTTTCTTAAAGATCTATTCAAAAGCTTTAAAACGATACCCATATTGATATTTTAAAAAGTTTAGAAGTTTCAGAACCTCGAAACTCGGAAAATATGGGTGAGCGCCAATCTTTTCACTTGATGTTCTTTTTCTTATTTTTTAATTCTCTATTTCCCCCTATATTTTTTTTTTTGATTGGAGATACTTTATTGTTCCAAATGACATGAAAAAAGTAGAAGTAGGCGTGGTGTTTTGCCTGCTGCCTCGAAGGACATGGATTGATCATGCTGATTTCCAATAGCACCTCTTTCGACACTATGTCTGATCGATTGAGGAATTTGCATTTTTTTCTAGTTAATCTAGTGCCTTGGCTTACTTGATTTTAACAATAATACGGACGAACAGACGGGGATCGCTCAATTGACTTCGATATGCATCAGAAGTCAGAATATATATACTTTATAGGGTCGGAAATGGATATTATAGAAATTACGCACGGAGTTATAATCTTATTATATCATTTTTCCAAATTTTGTGGTGAAGGGTAAAAAAAAACAGCGAAAAAAAATTTACAGATTTTTTGTAACAAATTATTATTATTTTTTTTTTTTTTTGAAACCGTAGGTGGCTTGATTACGCCGGTTGTCAGCTAAAGCTTAGCCCGGAACAGGTTTTAGACTTTAGTTAAAAAAATTGATATTGCAACAAAGACTCTACTTATCTGAAATAATAAGAAAGGAGACAATTGCAGATATCGGGGTCATGAATAATCTGTGATCTAGATGACGTTACGACAGTTACGGTTCTGCATTGCCATAGTGGAGCCGGTCGACAAAAAAAAGTGATAAATAGATCCTCTAAAAAATTTAATCAGAACGCCCTTTTTGCCTGCACAAAGCTTTTTGGAGCTCTTAACTTCGACAAATATAGACCGATTTTAATGTCATCAATTTAGGCATTTTTTAATTGCCTCTTCTTTTTAACTTTTCTTGAATTATAGTTGGTGCTAAATAGCGAATCGAACAATTGTGAATAGTTATTAGGGTGCATATATTTTTTGAAATTTTAACAGTCCTTAGGTCAAGCCAAACAGAGATATATGTTACAAAAAAAAGAACTATTTTAAACTTATTTTGCATTTTTCTTGAATTGCTCTCATGCGAACATTTTTTTTGTGTCGCCAAATCAATAAAAAGTAACGAGCAAATTTTATTAAAATGATCATCATAAAATCAAAACTTTTTAAAATATTTTTATTTATGTAGTACGAGTACAAAATTTCGTTATAGCCTGTGATTATTTTAATGACAGCATATAACACATTTATGTATATGTAGTATTTTTATTCCTTTTGTTTAATTCGAAGGCATTGCAGTTTTGCCAGTCAAGTGTCAAAATTTATGTGTGCTAAATTGCTTAAATATTTCAACAACAACAACAACAACAAACTTTTTCAATATATAAATAACATTCGAACCAACAACAATAATTTTAAATATACATACATGTGTATGTATGTGTGTGAGTATAAGAATAAAAAATCAAATAACTTATTCCCTACAGAAGTAAAAATTTTCATTTATATGATGTTGCAGTTTTTATACTCGTTTCACTACGTTTTTTTTTGCTGTTGCAATAATAGCTTGGAAAAAATGGGAAAAACTTTTATAAATAATAGTGCATAAAAATGTTTTTTTTTTGTTTTTTATTAGAGTCTATGTTTGTATTTGCGTGTTGTTAAATGAGTGTTGTGTGTATGAAAGCTGAAGGATTGTTGTGCAGCATCATGTTTTTACTCGGGTTTTCCTGCATACACTTGCATATTTTTTAATGTTTGTAATTTACATTGCTGTGTGCCATATGTCAGAAATTTTATTCTTTAAAAAGCTTAAAGAATGGCAAGATTTATAACTTTTTAACTTAAATGTAGTAGTAAAATTTATTGTAGGGATAATTAAAGGGAAATGTGATTTATAAAAACCCCATTCAAAAAATTAGTTTCAAAAAAATAATAAGAAATAAAATTGTAAGTCATATTTATTACAAGTGTGGCCTAGATTAACGATATTAAATTTAATCGGGCATTTTCTGTAGCATTAAAAAATTTCTAAAATATAAGTTAATTAACAACTTTTAGTCTGGCTTAATTTTAAGTAATTTAATATATAAAAAAACACTACTTTAAAACACAAAAGTTCAGGTACTACCAACAAATCGGTCAGTTAATTAGAACAACACGTATTGTGGTATTTTTAATTAAATCTGTATTTAAACTTTTCTGGTTTTTTAAACACATCAATTAAAAAAAATATACATTTATAGACATTAAGAGAAAATATTGGGGAACTTTTTTGTAGCTCTTTAAAAAAAATTTCAGAACCTTGTTTTTGACGGAACGGCTTAGGGTGTTCTTTATACATATATACATAACTTAAAAGTCCATTAAAAAAAAATTAATCAGTTTAGTAGGTGGAACTCTGCAGCCTATCGGTTTCGGTTTCCAGCATAGACAGAATTAAAATTTCTAAATTAAAATGAATATGCAAAAATCTCTTCCACAATTAATAAAAAAAAATTATTAACTAAAATTTTCTTTTGAAGATAGTACATTTTTGCTCCTATGTTACATTTTTTTAGTTTCCCTAAAATTTCCCTCTTGGGAATTTCTGTAAAATCACTTAAAATGATAAATCAAGCAAAACAACCAAGAAATATATTCATATTTTCAAGAAAATAAAAATTTACCTAAATTTCCCTCTTGGGAATTTTTTTGAAAATTACATTAAATGATAAATCAAGCACAACAACCATGAAATAAATTCATACTTTTAAGAAATAAAAAATTTCCCTGAAATTTCCCTTTAGGGAAATTTTTTAAAAACTGTATTAAATGATAGTTTAAGCATAAAAATCCTTAGATAAATCAATATGTTAAAAAATATAAAGAAATACAAATTTCCTAAAATGACAACAATGTTCTCATTTTATTTTATAGATACAGTGGAGGCTCGAAAAAGTTAAGTCACAGAAAAGTTAAGTATATGGAAAAGTTAAGCAGCTTTTATTGACCACGCGTGACTCTGAAAAGTTAAGTGATTCTTAACTTTTTTGAGACAATTGTTTTTAATATTTATTAATTATTTTAAATTGACCTTTTTGGTTTACTTTATTTTGGGTTATATAGTTTTATCTATATTGGGCTTTTAAGGTCTTTGCTTATTATAAATGTAAATCAAAACTATAATTCCATTTTTTTATCCAACGTTTCGCTGGTATTTCCAGCTTTTTAATATTGTTTTCTGTTTCCAAGATCATTTTAACTTCTCACATTTCAATCAACAATACGTACATATGTATGCATGCGTAGCAAAAAACTGCATATAGTTACCGTTATAATTTTTGAAAATACTACTTTGTTCTTTTGCTCTTATTAGTTAAAGAAAAATAGTCTTGGAATTAGCATTGTTTTGATCGCAAAAATGTTAACAGTAAAGAAACAAAAAAGGTTGTCAGTCGCCGAAAAATGCATGATTTTAAAAAAATTAAATGAAGGTGTTCTGGCTAATCGATTGGCCAAGGATTTCCAGATTTCTGAAGCAGCAATTTCGAAAATTAAAAAAAATAAAGCAAACATTTATGCAGCAGTGTCAAATACGTGGAATGCCGATAATCTTGACGATAATGAATCGGACACAGGCACGGATCAAGAGGATGACAATGTGGCCGAAGCTTCAGAGTTCGTGCCATATCATGATGCAATATGCGCAGTTAATACCTTGATCAGATGGAATGAGTACAATGCGAAATTCTCCGACAAACGTATTTCACAGCTCTTCCAGCTACGATCCGATATCGTAAAATGGCATTCAGATAAAAAGCTCCATCAAAATAAAGTTACTGATTATTTTGCCGCAACAAATACCAACTAATCGTAGTGTTAAAAAGTATGTACATAATATATAATAAGTACATAATATATAATAAGTACATATATATACTTATGTATAATTCCAGTTTGAAACTAAATAAACAATGAAAAAATATATTTGTTTTACATATAACCATATGCAGTTTTCATACTACGGAAAAGTTAAGATTTCGGAAAAGTTAATCACCCCGAAAACAAACTACTTAACTTTTTCGAGCCTCCACTGTACTACATGTTCAAAAACTAAAATTTAAAGAGTTTTTTTTTAGGAAAAACTAATGAAGAATTTTTTTTTTGTGGCGAATTAATACAAATACAAAATATAGATTTCTGCTGGGCTACGTCAGTTTTCACTTCAAATTGATTTGTTTTAATCATTTACCTAATGATTTAAGCAGAAAGCAGAAAGAGTTATTAAAAATAAAAACATTTATTTGTGTTCTAAAGTTTCTTTTAATGAATGTTGCGTTTAATAAAACAAAAAAAAAAAAAAAGAAAAACTCCTTATACCCTATTAAATTTTGATATGAACAAATTTATATAAGAAGTCAATCCCAAAACAAACTTTATATTGAGGCATAATTACCAATAAAACTTCAAGTTTTTTTCTCATACATGTTGTTAAATCTTTCAGTTAAATCCCTAAATTTCGATAATATTATGTGCGAACTCAAACATTTTTAGGTTTAAGCTAAACTGGTTTAGATTTGAGCCTAAATATATGCTATGAAATAAATTAAATTGCAATCCTTAAAGTATGTATAGAATTTAATACTCAAGAAAATAATAGTTTTATAAACAGGTGGAATGACAAAGGTGTCCCAAAACTTACTCTAGATTTTAATTAAAGATAAAGCAATTTTTTTAAAGATTTATTTTCTTTATGTTGATCATAAATTATGGTCAAGTATGAAATAGGTTACCTAAAGCTGAATTTCGCTGGTCTCATGCAGAAAGAATTTATTTCGAATTTTTATGACATTGAGTTTTTCGTGATTCTAAATTGTATTTTTTATACTGGTTTATGATAAATACAGTTTCTACTATGTTTTTGCCTTCTCGTGTAAAGTTACAAATATACGACTTAGGGCCTTTCTATAGGAGACCTCTGCCTGTGCGGTTGAGAGCTTATTATTTCAGATAACACCATAAAACATTGCACAGTGGAGAGTTAATTAGAAAAAATGGAATGGATGTGGATCTAACTTGCCACACCTATTTTTTAAAAACTTGACACAGCTATATTCAACGTATGTGTAGTTTAGCAGAAATTTTATAGTGCTCATATCAATAAATTATTTTTTTATTTGACAATAACTCTTCTAGTATTGAGGAAAGAATTTTTAAAAATAAGACCATCTATTTTTTATTTGTTTTGTTTTGTTTGTTTATGACCAATTTTTTATTTGTTTATCGGGCCATATGGCGTACGATATGGTCCGACTTAAATCATATGATATGCAAATCATTATCGTTTAATTAAGGAATAGGGAACTGTGTTGTTGTAAATCTATATAGAACATCGGTTATAGACTACTTGTCTGAAAAGTTCTCGTCACACTTTACCTATTTTGTTGCGCAATTCTTGAGTTTGTTGTTGAGAAAGGAATGACAAGTAAAAACAGTTACACTATTTCACGTCTATTTCACGAAATGAAGATCGAGATTGCAGAAACAAATTTAAATTGTATGGACACGAATGCAGTTTTAGAAGAGAATTTAAAAATATTGCAGAAACGACAATTGCATGTGTGGACGTGGACTTAGCGACACTTTGTGTACACGTATCGCGTTGTGTAGACCTATAATGTGTTATAGTGATGACTAAAAAACCCTGATTAAAAAAATTATTATTAGTCATACGTGCAATGTTCCATTTTAAGTTTAAATGTAAACTTTCAGCTTTTATTTTTAAATCCCTGTTATTTCTAATCTTTCATTTAATTTGAGAAACTGTTTAAATATATTTAAGGTTAAAATTAATTAATTAAATTTTATTAAAACAAAAACTACATTGCACTAGAGTCGGTGAAACTTTTGATTGTTGATATTTTATGTGTCATTTGATTTGCAAAATGATTTAGAAATTTACAACATTTTTTTATTGCATTAAAAACCCCTCAACTAAAAGCAGACTATTATTTTTTTTTTACTTTTTCAATTTAACAATCAATCAACGCCTGTTTTGTCACTTACATTGATAATCATTCATATCTGTGTATGTTGTGGTAGATTTTTATTATCGTATATATTTTTTCTTGCAATCATAGACAAAGTTAGAAAATGCCGTAAATGTCATCGTTATAATAAATTGTGGATAAAATTATACCACACATGTAATATAAGAGGTGGTGAAGGGGGAGGAGTCTATATAGAATATTTATATTACTCTAAAGATGCGCAACCTAGAAAAGAATAAAAGTGAAATTGAATGATGGATTAACATTTTGTCAAGTATATACGAACGAATAACGTATTAAACAGATGCTGTTATTTTCTCTTTTTCACTGAGTACTCCATCAAATAGATTTTTTGTTCGCTGCCTAAAAGTATGCCTTAGAAAAATATATTCTCAGGCATCAACTAAATATGACAGCTTAGCACATCTCCTTTAGCAATCATAATTTTCAATTAAAGGGAAATCAATAAAATAATGTTTTTTAAAAATAAAAATACTAAAAAGTGATGGGTTTTAAAAAAATCCCTTCAATTTTAATTGATTTCAATTACTACACACATTCACTCATGCAAATGTTGGACTCAATATTTCACTTTTAAATTTTATTTTAACACATTAATATGTTTGAATCTGTATTCCTCTTTTTTTGTGTGACTTGTTTAATCATTTTAAACTTCTTGTATTTTTTCAAATTAAATTAAATTAAATTAAATTTTTGTGTGTGTTTTTATGGTAAAACTCAATTACACATTGTGGTCGTTTTACGTTATACATTTTAATGTTATTTTAATGTAATTTTATTACAGGCATCTTTATATTTTTTCTCTTTTTTTTTAGCAATTTTCGGTTGAAAATATTTTAACTTTTATAATTAAATTTTTTAAATTAATTTTAGTGCAAAGGATGTATGTATTTATGTATGTATGTATTTATGTATGTTTGTGTACAAGCTGTTTCCTGGCACATTTAACTACAGTGGGGTGAATAAAAGTTTAAATAAATTATTTCAATAAAAGATGAGAAAAAAAGAGTTAATTTAGCAATTATTTGAAATACTTAAAAGCTTTCTTTAATAGTTTTATGGAGTTATTTTGAAGGGCTGTATTAACAAAAACTAAAATGAATATCTTAATATAAACCTGCAATGTGGGTAGAGATTAGTAAGAGCCAACTTATACCATAAAATGGTTTATGGCATTTTTGTTTGTAGCGAGAGGTATAGTGAAGCAAGAGGAGTAAGCAAAATGCTATTGCTTGAATTTTAAAGGGAAGTTTTCACTTCACTTCGTGTGTTATTTGAAATAACACAAACAAATTATTTTACCAGATGAAAGAAGAGGCTTTCTAAACCTTGTATTTAAACTTTTAAACTCCTTTAAAATATTTTTACAATATTGGATTAAATGCCTTAAAATATTAAAAATTATTTCCTCAATTCAACTTAAGGAAATATTTATTAACGAGGTCGGGGTATTTAGAAACACCATTGTTTGCAGATAAAAAGCACTCTTTTTTTATAAAAGCAAAGAAGAACTTCTGGCAATAATTCCTATTTAGTAATTTTTTTTAACCATGCTACATTCTTTAGGAAAGGGATACATGAGAGATAAGACAAATGGTGAAAGGAGAAAGATATAGCAATTTTATTAGTTATTTTACTTCGCCAGCAAATATGCTATAAAGAAGTAACGACAAAGAAGGCTGCATGTTTAATGTAAATTCTGAATGTGTGTTTACACCATTAAACAGAAAAACATTTTTTTTTTATTGACGCAGGGGTTGAACTCTGACCAACTAGATCTGTAGTCAATATTCCTACCACTTTGACAACAGCAGCCTCGCAGTCTCACAGAGAATTCAAACTTTATTTTTAACCAAAAATATGTAAATATTTGTCATTTTAATAAATTTCAAATTAAAAAATTTTTAAAAAACTGACAGGAAAAATGAGGAATATTTCGAATATTAGTATGTAGAGTTATATCCCCTATAACGCTAAGCATTAAAACTTCAGTTGGACACAGGATGCCTTATAGAATATGTGACTTTTGACTTTAAAAGAATATTTTCTTTAACTACAAACCTATGCAATGTACGCAGAGTGTGTGCTCGGAATAATTGCAAACATAAAAATTTTAAAGATTTCCGATAAGAAACCAAAAATTTACGTATACGTTATATTAAAGTGTTATAGACAGACACTTTAAATTTTCTGCAATAAATAATAACAATATTGAAAGTCAAGGATGGGCTCCCTATAATAAGAAACGTTTTGTTCATAAGACCAACTTGCACTCATCTTATACAGGGTCTGTCATATAACGTTTTTCTTTTTCAACTATTGCTTATTTGGTGAATGGTAAAACTTAGCCCATGTCTGCTTTGACAGATAATTAGTTTTATCCTTCCGCTGAACGCTTGAACAACGCTGGGAAATATTGCGACATTACTTTGAAAATTATGGTTATGTTGCAGAATGTGTGAGGAAATTGCGTACGGATTTTGGAAGAAGAGAAGCACCGTCAGCTCCGTATGTTCGTTATCTTGTGAAAAAAGTGAAAGATATTGGCATCCTCATCGATAAAACAAAGCGTGAAAAGCCAAAAACAGTACATACACTTGTGAATGATGTTGCTGTGGCAGAAAATGTGCGTGAAGCGCCATCAACATCAATTCACCGTCGTTTTTAACAATTGAACATTTCGGAGCGAATTTTGCATTAAGACCTTGATATGACGCCATACAAAGTCCAATTTTTTCAGGAGTTGAAGCCAACTGACCATCCAATGCGTTTTCTTGTACCATTGTCAACAATAAAAAGTTATTTGGCGGACTCTTTATATTGTTTTATTTTAATACGGGCTATCCTTTACAAAAAAGTCCTAGGTTTAGTGCTGCCTTAGTTTTTTTTCTGATGTAACTTTGCTTTTTGAGAAATTTCCTTAAAGTTTCACTCTCAATAATTAAGATCGGTGTTTCAATAGTTTAATCGGGATAAAAAGCACAATATTTTAAAGAAATCATAGCAATTTAATTTTATTAAAAAATAGGTTTTTTAGTGCCATCAAAACTGAAATAGATTGTATTTCCGTGAAGATTCCTAAATGTTTTTATTTTTTAAAAGTCAATAATAAAAAAATAATCGCCTTTATAAAGCCTAGTACTCTCTTCAGTTTTTCATGCAGAATGCTTACAAACTACAAACATAAAAAATGAAGAAATATTGCAGAAGTAGTACTCTGCTTTTAATGTATAAAAACATGTGAAATGTTTCTAGCAACATTTTTTGTATTCTGAACTTTTTAAACAACAGCTAGAAACAACAACATTTCTAAATTATACTTAAACGCATTAACGTTAAATTATTTCAAGTGGCGAGATTGATACCACATTTTAAATGTAAAATTTTCCCCATGAAATAATCAATGTTGCTCTACAGTTTTATAAACAAATTCAAACAGAGTATTTCACCTAAAATTCTAACAACTATTGGTCCAAAACACCACGATGAAAGAAAATATCCGCTTTTTTTCCATGCAACATTGCACGTAATATAAATTCATAACCAGAAAAAAATTTTGCCAGAAACAGTTTGGTGTTGCTAAACATGAAGCCATAAACATTTTATGATTTTTTACAGAGTACAATATCAGCAGCACTCTTTTTTATTTATCTGGCAATAATTTTTTTTTATTTTATATTAATATAGTTTTTTATTTGACCTTTTTAATTATTTATTTTTTAATATATTATCCAAGCACAAGGATGATTCTACACAAGGGAGTAGCGAAATATTGAGAAAATAAAAAATAAAAACTAAAAGACCTTGTGCTTGGATAATAAATTAAAAAAAAAATTTTATATTACTATTTTTTTTTTAGCTGAACAGAGTGCCATGCTAAAGACGAAAAAAAGTTACTTAAAAAACAAAGAATCTGCTAAATTTTGAATTAGCAGCAAAATATGAAATGTTTTTAAGAACCAGTTCAAAATCAAAATTTCGTACATCTTACATCCTAAATGGTTTAAGAACAATACAATATTTAACAAGAGTTTTATTTTTAACGTTCAATTGCTTATCAAGCTGTAGTTTTATAATTTTTGACAAATTGTTGTTGTAAAGATGTATAATATTTGCACTCTTTTGCCCTTAAGTATAGTTTTTGTTTTGGCTTCCGTACTCTGCATTTGCATGTTTCGTTAGTTGGCTATTGTAAACGGAAACGGAAGGAAATAGTTAAATTAAGCTTGAATTCTGTTATTTTCTTTACTGATTTTCAGTTGAACAGTGTGAAGTTGAATGTATATCTCTATACAAGTATTTGAGTAAATTTGAATAGCTTTAAATTGATGGTCAGATTTCGTTGATGTTTTGAGTGCGTGATTATTGTTGAAAAGTAATAGTTTTTATAAATTTATAATTTTTTTGGTTTTAAACAAAAAATTTCCTTGGAAACATTTTTGAAATTTAATTTATATGATTTGTGTTTAATTTCTTTAAAATAAGATTTTATAATAATGATTAGAATTGGATTCAAAAGAGTATTTGGGACTATTTTAGTGAATTGAAAACTCTAAATGACACAACAAAACGAAATAGATCATGAAGTGTGTAGAAATCATTTGGTTTAAAATAATAAGCAAAGCACTCTTAGCTGGCTATCGTATGAGTTCTTGGCCGATTAAAAAGAAATGGTGGGGGTTATTTTTCCTACCGAAAATCTTGATTACAACGTGACGATGTTATATGATCGATTGAGTAAACTGCCTATTTTTAGTACAAAATCAAATTTGAGGGTAATCAAAATTTACAGAAATAAATTTTCAATAATTAAGGGAGTTGCCACGCCCTTTATTAGAATTTTTTTTATTCTTGCCAAATGTTGTACAATTTCGAATTAGTCGCACGCTAATGTAAAGTTTTTATTCCCTTAATTTCTTACGATACACTGCAAAAAAATATATTCTGTTCAAAAGTAACCACGCCTACTATAAATATCTCTTATATTTTTGTTAAACTATGTTTATTAATGACCAAGGGTCTGACTATTGCTATTATATTTTAGCAAATATTTTATCCGTGGTGTTGATAGTGTCACGTCCTTTACTTCAATGATGTGTCTTAATATACGCCTGTGGATCAAAATCTACTTTCTATGTGAAGAGCCATGGCAGTGCCCACCTTCTTAATTTAACCGATTTTTGGTTCATTGACAAAGGAATATTTGTGTAAAAAAAATTTAAGCCTCTGCCAGTTATTAATTTTGTAGCTACGAGATGGTTAACATTTTGCTATGCCCCATCAAAATGTGATCCTTTTTTTTAGGATTTTATTTATTTAATTTTTAATTAATTTATTTTTTTTTAGTTTTATATTACTTTTTTATTTACTTTTCCATTTTTAGTTTACTTTAATTTTCCCGATTAACTTTTACGATAACAATGTTCAATAATACGAAAATGAAAATTTATATGAATAATATTTGAAAGACAAAAAAAAAATATTAAAATTCATAATAAAAAATAATAAAAGCTTTGATCGGTCAACGGTTACAAAGAAACCTCATAAAAACCAAATACATATATTATTTAAAATTTACCCCTTTTTGCCACAAAGCCATCATATTTTTTTATTTTTATGATAATTTATAAAATACACATGAGAAATAATGGCAATAAATAATTTAAAAACAACAGTTTTTTATTAAAAGGTTTTCAATCACATATTTATTTATTCGACCGCAAAAATGTCACAGTAAATTTTCTTTGCAATAAATAAATAAACACAGCAAAAAAGTAACAAAAAATTATAAATAAAAAACAAAGCCATAAAACCCTATCGATGACTTATAACAAATATTTTTTATAAAATAAAAACAAAATATGAAAGCCAAAGTATAAATAAATAAGTAAAAATAAAAATTAAACTCTTGCTGGAAAATTGTATATTTAAATAAACAAATAAAAATCTGGAGCATACTTTAAGGCTAAGAGCCTAGTATACACTCTAAATAAACACAAGTGCATACAGTGAATTTTATATTTATTTATTTATTTTCCATAGAAAACAGAATAAATGAACAACAAATAGCAGCAGTTAAAAATATATAAATAAAAATAGAAAATTTCAAGAACACTTGACTATAAATACCAACACTTAAAATACTTTTCGCGTGTTGGCAAAAAATAAAGAAATGGAAAAGAAAACTTTAGCCTGATAACAGTTGTGGCATAAAAGAACCATTTAGCTTCTGTGCTTTTTTATTTTATTTTTTTTTTTTATTTAACATTTTGTTTACATTTATAGAAAGTGTCAAACCCAAAATCACGCACACAAGCAAACAAAAGTTATTCTTAAAGTAAAGAAAGCTGATGGTGAAAAAATGTAAAATTAATGCATATTTTATTGCCAAAATGGCTTTTATGTTGTTTTTTATAATAAAAAAAAGTAGTATACAGCATATATGTGGGCGCTTAGCACAATGAAAAATAAACAACCATTCTAAGCACTTGATAAAACAACTTAAAATATCCTTAAGTTAAAATAGACACACATACACAATAAAAAGTAAGACGTTACAAAATAAAACAAACAGTAAAAAGTACAACTAAACAGAACGAAACAAAACCTAAACAGCAAAAGTTTTACAACAAGTTACACACATGAGCACATTTTCAATAACAAGTTATTTTAATTTAACAACTTTTTTTGCAGACATTATAAAAGAAATTTCAAACTTTTTATTTAAAACAA
The DNA here is from genome assembly GCA_916610165.2 of Gymnosoma rotundatum. NCBI lineage: Eukaryota > Metazoa > Arthropoda > Insecta > Diptera > Tachinidae > Gymnosoma > Gymnosoma rotundatum. Next base: position 170,914,464 of record OU744336.1, on the reverse strand, counting down.
GAAAAAAAAATTTAAAAATATTTCGACATGACATTTAAAATTACAAAAATTCCTTAACAAAATTGGTAAAAAAAATAAGGAACTAATAAAAAAGATTTGATAATAATTATTTTGGGATTGTGGCAATATTTTTGAATTAATTAATTTTTTTTCTTCTAACTACGGCCTTAAAGTATGCACAAAACTATGCGCCTAATGGTAGGCTACAGTAACCACTTAATTTTGGATTTTAAATATAAAGCATAAAGGTTTTATGATTAAATAACATGGAAGTATCAAAATTAAGTTAAAAGTGTTTCTTTAGAAATAGTAAAATAAAATACGTTTTGAAGATAGTTTCTAAGAATAATTATGATTTTTTGAAGCATCCCTGCAATTGTTTCCTTAAATGTGATGTCCGTTAGTTACAATAGAACATACAATTTTTATACGCACCCCTTAGTTTGCAAACAAAAAGAAAGATTTTTGGAAAAATTATTAAGTTACGAAAGCAACTTCTTATTAATAAAGATATTAAAAACAAGGTGTAAAACGATGGTTTTTTTCGGTTACAGATTTTTATATCAGATGCAGAAATTAAAATAAAATATTACAAATTATTTGCTTAATTAAACTTTAGGAAATTATTACAGCCTTAGAGTGTGCTACACTATTAAAGATTTGTGTACTTAATAATCAAACGGCTTTGTCTCGACGTCGGCGTATTTAGAAGCCATACTAACGAACTTTAAATTTAAAATCGAATATTTTCTAATCTTGTAAAAATATTAGCTCTAGTATTTGTTTCACAATTTTACTAGAAAACTAAGTTAAATCTTAAAAATATAAAATAAAAAATAGTTTTCGATTTTTTGGAAAAATAAAACTAAGGTCCTTAACTTAAATAAGAGAACAGAGGGCAAATTACGGCATTTGATATCGATCGAAATTTCTATAGCATTTAAATGTAAATTTCAATCAATGTCGAATGCCGTTATTTGCCTTAATTTATTTGTTTTCAACGCATTTCGATCAAGGCGAAACCATTACCAGGTGGAAGCGATGGCAAATTCATTGGTTTTCGCCGCTAGCCTAACTGTCTAACTCCATACTTAAAAAGCTGTATAACAGTTTATTTTATGGAGTTTGACAGTTAGACTACCGGCGAAACTAAATAAATTTGCGATAGCTACCCCTTTATATAAGATTCCACCTGATTTCCATTTTGCCATACTGTGATAAATTATTACCTCCTCAAAGTATGCTACACAGTCAAAGTACTTACTGTTAGAATATTCAAATTAATGGCTGAGTGTCAGGGTGAGGATTTTTAAGAAAACCATCATGTCTAGGGCCTTTAGAAAGTTTCGTCAAAAATCTGTTAACGTTAACAATAACGATAAAGTGTGCAGTTGCAGGGTTGTAAAAAATTAAACTTTTTTATCCCATTTTAAATCTAGTCTATACGTTTTTAAAAAAGCTTACAAGTTTTTAACTTAAAACAGCTGATTAGTGTACCTAAATGCTTGAGTGCTATTTCTTCTAAGAAAAAAGTGAAAACAAAAGAAATTACATTTCACCTGACAGATTTTTTAAATAATAATCTTTTTAAATAAAAATAGTGATTCTTTTTGAAGTGTCTCACTCAAAAAATTAAACTGTTATGTTATTAATATCTCTATAATGTCTGTGCGGCTATCCGTCTGCCAAAGCCCACAATTAAGGATTCTTATTTCAGATTTTTGCACAGGGTGCCCCCCATGCCAACAAATGACATGATTATAAGTTCCCGTAGTTCCAACAGGGAGCTTAGGGCCATAAATAACAAATAATAAATGAAGTAAAAAATAAAGGGTGCCCCAGAGCGACTCGATTATCATGTTAATTTTTTACAACTAGTAAGAAGAGATGTGAAATTTACAAAAGGTATGTGGCATTAAGTCGGCCATAACACTTATTATAAAAACTGTAATTAATTACAGGGTGACCCATACCAGATTTGACTTTTTACTATACGAGTACAGGCTTATTTTTCAACTGCAGTAGACCTACTGCAGACCTATGCAATTTATATAGAACGCTTGCCCAGTATTATTACAAGCAAAACAAATTTAAAGGGTGACCCATCAAGACCTAAAAATTACGTATACCTTATTTCAAACTGTAATAGACAGACACAGTAAATAATAAAAGCATTAAAAACTTAAAGTGTGGCCTACATATTAGACGGTATCCATTGCTTGTGAGTCTAACTCGCACTTCATTTTAATACGGAATTACTTTTTTAAAAATTTTTAATTTTAATGTTCTCAAGGGCTTTTTTTTAAGCTCTTGGTTCGCTTTTATAGAAAATTGTTTAAGTTTATTAAACAAAATAATTTAAATAAGTTGGCCCATATTCATAGTTATAATAAAGTACACTTTAAGGGAACTAAAGTCGGTTTTACTCTAGAGACCAACTCCAACTCATTGATAGACAATTTAAAATATCTCTACTCTTGGCGTTAAATTCACTTCTAAATTTAAAACTAGCTAAAGCTGTTTTTAACTCATTTTTTTATTTTCTGGACCGCTACATCCTACATCTTTGCACCTATCTAATTTAGGTTGTGTAGACTGTAAACATCATCTATTTAACCAACTAATTTTGTAAAAAACAATACGAGAAGTATTCATGTTATTGAACGAAGGCCAAACACAAACCAAAGTATTTCTTTACTAGTCTCTCTATAACTCCTTTTTTACATTTTTGTTTGTTTTGTACCAATCTTCTGTGTTGATCACGAATGCAATTTTTATTTGTCATTCTTAGTTGTTTCCTCACATCATTGTAGATAATATTTCAGTATCATATTGATTGTTATGAATCAAGCTATAATGTACATGCGCTGTGCCTTACGTTTTTTAATGAAATTTATTTTATTAAATTATGAGTTAAACTGTGGATATTATAAATGAATTGAAATTGATTTTGGCTGAAGTTAATTTTATTAATTCTAAAAAGGTTTGTTTATTTTAAGAAAGAAAACTAAGTTTACAACTGTGTGTGGACATTTTCCAAAGAAAACTAAATAAACTTAAGCCAAAATAAATTTCATTTCATTTAAAATATCCACAGTGCAACTCATAGTTTCATAAAAAATTTGAATAAAATAATTTAATTTTATTTACTTTCCAACCGAGTTTTGTTGCTGCCATTTTATATTTTAAACTATCAGGACATGAACACAACTACAACAGGTTAACAACAACTTATTTTTTTTTAAGACAACTAAACAATATTTCAGACATATGTACAAAAACAAACAAAATCTATTGAAGTGAACAAATCAAGATTAAAAAAGTTCTCACATGTAAAGTGTATACACTTGATTCAACTTTGTTAATACCTGCGTTTGTGTTAAAAACAGTTTCTTTGAAAATATTCTTAATGTTATCGGATCTATTTTGTTTGACAGCATTTGTTCTGATGGCTAAACGTTTGCACAACCAACGCAAATAACCTACAGGAACATCATAATTAGTATAGAATTCATGATGATGTACGACTGATGAACCAGATGATAATGATGTTTGTAATGTTAACGTGGAATTAGGTATTTTTGAAGATTTAATTTCCTCTTTCAAAAATGATGAAAGATTATTTATGCTGAAGTTGTTATCTGAGCTGTTAAGTGTGGTAGTTTCCGGCAGCAGACTTTTATTTGTTGTAGTTGTGCCAGCTTTTGTATGATGATTTGTAGTGTAATTAAGTAATTGAATTTTTATCTCCATATTTTCTGCAGACTGTTGTCTTCCTACAGCCCCTCCTTCAACATAATAATCACTGTCGTAAAATGTTTCATCATAATAGGTTTTTATATCGTCAATAAAATCAATTACATCATCATCAACATTTTCATCATCATCATTATCATCATCATCATTATTGCTTTCATACTCTTGTTGTGTGGCTGTTACTTCCTTTAGAGTTTCATTATAATCCAACACGACTGAAATATTACTCCCAATTTCCTTACCAACATTCTGTAAAGTGTTGATTCTTTCCCTTTTTGTTGTAGAGGTAATTAAAGGCAATGATGTTGTTGTTGTTGTTGATGTTTTATCAGTTTCAGTTTCATTAAAATTTATAGATGATTCCATTAATGACGATAATTTATTTTCAGTTGTAATTGTAGCATCATTCACTAAAGTACTATTTCTATTGCTGCTGCTGTTATTAATCAGCATCAATTTATTATGAATTTCAATATTTATTCCATCAGCTTTGTTGTCACTATCGTTGTCATCATCATTTAATTTAACCACAATGGCCTGCATTTGCGTTTGTTTTTTTGTTTTGTTGTTTTTGCGATTGTATTGTTTATCTTTGTCATCATTTGGAAAAATATTACGTTTTATTCTTGGCTCCATTTTATTGTAATTATCTTCTTCACTAGGAGCTTTATGATGATCCTGCAGTGTAAAGTCCTGGTCATCGTATTGTTGTAATTCTAGACACACTGCATACAGATATTTTGCACTATAAGTATCATAAATTGATTGCTCCTCTTGTTGCTGCTGCTGTTCATCATCATCATCATCAGTATTATCGTTTATTAATGCCACTCTGTTAGATTGCATTTCAAGTGATTCATAGCCAACATTAAGTTTAAAAGGTGATGAATTGTTCATAACATCCTTTTTATCTTCTGAATGAATTTTAAATATATTTTGTTTTTGTGCAACGTTTTTTTTTTATTTTGAAATGCAATTGTATTTGTGCACACGGATGATTTATTATGAAAGCGAAGAAAAAACAAATTGTTTAGAGGAGAATGAAAAAATGTTGAAATAGAGATTAAAAATTGTTGGACAAATACAAAGCGATTTACGAGTAGACTAACGTAGATAATTTTTTCTTTACACTTTAGCAGACACTAATTTGAAATTGGTTTGGTTTTTTTCTTTGTTTAAATTACTTTAATGATTTATTGTAATAATTTTGTAAACTGCATCTATGGCTTAAAAAATGCCAACTAATGTTTGTAACACTAAAAGACAATAGACATTAAAATATATATATAATGACCATATTTAAGGCACTAAAGTACTAAATTGTTTGAGAATTTAATTACGAAAGCACAGTTTTTTTTTTGGAAATGTTTAAAAATTTATAAAGTTACACATACTTTTCTTTTCTACAATGAATTACAATAAAGTTCAAATGTGGTATTTAAATATTAATGTAAATATTGAAAAAAAAAAATTACCAGCTCAGCGCGCTATAATAATCCCGTCATTATATTTTTATATATATATATTTTTTAATAATTTGTTAGATATTTCTATGTGGAAAAAATTTTTGTATTGATTAAAGTTTACTCTCGCTGTAAAAAAAATACAAAAACTAATTTAATAAAGGAACGAAAAAAAAACATTGTAAAGAATCAGCACGGATTAAAGGAAATAAATACCAGTCACTAAACATTAGCTAGTACCTCAAATTAATAAATGAATAAAATTTCACCTTAAAATCACGTAATAACGTTAACACTTAAACGAAATAATTAAAAATCAGAAAGAATAAAAAAAATAAAAAAATTTAAAATTTTTAATTTTTTTATCTTTCAAAAAAAAAAAAAAAAAAGACTCTAGCTGATTTTTAATACAAAAGTAACGTGATACATTTTTTTTAGAAAAAAATTTAAATATTTTGTAAAAAACAGATAGTATTTTTGTTTCACAAATCCCCTAAAAAATCGATTTTTTTTAAGAATAAATGACGGGAATATTAAATTATCTTTAAAATTATTATAATAATTATCCCAGACAAATTATTAATATCACCGATATTGATTATTGAGTGTTAAAGCACGTCTCGATAGCCATTTCGCAACCGCTCACTTAGCTCTTCAGGAAACTTCTTACAAACGTTTTAAATAAATGATCATCAAGACATGCCCTTAAAAAATCAGTACTAGTGATTTAAATAATTTATTCGGGAAAATCATCCCTATAATTTTAAAAATAAATTAATCGATTTGTTGTTTTAAAGAGAATTAGTACTTTAGGCAAAATACATATTGAGTTATTTTTTGTAACTGTAACATTCTTTAGGAAAGGAATTGATGAGAGTAAAGGCAGGTGGTGAAAGTAAAAAATGTAGCTATTTTATTACTTATTTTACTTCGCCGAAGGATATTCTATGAAGAAGTACCGACGAAGGAGGGAGGCTGCATGTTGCAGTGATATTTCTGAACATGTATTTATGCCATGAAACAGAAAAACCATTTTTAGTTTTTGCTTGCTGCAGGTGTCGAACTCTTGCCAACCAGATTTGCAGTCAACGTGTTTACCACCATGACTATAGCAGCCTCAACTTAACTATTTAACGTGAAAAAAATTTTAATAAAGAACAAGAAATCTATCTATCTACAAATTTTCTCTCTAAAATAAAATCAAATATAAGGCGAATGTATTCCAGGTGTTAGTAAAAGCGAATCAAGGCGAATTAATTATAAGGTGATAGCGATGATGAATTCATTAATTTCGCCGTAAACACTAAATGTCAAACTCCATACATAAAAAATATGTATAACAGTTTCTTATTATGTGAAGTTTGACAGTTAGCGTTTAAGTCGAAAATAATGATAATAAATCTGTTAAACTATTATACAGATTTTTTATATATGGAGTTTGATAGTTAGACTACCGGTGAAAATTAATGAATTCGCCATCGCTATCACCTTCTAATTATATTCATTGACTTTTAAACACCAAACATAAAAAATCTGTATAACAGTTTATTATATGAATTCGCCATCGCTTCCACATGGTAATTTATTTTCCTTGTAAAAGCGGTTCCCATGGCAAAATAATACAGGTGGTCTCGATATGTATAACTGTTATACACATTTTTTATATATGGAGTTTGACATTTAGAGTTTACAGCGAAATTAATGAATTCGCTATCGAGATCACCTGTGTTATTTCGCCATGGAGGTTCCCTATTCTGCTTATAAAAAATCTTTCAAAGCGACGGCGATAATTAATGTATTTGCCATGCTATCCCCAGTACCAGTCTAAAACTGTAGTGAGAAATGTCTCACATAAAAATTATACAAGGTGAGCTAGAGTAATTAATCTTCTTTATAATATAAAATAGAAAATAAAAATTAAACGATTAGAAATTACTCTAGATAATTCTGTGTAAAAAAAGAGATTTATTTTATTTTCATGGGAGAAATTTCTCACGTATCTTACAGAAACGAGAAACAGATTTTTAGAAAATCTATACAAGCTTCGAAAAAATAACTAACAGCTTCATCAAACTTCATTTCTTACAGTTTGTTTTCCAAAGGAAAAGTGTTAGCAAAAATATATTTAAGGCATTTCCTTTATCTTTTCCATATTGATTAAATAAAAACAAGTGAGAAACAAGCGAAAAATTGAGATTTTCCATGTTTGAAAATTTTGCACTCTTTGTGCGTATTTCGTAGACTCATCTCCATCCATTTTTATTTGCTATTTTTCTAAATGACTGTTTGGTATTCTTCACATTATTTTTTTCTTTCTCAGAGTTCGTTAATGTTCTTTTTTTAACGTTTTCTTAATTATTTGATTACTTTAAAATCCAGGTCAGAAGGTATTTCTTCTTCATTTTCAGTTTTTAGTTTTTATTAATAATAAATTAATCATAGAAGTCAGTTATTGCTGTCATAAAGTTGCTTATGGTTGATATCATGTAGAATAACTCGAACTGGCTTTTTTTTTTTTGAGAAATTATTTTTTTAGTGATTCCAATACGTGTTACACAACACACCTCGTTGAAATCATAACCATCGAACAAAAAGAGAGTCGACTTTAATGGTCTTAAGACCAAATGCTTCATGCTTCCGCATAGACGTTCGACCAATAATTTTGCTTCATCTGTGAGTATGGGTGGTATAAGTATTAAGAAATGAGAAGCTCTTAATGTTCTTGGCATAAAAATTTAGTGTTATGTTTAATAGGCTAAACACAACTTTCAAGTCTCAAAAGAAGCCTTCAAGTGCCTGCGGTTTTTTAAACGGTGTAAAAGATATTTCACAACACCTTCATTCGGCCAAAAACAGATTACAATTCTCATGTATGGGCTGATGTTTTAAAACCTGTTTTGGAGTTACTCGACCGCGTGCATTAAACTCTATTGACTCTCTTGAACACACGACGCAATGTCGATTGTGTTTCGCTGTTTTGTCGATACTACAATAGAATGTACTCTAAAAAGATTAGAGAACTCGTTCGCAATATCTACTTGTTTTTGCGTAAAACACTATTTTCATTAAGAGCTCATCCATTTGTAGTCGATTAGCTAGTGAATCGCACTATGCATTACAAAAGGAATTTGTTTTTTAGCTAAACAGTTCACATGTGGTATCCTCTTCTTGCAGATATTCTGCATATCTTCGAAATGCTCCTTAATACTCTAAGGACTGTAAAGTTTAAATCCAAAACTAAAGCTCGACTTTAGTTTTCTTCAAGACAGGTAAAATTCTGATAAAATTAGATTCGCTTAGATTTATTTCGATTCCATTTTTTTTTTCAAATTTGCCACTCTTCTCTGTTTGGAAATAAGAAGTTATAAATGGATCCCATAACCATGTTATTTAAGGCCAGGATTCACTATGATACTCAGTCGTACAATCTGTCAAAATTGCATATGTGCTCGAAGAGTATGATAGTGTGAATTGAAAGTTTATGTGTGTGACAGACTTTTTGACAGATCCGTACGACTTAATATTCTTTTGAAATAATTCAGAGTTGATTTTTTAAGGTGAGAAGAATAAAAGAGAAAAATATTATAAACGTATATTTTTGCATATTTTTTGTATAATAGTGTGGCAACTATGAAGCCATTTTAAAATGAGGTTTAAAGTAGAATAGAATAGTTTTTGTGTGATGAAAACGTATGATTGTGTATGATAGTGAATCCTGGCCTTTAGTAATGAAAGTTCTTTGCGATTGGAAGTTGATTGTTGTTGGTCTAAAATTTAATAAAACAAAAGTAGTACCATGAACTTCATCTAGAATTTATTAGATTTATGAGTTTCGATATTTAATGGTTTGCTAACAGCTTACAACGTTTTATCTAATGAAATGTATCATCATATCAATGGAAGAATATTCAGACAGTGATTTGTTTTTTTTTTGTTTGATGTGTTAATTGGAAAATGTTTAGAGAATTCTTTAGATGTACAGATGGTCACCAAAGAGACAAATGAAAATACTGCCATTAAATTTATTTTATTTAAAAAAAAAAAAAAAACAAACAAAAAAATTAATTATGATTCAATAATGTGATAAATTAGGTTGATGTTAAATAAAAAGCTTCTAAAATCTATAGCATTAAAAAAATAAAAAAACCAGGATGAGGATAAAAAACTATTCAATTAATTTGCGGGGATAAGAACAAAGCTATTAATGGTAACAGCCTCATGTAGTTAAAAAGTAAAAAAAAACCTAAAATAAAAAAATTAAAAAAAAAAAAAATATCAAATCATACCCGCACTTTGATACTCTTGAGCTATTTGCTCTGCAAAAGTACCGTTGAGGTCAGCATTTAAATTTTGTTGTTGTTGAGGTAGATTGTTAAGAGAAAACGACGATGTTGTGTCTGACTTAAATGTTCTGTTAGACAACCGTGAAGAAGCGTAAGAAGATGATGATGTAGACGTCGAGGGTTTTAAGAACTTCTTTGGTTTTTTATTGTCTTGCGAAATTCCAGTCGAAAGATGTTTTTGTAATGCTGTGTGTTACCATAAGAACAACAACAATTTCAAATATCACAGCATAATTTCATTAAGTCAAACAAAACAAAATGAAAAGTTATTAAAAAAGTGAATTAAAAAAAAAAATTAATAATCAATTAAATAATAATGGTGGCTTGTTTCATCCCTTTATTAATGTTAAAGTTTAAAGAAAATTATACTTACGATCTTCAACACACATTAGTCTGTCGTTCATGAGTTTGAGACCGGTGGGACAGGCACATGATATACGAGGACTATTTTCATTAATGCGCGGCGCTGGCAAACATAAATGTGAACAATGTCCATTAACAGCTTGACAATGATTGATGCCATCTGGTTGACGATATGGATGATAGACATGTATGACCATGGGATGCTGCAGCTGTAAGTTGCAGGAATATTTAATAAGTATTTGAAAGCACAAAATACAATAATTTCTAAATAAAAAGTTTATTAAATATTAAAATCATTAGGAAAATAAACCTAAATATTATTTCTGCCCAATTTCTTTTAAATAAAAAAAAAAATTAAGGAAAAACTTAAGTGAAAAAAGCTTAAAAAGCTTCTATTTATAATAAAGCTTAAAGCTCTCTGGTGAAAGTTATTTTCTCTAATGAATTTTTTTCTATTTTAAAGCTAGAATTTAAAAATTTTCTTTTGCTTTTTTAAAAAGCTTTAAGCTTCACCTCAATCTGTGAACTAAATATTGTCATTTAAAAGAATTTAAATTTTTTTTTAGTTTTTTAAACGAGTCTTAAAGTTTTACAGAAAGCTTAGGCTTACTTGAACACCTAGTGATAATAAAAGCTCTTATATCCCAAAAAGCTTTAAGTTATATAGAAATAAAAATTTTAAAACTTTTTTACGAGTATCGGGAATATGCTTACAAGATAAGGCCCATACAGAAAGCTTTTGAAGCTGTAAGCTTATTTTAGTGCCTTCAGATTTAAAGCCTTAGGCTAAAAATAATAGATTTAAAATTTTATTATAATATTAAATAATTTTTTTAACTTCATATAGAACTTAAAGCTTTCCTGTTTGCTATTAATAAGATCTTTTACTTGAAAAAGCTTTTTGATTTAAAAAATTTTTTTTTTTCAACAAAATTTAAATTTAAGCAACCTACTTTTCAAACCTCGGTAAAATCTTGACATCACTCTTTACTTAAGTTTTCAAGAAGAATAATGCAAAAAGCATAAACGCACTTAACCGCTCAGCTGACAAATTTATTGTTGCACTTCCTATGAAAACGCATCCATTTTCTGTTTCAATATGCTGCCAAGAAAGTGAATAATTATGTTCGTGTGTTTACATTTCAGTGTGGCAAACACCAAAAAGCATCATCACCAGCCGGTTTGTTTCTTTAAACAGATGCGGTCAAAATATTCCACTTTCATACAACACAAGAGAAATTATTTTTGTACTTATTACATAATTTATGTATTTAAATATATGTGTGTGTGTGTATTAGTAAGTAAATCTTTGTTCTGTTTTGACTTGTACTCTTTTGCATGCAAGATATTTGAACATGTGTTTGTGTAGTAAAACTTTTAGCACACAAACACGCCAATGTGTACAAATATCATAATGACAGAACATCTTTCATAATTTATAAGATACAGATGTTTGTATGTGTGTGTGTGTGTGTGTGTGTTCCATAGAACGTGCACTCTTGCTTAAAAGGAATTTTCGCACATACAAAAAAACTTTTATATATAATTTATCATGGGACCATAAGGAATAAAACATTGTATGAAAAATACATGAAAGAAGAAAAAAGTATAACCAACAATAAAACATCAAGAAAGGCCACAATGTTTCTACTTATGAGCTCTGTGGAGGCAAAAGGATTATTTATGTAATACTAAGATTTTTGCCATAATAATGGACGTTCGTTTTTTTATTCTTTTGTACGAAATTGAAAAGGTATTTCAGATGAGAGTTCTTGTAGGTTTTAAAAGCTGAGTGCTTTTTTTTATTAACAAAAAAATATTTTCAATGCAAGTAAACTATAGAAAAGATTTTCGGAAATAAATTGAGGACTTTTCAAAGAAAATATACATTTAAGAGTAATAAAAACTACAAAAAGGTGAGAATTTTTATTTTTCAAAAAACTAAAAAAACTGTGGTTTTAAAATAAAATTCTTTTGTATAAAATAATCTTAAAAAATACATTTTTTCAGGAGTAGTGTTCACAAAATTATATTTTTAACATAAGTACAATTTTAAAAAAGAATTTAAATAAATCCACCGACTGGGATTCGAACTCAGACATGAAGCTTTCTTTAACCTTTAAGTTATTTTTTTGTCATTATTATTGGATAAAAAATTTCAAAAGTACTTTTAATCCTTAACTTCATTTATCGGTTGTAGCGACCGCAATAACACAACTTTTTTGAAAATATCTACTGTATAGCTATAACCGCCTTAGAGATAGAGGCCTGTGGCAGACGGACATATAACAGACAGACATTTTAACAATAATAATAGGCTCTTCGGTTTACCCTTGGGGTATGGACACCTAAAATGTTTTTTCTTTCTGGAGTTCTTTTTTTTAAAAACCACTTTCTAGCCGATTCAAATTTTGAATAAAAATTTCTCTAGAAGTAAATTTATGACAGTAGTACCTTTTAAAATAAGTACCTAATGCTTGAAAATATCTTCAAAATAAAATTATTAAAGTCTTTTTCTAAAAGAAGTACTTTTGTCATTAAAACACGTTTTTTTATTTGTATACTTTTTACATTAGTACTTTTTTTTTATAAAAGTACCATGTGAAAAATGAGAAAATAATTAGAAAATTTAACTTTTGGCTTAAACTGCTAAGGTTTGTAACAAAAGCATCTTTTTACAAAATTGGTACCTTTCGTGAAAAGTACTATTTATAAAAAAGTGTTTCATACTTTTGTGCAAAGTCGTTTTTCTTAAAGTAACATGTAAGAAATTCGAAAACAATTAGAAAATTTAACTTTTGACTTAAACTGCTGAAGTCTGTAACAAAAGCATCTTTTTACAAAATTGGTACGTTTCGTCAAAAGTTTCATACTCTCTTGCAGTAATTTTTTAATATCTTTTTAAAACGAGTTCCTTGTGTAAAAAAATAAATTTTTGCAAGGACATTCTTACAGTAAAAAAAAGTAGTTTTTCACTAAAAGAACTTTTTCGTTACAAGTACTTTTTTATTAAAAGTACTTTTTTTTTATTTAAGGTACTTTTTCCAAAAAAATTAAGTGCAGTAGCAATTAATTTATTCAAAACATATGTTTTCACTAGAAGTACCTATTTTTTAAAAATGTCTCAATTAGAAATGGTAAAATAAAATTACTAAGTACTTTCGTGAAAAGTGGTACCTTATACAAAAGCGTATGTACCTTTTACGGAAAGAGCCAATTTTTGAAAGTACCTTTTTTGAAAAGCTCTTAGAAAACTACAATTTTAATAAAATAATTCCACACAAAAGAACCATTTTTCAAAATAATTTTTTCTCAAAGGTTTTAAAATAAAAAAAAGTACTATTGTGCAAAACGAATATTTTTTGCACAAACTTAAATGAAATTGTTAGCTAAAGTACTGAAAGACCCACCATATGCACAGCTGTTATGGGTTCGACATCTTGTCCATTAAACTTGTTTGCTTTGAAGACGGTCTGTTTATCCCAATCTGTCCAGTAAATATGATCTTCAAATGTTGTAATAGAGAAAGGATGACGCAAGTATTCCGTTGAATATAAAATCTGACGTCGCTGTGAACCATCATAATTTGCCGACGAAATGATGTTCAATTTACCATCAACCCAATAGATTCGCTTGCGTACTAAATCCAATGTTATGCCATTTGGCCACTTGACGTCATAGTTAATGATGGTGGTGCGATGTGTGCCATCCATACCAGCACGTTCGATACGTGGCGAGGCTCCCCAATCGGACCAATACATCCAACTGAAAATACATAAATAAATATTTAAGGAAAATCAAAAATATTTTGAAACGAATGTGATATCATGTCATGTGTGTTGTATTCTGCTTGTAATCATTTTTGCAATGCTTAAAGTGTTTATTTATATTGGCACTTTACGTAATAGTTCTGAGAGCTACCATGACATGGTTTAAATAAGCACATGTATGTATGTATGTATGTATAGGGTGTGATAAAAGTTAAAGATAATTTTTATTTTTGTAGTTCGAGTTTCACCATTGTTTTCTGGTGGCTATGCATAAACACAAATGTCCGTCTCCATGTTAAAAAAAAAAAAAACAAAAACTGTCGTTTACTTTTGTTTTTTCCAGTGTTTAGTCATTTAAGTTTGTACTACAATGGCTTGTTTTGCTGTTGGTAGTGTTTTCATTTTTTTTTCAGCTTGAGTCTAAAGGAAATCATGTCATACACTTTATTTTTTTTAGCCTCAGTAGCAACATGTCAAGTGTCAATCAAGAGACTTTTTTTTTTTGTTGTTTTATTCTGTTGTTATTTTGTTTTGTTACCACATTTTGTAAAACAATATTAAGTGTTTGTTTGTCTGTCATGTGGTAGCTATCATTTGTTTTTTTTGTTGTGTTTGTTGGACTTTATTCATGTTTACTTACCCTTCAATAGGATCCAGTGCTATTGAACGTGGAATATCCAATTCATCTTCTATGAGCACTTTACCCATATTTCCTTCAAAGTTTGTCAATTCAATGGTACATCTGTGGGTATCGGTAAAATAGATGTGATTGTATATCCAATCGACAGCCAAACCATCTGACGTTACTGTATGCTCTTTTAGTACAATTGTTTTATCGTTACCCTCGTCAATGGGTGCTCTATGAAAAAAAGCAAACGAATAAAAACAACAACAATGAATACCAAAGTTTTTTGGGTAACTTTTTTTATCTTAAATTAATTTAAAGATTCTTATGTGTGAAAAAAATATTCAGGTTTTAAATTATAACTTTTTTTGGAAATAGATTTTACAATTTTACTAACAAATTTCTATATTGATGAAAAAGTGCTCTTCCTGTAAGTTGGCTCAACAAATTCCTAAAAAATAACAAATTTATTAATAATATAAGGGAGCTAAAAATACTATTTGTTATTAAAATATAAATAAAATTGTTTGATTTTTCCCTAAACGGCTGCATTTTTACAAACAAGATTTAAAAAAATTAAAAATTTTCAAAGGTACAATTTGCATGTGTAATATATTTTCATGGTCTTATTCTTAAAATATTCTTTAAGGTGTAATTTAATATAGTATTTTAGAAATATTTGAATGTACTTTCTTTTTAGTACTTTTTTTAAAGTACTTTTTGAAGGTACTTTTTAAAATGTACTCTGAATAAAAATATCTAAAAGATGCTATTTAAGGATTCGTTTTGAATGGGTATTTAAAAGTGCAGTACTTTTTTAAATGTAGTTTTTTTAATGTACTTTTTTTTAAATGTACTTCTTTAAAGTACCTTTTCAATTGTACTTTTTTCAGGTACTTTTTAAAAAGCATTTTAAAAAAATTTATCTTTTAAGGATTGATTTTAAAAAAGAGTTTTAAATTGTACTTTTTAAATATACTTTTCTAAAGGTACTTTTTTAATAAAATATTAAAAACTCAAAAAAATTAATAAAAACTATTATTTATTATTTAAACTCTATAAGTAATCAAATTTATTTCTTGTAAAAAACATTTCTTATAAATAGGAAAAACTTTTAATTAATACACTGCAGCTAATGGCTTCAGTTGCCTTCACATGACTCACAATAGGAGGCCTAAAATTCGGCTTAATATAAAAGTCCATATGTTGATGTATAAGAGAAATTAAGCAATAAAACAATGACCAGAATCAATTTGTTCCATAACCACATTGACATGGCTGTCATAGAAATGAATATCAAACACATTAGAAACAAGTGCCATTAAAATTTTTACCACCAGTCAATTCTATTCTTTTCTTCTTAAAAAAAAACTCGTTTAAGTATTCATTGATTTTTCTGTCAAGCAAACACCTTTTGTCCACTCGCCCTCTTGTGTCAAATTCGAATCAACATTCCTTACAAAGCACGTGGCTGTGTGGTAAAAAAAAAAGCCTGAAGATTATTCACAAATTTCTCTACTCACTTGTAAATGCTTTGTGTGGTCACATCACTCCAAAATATCATACCGGTACGAAATACAAAATCTAAGGCTGTCGCTGATTTTGTATTGTTCACAATTGAAGTCATTTCCATATGATCCAAAGCAATTTTGCGTATGTCATGACGACGCGCCAACAAAAGTGATGCATGTCCTTCTGTTGCCTTACAGCGTGTATGATTTCGTGGATCACGCATATAGCCATCGATGCATTCACACTTATAGCCACCAATTTCATTAATACAGATTTGTGAACATGCTCCTGGATAATCGTTGCACTCATCAATATCAATACAGGATTTATTATTAATTAATTTGTATCTGCGCATGAGAAAATATGGAAAAGAAATTTATTTTAATATTTAGATTAAAAGTTTACTACAGGGATTAAAAAGGAAAACATTAAATGAAGTGATTTAGAGGCAAGAGTTTTAATGTGTAAAAAAAATCTGCTGCTGAAAAATATCGCATGTATTGAAAAACATGAACAAAATTCAGATAAGTCAAATAATTTATGAAATAACTTTTAATCGTTATAAAGAGTTTCTAAAAATATTAAGAAGTTTTTCTTATTGGTATTTATTATTTTAAAAGGCTCTTTTTTATTATTTCGTGACTTTGCCCCCAATACGTCAGGCTTAAATTTTAAGACACCACTGCATAGATTTCATTGAATTTTACAAATAGCCAAGGTTACATTTTCTTTTAGGATAAAAACTTCTAAAACTGCTAAAACTTAAAAAAAAGTCCAGTAAGTTTTAATTGCATGGTTTTTTTTAGCGAAGGCACATCACCTTTGCGGCAGGTACCTGTATGCTTCCATCACTAAAAAATGCCATCAATAAATACATACATCATCCATGTCGATGCCGAAAATCGATTGGCTTCTTTATGAACAAATAAATTTTATAAAACAGGTTCTATGACTGGCGAAAAGTTGCCCGGAATTTGCTTTCAAAAATTTACGAATGGCAAAGTCATTATTTCCAAGGTCTGCCATCTACACAAGTGTTTGTTCGTTATAACTTAAAACAAGGCTTAGGGTATTTCTAAAGGCCAGGTTATAGCATTCAATAGGTTTGTTAAAAGTGCCGGTGGTTGCATTGGAACTTGTAAAATACCAACCTGTGGTTTCGGCTCGCAAAACCATTGTTGGTCCTTCGTACCACTTATATATGTTTCTTACCTCCAAAACTCTACTTATCCCCTTGTTTAAATCGAATATAAGGCTACTGAAGCGATAATGGACAAAAAGAGCTGAAGATGATCACGTAATTTTCAAAGGCAAGAATAATTGAAACGTTAAAATAAAAGTATAAAATATAGAGCAAGAAAAAATGTTTGCCAAGAAGTGTTGAGATACCTTAATTTTGTTGCAATCAGTTACTTGAGACAAGCAGTGAAATGTTTTAAACCATCCCAGTGCCAGCGAGTATATACCACAAGGTTTAAAAAAAGGCAAATGGCAAAAATCAGAAGGATAATCAGGGAGACTATCCCCAAGCGGTACGTTTATGAATTCGTTTTTGTATTGTGCAGTATAAGAAATTAAGATCGATAAAGTCAAAAGTTAAAAATAATTTGTATGGGAAGAGTATTAAAGAAATTAAACGCAGAGGACAACGAGAGGTATGTTGCAAATTAGCAAAATAAATACATGAGAGTTTTGAAGCTTTTTGTAAATAAGAGTGATGTACTCGTACATTTTAGTTAAAATAAATTATTTAAACAAAATAAATTGGATGCTTAATAAAGTAGATTTTTTTCGAACTTACCCCGTTTCACATTCACATTTAAAGCCAATCGGTTGATCGATACATTTGTGCATACAGCCGCCATTATTTATTGAACATTCATTTATGTCACATTTATTCGCCGGTTCATCTTCACCATCCGGACAATCTTTAAATTTGTCACATACTTTGGTCAAAGGAATACACTGACCACCGCCGCAATCAAATTGTGTTGAAGCATTACACTCTGTTTGCTTGTGAATGCCTGGTAAAAATTAAAAAAATAAAAAATTGAAAATAACTTGTTTTTACAAAATTCTATTGCAATTAAAATTTACCAGAAAAAGCAAAAATCTTTCTAAAACTCACCACAATTAAGTTCATCACTTTCATCGGAACAATCGTATTGGCCATTGCAAATAAGATGACCAGCAATACATGAGTGATCGTTGCATTGAAACTGATCGGGACGACAGGTGTTGTTTTTACAATTTTGATCGATTTCATCATCGCAGCCAGGGCAATCACATTCGGCGTCACACAACCAGCTGGGATGTAAACAAGTTATGCGATCCTTACACTGGTATTCGTGAGCCAAACAAGGTGTGTGTGTGTCGGTAACATTGCGACAAGACTGTAAAAAATTAGGATTTTTAAAATTCAAAAATAGACAAAAATTATCATTAATTTGGTTTTTGTTTCTTAATTTCGTTTTAAATTTTAATATTATTCCTAGGAACTTTCTCCCTGTTTTTTTAAATTTTAGGACAAAAAATCAAAAATGCATTTAAAATTCCATAAACTCAATGAGAGTTTTTATACATTTAAAATTTTACAAACTGAATAAGAATTTTTAGCATAATAAAGAAAACACAAATTTTTTGTTGATTCCAATTTTAAATTTAATCCCAGTATAATTTTATTCCAGCCGTAAAAACCGGTAGAAGTATAAATTACGACTTTTATATTTTGTGTCTCCGAGAGATTCGAAAAATGGCGATTGCTGCCGATGGATTTAATTTCAGTAACACCTTTATGTTTATTTTATTAAAACCTAATATCATTTTTATTTCCATTTATATACCGGGTGCTTTTTTAAGGCCGATAAAATTTTAAATTAATAAAATAACACTAAATAAAAAATTTTGATGAAAAAGTTTTTCTTATTATTTTTCGTAAACTCTGGCAAATCATTATGGATAGACTCGCGCTATCAAATCATACAAGTTTGCTTTGAAAATCAGTCATCAATTCGAGCAACATATAAATGACTTCGTGATTTTTATGGTACTCATAATTGTCCGTCTGAACCGTCCGTCTGGGTTTGTTAACAAACAAAATTGCCGCATATAGAGTGAGACTAAACCACAACATACCCTACAGACTCTATTGAACCCAGAAAAATGCACCGTTTGGTGTGGTTTAAACAATGGTGGCATCGTCAAACCTTATTTCTTAAAAAAATGAGGCCGCATCTCTCGTAACGGTCAATAGAGATCGTTACCGCACTTTCATTAATTATTTTTTGTTTGAAATAAGAATGACATTAATCCGGACGAAATGTGGTTATAACAAGATGGCGCTACGTGCCATACGGCGACAGCAACCATCGAGTTATTGAATTAAAAACTTGGCGATAAGTTGATTTCGAGAAATGGACCTATCAGTTGGCCTCCAAGATCGTGTGTTTTGATACCTCTCGATTTGTTTCTGTGGGGCTATGTAAAGTCACTGGTTTATGCTGCTAAACCAGCAACAATTGCCGCTTTGGAGGCCAAAATTATTCATGTTATTCGTGACATACCGACAGCAATACTTGAAAGAGTGACACAAAATTGGACGTCCAGAATGCGCTTCATCATGAGCCATATGCCTGCAATCATTTTTAAATATTAATGCCATGTTTTTATTTAATTTAATATGCTTTCTCTCGTTGGATTTCTGTACATATTAGGATGTGTAAGGTCAAGTTGCAGTAAATACATACGCAAGGAAAGTGTGTTGTTGGAGATAGCATGCAACTGTATTGAAAGTACTCTTGCCCTTAAAAAAGAACGCTATATTACTTCTGATGTATATCAGAGAACTGAATGACATGAACATGTCAAATGGTATGAGCTTTTCTATTATCGAATACTCAAGAAGGCCTTAAAGGATGAAAGCTTCTTTACGGCAGCTCAGCTCTATTGAAATGCAGGTAAAGATGTCTGTAGAAGAGTCTCTCTCAGAAAAAGCATCCATAAATATTTTGTTAAAATTTTTAAGTAGTTCTAAGCAATAAATGAAATAGTTATTGATCATACGGGCATCGCAACGGGCCTCGTAGACTCTGATTAATTATATTTATGCTAGAGTTCGTTCTTTCCCCATATATCACAACAATTTGCACAACAATTTGTGCATTTTTAGAAATTTTATTTCTGTAATGTTGAATTTCAATAGAAAATAATTAACAAATTAACAAATTAATTAATTAACAAGGCTTTTAAAAATCCATAAAGGACAAGTGCTTAGTATTTGTAAAAACCATTTGATAAAAATTTAAACTTTTCGTTCACTATCCACTACAGTGATGTTATGACCCAAAAAGTACTGAATAATGCGGACAAAAAAAGTTTTATTAATATTTGCTTAAATTTATTCTGTAATATTTACTTCCGATTAACATTTTCATTGATATTTTCCTTTAAACTTTCCATTACTTATAATTGTGATTTTAAATTATTATTTCAATTGTTATAATGTTTTCATTTTCTCTTGCCGCTTCAATGTATGTTATTTGCTTTTAAAATTCATGCATTAATAATTGGAGTAAATGCATTTTTATAATGCTGGCTTTTATGATAATTAAAAAAAAAATGTATAAAATAAAAATCCTGTGGTAAATTTCCGAAAAAGATTTAAAAAATATAAAATGTAAAGTTAAATGAGACTTTATTTCTTGTATTTGTAATTGTGCAAAAGTGGGGAATAAAGAAGCTCACACAAGCAACGTTCGATGGCAGCAATTTAATCTGACTAACGTTTCACTGTAGGAGGGCCTATGCATTTTTAAGAGCTAGAAAACTAAGGCAATATTAGGTACTACCAAGAGTAGTGAAGATCTGTTGTGAGTCATCGATTGAAAATGTAATTTTTTCTAACCAGGTTGCTGCGCCTCTAGTGACCATTTTATTTTTTAATCCACTTCGACGACAAAAAACTTACGCAGGAGGTTCCTGTAGCTATAACAAATGTATGAAAGAAGCCATAAAACATATGAGAAAACTTATATTGTTAATTGGTTGATAGTTGTTGGGATATGAACCGCAGCAATCAAACTATAAAGTCCAAAAAAGAAATCTGGTTTTATGTCTTAGAATCTTGTTGAAAGTACTACCATTATTATTTCATTTGTTTTCTTAAAGAAATAGTAAATTTTTGTAAATAGATTTATTTCTTTCAACAAATTTTTATTTCCCAATTTTTTAATAAAACTTTATATTTTTACACCCTTCACCACAAAAAGTGGAAAAAGAAGGTTTCCATTTCGTTTGCAATTTTTACAATGTCCATTTCTTATGCATAGCGAAACCGATTGGGCGATGTCGGTCTGTCCGTTCTTGTTAGTGTTGAAATCAAGTTCGTCAAGGCACTAGATCAGCAAGAGAACATTTAAATACGCCAATTGACCAGGTAAAGCCCCTCGGGGGCACCAAGAGTTTGTGCTGACCGGGCGTTAAGCCGACGAGGGTCCTCGGAGGTATAGGGAGAAAAAGTCCCCCGATGCGCTGGCACCAAATCTTGATAGAAAGTTGGATACTGTCGAAGGATGCACCAGTGTCCTGAATAAACTGGCACCCATACAAAGAGCCGTTCATCTCTGTAGCCGGTTATATGTGTGATCCCTTCGGGATGGAGTCTATATCTGCAGGCGGAATAGATGAAACTGTGCTGTTGCACTCCTAACAGATGGGGTTGGATAGTCTCCAAACCTCAAGTAAGTGGAAGTCAATGGTCCTGCAAGCCATGTTCATGAAATTGCAACTCTTTTGGCTGCGTCCGATGGAGGGCGCTTGTCGATGCTTTGTATTTCACTTAGTGGTAAGAGCAGCGTCAGGTTGGGCCATCTGTGACAGGTACTGACATTAATCTTTATCACGTATTGACTAGGCATAGCGTCAAACGAGCTGCTAGACCGGTCCATGGCCTTTAAGGCAGTGGTCAAAACAGCAGGCCTGCCTCTAATTTTTTCATATCATTTGGAGCAATGATGTAACTCTAATAAAAAAAAAAACAAATATATGGGACGATAGAGAATTTAAAAATAAGAAGAAAACATCAAGTGAAAAAATTGGCGCTGGGCCATATTTTCCGAGTTACTGAGCTCTCAAATTTTCATAGAAAAGTACGATATTTTTAAGATATCAATTTGGGTATCATTTAAAAGGTTTTGAAAAGATCGAAAAAACGCTTAACTCAATAAAAGCCGACGACATTTTTTATGCAAAATTAAATAAATATATAGTAATTAATTTTTTTTTTATTTTGTATTCTCAGTCACCCCAACATGTGCGTTTTTGATTGGAGCAAGATTTACATATATAGTGAAGGGTATTTAGGATTCGTCATTGCCGAACATAGCACTCTTACTTGTTTTTTGTTAAAAATATGTGCCTATAAATATGCAACGGCATTCCTTCTTTTGTTTCTGAAGTTGCACACAGTTCTACAAAAAAATTCCCCTACCATCAACCTTCAAATAATAAGAAATTTATGTTTTGTAACATTCCGGAAGGCAAGAGGAACTACTAAAAAATCATTGCATAGCAAAAAGTACAAAAAAATGTTTTAAAAAAAATTTTAAGCATTGCAATTCCTGGCATACTTTCAGGATGAAAACAAAGTAAGTTTCTTGTGTTATGTTGTTATTTTACATTATAACATACACATCTATTTACACCATTGCTGTAAAGTAACAATTTTTGTTTCCAACAAATAAATTTTACAAAATCCAACAAAATGTTATTCCCTCTGATAAACTCAAACATACACTTTATACTCAAACAAACAGAGACATTGGCAGAGCAACAAAAAGAATGTACAACTGTAGTTTTTTACTCTTCTATTTCTATGATTGTTTTATAAACTCTTGCATTTATTGTTTGTGTAAGAGTTGCAGCTTAAAGGAAACAAAGACTGTAGTAAAGTTCAAGCTCAATGCTTGAGGGAATTTGAAATTGTATGTTTTTTTTGTAAGTAAAATTATTAAAATAGAATAGGAAATGCAGCAACACTGACACAACTTTTAGTTGATATAAATATCCTGAATTTTTTTTTTTTTTGTAAAGGATATTTTATATTTAGCTGTAAACAACAAAAACTCAAACGGGAATATAATAAAAATAGAAAGTAGGAACAGGTTATGCATACAGATAACAACAGAGGAGAAATAAAATACCAAAGAAATTATAAAAGATCTTTTTGCTAACAGTCGTTTGTATCATTTAAGATTTGCAAGAAAAATCCTTTTTCACTTGCAACTAATACTGTAAAACAATGCAGCCCATTATTTCAATTACAAATGCACCCTAAAACTTTTCTTTTAATGCATTGACAGTCATAAAACTCCTTAAGTAGTCGAAGCAATCAGCATTTCTATGAACATCTTCCTATAGTTTTTCCCCTAATTCGCTCTAAAACTTGTTGTTGAATAGAATATTTCAATATTTCTAGGCAGTCAACCAGCCAAACTATCGCTTTATATATCGAAACTTTTAAAATTATTTTCTAATAGCTTAAGGGTTTGAATTAATTGCTGCATAGATTAAACAATTTTTTTTCTACTTCTCTGTCACATTCTTCAAAAGCTTAAATCTTTCATATAAATATTACTAATACTTTATTTAAAGTTGTATGGTATGGAATTTTATAATCCTCCTTCTGCTTAAGTTTCTCTGTAGTTTAAATAAAGTTTTTCCTTATTTTCGGTTAAATATTATAATAAAGTTCACTTTTAGTTGTTGCTTAAAAGCATGCAACAAAATATTTAAGAAATTATGTTATAGAAATATGCAATAAAGTTTAAATTAAGTTTTTGTTAAGGATTTTCATGATTTTATTTTAATATTTCAAATTAAGAGTTGAAAGTTTTAAACTAGAACGCAGAACTTTCAAGAAGCTTAAAAAATATAATAAAGCATTTGAAGAACTTATAAAAGGCACTTTTTTAGCTTAAAAACGAGCAAAAATTTATGTTGTTTCTTTTAAAGAGATAAAATTTTAAGTGTATATTTGCTATTTGGTATTTTTGAAAAAAAATATGATAATTTTAAAATGACTATTTTTAAATGAGGTACTTTTTTTATAAAGGCTAAATAAAATTTATTCCTTTTCGAAAAGGATAACTCTTTTTTTAATTTCTATTAATGTTTCTTTCTTTAACAAACAAACTTTTTAAAGTACATAATTTTTACAAAGGTACTTTTTAAAGTACAAGGCATTTTTAAAGAGTAACAATTTAAACAGTGCGTGTTAAAAAAATTAAAAATTAAAAAAAAAAAATACTTTTTAAAATAAACTATTTTTTAAGATAATCTGTTTGAAAATATTTGTTGTTAAGTTATAATATATTTTAAAGATAAAATTTTAACAGTAATTAAAATGGTATTTTTTAAGCACATTTCTAAAGATCTTTCTTAAAAAAATATATAAAAAGATTTGGATAGGACTCTTAATGCCTTTTTGTAAATTACCATTTTATAGTACTTTTTTATGTTTTTTAGTGAAAAAAAGAAAAAAAAATTTAGTACTTTTTTAGTACTTCTTTTTTAAAGGTATTTCTAAAGGTAAGTTTTTTTTTAAATTTATATACATATCAAATACCTTTTAGCTCTTTCAGATACCATATTTGAAAAGACACGTTTTCAAATATTTTTTATAAGGTACTTTTTGAAGAAACATTATTTTTAAGGTTATTCTATAGCTGTCCTTAAAAACATTTCATTCAAAGAACTTTTTTAATCCCTTTTTGTGTAAAAGTTATTTTATTTAGACTACTTCTGCAAATGGTACATTATTAAGAAGTTACATTTTATAATGTACTTTTTATAAAGTGCTTTTATGTAAATCGATGTTTTCAAATGTTCTTTCTAAAAATTACTTAAAAAGTACTTTTTTACTTTTCTAGGAGGGGTTTTAATTGACTATAGGTAAAATTCCCTTTAACAATTTTCAAAAATAATTTTTTGAAAAGCACCTTTTTAGTAGGCATCTTTTAAAAAAATAAACTTGTTTAAAATATTTTATTAAATTCTTTTTGAAAGTTTTAATTATAAGAACTGACTTTTTAAAAATATTCAGTGCTTGTTTAGAGTTTGGTACCCAAAAATACAACCCTATTGTTGACTATTAAAATTTCCACAGTATAAATTTTCACAGTATAATTGTATATTTATAGCCGCTAAAACAACAAATACTAAAGAATGAAGAGTGTTCGGAAAGTGACATATATTATTATTATTATTTTAGACACATGATACGCAGACTTAAAATAGTCCCACTCGCTCCAGATAAATACAACAAAGAACTCGATACAATTTATAATATAGCTAAAAATAACAACCACACAACCATCGACAAACTACTCAGACAATATAAAAACAAAAACAAGAAGAAAGAAGACAAGGAAACAATCGATACAACACGATGATACATCTTTAGTTACACAGGACCAGAAATATATAGATTAACTAACCTTTTCCGGAAAGAAGGTTTACACACAACATTAAAAACGAGCAACACTCTACGTAACAATCTCAAGACATCAATAGAAACAACGGATAAATTTAGCACCAGCGGAGTATACAGACTTACTTGTACTTGCAACCATACATACATCGGACAAACTGGACGAACATTAAAAACAAGGTTTACAGAACACATACGATCATACAAAAGGAAAAGGGAAGACTCCAATTTCGCAATACACCTTAACACACATGGACACAAACCAAGGGAAATAGATGAATGTATAACAGTATTACACCCAAGTAAAAAAGGACAAAGACTAGACATTCTTGAAAACATGGAAATTTACAAAACACGAACGTTTAACAGAGATATTATTTACGAACAGTTAAACACAACCTCTGACAAACGAAAAACACCCACAGACGGTCACACTTACCTATCCATAAATAAAAGACCCAAATATTAAACTATTTACCCCAATAAACAGGACAGATATCAGGGAATCTACCGGCATAATACTGTTTAAACGGACAAAAATTACCTAAACCCACCACCTTTTATTCTTAACAGTATCTATTTTCAACACTATCTCTTCAGTTTTAATAAACACGTGGCTTGAAAATGATGTTATCACATCGAAAGTGCCCGCCAAACGTTCGAAGTACACAGCCAGATACGACGGTTATTACCGAAAATTATAACAACAGTTTAATATATACTGGCGGAATTAATCCAATTAATTTAATTATTTTGTTTTATTTTATTAACCCATGTCAAATTTGCACAGTGTGTGTCTGCTAAAGCAACAACTGCAGACAAAAGTTTAAGTACAGGGGCTAATTTTTTGCCCGCAATAGGCAGACATTTTATTGTTAACGCCGCTAAAATAATGAAAAACAAACGCAAAGGAAATATCTAAAGTGTCATGATCTTTATTTATATTCCTGTATTTAATTAATCATTGTGGGGACCATTTAGAAATTTTGCCTGATTTTTCAACCATTAAAGGCCTGAAATTTGCAGAGTTCATATTGATATGTCTGAGGGTGCCCCGATAGTAATGTGATTATTATGTATGTAACCTTAATAATCTGAAATATAAGTTTGATAGAGTATTAAAATTAATGGGTGTCCAGATGGTTACGTTATTTGCACCAGGCTTTTTAATTTTAAATTTAGTTAAATTATGCTTTAGAATGTCAGGTATATTAAGTTAAAAAAATAAAATTAAAACTTAAAGGGTAACACTCTGCATGTGAAGGTTTAACTTACATATGGCAAATTTATTTTATTATTTGCAAGAGAATTATTAACAATTAGTGTTTAATTTTAGATATTTTATTAGCGTTCAATTTCTTTGAAATTAAAATTTAATTTCGTAAATAAAGGGTTCACTAATCTTTTAGATTTTAAAATATTGTATTTGATTAACTGGATTAATTTCCTAGTGAGTCACTTTAGTTCAAAGCATTAGCGAATTTGCCATATTATATTTTTACCTCACAGTAATTTTCTTTTTTTATTTGACAAAAAAATTGTAACGTAAATTGAAATCAAAACGTACCAAAAAAGTACATAAATTTGTTTCTTGTTTTAAAACTATTTCATTGTTAAACTTAAAGTATTAGAAGATGAAAAAAATGTGTATTTAAAACTTTTTAATTTGAATAATTTGGGAAACCAATTAACTTAAACTGAGTTGTTATACTCGTACTATCGTTTACATAGAACATTTTATAAAAATAATTCCATTTATTCAATAACGAAATACAAAATCTGCCTGCTTTGCTTTTATCTTGTTCTCTCACACAAAGTTCGGTTTTTGCATGAAACATTTGTCTTTTCTTATTCATTTAGTTATTTGTTCCGTTGTGTGTAAGTAATATTTTTTTTAATAGAAATCTAAAACATTTTTAGTTAAAACTCCTTTCATCTGCAGAGCAAAGAGAGAGATAGTTATTTCTACACATTGAATAACTTCAAATCCTCAATAGAATTCAAATATATTTAACAACGTTGATTTTAAGAAAAAGTAAAAACAATTTTTTTATACATAAGCATGTCTGTCTCAGTTCAAGCAGGATGTTGTAGTGTGTTTGTTTCGTCCTGGATAAAATCAATAAAAAGTAATTTTGCTTCTACAATAATGTCTAGTGCTTGTTGAAGGGAGAACTTTATATTTACATTGAAAAGTCTACATATTACAAAATACGGCATTTAAATTTCCATTTGAAAGTAAGAGAAGTGCATTTGTTTTATTTTTAATTAAAGATAAGAGTCTCTTAGAACAAATGCATCGTTTTATTCAATGTTGATATTCATGTGATAATCATTTGATTTGAATAGTCTGAGTTGTATTAAAAGATGTCTGATTTAATGTCTTCAAAGTTAAATACAATATTTGTGCCCAAATTCACAGACAGACGGTACGACTTCTTTCAAACGCTTTATTTGGACGGCTTGTATTTAAATACGTCAACATGAATAAAATAAAAAGGCTGGCAACACCTTGCGTAAATACCAACCCGTTGTATCTACAAAGAGAGAAAGCTCAGAGCAGCATTATTGAACTACGACATAATTAACTTAAGTACCATTAAATAAGTAATATTTTTGCAAAAAAAACGACTTTAAAACTGATTTCATCTGTCGGTTTATAACAGTTCAAGAGTGTGGCCACATACATCAAATTACATTAACTATTGGGGCACCCTTTTATTTCATCTTCAAACTTTAAACTTGTTCAACTGTTTAACAGTTTGGATATATACATGAAATTAGCGCAACTATAGGGCCACCCTTTAATTTCCAAATTCACATTATATATTTGCTGTTGTAGCAGACTTAGGAATACAGGTCCATTGTAAGTTTCAGCAGTCTGTATATAACGGTTCAAAAGTTCAGCAACATACTTCAACTATTGGGACACTCTTTAATTTTTCAAATCCAAAATTTTTATTTATTATTATAGCGTAGTTTTCAGTACAGGTTCAAAAGTTTGGCCACATTTATCAAATTATCAATTAGACACCCTTTAATTTATAATTTTAAATGTTTATACGTGTTATTATAATGTTTAAAGTAATCGATATTATGTCCAATTTTAAATTGTTTCTCTTTAGTGGTTCAAAAAATAGGTCCATATAGGTGAATTTACGTCACATATGGGGAAACCCTTTAATTTTAATATTTAAGCAACTCCATAACGGATTACAAAATTGCTCCAAACCCACTATATAAATAATCTAAGATATTTGTAGCTTATTTTATTTTGCCAGTACTTTTGCCCCACCTTGCAGCATTTAGGCATTACATTTTGTATATGAAAAAAATATTTTTTTTTCAGTGAATGCTTTACACTTATTTTTTTTTTTGAAAGAGAAAACAGTTTTTTTATGTTTTCCTCTTTATTTAAATAAAATATTGTTTCAGAAGCTTGAAATGCAACCAAATTATTTCAAAATGGACTTTTTATGTTCGTTGAGATTTAATTTATTAAATTAGAGAAATTTTAAAAGTTATTTTTAAAATTTATTAGCAGTAGGAAATTTAGTAACGAACTAGTTCTTAAGAAAAAAAGTAAAAAATAATAAACAATAAAATATAATTTGCAAGCTAATGGAAAAGGTCAAAATTGTTGAACAATAATTGACTGCCTTAGTATCATAGTAATAGCCATGAAAAAAAAAATAAAATAAAAAAATAAAATAAATTAACATTTCGACATGAGAAATATTTGAATTTTTTTTTAGTTAAATTTAAGTCTGTTGAATTGTCCGGTAAAATAATTTAATTCATTGATATTGATTAAGGAAACTTCCTACAAATTTATCGATAAACTAAAGATTTTTCTCCAAAAAAAATTGACTTAATAAGAATAAACAACAAGTAAGAGTGCTATATCTGGCTATGCTGAATCTTATATACCCTTCACCATATATATTCATCTAACTTAGTTAAGTAATTCCAATAAAAAAAAAACAAATATTTGATATTTTCAAAAATTTGAAAATTTCAGAGCCCATTAACTCGGAAAATATGGGTGAGCGCTAATTTTTTCGCTTGATATTTTTTTTATTTTTAAATTCCCTATCGACCCATATGTTTTTTTTTTTAATTGGAGTTACTTCACTGTTACAAATAATATGGAAAAATTAGAGGTAGGCATTGCATTTTGCCACCTGCCTTAAAGGACATGGATCGATCTTGCTAGTTTTAATAGCACCTCTTTCGATACTATTTCTGATCGTTGTGCGTATTTAAATCTTTGTTAAGTTCTAACACATTGAGAAGTCGATAGAGCCATCCGTCCGTGTTCGTGTTGAAATGAACCCTGCCAAGTCACTAGATGAGCTGGAAACAATTGAAATACGATAATCAATCAGAAAGTTTTGAAAATTTTCCGGTTACAAATCAGCAAGAGCGGTTCATGTCCTTCGAGGCAACAGGCACGCCTGCCTCTAATTTTTACATTTATTTTTTTTCAATTTTAGTTTATATTCCTGCAGATGGTTGTTGCTTATCATAAAAAAAAATAATGAAAAAGCTGAGGAAAATTAATGAGCTTTTCATCTGATACAGTTACCTTTTTGTTCATTAAGCTAAGACAACTACCCGAAGCAAAACTTAAAATTGTCGAAAAAAAGTTATCTAAACTATTTAATGGGAAATTTGCAATATGGTACATAAAGTTATACATACATAGTGAAGGGTATATAAAATTCGCGATAGCTGAAATAGCACTCTTATTAGTTCATTTTAATATTGATATAATTAAATTATTAAAATAGATTTTTTTTATACTCGAGAAAATTTATAACTTTTGTTTTTAAGTATTTTGTAACAAATGCGATGAAAAGTTGTATTAAAAATGACAGCTTTTAAAAAGCTTTATAATTTGTTTCTTTAACTAAATAAGAGTTTTTGCAGAAGTTTAATAAAATATTAAAACGCTTTAAAAAAATTGCTGTTTGATTTGAATTGAGTTGCTTGCTAAGTAAAACATTAGAGAAAATATTATTTAATTTTTTCCTAATTAAGCATTAGGGGTTGGTTTGTGCAAATGCAAGCAAGTCATCTTTTATTTCTTCTCTGCCACTTGATTTATCTATATTGTCTAGTTCCTATTCATTGATTGATTAGTCTCCACAATTCCGTCGAAACTTGATGTCAATGTCCTATTTTGCCCATGAGCCTTAAGTCTCATGCAGTCATTTAGACCATATTACATTGCGGCTACGTCGAGATTCAAGCTCAAAATCTCCCGCCACAATTTCCGCGTACTGTAGTTATTTTTTTAATCTCCTGTAAAGTTAAGGTACCGTCGAAAAGCGTCAAGTCATTCACCGGGAATACAAAGCATTTACTATACATTTCCTTCATTATAAGGGCGCCTTCACTACTCTACACAATTCGCTCTGGCTTCACAATTGATGAGCGTTTCCACACGAGACTCTGGACAGGTTTGAACTGCTGCTCACTAAAAACAATTTGACTACTCAAGGGTTCTTTTTTTTTTTTTTTGGTAATTTCCGCCTAATAAACAAACAGAAACATTTACCGTTACGTTAACCACTACGGCTGCTTAACACAAGAAATTTTTTCTTAATTCTAATCACGTTCACCACACGTTTTTAGTAATAAAGAAAAAACTCAAACAGCTATGCTTACCATAAGCACGGATGTAAACTATATTAGCATTTTGTTATTACAGATATAGTAAGTGTTGCCAGACTCTAATTTTTGTAAAAATATTTTGATATTTTTTAAAATAAATAAAAGCTTTTTTAAGCATTCTTGAGAATTTTAAAGCTTGCCAAATGTCGTACAACAATTTGTAACAGTTTGCATGTTGTTGAGTAAAACAGGAAATCCGCGTTACCAATTACAAAAACATTTTTTGCATAATCTTTAACTTATAATTAAAAAAAAAAAATTAAGATTATCTTGATATCAAATAATTATATCTGTTATCAGTTACGTTTATTGCTATATAACGAATATATGTATTTTTTTCATAACACTTACCACCTCATCCGATCCATCATAACAATCTGGATCGCCATCACACTTCCATTTCTTGTGAATACAGGCACCATTTGTGCAAGTAAATTCATGAGCATCACATGGCACTTTGGCGCAATTCTTTTCATCGGAACCATCACCACAGTCATCATCATGATCGCACATCCAACGTTTTTGTATGCAACGACCATTGCCACAAGTAAATTCATCCGAGCGACAAGTTTCATCTTAAATTTCAATTTTTTTTAAGGAAGAATAAATAACAAATTATTAGAATTTTTGGTAAAAATCAAATGTTTCTTTATAAAGTGCTAAAAAGATGTTGTTAAATATTAAAAGTTAGTTTATAATTAGTTTTTTAGTGTATTATTACATTTATGTTTAATCTCAAGAACTTCAAAATATATAAATAAAACTTAAGCATTTTAGATACAAGTGTTAAATACAATAATAAAGGTGCTTATGTAAACCAAAACCATTAATATAAAAGAAAAAGTTACAAATAAGTTAGTACGTTTTCAAAAATCTAAATTTAAATCTATTACTTTTTTAGTAAAACTATTTTAAACATAGTTCTGTCGAAAGGGTAGCTTTAAGATGAAAGTACGAAAATAGTAAACTTAAGCTTGAAAAAAAAATAATAAAATAAAAAAGTACCTTTTAAGGTGGAAAACATAGTAAAAAATTTTATAAAGAAGACCTTTTAAAACACATACATATGAAGTGGTTTCAAGAAAATACATTTTTAAAAAGTACTTTTCAAAAAGTACTCTTCAAAAAATACTTTTTAAAAAAGTACCTAATTTTTTATTATTTTTTTTTTATTAAAAGTCCTGTTAAAAGGCAAAGTTGTTAAAATAAAAAATGTTATATATAAGTAACCTTATCTTTCGAAGATATCAAATTTACAAATAGTACTAAAAAAATACTGTACTGTATTACATCAGTACTTTTTTAAATTATTCTCTTGAAATATTTTTTTTTTGAAAAATGTGTGGAAATAAATCTAATTTACAGAACAAGTTTTTCGTTAAGAATTCTGAATATAAAAAAAAAATTTTAAAAGTACCTTTTACAGCAAAAAAAAATAAATAAATAAAAAAATAAAAATAGCTAAAGGAATAATATTTACAGTAGGTATTTTGCAAACTCTTCTTTCAATAGTTGTAACAACTCTCGAGAACTCGCTGAATTTTACTTTCTATAAAAATTAATAAAAAATAGTAAAAGTACTTTTTCAATACACAACTTTTATTTACATATAATTTTAAATTTCCTTATTTTTAAAAAAGGAACATTAAGAAACCAGAAACTTTTAAGAAACCATTTGTTAAAAAGTACTTTTTAAAACAGATTGCTAAAAAAGTACTTAAATATTGTATTCATTAATAAATGTTTAAAAATTACTTGTAATACATTTTTGTAATTTTTTATAAAACGACAATAAATACACGAGTTTAACATATTAAGAAAAACCATCACCAAGATTAAAATAAGTTAAAAAAATAATAAAAAAAATATTTTAAAACAAATGCTACTACTAATTCTACTACTGTTAATTACGCTAAAAACTACTGTTTGTTTTTCTAAATCTCTTTTAATCATTTTTGTCACAATTTTTTTTTAATATTCCATTTAAATAGTTTATTGCAACACAAAATGATTAAGAGACACTTAGGAAATTAAGTAAACAAAATAAAAAAGGTGCAAAGTGCAGAGAAAGAAAATATTGGATAATCAAATATTTCCGTTTAAATGTGTGCTTGTAGAGGTGGTTAAGTAAATACTTGATTTTATTTACTACAAGTGTCAAGTGTAGATGTAAAGCAAGAAATGTGCTTTCAACAAAATAAGTGCAAGTGGGTGTGTGCATGTTTAACACAATCTTAAACAAACTACAAAATGAAAAACTAAAGAAAAAAATAACAACATGAAATAAAAATAGAAATAATCTTTTGAAGTTTAAAATCTTACTGCATGAAGCCTCATCCGAACCATCTGAACAATCTTTACTTTGATCACACATCCAGGCCAAGGGTATACATTCACCCTCGCCCGATTTACACGTAAACTCATCGGGGGTACATGTTTTACTTTCTGTAATAAAATAAAAGGGGAAAATTTTGTAAAAACAACAATTATTACACTGAAAAAAAAGCACAGAGGTTTGTTGGTTTTTTGTATTTATCTATAAAAGTGTAGTATATGTTAGGGGATTGATTTTTAATATTCTCTTCAAACCCTTTTAGAATTTAATTTGCTCCAAAGACTTAGGAACAACAATTTTATTTTTATTTATAAATTAAAAGTGTCTGGTGTTACAATTACGATAAAAATGGCGAAATGCATAAAACTTATTTTTTTTTATTTGCTAACTTCTATAACAGTTATAAAAGGAATGTGTTACTAAACCAAAATACATATTTGCCCTATTCACAAGCTCTGCTAAGGTGTAGGTAGTATTGCATACTACCTTTTGTTTACTTCTTTGTGAACAACCATTGTATCAATGTGCTATTGTACATTGTACTTCATACGTCAAAAATAAAATAAGAAGAAGAAAAGTGCTATTCATTATTTGTTATTTATAAGCCAAATGGGGGAGAAAACAGAAAAAAGTAAATTAATAAATTTTTTGTGTGAAAAATATAGTTTCGATATATTAATGGTTGACTCAAGTAAGTTATAACCGTTTTCCTTATTTTGTTTATATATTTTAAATGAAAAAAATTAATACAGGTGATGAAGAAGATGAGGATGAAATTCAAGACATTTTTAGGATGAACCTAATGTACCTGCTCTCCAGTCGCAGAAGTATACATTTAGGGCTACCAAAATCATCATTATGGCATAATCGAGTTTTAAGATATTTTGATGAAAACAGATTTCTTCATATGATACGACTACGGCCAGAGGAATTTGCCTATATATTCAACCTTTAAAAAATGACGATTTTTTCACACAAGTGGCGAAAGGCTCCAACTACGAATTGACTTGCAGCTTAAAATTGTACTTTACTGCTTGGGAAATGGTGCTTGTGTTCGTAAGGTAGCATCTCTTTTTGGTATAGGTGATGGCGGTACCTTACAAAATATTAGAAATCGAGTCATTAAAGCAATATTAAATCTTAAAGAACAGTTTTTATATTGGCAAAGATCAAACCTTAAGATATGTTTCCAATATACCCACTCCTACTGTATACAACAGAAATGACTTATTTCACTTTCTAGTAAATCAGTCAAATCAATAAATTAAATAAATAAAACTAATAAAAATATCTTTTAATTCAATTTAATTAAATATAATTCACACATGAACACAAAAATAATAATTCATTTAAACATAAAACATTTAAACAAATACAACGTTTGAAAAACATATGAAAAAAAGTACCAAGTGTTGAATCGCATGTTTGCATGAAAATTACCAACAACACAGCTAGCACCGTTGTATTTTGTTAGCATTTAGCACGTACTAGGGGGATTGTGAATAGGGCAATTATTTTTGACGGTAGTAGTCCCAGAAATAGTTTATATTTATCTGACCGCGGATCGCATTTGGAGCAAACGACATGTTTTTTCAGTAGTTGCATCTTTTCTTTTGTCTTTTCTATCTAACCAAACAGAAAACTGTTCGACACCATCGAACCAAATATCAGAATCCTGATAAACTGCTCTTTTTCCTACACCTTATATGTTAGGTTTTGGTGAATTAGACTTATCAAGATTTCGAGCAGATGGCCGCCCTACTGATCGCTTATTAAAAAGAACCAGTCCAGCAGCTATTTGCTCACGGTAATCTGAAAGCATTAAAAACTCTTCCTTATCGTTAGCTTTATTTAAAGCATAAGCATTTTCGGCAGATGAAAGACAAACAACCTAATCATGATACTTCGAGCCTAAGCTCAAATATAGTATCGATCCATGAGACAATTCATAAGGTCTATTTTCGCCATATGAGCATTGTATTCTCGAATAATTTTAGGGCTGTCTGATTTAATGAATTTTTTTTATCCTATCGTTTTGAGGTCTTTCACCACATGTGGAAATAACCAATTTCCTCGAAAGGCTATTTCGTTAACATGAAAACACATCGAGCTTTTGCGTTACACTACTTTCGACAGCACTTACAAGTCCTTAGATATTTCGTTCCGAAAAGAAATCCGTAGTCACAGCTAAATTCATATAGTCCGAGCATTCTACTGTGGCTTTTTCTTCTGACAATCATACTAGCGGATATATGATCGCGATCAGCAAGACTGTCATCACTAGCACTCAATAAGCTCGAGCAATTGTTCATGAGAAATTTGCTCAAAATTGATCTTCTTCCTATAATATACGCACGATTACTAAAGTCAATCGCTCAATCGACTTCGCTATGCATAAGTAGTCAGAATATATATGTTTAATGGGGTCGGAAATGAATATTATAGAAATTATAAACGGAATGACAAACTTAGATATACCCTTTTGCCACTTTTTGTGGTGAAGGGTATGAAAAGTGTGGTATAAAGACATTTTCCACAATTTTGAAGCGAAAAATTCTTTAATACAGCAGTGGGCCCAAAAATTAAAGACCAATTTAAGGTTTAATTTTCTATTAAATGACTCAATCCAGTTTTTAACTACTCTAAAAATACGCCTAACAACATTTTTAAATATTCCTAAATGTATGCTGTGACTCTTATTAATATTTTAACACATTAAAAGCATCTTCCTTTTGAAACATGAATTTTCACTTCCATCAATTGACATATAAATCAACATAACGTTAGTTTCCTAGTTATCAAATCTATTACCTCTGCTTCTTTTGGTCTGTTTTTTTTTCTCACATTTTCCGTACTGTCACTATTTGCTGAGGTTAAAAAATAAAATGATGAAGAATTTCCATTCTACAGGAATTCCTTAAGTGTTTCACCATCAAAATAATTGACTGTGCGAAAGTTTTTAAGAGAAATAGAACAGAAATAGATTTAAAGTAAATGGGTATGTTTGTGTGTATGCAACTAGTGATGACATTTACAAATGGATTTTTTTTTTTGTTTGTAATTCTATACGTAGTTCTCAACATGTCAATACATATTCATACAACTCGAAACTGCAGCTTACACACACACACTAACACTAAAACAAAACACTTTAAAGTAGTTTCTTATTAGGAACTTGACGTTTGTATTAAAAGCAGCAATAGTTTTTTTATTTCATTTATTGCTACGACACGTATAATTGGTAGCTGCCGGAGTATTTTAGTATCTGCCAACGAAAGAAGAAAAATCAATTTTAAATTGACTAGAAATGTAATAAAAATTACTTTTGTAAAAGAGAATTAAATAGAACTGTCAATATGAATATTTATTTATAATACAAAAAATAATTTTTTTAAACAAAAAAAAAAAAAAAAATTATGCGTTCATTTATTTGCTAATACTATTTACTAAAGTTAATTTTGTTGAGTGTCTTTTTTTTCAAAAACTATTTTTCTTAGACAACATTTTTTGACTTTATTTATTACGCTTTTAAAAAAAAAGCATTGTAAATGTTATGTTGTTAATTTTATTTTTCAAAACATATTTAACATTTTTTTTAATTTTTATTTGTAACAGGTACTTTTTTTACTTTTTATTTTTTTAATTTGTTTTTAAAGAATTTTTTAAAGCTTTATTTTTTTAATACTCCAATTAAGACAGTACTTTAAATTTTACTTTTTAACAACTTTAAAGTAACCTTTAACATTGTTTTTAATTAAAAAGTGCTTTTTTAATCAGGTTTTTTTAAGATACGCAGATTCTTAGAATATATAATTTGAAGAAGTATTTGCAGAAAAACGTCTTTTCACCTGTTAAAAGTTTTGTTGCAGATTGGAATTTAATTAAATTTTTAATTGTGTCAGTGGTATATTTATTTTATTGCAAAATAAATAAAAAATTTTTTAATTCAATAAATAATTGATTGAGTTATATTTAGGGTTAGAAAAAAAGTTAACATTTAATTAAAAAAATAATGGACTTAATTACAAATTTAATAAAATTCAATTTCAAAAGAAACAAAAATTTTAAGGGTTTCAAAAACGATTTTTTTCGTGTTTTTTTAAACTGATCTTTTATATATATAGTGAAGATAATTTTTTAGATATGATTAGAAAATATTTTTTTAAAAGATATGCTTTAACATTTAACAGCTGCTGTAGTCAAGGTGGTAAGCACGTTGACTACAAGTCTAGTTAGCCAGGGTTTAACCCCTGCGGCAATCAAAAAACAAATAATGCTCTTTTCTGTTTAGTGGTATAAATACATATTCAATATACCTCCTCCTGCGTCGATACTTGTTATATACATCGCGAAGTCGATTGAGCGATATCAGTCTGTCCATCTGTCTGTCCGTGTTAGTGTTAAAATCAAGTTTGCAAAGCCTCTAGATGAGCTAAAGAAAATTTAAATACTTCAATCGATCAGATATAGACTCGAAATAGTCTTGGAAATCAGCATGATCGATGCATGGCCTTCGAGGCAGCGGGCAAAATAACTGCGTCTAATTTTTTCATATAATTTGGAACAATGAAGTCACTCAAATAAAAAAAAAAAAAAGCAAATGTATGCAGCGATAGACATGGTAAAAGTATGAAAAAAATTATCAAGTGAAAAAATTAGCGCTCGCACATATTTTCCGAGTTACGGGGCTCTGAAATTTTCAAATTTTTTAAAATATCAATATGGGTATCATTTTAAAGTTTTTGAAGAGATTTTTAAGGAAATACAAAAATTTTAAAGTTGCTTAACCCATCACGAGCCGATGGCATTTTTATGTACATTTATATAAACGAATTACCTATTGTTTTTTTTTTTACTTTTTAGTCATCTGTCACCCCAATATTAGCTTTTTGATTGAAGTTACTTTTCTAAAGTAGATTTACATATATGGTGAAAGGTATATAAGATTCGGCATAGCTGAACATAGCACTCTTACTTGTTCTTTAATAATTTTAGCATGAATGCGTACTGCGTCTTTTGTGTAATTAATTTTTTTTTTAAATTATTAGTTCAACTATTTATTTATTATAAAAAAAAACAATCTTAATTCGGTTTAAGTTCACGTTTATTTTAATTTTAAACTAAATAATTTAAAACAAATTTGTGTGTTTTAATACTAAAATATTGACAAAAATAAAAAATAAAATTTCCTTGCTAAGCTTTTAGTTGTTTTAAAGGTATAATAAATGGTCATCCAAATGTGACGCCTAGATGTCAGCACTATATAATTTTTACACGTGAGATCTTTTCAAATGACATAAGCCATTTTGTTTTATTAGAAGGTAGTACAGTTTTAACCATGGACAGGTACACATTGCAACAACAACAATACTTTCGCTAGTTGGATTATTGAACAACGAACAACAGATCCATTGTTTTCAAGCAAAATTTTGTTTAGTGACGAAGCTCATTTCAAAATGGATGGATTCGTCAATAAGCAAAATTGTCATATCTGGGGTGATGAAAATCCTCGTGTTATTCATGCAAAATCTCTACACCCACAAAAAGTTACTGTTTGGTGAGCATTTTGGGCAAATGGAATCATTGGGCCATTTTTCTTCGAAGATGATGCTGGACTGTGAATGCTGAGCGATACCAATCAATGTTGAAAGACTTTTTATGGACACAGTTGAATCATATTGATGTGTCTGACGTCTATTTCCAGCAAGACGGTGCTACATGTCACACAACTCTAGAAAACATTACGCTTTTGCGATCAAAATTTCCTCAACGTGTACTTTCACGAAATGCAGATTTCAATTGGTCTCCAAGGTCATGTGATCTAACACCACAGCTTGAACAAATTGCAAATAGTTTGTGTTTTATTTTAAAGAAACATGTAGGCGCGTTTTTTGGATGACCCTTTATTTTGTTGGTTTTTTAAAAGGTACTATTTAGCATTTATGGCACTAAGAAATTATAATAAAGAAATGAAACTTAATAATAAAGGCTGCCAACATAAACCTTCGTATTTAGGATCAGCATTTACAGACTTAATTTCTTCTATTTTAAGTTTACTTAAAATCATTTCTAAAGGCTCCTTTCTTTACGAAATACTTAATTAATTTTTTACGTACTATTTGCCAAAATTGTCCTGCTGCTGTGCTTTGGCCAAAAGGGGTGTAAAGTGCTTAGATATAATATAAGTAACCTAAGCGGGAAGGAATCTTCAAGTATTATTTGGCCAGAATGAGGATCAAAGATGATGATACTTGTAGGCTGTGCCTGGAAGAGGCTGAAAACGTAACACACCTACACAATGCTCCTTTAAGAATTGCTAGTAATAATTGGAGCCTCCGTGATGAAATCACTAAACTCTAGAAAAAAGGCTGGTGGCAGCACGTGACTCCATGAGTGTAAAGTTGGCGTAAATTGCGAATCGGCTGCTTTTACAATCATTTGTGAACGGCAGAGGGAACAATTACCTTTTACCGTTTAATTTTAGTTCTCACAGTAAAGCTAATTTTGTCCACTAAAGGTTTTTTTACATATTTTTTTTAACTCGCTGAGGGCAATTTTTTAAGTACCTCTTTCCAGGCTACACATTAAATGGAAACATTTCAGAAATTTAAAAAGTACTTTTTTAAAAGTACTTTTTTAAAAGTACTTTTTTAAAGTACTATTTTAAAAGTACTTTGTTAATAAAAAGGAACCATAATTAAAAATTAAAAACACGGGAATATTAAATAATATAAATTAAACTTTAAATTTAAATTGACTGTGCTATTTTCCCGGTGTTGATTATTGAAGGTGAAAGCACGTCTCGATGGCCATTTCGCTATTGCTTATTTTTAAGCATTAAAATTTGAACGGATATATGTATTAGATATCTACGAAACAATATTCTTAAAATTGTAACAATTTTTGTTTTATTTCATAGTATCTACAAAAGAAGAAGATGTGTTAGCATTAATTGTGTTAATAAACAAAGTAACAAATGCAAATTTTTCTCTTCATAATTTTCAAAAGTTTGAAGTTTTGCTGTAAATCCCTTGATAAGGACTTAATTGACTAAATTAAAATTAATTTACATCATGAAAGAATTTGAAAATTCCACTTTTATGCAGCATTGGCTGCTCTTTGTTAATTTATATTATAGAATAAAAGGAAATAATAATAAAGCGTACACATACACACACAAACTTTTAAAGAAATAATTTAAGCACAGAAAACTATAATAGCGCGTTATGTTGATACCCGAAATGAAGAATGCCTTCAATCATTGCGACATTTGTTTATATTGTTATAGCTGCTATTTGTGCAGCTTACAAAACTACAACAGTCAACGCCTGTTAAATAAACACAAGCAGCACGCAAGAGATCTACGCTTGAATAAAGAAAAATAATATCAAAAATTAATTAGTCCTTGCTAATAATATATTTACTTTAAATATATTTTTGTAAATTATGTTTATTATCCCCTTCCCCTTTCACCACTACTAAAATTGATTTGATTATTTTTGTTTTTGGTTTGTCATTGAACTCATGATGGCGAATTAATGTCGCTTCTTATTTATTTATAGATAAATTACAATCTTATTTATGTTGAAGTTAAATCAACTTTGTTTTTGATTATTTTAATTGAGTTGACACATGATTGGGCCGTTGTGTGTGTGTGCGCGCGTGTGTGTTGCTGCCTGTGTTCTGTTCATGTTTATTCAAGGGGAAATAATTTATTATAATTTTAAAAAATAAATTGTTTGTACTTGTAAACATTGCACGAAAGAAAGCGCTTTTTACTTTATGGCAAATTTGTTATTGATGATAACAGGGTTTATTAATTTTATAGCCACGATTTTCTTAAATATTGTGATATTAAAAGATGACTTACTTTTGATTTTTATGATGATGCAATTAATGGAGTTGTTTTTTCTTTCACAGTGCTGTATGGAAAGAAATTTCTTATAATTTATATCAGACTTGAGTTTGTATTTTACAATTTTAATTTCTTTATGATTTTAACAACGTTGTTCAAAATTATAATTTTCTTAACAGCTAACAGTGCTATATTCGGCTATGCCGAATCTTATTTACCCTTCAGCATCTATGTAAATATAGTTTAGTTAAGTAACTTTAATAAAAAAAAGCAAATATTGTGCTAACAGATAATTAAAATTTAAAAAAGAAGAATTAAGTAATGTATATGTATATAATGTTACGTGAAAATGCTACCGGTTCTTATTTTTTTTTTTTTAATTTTGGTATTTCTTAAAAGATCTCTTCAAAAGCTTTAAAATGGTACCCATATTGATATTTAAAAAAAATTTTAAAATTTCGAAGGTCCGTAACTCGAAAAAAATAGACAAGTGCCACTTTATACACTTGATGTTTGTTTGCATATTTTTTTATTCTCTATCGCCCCATATATTTAATTTTTTGATTGGAGTTATTTTATTGTTCCAAATATAAAAAATGGAGGTTGGCGTAGTGTTTTGTCCGCTGATTTCCAATAGCACCTCTCTTCAAAAAAAAAAAAAAAAAAAATTATAAAAAAAAATTTTTTTGAAGATTTTTGTAATTTTTTTTTAATTCCACTTTTTTTTAAAGATTCCATTATAAGCTCCATAATTATTTATAAAACCCAGTATAATATTGAAATAAAATCTACTATATTGTGAGCAAAAAAAAAAAAACACATTTATTTTTTTAAATAAAAATTATGATTTCATTTTAAGAGTGGCGAAAAAAGTTGTGTGTGGACTTAGGCTAACGAAATTAATATTGGTTGATTATGAATATTCCTCGTATTCTTATTTATCAAATTTGTTGGAATTTTACAACGAATGCACTACGTAAAGGAAATGGATGTTAAGAATGCTAGTGATGGATGTAGCGATCCAAATAACGCTGTATTACTCCTCCTAGTTTGTAATTTTTTTTATTTCTCTAAAAATGATGACAAAAAAATTTGTAAATATAATATACGTAAAATTAAGCCGAATTAAGAGTAGAAATACAACCTTACTGTTGCGGTGCTGGATTCCGCATCTCAGAAAAAAAAAAAACAAATAAAATGAGGTGCGGCGACGGATGCCGATTTTATTGTCATTTTCTATCATTTGTTTTCTATTTTTTATTCTTTGTTATTGGAATATAGTTAACAAATTTTATACAATGTATATAAACAATAAATTGGAAAATTTTAAAATTGTTGTTGTTTTTCAATAACTTGTTACATTTCCTTTTACTTCTTTTTTCCTAGTCATTCACAAAAAAAATATTAACAAATATGATTTTTTGTTAGAAAATCAATAAAACTGTGGCAACATGCTGAAAGAGAAAAAAAATTTAATTGTGAACTTGAGAGAAAACTCACTTAAATTCAAATAGATTCTAATTTCGTGTGGATTCGTTGAGCAAAACAATCACATCCGCAACAGTGAGGTTGTATTTCTACTTTAAGGTTGTTATGATATCTAAATTAAAAAATTAAAAATAATAAAAAAGAAATTTAATAATCTATTGGAAGTTTTATAATGAATCAAAACAGCAGTCTAAACATAATTTCCATAATATTACTCATACGCCATCCATTAATTTAAAAAAGTGGGCGTAAAAGTGGGAGTGGCTGAAAAAAGTAGCACTTAATTCATCCGAGAGTTCCAGTTAAATACTGTGAAAATTTTAGGAAGATCGGTGTAGAGGTTTGGTCTCCCATAAGGTTTTATATGTATAGATTTTATTTACATAAAAAGTAAATAAATAATTAACCCTCTAACCAGCAAGGCCGTAAAAGTGATCGGATGAATGCAAGCATTCGACAGCTCAAAAATTCTGAAGGCCGTCTGTAGTAGATGTTGCACCTGTTTTTGGCTTTTCTATCCACCCAAATAGGAAACTGATTGACAACATCGAACCGAATATCAGAAACTTAATTAACTGCTCTTTTCCCAACACCTTATATGCTAGGCTGTGATGGAGAAATCTTATTAAGATTTTGAGCAGATGGCGCCCTAAATAGGGGTATTTTG
Source organism: Gymnosoma rotundatum (assembly GCA_916610165.2). Taxonomy (NCBI): domain Eukaryota; kingdom Metazoa; phylum Arthropoda; class Insecta; order Diptera; family Tachinidae; genus Gymnosoma; species Gymnosoma rotundatum. The sequence continues at coordinate 170,871,121 of OU744336.1, read as the reverse complement.
CCAATCTAGCCGGACATACATTTTTTTAGATTATATTGGCTCTTAAAATTTACTGAGTGCACCTAGATTAATGAAACAAGAAAAATCGGACCAAGGAGAAGAAGTTTCCCCTTGGAAGAACTAAACCTACTTCTGAAAAATGCAAGCTTTTTTTTAATTTTCAAGTCATTTTGTTTAGCAATTATAACTTTAAAAACTTAAAGTTGGACTCGAGAGACTCTAGAATGCAATTTTTGCATCGCCCCTTTTTGTGGGCGCGCAAATAAAATATTATTTAAAAAAATAACATAATTATTAAATGAGATGGATTACATACTCCTTAAAACGTACAATCGCCTTGAAAATTCACTATATGATGCAGAATTATCTATCCAGCAGCGAACTTTAATTTTTACATTTCTTAAAATTAATTTTTGGTCTTATGTCCGGATAGATTGGCAAAATACCCCTCTGTGCACCCTACCGATCGTTTACTTTTAATGCAAGTCCAGCAGCTATTTGCTCACGGTAACTGAAAGCTGTAAAAACATCGTTATCGTTGGCTTTATTGAAAACAATGGCATTTTCGGCAGACGAAAGACGAACAACCTAATCATGATATTTCGAGTCTTAGTTAGCTCGAATATAGTGTCGATTCATGAGACCATCCATAAGGCCTATTCCAGCCATGTGAGCATTGTATTCTCGAATAATTTTAGAGCGGTCTAATGTCATGAATTTTTTTTTATCGTATCGTTTTCAATTCTTTCACTACATGTGGAAGTGACCAATTGCCTGATTGATCACAGCTGCCAAACGAGCTGTCCAAATGTATGATTTAAAACGAATGTAAATAAGTAAGAGTGCTATATCCGGCTATGCCGAATCTTACATACCCTTCACCATCTATGCAAATCTATTTTAGTGAAGTAACTGCAATCAAAGAATCAAATATTGGGGTGACAGAGAATTAAGAAATAAGAAAAAAGTGGTACATATAATTCTACATAAAAATTGTCATTGACTGTTAACGGGTTAAGCATTTTTAAAAAATTTTTGTATTTACATAAAGATGTCTTCAAAAGCTTCAAAATGATACCTATATTGATATTTGAAAATTTCAGAGCCTCGTAACTCGGAAAATATAGGCGACCGCTAATTTTTTCACTTGATAATTTTTTTGTTTGTTATTTTTTAATTCTCTATCGCCCCACATATTTATCCTTTTAAGTGGAGTTACTTTATTGTTGCAAATGATATCGAAAAAATAGAAGTAGGCATTGTGTTTTGCCTGCTGCCTCGAAGGACATTGGCCGATCATGCTGATTTCCAATAGCACCTCTTTCCACACTATGTCTGATCGACTTTAGCTGATCTAGTGCCTCGGCAAACTTGATTTCGACACTAAAACGGACGGATAGAGGGACATCGCTCAATCGACATCGCTATGCATAAGTAGTCAGAATATATATGTTTAATGGGGTCGGAAATGAATATTATAGAAATTATAAACGGAATGATAACTCAGTTATCCCCTTTTTCCACTTTTTGTGGCGAAGGGTATGAAAAGTGTGGTATAAAGACATTTTCCACAATTTTGAAGCGAAAAATTCTTCAATACAGCAGTGGGGCCCAAAAATTAAAGACCATCTTGAGGGTTAACTTTCTATTAAATGACTAACTCCAATTTTTAACTACTCTAAAAATATGCCTAACAAAATTTTTAAATTTTCCTAAATGTATGCTATGACTCTTATTAATATTTTAACACATTAAAAGCATCTCTCTTTCGAAACATGAATTTTCACTTCCATCAATTGACATATAAATCAACATAACGTTAGTTTACTAGTTATCAAATCTATTACCTCTGCCTCTTTTGGTCTTTTTTTTTTCCTCACATTTTCCGTACTGTCACTATTTGCTGAGGTTAAAAAATAAAAAGATGGAGAATTTTCATTTTACAGGAATTCCTTAAGTGTTTCACCATCAAAATAATTGACTGTGCGAAAGTTTATAGGAGAAATAGAACAGAAATAGATTTAAAGTAAATATGTGTGTTTGTGTGTATGCAACTAGTGATGACATTTACAAATGGATTTTTTTTTTGTTTGTAATTCTATACGTAGTTCTCAACATGTCAATACATATTCATACAACTCGAAACTGCAGCTTACACACACACACTAACACTAAAACAAAACACTTTAAAGTAGTTTCTTATTAGGAACTTGACGTTTGTATTAGAAGCAGCAATAGTTTTTTTTATTTCATTTATTGCTACGATACGTATAATTGGTAGCTGCCGGAGTATTTTAGTATCTGCCAACGAAAGAAGAAAAATCAATTTTAAATTGACTAGAAATGTAATAAAAATTACTTTTGTAAAAGAGAATTGAATAGAACTGTCAATGCGAGTGTTTATTAATAAAAATAATTTTTTTAAACAAAAAAATAAGCGTTCTTTTAATTGCTAATACTATTTACTGAAGTTGCTTTTATTGAGTAAGTGTCTTTTGTTTCAAAAATTATTTTTCTTAGACAACATTTTTTAACTTCATTTAACACACTCTTATGAAAAATAGGGAAAACATTATAAATATTGTTTTGGTAGTTTTATTTTTCGAAAAATATTTAATATTTTTTTAAATTTTTATTTGTAACAGGTACTTTTTTTAACGACCTCCTTCTGTTTTAATTTGTTTTTAAAGAATTTTTTAAAGCTTTATTTTTTTTAATACTCCTATTAAGACATTACTTTAAATTTTACTTTTTAACAACTTTAAAGTAACCTTTAACATTATTTTTAATTAAAAAGTGCATTTTTAATCAGGTTTTTTTAAGATACGCAGATTCTTAGAATATATAATTTGAGAAGTATTCACAGAAAAACGTCGTTTCACATGTTAAAAGTTTTGTTGTAGATTGGAATTTAATTAAACTTTTAATTGTCTGAGTGGTATATTTTATTTAAAAAATAACTAAATAATTTTCTAATTCAATAAATAATTGATTTAATTATATTTAAGGTTAGAGAAAAATTAACATTTAATTAAAAAAAAAATTAATGGACTTAATTAAAAATTTAATGAAATTAAATTTCGAAGGAAAAAAGAACTTTAAAGATTTCAAAAACGATTTTTTCTATGTTGTTTTTTAAACTGATTTTTATATATATAGTAAAGATAATTTTTTAGATACTCGTATGAGTAGAAAATATTTTTTCAAATGATATGTGATCTAACACCATTAGATTTTTTTTGTGGGGTTTTTTGAAAAGTCGAGTGTATGCTAACAAGCCACGAACAATTAATGATCTAAAGAACAACATTCAAGTTGCAATTTGTGAAATAACACCAGCAACATGTCGAAAAGTCATTGAAAATTTCGATATTCGGATTGATGTCTGCAGACGCAGTCATGGTGGTTATTTGAATGATATTCTATTTCACTTATAATTGTAATGGATCATACTTTTAATTAAAAAAAAAAACAGCTTGAAAAAATTGCAAATAGTTTGTGTTTTATTTTAAAGAAACATGTAGGCGCGTTTTTTGGATGACCCTTTATTTTATTGGTTTTTTAAAAGTTGTTTTTAAAAGGTCCTTTTTTAGCATTAATGGCACTAAAAAAATAATAATAAAAAAATTAAACTTAATACTAAAGGCTGCCAATATGACCCTTCGTTTGTAGGATCAGCATTTATGGACTTAATTTCTTTTATTTGAAGTTTACTTAAAATCGTTTCTAAATGCCCCTTTTTTTACGAAGTACTTAAAAAATTATGTAACGTACTATTTGCCAAATTTTTCCTACCGCTGTGCTTTGGCCGGAAGGGGTGTAAAGTGCTCAGATAAAATATAAATAACCTAAGCGGGAAGGAAACTTCAAGTATTATCTGACCATGATGATGATACTTGTAGGCTGTGCCTGGAAGAGGTTGAAAAGGTAACACACCTACGCCATGATCCTTTAACAATTGCTAGTAATAATTGGAGCCTCCGTGATGAAATCACTAAACTCTAGAAAAAAGGCTGGTGGCAGCACGTGACTCCATGAGTGTAAAGTTGGCGTAAATTGCGAATCGGCTGCTTTTACAATCATTTGTGAACGGCAGAGGGAACAATTACCTTTTACCTTTTTATTTTAGTACTCACAGTAAAGCTAATTTTGTCCACTAAAATTTTTTACATATTTTTTTTTAACTCGCTCAGGGCAATTTTTTAAGTACCTCTTTCCAGGCTACACATTTAATGGAAACATTTCAGAAAGTTAAAAAGTACTTTTTTAAAAGTACTTTTTTAAAGTACTTTTTTAAAAGTACTTTGTTAATAAAAAGGAACCATATTTTTAAGCATTTAAATTTGAACAGATATATTTATTAGTTATCTACGAAACAATATTCTTAAAAATGTAACAATTTTTGTTTTATTTCATAGTATCTACAAAAGAAGAAGATGTGTTAGCATTAATTGTGTTAATAAACAAAGTAACAAATGCAAATTTTTCTCTTCATAATTTTCAAAAGTTTGAAGTTTTGCTGTAAATCCCTTGATAAGGACTTAATTGACTAAATTAAAATTAATTTACATCATGAAAGAATTTCAAAATTCCAATTTGATACAGCATTGGCTGCTCTTTGTGAATTTATGTTATAGAATAAAAGGAAATAATAATAAAGCGTACACATACATACACAAACTTTTAAAGAAATAATTTAAGCGCAGAAAACTATAATAGCGCGTTATGTTGATACCCGAAATGAAGAATGCCTTCAATCATTGCGACATTTGTTTATATTGTTATAGCTGCTATTTGTGCAGCTTACAAAACTACAACAGTCAACGCCTGTTAAATAAACACAAGCAGCACGAAAGAGATCTACGCTTGAATAAAGAAAAATAATATCAAAAATTAATTAGTCCTTGCTAACAAAATATATACTTTAAATATATTTTTGTAAATTATGTTTATTATCCCCTTCCCCTTTCACCACTATTAAAATTGATTTGATTATTTTTGTTTTTGGTTTGTCATGGGAGTCATGATGGAGAATTAATGTCGCTTCTTAAATATTTATAGATAAATTACAATCTTATTTATGTTGAAGTTAAATCAACTTTGTTTTCGATAATTTTAATTAAGTTGACACATGATTGGACCGTTGTGTGTGTGTGTGTGTGTGTGTGCACGTGTGTTGCTGCCTGTGTTCTGTTCATGTTTATTCAAGAGGAAATAATTTATTATAATTTTAAAAAATAAATTGTTTGTAAACATTGCGCGAAAGAAAGCGCTTTTTACTTTATGGCAAATTTGTTATTGATGAAAACAGGGTTCATTAGTTTTATAGCCACGATTTTCTTAAATGTTGCGATATTAAAAAATGATTTACTTTTGATTTTTGAAATTTAGCGAAGGTTTCTTTCCAAAGACCTCTTAAAAAATGACAAAAGAATTAAAAAATAAAAAAAATTTGGTGCTGCATATACATAATTTTACGCCATCAGCTCTTATTGGGTTAAGCATTTTTATAAAAATTTAAGTATTTTCTAAATGATCTCTTCAAAAGCTTTAAAATGATACCCATATTGATATTTTAAGATATTGAAAATTTCAGAGGCCCGTAACTCGGAAAAAATGGACGAGTGCCACTTTTTTCACTTGATGTTTTTCTGCTTATTTTTTTTATTCTCTATCTCCCCATATATTTATTTTTTTGATTAAAGTTGCTTCATTGTTCCAAATATAAAAAAATAGAGGGTAGTGTGGTGTTTTGTCCGCTGCCACAAAGGACATGGACCGATCATGCTGATTTCCAATAGTACCTCATTTGACACTATGTCTGATAGATTGGCGTATTTAATTTTTCTCTAGCTGATCTAGTGCCTCGGTAAACTTGATTTCAACACTAACACTAACACGGACGGACAGACCGACATCGCTCAATAGACTTTGCTATGCATAATGAGTGAGAGTAAATATATTTTATGGGGTCGGAAAATGATATGGTAGAAATTACAAACGGAATAACAACCGTAGTTATACCCTTTTTCCACTATTTGTAGTGAAGGCTAAAAAATATAAAAAAAATCGATAAGTTTAAATCGGCATGTGAGCTTATGTTTTTTTAATTTCTAAATTAAAAAAAAAAATTTGTTTGAAGATTTTTATATTTTTATTTATAAAAACCAGTATAATATTGAAATAAAATCTACTATATTGTGAGCAAAAAAACACATTTTTTTTTCAAAAATTAAAATTATGATTTCAATTTAAGATTGACGATTAGCAGAAGGCCCAAGACATTTTTTGTTTTAGTTAATAGAGAGAGTAGCGAAAAAAGCCTTAAGGTGTGTGTGGACTTAGGCTAACGAATTTAGTATTGATTGATTATGAATATTCCTCGTATTCTTATTTATCAAATTTGTTGGTTAAAGAGATGATGTTTACAATGAATACACTACGTAAACTAAATAGATGTCAAGAATACTAGAGACGATCTAAAGAATTTTTAATTACTTCTCTTAATGTGTATTTTTTTTTTATTTCTCTAAAAATGAAATGAAAAATTTGTAAATAAAATATACGTAAAATTAAGCCGAATTAAGAGTAGAAATACAACCTAACGGTTGCTGTGACGAATTCCGCATCTCAGAAAAAAAAAGTTAAATGAGGTTGCGGCGACGGATGCCAATTTTATTGTCATTTTCTATTATTTTTTTGCTAGTTTTATTTTTTTGTTATTGTTATATTTAAAAAATTTTATACAATGTAAATAAACAATAAATTTGAAAATTTAAAAATTGTTGTTGTTTTTCAATAACTTTTTACGTTTCCTTTCACTTCTTTTTTCCTAGTCATTCACAAAAAATATTAACAAATATGATTTTTTCTTAGAAAATCGTGCGGATTCGTTGAGCAAAACAATCACATCCGCAACAGTGAGGTTGTATTTCTACTCTAAGGTTGTTATCAAAGTGTATCTATATTAAATACACGCAAGTCTACAACAAATACAACATTAGAACAACAACAGGCATTTTGTTTGTGTAAAATCATGTATTATGTCAAAAAACAAGTCCAGAGATGGCAAAGTGGGTAACATTTCATCATTTTTCTAACTAAAAAATTAATAGGTTAGGTTAGGTTGTACAGGCCGTCGGCATAAGACCGACCCACTTGGGTCCCAAAGGTCCCGTTGTGTTGCCTGGAAACAGGATTTGCAGGGGATCAGATTCAGGCCATTACGGCACCGTCACAGATCCCAATCCAAACCACCCCGAGGACCGGATAAACAAGTTTATCCTACCAACGTCGCAGACAGATAAGTCTGCAAGGCCATGCAGTCTCGGACTGCCGAAGATGGCCGCTCTATTTTCAGAAAGAGCTGGGCAGTGGCAGAGCAGATGCTCAACCGTTTCTTCCTCTTCCTCATCTTGACAACTTCTACAGTAGTCATGGTGCGGAAGATTCAATCTCCTAGCATGGGTACCAATGACACAGTGCCCCGTCAGCACCGCCACCAGTGTGCCCAGCTGCCCCCGAGGAAACCTCAGTAGATTTGCGGTTCTCTTTATATCATACTGAGGCCACAATGTCCTCGAGACTCTGCAGGTAACCTCCTCAGACCATCTAGACTGTGCGGCTCTGAGGAGTTCCTGCTGAAGTAAAGCTCTACAGCAGCTTAATGGGACTCCCACCAGTGGATCTGTCTCCCGGTCTTCCAACCGGGTTCCCGATCTGGCGAGTTCGTCCGCAGTTATATTCCCGGGTACGCCCGAGTGAGCCGGTACCCAAAACAGTTCCAGGTTGGAATTAATAGGAATTTTACTTAATTATTATTAAAAAAAAAAAGTAAGAGAATGACCTTTTAACGACTATTGCAATGTATATTTAAACAAGAATTCAATAAAAGGATGTTAAAAGCAACTTGAGCTGAAAAAGTGTATTTTGTAGATTTCGTTTACCATCTCTGATAGATCATAATAAAAATGAAAATAAAAACACGTAAAAAACAAGAGAAATGTATAGCAAAATAAAAATTAAAAGAAATGTAAACAAATTTTGACACAAAACATAATAAACACGCACACCAATAAAACTATCAGCTAAACTTCTGCATGTACGAGTACTTGCTATAGATATACTTTGGTTGTTATGATATCTAAATTAAAAAATTAAAAATAATATTGGAAGTTTTAAAAGACATGAGGACGTATAATGAATCAAACATAATTTCCGCCACAACTATTGCCGATGTTTATTTTTTGCACATTTTGTGTGCAGTATGTGGTGTGTTTAACAATGCGACGGTTTCATTTCTTTATACAAAATATTCGTACACTCATTGTCAACAGCGATTATGTTTCCAATTCGAACACAGCTGTGACATATTCTTTTTTGTTATTAATATTACTCATACGCCTCCATTAATTTCTTATAGTTTCATTTCTTCTTTGACAGCGATGAATAACGTTTACATAACATTTGCCATTTGAACTTAAATGTTGTTTATCCCAATTTTTAAGTCGTTTTCAGGCTTGTATAATGCACGCTTGTATTTCCGATGTAGGAATTGATATCTTTTATTAAGCTGATTTCTTCATCTTTTTAATACTAATCCCTTCACCACTGGGGGTCATCGCCTGATATGTTTATCGCCTATCCAGCTGCACAGCCAACTGGATATTACTCCGTAATTCGATTCAAAAGAATGAACACTCTCGAAACACAATGTTGTATAATTCATATAAACTCGAATGATTATATTTTCATGTCGAAATATAGCTTTACAAATCTTTCATTGTATTTGAATTAAAGCTCAACATAAGTTTTTTACAATGTAACAAAAATAAACAAATGATGTGATATTTTTCCTTTTAATCTTTTATTTTTAATGTGATATAAAACTGGAAGTTTTCAACAAAATTTGTCTGTAATATTTTATGACTTTAGAATTTTTTCGTAGTACTCCTTTTATATTTTTATATTTTATATTTTTAAACAATAGCAAAAAAAAAACAATAAAAGGATAAAAAAAAAACAAAAAAAGGCAAATTGTACAATTGGGTGAGAATAAAACTTTTAATAAAATCTTAATCGCAAAACCCATAATCAAATGTTGTAAAAAACCTTTAATAAATGTGTGCGTTTATTAGCAAATAAAAGTATGTATGCAGGCAATCACACAAGCACACGCACCCACATTTAAAATCTTACTTCCCAACATGTGGGTCATTTAAATAAAAATGAACAGTTGGTGTTTGCTTATTTTGCCATCTTTTTGTTTCCATAAGAATTAAGAGGGGAAAAAAATTATAAAAAAAATAAATATAATTGGCAATTTATATCAATACTTCTTTTTTGCCAATTAAGCAATCTCAGCACATAAGCGAACACACAAAAATTATTAATTATGTCGAGAATAGGGTTGAAAGTGTGAGTAAGTTTAAAGAAATAGGAAAACCACCAAATGGCATCATTTCTTACGAAAGATTGGTAGAGAAGATGGAATTAAAACAAAAAATGTAGAAGAAATGAAATCAAATATTTAGTGGCTACTAAAGACTTGTTTTTTGTCTTTTTATTAGTGGTTTTTCAATTAAAAACTATAAAGAAAAAATTATCTATTTCTCTGTATAAAACAAATGCACAAGACGAATTACAGAAAAAAAAGTGAAAGTTTGTGGATTACGTCTAACCAAATTAAGATGGATATAATTACTCCTCGTATTCTAATTTACAAAGTTAATTTGTTAAATAGATGATGTTTACAATTGCACAACTAATGTAGATGGATGCGAAGAATGCTGATGAAAGATATAGAAAAATGCTTCATAACATTCTGCTGGTGTTTAGTTTTTGCTCTCGTGCTACGCAATTAACGCTACTTAATTTCAACTATTGACACAATTGTAATTAAAGTACAAAAATATAAAACACCAATACAAAATATAAAACAGTTTCAATAACACAAACTAAAATTTATTAAAAACAACCAACAAAGAAGTCGACTTTTTTTATAGACAAACCATTAAGTGCGACGCGAGTTTCCTTAATTGTAAAGAATAAAAAATGTAAATACAGAGGACTATTAAATTCTAAGAACTTTTTAAGCTGATTTGTATTTGTGTGTATATGTAATTTCAAACAGTTTTATAACATTCAATTCTTTTTAGCAGAAACTGATACCAGAATTTAAGCAAAAAAAAAAAAACAATCAAGAATTTTTTTATCTTTTTCTTACAAAATCTCTTGCGTAATTTTTTAAATTCATCCCTTTAACTTCCCGACAACGCATTTGTCATAAATTTCTATTTCCCTTTTAGGTTTGTTTATTAATTCCCTCATTGTGTTTAAAGATATATTTTTTTAGCCATTACTTCAATTGCCATTAATATCCTTACCGACGTAAAAGAAAGGATGCAAATTTTAATACTTCCAATGAAAAAAGGGCTGTTACAATAAACTGAACATAAAAAATCAAAACAAATTTGCATCTCAAGTCTGAGTTTAACTGAAGTAATTAAGGGGAAATTTTTTAATGATTAATATTGAAATTTTTAAAATACCTAAAGACTCAATACACCCCTATACAGATAACATTTTTCTTGTTATCGATAATAGAAAAGCATAAATTTTTTTGCTAATAAAATATTTGTATCGAAATCATTTCTATCAAAAGTATTTTCATAGTAATATTTTACTATCGAAATTATTTCTATAGATATATTTTGTAATCGAAAAAAATTACATAGAAAATATTTCTATAGTAGTTTCTTGCTATCGAAAATATTTCTATAGTAATACTTTCTTATGGAAAAAAATTTTAATTAAAATATTGTGTTATCAAAAAAAATTCTATAGAAATATTTTGTTATCGAGAAAAATTTCTATAGGAATATTTTGTTATCGAAAAAAATTTCTATAGGAAAATTTTGCTATCAAAAAAAAATTTCTATGGGAATATTTTGTTATCGATAAAAAAATAATTCTATAGAAATATTTTGTTATCGATAAAAAAATTCTATAGAAATATTTTGTTATCGAAAACAAAATTCTATAGAAATATTTTGTTATCGACAAAAAAATTCTATAGAAATATTTTGTTATCGAAAAAATTTTTATAGGATTATTTTGCTATAGATAAAAATTTCTATAGAAATATTGTGTTATCGACAAAAAAAATTTCTATAGGAATATTTTATTATCGACAAAAAAATTCTATAGAAATATTTTGTTATCGAAAAAAATTTCTATAGAAATATTTTGTTGTCGAAAAAAATTTCTATAGAAATATTTTGTTGTCGAAAAAAATTTCTATAGAAATATTTTGTTATCAACAAAAAAAAATTCTATAGAAATATTTTGTTATCGACAAAAAATTTCTTTAGGAATATTTTTTTATCGACAAAAAATTTCAATAGGAATATTTTGTTATCGAAAAAAACTTCTATAGGAATATTTTGCTATCGAAAAAAATTTCCATAGGAATATTTTGTTATCGACAAAAAATTTCTATAGAAATATTTTGTTATCGACAAAAAATTTCTATAGAAATATTTTGTTATCGACAAAAAATTTCTATAGAAATATTTTGTTATCGACAAAAAAATTTCTATAGAAATATTTTGTTACCGACAAAAAAAAATTCTATAGAAATATTTTGTTACCGACAAAAAAATTTATATAGAAATATTTTGTTACCGACAAAAAAAATTTATATAGAAATATTTTGTTACCGACAAAAAAAATTAATATAGAAATATTTTGTTATCGACAAAAAAAAAATCTGTAGTATTCTTTTGTTGGCGAAAAAAATTTTTATAGAAATATTTTGTTATCGACAAAAAATTTCTATAGGAATATTTTGTTATCGAGAAAAAATTTCTATAGGAATATTTTGTTATCGACAAAAAAATTTTATAGGAATATTTTGTTATCGAAAAAAATTTCTATAGGAATATTTTGTTATCGACAAAAAATTTCTATAGAAATATTTAATTATAGAAAAAAAATTCTATAAAAATATTTAAAAATTCTATACAAATAATAATTTGTTATAGTTATTTTTACTGAAAAAAATTCTTAGAAATGGTTTGTTATCAATAATTTTTTGCAATATTTTTATTTCTTGACGATTTTCTTTCCTGACAGATAGGAAAATTGTTAAACTATAAAAATTTTAAAACAAAAAAAATATTTAAATCCTAATATGAAACAAATTCTTTTTTTTAAGTAAGTTTTATTTAATCAATTTTAAGAGCTTTCCCTTAATTCGTAAATTATGGTTTTTTGTATGTATATGGACCACTTACTCCTCACTTTTGTTGTAAGTATTTTTAATCCTTAATAATTTCTTTTCATGTTTGCTCATAGCCATTTTTATTTTTACCGGATTCTATTCATTCACGTTTTTGTAGTTGTTTTAATAAAATACTTTGCAAAATGGGAAATGAGGATGTGTTCTTGAATACAAGTTAAAATTCATTATACTCAAAGAGGAAAAAATAACACATAGACACATACATTTACAAATTCATTTACGTAAACATGCTTGGATGCTAAATAGCCTTGCAACAAAATAAATACATTTCAATGGTTGCATAGAGTTGTAAAGAGTGCGAGAGAGTGATAGGGAGCAACTGAAAGCAGGGTATTTTAAACATCATAATGGTTGATGTGAAAATTCCTTTTTATTTTTGCCCTTTTGTTGCTTTTATTTTAAAGTAACTTTTATTGTTTATTCTTTTCATTTTTTCTTTAGTGGCTTTTATGTATATTACGTTTTTTTTTTGCATTTGTTGTTGTGTTGAAAAAAAAAATATAGTTTGAAAAGTTGTAAAAAGAAAAATATATAAATTTCATTTGTTTAGTTTATTTTATGTTCTTTTTGCAATATCTTTTATTTATTTTAATCCTTAAGCTTTTTTTAATTCTTTAAGTAAAATAGCTACAAGAAAAAATGTTAAACATTTTATTTAAGACGTTTATTTTCTATATAATTTAACAACATTATACGCTGCTAATAAATATCTAAGGTGGTTCCCAACTTTTTTTTTTATATTTTACGATAATTGCAGAGTGGTGATATTTTCTTTTACATAATTTTAAATAGAAGGAATACAAAATATAAATATATAAAAACAAACTCTTTATCTAAGACAAAGCAAAAACAAAATTTTTGGTAAATGACAGTAATAAAAAAAATCGATAGCATTTGAGCTATGAAAAAAAAACAAAAACGCAAATTACTGCGGAGTAAATTCAGGTGAGTGAGACGGATTTATAATAGTTTTATGTACAGTAGACATAAAAATATATTTGAAAATAAAGAGGTAACCTCTAACCAGTTGTAGAAAGTTATTTAAAATTACAAATTAGCAGAGAAGCAATTAAGCCTAAGCCAGCAAAGAAATTAGGCATTACTTTCAAAAGTACTTGCCGTATAATGACTTACTTTTGTGATTGCCATATTTTGTTACTCGCTTACAAAACACATTACATTAATTCGCAAAGATAGAAGTAGTAATTAAACTAGTTCTTTAAGTTAAAAAAAAATACCTTAAATTATTTACTAAAAATCGTTATAATTTCCAGCAATAATTAATGTAATCGATTCTCAAGAATTGATTACAAAAGTCTTATGCCTTGCTAAAATCATTAGGTTGGTAATCTAGTTTGAAAGTGCTTCTGCCAAAAATGCTTCATTCCTAAAAAATTTTGCGTGGAAGTTTTGAGTAGTTCGGACATGAACAATTTTCAGAGACTTGTTATATTAATTTGTTTTTCATCAGATACATTTTTTTACAATTTTAAACGAGTTATTTGCATTTGAAAATTTTAAATATTGAGTTTTTTTTTTCAAGACCTTGGTCTATTCACTTCGAAATATGGGTGAGTAAATCAGGTTTTCTGATGTTAACATTGATAATGTTAAGATGTTAACATGACAGTAATTATAAAGTATAGTTACGAAAGTAAGATCTGGCAACTCCTGTTGTTGTTAACAGTATGAGAGTGGTGAATAAAGTTACTTCCACAATTAGCTAACAAAAGCTAAGCAGCCTCAATGGCTGCGTTGGTAAAGGTGCGTGCTGCAAAACAGACGATCATGAGTTCGATTCCGCGTTCAGACATGCGTACAACAGAAAATAATAATTGTTGTAAAGCAATTTAAAATTAATAAAACAGCAGTACAAACCTCCCGAGAGGCAAAAGACAATTATTGTATAAAGCCATGGCAGATATTTAGTGGAGACGTCAAATTTAATAGAAGAGCAACAGATAATTGTCAAGAAGCCCTTTATAATAAAAAGTAAAAGCAATAGCAGTTAGCGCGGGGAAGTTTAACAGCAGTGTATGGCAGACGTGTGTTGTGGCTACTGGATTAAAGGAGATGACTGGCTTGCATAAAAGCAGTAGTGGAGATGCCTGTGGATGGTTAAGGTTACTAAACAAGGCATCGAGTAGTTCCTGTCTCGCCGGAGTAACACAGTAGTGTAGCGTAGATGGCTGCGTTTGTAGTAATAACGCATGTATAGTAAATACGAGACCAAGGGTTCACAAGACCGGTAGGATTAAGAAGTATAACCATAGAAAGCTGCCGTAGTCTAAGTGGTAAACCCGTTGACTACAAACCAGTTGCCCTGGGTTCAATCCTTGCGGTAAGTCAAAAAATAAAAATGTTTTTTTTTTCTGTTTAATGGTATATATACATATTCAGATCTAAAATTAAAAACATGCAGTCTCCTTCCTCGGTACTTCTCTATAGCATATTCGCCGGCGAAGTAAAATAATTAATAAAATGGCTATATCTATCTCCTTTCACCACCTTTCTCTCTCTCATCTATCCCTTTCCTAAAGAATGTAGTACGGTTGCGAACTAAGTAGGTATTTATTGATGCCTGAAGTGCTACTTCTCTTTAAAAAAAAAAAAAAAAAACATAATAATGAGCCAGAGTGGTATTTGCAATCAAAGGAATCCGTACGTTTGTCCTATAAAGGGTATTTATAAATTTTAAAACTTTCTATTCACACTCATAAAACACGTGACGTTAAAATTTGTATTAAATAATAATACCAAAAAGTCACTAAGCTTTTAGTAATATTTTCTTTATTTTTTTATTGAAATGAAAATTCTCTACGGCCTGATGATTTTTTTCTTTCCTTTTTTTTTTTTTTTTTTTTTTTTTGGTTGGTTGTTTGTTGCGAACTATGTTTCTGGCGAATTCTCTTTTTATTCACTTGTTAAAAAATAACTGGGGTTTTAAACATCCATATGCCTGAATTATAATAAATAGAAATTTAATTTTTTAACCTTTTTTGTTTCTTAATTTTACAGTTACTTAGGCTTCAAATTTTTATTTTAATTTTTCTTGTATTTTAAAAAACATAGAGTTATTTCACAAATATTTCTATCAATTTATTGATCCAAATTCTATTGTTAAGATAAATAATACCTCACACATAATGCCGGACATATTTAGAGAATGTGTTTATGAAGAAACAAGAATTTATATATGAATTCATAAATTAACATTCGTGCCTGCCCATGCAAAACTTTTACTTCATAAAATTCACGCAACATTCTTTCATTTGTTGTGTTCATCTTGTTAGTGTGAGTAATCAGTAGGACATTCTTTGTGACTTTTGACTTGTTATGTGGCAGTTATTATGTGCCTTAATTATGTGCATTATTTTTTAAGAATTAATTAAAATGTTAAAGAGTTACTCACACCCACACACACACTTAAATTATTCCCATTTTAGGCATAAACTCTTCTACTAAATCATAAAGTTTTGTATGTCCTTATGATGGTGTGTTTGGATGTCAGCATAAGTGTATGTAAACGTTCATTGTAAATAATAAAAATCCTAAAACATATTTAATAAGTTATCACCCATACTTGTGCAAAGATAAAAAACCTTTTGCACAAACACTAAAATTTATTGTACGAGTTGTAGTAATTTCTCTCAGAGTGTAATAACTTTTTGCTTTAATGTGTAAAATTAATGATTGTTAATGTTTGTAGCACTGGTTTCTATTAACAATATGTACTCTTAAATTTTAGACAGCTCTCTTTTTAAGCGACGTCCTCAGCCGTTTAATGTGAAAGACTTTATTTTAAGTGCCTTTTCTGTAGCGAAAACTACTTTCTTGCGCTTAAGTTACAGCAAGTAATAAATATTTACATACCCAATCATCACTTGCTTGTAAAACGAAGGTTAGATTACATACAACAACATGCTTTCAAATGTTTTTGTGAAGGCAATTTTATTTTTAATTAAAAGCTGTCAAAAACTCGTAAAATGTATATTAAAAAAAACGAAATTAAAAAAGAATATGAGATATTTTTCTACGATATTCAAACTGATTAGCTATATGGTTCAATTATTGTTTTTTATACGAAATGAAATTTTTTGTTACTACATGTATACTAACGAAATTCGTAATCCATAATATAAGACTGCCGACAACTACTTCGAACCACAAAATAGAAAAATTTTTTTTTTTTTATATTATGTCTCTTTTAGTTTAAGTCCCTTTTTGATTTTTTAATTAAAATTAATTGAACTTTTTCTTAAACGCGTTACGTTGTTCGTTGTAATAAGCTTAAAAAATAAAATTAAATATGAAAAGGTGGCCCATATACGGCACGGATTACTTCGGATTCTTAATTAACTCTTTGCGCCATATACATATGTACAGTGTATTTTAGTAGATGCTACACAATACAAAGGGATCCCTATATTTTCCCACTCTATCCGGACATTACTTTTTATATTTTAGCTCTTAAAATATATTGAGCGTACCTAGATTGTTGAAACTTGCCAGAAAAATCTGTTATGGTTATATACTAAAATGTTATATTAGCCCCGCCCCTTTTTGTGGGCGGTGAAAGAAAATAATCGGGCATATTCCCGTTGGTGTTCTTATTTAAAAAAACGACAATAAGAAATCGACACCGTGTTGGTATTCTTTATTTAAAAACGAAGATAGAAACGACAAAAATACGCTAGTTCGCCTTCATTTTTATTAGTGACATTAAAACGAGAGGTTAAAAAAATAGAAAATCAAAATTACAACGTTGCGGCAGTTTGAAATTTTAGTATCAGAAATGGAAAAAAATCATGAATATGCAAAGGGTTTTAGAAAAAGGCATAAAACCATTAAATTTTGATGCTTTTTGAAAAAATAAATCCATTTGGACCTCCAGTCCGCGATGGAGATAGGTGGCGCAAAGTAAGCAAAACTAAATAAACTACAAGTTATAACTAAATTCAAATGCAATTAAAGCACAATTGAGGAATTTACGCAATTAAGGCCTTAATTAAGCTCAATTTACCATATAAGCAGTCAATTAATAAATTGAGCAATTAGTACTTAATTTCATTACTATGTTTCTGGGAAGTACGTTCAGTGAGAAGAAAAAATTTTTAAATTGACAAGTTGCAAGTAGTTAGTTAGTTAGGAGTGGCAGCCTCTCGCGACGAAGCTCACTTGAGCACAATCGAATAGCCCATTGTGATACCACAAGGAAAGCGGCGCGACTCCCCTTACCCAGCCGAGAACCATGCGGATTCACGGATGAACTTCGCTATGTCCCCTATAGAGTGAGATGATAGCTCCGTAAGAGTTCCAAAGAAAGAAGAGCCTAGAATTCTTAGTCTTCTTCGAGCCAGAGATGGGCAGTGGCACAGGAGGTGCAGTAGGGTCTCTTCCTATTCCTCCGAGCCACAGCTGCGACAGAAATCATTAAAGGGGAGACCGAGTCTTTCAGCATGCCTGCCGATTAGACAGTGTCCAGTAAGTACCGATACCGTGATGCTTATGGATTTTCTATCCAGTCTGAGCAGCTGCTTGGTCCGCTTGAGGTCCAGTGTAGTCCACAGTTGTTGTTATAATTTTCGGTGATAACCGTCGTCACTGGCTGTGTACTTTGGATGTTCGGCGAGCGCTTTCGATGTGATAACATCATTTTTAAGCCGCGTGTTTATTAAAACTGAAGAGATAGTGTTAAAAATAGATAGTGTTAAGAATAAAAGGTGGTGGGTTTAGGTAATTTTTGTCCGTTTAAATAGTATTATGCAGGTAGATTCCCTGATATCTGTCTTGTTTATTGGGGTAAATAGTTAATATTTGGGTCTTTTATTATTGGATAGGTAAGTGTGACCGTCTGTGGGTGTTTTTCGTTTGTAAGAGTGTTTTAGTAATTTTAGTGGTGTGAAAATCGTGTCAGAGGTTGTGTTTACCTGTTCGTTAATAATGTCTCTGTTAAACGTTCGTGTTTTGTAAATTTCCATGTTTTCAAGAATGTCTAGTCTTCGTCCTTTTTTACTTGGGTGTAATACTGTCATACATTCATCTATTTCCTTTGGTTCGTGTCCATGTGTGTTAAGGTGTTTTGCGAAATTGGAGTCTTCTCTTTTCCTTTTGTATGATCGTATGTGTTCTGTAAACCTTGTTTTTAATGTTCGCCCAGTTTGTCCGATGTATGTATGGTTGTAGGTGCAAGTAAGTCTGTATACTCCGCTGGTGCTAAATTTATCCGTTGTTTCTATTGATGTCTTGAGACCGTTACGTTTTCTCTATATAGTCTTTCTTGTGCATTATTACAGTTGTGTTCCCCTTGTCTGCTTTAGTAAGTAATAGATTATTATTCCGAAGTTTAGCTTTTATCTGTCTAGTAGTTTTTTGTTCGTCAGGACTATCCTACGTAACACACTTTCCAACATATACGACAACCAATATATCAACGAAATAACGGATATTGCAAAGACGATATTAAAACAAAACTACTTTAGATTCAACAATAACTTTTATAAACTACCTGACGGACTCGGCATGGGAAACCCAACATCCGCAATCTTCACAGAGATTTTCATGCAACACTTAGAACAACTTCACATCAAAAAACTGATGGAAAAACATAAAATAACCCATTACTACAGATACGTAGACGATATTATATGCATCCTTGAAAGAGACAACGCCGAACAAATTCTTATAGACTTAAACATAATACACAACAAAATCACATACACAATGGAAAAAGAGCAAAACAGAACTTTACATTATCTTGACATATCAATAATACGAGGAATTGATACCTTAAACTTTGACATTTATAGAAAACCAACCATGACAGACACAACTATTTACAGCTCCTCAAACCATCCTACACAACATAAACTCGCAGCGTTTAGACACACGATTCACAGACTTAAAATAGTCCCACTCGCTCCAGATAAATACAACAAAGAACTCGATACAATTTACACTTTAGCTAAAAATAACGGTTACAACCACACAACCATCGACAAACTACTCAGACAATACAACAACAAAAACAAGAAGAAGGAAGACAAGGAAACAATCGACACAACACGACGACACATCTTTACTTACACAGGACCAGAAATATATAGATTAACCAACCTTTTCCGAAAAGAGGGTTTACACACAACATTAAAAACGAGCAACACTCTACGTAACGGTCTCAAGACATCAATAGAAACAACGGATAAATTTAGCACCAGCGGAGTATACAGACTTACTTGCACCTGCAACCATACATACATCGGACAAACTGGACGAACATTAAAAACAAGGTTTACAGAACACATACGATCATACAAAAGGAAAAGAGAAGACTCCAATTTCGCAAAACACCTTAACACACATGGACACGAACCAAAGGAAATAGATGAATGTATGACAGTATTACACCCAAGTAAAAAAGGACGAAGACTAGACATTCTTGAAAACATGGAAATTTACAAAACACGAACGTTTAACAGAGACATTATTAACGAACAGGTAAACACAACCTCTGACACGATTTTCACACCACTAAAATTACTAAAACACTCTTACAAACGAAAAACACCCACAGATGGTCACACTTACCTATCCAATAATAAAAGACCCAAATATTAACTATTTACCCCAATAAACAAGACAGATATCAGGGAATCTACCTGCATAATACTATTTAAACGGACAAAAATTACCTAAACCCACCACCTTTTATTCTTAACACTATCTATTTTTAACACTATCTCTTCAGTTTTAATAAACACGCGGCTTGAAAATGATGTTATCACATCGAAAGCGCTCGCCGAACATCCAAAGTACACAGCCAGTGACGACGGTTATTACCGAAAATTATAACAACAGTTTATTATATACTGGCGGAATTAACCCAATTAATTTAATAGTCCACAGTTGTCTAGAGACATAATAGGAACTTTCCTCTACCCATAATTTGCGAGCCAAATTGAGGTAGTGGTTCTTTATGGCCAATTTTACCGTTGCCAGAGGAATTCCAACATCTGGTAGCGAGGAGACGTTAGGAAGCAATGTGCCTTGTTTAGCAAGATCATCGGCCTCACAGTTACCCTGGATATCCCTGTGACCAGGGACCCAAATCAGGTTAATCTGTGATCGCTCCGATAGAGTGTTAAGTAATGATCGACATCGCAGGACTAGCTTAGATGTACTGTATGCACCAGCAAGCGCCCTGATTGCCGCCTGACTGTCCGAAAAAATCCGAATAGCAAAGCCAAAAATATCGTCCCTAAGCGCTATTTCGGATGTTTTCAGAATGGCCATTACCTCGGCTTGAAAGACGCTGCAGTAGTCAGGAAGTCTGAGGGAGAGTCTTAGTCCAAGGCTATTGGAGAAGATTCCGCAACCGACTCTGTCGTCAAGTTTCGAGCCATCGGTGTAGATGTCAACAGTACCACTCACAACCACTTCGTTACGGACCCATATCTCCCTACTCGAAATATGGGTTTGAAATCCGTGGTCCAGAGCGGGAGTAGAAGAGATGTAATCCACCATAGATGGCAGTGGTACATCCAAATCGATAATCTTAGAGTGCCCTATATCCAGCCTGAGCCAGCGTGAGAGGGCATTAAGTCTGGCTGCACAGCATTTAGCCTGTTGCAATACCAGAAGTTTGGTGGGTAACCAGTGGAGAAGAGCATACAGAGCCTTTGTCGAAGTAGTTCGGAGAGCCCCAGTAATCAAAATGGCGGCTGTTCTCCTGACTTTATCAAGAGGCTTTTGGTTGACCGTTTTTTTCGAGAGCGAGCCACCAAAAAAACAGCACCATAGAGAATATTTGGCTCTATAACTGCCTTGTAGAGCCAGGAGATGATCCGAGGCTGAAGACCCCATCTTGGTCCTAGAGCTCTCTGGCAGAGATAGAGCGCGCAGGTCGCCTTCCGAGCTCTTTCGGCAAAGTTTGCCTTCCATTGAAGTTTGGGGTCAAGTATCACTCCAAGGTATTTCACACTTTTACTTACACTTAGCACAGTACCGTTCAGCTTAGGTGCAGTAAAAATCGGGATGTTGTATCTCCATGTGAAGTTGCAAGTAAAAATATAAACAAACAAATAAAAAGAAAATGGCGGGTCATACGAAATGGCTTTAGACACTTCCAACTTCATAGCAACAACAAAAAGCCATGTTGTTTTTGTAATAAAAAGAGAAATCAGCTGGGAGGACGACACTACCTAGTAAAATAAATATAACTTGTGCTAATTGAATAAGCTTAATTCAGCATGTGTGAACACCAAATTAAATTTCGCAATTAAAATTAAATTTACTCAATTAAGATAACATATCTGAACTGGGTATTACAATCAAAAGAATTATAATTAACACAAAAATTTGTTAAAAAGAAAATTTAAATACTAAAATATACGTGAACTTAAGCCGAACTAAAATTTAAATATTATTTTTTTCAATTATAACATGAAATTTTAAAGGATATTACTCTTGCTTTCCTGCCAATAATTGTCATTAAAATAACAAACATGTGGTAGAAAGGTATATTCTATATCTGTATTCAAATTTATTATCTTCACCCTTCTTTTCATAATGAAAGTAAATTTAGTGAAAGTTTTTTTCTTCGCTTATTATTGTTCTTAATTACAACATTTATTCTTCGTTAACACCCTTAATATTATGATAAAGGTTCTCGAACTAATAAACATTGTTGACTTAAACTAATTGAAGACAACCCAGTAGTTTTGAAGCAAATAATAAAAATAATACTTTCAACAACAAAATTAACTTTTATTAATTAAGTGTCTACTTTATGTCACAGAAAATCTATTAAGTCCATTTTAAAATTATAAATCTATTGGGAAAATGGTATGTAAATAAGTACATTTATTTAACTAATACTAGCAACTGTCGTAAATCCGCACCAGAACTGCAGGGCTTCTTATATAAAAGTTTAAGTAGTAGTGAAAGCACTCTCGTATATAAATATGTACTTGTACTATATTTCATAATATACCATCATAAATGCATTTTAGGTTCTTCCACTTAAGTATCAGATGAGTATTTAATGTCATTTTCTTCAGCCCACAATTTCTATCGCTTTACAATCGCTTAAACATTTTGATAGCTTTCTCATTAACATACAAATATTTACCTCCGCTATAAAAACAAATACAAGTAGTACAACGAGTAGATATGTCGTCTAAAAAAACTTACAGACAATTTCAATTAAGATAAAAGTGTTGTGCCACATGATGGTAAATTGTAAAACAAAATATAAACTAAAACTTAACTGAAAGAAATAAACTTAAGCTTCTGATTGTGTAAGAAAAAATAGAAAATATAAAAGTTTTAAAGGTCAAGGTTTTTCAAATGCACACATACATAAACAAACATACAGTAACATCACAGTACCCTTGACAGTTTTTTTGTTACCCCTTTTGCAAGTAAGAAGAAGAGAGTTTAAGAAAGTAGTCAAATGGTACTTTACTGACGCTGTGTATTACAGAGTTTTAATTGGATGTATTTTCCTTAAAATAATTTTTGATTAAATTTTTTTTAATTTGATACACAATTTAAGTTGAGAAATGTAATTATTCAAGAAATCGTACGCAAGTTTAACATTGTAGCCGTTTAAGTTTTTTTTTAACTTTTTATTGACTACCGACTGCAGCAGTTCTGGGTAACTTATTTTGGAGCTATTTTTTTCTTACAGCGTGAGAATAGCGCTTAATCGGGTAAAATAAAACTAGAAAAAACCGACAGAAAGCTGGAAAAGTAATATCTTGTTAAGCAACTGTATTAAATACGCCGTTTGGAAAATAACTAAAAATATCAGTGGAATGTGAATCACACTCGCATCCGGGGGGTTCCGTACAACCATACGATGATTTTTAACAATCTATATTTCGTTAAGTGTAAAGTATAATGTTTTGCTTGTCTGGCTATTGAGGTTTAAAGGACAACCTTTAACTTTAAGTTGTATTTTTTGTACTTGTTGTTACAGCGGAAATAGTTTTATATATACTGTGTCTTCTTTTTCGGAAAACCTTTTAATTTTTGATTTGCATATTTCAAGAGTTTAACTATCACGGGGAAGAAATTTTAAATGTTAAATTAAATTGCTGCCCATAACTTTTAAATCAACTCTGTTTATATAAAATTTGACAACCCTGAGCATATCTGTAAAAAGAGGAGAATAAGTTGTTAGCTCCACCTTTAACAGAGTGTGGTATATGTGAAAGAAATAAAAAGAAAACTTAACTAACACATATTGAGCAGGATGAGCATGAGTTCAAACCCCAACAGAGCTACGTTGTTGAGTAACAACGTTGAAGGAGTTTTTTTTTAAGAGCAGTTGCTTAAACCAGAAAATCATAAAAGAAAAACAATTGCAGTGTAGCTGCAGAAAATGATATCGCTTATTTACTTCAAGAACGTCATAACTCAAAAATTCAAATTTTGGAGTTAATCATACAGAATTGTACGCCATTTCATACTTTATATTGTGTATACCTTTCATCTTTATATCTTTTGTACTTTCCACATTTTAAGAAAGTTTGTTTTTTAATAAGAAGGACACATTTTAGTTGTGGAGTAAACTTCATAACGAAAAGTTCGAATCGCTTTCTAAAACATTGTCACATTTCGTTTTGTGGAGAAAAAATATTTTTAAAATTTATCGACTTTTCGCATATAATGTATTAAATTCAATTATGGCTGTGATGATGAAAAATATTAAGTGAAACTCTGTTTTTGCTTTTTACAAATAACGACACATTTTCATTTACGACAAAGTATAGATATAGTTTATACAGCAATAATGTCATAATTCAAACATCCCACATAGCAAGAAGAGTTCTTTTCTTTAATATATAGTTGATGAAAGTTTTCTTAAATGGATTTCTATTTATGAATAATTTTACTAATTCTAGTGGGAACTTAAGTCGACTGATATTTTTATCGATGGTGAGAATGGGTCAAAAACTTAAACTGCAATTATCACGAAATAAATTTTTTTGAGTTATGACATTCTTGAAAAAATTGAGCGATATGGTTAAGGCAAAGCAAATAAAACATGTCTTATCGGAGCATTTGGTAGTGAAGAAAGAAACAACAGTGGTTAGTCGTCGTGGCTGAGTGCAAGTCAAGACACAGTAACAGTGCTATATGGTCTGAGTGACTGTGTTGAGATATGCATGAGCTTGTTTTAAAGCATGCAAAAAATCTAGCGACAGTCTGAAATGAGGAAAAGAAAAATAATAAAAAAGACCCAAATTTTCAAAAGGAAAAGCGTAAAAAAAAATATTGGATACTATGAACCATTGTTGGTTGTAAAAAATAATATTTTTAAATGGGAGGTAACCACAATTTAAGATGTTTCAATTAAAAAAAAATAATTTTAATTTAAAAATTTTTTATTTTTCAATGGGGAAAAGTAAGGATTCAAATTTAATTTCTTTATATAAATGAAATTTAAAAAAATTACAAAATTTATATTCTATCACTCTTTGCTTCTAAATGCACAACTCATAAAACAAATTTTTGACGCTTAAAATTTTCATTAAAAAAATTCTGAAATCTATATTATTCTCCCAAGATAATTCTAACGATTTAACCTGCTTGTGGCACTAAATGATTCCCTTAACACTTGAGTGTGCTTAAATGTCTTTAGTTGTTATTTGGAAAGGAATTTTCATATCAATTGTCCAGAAACTAGTTTCTAGCCCTTTGACTGTAAGTCAGTAAAGTAACCAATTTTAAAAATAAATCTACTTCAAACTTAAGTTCAAGTATATTTAAATTTCAGAAGTCTTATTTAAAAACTAGTATATACTTTAAAAATATTTTTTTAAAAAAATGAAATAAAAAAAAACGCGAATTCAGGCCTGATTAAACATTTTTATAAAAAAAAAATCTAAATAAAATAAACTGAAAATTATCATGTTAAAATATTAAAACCTAAAAATAAAAAAAATGATCAACAATAGGGTATTAACTCAAAATTTTTAAAATATTACTATTTTCAAGAAATCAGTTAACAATTTCAACGTATTCCGTTTACTCTTTCATCTCGAAAACCACTTTTGAGACCATATTCATGATAATGTAGTGATTACCTTTATTTCAACAAAAAGGTATTATTTCGAGTTAATACAAAAGTTAATATGGAACTGATTCGGAAATTTTCATAAAAAAGGTATTATTTTGAGTTGAGTCTATTTTCAATTTGGTTTTATTTTGAGTTAATACTGCCTTGTTAATGAAATTTGTTTTATTTATGATCGAAAAATTTTAGAAAAATGGTATTAACTCAAAAAGTTTATTTTTTTTGCAATACTTGCACAGATTTCTAGGAAAAACGATCTAGATATATTTTTAAACGGAATTTGCTTCCTATGGTATATTTGAATTTTTAAATTCTGTTAAAATGTGGCCACAAACAGTTTTTTGGCTCTACTGAAAATTTTAAAATTTTGAGTTAATACCCTCTTGTTGATCAAGTGCGATATGTATATAAAATTTTTTTTAATTTAATTATATTAAATTTTTTTATTTTATTTTTGTTTTAGATTTATTTAAATAAAAATTTTTAGATGAAATGCAGCTTTCATTCTGCTAGTGTCTAATTTTTCTTATTTTCTTTGGAAATAATTTTCTCTCTAAAAATTTTTAGAAATTAAACAAAAGAGGAACCTAAGCCGAAAAAAGTAAATTTTAATTTAATTATAATAGTCACAGTTCAAATCCTGATTAGGAAAAAAATTAAAATATTTAAGTCAGGCCTGATTTCGCGTTTTCCTTTATTTATTTTTTTTTTAATTTATTTTTAAACTGTATTTTAGTTTTTGAATAAAACTTTAAAGATAAAGATTTAAGATAAAGAATATAAACTGAACCTAAGCTTGACTAAAATGTTTAATTTATTTAACAATTTTTTTTTTAATATTTTTAAAAGAGCAGGGTAGCAAAATATTTTATTCTATAAAACTGAATTTTAGTTGGCGCTCTAAGAGTAATTAAATTTAAAAAAAATTATAAAAGGAATAACTTCTTAAATATTTATTTTTTTCTAATTCTCAGCTGAAATTAATATGAAAGGTTTCGATAAATTTTTCCCTATTCATGTTTGCGTATTAAATGAAAAAAAATAAATATTTTCTTAATTACATGGCTTTTTAAATTTTAGCTGACTATATACTCAATAAAACGGAAATTACACAACGTAGGTGTAATCTGTTCTAGTAATTGTATTAGTGATGGTTGTTTGGAAAATGTTTTCTGCAGTTTGGTACACGACACGGGTACTCTACACAAACAAATTAGATAAAAAAGGACTCAAGTTCTCCTCTCATTATTGTTAACATGCGTGAAGTGTTTGGTATCAATGGGGGTGAATGGATTGTTTGTCTATTTAAAAATAAATATGAAAAGGGGAAAAATATTTATTTCAGTGTCATATATTAACATTGCTTATGATGATCTTTCAATCTGTGATGTGCCTGTGCAGTTTTTAGTATGAGAGCAGTTAAACTCTTGAAAACAACTGCATGTCCTTGTCTATGAAATTAATGTATTTTTGCATTAACACACATTTTTATTTTATTTCTCTACTTAAAATTAATTTTTTTATTCATTTAGTTTCAAGTTTTATTTCACTTAGTATGCATAATTATGTGCATTTAAATTAAGAACAAAATATTCAGATTTCAGTAAGGGAAAAATAGTGAAATTTGTTAGACAAAAATATAATTTTTTTGTTAAAATAAAATTTGTTAAATTATGCTAAATAATCTTTTCGGATTTAAGAGATATTTAAGTTAAAAATAATTAAACAAATTTTTATTTAATTTATTTTCTCGTATTTAATATTAAAGTCTTAAATTTTGTGCATTTTTTTTTATTATTTTTAAGCTGCATAAATATTTCTCTTTTGTTACATTTAAATAGCTGATTACCACTTTCAACAATAAAGTAATTAACATTCGCTTCATGTAAAGTGTTTGTTTATAACGCATCAACGGCCATACAGGTCAAATTACAATAATTTTGGGAACACCCTTTAATTTGTAAATTGAAATTGTGTACTTGTTGTTAGAGTGGACTTAGTAGGTTGTAAATTTAAGCTGTCTGTATACAACAGATCTAAAACTGGTTAAAATACATAAAATTAAATCAATTAATGGCGCACCCTTTAATTTCCAAATTCAAATTTTATACTTGTTGTTACAGTAGATTAAGAAATACAGGTTTGTTGTAAATTTAAAGCGTCTGTCTACAACTGTTCAAGAATATGGCAATATTCATCAAATTGAATGAACTACTGGGGTACCCTTTGATTTATTATTTTGATTATCCTTACTTGTTGCTATAAGGGTCATAGCATACCGATTTTCTGTCTAATTTGCAAGCGTTTATCTATAACGATTCAAAAGATAGGCCCATATAGGTTGACTTACGTCTCCTATATGGGAACCCTTTAATTTTAAGATTTATTTTTGTATTACTTTTTGCCATTGGGTGCTAATATGATACGCAATTTTCTTTAATTTTAAAGTGGTGCCATTTACAGTTCATAATACACGTAAATAACATGTATGTTGTATAGGGATACCCTTCAGTTTTTAAGATCACAAACTGTTCTTAAAACGGGACCAATCTGTAAGCGGAACCTTTCAAATAAAGAAAAAAAACTGTTCAGAAATGACCGATTTTTGCGGGCAAAAACTTAAAAAAGCCACATTCAGTCGAACTGGTAACATTCTTCTTTTTTGAAGTCGGTAAAAAAACAACAAAAAACTCTGCTTTATAAATATAAAAAAAACATTTCCTATAGTATCATAACTAACAATCTTTATTATCTTAATATTTCTGCTAAAATTGTTGGTTTTCTTAAAGACCAGTAGAAACAAATTGTTGTTTCATTAATGTCTAAGGTTTCAATTCATTTGAAGTTATTTTATTTAAAGTTTGTTTTGAAAGCCAGTTCAATATAAAAGAAATAAAATAACACAAGAATATCAACCTTCAAACGTTTTAAATATTTCTTTTTATTTACAACAGTTGAAAAATTGCTTCTTTATAATTCCTCGTTTTTTTTAAATACATTTCTTTTGAAAAGGGAGATTTTTTTGGCCTTCAAATGCGTGTGTTTGTAAACATTTTAGAATTCTGTCACAGCAGGTTTTCTTAAATAGCAAACAAGAGGAATTTAAAATATATTATGAGGTTTCAATATAGGAAAAAAAAACAACAAAAGCAACTTAAAATAAAGAGGCGAATCAACCACATTGTAGTGAAAGCATTTTGTCAAGAAACAAAAATCATTCTTAAAATTGTTTTTGAGAAAATTGTAAAACATTGTTTGAGAAGAAGTTCCTCCACCACCAATAATAAAAAAAAAACTTACACATCTACACAGAGTTAAAATTTTGTTAATAGCAGAGGTGAATGCCCCAAATAAAGTATTTGATTCCATTTATATTTCTTTATACTTTTGTGTTTGTATGGCTCCATTTCTACTGGTTTTAAATTTCTTTTATTTTCGTATGCCTTTTATTTTTGTTGTTGTTATTTATTGTTTAAAGAATTACTCCCAAAACACGTGTTTTATAGTCCTCAATTTATTTGCTTGAAATAATTTTTATTATAGAAATTTTTATTAAGGACTTATAATAACATTTTAATGATACATAGTCTTTTTTATAGATCATTATAGAAAATAAATTTTAAAAATAAAAGAAAAAAAAATTTTTAAGTAGCTTTAGCAGTGGGGAAGTGAAGCTCGTATAAGAAAATTTAAAAAAAATATTTTAAACCCATGAAAGATTATATTTGTATTAAAACTGAAATTCAATTAAATTTTTAATTGGCACAAGTATAAATTTAATTGAAAAATTAATAACAAATTTTCTAATTAAACAATTCATTAAATCGATGATATATTTAGAAAAAAACACAAATTTTTTATGAAATATGTAATTGACTCCATTAAAAATTTAATGAAAAGTCCATCAGAAATCTTTAAGAGGTGGAAGACTTTTTTCTCTGAAAAAAATCATCATCAAGTTCTCCTAAAAAGGGTATAAGAGATTTTACTTGAAAATGAAGAAATCGTCAAAATAGAAAAAGGTCGATGCTGCAATGCAGATGGCAGTGAAAGAAGTGTGACTGTTTTTGCTTTCCCATCACTGTAAATACTTCTGTTGCTTTCATTATTTTTCAAATTCTTTTTAGCAGCCTCCAGTTTCGAGTCTTATTTTTTTAAAACCATCTGTGTTTGGTAAGAATGTTTCGCTGAATCACTGGACAATAACAAAATAAAAACTTCAGTCAGTATAGTTCAAGATCTATGTTAAGCCTTGTGATTGCTTTCTTGCTGGTAAATTTGCTACAGAATAATAATGGTAAATGTCTTTAAGAACTTTGAATATTTCGCGTTTTCCTGACGTGTGCTGCAAAGCGCTTGTAACCACCATCTTTGGGAACATTTAAACAATATTTCAGTGAAAGCTAGTGAGAAACGAGTATGTGCTATTAAAGAGCTTAAACAAAAGATTTTCAGATGTCATCATTTCTAGCTTCACTTGTAATTCATACTCTGACATCAGTCCTAATGACACAGTTTGCTTGCAGAAATAAATGAACAGATGGTAGCTGGAAAATGTTAGTATTTTTTATTTAATTGTGATAAGAGTTTGTAAACAACTGGAGTTCTTTAGCTGCCTGCACTAAACACTTTGCCATAGCATCACATATTTCATTTAATTTCTTTTAGGAAATGTTTAATTGAACTATTAGATTTTATGACACTTTGGTATTTAATAAATTTTCTTCTTAAACTAAACGAGACGTATGATTTATTTTTCTAAATTCATAATTTCGCATTTAGTTTAATTATAATGAACGTACGTCGATTTTGGGAATTCAAAAAACCGGGGAAAAAACCGATAAGTACTTTTCCCTAGAACTGGTATTTTTATTTAAATGCCAATTGTACCTTTATATCATGTGGCCATTTTGGGCAAAATTATCATGTATTTTTCTGTTTTTCCCAATTTTTAAATTCCCAAAATCGATGCTTTTTCTTCGACGCTATCTTCGCTCACGTTTATATTTATTTCCTTTTTATCTTGCAAATTGCTAGTTTTTTTTAAATTATTTAAAATTTTCAAAATTAATATTTTTATCTGGCAAATATATTTCTAGTTATTTTATATTAAAATCTGATTGTATATGACTTCATTATTAGCAATTTATTTATTCTATTTATTTTGTATTTATTTTTTTATTTAAGTCAATACTTTGTGTAATTTAACTCTATTGTTTTTGTGAGCCACTTTAAAAATGCAAAAGATCTAAAATTAAAATCTAGTTTTTGCATTTGGTTTGTTTTTCATTAATGAACAAATAACAAATAAAAACGAAGTAATACAGGTGGCAATAAAATATAGTAGTTCTAGTTATTCAGCGGTTGAAGTAATTCCTTGAACGAGGTAAATTCTAGAAAATATAAGTGAATAAAAAATTAAATTTAAGACCTTAAAATCGAGCTGAAGCGCGCAGTAGATGTTTATAAGTCCCGCAGACAAATTGTTGTATTATTATTTCAGCACGAGACTAGACTACAGGCATTTAAGACTATACTGTTCTGCACACTGAAAATTTCACGATGACTAAAATGACTCTGGACAAAAAGAAAGCAAAGGTTTAGTGTCTTCTGACGAAAGAATAGTTAAAGAAAGATCTACTCGATAATCTTAACTTTAATTATCAAGTAATTTATTGATTTTTCACACATAGAGATTTTAAAAATGAGGTAAAAAGAAAAATATTTTATGTTATGGAAAGCATTTTGTTTTTCTTCATTTGTAGTTTTTTTTTCGCCAGAAATCAGATATGAATTTTTTTTTATCTCTGAAAAAAACCCATGTTGTCACGTAACAAAACTAAATTAAAAATGAAATTTGACGAACTTACGCGCACACGTGAAACTAGCTCTAAAATATCTGCAAAGCAGGTTGTATTTTGATTTAAGTGAAACTCGCATCAAAAAATACGCCTGGGTTAAATAAAAAATTATAAAAATATTAAGAGACTGTTTTAGTAAAATCTTAATTGTTTTGTAAAAAGATTTTGATTAAATATAGACTTTGATTTGGAATATTTTTTAGTCATTTATTATTATTTTATAATTATGATTTGCTGGTAAACTTTGATTTTTTTATTCATAGAAATTAGATAATGTTTATTTTATATCTTAAAATTTCTGTTTTTTAAGATATTTTTTGGCAAAAAAAAATTATCAATATGGAATACAAAATAAATATTTTTGGAATTTTTGCCCGTCTGTCTGTGTTTACAAAAACTACTGAATGGATTGGAATAAAATTTTGTCAGCAGATCCTTTTTTTGTATGCTGTGGCAAATGTGTCGACGATATTATATTGATGTGACTCTGTTTTTTGTCGACCAAATAGAACATCGAAAATGTAAAAAAGTGAAGGTTACAAATGCAAATCAGTTTGAAAATTTTTAAAATTTTCGCAGAGGCAATTTTAAGGGAAAATGGGAAGAAATTGGAAGAATTCTAAATTCTCTTGCTCCGCCTAGAAGATTAGCAGATGAATGGTAAAAGATAATAAAGTAAAGGATTGAATAGGGATTTATAAAAAAGTTTGTAAAAATTACTCTTTAGGTATAACGAAGTGAAAAAAAAAGATAATAAAGCGGAATGTAAAGCCACAGGCGGCGAAAAGTTTAAACAATTTTCACTCAGTTCGCTGGAAGAAGCTGTAGCAAACCTTCTTAACTTCCAGAAGCATTTGAATCCTGAAGTAGCAGTTCAAGGAGTTCAAATGGTTGACATGGGAAACGATTCTAAAGACATCGAACTTGCTGAAGTCGAATTTGTCGTTGAAAGCACAACCAGGAACAGGCAAAACATATGAACACACTTGCTATCCAGCAAATTAAAAATATTGCAATTCTGCCTAAGAATGTTTCTTTCCAACACAAGGTTTTGTTTTTCAAGCTTTCACCATCAATTAAATCAAAACTTTCTTCACTTAGAGAAAACCATAAGTGTATTAAACACAAATAAAATTTAACAAAAAACTTGGGGATGTGCATTTGCATTTCATAAAAATCGATAAACCGTCAACCCATAACAGGAATGTTATGGAATGCAAAATTTTTATTGAATTGACGCCGACATTGATACAAAGTGATATTGATACTAAAACAACGACGACGACGACGTCGACAACTAGAATAATGGTGAATAATTATTAAGGCTCAATAGATATTTAAAAAAACATGTATATTGTTTGGCTGCACAGCATCTATACTGCTTTACAATGAGATAACTAGCTTATTTCTTTCAATGGCTTTGCTTTCCTAAACTTAAAATAATTATAACCGGACTTCTTACAGATATGGAAATATCGAAAATAAGTTTCAATTGACAAAGTGCGTTTTGTATAACATCCTGTACTCAACTTGGATAACATGACATAAAATAATTATAATAAAAATATTTAATCTACCTGACAGAACATAAAGTGCAAAGACTGCCACTTTTAGCCTTTTTATCTTTTAAAGTTTTGTTTTCTGTTAATAGTATTTATTGTTTATTCGCCTCACATCATTTAAAGTATTTTAAAACACAACTTTTATTTCAGTTAAAATTTAATAAAGTCAATTTGGGGAAGAAAACGTATGGCATTTTATTTCCATAAATAATTGTTAATTAATTTTAATTGTAAAAAAAAATTTGCGTCAATTATTTCTGTATTTTTTGACTATGCTTGTGTGTGTGTGTGTGAAATCAATTTTTAATTAACATCATAAAATAGCAGCCATAATATTATTGTATACAATACTTAATAATAATTTAATAATGGAAATGTTATTTATACGATTAAGGCGTATGATTATTATTAATATAAAAAAATGAAGCGTATGATTAATTAAAAAAAATATATATGCATATTTGTATTCATCATACGCCTATACTACACAAGTTAAATTTACTTTATTGGCTTACAATTTCAGTTTTTAATTATAGCATTTTAATTTAAGAAATGAGTCTCATTTGCTGCCTTTAATACAACAGATCTTTCGATATCGATCGAAATTTACATTTGAATTCTATTGAAATTTCTATCGACATCGAATGCCGTAATTTGCCCCCTGCAATTTATACAGTTTTTAAATTTGGTTTAATTTACTCAATCGCTTAAAAACTTAAACAAAACAGTGTCAGCTTGAACAAAGCATAAATAGAAATTTAAAAAATCAGGTAAAAATAGTTGCCGTAACCTTAAAAAAACACACACACACAACTTAAATTTTAGCTTAATATTTTTCAAATGTTTTCTACAGAATACTTCTGTTAAAGCAGCAAGAAAATCAACACATACATAGATTTACATTTATTAAGTTACCTTAATGTAAAATCAATATTTCTAATACATTTCTCAAGATACAAAGGAAATATTCTTTTTTTTTGTATTTTTAAAAGCATTTTTCATTTTCTTTGTTTTGCAAATGGTCCTTGAGTTTTCCATTAACATATAATGATTTCTTACTTTATTGTTTCGTATGATTTGCTTTGCTTAAGTTGTTACTTCTACATTATTGTTTATTGGTGGTATTATTATTAATGTATGAGAGTAAAATGCATATTTGTTTTCATTTTTACTTTTCTTCATTATCCCAAAAAAATATGCGCATTTTCAATTAATTTGCCCTTGAGGGTCTTAAGAAAAATAGACAAATGGAATATTTTGAAGTGAGGGGGAATTGTGTTAAGGTAGGAAAAATATTACTCTATGGATTAAACACCCAAAAAGCTTTTGCTATTGTTTAAAGCAACATTTTATATCTTATTTAGCTTATCATTTGAGTAAAAAAAATTATTTAGAATGGCGTAAATTAAGCAGCTTTGAATTTATGCTTTTATAAGATAATTATTTTTCGCAGCAACAAAGTATTGAAGCTGTAAATTTATAAAGCTATAAAATTACGCACTTAAATAGAGAGTCAGTAATTTATAAAGTTAAACAGTCATAAAACTACAAAGTTAAAAAGTGATATTTATTTTACCGTTAACAAGCTTCTAACGTACAAAGTTGTAATATTTTCACTCTTGTATAATATAAAGCTATAAATTTAGAGTCATAATATTAAAAATTTTATTTATTATGTTTTTTATTCAAACCCTTTTTACAAAAAAAAAAAAAAATGAATATTCTCCAGTAAGATTAAACTTTGTGATAAAAAATTATTAAATTTAACTAAGTGTTAAGAGAAATTTGAAAGTTTTCTTATTTTATAAAGTTGTGACGTTTGAAATTTTTAACATTACAAAGATACATGTTTAAAGTATAATATTATGAAATCAAAAAATTTTAAATTCATAAACTTATAATATGTTCTGAAGTTAAAAATTATAATGTTATACAATTATATAATTGTATTAAATAGTTATAAAATTGTAAAAGTAATCAAATTATAACTATAATTTTTTAAAATTATAAATTTGTTAAGTTATAAATATAAAAATATCAAACGTCATTATGTGTTAAAGTTGTAGGATTGATAGTTATAAACTTATTTAATAATAAATAAAAATAAGTTGTAAAATAATAAATAAAAATTTTGAGCAATAAAAATATAAACATGGCTAGTTATACTGTCATTGTGTTGCTTCGTTATACAAGTATAAAAGTAAATAAACAACTTTTAGTTGAAGAGTTTTAAATTAAACAATTCTTGCAAAAAAAACTGAATTTAAAACAGATTTTTTATATCTATCTATAACGGTTTGAAAGTATGTCATGAAAGTGCATCAACTGTTGGGTCACCCTTTATTTTAAAATCCAATTTTTATACTTATTTTATATAACTTAGCAATACAGTTTCTTAGTAAATTTTAACCGTCTGTCTGAAATTGTTCAGCGGCTTGGCCATATAAATCTAACAACGTAAACTAATGTGACACCCTTTAATTTATAATTGCAATTATTTATACTTCTTGTTATGCCACATGAAGAAGTGGACATATTTTCAAATAATTGTATACCGGTTCAGAAGGTAGGGCCATATAGGTCAAATTACATCACTTATGGGAATACCCTTTAATTTTTAAATTTAAAATTTTTAATTGTTTTTATAGCAGACATAGCAATATGGACCTGCCCTTGTTAATATCAGCTGTCTGTCTACGACGATTCAAAAGGTTGGTCACATACATTTAATTATACCAACTATTGGCACACCCTTTTATTTCCAAATCCAAACTTTTTACTAGTTGCTGTAGTGGACTTAGCAACCGCCTGGCTACAACAGTTCAAAAATGTGGCAATATAAAGCATTTAAATGAACTATGGGGGCACCCTTTAATTTATAATTATGAAGATTAATACCTTTAATTCTAGCGGTCATAGTAATCGGCATTTTGTCTATAACGGTTCAAAAGAAAGGCCTTTTTAGGTCAAATTGGGTCACCATTGGGCACACCCTTTAATTTTAAGATTTATTCTTCTATTCCTTTTTGCTATTGGTAGCTATACTGACACGCAGTTTTTTTAAATTTTGAAGGAACGCCCTTTACGTTTTATAATACAATGGAAAAACAGGTATGGGGAAACCCTTTAATTTCTCAATTATAAACTGTTTTTAAAACGGGACCAGTTTGTAAGCATAACATTTCAAAAAAAGAAAAACCTTTTAAATTGGTTTTTGGAATGATTGAGTTATGTAGGCACAAATATTAAAAAAGCAATATTCAGTCGAATTGCTAACCTTCTTCTTTTTTTAAAGTCGGTTAAAAATGTATGAAATTATAACTTTTAGAGTTTATAAATTTTATGTTTTAAAATTAAAGAAAAAAAATTAGAAAAAAAAACAAAGTTATACAACTATACGAGAAGTTATAAAATAATAAAAAAATAATAACATAATAAAGTTAAACATTTAAAGTTACACAATTATAAAGTTATATAATTAACATAGTATAATAAAATAAAGTAACATGTTCAAAGTATAATTGTATAATACTTAAATGTATAAAAAAACAATTTATAATAATTTGTACCGTCACAAGGTGGAGCTATGAGTATTGAAATTATAAAACTTAAAAATTGTTAAATATTAATTTGAAGTTATATTGTGATAAAGTTATTTATTTACAATTATCATAAATTTGGTAAGTTATAAAATATTTATAAATTATTTTAACTTAATACATAAATGTAAAAGGTTAAAAATTTTTAAGTTATAAAACTGTGTGTTTATAAAGTTACAACTTTAAAGGCATAATAAAATAGAGTTGTAAATTTAAAAACATGTAAAATTAGAAAGCTATAAATTTATACTTTGTATCATAAAGTTATCAAAGTTTTTTAATTACAAACATAAAAATTCATAAAAGTAAAAAGTTAAGTGATTTTAAAATTATATATATATATATATATAGGGCAAGTTTTACGATGTCGCAAGCCGAAAATTAATAAATTTTCAATCATTTATGAAGTTATAAGTTACTATTATATGATAAAGTTTTATAATCTTATTCACAAAAATTTTAAACTGCTTAATAAGAGGTTGATAAGAAAAAATCGCTAATGTAGTATTCACAAATGCTTAATAGCACTATTACGCTGTTATTAATCATTAATAAATTTCAAATATTTAATGTAACAGTTACCCTTCTTTAAATCTTTAATAAGTCGGTATTTCTGTTTTGAAAAGCATTTTTACCATAAAAAATTTGTGAAAAACTATTAATGAAAAAAATACAACGAATATAATAAATTTAATTTCTACAATAGGTAACTTTTTAAAACATAGTTGTATATAAAAGAGGCTGTGGAACTTTAACCAAGTTACAAGTTTTTTTGGTTTTGCGTTGTTGGGGCCGAAAAGAGGTAAGTATGCGAGGCGAATAGTTGTAGGTACTTACGAAGCACACTTTAGGTTCAGTGGCAAGATGGAGAGGCTATATGTATGATTAATAAGTCAGTTATCAAGCAACGTTTTAAAAATGGGAAAATAAGAGGACGCTTATTAGGTAACTCCAGGTATATATTACAACTATATGTATTTATTTACACCATTTAAGACCACAAAATGCAAATGAAATCAAATACAATAACGCTGGGCTGGGAAGCAGCGATTTCGTGGTTTATTAGATGGACTTACAATTAGTGCTCCAAATGCAAAAAAATTTAGTTATCATTTTATCCGTTTTGCACAATATTGCATTAAAAAAAAAGATACGTTTCCAGGTAACAAATATCAAATTAACTATTAATATTTGGGAAAAATATGTTTAGAATAGAGAAAATATCATAATTTAATTAATTGTTCTTTCATAATTAAAGCACTGTATTTTATTGATTTGAAATATAAAATAATAAATAAAAAATTTACAAATTTGTATCATAAATAAACAAAATAATATAGTGATGTACAAACAGTAATGCCAAGCTCGGTATTTGGATACTTTTTTTACTCGTTTAGTAAAAATTAAAATTTTTTTTTCTGATATAAAACAATAATAAAATAATAATAATTTAAGTTATTTCAAATAATATTATTGCTGATTTACATACTTACCCTTTTTTAATTATAAAACATTATTCAGGTATTTGTATGCATCACTAAACGTAAATTCACATATAATATGACATGATGTTGCCAACATAAAGCTACAATACTATAAAAACCGTTTAATAGGTAATTTTGAGTGACTAAACGTTTGTGAATACAAATTCTTATTAATGGTTAATAAAACAAAAAGTGTTTAATAACTAATGTACGCATTAAGCTTAAAATAAGAAATTTTTGTGAATAAGACTGTTAATGTTTTATAATTAAGAAACATAAATTTGTAGAAGTCGTCGTTATGTTATAATATTATTTGAGGCTGCTGTAGTTAAGGTTGTAAAAACTTTGACTACAAATCTGGTTGGCCAAGGTTCAACCCCTGCAGCAGTCAAAAAATTAAAAAAAGATATTTAGAATTAACATTACAACAAGCAGCCTCCTTCGACGAAGTAAAATAACTAATAAAATGGCTATGTCCTTCTTCTTTCACCACCTGTCTTATCTCTCTTTTATCACTTTCCTAAATACTGCAGCACGGTAACAAAAAATAACTAAATTGGTTTTGCCTGAAGTGCTACTTCTCTTAAAAAAATTACAATATTTAGAAAAGTTCTAAATTCAGAGTGTATTAAAGATATAAAGCCATGATGTTATTGCTTTCATATTAGTGCTTTATACTTGTTATTTGTAAGTATGGCAGCTGGTAAGACCATAGAAATGTAGAGGTTGTTACAAATAAAAACTGAAGTAAAATTAATAAATATAAATTAGCTGGACATGTGGTGTTAACCAAAGTCTATTTTTAGGCAAAAAACAAATGGAAAGAAACAATGTTTAGTTAAGTGGGAGTGAACCAGAGTATTGGAGATTCATGTTTTTATTTGCAATTAAAATTTTTTCGTTGTTTTGTATCGCCACGTTGAAACAATCCTCAAGTAAATTTTTTTTTTAACAAAATTCTAAAAGAGCTCTGCTATTTCCTCAAGCTACTGTTTTTCATCTTGTGTATTTTTTTTTATGTTACTTAAATATTATAATTTTTTTTTATATTTATAACATCTCCCCTCAGCAATATTTCATTGAAAATTAATTCATTACTTAAACGTTTTTTTTATATTCAAATATACTTTATTTATTTTATACTTTGCTAAAACTTGAGACACCGGAAATTTGAAAAGAATTCTTAAACTGCTACGCAGCCATGTGAAATTTAGCCATCCATAAGCCTTCATGAGTGTGTGTGTGTGTTGTTGCTTTACGTCATTCTCTTCTTTGCTATTTTTCAAGCTTAATTTTCTTTTAATTTATTTACGCATTTTAAACGTGTTGCTTTCACTGTTTGTTTACTTTGTAATTGTTGTTGTTTACTTAATTTTACGAAAATATTTCATATAAATTTCTAATGTGAAAAAAAAAACAATAATGGAATAAATGAATAAAAAAAAAATATAATCTAAAAAAACTTTTGTTTGCGTAGGTGTCATGAAAAACTTTTTTAAGAAAACAAAATTGATTTAGATTATTTTTGCTGCAAAGGAGTAAGAGAGAGAGAGAGTTCAACGGCCAGTTGATTACGAGGGCTGCTCTATATATTTCTGGCCTAATAGTGAAAATGCCAATAATTATAATCAAAAATGGTTTTATTGTTTTTCAAAGTATTCTCCAGCATGATTTATATACTTTTGCATGCGCTCAAACCAGTTGTCGAAGCACTTTTTCCACTCCGATTGAGACACCTCTAAAACATGGTTTTTGAACACTTCAACAGCTTCTTCTGGCGACGAAAATCGTTGACCACGCATTTTTTTCTTGATGTGCGGAAACAAGAAGAAGTCATTAGGTGCCAAATCAGGGCTGTACGGCGGATGACCCATTAATTCGACGTTTTGGCCGGTCAAAAACGCTCTGGTTTGAGCCGACGTGTGAGAGCTCGCATTGTCATGGTGAATAATGATTCGTCTTCTCTAGTTGGTTTTTCGAATTTCTCCGATGACTTCAGGCAAACAAATTGTAGTGTACCACTCAGAAGTGACCGTCCTACGTTGCATAAGCGGAACAGTCGCCACATGACCAGTTTTGCCGAAGAAACAGGCGACCATTTGCTTCGAAGTGCTTCTTCCACGAACAACTTTCGTTGAATTTTGCTCGTCTTTGAAGACCCACACGGTCGATTGTTGTTTCGTTGCGGGCTCATACGCATAGATCCATGATTCGTCACCTGTGATGATCTTATAAACGTCTTTTGAAGCACGGCAATCGTATTTTTGCAACATTTCTTTGCACCAATCGACTCGAGCCTTTTTTGAGCGACTTTCAAATTGTGCGGGATCCAACGAGAACGAACCCTTTTTACGGCCGGGTGTTCATGCAGTATTGAATGTATGCTGGTGGAAGAAATGTCCAAGGATGTCTCTATCTTTCGGTATGTCGCATGTCGATCTTGCATTATGAGTTCACGCACGGCATCAATATTCTCTGGCACAACAGCCGTTTTTGGACGACCTTCACGAAATTCGTCTTTGAGCGAGCTTCGGCCACGATTAAATTCATTATACCAATTTTTCACAGTGCTATAGGATGGTGCTTCATTGCTATACAAAGATTTAAGTTCATCACTGCACTCTTGTCGTGATAATCCACGTCGAAAGTAGTGAAAAATGATGGCACGATATTGTTCACGAGTTAATTCCATTTTTTTCTATATTAATTTTTTCAAGTCACTGTAAACAACACAAATAATGGTCGTACGTCAAAATGTTTTGAGTACGATTATGCTTAAAAATGACAAACTTTCCAATGGAAATGTCAGATTGCACTTGGCAGCACTCAGTGTTGCCAGGCCAGAAATATATATAGCAGCCCTCGTATCAAGAATGACGTGGGACAAAAAAAATTATGACGATTCAAAAATTAGGTTTTAGTTTTTTTTCAGTGTTGGCAAATTAGGAAGTTCAAATCTCCAAAAAGCAATTTCTTTTAAATAAGTACTTAAATGAAAAATAATAATTTTATGAAAAAGAAAAGGCCTAATTATTTTATCAAAATTCACTTGAATTTATTATCGTTTTATTTTCAAAGAGATATTAAACTGTTTTAAACTTAAAGCAAATCTTTTTTAGTTTATTGCAAATGATTGTGTTCTTGATACTGGCATTTATTTTCATAACTACCGACCATGAAAGCCAACTTATTTTTGCCAAAGATTAATGATAATCACAGTTGAATTTATGATAAAATTTCTAAGATAAAAATACATTAAATAAATAAGTTACATTAGCATAATGTCAGAAAATGTTTTATTTATAAGAATTCAAATAACTGATTCGTTTTATCTGTGAATGTAATTTACTTTGTTTGTTGTTAACAATTATATATGAATGTTGTTAGCAATATTATTTTAAATCTTCAACTTTTTTTTGCTGCTTTCAACCCATAAATTATACTCAAGTTTTTTCTTGCGTAACTCTTAAATAAAAAAAATATTGGCAGACTCTTTTATTTAATTATCCGATTTTTTCAGATTCTAAACCCTGTCTATTTGTCATTCTTTTAGTTTACTTTTTTAAAGAAGCTACTTTGCGGTTTAACCTTTTTTCCAAACAAATATATTTTTTAAACGTTTAGCAAAAAATTAAAAAAAATGTAAAAAGGTAGCCAAAGGAATTTCTGCATTTTTAAAAAGGCACCCTTTTTTTTAACAAATTGTTATTTTGTCCATAAAAATATCTCGCAAAAGAAAACATTTTTATAAATACTTTTTAAAAAGCCTGAGTTAAAAAATATGTGTAAAAGAAGTTTTTGACTAAAGGACTTTTTGGTAAAAAAAAAATAAAAATACATGTGTAAAAGTGTATTTTTTATTTAAAGTACTTTTTTGTAAACAAACGTACTTTTTTCGATGAAAG
Source organism: Gymnosoma rotundatum (assembly GCA_916610165.2). Lineage (NCBI taxonomy): Eukaryota > Metazoa > Arthropoda > Insecta > Diptera > Tachinidae > Gymnosoma > Gymnosoma rotundatum. The sequence goes on along the minus strand of OU744336.1, from coordinate 170,829,322 downwards.
CTCTTTTAGCTAACCAGGGAAAATTATCGCACTCATGATCGAGTAAAATTTCGTAGCGTGTTAAACGATTAGAATCGAAAAACATTGTATTAAAATTTCATTTTTTAAGTACCATAATGATAAAAAGTAATTTTGTTAAACAAAAAATTAAAAAAGTAACTTTTCAAAAAATTAAATATTCTTTAAAAAAAAATCTGTGAAACAAAAAAATTTTTGCAGAACAAAAGAAACTTTTTTTTTTGAGGAAAAACACGATTTTATATAAAAAAGTACGTTTTTGTTTACAAAATACATTTTGTTAAAAAGTACGCTTTTGCTTAAAAAGTATATTTGAATGAAAAAGTTATGTTTGTGAGAAAAAAATACGTTTTTTAAAAATAATTATGTTTTCTTACAAAACATGTTCTTATAAAAAAGTACTTTTTTGTGCAAAAAGTACGTTTATGTGAAATAATACGTTTTATTAGAAAATAACGTTTTGGTAGAAGAAATACGTCTTTCTAGAAGAAGGTATGTGTTTTTAGTAGAAAAAAGTACGTTTTTGTAGGAAGTTATTTTTAATATAAATTAAAAATATTTTTATACAAAAAAAAATTAAAAATTGTTTTTGAGAAACAAGCTGAATTTAAATGAAAATTGCTATTCGTAACAATCTAACAATTCGTACTTCTTGGTTAAATTTTTTTTTTTTCAAAAAAGAAAAACAGGTAGTTTTTGTAATAGATGGATCGTTTAAAAAATTACTTTTTTAAAAATTAGCTTAAAATATAATATTTCTTGAATGTTAACCACATTCTTAGCATTCATACTATTTCTACTTTGGTAAAAAATTCCTTAGAAAAATTAACATTCTCTAAAAAGTAACTCATGTTAAGAGATTGTTTAAAAAAATTTTTTTTAAAAAAAAGTATATTGTATTTAGTACCTTTTAAAAAGTACCTTATTGTTAAAATAATCAGTTGTAAAGCTTTAAATAGAGTATACTTATAAATTTAGTATATTGTAAAATGCTTTTTTCTAAAAAGTACTTTTGGTAACTTTTTCTAAAAAGTACCTTAGTACCTTTTTTGTTGAAGACTTATAAAATGCATTCAATTAAAAATACCAGTTAATAAGAGCACAAAAAACTATGTAATAAATATATTCAATAAAATTTTTTTATGGGCAAAAGGTACCTTTCCCTTTTGATAAATAAAAATGAGTCCTTGAAAAGAATCCTCTTTAATTTTATAATAAGAACATTATTATACTTTGAAAGAATCACTTGTGAAGCAAGTATTAAGTTATTTAAACAATTAAAGTATTTTTATATCTAAGTTTTGTATGTATACAAGCGATCATTAATCACTTTGAGTTGGCTAGAAAGACGGTGTATAAATTTGAGTGTTAATTATTCAACACTGCTTAAGTAAATTCTACAAACAGTCATCTGTTCGAAAAGTTTTAAGAAAATGTCTCATATTTCATATCATGTCTTAAAGTTTCTATATCATTTTTTTACAGTGCTGGCGCTGTATGCTGTTGAAGTTTTTAAAATTAAACTTAATTCTTAAGACTTTATTTATTATTATAATTAAAATGTACAAGTACAAATATTTCTTTCCTTTTCGTTGTATTAAACACAATATCTAAAGATAAATAAGCAGACGGGCAGGGTGTTGTTACACTGTGTTTAAGTAAAAATGAAGAGAAAATTCACTTTGTTTAATTATTACCAAAAAATTAACAACAGTGTTAGAACTGGAAGGTGGGGATAAAGTGGCACCACACTCTAGCTTTTACTTTTTTAATATTTTTTTGTTTATTTTTTTAACTAATGTAACTCTGAACAGATTTTTTAAAATCCAATAAAGTTGAAATTAAAACCAAAAAAAAATTTTTTTTTCAATATTAGTTAAATTTAACAAAATTAACATTTTCTTTTGAAAACGGTGTAACTAAAAAACTAAAACAATTTATGCTTTATTTTACTTAATTTTAAGTGAAAGCTTATATAGCACATCAGACAACAACAAGAGTATAAAAAAAATACCAACACATAATTTATGCTAACAATAAAGAAACATGTACAAGCATGCAAATTATACAATATAAAACATAAACAGCAACTAAAACTGAAGAGAAATTGTTCCGTTAAAAAAAAAACAAAATAAAGCAAACAATAAAGGAAAACTTACCACAATGAAATACAGTACAAACGACAGATGATGACAAAGAAAAAGAAAAAAAAAATACAACAACAAGTGTGAAAACATAATAAGTTCTGATTAAATCGAAAAACATGACACTGTCAAAATTTCTAAATTAAAATGAAACATTAAAATGAAAATTCATTATGACAATTTGGCTATAAGGCCTGCTTTTACATTGTGTTCCCTTTGGCAAAAAAGAATAATTAAGGAGCCAGTACAAGGTAATTCCACCAAAAGTGTTTGAAAGGTACACAGAATTGCTTTTAGTGTAAATTTAAATACTGAAAGTTGATTTTAAAAAGGCTTCAATAGAATATTTAACTTAGGCTTGAGTTCGAATTTTCAATTATTTTTGAAAAAAAAAATATATATATATATATGAAATAATCAATCACTCACATATGTAATACCAAACACACGCAAACATTAACATATAAACGTCTTTTTACCAGACATGGAAAACTGATATTTTTAAATTGTACTTTTTACCAATTTAACAAAGTCCGTTTGCATAAATCTTAACAAATCACTATGCAATTTTCATGAAACTAACATGAAACTTTTGTTTGTTGGTGAAGCAGGCGAAGTAAGCAATATGGTATTGCTTGAGTTTTGAGGAAATGTTACTGTTACTAATGCTTATTTTTAGATAACGCAAAACGCTGTAACTTAAATAGAAAATTAAGAAAAAAAAAATGCCTCAAAAAATTGCATTGTGTAAATCTAGACAAAACGGGACAACGATAAGTTTTTAAATGTTGGAGAAAGAATTTATACGCCTTTCTATTAATAATTATAATTCTTGCAATTATGAATGATGATTAGAGTTTTGACTCTTGGAAAGCGTCGTACAGAGGTATTTTGCCAATCTAGCTGAACAATTTAAGTACGCAGCTAGACAGATAACAAAATTCTACATCGTATAGTAAATTTTCAGGGCTTTTGTTCGAGTTTTGTCGTTTTGGGACATTGTTAAATTCAGGAAAGCTGGATATATCGCATATGTTTTTGTTGACTTCGTATGATTTTGAGAGGCTTGAAATATACTTTTTCGTGGCTAAAAGAATTAACATTTTGTATTGATTTTTTTTTCTATAAAAGGCTGTACTAGCAGGTATTTATATTAATTTTTAGAAAAATTTTTATTTTAAATTTTTATGATAAAAAATTTCGTTCGTCATAAAAAAAAATTTTTTTTTAATAATTTTTTTCAAAAAATAAAGTGAAAAGGTTTTTGAGAGTGATTTTCATTGCGATCCTAAAAATGTTTTTTGTCACTATAAAAAAAAAACATTGCGCGTTTCGTACCATTACATCTAGACATGTGCCCGATCGTTCGTTTCACTGACCGGTCTTTTTCGGTAAATTATCAAAGACTAATTTGTTCGTTCAATCGGTCAAATTGAACGAAAGGAGCCGATTTAATATCTAACCATTTCGTTCAATCAAGTCATCTGTTCAATTTAACCCGTACACTATTGAACGAAAAGACCTGAATTAAATGACCGGTTCATTTTGTTCACTTGATTGATTCGGTCAATTTAACCCGTACGTTCACGAACGACACAGCTCTAATTACATCTAACCATGTTATTATCTGTTTAAAAAACCCTGTACAATTGTTGCCCATTGGGCTGTTATAAGAAGGGTTCAGTGTAGCATAAATATTATTAATAGGCTTTTGCTCAGTTCTAATCCACTTACAAGTAGTATTAGAACCACTCCAAAAGAAAAAGAGGGTAAAACCTGTAATTACCGCTGAAGTTGATTCAGATTCGGAGGAAGTTTTTGAAGAATCAGACGAAGAAGGACCATGGCACTCATCATCATCTTTGTGCAAGGGAGTACTTGATTTAAATAAAATTATATATAAAAAAATTATTAATTATTCAAATTTAAAATTTAATTTAATAAATTTAAATTTTTGAAATTTAAATTAATTTTAATTTATTAATTTAGGAGGGATATCTTCCCTTCCGATATAAATTAATTTCTATAGTTTTAAGGCATATGTAATCGATTTCGTTAAATAATTAAATTTTTTTTTTTCTAATAATATTTAAGTTTACCACCCATAAACTGGGGCGGGGCTAAAATGGCAGTTTAGAATCTCTTGAGTCCATGTTTAAGTTTTTGGCGGTTCTTTGACCTTAAAACAATAATTGCAAAATAAAATGTTGTAAAAAATAAATAAACTTGCATTTTTAGAGTTAGGATTAGTTCTTCTAAGGGAAACTTTTTCCTCTTTGGTCCGATTTTGCTTGTTTTTTAGCTTTAGCAGCCTGTGACCATAACAGATTTTTCTACCAAGTTCCAGAACACTCAGTAATAGAGCTAATATAAACTAAAAAAGTAGTGTCCGGCTAGATTGGCCGAAAAAAAAACCTTCTAGGAAATTAAGTTTTACTTGCAATAGAGAAATCTTTCGTGTAGAACTACTTTACCAATGGAGCAAGAGCAAAAAGGAAGGCTGACCTAAAAAAGTTTATAGTTTTGTTTAAAATCTAAGCAGTAAAAAATTAAACAGCGTTTTCATAGAGTCCAGTGTTTTGACGAATATGGCCAAATTTTTACATTGTTGTGGGCAGAAGCTAAAAATTTACACAGAGTATAAACTCCTCAGTCTGCTGTGTAAAGGGTAGCTCAATAGAAACGTAAGTTCGACACATAATATTATCTTTTAAAAAGTAAGAAGCAGAACTTAAACTTCTCAAAACAAATAGTAAGAAAATAAATTTGAAAATCAAAATGTAGGTCATACATAATACGAAACCTTCCATGTGCGTGTGTTCGAATCGAGGATTTTTTCTTGATAAATTCTTAAGGCATTAAGTGTCTAACTTTTAGATTTTTAAAGTTCATAAGTTTGTGAGGTTTGGAAGATTTAATCATATGTGGAATTAGCTAAACTTTTTTTATCCAATGCATTGTGCCAGAACTAGGAAATTAGGTTGTGGGAAGGGGGGTAGAGGAAATAGTGCTTGTGGACATTTGATTTAATTTTTTGCACTTTGAAAGTGGCAGGAAATACCGCTGCAGGAAGTTAAATCCACTTACGAACTTTTCGGCTAAAAAACGAATTCTCTCTGTAATGTGTAGTGTAATTCACTGGCCAATCGACAACAAGGGAATGCGCTCCTGATGCACAGAACGTTACGCGTACGAAATTACGATTTTCAGGAACAAGTTCCCTGATTTCATAAGAGCACATTCCGTTGTAGTAACGATAAAACAGTGAAACATACTCCCCACTTTGCGTCGATGCTCCACTACTGTTACCGATTATAGACTCTACAATAGACTTTGAAGCACTGGCGCATACATGAGAGCTGTATTCCATTTTTAGCCTGATAAAGGTTACATAGATAATAAGGAGATCAGATGGATTTCTTACTTTAGGCACTTGAATGCTTTCTTTGCGACATGAAAGATATGCTGGTTGCAATGAACGTCACATTGAATTTTCGTCCAAAGAACATAAGAAGCAGAATTAAAAAAAAAAAACTTGAGTAAATAAAATTTGTTTTTTTATTTTTTTAAACCATTAACAGCCATATTCATAAAATACTAAAACAGATTATAAATATATGATGAATTTAAAAATAGTTTTTATGAAAAATTTGTCATAAAACACATTTCAAAGTTATTTTATTTTTTATGAATATATCAGTAAATAAATAAAGAAAAATATACTCAGCGCTGATTATTGTTGTTTTTGCTTAAACTTTGAATTTTTGTCTTTATTTTATTGTTGGGACGAAAATCTTTAGTTTATTTAAAACGTTCGTGAGAAGTTTCCTGAAGAGCTAAGTGAGTGGTAGCGATATAACCATCGACACATGTTTAGGGTAATTAAATTTACGATTAATTAACTAAATTTAATATTCCCGTCATTTAGATTTAAAATAAATACATTTTGTATGACAAGTTGTAGAGTCTCTGTTGAAGGAGGAGTCAAAGAGAGGAGTATGTTGATGATGAGAAATTAAAAATTTTCGAACTTTGCAGAGCCATATAATTCTGCTGTAATTGTAATCATAAGACCAAAAAACCCTACTAATTATAGACTAATAAATACCTAGCCTTTCTGATTTTCACTTATATAATGATTAGCCAAGCAGTAGCAACTTAAAAAAGTAATTTTCTTTTACTTTTAAATACAAGTGAAATTAAGTCATTTCTCTTTTTAAGTCTGGCTACAGTTTTATTATTCTCACCATCATTATAAGAAACTGTTAATGGCGAAAATCTACCAGAAATAAACATAAACAAAAAATATGTTTATTATTAATTATGTTTTATATGCTTTTTTATGGCAAATTTAAGTGCAATAAAGTTCAGAAATTATGTGTTCTTTTGTTTGTTTTTTGTTTCTGTTTAAAAGGCATAATAAACTTTTTTTAGGCACAAACAAATTTACACTCATTTAATGGTACTTAATCTCTTTTGATAAGACGCTGTCTTTAGCAAGGCTGATATTTTTATTAAGTACATATTATAAAAACATAAATATGTATCATAATAAAATAGAGGTATTCTTTATAGTAAGTTTTTAAAAATTACAAATTTTATGAAAAGTTAATTAAAAGGTAAAATTTTGATAAAAAGACATTTTTAATTAAAGGGAAAAATTTTGTTAAAAGGACATATTTTAACTAAAATCTATTTTTGTTAACAATATGCTTCATATTTTAAAAGCTTTTTTTATTAATAATTTTGTATCACAAAATTTCATTTTAATAAAAAAAAGGTACTTTTTGGTATATATTCAAAAGTACTTTTTATCAAAAAGCAACTTAAATTAACAGATATTTTAAAGAAAGGTAGTTTAAAAAGTTTAAAAAGTTTTTATATGTGGGAGGTACTTTTTATAATTATACGTTTTTCAAAAAAGGTACTTTTTATAAAAACATTTTTAAAAACTTTTATTACGAAGAATAATTTTAGATAAGAGAAATTTTTAAAATAAGTACTTTTTTTAATTAGTTATTTAAAATGATGGTATATTTTTTATTTATTTTTTAATTCTCTATCGCCCCCTTTAGTTGTTTTCTTGATTGGAGTTACTTCACTAAATTAGATTTGTTAAAAATTATATGGAAATATTAGAGGCAAATTTTAACTGAAAGGGGCTATTTTTATTTCAAAAATTAACGTTTTTTTTAAAAAAGTCCTTCTTATAAAGAAAATTTTTAAAAGGTACTTTTTATGAAAAAGTCACTATAGGAAAATGTTTTCCTTTATTAGAAAATAATTTTTAACTAAAAATTTAGAAATTTACTTTTTATCAGAACATTAAAAAAAAAATTGTTTCAAAGGTGCTTAAACATAAATGGTACTATTTAAAATTTACTATTAAGTAAAAATTTAATTTCCCTTAAAAACCTTCATTTTATTAATAGACCCTTTTTCTTAACATTTTAGTTTTATAGTTAAAAGTTCCTTTTTTGAAAAGGTACTTTTTTGGCAAATCCTTAAAAATAAAAAATATATAATATAAAAATACCTCTTTATAATATAAATTTTGTTATTTTATATTTTAAATACACCCTTTTTATTTAAAAGGCTAATTCTACGTACTTTTCATTTAACATATTTTGTTTTAATAAAAAGGTACCTTTTGTGGCGCAATAAAACAAATATTTAATAGAAAGGTAATTTTTTTCAAAAGGGTCCTGATAAGAACAGGACTCATTAATCTTTAAAAATTATAAATTGAAAGAGCTTTTCAACCTTTTTTTTTGTACCTTATTGAATACCAAAAATGCTCGAATCGTTAAATTAGTATTTTATGAAACGTTTTATTACTTTTCCAAAAAAGTAGCATGCTTTAGCTTTGAATATTACTGCCTTAAAAATATTTAATTATAAGTTTTACTTAATAAGTTATAATATAATGAATAATCCCAATAATAATTATTGAACACATGCTCTTTAAAAATTCCTCCCTAAATTTTATTCATTAGTATAAATTTTATTTTGATCTCAAAAGGAACGTATTTTGCAAAAAAAAATTTATATTTAACAAATGCTTACAACAATTGAGTTCATCGGATTTATCACGACAATCGGGACTGCCGTCGCACCACCAACTTTGTGGTATACATTGTTCACCATTTTTACACTTAATCTCATACGTTTTACAGAAACTGACTACAAAAGAGGGGATTTATTTACAAAAATTAAGTGTTGTGTAAAAAAGGTGTTAAATTGAAAAAAATTATTTAGAGGGAAAACTTACTGCATAATCCAGGAAACTCATCAGAGCCATCAGAACAATCCTTCTCCTGATCACAACGCCATCTGTTAGGTAAACATTTGCCATTGTTGCAACGGAACTGTTCCAAACCACAAGTTGATTCTAAAAATATATAAAAATAAAATTATATAAATTAAAACAATATTGAATTAAATTAAATTTTTATGGTTTTGAAAATTTTAGTTCAAGATTTTGGAAAAAATATTATTTTATCTTTTATTATTCTTTTTTGCTACAATAATTTAAGACGTGGAAAAACTTTAAATGACTAAAAAAAGGTGTGATTAAGTTTTATATATTCAAGTAAATTAGTTGTTTTACTAAATGAAAAAAGGGGTGGAATATTTATACTAAATGAAATAAATTAACTTACAAGTACTTAGCTAAAATGGGAATTCAAAGATGCTTGAAATTCTTAAGTCACGTTTTTTTTTTTAAATGGACTGTTTAAATGCCAATTTATTTTAATAAATTTTTTCAAGTGGCATTTTGAAAAGGCGATTAACTGTGAACAACTTTTGGTGTAAATGGTTAAAAATAAAATATTTTTTTCAAAAAAAAAGTTTTTATTTTAATTTCAGTTAAAAGAATTAAATTGTTCAAACCAGTTTTTAATAAAGTACCAGTTTCTTTTAAAAAAAAAAAATTATGTGCCTTTTTTTAAAGATATTTGCATTAAACATAATTTTATATGTTAATTGCAAGACACTATATTTTTTAAAAATTCATTTTTTTAAATGCAATGGTATTTTCATAAAAAGTGTTTTTAAAATTAGTTTTTCAAAGATACTTTTTTATGTATTTATTTTAAATTTACGTTTTTTACGATGTTTTCTGAAAAAACTCCTTCTCAGTATACTTCGAAACAAATTTCTTTTTTAATTAGTATTTTATATAATTTTTCTTCAATTAGTTTTTCAATAATTTATTTAACATTTATTTTTTCTTAAAGGTACTTTTTGAAAATTTCTTGTTTAAAAAGATTTTTTTTTTTAATTTATACTACTTTAAAGAGACACTTTTAGAAAAACAACCTGTTTAGTTTATTTCTTTACATACATTTCGAAATGCTACTTTTTAAAAAAGTACCATTTGATAAAAACTATTTTTTTAATGCACTCTTTTCAAAAATATTTCTTAAAGGTACTTTTAGAAATATACTTGTTAAATGCTTTTTTTTAAAGATTTATCTCCAAAACGTACTTTTTAAAAAAGTACTATTTTTTAAAAATTGTGTTTTAAATTTAATTTTTTTCAAAGGGTTTTGTAAAAGGTACAGTTTAAAAATTAATATTGTTAAAAAGTATTTTTATACCCTTTACCAAAAAAAAAAGTGGAAAAAAGGGTTTATTTAAGTTTGTCATTCTGTATGTAATTTCTACAATGTCCATTTCCGACCCCATAAAGTGTATATGTTCTGACTTCTTATGCATAGCGAATGCGAATGCTGTCCGTCCGTGTAAGTCACAAAAAAAATAAATATGTCAATCGATCAGTTATAGTGTCGAATGAGGTGCTTATTGGAAATCAGCATGATCGTTCCATTTCCTTCGATGCAGCAGGCAAAACAACCCGCATACTTCTAATTTTTTTGTGTCACTTGGAACAATAAAGTAACTCCAACCAAAAAAATAAATATATGGGGCGATAGAGAATTAAAAAATAAGAAAAAAAAACATCAAATAAAAAAATTGGCGTTCGCCCATATTTTTCGAGTTACGGAGCTATGAAATTTGAAATTTTTTTAAAAAAAGAGATCTTTAATGAAATACTTAATTTTTAAAAAAATGCTTAACCCATTAAGAGCCGATGTCATTTTGATATAAAATTATATATATGATATATATATACATATATATATATATAAGATTCGACATAGCCGAATATAGCACTCTTACTTGTTTGAATAATACTTGTTTAAAAGTACTTTAATAAAAAGTACTTTATTTAAAATAATAATTTTTAAGCGCCCGCTTTTTTTAAGTTATATTGTTATAAAGAATAGTTTTAAATGATTCTTGTTAAAAACAAAAATTCACAAAAAGGTACGCATTTCAATAGTGATTTTAAAAGTACTTTTTAAAAAGGAACAATGCAAAATTAATTTCAAATGACATTTTTTAAGAAATATATTTTATAAAATCATTATTTCAAATAGCTCTTTTTAAAAGTACTTTTTATAAAGAGTACCTTTTTTAGTACGTATCATATACTTTTAATCATTAAAAACCCTAATTTTACTAAAATTAGTTATAACCATATTTTTGTAAAAGGTACAAGTAGTCTAACTGTGAATTTATGAATATTTTTTTTTAATTTCTTTGCGTTCTACCTTTATTTAAATTCATATTATTTTTTACTTCTATATGACAAACTGAAAAGCGCTTTAAATTGTAAAAACCTTAGAATTTTTAAAAGAACCTCATCTGCTTAATATTAATATGGCAAATTGTATTGTATTTGACAGTTTACAATACCGTATATATACAACAATATTGTTATAAAGTAATAAGTGTCACCATTTCATTGTCAAGGAATTTTTGTCATTAATCTTAAGCAAAAATATGTTTAAAAAACACACACACAGACAACAGACTCTTAAAAATGCCCGCAGTACAAAAAATCTAATTAAGTTGTCACAAAGCACTAAAGTACACCAAAGATATATTTCTAATACTTAGTTTTAAATAAACTTGAGGTTCTTTTGTGTAATTGGCAAAAAATTATCTTTTTATTTGAACATTATAAAAATTAATGTTTCTTTAATGGTGAGCAATTAGATTAAAAATAAAATACAGACGACCATAAAAATACTTAGAAGACAAAATAAAAATTGTAATTTAGTATCAAAATTAAGGTGCTCTTTAAAAAGGTATGTTAATGTATATAACCTAAAAGTATGCTGCGAATTTTTTAAATAAAAAGTTTTTATACTTTGATAGAACGAAAACAAATATTGGATGCAGCGTTGTGTTCATTAGATTTTTCCAACAAATAAAAATCACTGGCAAAAAATTTGTGACCACAATTACAAGCAAAGCACGAATATGTTCCAATTTTAATTTGTTAATTACAATGCAGACATACCCTTGAATCAGCAGCTATTTAAGCAAACAGATACATTTATCCGCCCCAAAACACATTCACATCATTTACTTGGTTTGCAGCCGAATTGTAAAAACAATATACAAATGGCGATTTACACAAAAGCCCATACAACAGTATATTTATTTTAAAAGCTTTAATTAACATCATTTGTTGTCATTTTCATGTATGTTACATACATGGATACATCGACAAGGAGATGCTCCTATATTCATGAGCATAATCCCAGCAAACAAAAAAGTTTGTTTCTAAACAGGAAATGATTTAAAATAAAACTGGCATTTGAATTAGATATGGAAATAAATTTTAAAGGCGATTAATTGTCGCATCAGTGATTAAACTAAAAATATATTTTAAAAAAACCATAAATGGATCGTGATACTTTTTTATATCATATTTACTTTCGGAAGCCTAAGAATATACTTTGAGGTGGATCTTAGTCCGCTTTTGCTTCTAAATGCAGTATATTTACTTAATTGTTATTTAAAAGGGACTTCATCCTTAAAATATGAATAATACCTACAAACGTCAGTATCATTCGTAAGATAATAAAATCAACTTTAAAAGCGAAACAAAGGGTGTGGCTCAGAATTATGGGCATCTATTAAAAAAAAAAATAATAATGAATGTTGTAATAAATTTTCGCCACAAAAAAGCAACGACCTCAAACAGACAGACTTACAAATTTCAAACTTTAACAGCGTTATGTATAACCAAAAGTTAGCGACTGTTTATAAACTGTAGTCAAATAGCTGCCAACCAGCAAATCGATTTGCCTTAGCAGCTTCTTGGCACAATGTTTATTCTTAAACGATTTGTAATTTACTGCTAACTTTAAGAAAATCAACTCTGAAAATGGATTGTGTCCCTACTAAATTACTTTTTTTTTCTTTATATCACCCCTGATTTTGACGATTGAACATACATTTATTTTCCCTCCATATTTTTTATTCACCATACTCTTTATTCACAAATTGACACTAAACAGCTGTTGCACAGAAAATGGCAAGTGTTTGACAACTCACTAACAAGTGTTTAGCAGTAAGTTGTTCGCAGATTGTTTGCTAGTTATAGTTAAACTCTATGCTAACTTCATGCTAATTTTTAGTTATACATAACGCTAAATATTTATAAAGGGTCATCCAAATGCGACGCCTAGATGTCAGCACTATATAATTTTTACACGTGACATCTTTTCAAATGACATAAGCCATTTTGTTTTATTAGAAGGTACAGTTTTACAGTACAGTTTTAATTATGGACAGGTACACATTGCAACAACAATAATAATTTCGCTAGTTGGATTATTGAACAACGGACAACAGATCCATTGTTTTCAAGCAAAATTTTGTTTAGTGACGAAGCTCATTTCAAAATGGATGGATTCGTCAATAAGCAAAATTGTCATATCTGGGGTGATGAAAATCCTCCTGTTATTCATGCAAAATCTCTACACCCACAAAAAGTTACTGTTTGGTGAGCATTTTGAGCAAATGGAATCATTGGGCCATTTTTCTTCGAAGATGATGCTGGACTGTGAATGCTGAGCGATACCAATCAATGTTGAGAGACTTTTGAATCATATTGATGTGTCTGACGTCTATTTCCAGCAAGACGGTGCTACATGTCACACAACTCGAGAAAACATTACACTTTTGCGATCAAAATTTCCTCAACGTGTAATTTCACAAATTGCAGATTTCAATAGGCCTCCAAGGTCATGTGATCTAACACCATTAAATTTTTTTTGTGGGGTTTTTTTGAAAAGTCGAGTGTGTGCTAACAAGCCACACACAATTAATGATCTAAAGAACAACATTCAAGTTGCAATTCGTGAAATAACACCAGCAACATGTCGGAAAGTCATTGAAAATTTCGGTATTCGGATTGATGTCTGCAGACGCAGTCATGGTGGACATTTGAATGATATTCTATTCCACCTATAATTGTAATGGATCATAGTTTTAATAAAAAAAAAACAGCTTGAAAAAATTGCAAATAGTTTGTGTTTTATTTCAAAGAAATATGTAGGCGCGTTTTTTGGATGACTCTTTACTTGTTGTCACAGTGGACTTTTTGTGTATTTTAAAAATGTTTGTCTATTGCGGTTTAAAATACAAGGCCATACAAGTCACATCACTTTAGCTGTGGGGACACCCTTTAGTTTTTTTATACTTGTAGTTATGGACATAGGATTTCATACTATATTTAAATTTTAAATATCAGTCTTTTAGTAGTAAAAAAATAAGGAAATAAACATCAAATAATATCACCTATGGATACACCCTTTAAATTACTTATTTATACTTATTGTTACAGTGGACATAGAAATTAACATTTCGTATAACTGTTTAAAAGTTAAAATATATTTTTTAAAAGATAGCCAAATTACTAAAGGGGTCACCCTTTAATTTTTTATTTAATTTTTTTTTATTACTTTTTATTACTGACACTTTTAGTGATACCAATTTTGTTAAAATTTCTTATTGATTGATCTGATATGTAATAATCATTTGTGTTGTATGGGGACACCCTTTAATTTTTAAAATTGTTATTTTTTTTAAACACCATCACCTTTCAATATAAAAATAAATTAAAAATCAAAAGGTTCAAAGGTTCTTAATCGGTTTTGAAATGTCTGAGTTCCGCGTGCTTAGACATGAAAAATTACCCAGCAAACCCATATGAATGAGAAAGAAAAATTTACTGACTCATTTCTAAAAGCTTTCACGATGATAAAATAATTAATTATAATTCTCAAAAATAACTGAATTTTTTGTACTAAACTGGCTTATCCTAAAGAGTTTCGAATTTATTTTAGACGAGATTATTTTCTATTGGTTTTTCTAAAACCTAAAAAAACTCTGTATTAAGGTTTGTATTTTTCTATATGACATACAGAAATAAGTTTATAAAAAACAAAAAACTTTAATAATTGATTTATATACTGTTCTAGTTCTTATTGCTTATTTTCATTATCCAATCTTTCGAAAGTTTTCTAAAACCTTTTTGTACTCCTTGCGGTAAAACAAAATATTTAAAAACCACGAAATTCATTTTCTGTTATATTTAAATTTTTTAATGGAGGTTACACTTAAAGATAGGACGCACAGTTTTCAGAGCTTCCTAGACAGGTGTAGTGGCGATGCAATCTTATTTTTTCGGTTTTTTTGTACGTCTGTTTTTTTTGTTTTATTTGGATGCAAATCAAAAGAAATAAATTTAATAATATTCCCGTGTCTTTAATTCAATAATTTGCAAAGTGCCTGTGCATAGAAATAAATTATCGTAGTGCTTTTTGATATTTTATTTTTCATTCTCTTTCAACTGTATAAAAGAGCCAAAAAAAAGTCAGCCGTATGCAGTGGAGAAAGGAAAATAGAATTACTGTTAGTTATTGTTGTTTTTGCTTAAACTTTGATTTATGTCTTTGCTTGATTGTTTGGAAAAAATCTTTAGTTTATTTAAAATGTTTGTCAGAAGTTTCCTGAAGAGCTAAGTAAGCGTTAGCGAAATGACCATCGAGACGTGCTTTGACCCTCAGTAAAAAATTCGGTAATTAATTTGTTCGGGATAAATATAAAAAATTAGCACAAAGTTTTTGGAAAATTAAATAATTTATTAATATTCCCGTGTCTTCACTTTAAAAGAACTAATACTTTGTTTCAAAAAATATTCATGCTTCAAGACACTCATAAATTACCAATTACAAGGAGCTATATATGAGCCATAATAAAGACAGCTCCTAAGTTATACACCAATACTTGCGACTTCTGAGTCATAGAGTGAGGCATTTTAAGCAGCGCTTAGAAAAAAAGCTCTGTAGTTCGTTTAATTTTTTTTTTTTGACCACTTATTAAATGGTTGACTGTGGGTACAAACGAATCCATATAACTTTCTGCTTTTTAATTTAAATTAATTTAATTAATTACAAAAATAATATACCACGGTGTTTTCAAATTTGACATGTTAAACTAAAAATTTCTTATTTATCTATTCAATGTGGATGTTGACCTGATTTCATAACCCTCTTCCAAGCCAACTTTAAAAATTTATTCTTCAATTTTTCACTGATTCAAAATAACCAAGTCATTATCTGATCGAGGATGCGAAGTTTCAACATCTTGATTTGTGATTGTAAATATTTTATTTATCAGCTCAATGAAGGTAACAGTCTAAAGAGCTTTTAAGTTCTGTATGCTTCTTAGCCTTGGCTTTCATAAGTTAGCACAATTTAAAAAAATATATAAAACTTTGTTTAAAATTCATGACTTTCATCTTTACATGCCCCAAAAATTAAAGTGTTATTTCATAAAATACATCAGCAGTTCTCATTTCATTTTTCTTCCGTAAAACAAAATATTATAAAATATTTTAGGCCATTTCAAATGCAATATTTAAAGTCTGACTATGAAAATGACATGTCTTTGCATGTTACTCGTAGTGTGGTATTAGTAGAGCAACTATGACAAGGTGTTTTGTTTTTTGGTGTTGTTTTGTTTTTGGCACAAATATATATAAGATTATTTATTTAGTTTTTCTTATTGGATGAACACAATTTTATTGTTTGAAAAAAAGGAAACAAAAGGCAAAAAGCATGAAATTGAAACGTCCAAGACAAATTTGATAAGTTAATACGTGTTTGAGAAGAGTAATAAATTTTCACAAAAACACAATTAATGTCAATAACAGGTCACAAAATAAGAAACAGTTTTTTATAATCAAGAGGTGTGCAACTTTTTTTTTTTATTTTTCAAACAGTATTGGCAGGGTGCTTTTTCTGCTTATAGCTTGAAGCTGGGTAGCGAAAAAAGCTTATGCAATCCTTGCATCAAAGACTTCAGGTAAATATTATCAGCAGCATCAATTTGTGGTGTCACTACAGTTAAGTTCCTTTACTTAAAAAAGGCAATAGAAATAAAATGATATTACATCTGATAGATCCGAGCGCTTCACTTTTCTTTGAAATTACTTTTCTTAAAAAAAAACTATTCTTAAAGAGCACTTTTCTCAAAAAGTACTATTCTAAAAGTAATTTTCGTAAAAAGTACTTTTCGTGATCAAAGTACTTTTTATAAAAAAGTACTTTTATTAAAGGAATTTTGTTTATCTAAAAAGTGCACAAAAAAGGTTATTATTTCTAATAGAAATATTTCTTCAAAATCAAATTTTTTAAAAGTTACATTAGTTAGAAGAATGCCTTATGCTCAAAACATAATGCCTTTAAACATCTTCTAATGTCTTTTTAAAAGAGCTGCTTCCAAAAAGAAAGTACTGTTGCTAAAATGGTAATTTTTCGAAAAAATTTAACTATCCTTTAAGAAATATTTTTAAAACTTATTATTTCATCAAAAGGTATTTTTCTCAAAAACTTTATAATTTTTTTTAAAAGGTACTTATTCAAAATAGTACCTTTTTTAATGGTACAACTTTTTCATAAAAAGTACCTTTTAAAAAAATTGTATATTTATTAAAACAGCCACCTTTCCTTTAAATGTTGATTTTTGAAAAGCCATATATTAAGTACTAAAAAAGGTACTTTTTCATATTTTTGTTGTTTGCTTAAAAAGATAAGAAAGATACAAACGTATATTTTCCTTATAAAGTCCCTTTTTTTAAATGCAAGTTTTTGTTTTGAGGCACAATTTTTCTTAAAACGTAATTTCTCTTTTCATAATTCCCTAATAGAATATTTTATAGTTTATTGTTTTTAATTTTAAATTTAAAAAAATTTTGCAGTAAAATTTTTTCTGCATCATTTAATTGATAATAAATGAAATGGAAATTTCTCTTTTATCCAGATGAAAAATAAAAAACGAATTTATTTGTATTGAAGTGAATGTATCATTAACATTCTTATTGATAGGAAAAACAGAACAAACCAAAACAACAACAAATTAAATAAATCACTGAAAAGTGAAAATTTTCCTATGTATAATGAAGATAAAAGACTGAAAATATAACCAGCTGTACACAAATTTTAAAAAGTTAAATAAACAATAAAAAACGAAGTAAAATGAAACTATAAAAAATGTTGCTTGGAAATAAAGAGAAAGAAAGAATTTCATTTATTAAATCTAGAAATTCTAGCCACCCCCCTAAGCTGGCATTGGCGCCAGAAATCTTTAACAAAAGGGAAATTCAAAGCAAACATCTCATGAAACAATAGCAGCATTAAACTTTAAAAGCAATAAAACATAAAAAATATTTATTTCTCACTTACATACAATTTAATAACAAAATGAAAAAAGAAATACAAAGTAAATTAGTTCAAAGTCATAACCCAGGTACGCGATATTTAAAATAAGAAATTGGATAAAAAGAGGATTTGTTTAATTAAATTAAAATAAAGGAATTTAGTGTGTGGAATCAGAAAGATCCCGAGAACTCTATCTGCACAATTTATTTTTAATTATAATTAGAAAATGATAAAAACTCTTAAGAGTATGAAAAGGTTTGCCGCTAGTCGCAAATGAAGTTCAAGCGGTTAACGGAGTGCTTGCAGGTTGGTCTCATTATAATGAAAAATTTCATAATTTTTAAAGTAAAAGGGTCTTCACACACAACACATTTTATTTTTAAATATCTCTATTGAACTGCAGAACACCTATGCAAAATTTTAAGAAAGTTGGTATCACTTTAGGCTCCCAAGAAGACAAAGTCATAAAACAAGGAACCTAAAAATAAAAGGGTGTCCTCATAGCCGACTTAATTTGACTCATGTGCACCTATTTTTCGAACCGTTATCGTTAAAAGCTTGAAAATTACTCAAAACTTTTTCTATGTTCACTTTAACAACAGACCAAATAGTGCAAATTAAAGGGTGCCCCCATAGTGGAAATAATTTCGTTTATATGGCGCTTTCATTTTAACCCTTATAGTCAAACACTTGAAAATTACACGCAATCATTACTTCTATGTCCGCTTTAACATTAGGTATATTATTATCCATTAAAGGGTAGCCCAATAGTTGACATTACTTAACTTATAACGCCCTATCTTTTGAACCAATTATAGTAAAAACACTTGTAAATTACACACAATGTTTACTCCTAAGAGCGCTTTATAAAAATTTATATTGGAAGTTAAAGGGTGTCCCCTTAGATGACATAATTAAACATACGACGTAATGTTTTGAACCGTTGTAGTCGATCCCTTCTAAATTACACTGAATGTTCACTTCTAAGTCCGCTATAAAAACAGGTATAAATATTTTTAATTACTAATCAAAGGGTGTCCCTTTTGGGATGTTATTTTATGTACATGGCTGCTGCCGTCTATGTGTTTTCATTTTTCTGTTTTTTTTTTTTTTTGCAAGAATTATTATCTGTTTGTTTTTTTCTGTTTAATCAAATAAAAAAGATATTTTTTTTAAGTCGCTTTAACGTCAAACAAAGTTTTTGCGCAAAAATTATTAATAATTTTTACTTTTTTATAAACGTTTGTCTTTAGCTGACATAAACAAATGATATGAAAAACACAACAAACTTTTTAAATTTAAACTGTTTTTGTTGTTGTTGGCAAACAAGACATCTCTGATTATTTCCCCCAGGTACAAGAATTTAATAAAAAATAAAACTTTTTTTTAATTAAAAGAAAAAATCCAACAACATAAAGTTCATGGATTGAAATTAAATGGAATGTTAAAAAAAATTAAATTATACAAAGGAAAAAAAAAGAAATAAAAAATGAAAAGTTAAAACAAAAATAAAAACATTTTAATGCAGATGCAGCTTAAAAGCTTTTAGTTAGAAAGAAGAGCAAACCAACTCCCAAAAGTATGCTCAATCCTTTCCTCTTTGAATTCACGTATAGCTAGATGACAAAAAAAATAGTAATAGTAACGGTGTAGCATACCTTAAGGCATGCTGTTAGCAAATTAGTTTGGTACATACACACACTTAAAGCAGGTGTCACTGACAACAACAAATCAGCAAAGCAGCCACAAAAGTTTCCGCGAGCTAAAGTTGCAGTGCACTTTTATGCTTTAAAAATTGTTTTGTTTTCATTTGCAGTTTTATTTTAAAATTGTTTTTTATTTAGTTCATTGTTAATTCCCTTAAGGAATTAATGTTGCTACTGTCTTTTTTAGGCAAATCACAAACTAGTTGACTTTACTACATTTGAAAGAAGTACAAAGTTTTAGCCTTTTTTGTTTTCCTATTAAAGTATAAAAGTTTCTAAATGCTTTTTTATGTTGTAATCTTAGATTTTGTTGCTTTAAATAGAAAAGTTAAAGTATAATTTTAAAAGATTATCTTTACAATGTCATGTGTATGTTTGTGTGTGTTTTTTTAAATAAAATGCGTTTACACAAAATAAAACTGTTGTATACTGGAAGGCAGTGATACAAATAGGAATTACTTGCTGCAAAAAAGAAAAAGTTTAAGTCGAAAAACATTTGTTAGCAAATTAATGAAAACCAGTTCAAATTAAAACTTCCTGCTTTTAAGTTTAAAATAAATAATTTTTGCAATACGTTATAAGAAATGCACTCAAAATACATTTTAAATAACACGTCCCCATATTCGAAGATTATTTGCCATTTGAAAAGCTGATGTTTCTTAAAAAAAAAACATTTTTACTCTTTGTAGTAATTAACTGTAACTAGTGTATTTCACGAGAGGTACTCTCACGTAGTTATTTTTGTCCAGTGTATCAAAGCAAACAAAACGTTTCGCAAACGTTACAAACAGAGACACAAATTTTTTTAATATTTTTAATCTAATCTATATTTTAATCATCTAATTTCGTTGATAAACCACAAAAATTGTATAACTACGTTAAGTGGTTCCCTAGCAATAACTGCTAAAGCATAAAATACAAATACGAGCAATTTATTTAACAAACGTTGCATTTTTTTCTGTATACATTTTGTACTCACGAGTAAAAAACACAAAACTGAGTGACCTTAAAAAACAAAAGAAAAGCTAACGTTTCGTTTGATTTGTTTTCGTTCCCTGATTTTCTTTCACAGTGGGTCTCTAATAACGTTGGGACTTTTCTCATCTTCAGATTATCTTTTTATAGGTAGTATTTTTTAGAGTTTCAGTAGAGGGCCAGTGTCCTCGGGATACAACACGAGTATCTAGAGTATCTTTACAGATTATGGTGACTCCGAGTTGAGTAAAAAAAGCGCACGTTTGCTAAACAAGACATCGTGAGTATAAATCTAGCCAGAACTGCAGATAAGAAGGAAATGGAAATAATTTTGAAAAGCTGTTCATGAGTTCAAATCCCAGCAGAGACTTGAGGATAAAGAAAAGTATTTCTTGTTAAATTGCTGCAGTAGATGACTTATTAATGATGCGAATAAAAAAGAAGTGAACATTTTAAACCTCCCGGAGTCTTGCTTAGAAAAGGTGGCAAATGTTTGTGCGGTAAATGACTTGAGAAAGGCAAATGTGTATTACACCAGGAGGTGAGGAAGAAAAGGCGACTGTATAGTAAAACTGAGCAAGAAAGTAAAAATAAAATAGCGTATAGCAGTATTGGATGTCTTGTTGTATAAACACAGGACATCGTAAGTTCAGCTCTTGTCGGAATCAAAAAGAAATGTGTGGATGGCTGCGCTGATTTAAGAGACTCGTATTTGCTACACAAGTCATCGAGTAGTTCGAGCACCATCGGATTGTTACGTGTATAGCTAAATAAGTTACTAAAAATTCATGTTTAGAAAACGGAACTATTTTTAATTGTTTCCATTAGCGAGTAGTAAACGATGGTTGGCTCATACTCTTAGAAGAAACCCTGAAGACTATTTAAACTTACACTGCACCATTGGTGGTGTTTATTACTATGCAACAGGTTAAAAGACGCAAGAACCCTCCCCGCTATTTTGTCTAAGGGCCTTCACAAATAAACCGAATAAGAAAATTTTTCTGTGTAGCGCTACTGTAATTGTGGGCTCACCAAGACATTCATGCCACTTCCTGTCAAACTAAATATAAATTACTAGAAGTTGTCAGGCACAGCAAAGATATTATTTTATAAATATTTTGTGTCATTTTTTAAAAGAAACCTGGAAAAAATAGACACTAGCAAATATAATACAACACTTTTTGGATCCCTACATTAGGACTTTTCGAATCTATCCTAATGGCAAGCTTACGTTATCAACATCATCTATATTACCAACAAATTCGATGAGTAAGAATACGAGAAATAATCATTGTGATATTAATCGTCAGATATCTTTGTTCTTAAATTCTGCTAACTATCGGTTATAAACTAGTGGTATTTAGTAACCCTACCGTATTTTCACTAAGCCGGTTACCTAATTCTTGCTTTCTCTAAACACTTACTGGATCCACTTCAGAATATCCGAATTATTCACGATATATTTATCTACAAATTACATTTAAAAAAATTCATATCGAGACCTAGATTATATATCTGTAGAATCTACTAGTCCTAGGCTACGCCCACTGTGCCGTTCACAATTCATGTTTCCTCTAAATACTTAATAGATCCCCTTAAAAATATCCTCTTTTTTTATATTATTTTTTCCTTAAAGCAAAAATTTTTTAAATTAAAAAAAAAATTATATTGTCAATTTTGGGCTAATTGAAGATATAGATTATACACTATTAGAAACTAGTAGTTTTTCTGTAGGTGCCTATCATGTCCACTTTAAAATATTCCTTTTTTATGTTATTTTTCTCAAAAAGTAAATCTTTTCGGGAGTCAATAATGTTCTTTTGTAAAATTTTTAAATATTTTTTTCAATAATATTTTATAATTTATATTTATGCAGTTCTTTGTCTTAACGTGTATTTAATTTTAATAGTGGAGTTAGCAGTACGTAAAACGTATTTAAAATTATTGTAGAACGTATTTAAATGAAGTTTGTATTTATCATTTTAGCCTTAAACTAATTTACATATTGCATGAATTAGTGATTTATCAGCAAAATTGATGTATACTTTCAGGCGTAAATAATTAAGTTTTTCTGTTTCATTAAATTTATAAAATCTTACCATTACTGCCACAAATTGTTGTTAATTATTTAAGGAATTTTTGAGTGATTTTTAAGGAGTTTTGCTGTAACACAGCTTTATGAGTTCATATTATTAAATACAGATTAAAGGATATTAATAAAGATTTTTTAATGCAAAATAAGAGCTGGTTTTTTTGAAAGTGGTATAAGTCCATTTTATAAAAAAAAAAAAAATAAGTTAAAGGAAATTTTAATAATTCAAAGGCTCCTTCTCTCCATAGTTACAATCAGAATTTTAATAGAGTTCTATCTTAACATAAAATAAAGTAATACAGTTTTGCTGTAAAACTGTATCGCACAACTATTTCTTTTGAACATGCTACAAGTCCATCCCTAATAGGTTTAGTTCAAACTACTTTGATTAATTTCTTTCAAACGGCAGATATTTTGCAGTTGTGGAAATAGCATTAAGGAAAAAGATCAATTATACACTGCTCAAGATTATTATGACGCAATATAGATTTGCCAAAAGAAAAAAAAACAGCTTCATTTTTCATTTTGTAGGAAATGAAAAGAGAAGACGACTTTGTCTCAACTAAATCTCTAGAAGATGCAATAATGTTAACAAACTTTTTTATAAAAGTAGTGTGAAAGAAAAAAAGGATGATCAGAATACGTCCGCAAAATTTATATGTTATCGCTTTATAAAATTTCAGGAAGCATAACAAGAGAAAAATATAACGATTTGACAAGTTTATTACCTGATATATCGCCTATTCATTATAAATACATCAATATGTCAATGTTAAAGAAAATTAAGTATAAAGTTTATTTTTCTTCTTCTTCTTCTTTTTAAAGACGAAGTGCCTTCATTCTAACTTTACTTTAACTTTAAAAAAAATTTATTTAAGAACACTTAATATCTTTTATTTCTTTTAAAAATGTTATTTTTAAAAGTCGTATAAGGCCTTATGGAGCCAAAAAAAAAACATCACTCGAACCCATCAATGTTGACCAATATTTTTAAATTTATTAAAACTCAAACCCTTAAAAATCTCAATATATGAAAAAATGGACTTATACCACTTTCACAAAAAACCGGCTCATATATTGATGACTATGAAGTAATTAAATATAAAATTAAAATTTGTAATTAGAGGCCAACAGCAACATTTAACATTTAACATTCTTATATCTAATTTATTTTCAGAAACAGTTTAACTTTAATTTAAACTTACCAAAAGGATTTAAGCAATAAATGATTACCACACTATTCATCTCAAAGCCAAAAAATATTTAATTACTTTTACACTTATTAATGATTATTTAATAAGACTTAAAAGTGTTTTTTTTGTTTTTTTTTTTTTAAATAATTCATTTTAATTTTCTAAGCAGTCTTATGTTTTGCTTTCCTATATTATATTGTAAAGCGCCTAAATATATACTTCTACTTAGTGGTACTACGCAAGTAAATGTTTGTGTAAGAAGCATGTTTAACTAATTTACTTTTCATTAAGGCTATTAACAATCTAAATCACTTGGAAGTTTTGAAAATTTTTGGTATAAATTGCAATTAAAATTAGAATGAATTTCTAATTATTATGGTTGGATTCATTATTTTAAAAATTTACATTAAATATTCATATAAGCATGTATTCGTTTGCATAAAAGGTGCTTTAAATAATAAATAAATTTTTGTTTAAATTTTAGTGTAAAACAAACAGGGTAATAAATGCCAAATGCTTTAAACAGCTTTTGAATTTTAATTTTTTTAAATTCATATTAAATTGTAAATTGTGTCTGAAAGAAAAAATTTTTTAAAGGCAGTATTTAGTTTGTTAATGAAATGTTTTCAACTTTAGCAAGGAATATTTCATAGTCAATAATTAAAGCAAATAAAATAGTAGTAAATTTTCAAGCAAACTAGCAAAGTGTATTCAAACATCAAAGTGTAAATATACACATTAAGCTGCTAGTGTCTAGTTAAACTTAAAACTTCGAAGCGTTCTTGTGTTAACTGGTAAATAATAAAAAACGTTTGCAAAAAAAAAACGGAAATAAATAACAGTAATTCACACATGTAACTATTTACATTCATAATTTAGACGCATTAAAAAAACTTTTGTTTGCACAATAACTTTTATTTTTTATAGTATACTTTAAGGGATCTAGCAACTACTCATTTGTGCACTGGTACTGCACAAGTAAAAAGTAGATAAATTTTTACTTTTTGCATTTAATAATAAAAACAAAAAGGTTTTAAAATATTAAGTGCTAGAAAAAGAGATTTAAATAAAAATGTTATTTAGATTTTTCTTCTTCTTATTTTAATTCATTAAAACTTAGACACAAGTGCTTTTTATAGTTTAAAAAATATGAATTGTAGATCTACGAACGCAAAATGTAAGGTTTGTTACTATAGTCCTCATAACAAAAACAACAACAAAAAATAAAAGGTGTTCCGAACGTCACCTGATATTTATAAAAATTTTGTTATTTTTTAAACTGTAATGTTAAGACACAGCAAATGTTTATAGTGTCAATTAAACAATTTACGCTTAAGCAACAATTAAAAAAAATAAAATTTCAAATTAAAGGGTGTACTAATAATCACGGAATTTAAACGTATATGGCCTTTTTTTAACCCCAATAGGCAAACACTTTGAGTTTAACTATTTCTTATGTCCCCTAAATAAATAAGTACAAAAATTTTAAAAAAACTTATATATAAAGGGTATGCCTATAGCAATGTGGCTTTTACTAATATGGCTTCAGAGTATAACCATAGTTGATATACATTTAGAATTTCACGAAGTGTGTACAAATATTTTCGCAACAAGTAGAAATAATAAAATTTTTAATTAAAGGGTGTACCAATAGTGACGTGCCTTTCAGACAGACACTTTAAGTTTAATTATTTTTT
The DNA here is from genome assembly GCA_916610165.2 of Gymnosoma rotundatum. Classification (NCBI taxonomy): domain Eukaryota; kingdom Metazoa; phylum Arthropoda; class Insecta; order Diptera; family Tachinidae; genus Gymnosoma; species Gymnosoma rotundatum. Next base: position 170,803,904 of record OU744336.1, on the reverse strand, counting down.
TTTTGCCAGCTATAAGTAAAAGTAAAACTAAAATATATATATAATGGGTGGTCCTAAATTAATGTAAGATTTACGAATATGGCTTTAGAGTTTTTAACCGTAGCACTTACGCAGAGTCTGTTCAAATACGATCTCTCTAATAACAAGTGTAATTAATCACCCATATTCTGTTTGGCGTCGTCAACACAAGACCACGTCGTTTTTCTTCGTTTGTTGTAAATCTCTTAATTCCCGTTGTCAATATTGTTATTAATCGATGACTGTCGACATATGTTTGGTATTTTCTAAGAACGATTGATTTTAATGTTACCGATTAATTTGTCATTTTTGAAGTTGAGTTGTGTTGTGCGCAGAGGAAAATTTAAAAAACATGAGAAAGTATACAGCAGAAAACAAATTGAATCAGCTGACTCAAATATTAGATGTGTGTTTTATTTTTTTAATATTATCGATAAATAGTCAACGTCGTCATTAGTTTGTTAGGGAATACCAAATTTATATTGATGTTGTGTTAAGTTAATGTTGTCTCAAAATGGACGACGATGTTGACGACGCCAAACAGAATAAGGGTGATTATATTTGAAAAAAAATGGTGTGAGTTTGACAAATACGGACTCATCTATTGAACCGTGAAGGGCAGACAACTGAAATTTACGCGGGGTACGTACTGCCATATCTGTTAAAAGAACAAGTGAAAAACATGAAAATTAAGTTGAATCAAGGGTGTTCTGATAGTACCGTGACTTTCACATAATTGACTTTATTTTTTTAACAGTTATAGGGTAGGCCAATAAATTAACGCACAGTATGTATTCCGAGTTCGCTGAAAAAGGAAGTAAGAAACATTAAAATTAATATAGATGTCACAATTTTATAGGGCCTCATTTTAAATCTACTTAAAATACATACAGAGTGTTCGCCGGAAAGGTACACTACTTTGTTTGTTTCCACTGTAATCTTGGCTATATGTGGTGTAGCACTGTCTTGTTGATACCTCATATTAATTAAGCCCAAAGCATGCAATTGTGGCATTAAAAAGTTTTTAATCATATCACGTTATCGCTCCCTAACCATGGTAACCATCACGTTTTCATTTCAAAGAAGAAAGGTCCGAAGGCTTCGCCTGACCAAATTGCACACCAGACTGTCACCTTTGATGGATGCAAAAGTGGCTGATGAATTATTTTAGGTTTTTCCTTGCCCGTTCCATTCCATTTCCATCCAAATGAAAATGTGACTCATCACTCATTATGATTTTTTCTGAAAAAAGGGGTTGTAGTGGGCGATCCTTAACATCCTATTGGCATATGTACAACAGCGCAAATGGTCTTGCGTCAACTGAATCTAAAATGATAACAACTGCAAATCCTTGTAAAAAAAATTGTGGCCAAAGTTGTTCTTTGAAGATCAAGTTCTAGAGTGTGGCGTCGAATTGAGGTTGATGGATTGTTTCGAACACTTTCTTGAGTAGCAGTAATGTTTTCAGTAGATTTTGCAGTACGTTAAGGTCCATGCAAGGGCGTATCGCCAGCAGACCGTCTTTCTTCGAAATCATTCACTACACGATAAATAATGAGTTCTGTTGGGATGTTGTTTCTTCAAAAAATTTCACGTAACATTCTCTTTGTCACAGCAATCGATGATTCATTGTTGTTAAATGTTTTAACGATTATTCAAAACACGTTGAAGATTTGCCATGGGCCTACTTCACGGCTGCAAAATATGAACTGTCAAGACAAATTTTAACCCAAATCGCGGCAAAATTAAGTAGTTTACCTTCCTGGCGAATACCCTGTATTATATCCACTGTTAAGCAAAAACCACTTTTCAAAGAATAAAAAAATATTTATTTTTTTTAATTGAAAATTATTTGCTTAAACCAAGGCATGATAAAAGTAAATCATGGGAATATCAAATGAAAATAATCGAACTTTAAAATTATCTTGCTAATATCACGACTAAATTATTAAAACCATCAGTATTGATTATTGAAGGCAAAAGCACGTCTCGATGGCCATTATGCTACCGCTCACTTAGGAAACTTCTCACAAATATTTAAAATGAATCAAAGATTCTTGTCCAAACAATAAAGAAAAAAATTAAAATTCAAACAAAAACAACAATAATCAAATATGATTTTATTTATTTTTTTTTATCCACTGTATACGGCTGACTTTTTTTCTTCTTGATTTATTAAAATATTTTTCTTCGTTTTCACACATTTTTCAAAACTAAAAATTATAAATTTCTTACTTAAACGTGCAGAAATATTCCTGAGGGATCTGTACATTTTCATGTTATAAAGGAGTTACGATTTTATGTTCAAGCATACCAGAAACATGTTTTAATGGCCTCAAGAGAGTTTTATATTTTTCTTAATACGATTTTTTTTTGTGAGAAATGACTTTCTTGGTTTTATATATTTGCTTAAGTGAGCTTCTTGAATTTTTACATTGAAAAACAGACTTTCAAAATACATTTCATTTAGTCAAGCAAGCTGTCGACACATTTGTACATTTAAGAAGACAAACGTTAAGTGAAAACACTGAAAAATCAACACAAATTTAAAAATTTTTAAAAAAGAAAAGTTTCCTGAAGAGCTAAGTGAGCGGTAGCGAAATGTTCATCGAGACATGCTTTCTCCTTCAATAATCGATACCGATAGTTTTAATAATTTAGTTGGGATATTATCATGATAACTTTAAAGTTCGATTATTTAAAAAGTTTTGCTGATTGCAACAAAATTATTAAACCATAAAAATGTTCATACGTTTTACATAATTGATTTTTAATTATATTTTAAAATAAGCTTTAACTCTTAATTTTTTTTTATTGAGAGAAAAAAACTTGATTTTTACTTTTTTATTCATTTAATTACATGTGACAGAAATATGTGAAATTTCAACAAATAAAACTTTTTCTTAGAATCAAATTAATTATTGTATTTATTTATTATTAATCTAACAAAGTAATTATTTGCAACAAAAACTTTTGTTTTTTTGTTGTTAATAAACTTTAATTAGAAAAACATGCTAAGGACCACGTTTCAAACAAAACTGCTACGACATTTATCTACAGCGACTTTGTTGCTGTTTGTATATCGTAATCTCACACCAATTAATAAACAAAAGTTTTTAAATAGAATTTTACCAGCTGATCCCATTTTCTTATCTTTGTTTCTTGGTTTTTCTTTTAATTATTTTAACCATTCTATTTATAGTGTACATTTTTGTGTGTATAAAAGGTCTGTTTGAGAATGTGTAGAACTTTGTTTAGGTACATATGTGAAGTATTTCTTAATTACTTTAGTCTCCTGCTTCATAATAGGAAACAGGATAACAAAAAATCTTTTTAAAACATTTTCCAAATTTTTTTTAATTTCTAGATACACTAAAAAAATTTGTGTTTGTGAATTCATGACAAAGACTCTTGACATTAAATGTCCAGAAATAAAATCTGGAATTTTAAAAATTTATATGATTCTTCTAAAACGAAGTTTGATTAAAAGAATTTAGTGAGTACTGTGATGAGCAAAAGAAATAATAAATAATGAATACAAACACAAAATTGAAATTCAATATTCCTTATTTAATTGAATATTGCTTTTTCTAGATATTAATATCGACGTTAATTTTATTATTTAATTGAAAATACCCATTTCCGGAGAAACTATACTTCCCAGCGTTTTCCTGTCTTTGAATTTCCAAAATCAAGTTTTTTCTTCGATTGTTTTAAACTAAAACTAACTGCTTGCGAATACCATTATTTTTTTATTTTTCTTTTTTTTTCTTAAAGTTTGTACAGAAGTTGTATTACTAAAGCCGCTATAACAAAAGTTACTAATAATTCTTGCGAAAAAAAAACCGACTTCAAAACAGATTTCATATGTCTGCCTATAACATAAATTAGGTAACATTAACTATTGGGACACACTTGGGACACCAAACTTTATACTTCTTCAACTGTTCAATAGTTTGGCAATATACATCAAATTGCAGCAAATTTCCAAATTCAAACTATATACTTCCTGTTGTAGTAGATTTAGCAGCAGGTTCTGTGTAAATTTGAACCGTCTGTCTGTAACGGTTCTACAGTTTGGTCATATATATATCAACTATTTAAATTATAATATAACATTTTTATACTTCTTATTATACCAAATAAAGTAGTGGACATTCTGTCTCAAATTGGGGTGTTTGTATACAACAATTCAAAAATACGGCCATATAGAACAAATTACATTAATTTTGGAACACCCTTTAATTTCTAAATTCAAATTATAAGCTTCTTGCTATAGCGGACTTAGCAATACAGGTTCGTTGTAAATTTCAAGCGTCTGTCTACAACTGTTCAAAAGTATGGCCTTAGACATCAAATTAATTGTACTATTGGCGCACCCTTTAATTTATAATTTGTAATATTAATACTTGTTACTATAACGGTTCAAAAGATAGGCTCATATAAGTAAATTTACATCAATTATGGGGGCACCCTTTAATTTTTAGATTTTTTTTTGTATAACTTTTTGTTATTGGGAGCCATAGTAATACGCAGTCATTTTTAAATTTTACAGAAGTGCCCTTTACAATTCATAATATACGTAAAAAATATTTATGTTGTATGAGGACACCCTTTAGTTTTTAATATTATGAGCTGTTTTTAAAACGGGATCAATCTGTAAGCATAATATATCACATTACCAAAAATTTTCAAAATCGGATCAGAAATGACTGAGTTCTGGAGGCACAAATATAAAAAAAGCAACATTCAACCGAATTGTGTAACCTTCTTCTTTTTTTGAAGTCGGTGTTTTGATAGTGAAGTGATGTTCTTAATAAATTTTTTATTTTATGCACTGTGATAAAGTTTTAGTTTAAAGGGTATCCCAAAAGTAGTGTGATTTTCACCAATACATTTTAAGTTTAAGTATTTGTGTATCCGCTTTAAGAAAAAATACAAACGGCAATTCCGAATCTTATATACCCTTCACCATATACGTGTAACCAACTACATGTAAATATAAATCGGCATAAGAAATTCTTCCATACTATTGAGTTAAAAAAGGCTTCAAAAATTATTAAAAGGCTTTAATAAAGTAAGTTTTTGTTCCACCAACTTTCTTTTGTATTAATGCGGATAGTTATCTTAAGTAAGTACTAGTAAGGGCAACCACCTTTAGGGATACAAATGAAAGTTGATATTAGAGGAAGGCGTGGTGTTTTGCCTCTGATTCGTAGGACATGGACTGATCTTCTTGATTTTCAATAGAAAAGTTTTCAAAACTATATCTGCTCGATTGGGGTATTTAAATTTTCTCTAGTTTAAATAATCTATTGGCAAGGTTCTCCTGAATACAAACATGGACGGAGACGGAAAAAGAGACATACGCTTAATCGAAGAAGTCAGAATATATACACTTTGTAGGATCGAAAATGAATATTGAAGAAATTAAAAACGGAATGGCAAACTTAAGGTACGTTTAGACTATGCTAATATTTGTCCAAACACAACTAATAATGGTTTGGGCTAATAGTAGGTATTGTGACTAATATTTGGGCATGCGTTTAGATTGCACTAATATTTGTTTGAATTTTATTTGCACAAACAACAGAAGATTTTGTGTCAGCCATGTTTGGTACAAATATTTGTATACCCTTTTACACTACACAAATAATTTTATTTGTCCGGTGTGTATGAACAAACATCTGTTAATCTGTTATGTTTATGAAATCCATCTGCTAAATAGTATCAAATTGTGTTTGTGAAGCAAACAGTGATATTGAAGACAGTGATATTGAAGATTTATTATTAATAACTGCTGGAGCTATGGCACTTTCAAAAACCCACCAAAAAGAAAAAAAAAAATATCCAGAAGAATGTGGGTTCGAGCGTGGGTGCAGCGTCGTAAAATGGAAGGATGTTGCAAAAAACTTCTGAAGGAACTAAGTTTTGAAGAACCTTCGCCGCATAAATGACTTCTATTACTTGATACCTTCGCTTTCAGATAAAATATCTAAATTTGTTGTTATTGGTTGCTGCTATTTACACTTTGATGCATTGTTTGCACCTTGTCCAGATTTGTTTTTTTTTTTTTTTTTTTTTTGATGTAGCCCCGGTACTGAATCTTCAAATTCGACCATTTTGTGAAAACTTCCTCCGCTGTAACATTAAGCATATCGCAAATTTCAGTCCATGCGCTATCCCGCATGGGTTTTTAATGGTAGTCAGCACTTGATGCATTCCAAATGCAAGGATGAAATTCCACTTCGCCGATCAATTTAAATATATTTTCTTCACTCCAATCGTGCGTCGTCCTCTTCCTTTTGATTTTTTTTGGCAGATGGTGGCGATTCAATAATTGATGTTGTCCATTTTCTTTCAGAAAAATATGCTTTATCATAAAGAATTACAAAAAAGCGCTTTTTAGTTACTAATCTTTTAAACGAATTGACCAATATTGCCATTTCAATTTATTTCATTTTTTATATGTTAAGCTCTGTCAAAAATAACTGTTGGCAGCCCACGTTTCTACAATTATTTGTCGCTATTTGTTTCGCCAAAAATGTTGCGAGAACAAACAAAATATCGAGCCAAATATTTGTAACGACGTGCTGACAAAGTGTTTACATTATGCAAAGCTTTACTCACAAACAAAGATTTTTTTAGCCAACAAACAGTCGAAAAATATTTGGTGGCTAATAAATTCGAGTGTTTACACTAGGACAAACAAAATTTTTATGATTTTGCACAAATATTAGCACAGTCTAAACGCACCTTTAGATGTACCATTTTTCCACCTGTGGTGATGGATATAACAATTAAAAATAAATAAATTTTGATGAATATATTTTGAAGTCTAAGACTCGTTTACAGACGATTGAAACTTGCGTAGAGATTGTTTTGCCATGTCTGCTATAAGGACAATTATAAAAATAAAAAATTAAATTAAATGAAGAGTGTACCATTAGTAACATGATTTCCAAACAAATTATGTTCTTTTTTGAACCGTAATGGCCTGAGACTATAAGTTCACATGCAGAGTATGTTTTAGCAGGCATAAACAAAATAAATATAATAGAATTTTTCCAATGGTAACGTAATTTTTGTAGGCCTTGTTTGCCCAATAGGTTTGATTCTCCGAGATCGTAGGGTTTTGTAGCTGTAATCGTATTTGTTAAAAAAGTCCGGAATTTACTATACAAGTTGTACTGTTTGTATGGGAGAAAAAAATTATCGCATGCTACGTTTTTTTAAAAAAGTATTTAACTTGACGTATTTATCTTCACACACATGACATATCGACAATGTTGTTTTTTAATTTTCATGTTTCTGCCTCAATTGACTTAAACACAAAATTGAGTAAAACAAAATTAACTATTAAAATCGATGAAAGTGTAGATCCTACATTCATGTTAAACATCAATACGTATACAAATGTAAAAGTGAATTTTTTCTTTTCGTTCGTGTCAGGCAATCGTAACATGTGGTGTAATCTAATACAAGTATGTGTTAAAAACTACTACAAATGCAATGGTAGACATAATATACAGCTACACAAAAATAAAGTCATGAAACAGGATGTTTTCATGTTAACGAATGATAAAAATTCAATTTATTTATGAAAAAATTTTGGAGTCATTCCAAATTTTCATTTTATGAACAAATGTGTATTTAAATAATTTATTATTCTATTTTATGCAATTTTTTTGTATTTAAAAATAAAAATTGTTCTGTACGCTTTTTTACATTCTCTTGCAAATCCTATTGATTTTTTCATGTTCTGTTTTTTATTTTATTTTTTGTGTGAATAATTGAATGAGTTTCAAACTAAAAACTACACTCTTGTATTTATAACTTTCTAATAGTAAACTAATGCAACAAATAACATATGAATTTTATCTCTTGTGGTCATGCTTGAAACTGACTCTTAATAAAAACTTTCTAATTTTATGTTGGTCTGCTCAAAATTCATTAAGAGTTTTTTTTTACAAAATGCTAAAATAACAAAATATGACCATTTTTGCCTCAATTAAAATTCATACCATGTTATTTTTTTTTAGTTTTAGTTACAATGCAGAAAAAACATATACCAGCCTCAATTTGCTGTTGCCTTAAAGCAAATGTGTACAAAAAGGTGTTAAATACGTGATGATGTTGATGTAGTGGTATGTTTTTCCAATTTTCTCCAAGTGTTTATTTTAGTTAGAATTTCTTAATACTTTTCCACATTTTTATTTAGTTTTTGTTTTATTTTTTGCTCTTATTTTCTCAAACAGGTCAAGGCAAAATGTTATTTCTTTTTGCTGTGTCAATTTCCTAAAAATAACCAAAACTATTATTGAGGTATTGATCTTAAGTAAAGAACTTTTTTAAGAAAACTTTTTGTTGTAGGCAGAGAACAATTTTACAGGTTAAGTTAAAAAAGTTATAAAAAAAGTAACAAGAAAATGAACAGCAATGTAAACAGTAAAATACTAATAGTACACAAGCTGTTAAAAAATACTTGGAAATGCTGTTATTGTTGTTGTTATTATTATTTTGCAGCATGCTTTTGATTGGCTCACATTTACAAGTAAATAAATACAAGTTTAACAGAAACTGCTAACAAAAGTTGCCATATCTTTTCTTTTTTTAAGAATCTAGACGTTTTAACTCGCCTATTTAAAAAAACTGCAATAAATGTCAGTAAATGAAGTAGCATTTTACTTCAGACTACATTTTATCATTAAACTAGTTTTATTAAGCAATTTTTTTACACTGGCACTCTTCTGAATACCAAGACGACAGCTTTATACTACGATTGATTTCTCTTGCTGACAGTATTGACCTTTACCCAAACCGCCTTTTAACATACAGTATAATCTCTTATACTCAGACAACCACTACGATCTTACAGGCAGACTACTGTATTATACTCATACTTCCGTCTAAAAATCAGACATACTATGAGTACTCTCTTATACTAAAATTACTGTCTTACACTTAGTTTTACATCTGATATTTAACTTCACATATCGTATATTGAGAATTACTTTCGCTTATACACAATATCACACAGCCTTACACTACTACTACAAAGGCTTATTTTCAGACTACTGTGTTACACTGAGAACAATCTGCAAAAGAGAGACAATCATCTTATACTCATCACATCATTCTCATATAATAAAAAAATATAGTATAATACCGAAATTATGCTGTTATACTCATATTCTTTCTTTTTGCCCTATAGTTATATTTAATACCATTAACGTAGATAAACCTCTCTGGTGAAGGCTGAGCCACCTCTAAGGCAAATTCTCACCCATTCTCCTATTTTTTTATCTCATGGAATTTTTTATTCCGCTTCAGAAAAATCATTTTGTTATACTAATGTCTAATACACAGACTCCCCTTTTGCATTTAAACTTAAAATTTCTTATACTTCCATTGTGCCCACTGTTTTAAACTCAATTATAAACCAGGACTTCCGCCTTATTAATTTTATCTTAGGATTTGGTCTTACAGTGATTTTGTTGTCTTTTAGTCGGACATATATTTCCGATATTTCCATCCAATACCACAACCACAAAAGTAAATTAAACTCTTAATCATCGATACAACTCTATCGAGTATTTCAAAAACATATTAATTTCTCCCACTGCCATAACTTCTAGTGGAAGTTAGTTTTCATCGTATGTGTGTACACTACAATATTGTACGTGTTCTAAATAAATTAATGTTCAGTTTTTATACTATTTTTCGGCAGCAGTTGTTGTTTTATTAAAGCATTACGAGTAATGAAATATATGGAAACGTTTATAATTTTTCTTATTTGTTTCGTGTCTATTTTAGTCATAAATAGTTTTTGTTTAGTATTATTTTCACAATGTCACCACATGTTTTCAATAAGGTCATATCATCTTAGCAATATTATGATGTTTTCGGCAGTTTTCATTTTTTTTCTTTCCACGCACGTTTCTATATACAATTTGATATTTTTTCCATTATTCTTATATTTTGTCAAATGAAATGAAGTTTGTTTACCCGCCCGCATCCTCAGTGTTTGTAAAAGATTTAAGTTTGTTTTGAAAATAAATAATTGTTATTGTGCTCCAAAAATACGCAGAGATAATGAGATGCTGGTGGCAACAACAGCAGAAACAGTAGCAGCTACCACTAAAATTAGGTCACGGGCCAAAATAGAATATTAACTTGGCATTCAAATCTCTTAATATATTAATAATGTTTTAGCAAGAAATGTTTATAGATTCAAATTTTATAGATGCTATTAGCAATAATTAAAAACAGTTTCCTTAAAATATGCTTTAAATTTTATTTGTTTACCAAAGCCATTACATTAGGCAGTTAAAATTTAGAACTTTTAATTAAAAATGGATAAAAGAGCTTAAGGATATTCTTGAAAAAATAAATAGCAGAAAAATGAAAATTAAACAACGACATTAAGACAATTAAAATTTAAGACAAATACCATCAAATGTAAATGGTAATGGTAAAATCGGAAAGTTAAGAAAATTGTCTTTTATGCTTCCTTTTAATAACAGAAAATATGAACATAATTATTAAAACTGCTTAAAAAAGTACTTTAACAAAGGTACTTTTTAAAAAGTACTTTTATAAGTAAAGTACCTCTTTAAGAAAAATACGTATAGAAAAGTATTTTAAAAAATACTTTTTTCATATAGATACCTCTTTAAGAAAAGTACCTTTTTAAGAAAAGTACCTTTTTAGGAAAAGTACCTTTTTAAGAAAAGTGATTTTTAAGAAAAGTACTTTTTAAGAAAAGTGCCTTTTTAAGAAAGGGGCCTTTTTAAGAAAACTGCCTTTTTAAGAAAAGTACCTTTTTAAAAAAACTGCCTGAAGAGAACCTTTTTAGGAAAAATACTTTAAAAAAGGACATCTTTAAAAAAAGTACTTTTCCTTTCATGAAACAAATAACCTTCTGAGACTATTACTTACTTTTTAAATATCTTTCTGAATTATTTTCTATTTTCTTAAGCTTTGGGTCCTTATATTTTTTAATAATATTTTATTTCAATATTTCGGTACTTTCTGCGTACCTTCTTCAGGAAACAAAATTAATATATAACCAAAATAACAAAATTAATTAACAATTGAAAAAATTTTTTGTCATAATGAGGTTAAATAACAATGTTTCAAAAAATTTTTAAAAAACAAAAATATAAAAAAGTGTTTTGTGTTACATACATATATTAAGCACAAAAACATTTATGTTATTTTGTGTATTAAGTGTCTGTATATATGAGCGACATTATCTGTATCTGCTTTAAAATTAATTCTTTTAGTCAATGGAGTATTTACAATGTGTAACATTTCCAAAATATACCGTCTTTCTGAAAAAAATTTAATTTTAAATTAATTTCTTTTTTCAGGCAAAATAAGAAAATCTTCTTTTTGTAGCGGAGGGGATCAAGCGACCCTGTGAAGAACAAGGATACCAGCCAATACACAACAGTTGTGTTTATCACATAAATACTTGGCCGCTAGCTGATACTTTTGCTGTAGCAGCATTCTGTTTATTGGCTTATATTACACGGGCATAAATAAGAGCAAAAAAGAAATTAACAAGCTACCAGATCTCTTACTATTAGAAGAACCTAGACGTTAATAATCGCCACTTAAGGAAAATAGCAGTTGTGAGTGGTATGTTAATATAAAACAAAAGATCAACAAGGAGAGTTACATATTTTTATGACAAAATCACACAGACCTGTTTAAATAAAGTGGCATCTAAGAATATAGTTTATTGAGTGTTTTGCTGAGAAGATTAAATGAAACGTAAAAATATATCATCAGTAATTTAAGAAAATATACTGGCTAGAGATGTACGATACCTTGAGTGAGATTTTAATAAACAATATTTGCAAAGAAAATAGACCTTTTCGAATTGTACAAGCAACATAACTCGGCGCAGAAGGTTTTTTTTAATTTTTTTTAAGTAAAATTTAAAATTAAACAAAAAAAGTCTGCTATGTAATTTTATAGCACAGAAGTTAAATTAAAAATTTAATCAAAAACTTAAAAAAACTCTTACAAATATACGTACATAATTGTAAGACACCATCTGTATCAAAATAGTACATTCGCCATAAGAAAACCATTAAGGAATTTTGTTAATAAAAATAAGGAAAAACTTCGCATATTTTTTTTTTGCCTGTTTATTTATTTTGCTAAAACATTGTATAAATGTTGTACTGAAAGAAAAAAGAAAATACCTTGTGCTAAGGACTTCATTCTATTGGCAACAGAAGAAAACAACAGCAGCATTATATAATACAATACATGTTGTTGTGGTACAAAGGATATAACAGCAATATACAACAGAACAGGCATGAAAATAGAAATAACAAAAACTTATGAATATAACAGAAATAACATAAGTTTCTAAAATTAATTTATTTTTATTTGTGAAATTTGTGACAAGCTTAAATTAGCCTAAAAGTATGCTTAACATTTTTTTTATTTTCAATTATATTATTTCTATTTTGTTAAAAAAAAAACAAAAAACAGTAAAAGTGGATTAACCGAGTAACAGACAGAAGCTTAAGACTAGGATTTGCTTTATTTGTTTTTTTTTAATATTTATTCTGAAAGTCTTTTCTAGGTTTTTTGACATTTCTTATTTTAAAATAAAAATTTAAGGAAAAGAAAAAAATATATATAAATAATTAGTTCAAGAAAAAAATTTAAAAACGCAGTATAAAATTTCAACTTTTGTTTATGCTGGGAAAACATTTTAACAAAGGATTTCATTAGATATAAAAACGGTTTTAATTACAAAAATTATACAAAAATCTTAAGACTTTTGAAGAATGGCAAAAATTATGACTTTAAATAAAATACAAAAGTTTACGGATAAAAATAAAATTTATTTAATAAAAATTGTTTTAAAAAATTCCTTTAATCGATTCGAATAATTTTATATCATGATAGATCAGAAAAAACCCGAATACTGACATTTTAAAACCGAATATATATTTATTGATTTAAAACTACGTATTTTTTAAATATTTTAACAGCTCTAATGTATTGTTGTAACTTTTATGATTTTAGAACCGGTTATTAACGAAGTCTTATTACATAAAACTTAAGGTAGATTAGATTAAGGTTTCTTAATAATAAATGAAATCAATGGTTTATAGTAAAGAAGATATAAACTTAGGAGTTCCAATATTTCGTTTTGTAGAAATCTATTCTCACTGATTTTAAATTTTGTTTATGTATTGATTTAACCACAGTTGAAATAATTTTTTTTAATTGTTTTTTTTTCGTATTATTTGATTATAAACGGTAAGTGCCGAGTGCTATACGGCTTAAAATATTTAATAAAATTTTTAGTAACTAAAATGTCTTGTTTATAAATTATATTAAACAACTTTTGTGCGTTCCAATTTAGTTTACTAATGTAAGAAATAAGCAATACCCGGTGCTGTTCGCCACCCCATGTAACAAAAAAATAAAAATAAAATAAACAATTGTAAAAATCATACATGGGAGAAATTTATTAAATAAACTAATTAATTGACAATTTTCTAAGCAATGAATGATAAATAATTCTAATGAGTTTTTAGCATTATCATTATTTTCATTAATGGGATTTTTTTTTTAATTATATTAATAAACTAGCTGAACCCGGTGTGCTTCGCTACCCCCCTTGGGTTATATGGGCGTTGCCACGCCCCTTTGTCCACTCCCAACTTTATATTGTCAAGAATATCCTATTGCGAAAATTTAATGAAGATTGGTCCAGTAGTTAAGACTATATTACGATTTTTAATTTTTCTAAAAAGAGGCGGGGTCCGCCCACTTTTCTCCTGGTACGTATTCCTAATTATGCCAATACCATATGTACCAAATATCGTCGACGTAGGTAAAAAAATGGCCAAAATATGGCGATTTAAATTTTTGGGTTATATGGGCGGTGCCACGCCCCTTTGTCCAATTAAAACTTCATATAGCCTATTATTCCTTCTAGAGTCACAGTAACATGCTGTGAGAATTTCAGGAAGATCGGTCCAAGGGTTTGGCCTCCTATAAAGCACAAATAAACAGACAGACAGACATTCATTTTTATATATATAGATAGATTTTTAAAAAATCTCTTTTTGTTCTATTTTCCCGATTAATTATTCAAATCACCGATATTGATTATTGAGGGTCAAATATTGATTATTGAGGGTCAAACTCTTCAGGAAACTTCCGGCAAACATTTTAAATAAACTAAAGATTGAAATTTTACTTTATTTTCGGCTTTTTTGGTTCTTTTTAATTAATTTTTAATTATTCATACTTGTTTGCTCACAACATTATAGACATTCATTAATTTATAAAATCGATGGTTCGAATCCTGGTCAGGGTAAAAATTAAAAATTAAACTAAAGATTTTTGTCCCTTTCCTAAAGAATATCGCATGACTACTTCTCTTTAAAAAATATTGATGACATTCTCATGAAATATTTTTTATTTAAAACTACAAATTGTAATGTATTACTGCGGGGAAAGCATATCCATATGGTCATTTCACTACTGCTCATATAGCTCATCAGTGGATTTTACCCAAATTTAAAAAATAACAATAACAACTCAAAAATATTTTATACGAAAACACAGCAAACATTCAGTAACTATTTTTAATTTTTCTTTTACTTTTAAAAGAATCAAGCACGATTAAAACAAATTAAAATCAAAAAGATTATGAGGTAATTTTATTAGTAATGAAAAAATCCCAAACATGGTGAAAATAGTATTTTTATAATAATAATTTCGCGAAAATAGTTCCTAAAATAAACCAACTTAAAGAGTGTATTTGTAAGCAAATATATTAACTTCTCCTCAGATGTAAAATGCATTCATTACAAATTCATAGCAAGTTGCTTATGTGTTTGTTTGTCAAATCCTAAATATTCGTCAACTATCAGTTACAAGGCCATTAGCATGAATAATTAATTTATCTTATATCAATTCTAACAGAAACTGTTTTGAACAAAAACAAAAACACACATTTCACACAAACATTCAACACTTGAAATGTTTTGCTAATAAAAATTTTGTTAACAAGTCTGAAACTAAAACCTATAAATTTCTTAATGAAATTAATCTTTTCTTTAATATAATTTGGGTTTTAAACACACGTGCTCAAGTATCAGACCCATTTATATAAATGTATACTCCCACTCTCGCACATACATGAGATTTAACCTGGTTTTTCTTATCGACATGTTAAAAAGGTAAAATGTTATGTTATCATTTCTTTATGATTTTGTTAACAGTTGCTCTTTGTTTTTTCCACCAAGTCATTTATTTTAAAACTCCTGCTGTCGTTACATCACATTTTTTTATGTTGCACTACAAAGAAGAATTTGAGTGTTTTAATTTAAGGCCGACTTTTTCTTTTGAAACTTTATTGTGTTTAAAAACTGTTTGGAATACAAATTTAAAACATGGCCGCGAGACAGCATTTTAATTTAAAATATATTATTGTATGAAAATGTTTGCCTACTTTTGGGGGTCAATTAAACATTGTAGCATATTTGAAATTCCACTTTAATTGCATAAAGTCTTAAATTAAAGCAGCATTTTTCTTTAATGAAAATTTTCGTTTCACATTAGCAAATACCGGAGTTTTTTGTTTACGAACAAAAACAACAAAAATTGTGTTGCATGTTGCATAACTTCACGTTATTTCTTTATTAGATTTTTTAAAAAATTTTCCCTTTTTTATTAAAATACGAGCAAAAATTACTAGTCAATTCCATTTTTTTCTATATTAATTTTTTCAAGTCACTGTAAACAACACAAATAATGGTCGTACGTCAAAACGTTTTGAGTACGATTATGTTTAAAAATGACAAACTTTCCAATGGAAATGTCAGATTGCACTTGGCAGCACTCAGTGTTGCCAGGCCAGAAATATATATAGCAGCCCTCGTAATAAAGCTGTGTTGTAGGGCCGTAGGTAGGTTGATTACAAAAGCGTCTTTCCTACTAAACAGGAAATTGAGAACTTTAACCTCGTCGGAGCCGAAACAAGATCAAAGAAGCGTATTTGCTAAAACAAAATACCAAGAAGGTCGAACGTCGCCAGAGTAATACAATTTCGTAATCGCAGATAGCTGCGTAAGTTTGTAAAAGGGTATTTTAAGCACAGAAAGAAATTTTTTTTATTTCTTTTTTGTTTGATCTTTAATTAAATGTTTAATAGACTTAATGCATTATTAATGAAAAAAATTTATAAAAAAAATTCTAATTAAATAAATAATTGAATCAAAACCCTTTTCTATTACTAAACAAGAAATTGTGGAAACAAATCAACTCAGTACTGTTTAGGCAGAAAAATAGAGAAAAATAAGAAAATTCCTCGTGCCATAAAACAAAGATTAAATTGTAAGTGTTTACTGTATGACAGGTTGCTTGGGTCAGCTTGTAGTGTTCAAAACTTAAAAAAGTGGGATTTCTAGGACTCTCTTAAGAGGGTTTTCTAACTTTATTTTACCATCTCTTCAAATGCATAATAAGCTTTAAAATTAATATCATGATTAATAATAAAAATAAGATATTAATGGAAAAGTTGTGTTTTTCAAAACCAAAACTCACTGTGCTGCTTGATTTTCTTTGTCTTCAGTGTTTTCTGTTGTTCCCAAGAGAGTTGTTTGTTTTCAATTTACGACTCAAGCTGCTATAAATAACTTGATAGTAAGCACGTGAATAGCAATACTTACTTCAAGAACTTAAATTAATTTCTCAAAAAAATAAAATAAAATATAAAATGCAAATTAAAAATTATTTAAAGAAAATATTAATTATATCACGTAATTAAAAAATAACGTCAACAAGTTTTTTTTCTTATCATTAATAAAGATAATTGCAAACGAATAAATTATTTATACGAAATTATAACATTAACTAAATTAAAATGTGCGACTTACTTTCAAATTAATTATTATTACGTGCAAGATATTAATGCTCCTAAAAGTTTGCTATAAATTATATTAAAAAAAATAAAAACATATTTTCAAATTTATGCTACTAAATAATTCTTAAAACGTGCCACTTTAAAACCCATGTGGCATATGTTTTTAATTTGATTAAAACTAACTAAAACACACTCTTAGACTTATGCTGAACTACGATACTTAAAAATATTCTGCCACACTTTTTAATAGTGATAATTAAAAAATTGTAAAAACTTTTTTTATTAATTAATACAGGGTGTTTTTTATAGACGTATAGAACTTTAAGTTGGCATCACTTTTTTAACTGGCGGCCATTTTGTCAGCTGTCAAGTGATTAATATTTAGTTTGGTTTGCCATTTCATCATGAATAGGTTGACAAAAGAACAACGCTTGCAAATCTTGCAAATTTATTTCGAAAATAATGGTTCAGTTCGCGAAGTTTACCGCAAGCTCCGTCCATTTTATGGTCGACATAATCGGCCATCAGAGCAATTAATTCGGTTAACCATGGATCGTTTTCGCACTACGTTTACTCTATGTGATAATACGCATCCGCAGAGACGTCGAACAGTGCGCACCGAAGAAACAATTGCCGCTGTAGAGCAAAGTGTTGAAGAGGACCCGAATGAATCGATTCGCCACCGTGCACAGCAATTAGAGCTTTGTCCATCAACTTTATGGAAGATTTTGCGCAAAGATCTTGGCTTGCGACCTTACAAGATCCAGCTTGTGCAAGAATTAAAGCCGCGAGACCATGCAATGCGTCGTGATTTTGGTGTATGGGCCGAAAATGAGATTGATCTCGATGCTGATTTTCATAGCAAAATTTTGTTCAGTGATGAGGCTCATTTTTGGTTGAATGGCTACGTCAACAAGCAAAATTGCCGCATTTGGAGTGAAGGGAATCCACATGAGACCCTTGAAACGCCATTACATGCACAAAAACTGACTGTTTGGTGTGCTCTATGGGCTGGTGGAGTCATTGGGCCATACTTCTTCCGAAATAATGCTGGAGAGTCAGTTACCGTTAATGGAGACCGGTATAGAGCCATGATAACCGACTATTTTGTTCCCCAATTGGATGGCATGAATGTGCATGAGTTGTGGTTCCAACAAGACGGCGCTACATGCCACACAGCGCACGTTACAATCGATTTATTGAAGGAAACATTCGATGAGCGCATAATTTCGCGGAATGGACCTGTCAATTGGCCACCAAGATCGTGCGATTTGACACCATTGGATTATTTTCTTTGGGGATATGTGAAGTCGCTCGTCTACGCCAACAAACCAGAAACGTTAGGGGACTTGGAAGCCAACATTCGTGGCGCTATTGCCAACATACGGCCCCACATGCTCAAAAAAGTGGTTGAAAATTGGACCTGTAGAATTGACTTTATTCGAGCCAGCCGCGGCGGCCACATGCCCGAAATCATATTTAAACATTAATGGCATAAAATTATCCTTCCAATAAAGCCAAATTGATGGACAATAAACGATTTTCTTGTGTTTTATTTCAATTCGAAGTTCTATACGTCTATAAAAAACACCCTGTATATCATTTTCAATTGCTCAATGATTTTTAGATAAATTTTTTTCTCTTTTCTGTTTAAAATATCAATATATTTTTTAGTCAGTCTGTTTCTAGGTTTATAGTAAATAATCAGAGCTATTTATTTTAATGTTTAATACTTTTTGATATTGTTGTGAATTTTGTATGACCATGAAAACACTTTTAGCTTTAAAGCCTTAAAGAAGCCTCTCTTACCGCTCTAAAGTGACACTCAGCAAAAAGTCATTTTTCGCTAAGGCGCTTAACGCCTTACTGCTCAACGCCTTAAACTACGGCAGTTGCACCAAATTGAATAAAAAGGTAATGAAAAGTTATAAAAATAATGCATACCTTAAGGATTAAACATAATATCATATTTATATATACTTTTCCTAAATTCCTGATTGAAAACGAATTTGGAGCAAACACTAACATTTTTTGAGTAAACACATTTAGCAGGGACAAAAAAGTGTACTCAGTAAAGTACTTTTGACATAAGTACCTTTGCAAAAAAAACATTATAAAAAAAAAACTACATAATGGCATATTGTTCAGAATCTCTTTGTACGCAGTAAGTCGAGTTCCAACCCTTAACTACTCCTTGAGACCATCACAATAAAAAAAAAATTTTTAAAAATTAACTTAAAAAATTTTCCTAAAAAGCACGTGTCAAAAAGTACATTTCAAATATTAAACAAAAAATATTTAAGAAAACACTTCTTACTGTAATAATGTAGAAAAATTATCAAAAGGAGATCTCACAGAGCACTATTACAACAAAAATACATTTAAAAGACTATATTTAAATAAAATATTTATTAGTATTAAAATTTATTTTTAATACAAATTAATTAAAACATAAGCTTTTTTAAACAAGTACTTTTTAAGCCAATACATAAAAGTATTTTCTATATGAAATATCTTTTAGAAAATTCTTTTAAAAAATGTTTAATCTTTTAAAAATTGTTATTAAAAAAATAATTAAGAAATATCGTATGAAAAGTACCAAACGACTTTAAATAAACTTAAAAGTACTTTTAACACATATAAAACTTTTTTGTAAAAATCCACACTAAAATGTATATTTTAGTTATGTATCACAAAAAAGTACTTGCTTAATAGGTAATTTTCATAAAATTACCAAAAAAAAAGTACTTTTCCAAATGTTCCTTTTAAACTTGTTACTTAAAAAAATTGTCTTCTCTAAAAGTACTTTTGAAACAGTTTCTTTGAAAAACTCGTTTTATCAAAAATTTATGTAAAAATTGCTAACTCCAGTTTTTTTCTTTTAAGTGCAACATAAATATATTGCAAGAATAAAAAAATACATTTCGAAATATGCCCATTTTGTACTTTTTTGAGCTGTAACTGTAACCACAAGTGGTAAAGTTTAAAACAAAGAGTACTGATTATAAAAGGTACAATAAGAACAGCGCCTTTTGATGGAGAGTATCAAGCTTTTAAGAAGTTTTACAAAACAAAAGCCGCAAGAAAAAATAATGAAAAAAAAAACTTTTAAAAGTCCTTTTTAAGTAATATTCCTGAAAGCTCCCTTAAAGATAATTAAAACGATTTTCAATAAGTTTTTATTTATCTTTAGTACACTTTTGCTTGTATTGTACCACGAACTCTCTTTTCTCAAATATTCCACCCTTTTTTTTAACGTACAACCATATTTTTGCAACATCTGCAGTTGAACCTTTATTAGAACTTGCAAACACTTTTCTATTAGCACATTCAACTTTAATATTATTTGGTCCGTACGTTTATTCAATGCTGTTCATGTAACTAACAAAATTTAATAATTTACGGTCTGGTAAACAGCGCCACCTTAAAGTCATCTCTTTTTAAGGTTTATGAAAAGCAGATAAGAAATTAAGGTTGAGAAACGAATTCTTATAAAACTTCAGTTCCATTTGGCAAAGATATTGATTTATCAAACATTATTATTTCTATATGTTAAAAAGAAAGAAGTAATAATAAATAAAATAAAAAATTGAGAGTTACAGTAAAAACGGAAAGAAAAGTTTTTAAATAGTTTTCTCGTACTAAAAGCAATTTTGAAGACACACATTTAATACTCTTAGATATCAGCATCAGTAAATCCCAGAGCCTACTTGATATGTGCACTTAATAACAGATGGTGGAAATTATTGATACAATTTTGAGGGCAAAATTAAAAGTAGAGCAAAATAAACCATCAATACAGTCAACTTGAATATGGTCAAGACTTTTAACAAATTTTATATTTTTTTAGTACCTTTTAACATAATTCATAATTGAATAAAAGAATGATTTGAACTTATTTATAAAATTCATGTATTTGTTACTTTATAAAGTTGTACAGTGGCGTTGTAGTGTACAATGTAGGGATTTTTTTTTCTAAATATATAACAGTTAAGAAAAAAGTACTTTAGAAAAAAACTGTAAAAACTAATTTTAATGTGAGGAACTTTAAAAAGTACATTCTTAAATAAAATTTACTTTAAAAAAATAATATCCCAAACCATCTTTTTAAGAAGTTAAAATGCCCCTAGAAAAATAAATGTTTAAACAAAAATGCCTTAAAGAAGCCTTTTAAAAAAGAGATCATGCAAAAAACGTACACTTTAAGTCAGTAGTTCGAGAATAATGCAATAATAATAATAATAATGCAATAATAATACCTTTTAAAAAGGTAACATATAAAAAAGTACCGTTTAAAAAGGTAACATACAAAAAAGTACCTTTTTTAAAAGGTAACTATTAAGAATAATACCACTTTAAAGATTACTAAAAAAAAAGTACTTTTTAAAGGTACAATTAAAAAAATACCTTTTGAAAATGTACCTTACAGAAAGATACTTTTTAAAAGTATTCCACCAAAAAATATCCTCTACAACATTTGCCCTCTTAAAAAAATACACGTGAAAACCGGTGCCTTAAAATAACTTTTCAAAAAGTACCTTCGTAAAAATGGTAAAAAAAAAACTTTTGTACGGATTCTTTTAATCAAGTTACTTAAACTACAGAAGTCTTCTTCTGCAAAAAGTACTTTTTAAAAATAATATCCAAGAAAAATACTAATGTAAAAGTTTTAGAAGTTATTGTGAGGTGAGAATTTAAAAAAACAGTTTTACAGAAATGTCTTTTAAAATGATAACTTTTCAAAAAACATAAAAAATTAATGTATTGAAGAAAAATATTTAAAAAAGTGCACTTTGAAAAGTAAAAAAAAAACATCTTTAAAATATAATTTCAAAGAAAATGCATTAAAAATAACATTTAAAAAAACGGTATTTTTTTAAAAATATCTTTACAAAAAAAACTTCAAAATGTGTAGATATTAAAGAAAGTATTTGAAAAAGTACCCTGAAGACAATATTGCTACAGCAAATATCTCTCAAAAAATCTTTTTAAATGATATTTTTGAACAAATTTTTAAACACAAAGGCGTTTTTCAAAAAAGTACTTTTAAAAAAGATACCCTTAGAAAATAATAATTTTGAAAAAGTACCTTACGAAAAAGTACTTAAAAATATAATAGGAATTCTTCTAATAAATTTGCTTTTTTTTTATGTACTTTTAAACAGGTAAGAGTGCTATATTTGACTTCGCCTTATACAGTATAAGTGTAGTTTATTGAAGTGACTTCAATAAAAAAAAAAAAACAAATATTGGCGTGACAGAGAATTAAAAAGCAAAAAATTAAGTTCTATATATAATTTTACATAAAATTTTATCGGCTCTTAATGGTCTAAGCATTTTTAAAAAATTTTAATATTTCCTAAAAGATCTCTTCAAAAGCTTTAAAATGATACCCATATTGATTTTTTAAGAAATTTAAAAATTTCAGAGGCCCGTACCTGGGAAAATATGGGCGAGCGCCAATTTTTTTACTTAATGTTTTTTTCTTATTTTTAAATTTTCTATCGCCTCATATATTTCTTTTTGTGATTAGAGTTACTTCAATACAGTATATTTGTTTCAAATGATATTTAAAATTTAAAGGCGTGGTGTTTTCTCTGCTGCCGCGAAGGACCTAGAGCGATCTTGCTGTGTTTTAACAGCTAAATTTTCGAAACTATGTCTGATCGATTGGCGTCTTTAAATTTTCTCTACCTAATGTAGTGCCTTATAAAAGTTGATTTCAGTACGAACATGGACGGACAGAAATCGCTCAATCGACTTTGCATAAGAACTTTATGTACTTTATGGCGTCTGAAATGAATACTGCAGCAATTAAACAGGGAATGACAAACTTAGATATTTTATCCACCAGTTTGCAGGGTATAAAAATAATGCTTTGCATAAGTCCTGCAATAAATCTATTATCTCTATGATTATTCTGTGTTATGCTGGTATAAGTTTTGCTAAACAAAAATATCTATCGAGGTTTAAGTATCTTGTCTAATTAACGGTGGTATTTTCACTAAAATTAAAAAAAAATCTAAAATTAATTACACAGATAATTCCCTAAAGCATATTAACAAGAGATGGTCAATGTCAACAAGGAAGTGCAGATACGTATTTTTTATCCTCTTAAATAAGTTGAATAAAAAGAAAAACATTAAAAGTAATTAAAAACCATTACCATACCAACTTAAGACAAGTAACGTGGTAGAGAGGCAACGGCAATTTCACACAGTCAAAATGACAAAAAAAAAAAGATAAAAAATATAAAATCATCAAGTATCTCGAGAATACAAATTTTAAAGATGTAAGCGAACTAAAAAAAAAATAAATAGAAAAAAAATTTTTTTTTAACAAACACAAACAGCTCATTTACAGATATAATGTTATCATTTTTTTTATTATACGTATGGAAATGGGAACAAGTAACTTAGATTAAGACTCTTTGATGCTAAGATTATTGCACACATTTCCAAACGTACCAGCTGTAAAGTCAATTCAATTGAATTGATAGAAAAAATAAATAAATAAATAAATCAAATTAAGGATTCTTTATATTATCGGCTTTTATTTTTTGCTTTAAACTCTGAAAGCTTAGGCTTTTATTTTAACTACGCACTCACACGCTCTCTTGCTCATATCTATTTAATCTCTTTCTGAGCCTAAAAGTAGGCATTTGTTTATGCCACATACACACATTTAATTCATTTATAATTTCAAATGAAATTGAGAAATATCTTTTGTTAGATAAAATGCTGGTTGGCTGCCAACATAAAGACGTAGCAGGGAATTAAATTTGATATAGAAGGCCTTAGGACATGTAAAATTCTTTATACAAAGCGATTACGTTTTCTTTTGTTGTTGTTGTTTTATTTACACTCTAGAGCATTGGCTGTCTATATATATTGTGGCATATTTTGAATTGTAATTAAGAATAAAAACGTGAGTAAATTAATCAAAAAAGGAGAAGCAACGTAATAAAATTGTATTTAAACATGAAAAGGCCTTTTATTCGCTTAATGTATGGGAAAATATTTTTTCTATCAGGTGTTTGACTGAGAAGAAAAATTAAGACATTAATAATAACAGTTAACAAAAATTATGAAAAAAACATATTTCAAAGAATATTTTTTTTAATATCTCTTTCAACAAGAAAATGAATTTTTATTATTATAGAATTTAGGGTGGCCAATTGCAAAATTCCGAATCGTGAATTTCGGAAATTAATACAGTAAATCTTGTATTTTTCCGGACTTCTAAATTTATTTACTTATTAAAATTTTTCAATATTTTTAATCAAAGCTTTTGTGAGATATTTGCTTTATGCTTAAAAAAATTTCTATGAAAAATTTCAATAGGCCAATATTTTTAAAGGAGTTATTTAATTCCTTTCAAATCTTTTTAGAATGAAATAAAATTTCCGTTGTACTGAAGAATTAATCGGAGGTTAGTTGCTTGCAGAAATTAAGTAACAAGCATTAGAATGAAGATTATAAGCAGCAATAAGGCTTAGTTAAAGAGAACGAATGAAAAAAGATTTTATCACACATAATTAAAAAACAAAGGCCAATATTTAAAGTTACAGACTAAAGTCGACACTTGCTAAAGTATACTATAAAATAAAAGGCTCTTATTATCTTTTTTGCTTTCGAAGTCATGAATAAAGTATACTTTAGGTTTAGACGCTTTCTACTGGGTGTCAACTGTTATTTGATAAATCTTTTCATACAATTTCTAAACAAACATTTGAAAAAAGTAACCTTCTTTTTATTTTGTTCACTTTGGTATAAAAATCAGATAAAGAGTATTCTTCAGCCAAATAAAATAATTATGGAAAAATGAGGTAAAAACAGCTTAAGCTACTTTTAAATTAAGAGTTAACTTCAACGCCAAGATTATATTTTAAATTGTCTATAAATGAGTTAGAGTCGACTCTAAAGTAAAACCTAATTTAGTTCCCTTAAAGTATACTTTATTTTAACTATGAATATGGGCCAATATTTCACACTCGTAGGATTTGATGTATTGGCTTTCCTTAAACTTTATATTTTTTTTTTTACTTGTTACAGTTTGAGTAACTTAAAAAAAGTCTTAGGAAAATAACGTTACTAATGGGTCACCTTTAAATTTTTTATATCACACTAGTTATACACACTCTGCGTGAGTTTATAATCTCAGCATATTACGTTCAAATAATAATGTCATCGGGTCACCCTTTCACTTAAAGTACATGCCAACAATTAAAGTCTATTCAAGAAAATCATTCGATTTCAGGAAAACAAATAGAGGCTAATAATACAATGTTGTATATCTTAACCGTTATTTATAAGAATTGTAGGAGGTTGAATGAGGAGCCAGGAGAAGAAAGATAATTTAAGCCTGACTAATAATTTGTTTATTTGATTCACATACTATAAATTTTTAAGCCTTATGTGAAAAAGATACCCTGGTATTGTTTTGAAAAAAAATTTTTTTTTTTTGTGTAAAATTTGGCAACCGTCGTACCTGGCACTTTTTGAGAGCTCCTAACTTTTGATATTTAATTCAGTAATAGAGCTTTGAAAAAAATTAATAAATTCAGATAGTCGTATTACCCTAACTTTTTTCACACACCTTAACTGTTCGACAAGGTACACAGGTATATTTATAAGAAATTATGAATAAATGCACTGTAAGAAACATTCAGTTTTATTTAAAAAAAAAATATAATCGCATTCAAAAATAAGGATAACGGCAACCGAATTACTCTACGCTTACAAGTATACTAGGGCTGCTATATTTATTTCTGGCCTGGCAACACTGAGTGCTGCCAAGTGCAATCTGACATTTCCATTGGAAAGTTTGTCATTTTTAAGCACAATCGTACTCAAAACGTTTTGACGTACGACCATTATTTGTGTTGTTTACAGTGACTTGAAAAAATTAATATAGAAAAAATGGAATTAACTCGTGAACATTTTCGTGCCATCATTTTTCACAACTTTCGACGTGGATTATCACGACAAGAGTGCATTGATGAACTTAAATCTTTGTATGGCGATGAAGCACCATCCTATAGCACTGTGAAAAATTGGCATAATGAATTTAATCGTGGCCGAAGCTCGCTCAAAGACGAATTCCGTGAAGGTCGTCCAAAAACGGCTGTTGTGCCAGAGAACATTGGTGCAGTGGTGAACTCATAATGCAAGATCGACATGCGACATACCGAGAGATAGAGACATCCTTGGATATTTCTTCCACCAGCATACATTCGATACTGCATGAACACCTGGCCGTAAAAAAAGTTTGTTCTCGCTGGATCCCGCACAATTTGAAAGTCGCTCAAAAAAAGGCTCGTGTGGATTGGTGCAAAGAAATATTGCAAAAATACGATTGCGGTGCTTCAAAAGACGTTTATAAGATCGTCACAGGTGACGAATCATGGATCTATGCGTATGAGCCCGAAACGAAACAACAATCGACCGTGTGGGTCTTCAAAGACGAGCAAAATCCAACGAAAGTTGTTCGTGGAAGAAGCACTTCGAAGCAAATGGTCGCCTGTATCTTCGGCAAAACTGGTCATGTGGCGACTGTTCCTCTTGAGCAACGTAGGACGGTCACTTTTGAGTGGTACACTACAATTTGTTTGCCTGAAATCATCGGAGAAATTCGAAAAACCAACAAGAGAAGACGAATCATTGTTCACCATGACAATGCGAGCTCTCACACATCGGCTCAAACCAGAACGTTTTTGACCGGCCAAAACGTCGAATTAATGGGTCATCCGCCGTACAGCCCTGACTTGTCACCTAATGACTTCTTCTTGATTCCGCACATCAAGAAAAAAATTTGTGGTCAACGATTTTCGTCGCCAGAAGAAACTGTTGAAGTGTTCAAAAACCATGTTTTGGAGGTTTCTCAATCGGAGTGGAAAAAGTGCTTCGACAACTGGTTTGAGCGCATGCAGAAGTGTATAAATCATGCTGGAGAATACTTTGAAAAACAATAAAACCATTTTTGATTATAAATATTCGCATATTCACTATTAGGCCAGAAATATATAGAGCAGCCCTCGTATTTTATCAAGAGCTTGTGCATATTTTCGATTCCTCCTTTTATATTATTGTAATAATTTATAATTTCGAGCTTAGCAGTCAAACTGCTTTCAACTGATGGTCGATTACAACTCTCTGATGGTAGATTACAGTTTTTTTTTTGACAGAGCACAACGTCGTCTTTATACAAAGTTTGTAGAATAAGTTCTAAGATTTGTCTTTATGAGTTCTGATATGCACCAACAAGATTAAGGTAGTCCTTCTCCCATATTTGTCTGGCAATTCTGTTGGTTTTCTAGTACACAATTGGCCATGTTAGGAAGAGTGGTTGGAAGCATCACAATCCCAAGATAAATTTATCCTATACTTTTCGGGTTTTGCCGGCATATATTGTGTAAAGCAAGAACGTTTACGATGTTCTTATAACTGCTCATCTACAGTATTCAACCACCGGGCTTGTCACTTCGCCGTAAATTAGCATTTAGCATGTCCCAGATATCTTAAAATGCTGCAACTTTATCGGATATTGCACGCGATAAACGAGTTTCTGTTGCAAAATCATTTACCCTGGTACCTTGTCGTACAAAACAAGTACTTTTTTTTGTCGATTACATTAGGGTTAATCATTGTAAATTCTTTCAATAGAAATTTTAAGAGAACGTGAGAAAGATCTCGTAAGTCACTGTTATATTGGATCAGAACCAAGCTAACAAACCAGTTTATGAACTTAAGCCTTACTAAAGCTTATACATTTGATTGTATACTTATTAAATATACTTAAACTAGCAGTAAAAAAAAAAAGTTATATGTAATAGAAAACTAATTACATTTTTTAGTAGACTAAGAATTGTTAATATAAAAGAAAATTGGCGCCATAATTTTCAATACAACCTATTTGGGAACTGCAAATATTACTTGGTGATTTTTTGTCTTTTACAATATTAAATTAAATTAAACTAAAAATAAAATTTTTCCAAAACACTTATTTTTTTATAATTTTTTTACGATATTCACACAATTTTTACGATATTAAAATTACGATAATAAAATTTATTTTAAATTTTCTCTATATTATTTTCTTTTTTACACAACATCATTATGATACTAAAAAAATTGCCAGATTTTTTTTACGATATTAAAAACTACAAAAAATTTTAAATCGATATTAAATTTCTAGACAAATTAATGTTATGGAGTTTCGTATCCAAAATATTTGTGATATAAAAATTCCTTAGCTTTAAAAATTTTAGCTAAGAATATGAGCCAATAAAACTAAAAAAAGATATTTTTTAACACAGACTAAAAAAAAATAATAATAAAAATAAAAAGCTAAAATAAACGTGAACAACAATGACTCTTGTGCAGACAAGTTAAAACCTCTTGAGTATGATAAATAAACATAAAAATAGAAAATATTTCTACTTTTATTTATTTTACTGTGGATTTTATTTTTGTATTTATGTTTGCATTTATGTAGTCATGTTTAAGGCTTGATAACTTAAAAATGAAATAAAACTTACACATGGTAATATAATAAATTTAAGAATTTTCAAAGAGCATATAAACAAATACACAAACCCTAGGGAAGAAAGCATACCTAAATTACATTCTTTTTAATATTTATAAATATATTTTATTTACAATTTAAAAAATCTTTAATTTATAAATGTGAAACCTAAAGTAAAGCTACAAAAAGCATTTTTTTTACAGCCTGCACTTATGCAACAAATAAATATTTGAAAAAACGTATTTTCTTTGTTTTTGTGCTAGTTTTCTGGTGTCCTATTGTCAGCCATATTAAAAACATTTTGTAGCTGCTACGGTTGAAGTGAAAGTGTGTCTGCAGTAGTATTAAAATTTTTCATTACATTTCTCAGAAAAAAATTTTTTTTTTGTTGTTTTGCACAATGAATTTATTTTTTATAATACTAATGGAAATAAATTATTTTAATGTTTTAAGCAGATCTCACTTTGTAAAAGAAAAATTATTATTACAAGAAGCTTTTTTTCTTCAAATCTTAACGTTATTTTATTAATTTTTTTAAACACATGTGTAATCTTAGTTCAGCTTAAGTTCATGTTTATTAAATTTCTAATTTTTATTAAGAAAACCAAAGTTTATAAAGTTTTATGCAATTTAGAAAAAAAAACAAGAAAATTTAGATACCAGCAGAATGTCATGCAGCATTTTGTGGATCCCTATATCTGTCAATAGCCTAACTTAGGTTGTGTACATTGTAAACATCAGTTATTTAATCAACTTACTTGGTAGATAAGAATACGAGGAATATTTATAACTAATTATTAAATATTAATTTGTTTAGAACGAAGTCTTTGTTCCCTTTATAAGACGTCACATATATATTTTTTTCAAGCTGCTGCAAACCATCGGCTTAGATACGATTGCAATTTTAATTTAATTTTTTCCATATTCTTCCTTCTAAGACGGACTATAAATTGATATAAAAACTTAAAAACATTAAAACGAAAAGTTCTTAGGTTTCAGATCCGGTTTTCATTTGATATCTATTATCTTTTCTATTTAATATTTTCGCGTTAAAAAGGAAATAAATCGTTTGTAATTGAAGGTATAATCCGCACCTTGGTGCACATTGGTTATGTAGAAGTGTAGTCAATCTTATAGTCCTTAGCATTTTTTAAAAAAGGCCACTTCGCGTATATGAATTTTTTAATTTATGGCGAAGATTCTAGTAGCATTTTGCTACGCAATTTCAAACTTAAAAATAGAAGAGCATTTTTATTTCCTACGACTTTTTGAATGAATAATTCGAACTGAAGATTAGGATTCCTGACGGTAAACTGTAAACTGAACTGAAGAACAAAAATATTAATTAAAATAAAAAAATTATCCGAATATTCGACAAAAATTGTTCGAATTTTATTAATACTAAATTTAAATAATTTATTCGTTTGGACAAAAATGAAAAAAATATTAAAATATTCTAAATATTCTATTACAGGGTGAACCATAGGTATCGTAATTATATATGCTTATTTACTAATACTCTTTAGCTGGAAAATTTTAATTCTGATAGCACTCTGGCCACTGTTTGCTTGTTTCGGAGTCAGTATTTTGCTGCGAAAATTATTTTACTTGTTTTTGTTGTGGGAACTCTTTAATTTATTTGTCATTTAAATATTATTAATTTCGTTTATAAATTTTATTAACAAAATTGTTAAGTGTTGTTCTTCAAAATGTATAAGTATATTTTAAGCATAATATCAACAACATCTCACTTTGACTGAAGATGCAATGCCAAAATTAAAAAACAAATAAACGTTAAGATGTCTGTTTTTAAGAGGCCCGTATCTAAGATGTTATGTACCAAATAAAAATTTCTTGACTTTTTCACAGCAATTTTTCAGCTTTAAAAGTTTTAAATGTCATTGAAACTAGTAGAAAATTAGATTTAAAAAGACGTTTAATAATTTTCTGACTGCTTAAACAAAAGATAAAGTTAAAGGTCATGACTGAAAAATTATAAAGTGCTTGATAGATACATGTTTGTTATAATAAAATTAAAATATTTCAAAATCTTACCGACAAATAAAGCTTGCTTAAGATTTTAGTTATAATAATCCAAGGATATTGATAAATAAAAGCGGTCATTCTAAGTAAAATAAAACATACCTGAAAGAATAAGAAACATTTTTTTTAAATTATTTATTTTTACTTAACTTAAAACAAGAAAACTATTAATAATTTTAAAAAGATAATATCGTTTTAGTATCGTAAATTATTGGTATCGTAAAATTTTCTTATATCGTAAGAAAATTTTTTATTTTCTTGTTTAAAATAGTAAAAAAATTTGAATAATGCAAAATTATTCTTTATCGAATTTTTTTTATCGTAAAATATTTATTATATCGTAAAAAATTGCTATATCGTAGAATCTATTTAACAATATATATTTTTTTAACATAATTTTATAAACCGTAAAAAAATTTCCAATATCGTAAGAATATTTTTATATCGTATTTTTTCCCTTATATCGTAAAATTTTTAATATCGTGAAAAATTTCTGATGTAGCAGAAGTTGTTGATTTTTATTTTAACTTAACTTAAAGCAAGAAAACTATTAATAATTTTAAAAACATAATTTCGTTTTAGTATCGTAAATTTTGGTATCGTAAAATGTTCTTATAGCGTAAGAAGTTTTTTTATTTTCTTGTTTTAAATTGTAAAAAATTTTGAATAACGCAAAATTATTCTTCATCGAATTTTTTTATCGTAAAATATTTCTTATATCGTAAAAAATTGCTATATCGTAGAATCTGTTTAAGAATATATATTTTTTTAATATAATTTTATAGACCGTAAAATAATTTCCAATATCGTATGAATATTTTTATATCGTATTTTTTTTCTTATATCGTAAAATTTTTAATATCGTGAAAAATTTCTGATGTAGCAGAAGTTGTTGAAATAATCAAAATTTTCTAGAAAAATTTTAAAATTTCCAAAAATTAAACTCGCAAACTTCAATTTAGTTATACCAGTTGTCTAATTCAGCTCCATAATAGTTATTATTAGTTGTTATGTTATTTGAAGCGCAAATTGTCTTCTTAGGTTATAGAAAAAATTTAATTATAATGATATTCTCATTCAAATAGGAATAAGTCAGTTAAAAATGTAAAAAAAAACTTTATAAATTGTAAATTATTTACATTTAAATTTATTTGTTTAGTATGATGATGATAAGGATTACAGTTATACAATCCTATAATATTCACTGCAATAAATCTGTGATAAATTACATATTGCTTTTCTTGTTCATTGCTAATATTAACCATGTCAGATAATATTTATTTCCACAACGAATTTTAATTTCAAATCCCAACTATTTTTTCGTTTATTTTTACAACTTTTTTATTACTTGAATTTTTTTATAAAATAAAATATATTTCGAATTGCAAAAATATCCATTTCCTTTTTGAAATATGGACAGAAAATTGTTATTTATTGTTGTCATTTATTCTACAAATATAACAAATGACATTGAGACTTATACTCATACACTATACTACAAATAGAGGTATGTATGTATGTATGAAATATAGTTCGGTGACAACCAAAAGCATTGTAGCATAAAACAAGGATTAAAAAATAACCAAAAATGGACATAAATGTATTAAAAAATCAAACTGACAAATGACATAAAAAGTATTAAATGCAAGAGGAAGTAAATTCTATTTTAAACGGACTGGAAAAAATAAACTTAAAAAATATTTTTTTCTATTGAACAAACACACAAAGCATGACACCTGCTCAAGAAGTTCATAAGGTTAAAAATGTCATGACTACAGTGAAAATCATCACACATAATGTAGTGTCGTATTCTGTAAAGGTTGTCACTTATACTTGTTTTGCTTTAAAGGTACAAAATCGTTTTGTAATGCTTAAGGTCACATATGACGTAAAACTCCTTCAGCTCTGCAATATTTGCGTTAACTGTTTCACATTTTTTTCTAAATATTATTAACTTTTCGTATGACCCGCAAGAAATAAGTCTTTTTTCAATATCACTGAAAAATATATTTTTCTTAATTTAGTTTTTTTTCAATCAGGGCCATTTTGATGCTCAAAATGGAATTTTCAAGAGTTTGCCAAATTTTATAGCTCCGCAGAATTGCAGATATGACATCGCTAGTGAGCTGTCTATAAGTTTAAGGGACAAAAAACTTCTTGGCGGTGGAAACCTAATATTTTGTATTTCTTAAAAAAAAAAGGCTACAGGAATGACGCCCTCATTTATTACAGGTAGTATTTTGTTTCACATCACAGTTATGTCATATTTACTGCACTTTATCTTAAAAAAGATCATGAAAAATAAAATGAAGAGATTTAATTTTCTAAATCTATCAAATAACCCTGAAATGGGAGTTAAAAAAAAAACGAAACAGTTCATTGAAAAAAAACGTAAACAGGTACTTTAAAAATATAGCTTACAACTTTACTGAAAAAAGCACTTTAAAAATGTTCTATTTAATTAACTAGTTTCAAAAAAAGTACCTTTTAAAGTACCTTCTAAAAAGTACCTTTTAAAAATGTACTTTTAGTGAAAAGTATCGTTTAAGGAAAGTAACTTACTAATAATTACTTATAAAAGAACCTTATAAAAAAGTACTTTTTGAAAAGTACCTTTTAAAAAAGTACTTTTTTTAAATGCTTTTAATAAACACGTTATAAAACTTTATAATATTTTTTCATATAGTTTCATTAACTTCCTTTTAACAAAATATCTTTTCAAAATACTTTTATAAGAATTACAATTCGAAAAAAATTCAAAAAAGTAACGCCTGAGTAACACAATTTTGAAACGAACTTTTCTAAGAAAAACGCCTTTTAAAAATACTTTTGTAAAATGGTACCTTTTAACGTTTGAAAAAAGCGTTATTGATTTTAAATAAATGTACAATTTAAATAAAATTGTTTTAAGAATAATGTCAATTAACAAAATTTTCTTTGAATAAAAAGTGCATTTAAAACATTAAAAAAAAGCTTTTCTCATAAAAACTGCTTTGAGCAAAAAGGTACGTTTTAAAAAAGATAAGCAGAACAATATCCTCCCCAGAAGTTTCATCATAGTGAATGCAGAGTATTGCGATATTGATATTCTCTAAAAGCTGCTGATATCTTTAATTCCATTAAATGGGTCAGCGCGTCCTCTGTTAAAATACAACACCATACCATGAGTGGTACCCATAGCGTTCACCTTAAAGCACACAACAACAAAAAATTGATACCAAAATCACTGTAGGCTGTAAATTCCCTTGGTAGCTGATCTTCAAAATTCTTGTATTCCAGCTTCGAGACCCTGCAAACGAAAGCAATAGCTTTTAAAATGAGAGGAATTCTCAAAAACAAACTAAATATAAATTTAAGAAAGTTGTTGAAATAAAAATATATTAATTTAATTTTTGTTAAAATTTCAACCTCCACCTAATGATTTTTCTTTTTAAATATTTTTTTTTGTGGTTTCTGCGTGCACAAATGACATCAGCAGATATAAAAAAAACCCTTGTCATCAATTTTGTTAAACGAAAAAATTTATTAAAAGAACGTTAAAAAACAC
Source organism: Gymnosoma rotundatum (assembly GCA_916610165.2). Classification (NCBI taxonomy): domain Eukaryota; kingdom Metazoa; phylum Arthropoda; class Insecta; order Diptera; family Tachinidae; genus Gymnosoma; species Gymnosoma rotundatum. The sequence goes on along the minus strand of OU744336.1, from coordinate 170,769,855 downwards.
ATTTAACTTTTTCATTTTGTTGTGAAAATATTTTTGACCCCTGTAAAATAATGTGAATGAAAAATATGAAAAAAAATGGGTTTCAAATAATTTTTTTCCCTTCATTTTCGTTACAAAAAGCCAAACGCCATTTTTATTTGTCACATGATATTTGCTGCATAGCTTCAATTGAATGGATGATGTTTGCCTAAAGCACAATGGTTTCTTTTTTGTCTACTGGAAGTTGATAACAGCTTTTGTTGTTGTATGATCTACACCTCATTTACCCGGGGTGATGAAAAGGTAAGTTCATAATAATATAAAAAGGAATAAAACAGTTTAAAGGGCTTATCTTATGCCAGGGAAAAATTGAAAATTTATTTTTATTTTAATTCTATCATTAAACTCTAAAAGAATTATATTTAGAAAAAAGAAATTTAGAAAGTTTTTAAAAGAGATATAAATAAAAAAGTAAATGAAAAGTACTTGGTTAAAGAAGGTACTTTTATACTAAAATAGTCTTTCTAAAAAAGGAAGTTTTTTGAAAAAAATCTTTTTGCAATAGGAAACCTGAAAACTCTGATACAAACTAAAGCACCTTTAACTAAAAAAAACTTGCAAAAGGTGTGCATTCAATTGAGTAGCTTCTACTAAAGTGCCTAAAAAGTACGTTTGAAAAAAGGACACTTTGTAAAAAGTACCTTCAAAACAAAGTTATTCAAAAATATAATTTCAAAAAGTACCTTTAAAAGCACGATTTAAAAAGTACTTTTTTAATAGTACCATTTAAGAAAGTACTTTTTAATTATCTTTTAAAAAATACTTTTTTTAAAGTATCCTTTAAAAGAATAATTTAAAAAAACTAACTTTTTAAAGCAGCTTTGCAAAGAACCCATTAAAAGTCACCTTTTTAAAAAGTACTTTAACAACGCTTTAAGATGTTTTAACAAATTTTTTTATAAAATTTTAAATTTTTTGTTTTGTAAAAAATAAGTTTTTAAAATAATTTTATAAGGAGAGCCTTTCAGAACTTTTTTTTCCTTCTTTAAAAATTACATTTGAGGAAGCTACATTCTTTTAAAACATACATTTAGAAACGTTCCTTTAAAAAAGTATATAAATATTTCAGGCAAAAATGCCAAAAAGTGTTTAGGAAAAAATACTTTTTTTTCTTAAAAAGTTTTGTAATCAAATAGTACATTTCAACTATTACAAAAATGTCATTTAGAACAAAGGTAACACTTTAGATTAAACGATTTTTTTAACAGAAAGTACCTTTAAGCAAAAGGTCCATTTAAAATAATTCCCTTTACTTTTAAGGACAAAACGATACAATTTAAAATAAAAAGAGACTTTTTAAAAATAAGTCACAGTTCTTTAAAAAACAGTGACTGATTTTCCAAAAAGTACTTTTTACCCAAAAAAATAATTAAAACAAATATTAAAAAAATGTACAATAATCATATTAATTTAAAAAAAACGTAGGAAAATATTTCTTATGATTTACAAGTACATATTTCTAGAGAAAAACGTGCCAATTTATAAAGGATAACAAATTTATCTAAAATATGAATAAAAAGGTTTTTCTTTCGTTTACAAACAGATTGTTTAAAATGTCAAAAATACTTTAAATAACAAATTTCTTGATAACTGGTTTGCTATCAAAAATCATAAGTTATGGCAATTTCATTAAAACGTTTGGATAAATTTCATTAAGGCGGCCAAAAGTAGGCTACAGTTTTTTAACTTAATTTTCAAGAAATGTAATCTTGACACAAATGTAAATTCTTAAGGAAACGAAATTTTTTACTTGATATGTGGTCCATTTTTTCATTCTTTTAACGTTCTTCTCGTGCTTGTCGCAATTTTATTTTTATCGTGGTATAATTTTTAGTGAGTGCTACATTTACTTAAATTACCCCTTTAAATATGTTAAAAAAAATGAGCACATAACACTTAAGACTAAGGCTATTTTTAATTCGTTATTTTATTTTATTTGCTTTTTCTATTATCTTTTCTACACTCTGATTCCAAGCTCATTGTCTGTCTGTTTAACAAAAATATTTTATATTTTCTAACATTTTTTTAAGTTCTAAAGAAATTGAAATTTTATTCATAATAGTTTTTGTGCTGCAGCTAAAACGCAAAAATATAATAAGAAAAGAAAAAATAGATTTGAAGTGTTTGCGGAAAAGTTTAAAATAAACTAAGGAAACAAAAAATTGACATAAATCTTTCGTTAGTAGTGGCGAGAATAATTTTTTCTGTCGTCTATTTATTTCCCCCTCATTTTATTGTGTGGTTTAAAAATCTAACTTGATGTAACAGTTGTTGAGATGGATAATTTTTACAAAAACTTTTCAAATCTAAAAATATTAAGTTAATATTAATTTTAAGCAGCTAAGTTGACATAAAAAAATAAAGTTTAAAGATCTTAAGAAAAGATTTAAACCAATTTTGATTACAGTTGTGCGAAGCATAACATGGCTTATAATTTTTCATTTTATTTTAAAGCAGCTATTTGGGCGGTTTTAAATAAGATTATAGACATCAAATGTTTCACTTCTTTTTATTGCTTGCTAAGCATTTTATTCATATTTCAGCAGCATATAAAAAAGCTTTTAGAATCCTTTTTTATTGTGTAACATTCAAAAATATTTGTAATGAAATTTTAAAGCATACTTAAGGGCTTTACAGTAAATCATATTATAAATCATACTTTTGAGGGGCTTTCATCAATGAATGAATAAAAGGATTAAATGTAAAAACATCAAAAAAAAATAATAATAATAATATTAAATATAATTTATTGATAAATATGTTTAAATTAAATACAAAATTCCTATTCTAAGAAAGAAAAACTTACAAAAAAAAACTCTCTAGTGTAACTAAAGAGAAATTCAAAATGATAAGGTCGCTTAGCATTATTTGACGTAATGATTATAAGAGTATTGGATCGTATGTTGTTTTCTATGAAATTTTTTTGACATCGTTACACTTTAAAATGAGTTTAGCTTCGGTATTTTCATCAATTTATGTGGACTATCTGGAGTACCAGCAAGTAATCTCAAACCAATTTTTTTGTAGCTAAATGCACATTAAAAACAGTATATTTCCGCTAAAAAGGCAGCACTGTGTTATTTGGTGACCTTTAAAATTTACCAAAATCTAATATAAAAATGAAGAAGCGGGAAAAATTTCCCTCAAAACTTCGTGGTGAAAACAGTCATTAGAATGTAGGAAGAATATGAATTTTTTTTGCTGAAAAAAGTGTTACGTAAATGAAATATTTTTAACCCGTACAAAAGTACACCACTAATATAGTGCGGTAGTAGAAAAAAATGAAATGTAGCTAACGAATATTGAACAATCGCAATACTTACATTTGAAGAGGTTTCTGCGAGTTTATTAAACATAAATTCATATCCCAACAGAGCCATGATTGGAATTAGGTTTCACTGTTTTTATATTTTAGAAATTTTTTATTTTTATTTTTTAGTTAAAAGAAGCCTTAATGAAAGTTTATGTTCTGTATTTTAAGGAATTACCAGCGGGATTTGAAAACAAAATAATTTTTTATAGAGAAATTATGGTAAAATTTAAGTGCCTCCGTTATGCTTTAGAATAAGTTGAGCTGAAATGGAACCCTGGGTCTAGTAAAAATTTTTAATATTTGAATTGCATTTAAGTCAGTGATTAAAAATGATTCACGATTTTCTGTGCAGTGTAGTTGCTTAACTGTTGCTGTGGTAAAATGTGCAGCAAAAATAAAAAGCAAATGCAAAAAGAGAGAATGAAACGCATTTGCTTCAGTTGACTATGTGATTCTTGCTGCAGCAAAGCAATTAGCAAAGCCATTAATTTGAAAACGTTTGCCGTTGCTTGAGCAATAAGTTTTTCTTTATTTTTATTTTTGCTTTTGCTTAACTCTTTGCTATGAAGTTGTGACTGACTACGACTGCTGTTTCCTGCTGTAACTCGCTGCTTTTCATTCCTTTTAACATTGGAAACGTATTTATGTATTTATTACTTGCAATACGTAAGAAAATACATACAATACATATACAAACTCCATTAAATGGTGTTTTTTTTTTTCTTAAAAAGCAACAGCAAAAAAAGAAACAAACATTCACTTATTGCTTAAGCAACAGCAAACATTTTCAATATAAATGCTTTGCTGATTGCTTTACTGCAGATAGAAACCCATTATCAACTAAAGCAAATGCCTTTCTTTCTCTTTCTTTGCATTTGCTATTGCTTCGTTTATAATGAAATGTTTTGTAAATGCTGAAACATTTAGTTTTTTCTATTTGCTTAAAAACATGTAAGCAAAGCAAAGATTTAGTGCTGTTGCTATTTTTAAGCAAGCAATTAAAACACTCATTTAAGTAAATCACCTAGAACAGTGTCGTGAAAAAAGCTGTATCACTCCAGGTTGTATTCAAAAATTTAAAACTGGACATCTGAGAAGTACATGTCTCGAAAATTTATGCTGGAGATAATCAGTTTATTCTAGGGGAAGCTATAATCTTGAATGCTTGGCAAAAGCTATACAGCAAAAATTTATTAGGTTTTTGATTCTACCACTGACAAAGTAAAATAAAAAGTAAAACTTCTTAGATGTGTGATTCTGTTTATTATTGAAGCAAAAAACCCTGAGTTCAAATCCCAAGAGAGCCTTTAGTAGAAAGGAAGATTTTTTTCTGTTGTTTTAGTGTGCCGCGGTCGATAAGCTTTTCAAAAGGCGACTAAACAAAAAATAGCAATTAAAACCAGCCGTACTCTCGATTAGAAATTGTAAAACAATTTTTGTGTGGCCTCGGTAGGTAAGCTTGTGAAGGTGCCTTTATTCTAGATTGGCAAAAAATGCTTGAATCTCAACGGCGCAATAGTTAGAGAAAAAAAATATAACAGTGTATGACAGTCGTTGCTGCGTTAACTGCAAAGTACCTGATTTGTAAAACAGAAGATCATGAGTTTTGACTTTTTGCCGGAGCCACAGCGAACGACTAATTGACTATAATCTCAACAAAAAATTATTTTAGAGAGTTATAATGCGATATTCTGAGTACGTTTGAATAAACCAACGAAAAAGTAAATGACTTTACCATTTTGATTCACACTTTAAGAGAAAATTTATTTATAATCCTTTTTACCATGTTTTCAAACTAAAAGTTTATTGCCAACAAAAATAAATAAAAAAATAAAAAATACACAAATCTCATTTGGTTTAACTTAAGATGTTGGGGAAAAGAAGAACAAGAAAATTTGTTAAAATTCCAAACCTTTAATAGTCATTGAAAGTATTATCGAGAGTAAGCCAGAACAAGATATATTTACTTAACAATTTAAGAGACGCAAAGATAGTACACAAATTCTAGGAACACAAAAAAAAGAAAGATTATAAAATAAAGACATTTTAGCTTAAATAGAAGAAGAAAAAAAGCATTAAAAATAGTAAAAAAAAATTCTGAAGGAATGAGCTTTTAAACAAGAAAAAAACACAAGATGCAAAATATAGAAAAAACACACAATTTTTTACTCCTTGTTAAGAAACACCTACACAAATACACTTAAAATTATAACAAGAAAAAGAAGATGTGTGTTACACTTTGCTGTAGCAGAGTCAGGAATGTAAGCTAAAGATTTAACATGAAAGCAAAGCATGTACCGTTACATAGAAATATGTTTAATTTTTGTTAGTTTTTTTTTTCACGCCATATAGAGATATAAATGGCCTATAAAAACAGCCAATAGATTTTATTAAACTTTAAGATAAATTCTGTAATAAATTTTCCATCTCTGCTGTGTGCATAAAATATTACTTTGGCTTTAAATATTTTTCTACAACTGCTACCAAAATTTATGAAAGTTTTACAAACTGACAAAGAAAATATCTTGCTGGCAAAAGAAAATATTATATTTTTTTTCTGTACAATTCACAGTGAAATTTTAATATTGCTAAGAATCTAAACTTAAAATTAAATGTCTCAAACTTCTGAAAAAGACTCTTGCTTTAATTTTTACACGGTTTTGTATTTGCCGCTACAAGAAAGTGTGCTGCCATGGCAATATTTAAACAGAGATGAAGAAGCACCCAAAACCTATCTACAAAAGCATTCGATCAAAAGAAACCAAAATTCGATATTTAAAACAAACTGGTGAAAGTCTTAACGCCCACAGTGTATGAAATAAATTTTGAAATGCCAACACAATCTTTAACTTTTCATTCTCTCCTTGTTATTTGCACTCATTTTATGTGTCACTTATACTTTGAAAAGTTGGTCATATTCTTTTTATAAATTTGGTTGGTTGCTTAGTTTCTTTAAGCATTTGTTTAGCAAAAAGTAAACAACACAAGACCACCACTTTAATGAAAAAATAAAAATACTAAAAATAAATGAATGAATTTTTAAACCAACATACAATTATTTAGATGCTATTTTTGTTGCTTTTTTACAGGACTGTGACCTTTTCTTGATGATAATATTTTATAGATGTAAAGTAAAATTTAAATATTTCTCAAGAAAGCTGCAACAATTTTTAAGTTTTTCAAATATAATTAAAACTTTTTTGCACTTTTCAAAGCTTTTAAGAAATATGAGTTTTTTGTATGAAGAATTATTTTAAATAAAAGCTTTGCTTACTAATATTAAGCTTTAATCATTGATTCAGTTAGTTAAGCTTTTATAAAAGTTTTCAAAACATTCTTTTAATTTTTTAATCTTTATAAAGTTTATTTTCTCTTACAATTTATTAAGCATTGGTCAGTTTTTAATATAAAAAGTAACATTGCTATATTAATATAATCTTATATAAGCTTCACCATCTATGTAAATCTAGTTTAGTTAAGTAACTGCAATCAAAAAATGAAATATTGCATTGAAAGAGAAATTAAAAAGAAATTTTGTATTGACTACATTTATATTATTTTACATAAAAATGACATCGGCTCTTAATGTGTTAAGCATTTAAAAAGAAAACTAGCTTTTCTTAAAGATCTCTTCAAGAGCTTTAAAATTATACCCATATTAATATTAAAAAAAAATTAAAATTTCTGAGTCCCGTAACTCTGAAAATATGGGCGAACGAAAATTTTTTCACTTAATGTTTTTTTTTTTATTTTTCAATTCTCTCTCGCCCTATATATTTATTTTTTTGATTGGAGTTACTTTATTTTTCGAGGCAAACTTGATTTCACAAAAGAATAAATATGTCAGTTGATCAGAAAGTGTTGAAAGTGGTGCTATTGGAAATCAGCATTTTCGGTCCATGCCCTTCGAGGCAGCATAACTCCAATTAAAAAATTAAATATATGCGGCGACAGAGAATGAAAAACTAAGAAAATAATTTCAAATACAAAAATTGGCGCTCGCCCATATTTTCCGATTTACGGGCCTCTGAAATTTACAAATTTTTTAAAGTATTAATATGGGAATCATTTTAAAGCTTTTGAAGAGATCTTTAAGGAACCTATTAAGGGCCGACGGCATTTTTGTGTAAAATAATATTTATGCAGTACCATTTTTTTTTATTTTTTAGTTCTCTGTCACCACAATATTTGTTTCTTAAAAATAAATAAGACAAAATTATCTCCATTATAAAAAAAAATACGGAAAAATACGGAAAACCCAACAGCCAGCTTTCTATCCCAAAAATTCAGTTGTTCATTTAAAAAATGGAAATCCAACAGTTTTGTATATTTTTACATTTCTAACATATTTTGAAATTTTATTCTATTAACTTTTTGTAAGACATTTTTAAGCGACTAAAATGGAATTTTAGTATCAGTATTTCCAACCAACTTATTGTTTGGAAGTTTACAAAATCTAACATACTAAAAAGTCTGGCAAGGAGAGAAAGAGGAATATAAATCTCTTAACAGCTCACAATTTTATTCATAATCTGTAACATTGAGATCCTGTGGGATCCAAAAATTGAATACAAAAAATTAACTATCGTTAAATTACCTCTTTTTTTCTTAAAACCATTTTAAAGAAATCCCCAAACAGTGATGCTTTAATTCAAATATTTACTGGTATTAAAAAATTCTACTTACATAAGTTCAACCAAGCATTTTAAAAAATTTTATTTTTAAAGCTTTTGAGATTTTAAAAATAAATTCCGAAAAGCTTTTAACAAAAAATAAGAGCAATATTTAAGTGAAGCTTGTCAAAGAAATTTTAAATATAAATAAAGCTTTTAAAAAGACTTTTTAAGACTTTTTGTTCGGAGAGCAGTTGAGAGGAACTTTCTCAAAAAAGCTTTTATTAAGATCTTGAAGCTGGTTACAAGGAGCTTTTTAAGAATTAACTATAAAGAGTATTTAGAATATGTGTTAAAAATAACAATTATATTTGATTTCGATGACAATATTGTATAGAGAGTCTCTGTCAGATCTGTAGAAAACTTTTATTTCTTAAAGCTTTATTTAAGGATAATGTAGAAATAATGTTTTTTTTATTATTATAACGATGATTGTTGAATAAAAAAAAAAATCTCGCATTAACATTTTACTGAAATTCATTATAAGTTAAAAAAGTTAGAAAAATGCTATTTTTAATAAATAGAAAATTACGATTAAATAAAGCTATTTATAAAGCTTAATTTATTTTTGCTTGGAAAAATTTTATAACAAATTTATTAATGTAATTAAACTTGCTCAAAATAAAAGCACTAATCACTTTGTAACTTTTGCTATGAAAACAAAACCAAAACTTATTCAAAACATTTACAATACTATTACATTGATTAAAGCCTACATTTTTCTCTTTTCAAAAATAAATTAGAAATTATAAGGCAGCAAGAAGCAAAAAGAGAAGGGAAAAAGAAAAATGAAATGGGAAAATACTTTGTAAATAGTTTTATTGCAAGTTTTCTTAAAGCGTTAATAAATTGTTAATCATTGCTGGTGGAAAACGAAGCATAAACTTTGAACTGCTCATTAAAAATTAAAGGCATACTTTCAGGCTTTACAATGTATTTTATGTAAAGCATACTTAAAGGTTGTTTGTTTATTTTTTCATTTACTTTTTATTTAAGTTTTACTTTAAAACAAGAGAAAAAAGAAAAGTTAATAAAATTTCTAGGTACATTTAATATTAAGTACATTTGATAAACAGTAAAATTTTTAAATAAAAGATATGCAAAAGGATATAAAAGAATTACCTTCAAATAAATCTGTTGCCTTGTAATAAGATGTTTAACTATTTTTTTTTTTTTTTGTTGTACAAATCTCAGTAACGTTTAACGATTTATATTATTAACAATTTTCATCACGTAAATATTAACTTTGACTTTTTGTTAGCAGCAATTGTAATTGGCAAAAGTTTTCTTTAATAAAAACTTAACAACAACAACAACAACAACAAGAAATCATATTAACTATTTATGTTGTGAGAAAAAAATGGAAAACTTTGTTTTTTAATATAATAATCGATAATCGTGTCAAAACTTTTTTTCTTTCTTAGAAATCGTATTTTTTTGTCAGACTCGTTTGTTTCAGTACATTCGTTTCTGCATGTAGCTGCAGTTGTAGTTGTAATGTTTTTTTTTTTTTTTTGTATTTCTTCAGCCAAAGATATTCTCGTTTATATTTTTTTCTTTTCTATATTAAATTTATTCTATTTTATTATAACTTTATCTTTAATTTTGTTTAAGATATTCTATTGCTGAGAGATACGTTGTAGAAAGTTTTGTGGCAAAAAAGGTTATTGGAAAAGATTATAAATTATAAAAATAAATGAGTTGGAATAAGATTTGAAGATTTTGTATTATAAATATATCGAACCCATTACTAAAACTTAATTTTCAAAAAAATCTCAGTTTTGGTGGGAAAAGTTTTAAGTAAAAAAGTAAAAGTTTTGATTAGTTTCTGTACCATTTGTCACGCAAGACTCGTGATAAAAATGGTGGTCGTCAAAATTTAATCAGTTTTATGATAGAAGCCATTGGCTTAGATGAACATTTATTTTAACATCGTGAAATATAGTCGACAATAGTAAAAGTGTGGCAACTACGTTCTGTGTCAACTCAGTTCTCTAAACAAAGATAAAAAACTTTATTGTTTTTGCTTAAATATTTGATCGTCTGTCCACCACTCTCACAGGGCTCCTTCTCTGATAACGTTATATTAAATTTATTTTATATGTGCTTGATATTTAAACAGGCAAAACATATATATTATGTTCGGCTCAAACTTATGTTTTTTTTTTCTTGTTTCAACTCATGAGAAGGTAATGAGACTTATTAAGAGGGGAGAGGAGAATAATCTCTTTCAAATAATTAATAAAATTAGCAATCAGCAGTAAGTTTATTAAAAATGAAACTACAGGCGCTAAGACTGAAATGTAATTCCCGTTTTGAAGAGAAATTATACTATCAAATTCCTGATATCATTTTTATTCATAGAAAACTCTTCCATGATCGGAGGAGGTGATCTCGTATTCCGATCGCGCAAGTTCAGTTTTACGGTAGAAACTTTGTCCTGTTAGCGACTCTTCCGTAAAAGTCGTCTAAGACTCTTTTACTCCTACTTCAAACGAGTCGTGAACCAATCGCCTTCATGAGTATAAATGAGCTCATTATGTGTCCTAAAATTATGCTACTAAATAAAATTGATTTTTATTTTTTATTTCTAAATTATAAATAAACTTAACAGTGATCGTGAATTCCTTTAGAAAACAAACAGAGATATTTAAAATAACAAAGTCCAACATTAAAATTAGATTTCAGTCAAATCTTTCATCTTGGCTTCGTCACCCTTTCGATTTGTCCCCAATGGCATCTAGAGCTAAAAAGAGTACTTAAGTATTTAAAAGGTACTGAAAATGATTTTTTACTACGATCAAGTAAGCAAACCGATGAGCCCAATATATTTAAAGGATACGCAGATGCAAGTTGGGCAAAGGGTAGTTAGATCGAAAGTCTAATTCTAATTATGATTTTTCAAATAAATGATAGAACAATAAGTTGGTTATGTAGAAAACAAATTCTTGTCCCTTTATCTTCAACCGAAGCAGAATTTATTGCACTATCTCAAACGTGCAAATAGGGCATTCGGCACGAAGACCGATTTAAATTCCAACTAGGAATACAGCTTTCTGTGTTTAAAAGTTTTACTCTTCTAACAATCGTCAAAGCGGCTCGCATAAGCATAATTTAAAATAAAAGAAAAGATTTCTTGCACAATCTCCTGGACGATTGACAAAAAAGAATCGTAAACTGATAGCGCTCTTCAAGCAAATACAAAACAGCTTGGAATACAATTTGTTGTGTTTAAAGTTTTGAAAACGCATTCTAACCTGGACGTCGTTTCTGTTAATAAAGTGACTCGACAAAAAAATATCACAGTAGGCTGTCTTAGTAAATCCAATGAACGTTTTTATAGAAATTTATTCATTTTTAACATTAATTCAATAAGAACTCATTTGCTTTTATTTTACAATAAAAAACCCTTCATTATCATTTGTGGTTAATATATTTCAAAACCACAGCATACCTTAAGGAGTGTTAATGAAATATTCATTTATTTTAGCATACACTTTTTCTCCTGTTTTGTTTAAAATCATAAATAATAAATGTAATTACCAATTGTAATGAGTTTGAGCGAATGAAAGTGAAACAAAAAATAATAAGAATAAAAATATTTATAATTCAAGTAAAATGAATATCAGAAGAAAAGAAAAGAATACAATAGAGTGTCTGTTATAAAAATGCCGGCAATCACTCCATAACGAAATGTAAAAGAAATGATAAAGCCCCTGCTAGTTTATTCTGAAAAGCAATTCAGGACTTCACAGCTGTGATTCTGAATACTTCGCATGAGGCTGAGAACACAACAACACTAAACACTAGACTAAATTTTATGCAAAATTGTGTTTAGAAACTGTATAAATTTTTTTTATTGGAATAATATATACAGTCTGTCCTTATCTTACACACACATTCAAAGATCTTATAATATTAAGGAAATAATAACGACGAATTTCTTAGAACAAAGCAACAATTATTTTAGGCAGCACTGTAATGCAATACTTTTTGTATGTTTATACAAAAATTCCATTTTAAGAAAAATTAATAAAATTAAAAGGCTGCATTAATTTTAAAATATTTTGATACCATCCCACTGTGCAATAATTGGTCTTAAGATCACACTGAGTGCTTAGACATTTAGAGTATTTGTTTAACCCTTTTCTTAAACTTGAAACAAGTTGGATAAAAAATGCCAAAAAAAAATATACCCAACAGGAATACAAATCAACGAAATTTAAAAAAAGAATCTTGTGGCGTGTCTTAGTCAAGCAAAGAAAATCAAACTATAAATTAAATCTTAATGGAAAATCACAAAATGCTTCTCGCTTTCAAAAACATTTCCAAATACGTTTTGCATTTTTCCTGCCACCCACGGTTTTTCGTAAAAGAAATGTATCAATTGACAAAAAGGGAGGGTTGAGTTGAATAAAAATAAACGAAGATAATATCATTTTGCTACCATCATCATTATGGTGGCGTTTATGAGCGTATGATAAGAACAAAGTAAAAACAAACCATCCTCTCCAAAAAAAAAAAAAAAGGAATTATAATGGAAAACAAAAGAATAAAGAAACGAAAAAATCCATTAACAAGTTCTTAAGAGTGTCGGAGTGTTTGTTGGCTTTAAGTGTTATTATCTTAATTTTGTTAGATATCAAATAAAATATATAACAAAAAAAAATGTTAAGAACACATGTGTTCACACGGAATGTATATACATTCCTGTGTAGGAGGCGCACCTTAAATTTGCCAACGAAAACAAAAGTATCATTTAAAAAAAAAGCTACACATTGCGCAGAAAATCACATACATTTAGTTCAAAAAATGAGACCTTTGATAGTAATCTAAGCATACTAATGAACCCTTTACTTTAGTGCTCGACATATTAATTTCTTGTAAATAAACTCTTTGCTAAAAACAATTTAAAAAATTTAAATATTTTAATTAATTTTATTATACGAGGGCTGCTCTATATATTTCTGACCTAATAGTGAAAATGCGAATATGTATAATCAAAAATGGTTTTATTGTTTTTCAAAGTAATCTCCAGCATGATTTATACACTTTTGCATGCGCTCAAACCAGTTGTCGAAGCACTTTTTCCACTCCGATTGAGACACCTCTAAAACATGGTTTTTGAACACTTCAACAGCTTCTTCTGGCGACGAAAATCGTTGACCATGCATTTTTTTCTTGATGTGCGGAAACAAGAAGAAGTCATTAGGTGACATGTCAGGGCTGTACGGCGGATGACCCATTAATTCGACGTTTTGGCGGGTCAAAAACGCTCTGGTTTGAGCCGATGTGTAAGAGCTCGCAGTGAACAATGATTCGTCTTCTGTTGTTGGTTTTTCGAATTTCTCCGATGACTTCAGGCAAACAAATTGTAGTGTACCACTCAGAAGTGACCGTCCTACGTTGTTCAAGCGAAACTGTCACCACATGACCAGTTTTGCCGAAGAAACAGGCGACCATTTGCTTCGAAGTGCTTCTTCCACGAACAACTTTCGTTGGAATTATGCTCGTCTTTGAAGACCCACACGGTCGATTGTTGTTTCGTTTCGGGCTCATAGGCATAGATGCATGATTCGTCACCTGTGACGATCTTATAAACGTCTTTTGAAGCACCGCAATCTTATTTTTGCAACATTTCTTTGCACCAATCAACAGGAGCCTTTTTTTGAGCGACTTTCAAATTGTGCGGGATCCAACGAGAACAAACCTTTTTTACGGCCAGGTGTTCATGCAGTATCGAATGTATGCTAGTGGAAGAAATGTCCACGGATGTATCTATCTCTCGGTATGTCGCATGTCGATCTTGCATTATGAGTTCACGCACGACATCAATGTTCTCTGGCACAACAGTCGTTTTTGGACGGCCTTCACGGAATTCGTCTTTGAGCGAGCTTCGGCCACGATTAAATTCATTAAACCAATTTTTCACAGTGCTATAGGATGGTGCTTCATCGCCATACAAAGATTTAAGTTCATCAATGCACTCTTGTCGTGATAATCCACGTCGAAAGTTGTGAAAAATGATGGCACGAAAATGTTCACGAGTTAATTCCATTTTTTTCTATATTAATTTTTTCAAGTCACTGTAAACAACACAAATAATGGTCGTACGTCAAAACGTTTTGAGTACGATTATGCTTAAAAATGACAAACTTTCCAATGGAATGTCAGATTGCACTTGGCAGCACTCAGTGTTGCCAGGCCAGAAATATATATAGCAGCCCTCGTATTATTTTTTGAACTGTGAATATTATAAATGAATCGAAATTATTTTGGCTCAGGTTCGTTAATTTTTAATTTCTTAAAATCTATTTTAGAAAGAAAATTTATTTTACAAATGTATGCGGACGTTTTCTATTCGTTTATTTTAATTCCTCTGTAATATTTACTTTATAAAATATAAAAAATTCTTAAATTTTTTTATTCTATTAACATGTGCCAATATTTTCTTTTGAAAAACAATTTAAAATCCATATTCTAATTAATAATTGTTGAAAAGTGTAGCATACTTTAAGTGAACTATGTACACAAACTTAAAGCGAGTCTAAAAATTTACTCAGGCACTAGAAAGTCATTTAACAAAAACTAAACACATATTTATATGATATGTTTATCAGTGTGGGTGTGTGTGTACGCATGTAATTAAATTACTTTTCAAGTGGCAATAAAAAACACTTGTATTACAAAAGTTAAAGCAAATATTTTTACAAAAATTTAAAATTATTTCCATAATAATTTTAAAACAGACTATTTATTAGCTTTAAAACATTTCGACAGTTAAAATGCAGCTGAATTAGAATAATTTCAAATTTATCAAAATTTAATATCGCAAGAAATAGATTTTCTAGAATTTGAGGAGATAAAGTTATCCAACATAAATTTGTCGAAAAAATCAATATAATTTTAAAAAACTTTTCTAATCAAAAGTCAAGACAATAACACATTATAAAAAATATATTTCAAAAATTTTATTTAATATATAAATACGCAGTTATACCTCAATTAAAACTTGAAGGGTTTTTATGTTATTTAGCAAGACATTAATTTGTACATATGTTTAGACAAGAAACTGAAGCATAATTTTGAGATTAAAAAAAGAATAAAAAATTATGCATATCTAGCAGAGTTGCATTAAAAATGAATTAACTATGAATATTTTTAAATTGTTCTCTTAATTAATTGTAAAATCATATTTGATAACGAACAGCAGAATAACAATTAACTTTTTAACAAATTATCTATTAAAAGGACTTGAAAATAAAACAAATGTTAGGGTGACAGAGAATTAAAAAAATAAAAAAAAATATATTTTTAAAAAAATTTACTACTTCCTGAAAGATCTCTTCAAAAGCTTTCAATTGATGCTCATATTGATATGTTTAAAAAATATGGACGGACAATGTGGGCGAGCAGAAATTTTTTTAATTGTATTTTTTTTTCTCATTTCTAATTCTCTATTTCCCCATATATTTGTTTTTTTTTATTAGAATTACTTCACTTAACTTGATTTGTTCCATATGATATGGAACAAGGCAGTCTTTAAAAGCTACTGTTTTTTTTAAATCTAATAGCTACTAGTTTGCAAGATACTCTTATGTTTTATTTACTGACTGATTTCTTGTAATTGAAAACAATACGCCACTTTATTTACTAAGCTGTGTAAAATTGTGTTGACAACACTATTAGATAACATACACTACACTATTACACACACTCAACTTCTTAGTTGCTTATTACTAAAATACCGCTAACAGCTGAGAATTTTATTTATAGGCGACTTAGAACGCCTAGATTTCTTAAGCATGAAAACATCTGGCAGATTCTGTTAATTTTTTCTATATTTATGTAAGCTAATCGAAAGACAGTAATTAAAAGAGACTTATTGCATAAAAGAAGTAATTGTGAAGAAATTTTGCCTTGTTGTATATTATTATAAAGTACTTTTTTTGAGTTTTTGACAATTTTAAATCTACTTTTGTGATAAGACTTTATTGAAAAGGTTCTGTTTAAAGGCAGTTGTATAAAGTAATTTTTATTAATACCATTTTGCTTTTTCATAGATAAATTTTGAAAGATTTCCTAATGCAACTATTGTATAAAATACTCTTTTAAAAGGTACTTCTTAAAACGTACTTTTAAATAAGTAGTTTTTTAAAAGATAATTTAGTAAAAAGTGTCTTTTTATTAAGTAATTTCTTGTGGGTAGTTTCTTTATAAAATAGTTTTTTAAATAGTACTATTTGAAGCGTACTTTTTCGAAACGTTCAAAAGGTACTTTTTAAAACGTACTTTTAAAAAAGTAGTTTTTTAAAAGACAATTTAGTAAAAAAGGTGTTTTTTATTTAGTAATTTCTTGAAAGTAGTTTCTTTATAAAATAGTTTTTTAATAGTACTATTTAAAACGTATTTTTTTGAAACGTTCAAAATGTTCTTCTTAAAACGTACTTTTAAAAAAGTAGTTCTTTAAAAGCCAATTTAGTAAAATGTGTCTTTTTTATTTAGTAATTTCTTGAGGGTAATTTTTTTATAAAATAGTTTTTTTAATAGTACTATTTAAAACGTACATTTTTTAAGGCACTTTTTTTAGGTAAAAGCTCTTTTCTAATTGGTATTTTTTTTGATGTAATTTTTTTCTTTTTTTTATGTGACTATTTTATAAAATACTTTTTCAAAAATGTGCTTTTTAAATTATTTCTCAAAAGGTACTTTTTAAAACGTCCTTTTTAGAAGGCTCTTTTTTAAAAAGAAGTTTAGTTTAAAAGCTGTTTTTAAGGAAGTTTTTCTTCTTTTAATGTTTATATTAAAATGTACTTTTAGAAACGCAGTTTCAGTAGTTGTTAAAGACCTTTTAAAAACCAGCAAAACAAAGATTTTTAATTTTTTTAGAGTTCATTTCACAAAGTACTTTTCTAGTAATACCTTTTAAAATAGTACTTATATAAAAATTTTTTATTTGTATATTTTTTTACCTTCTACTAGATGGATTACTTTTGTAACTTATCTGAATAAGCTGTGCCTTAAAAACGTTTAAAGTAGTTGTGGCACTTAAATTTAATGATTCTTAAAATTTTAATTTCATACAAAAAACTCTCATAATAAAATGTTTAGTGCAAAAGCAGCTCAAAATATATTATCGGCGCCAGGTGGCATAAATTATGCACAAATTATTGACACCTTTTTGCAAAACGAACTAAATGATGCTCCCGTTTTTGTAGATGCAGTGAATACTTTGCACTTCACTCTTTTCACAACATTACGTTCCAAGTCCTGGGTTGAAACGCCGATGAAAATTGTAGGAAAATAAACACAACAACTTTTAAATATAAATTTTTATTAACTTTATTGAAACGCCAATAAAACTCTTTGGGATTTAATTTATTTTCGATGGGTTTAAGAGGAAAAAAAATCAAAACGGTAGATTTTCTGCTTTTTTAACTATTTATGGTAAATGTTTTTGTGTGTGGGTGTATATGTGCATGTTGAAATTAATGTATTTCCTCTGAGTTAATCTGAAAGTGAATACACAGCCATATTAAAGTGTGTGTAATATTTGTATGCATATATGTATGTATGCATGTGTAAATGACATTTTAGTGCAAGGTTATTTTTGTGCATGATTTCAGTTAACGCTGTTTGAAATGGCAAAATTTAGTTTAAGTTTGTTTTTTGTTTTTCTCCCACAACTAACCTTCTCTCTCCATGTGTTCGTTTATTTAAGCTTATGTGTATGTGTTTGTGTGTGTTTGAAAGTGATATAAAATTAACCACCTCATACATTTAGTGTAATATATTTTGCAAAATATGTAATACAAAACTTGGGATATTTAATTGGAAATTGTAATTTGTACGATTTAACTTTGTACTCTAGATTTTGCATTACGTTCTTATATACAATGCAACCAACCAATACACTAAGTGTGTGTTTAATATCATAATCTGGATCGTTATCGTCTTCATTATAATTAAAACTGTCATAAAGTGTGCTGGAAGGGTGATAAGTAAATATAAATGGTGAAATCAGAATAAAATAAAGCATAAAGAATATCGAAATAACAATTGATAGAAAATGTTATAGAAAATGTTTTAAAGCTTGATCTTATTTATCGTTTGATATGGCTAATTAAAATTCATTTGATTTATCTTATTTCCATTAAAAAAAATGAGTAAAACTAAAAAAATTTTCAACTAAGCTTTCGAATATTTCTCTTTATAATTTTTTCAGTGGAATATTTTTTACATAAAATAAGTAACGCTGTGGTCAAGATTAACATCATTACCTAGCCGTAGGCCCTAACCTGACCACTGAGTGAAATACAAAGCGTCGACTAGCGCCCTCCATCGGACGTAGCTAAGAGAGTTGTAATTTCAAGAATATAATTTGCAAACCATGAACTTTCCCTTTTTTGAGGGTTCAAGACTATCCAACCCCGTCTGTTGAGAGCGCAACAGCACACTCACATCTATTCCGCACCAGACCTGAAGATATAGACTTTTATCCAACAGCCACCACGTGTACCCCGAAGGGACCGTACCAATAACCGGCTACAGAGAGGGGCGGCTCCCTGTATGGGCTACTGGTTCCCGTGTTGCCAGCTTATTTAAAGACACTGGTGAATCCTTCGACAGTACCCAACGATCAACCCAGGTTTGGTGCGTAAACACCCGGGGATTGGTTCCCCGTATACCCGGATAACACTTTGTCTGTTCCTAGGTTAGCTCAGCCAGACTCTTAGTGTCCCAGGGGATTAGCATTAGTAAAGTAATCAAAGACAATTGTGATCGCAACTAAGGTTGCTTGTTGCTTCTTGCATTTCTTTTTTATTAAATCTCTATTTGTTTGACAGCCTACAAAAGTATTCTCC
Source organism: Gymnosoma rotundatum (assembly GCA_916610165.2). Classification (NCBI taxonomy): domain Eukaryota; kingdom Metazoa; phylum Arthropoda; class Insecta; order Diptera; family Tachinidae; genus Gymnosoma; species Gymnosoma rotundatum. The sequence continues at coordinate 170,750,965 of OU744336.1, read as the reverse complement.
AATGCACAGTGGGACAGAAATAAAATATTTAGAAAATAAATCAGCAATTTTTAAAAAGTTGCAACTATCTAAAAAGATTTTTTATATGCTAATAAGAGAAGAGTTACAAAGCGTAAGCTTTATATCTGAGCATTCCAGACCTACCAAGAACGGTGTTCCTACATTAAAGCGCCTAGTGCCGCTAGAAAGTCTTGGAAATCTTTGTGTTCCATTAAAATTTAAATTTTTTACCGTTGCCCTGGTAAGGACTTGACATCAAGTATAAAGTTGTCCTCTGTATTGCGTGGTTTGTTTTCATTTAAAAATTAAAATTTTTGAATTTTTGATATTTCAAAACTCAGGATAATTATTTTTTAATTTGGCTTTCCATTAATAATTATAAACGTAAAAAGCCAGCCCCATATCTTGACTAGTTAAAAAAAAGTAAGCGATTTTTAATCGCTGCATATTCTAAGTGGCCGTAAAGCAATGGAGCCTTAGGGCAACGCCAAAAGGAGGCTAGCAACTCCAAGAAGGAACAAATATCAAAGTCAAACATAAAACTAAAATTATTTATAATGTAGAGAGATTTTCGTCTATTTCTAATGGAAATGAAATTCCGTTTCGCATTATCAGCTGCTGCAACTTACTAAGACTCTCAATGGAGTTCTGAAAATTTATCCGATGGAAATGACTACCTTTTTATAACCGAAAAAACAATCTTATAACTTTTTACGATAACACAGAAATTTTGTTAAATTTCTCTATGCTTTTCAGACACATAAAAGCAACAAATTTAGCCAGTAATGCAATAAAATTATCTTTGTTGTTGTTGTAGTATTCTTTTAAATGGCTTACATTTACGCTCACAGAAGTAAATATATGGAAAAAAGAAATATTTAGAAAAAGAGAATTGCCACATCTTTTCACAATAAAATAACTTAGGCGTTTTAACTCGCCTATACATAAAAATCGCATATGCGAACAGAATAACAGTATTAAGCAAACCTATAAACAGGTGAAGTACCCGAAGCGGTATTTATAAAAAAAAATAAAATGGATTTGAATCGTATTTTAAGATCGTATGGAAAGTTTGTCTTAACACACATTTTAAATTAATTTTATTTTTATTGAATTATTGCTCTAATGGTTTTTTTTTCTTCTTTTAATATGTTTTTTTTTTTTTTTTTGTAACTTTGCACTATTAATTTTTTGTCTTTATTTAGGAAACATAATATCATCAACATGTTTTGTCAACTTTAAGTGGCTAAAATATTAACGCATTTGTATCATATTTACTTTATTTATCTATTTTATATCATGACTTTCAATGTCTTGTAAAGTTTATTATTTGGGTTTATAAATATTTAAATAATTCTATAACTTTAACTTTATTTTTACTATATAAACTGTTGTTTTACATGAAATAAAATATTTACGATTTACGCTTTAAAGTTGTCAAGCACATTATGTGATATTTACCTGTAAATATGTGCGTATATTTGAATGTTAACTTTATGACAATATTGACAAAAAAAACCACATATACTTATGTCGGTTTGATTTTGTATTTTAATATTTAATATGGATGTGTAACTGGACTAGTAAATTTTAATAATGTAAAAAAGTATCAAAGAATTTTAATTTCAAATAAAAAGCTTGAGAGGAAAAAAATTATTGTTTTTATACAAAATGTGTTTCCCGTTAAAAACAAAAAATTCCTTTACATTTGGTAAAAATAATTTTGTGTTTAATTTATTTTTTTTTTTTGTAACATTTTGTATCTAACATACAAAATGGACTTTTCATAACAAAATCAATATTTAATGTAAAATTTAACTCCTTGTGGTGTTAACAATTATTTTAATTTGATTTTTTTGTGCGTGAAGTACGCTTGTGTGTAAAAAAATTATTGATGAAAAACCCAGACTTTGATGTAAAAAATAATTTTAATTTAAAAAAGTACTGTTTGTGCCAAAATGTTGTACAATTTTACCTTTTGTGTAAAAATTTTTTACTGGTGTTTTTTTGTGACTTGGTTTTTTGCATTAAAATTTACTTTTCGTGAAATATTTTTTGTTATATTTTAAGTTCTTATTTTAATTAAAAAAAATTATATTAAAAATTCGAATTTTTATTTTAAAAATGGCTTCTTTTGTAATTGTAGTTTCAAATGCATCTTTTAAGCAGCAAACCTTTTCAACATAAATACTTTGCTTATTGCTTTACTCCAGAAAGAAACCCATACTCAGCTAAAGCAAATGCGTTTCTTTCTCTTTCTCTTTCTTTGCATTTGCTTTTTGCTGTTGCTTCGTTTATAATGAAATGTTTTGTAAATGCTGAGACATTTAGTTTTTTTATTTGCTGAAAATCATGTAAGCAAAGCAAATATTTTAGTGCTGTTGCTATTTGTAAGCAAGCAAATTAAGCACTGGTTTTAAGTCAATTTTATACATTCACATTAAGTTCAAGCAGCAGTCCTGAGTATAAATTTTTTCTTGTCTTTGAGTTTTCTTGATATATTCAGTTAGTAAGAGTTCGTCTTTTTTAGTGATTTATGCAACAATTTCTTTTATTTGTTTAAATTTACTCCAAACTTTCGACGTAAATAATGAGTTGGATATAATAAAATTAATTGGTAGATTAATTTTTAGATAAAAATCAGCTTTCGTTTTATTGCCTCATCACCATTTGATAAATAAAATTAAAGTTTTACACTCTAATAAAACATTTCAGGGCTCGGAAAATAGATTTTATTTTAAAACAATAATTGTTTGTATTTTAAATGTAAAAACTAAAATTGTATAATAGGATTTTAGTAACAAGTCATAAATCGCACTTCAATCATCATTAATATAAATATGTTCGAAACTAGTTTCGAAGGGTGAACATGTTGTAAAATTTACAAAAAAAAGTACATTTCTGAATTAATGTCAAGTACAAATTAAAATGTAATTTTGTAGGGTACAATTAAACGTATTATATGAAGCGTATGGAAGGGGGTGGGAAAGAAAAACATTAAAATTGTTACAGAAAAGAGTTCATTATGTATTAAATCCCTAATTAGTTTGTAATTGTTGAAACTGTTAAAACACTTACCGAGCCAATGCCACCAAACAACTACACAAACAAAAGGACAAACTAAACTGATGGCAGCAGAAAAACAAAAATGAACAGTTCAAGGATGATTTTCGCTACAATTTCTCAAGGGCGTAAGAAAACAAAGGACACAACTATAAAACGTCATTAAATACTTCTACCTTTAAATGAGTCAAGTAATTAGGGACTTTTCATTTTAAGTAGTTTAATTTGCTTATTTAAAAAAAAAAAAAACAATATTGATAACAAAAGAGAGAAAATTTATTTGGGACTGTTTTGAATGAGAAATTGTTACGTGAAAGAAATTTACAAAAAAAAAAAAAAAATTAATGAACAAATTGAAATTAGCTGCTTGAAACAACATTATAATTGAAAGGGGCTTGGTCTAATTACTCGTATAATCATATTTTCTAATTTCTATAACTTTGTCTTTGAAGTTAATATTGTGAGACAGCGGCGCCTTTTTTCTACATCCAATACGCTTTAAACCAATTCCCCTTAGAGACTTTCAGAATAGTTTGTAATATAACGTCATTGTTTTAGAATTGTCACTTCTCTGCCACACGTAAACTGCGAAAAATGGTCCAGGGATTGTTTAAAATCATTTCAACTTTTTCAGCTGTCTAAGGTGACCGATGCCCAATGCATATTTCAATATTTAGGGTGAAGTATAAGGCTTCAAAATTACCTTGGTTCGTAAGACCATCATCATTGGAGTGAAGACTCTTTCCTCTGTCAAAGCTGTAATTTTAAAGGCGGAGCCACATAGAATTCGTCCTACGTTATACTTTGCCTTTTTCAAGTTATATTACATGTTTTCTTATGAGTGTTGTCTCAATCAGTATGCCTTCGTCAAAGTGAAGTAGACAATTTGGGCATTTTTTAACTCTTGACGTACGTTGAATACTTTGAGAGCTTTAATTTGCTTCTTCTTCTTAGTTTGTTTTCGCTCTTGATTTCAGTTGAATGCGTTAAAGTATGAAAGTATGACGGCCTATGATTCTATGTGCCCCGGCCTTAAAGTTTGTTCAGTTGACGTTTGTGCTCTCTTATATTCGATTGCTTACCCCCTTTTAAGATTAAATGGTACAGATTTTAGACAAACGGTACATGAATGTAATCAAGAGTCTTGATGTAGCAATTTTATAGAGGTAGGAATTTATTTTTCTTGGTCGGTTTGTTAAATATGCTTAAGGACAATAAGATTTATTCGGCTACAGGCGGGTCGTCTTTGACAACCCTTTGAGGAACATAGAACAGAAATGTCAACAGCAGCCAAAAAAAAAAAATCAAAGTAAATAAAAGTATGATGTTTTAACATTTTTTTTTAGGGAATCTGTCAAATTAACGAATGTAAACAAATTTTATATTTTGTTTCCTTTAACATATGTTTCGATGTAGCGTGCGACATTTAAAAAGGAACATTTGTTATTAGTGTGTTAGAGGTGTTTGTACAGAAGGCATCAAATATTAGTAACAACTAAATATTTTTATTGCAAATTAAATTTAAAAAAAATTGGTAAAATTAATCAGCGCTTTGTTAGTTATTACAAGTTTGTCACGTGCGTCTTCGTAAGTGTAAAATGTTTAAATTCAAAATAAATTTTTTTTTCTAAGATATCTGTATTTTTATATATATTTTTTTTAATTGTCCGCCATATTTGATCCGCTCTTTTAAATTTTTAAAAACTAAAATAAGATTCGCAATCAGCCATCCTAAAAAAATCCCGCGTAAAAAGCTTTAAGAGATTTTGATCAATTTTTTAAAAATTGTCCGCCGTATTGGATACGCCATTTTAAATTTTTTAAAACTTACATTAGATTCACAATCAGCGACCCTAAAAACCTTGTGGTATCTAGTTTTGTTAAAATTTATTGAATTCATATGAGGTTGTTAAGGTGGTAAGGATGTTGTCTAAATATCTGGTTGATCAGGGTTCAACCCCTGCAGCAATCAAAAAAATAAAAGATATTCTGTTATAAATGTATATTTAGAATTAATATTACAACATGCAGCCTTCTTTGTCGGTACATCTTCATAGCATATTCGCCGGAGATGTAAAATAAATAATAAAATGGGTACCATCTTCAACTTTCTATTAAGTATAACTAAATAGATATTTTTGCCTAAAGTCCTACTTCTCTTTAATAAACAAAAAAATAATATTACAAAACTATAAATTTAAAAACTATGACATGTATTAAATAGTATGTACATTAAAAATAGTTTATATTCTAATGCATGTCTATTTTAATGAAAAGTAAAAAAATGAAGTGTATATTACTACGGGGAAAGCATATCCATATGGCCATTAGGCTATAGCTCATATATAGCTCATCAGTGGATTCTACCCAAATTTTGTAAGGAAAATATCAGTTTTATAACTAAAGCCAAATTGATTAAATGAGAACTCTATTAAATTAATGGAAATGGCCATATGGATATGCTTTTTCCGCAGTGATACATTTCATTTGTTAGTTTAGTTTAAATAATAAATATTTCACGAGAATATCATGAAGGAATTTGAAGGAATGAAGCACAATTAATGTAAATTAATATAAATAAGACTCCAAATAATAAATTTTCTTGTAAAAGTAAACAAAAATAAGAAAAAGTTTGAGGGAACAAATGTAGCATGAGACATGTAACGTGCGATAGTAACTGAAATTAAATAAAAAAATTACATAAAATTGAATCAAATAAAAACTATAATTCAGTTACATCAAATCATCATTTTTTTTAAATTAGTCGCTTTTAAATATTTAAAGAGGTTTCGCTGAAATTAGTGTTTGAACTGTTTGTCTTTGAAGCGACTTCTGCTTTTCTCGCATGCGAATGCCTTGGTTTCTTGTACCACAAATTATAATTAAGAGCTATAAGTTTCGCCTTTTCTTAAAGTGCGTACGAATGTCCTATTCGACATTGGAGAAATGCCTATATAAATAATGTTAGTCTGTGTCCGAACTTTGCAACTTTTGTTGTGCAACTCTTGAGTTTGTAGGTGATAGAGGAAAGGTGAATAGAAAGCGGTAAACTGTTTCAGCTACTTGCAATTTCCTTATGTTTTGTTATTCGTAGTTTAGGAAAAAACAAAATCTTAGCAATCAAGGCCAAAATTGCAGAAACAAAATCTAAATGTGTGGAAACGCATGCAATTTCAAAAGAAAATTTAAGAAAATTGCAGAAAAAAACCACATGTCCGGACGAGGACTTATTGAAAAGATGGGACGCACGTAGGCAATCCTGTCCTGCTCAAAAATTTCAACTTCGCTTGTAATATATTTTTATAAAATTATTACGAGTAGTTTAAAAGAATGTAAGAGCAAATATAAGTGATGATTAACAAAATGCTGAATTACATCCTTCTGCTAGTGTTGAATAAACCCAAAAATCGACAACTTTAAATGTTCATCTTGACTCAAAAACTCAAAAGTGATGCTATATTTTTAGCAAGCATGAAACAAATTTAAATAACTAAACTATGGATAACCTGGTAAATTAATAAAACATAAAAAATAAAAAAAAAAAATTAATCAATATAAAAAAATATTAAAATACAATAGATTTTAAAAAAGAAAAAAATGTTAAAATAGCTTAAATAAAAAAACAAAAATGTAAAAAGAGCAATGAAACGAAATATAAAAGAAAATATTTAAGAGTATTTATATTTGACATATATAAATAAAAGTTAATTTTATAAGAAAACAGCTAAACACCAACAGACCCACTATCATTTCTAAAAAAAAAAATGGCTTGCATTTAAGGTTGGCGATTTGAAATGAGCAACAATTTGCGCAAAAAACAAAAAGAGCAAAATATATTTTTAGCAGACACTGCTTTCTCAACTATAAATGAAGGAAGAAAAAAATTCATCAAAAATAAATAATTAAGTTTTTTGTTTTTCCAAAGAATAAAGGCAAACACAATGCAGAAGAAGAATACATTCCTACCAGGAATTCAAAAAGCAGCCTAAATAAATAATCATCTCTGCTTTTTTGTGAAATTTTAAATTTCTATAGTCTGCCATTAAACATCCCCAGTTTTTTTTATTTGTTTCATTTATTTGCACTCTTAACCGCACAAGCCACTGAGTTTTTTTCAGAATTTCTTAATTTTAGTTTATTCTATATAATTTTAAAGTATTTCAGTTGATCTGTTTAAAAGAAAGGTCCGTATAAGCAAAATTACGGTACCTTAAGGGACACCCTTTAAATTTTTCATATTTATAATATTTGACATATTTTTAACAAGTTTATGCTAATTTCAAATGGCTGCCTATATTGGTTGAAAAATATGGCATCAAATAACATAACCTATAAGGACACCCTTTAATATTCAATTTTATACTTGTTGTTTTTGCGAATATAGAGAAGCACATTCTGTGTAATTTTGAAGTATTTAAGAGTAATGGTTTCAAGGTCAGGATCACATAAGTCAAATTATGTCACCTACGGGGACACCCTTTATTTTTTGGGGTAATTTTTTATTACTTTCTGTTATTGGTTGCTATAGTGATACCAACTGTTTTTATAATAATATAAAACAGTTCAAACGAAAGGCCCAATTAAGCAAAGTAACGTTTCCTATAGCGACACCCTTTAGATTTTTTAAACTTGTAAAAGTTGTCATAGTATTAAACACATTGCTGGTATTAATTTCCATCTCTGCCTATAACGGTTCAAAAAATATTTCCATATGCACTACATAACATTACCTATAGGGACACCCTTTAATTTTAAATTTTTTACTTGTTGTTTTTTCGAATATAAAAGGACACATTCTGTATAATTTTTATCTATTTGGGTATAACTCTTTAAAGGTTAGGATCATATAAGTCAAATTATGACACCTATAGAGACACCCTTTATATATTAGGGTAATATTTTATAACTTTTTATTACTGGCTGCTATAGTGATACCAAATTTTTTTTAATTTTATAGAAGCAGTTCAAAACAAAGGTTCATAAAAGCAAAACTACGTCAACTATAGGCACACCCTTTAGATTTTTTATACTTGTAAAAGTTATCACAGTACTCTACATTTGTTTAAATTTCAACTGTCTGTCTAAAATGGTTCAAAAAAATATGGCCATATGCATCACAAAACAGCACCTATGGGGTCACCCTTTAGTTTTTAGGTTCCTAGTTTTATTTCTTTTGTTTTTTGGTAGCTTTAATGGTACCAAAGTTGTTAAAATTTTTTATAGATGTCGTTAAGAATTAATAGACATATAAGCATCATGTGTGTTGGATGGGGACACCCTTTAAGTTTTAAAATTATATGTTTTTTGCAACATCATCTTTAAAATAAATTAAAAAAAATGATAATAATACAAAATAGATTCAAAAGGGACTGAATGACTTCATGCAGCTTTAGAAAAATTAATAGAAGTATTTCATGTCGCGTGATGGCAGAAGGCAATTGTTGAATGCTTACCGTGAGTTGATCTTCTCGCTTTCATGAAGCGTTCTCTTGTTGTAATTTCAGAGATATTGATTGGCTTCGCACCAACTTCTGTGTAAAGAAGTGAACTTATGGTCAAACATGGTGTGACGCAGTCAGTGCCAATAAATGTCATATCCTCATATTGCTTTTGCCAACTGAACGCAAATTTTTAAAATATCTTTAAAAATTGTAACACGCCTTTTAAATATAAAACGAGACAGCATGAAATGCTGAACCTTACTGGATATTGTGACAGTTTAGGGTCATAAGAAGCTATATTAGCTGTTAAGGTTTATTAATACCATAAAATATATATCTGCTCACCCTAATTATTGACCCCATGAAATAACGAAGCTTACTGGATTTTGTGACAGTTTAGATTAATAAGTAAATTTGATAACTATTGAAGTCTAATAATTGAAAACAAAAATGTAGATATCTGGTCACCCTAATTATTGATCACCTAAAGTACACTTTTAAATATGGTCCGCAAAAGTAGAATTTTTAAAAATATGCAGGCAATCATTAATAAGAGAAAGTAATTAAAAATTAAAAAAAAAATTGTTTTAATATGAAAAAACTATTTATTTTTGTAAGGAAAGCTTTTTATTAATCATTTAAATATGTTACCCATTTCCACCTTCCCCTTATGTTGTATGGAGAATCGAGACAATCAAATCGACTGAAAAAAAATATTTTTCTTTTAACAATAATAAAAATTTTATCTTTCTGGTTGATTTTCTAATTTTTTACCTTTATTTATTTTAGGGATAAATTGTTATTTTCTTTAACCAACATTTTTACCTTTTCTCTTTTGTCACTTTTTTCGTGCAATTTTCTAAAAGGTTTTGGGAGTTATTTTTCTTGGAATTAACTTTGCTAAATATTTACATTCTTGTTAAATGTTGTCCTAATGATGGTGTCTGGCGTCAAGATAAAAAGTGATACTTTTCTGATTTGTTGAAAGAATTTGTTTTGTTTAACTTTTGGTTTGACAAAGGGATTTGATGACAGATAAATTCATTAGTTTTAACAAGTATTTGATTTGTAATGGAAATGAAAACTTAAATAATTTATATGTAAAGGTAAGAGAAGAAATATTTTTTATATTCTTTTGTTAATATAATTTTTAAAAATTAGTTTTAAAATTAATTCCTTTTTAGCCAATTATTATGAATAAAAACGAACTTGCCTTATCGCCTAATATTTTAAACAAAAGATCGAAGAATTTTTTGTTAATTAAACAAATTTTTACAAGATTAATTATTTTTTTATATTTTATAATTTATATTATTCGATTATTCGAAAAACCGGGTTTTGAATCGCTAAAATTTAAGTCGATTATTTGATGAATGGAACAAAGGCTTTAGCTTATTCTTTAGCTTCACATTCGTATCTTTTGATTTCTTTTAAAAACAAACAACAACTTCTCGATAAATTTAAACTCCGAATTTATAAGAAATTACTGTTTACGAAAATTCTAAAATTATATTATATTATATTTATTAAACCATTCTATAACACTATTCGTTTTTTTTTTATTATTTTTTTCTATTTTTATTTTCTTAGAGCTTGGTTTTTATTCGAATAATCGGAAGAACCGACTTTACTCACTTTAATGTAAATTAAAATTAATTTAAACTATTAACATAAAACCCTAGACATGACTTGACAATAATCAATATCTATTGTATTAAAAAAATAAAATTAATAAGAGATTATTCGAAAACCCGGATTTTTTGAGATTAATTTTAATCGATTATTCGTTGAACTCGAATATTGAAATTTAATGTGTGCTAAATTTAAACTGGTTAACTCTTATTTGCTTTATATATATAGAGGCTGGTTTACCGATTATTCGCAAAGTCTTTGTTAATAATGTGCGATTATTCGGTGAAGCAACAATGCAGTTTTAAACAAATCTGAAATTCTATGCAGACGTAATATCGCGATTGGAGATAATTGCAATCAATATTTTTCTAATAATTCGCACACAAAAAAAGTAGTACTAAAACAGGCGAAATTTCTTAGCAGCCGACATTTACGCTGCTTTTTTGATTAATTCTTCAGATTGTTAGAGCCCACGGGAAAAATGTGCAATTATTCAAGACGAAAACAATAATCAAGAGTAATGTAATATCCAAATGCAGAAGTACTCCAACTTACTATCACTTATTTAGCAAATATGCGCCTTCAGCTAGCGCTGCCACTCCGATCATAACTCCCTGTGGTCTAGGTAAGATTCAAAATTATGATCCGATACATACAATGATGTTATTGTTTTCCTCTTTAACTATAACTCTGTTTTAATTTGCAAATCTTTTTTATAGTATGTTCTCTACTATATAGGAACCTTAACCATCTCAAATGCCGTTCTAATGTGATTCCACACCACGTGATTTTCTTCTTTAGTCGGAAGACTCCGGTGAGGTTTAAACTTCTGTTTACTATATATCTGCTTTTTTAACAACTCATTCACTACATCTATTCAAGTGCAGGGATTTTTCTATATTTTCAGATTGCTGCTGGGATGTGAACTCATGGCCTTGTGGTTAATAATTAAGCAGTTAACTATACCTGTGCAACTATCGCAGCGTTTTAACAATTGTTTAATATTTTTAACTTTTATTCTGCTGACCACACACACTACACTTGTTTGGGGTGGAAATTATCAAGAGATTAAATTTTGCATATCCACGACACGATTCAACATTTTCACAACAAAATATATCTTTCGAAAACTATAAAAAGTGTGTGAAAAATATTGCATTTTTAATAAATGATGGATCAATATTGAAGTCAGATTCAGATCAAATACTATTAATGCGGTGCCAATCAAACATTTAGGAAAATTCGATAGGATAATAATTGTCTCCCTGCTATGATTTAATAATCTCGTACAGAATATGAGTTGAAATAGCAATTTTCTTCGCCCACTATGCAAAAATTAAGTGCAGAATTCGAGAAAACTGCACTTATTTAAACAGTTTCTACATCAAAATATAAATAAATGAAAGTCCAGGAATATACTTTGGTCATAAAGAATTAACCGGTTAATCTTCAGAAAATATTTAAAAGTAGACTTGGTAATGGCAGGATCGTCATTATTTACGAAATTCAATTGCCTCAAAAACATAATCTTACTGGCGCGAACAATAAAGAGGACTGACTTCCTGATTTTAAGAAAAACAAGTGCCTTGTAATACCACAAAACTCATGTACTTAGAATAATTCACTTCTGACTTTAAGGATTTTTACAAGTCGAGGGCCTTTGATAACAAACCCACATATTTCGTTGCTTTAAACTAAGAAATCTATCGCTATATCATTAAAACTCGTTAAGTTTCATTTATTTAAAATTGCTGTAGGATTCTCAGAATAAACGGAGCTCACATGTGTCGACAATACAGCCTTTTCCATTAACCCTTTCGGGACTACTGGGATAATACGTCCCAGCAATTTTCAAACTGTATTTTTTCTTTATTTTCAACGCAATCGCCAGGGAAGTAGAACTCCCAAACGTCCAAAAACTGATAGCATCAATATTGGAGACCACTTGCCAGTAGAGCAAGAGAAGCGTTGTCGCTGTGTTCGCTGTTCTTCACTTGGCATAGAAAACCGAAGAAAGATGATATGCTTAGGTTGTAACAACGCCTTATGTTAAAAGTGTTTTGGGCCATTCCACAAATAAATACCTAATTGCATTCCTAAAATGTTAAAAATAAATGCAAACTTTTATCTAAATCTAAATTTATATTTTAGTTATCTTTTTAATTTCGAATCGCTCTTTGAGAACACTGATTGGGATTTTATGCCCCATGAAAATACTTGTTGGGATTATATGTTCCAGGATAAAAGGACGAATTTAAAATGTTTAAGTATGGAGAACATAATACTTTTATCATACCTTTTAGAATATGAAAAAAATTTTACCATACATAATTTGGTTTGCAAAATAAAACTCCGTCCCGAAAGGGTTAATAATACTATCCGATATTTCTTCAAGAGAAAAAAAATTTTGTTAATTAATTTAAATCTTTTGCAAATTTTGTGATACCCTTTAAAAGCAATAATTTTATTTTAAAACATTCTATGTTGCCTTGAAATATATTTATTTTTATTTTTTTAATTACAGCCTTCAGGTATGCAAAAATTATTATTAATAGTATTAAACAAACACCAACAACAGAGAATCAAAACTTATGCTCGTATTAACATCATTTTTAATTGTTAAAATCGTATTAAAATATTTCCAAGCATCATTGCAGCACAATTGTGTTAAATCAATAAAATTAAATACATACCTTCAATATCGCCTGGTGCCGCATTAACATACATTGTTGCTTTAAGCTTTGATGTATGCAGCAAACCATTTATCAGCAACATACAATACAGAAAATAACGTATTAATCCCATGTTGAAAATGTTATTTTATAAACTTTTTTTCCCGATGCTCTGCTTTTTTTTAAACAGGATGTACTAGCGCTTTGAGAGAGAAAGAAATTAAATATGTTGCTGGCAGTTGCTGTAACTAATGCGTTGATCTGCGACTTGTTTTGGTAAGTATTTTTTTTTTTCTTTAATTTAGTTAAAAATTATTTATTGTTGACAACAATAATAATAACAAGCAGCCACTCATATGTAAATAAATTTGAACAAAAGTTAAATAAATGGCAAATAATGCAACGTTCTTTACTGACTATGGCGTTGATGGCGCTGTGTATTGGCATACGCGTTGTGTATATGGGTGTCTGTGTGTTTGTGTAACTGGCTGCGGTCTGATAATATTGTTTAATATTTAAGCCGTTGATAAGTGGCGGCTTAAAATAAATATCAAAAAAAAAAAAAAAAAACCTGCAACAACAACACACGTATTGGCAGCAAAATATCAATATTATTTATTTAATAAATATTTTCATTTGCGCAAATAGTCATTGATATAAACGTATGGTAAGCAAAACTATTTTAGTTCGTTTACCGCCATAAACTATGCCACAATATTTTCTGTTTATATTTATCGTTTTGTTGGTTTTGTTGGCAATATTTTTATTTTTTATTTTAAACGATTCCGAATGTATTTATAGGCAAACATACAGGTGGTTTTATTTACAAAATTGTATTCATTAAAATTTTTTATTTAATTTCACTGCATATTTTTTTTTGCTTTTTTTTTAATATCGCAAATCTGTTTATTATCTTCTTTGTTGTTGTTTTAATTTTAAAACTGCAATTTTCACTATTTCTTTAATAATTTATATCCTATTTTATGCTTGAATTATTTTTATATGTTTATTATTATAGTATTTAATGTAAAAAAGCACTTATTTTATATCCCCAAAAGTAGGCAAGTAATTTTAATGTTGCTTTCTGCTGTAAATAAAAATGGCCATGAAATTTTTAATTTGTTTGATTTTTTTTTATTTTTTACTTTATTCACTGCTACAGGATAATAATGTAAAATACAATACTGAAGTTGTCAGTTTTTTTTTGTTTTTTAATGTCAGACATTTTTAATATATATTTTTTTAAGTGAGCATTTAATTATTTTGTTAACATAAATATGACTGTAAAAGATTTTTATATGCCAAGGTCAGTAAATTATTACAATCAGGCTCTCTTTCATTGGATATTTGATAAAAATTAAGTAAAAAATATTGTGATTTTGTGGTATTAAAATGTAAACAAAAATATTAAATCAAAATGTTAAATTGAAATAAAAATTCACGCTAGATTTGTTTAAAGTGAAAAACGAGGGTTTTTAAATTATGTTGTAAAATAAACAAAAAAGGCAGGCTTTAATAATGAATCAGTACATCGAGCGAATAATCACATTATTTATACATAGTTGACATTTGACCTTAAATAACCGGATAAGAACCAAAGGCATTATATCTATTTCTATTCAACTCTACTCGCCGAAGGATTTTAAATTGTACTCACATTCTTATATTTCAAGTTAAACACTATTATCATGTTGTAATATCACACCATTGCTTAACCAGTTTAGAAGAAGTGTTTTTCAATCATATCCCTCCGTAATAATATCGTCACTTTGTGGCTGCTTGTGCTTTTCCCCAACTAGGGTTTTTTTTAGCAAAAATTAATTGCCTTAAAAGAATTAGCATTCAATTTTTTATTATTTTTAAAATTTTAGCTAAAATAAAAAAGGTGCTCGTTCTGTTCATGTTCATGTTTTTAAAAGCTGACATAAATTTGGAACATCCGTTATTTAAACTAAAAGCAGCTGGTAGCTCTATTGTTTTAGTTTTTTTAATTCAATTTTTAATTCAATTTTAGAAAATCAGAATATTAGGTGATCAGAACGCTCAACCGATTGAAATCAAAGTCTTTTTGAAAAACCATTTACAGCCTAAAAATAGGCTACAAAATTTTGCTGTTATCCATTATAATCCTACAAAACAATCGGTTGCTAGGAAACTTATTTGTTTTCAACTAAAAATCAGCAAAACATATGAATTAAAACTAATATATGAATCGATTATTTTCAAACCCGGTTTTTTTATAATCGAATAAAAAAAATTATTCGATTTCCGAAAATTGCTTTAAAGAACCAGTAACATTTGCTGCAGGTTTACACTAGTTTATCTTTTATCAAACCATCATAAAATTAATGAGCGTTTTTTTATTAAAACATTTTTTATTCAAACATTTTTAGTTTTTATCCAATAACGATCTATAATGGCTTTAAAATCTTTCAAGCAATTAACTTTTTGATATACTTATAAAGCTTTTGGTTTTGTTATTATTTGTTGTGTCGTAACTAAATATTGTAATGGATTACTCATTCATTAGATCTACAATTCATAACTGCCAACCCTGTTCTATACTTACTTCTTTTTTGTTAATAAATACTCCTCATAATTTTCTTATCGAAGCAGGACGTGTTTTCCTACTTAATTGCAACATGTTTTACTAAACAGATTCCTAAATGACAACAATTGCTGAAGAACCTTGAAATTTTTACAAAGATTTTAATTCAATCCACTATAACTCACACAATCGATTGAAAGTAGTTGCCCAACACCCAGCCCGTTATTAAATAGCTTTTCAAACAACAAATAACGTGAGAAGCTATTCGTTATGCATTTAATTAAAAACGAAATTTGTATTAGCGATTAGAATAAAAAAATCTCGTTGTTAAAGCGATTAGAAAAAAGTACAAAAAAACACTGATTTTAAATCTGTTTTATTTACCTCAAGATATGCAACATTTGAACAATTTTAATTTTTGTCAGTAATTCAGTTAAAATATACAAGTTGAAGATAAGAGATTTCTTAACGCAATGCGGATATTTTGAAAATCTATTTATAAATAACTTACTTTGAAACATTATCTTAAACGCATTTATATTTGAAAAAAAAAATTGTAAAAGGAAAAATAGTTCAGAAGTTTAAAGTTTTACAATTTTTTTAACCCTTTTGATATTTTTAATGTATCTTCAACAGCAAATAAAAAGAAGAAACTTCTATAGTCATCCAGTCTAGAAATTGTAACATTTATTTTTCTCTTTATTATTTTAACTTAATTAACTTGTTGTAAATTTGTAAATGGACCTGACAGAAAACCATAATTAAAGTTTAACTCAATACAGTTTTTTTTCTTTAATTTCCATAGAAGACGCCAACTACGTCAACCATTTAAAATTATGCAGCAGAAGAAACTTTGTTAAAAATGTAAAATTGATATCTCAGTAAAAAATGCGAAACAAAATGTAAATAAAAAATGTAAATAGTAAACGCAATTCAATGAGCTCAAATGACTCGAAGGATGTTATTAAATGCCATTAATACCAGGACTTTCTTTGTAAAAAGATGTGGTTGCAAATGATATCAACTGCCTGAAAAAGTTAATAAAATGAATTAAGAAAAATAAAGGTAAAAAATAATTAAAATTAAAATTAAAATGAAAATGAAAACTATCAGCAATGTAATCTTTTTATTTTAAGCTGAAATAAGATCGTAGATACTTTAATAAAAATAACAACAGCAAAAACACTAACATTCCATTTTACAAGCTAATTTTAATGTTAAACCGGATAATTTTTGGTGGCTTTGAGATTTCACTGTTTTTTATATAAGGTATATGGGCAAAAAGTATAAGCAAAATAGATCTTGAAAAAAGTATCTTAAAAATTCTAACAAGAAACCTACATTTTGAAAGGGTATCCTCAGAGAAATTTTTTCTGTTTCAAAATTTGAAAAAGAAAAGCAATTTCTTGAAAATTAATTTTAAACAAAATTTGTTATTTTTGAAAAAAATATATGTTCAAAAGTACATTTTAAAATGCTGTTGTTGTAAATTATAATTGTTGACAATGTACCTTCGAATTAAACAAAACCTTCGAAAAACATGACCTTTAATTAATTAAATATTTTATTTTATGTAAATTTTTAAACAAATTATCTTCAAGAAGAAAAATCGGAAAAATTACCAAAAAAGGTACCTTATTAATTTTGATAAAAATGAAGGGTACCTGATAGAAAATTTGCCTTTTAAATGTAAGAAAGAGAGAAAAACTTTCCAAAAACCAGTTCCAAAAAAATACTCAAAAGTATATATGTATCTGTTCAAAAAAGTTCTTTCTAAAAAAAGTACCTATTGAAAATAGTAAAGGCTAAAAAATGTTTGCACAAAAAGCACTTTTTTAATGAAAATAGCATTTTGAGTTATTTAAAAAAATAAAATTTTATAAGAATAGCATAACTTAAAAAAAAGTACTTTTTACAAAGTGCCTCAATTAAAGTACTTTTTAATAAAAAGTTTCGCAAGAAAAAGCAATTTAAAAAATAAATCATATTTAAAACTATCTTTCAAGAGAGGAAGTATTAAAAAACAAATAATTAAAAAAAATTTTTTGCTAAAAAGTACTTATTAAAATTAATATATTTTTATAACTTTTGCAAAGTGGTGAATCTTGAATATTATTCAATTTAAAAATCATCGCTCAAAAAAATTATTTTGCAACGAGAGTATTTTAAAATTAGTGTCCTTTACCTTTTTTTCAAAAAGTACTTTTGTAAGAAATTCCGTCAAAAGTCAATAACTTTTTTAAAGAGCATGATTTAATGTATTGTCTTAAAAATGCATTATATTAAATAATTTTCTCAGAAGCGAAATGTGTAGCGTGTAAAAAAATAGTTTTTGGAAAAGTAAAAATTAATTTTGGAAAAATTAACTTTTAAAAAAAGGTACTTTTGGCAAAAAGGTACTTTTGGAAAAAGTACTTTTGGAAAGAGTAGTTTTATAAGAAATGCCGTCTAAAGTCAATACCTTTTTAAAAGGCTGTGAATTGTCTTAAAAATGCACTATCTTAAAAACAATTTCTGAAGGAAATGTATAGCTTATAAAAGAGTAACTTTTGCAAAAAAAGGTTTTGGGAAATGGAACTTTTGGAAAAAGGTATTTTTTTAAAATAGAATATTGTAGCAGTATACTTTTGATAATTATTTTTTTCGAATGAAATTTTAGTTTAGCAATAATGTGTAACAAAATATTCGCCCTTTAAAACTCAAATTAATATTTTGTAAAAGAAAGTACTTTTTAAATAAAAAGAATTTTTTCAAGTTTTTTTTAAATAATATTTCTTTTTAAAAGAACCACTTTCTACTTTCTTAGTTAAAGGATATTCTGAAAAGGGATTTTTTGAGTCGAACAGATTACGAAAAAATTAGTTAAAAATGGTTACTTTTTAAAATGGTACCTTTCGAGAAGGTAGGATTCTAGAATAACAATAGCTGCACAAATTTTTTAATTTTTTTTAATAAGGTTTCTTTTTGTAAAGCTAAGTTTCTCGTAAATGTTCTGGAGTAGTGGTATATTATTTTTTTACCCACAGCGATTTTTGTAGTCTACAGATTTTATATTTCGATGCCAAAAAATTTTTTATATTGCACAATTTGAGATGTTGTTATTGTAATTAAGCAATTGTAAACCGCGCTAAGCAAGAGAATTTTTCCGGGTGGGTTAAAGTTCTGATAGAAGAGGAAACTGGTGTCATGTCTATTCTATTGCAATTTTTTGTTTATTTGAACTGAGACGCAATTCACCGGCAGCCAAGACATTTTGCGCTTAAAAAAGTTAACTAGAACCTTTAAAATTTAAGCGACTCCTTAGCCTTAACATTAACCACCAAAATCAGTTTAAGCGGGACTGCTAAGGACTTTGAAATTTCCATAAAAGGCAATTAGTAGATTTGATGTTTTTTTTAAAAAAGTACTAAGTTAAAGTCAGATGTACAAATATCAAACATAAACAAAAATATTGTTATTTACTCTTTGTTTTGTGCTTGGAATTTCTAACAAAGTGGACTAATTCTGTTAGTTTTTATAATATTTTCTTGAAAACATTTTTATGTTTTGTACTTTTTTTAAAGGATATTTCTTTGTTTACAATTTCCATTTCTTTTATACATTCCTGCGTCTGTCGATTGAAGTCTTTAGTATAAGTCAACATAACAGTAATAAAGCTTTTGTTTTCTTTTGTGGTGTTTTATTTTTAAAAAGAATAAATTAGAAAAACCTTTAATTAAGAGAGCTTTAGCTTAGACTACAAAAAGGCGCCTTTTTATACACCAACACTTCCGAATATATATTAATGTGTGTATGTGTGTGTGTGTGAATAGTAAAACTGTACGTTTAATAAAAAAAAAAAACAACTTCCTATTTAAGGAAAAGAGAAAAGAGTAAAACTAATCCTTTTAGCAGTAAAGTAAATATTATAAAAACAACAAAGTTGCATTTAAAATCAACAAAATAGAGGAAAATTTTACAAGCAGACAAAAAAAGCAAAATAAATATAAAAAATGTGACATAAATTACATTTTAAAGAAAAGCAACAACTTCAGTATTAATTTATGATTTTTTTTGTTTATTATTAAATTTATAAAATTACTGTTTTGTTGTTGTTTTTTTTTTTTTAATAGGACTCTTTGTTTTAATTTATAGCGAAAAATAAATACTTTTATTTATCAGCTGTTGACGTATTTTCTGTTTTTCTGCTGTGCAGAGACGACACGGAAATCACTGATTCTGCATAAATCACTTTTTAATTAAATTTTATGATTTTTTTTAATCTTTAAATATTTTTCAAGATTTTTTTTTAAATAATTATATTTTTTATATATTTTGTATTTTTTATTAAGATTTATTTTGTTTTCTATTTTACATTTCAACTTAATCTTTGGGTGTTAAGAATGCTATGCACAATTAATAAATTTAACATCAATAAAATACTCAATAAAAATGTTTAATCAATCCGTTTAATACAACCGTTTCAATTTAAAGTTTGCTGATGACTAAAATCTTTATTTCAGCATCCCTGCTAAAGTCTGGTCATGTTTAAACAAGATTGTAAGAATGAAAAACAAAAAAACACACACAAATGTACAAACACATAACAGCATCTCAACTGTGAATTAATCTGTCCTACAGAAAACCGCAAACAGCATCCCTCAACAATATATTGCGCTAAGTTTCTCTTTTATTCTCTATCACTCTTTCTCACTCTCACTCAAAAAAAAATAAGCTTTTTGTACAACTTTAAATAATAATTGCATTACTACCGTTACTAGATATTAAACAAAATGTAATAATTGTTAGTACTAAGCAAATTTGGTGTAGGAGAAAAGAGCAAGAGAGCTCTCAATCACGCTTCTAATAGCAATTGCGCAATTCGTACTCTTGCAACTTAATGTTTGAGAGGGAGCATGTGAAAACTTAAAAGCACCTTCGTTACAGGATTTAACTTGTTCTCAACAAAAATACAGCAGGTGACAAAAAATAAGTCTTAATCTTAACAAAAACTATAAAATGGTATCCGTTAGCACAGCTGCATTGATGTTGCATTTTTTTATTAAGCGTTCCAGTTAAAATATTTTGCCAAAAAAAATATTTTTTTAATATAAAATTTTCAAAGTCTTTGTTGATTAGTGTCTTCAAGGCAAATAGTAATCACATATCTAGCAAACTTTTAACCGTTCCACTACCTGTAGCCATTGAAAATTACTTGTCTTCTGCCTCTGTCAGGTGAAGCAAAACTTTGTAACCGACTTTAAAAAAGAAGGAGGTTATCAATTCGACTGAATGTTACTTTTTAATGTTTATGCCTGCAGAACTTAATAATTTCTGAACCGATTTTGAAAATTTTTTGTAATTTAATACAAACAAAATTTAGAGGGTGTCTCCATACAAAATACATGTTTTTAAGTGTATTATAAAACGTAAAAAGCATTTCTTTAGAGTTAAAAGAACTGCATATTACTAATCTTCCAATAGTAAGAAGTTAAAAAAAAAATTAATCTAAAACTTAAAGGGTGTCCCCATAGGTGACGTAAAGTGAATTATATGCGCCTATCTTTTGAACCATTATAGACAAACACTTGAAAATTGGACAGGATGTCGATTACGATAACCATTATAAGAACAAGTATAAACATTCAAAATTATAAATTAAAGGGTATGCCAATTGCTAATGTAATTTGATGTATGTGGCCAAACTTTTGAACAGTTGAAATTTACACGGTTGTATTAATAACTCCGCTATAAAATCCGGATTTGGAAATTAAAGGGTGTCAAAATAGTTTATGTAGTTTAGACAAATGCTTGCAAATTGAACAGAATTTCCACTACTTTGTTTAGTATAAGAAAAAGTATAAATTTTTAAAATTATCTTTTTAAGGGTTTTAAAATAGTTGATGTAATCTGATGTATGTTGGCGAGCTGTTGAACCGTTATAGACGGACGGTTGAAATTTAACACGAACCTGATTGCTAAGACTACTACAACAACAAGTATATACTTTGAATTTGGAAATCAAAGAGTGCCCCTATAGTTGCTCTAATTGCATGTATATTGCCAAACTGTTGAACAGTTGAACAAGTTTAAAGTTTGGAAATGGAATATTAATGTAATTTGATGTATGTGGCCATTTTTTGAACCGTTATAAAACGAAAGATGAAATCTGTTTTGAAGTCGGGTTATTTTTTGCAAGAAATATTTAAATAATTTATTGCTGCCAAAACAATCGATATGAAACAATTTAGTGATCCCGGTTTACTTGTTATATGCGCATGATTTTCTTTAAGCCAATAACTGAGATCACAGCGCTGCACAGTGGGTCAGAAACAAAATATTTTGGATAATAATTAATTTGTAAAGGAGTCGGCCGGTTAATCCAAAATTTGGCACCAGCATAGCAGCGGGCTAGTTGGCCTTAAGTTTTAGCGCTGCGTACCCTTCACTTTCCAGGGATGGCGCTTTGTATATTAATAAATTTCTTAAGACATTTTTTTTCTATCTAAAAAACTAGATTGGTGGCCATTTTTAGCCTTAAGTATACAAAAATCATTTTGGATATTTAATTTTGAAAATCGCATAATTATGCGATTGAGATGATTATTTATAATCTTTAAATTTTTTCCAGAATATTTTAAATTTTACCTAACTACGGTAAAAAACGAAACGAAATTGCTGAAAATTATTTGAAATATTAGAAAAAAAACTGTACCAGGGTAGCGAAAAACCAAAAATGTTAAAATAATAGCTCGATCAATTTTATTTATAAACACACAGATTACAGAATGTTGGTACCATCTGTGGAAAGTAGATTATATCCAGCGGCAAAATTAAAGCTCAAATACTCCATTGCTATGCTCGTGCCAAATTTTGGATCAATTGGCCTAGACCTTTAAAAACAGCTCAGTTATATCCAAAGAATTTTAATTTTTCCCCACTGTGTTCTGCTGTTACCGCTGTGCCTTACGTTTTCAACTCCTAAGCAAGAAAAAGTAACAATTTCCAGCTTAGCAGGACTTAAAAATTAATATACCTGCTGGAAACAACAGTTTCGTATCGCTTTCTCGTCTTGAGCCTTTTTATTGCAATCGAAGAAGAGGACGCAAACAAGAGTGAACTATTTAAAAAAATTAAATGTGAGCGAAGTTCCTGCAGTGGCTAAACTCACTCAACTTGAAAAGGTGGAGAAAGGCTGCTACATGCACACGCTCGATTAGTACCCAAAGAGTCCCTTGGCAGAAAGGCCAGTAGGGTGCTCTAATATTGTAGAAGTACGTCAAGCTTGATAATTGCGTTAGACAGACAGGTAATAGAAATTTCATGCAGGATTTGGCCAGAAAAGGGAACGAAGAACATGTAGATTGTCCTCGAAGAAGCTGACGATAGCGCACATAATATGCGTATGTTCCGCAGTGACTGGCGTAAGACTTAGGATCACAAGAAGATGCTTGTTAAAATTGGATGGCATGGCAGATTTAAGCCTTAGAGAAAACTAGGGATAGCCTGAAACTACTTAAGTCAAGAGTAAAGTCTGATCGTAGCACGTGACTCAATGTGGGTAACGCTTTTGCAAATTGCGATTCGACAGCCCATAACAATTGTGGATGAAGGGGGGTGGAATAGGAACCTATTTAAGAAGTAGTCTGCTTCCATATTCCCTCTATATTAATAAAAAAAAAAATATAAAATAGCCATCAATACTATTTATGGCCGTTTGATACATATGCGAGAATATTTTTATGTCAGTCTAACTGTGGGGTAAATAGATGCCAATTGAAAACATTTATTTTCAGCTCGTAGTTTTTTCCTTTAAACCATGTTATTTTTAAAGGGATCCGATCTTTGTTGGCTAAGATGAGACTTGAGCAATGTTAGCTTATTATTAATGTCTGTTTATAGGCCTAAAGAAGCGAACGTTTTAAAGATGTTTTTTTATTTTAAATATTTAGAATTAGAAGAAACTTTAATAGTGATTGTCACGATACTCTTATGTAGGAAGAAAGAGCTTAGGGAAGCTTCATCGCTAGTATGAAACCTTTGAATACTATATGATTGGAGGACTTATTTTCCTCTTCTATGCAAGAGCTAAAAGGCAGACATGGTGGAATGATTCATGTCTGAGGCAGTTGTAATAGAAAATTTAAATGAATGTTTGCGAAATATGACTATAAAGGATTAGAGATTCTCAGTTCCAACAATATAAAACTTAACTAACTTAAGCTTAGCAGAGAGACATCTCTACGAATCTCATCTATAAAATCATTAGAAGGGTCAGCAACTTCAATGGTCCAAGATTATAATCTAAAAGCGTATAGAGGGGACTAAGGAAATAGGCTTAGGAATGACAACTCTGGAAGCTCCAATGCAGTCTAAGCTTGGAATCAGCGAAGTACTGGCGTGAGGCCATAGCCTTTTTAATGCTTGAAAACAGCATGTCACAGGGTGGTGGAAGGAGCTAAGTCACTCTAGTAATTGAACGTTAAAAATTTAAAAGTCTCTAGAGAAGAATAACGAAAAAGGTAGAACAGTTTAAAGTTGGAAACAGAATTACACGGGGTATTGACAGCACCTAAGCGACTCCAGATTGTCTCTAAAAAGACTGTTGAGGACAATTTGCATTTTGTGGTCAAGCCGTAAGGCCTAAGCAACTGGGCCAATAGCGGGACACAACAGGTCTTATGAAATTTTGCATAATACTCAAAATAAATATTATGTTTCTAGATTTTGTGGGAAGAATGTGTAATATCCAACACTGTCTAATATTATATTGAGGACCATTTGTTTAACTGTGTCAAAAAAAACCGATATCAAAATATTTATACATTTTGATTCAAAGTTTGTTGGTGGCCCTTGAAATCTAAGTGAATCGTTTTTTTTTTTTTTTTTTTTTTTTTTTTGATTATCACAAGCCATTTTTAAATAATCATTTTGAACTTTGCACTCAATTTGTCTATTCAAAAAAAAAATATGATTTTTTCCCTTTAAATAAAAATTTCGTGTCAAGCAGTGTAAAGTAAAATTTCGCAGATAAGAAAATATTACAAATTTTTTATAAAATTTGCAAATTACTGCGCATTTTAATTTACAAAAAATAACTAAATAAATTTTTAATTTAAAGTTTTAGCAGACAATTCTAATGAATTAAAAACGGTTTATTTAATCAAAGTTTAAGTTTCTAATTTTATTGCTACAATTTTAAATGAAATTAATTATTGTTATGAAATTTTTTAATAAAAGATAAGACGAGCAAACTAATTCCTAATGAGAGGCAACAACAATTTATGAAGGTGATTTATTATTTATGTGATTTTAAATGGAATTAAAATTAGTTTTAAGTTCAAATAAAAATAAAAAACATCTTTAGGAAAATTTAAATGATTAAAATTTTATTTTTCAAGATTCCTATCACGTACTACAAAAACTCAATATTAGTTTACAGTGTGTAATATGTCTTAAATTTCAATGGCGTTTAGATTACTTTTTCAAAAACACATACATTCATGCATAGACAAATACTCACACATGTGTTTTTCGATATGTCACTGTTGAGTGTAGGGAAATTTAGTTCTCAAGTTGCAGTTTGGTTGATAGTATTTTTTAGGGCAAAAAAAAAAAACGCACACACACACACTTATATTTATAATGCACTTGACTGCATTAAAAGCATCATCGTTATCTTTATTCTCATCAGTCGTATCATTATCCTTATCTTGTACATTTTAATCTCTATAACAGCATTGAAAGAACATTTATAGAAAAATGTGTTTGCAAACATTGTACGTTTAGTCTCTGTTATTTGTGTCACAGTCATTGTCACTGTCGCATACACAGGGGCGACTTTTATCCTTGGCTGGATAGTTGTTTCCTTGACATCCTAAACGTTTAAATAAGAAAAAAAAAAACAAACAAGAAATACTACTCAACATGCATACAAGTATGCAAACATACACACACACACACACACATAATTCTCTATATTCTTATCCTAAACCCTTCCTTTATTTGCTTAAAGTTACAGAAAAAACAACCAAAGAGAAAGTCAGAGGAAAAATTGTTTAAAAAGATGATACGATGATGACTTTCAAATACCGGCTATAAGTAGCACTCAAAAATAAAACTGTAGATTTAAAAGACACAGCAAATTATGACAGTTTTGTAATAGACTTACGGGTTTTCTTGTTCTTCTTCCTTCCCATTTTTTTTTTTTTTTGGTTTTTTGGTGGATAGAAAGACATTTTTGCAAATAATATTGGAATGTTGGCAAAACGATTTGCAAGATTATTTGCATTTCTAACTGTTCACTGTTGCTGTGAAAACATTTTAAGAATTAAATAATAAAAAGATAGAAATTTTTAAACTGGCATTGACGTGTCATAAGAGAGAAAATAATATGAAATAATATTTACAGCTGTGGGATGACAATGTAAATTATTAAAAGAAAAATTTATTTAAGAGCAAGTATGCGGTTTTAGTATTTTTTGCAAACTCTGCCCATGGGATTTAATCGTTTTTGAAGCTATTCTCACTTAAAAAAGGCTTTGTACAACTATATTTTAAAGTCCCCTGAAACATATGTATACCAAAATATTCGATTGTCTTAAATATATAATAAACTCTTCCCACAAGTCTAAAAATAAATTCTAGAATTTGCTAAAGTTACACAGATTTTTCTTAGTTACCGTAACTACTCTTAAATTTGATCCGCCAAAACAACGTATGTATGTTTTAAAATTTCCAGCTGTTCCCTCCCTTTTATACTGAATATTAATTGGTAGTAGCCACATGCAAGCTAAAAGCAACCGCTTTTTGCCTGTAATCCCACTTTTTAAAATACATAGAAAAGTATGGATTTTGAGGTGAAACTTTTTTCAACTCAAAAATGTAGTTTTCCTAATTAATCTTAACTATTCCCACTTATATATTTCTTGAAAAAAGTCCAAGAAATCTTTCCTTCCTCTAAAAAACAACAGCTTAATGTTGGATTGTTTCCCTACAAACTGTTTTTTTTTTTTTTTTGCTATAAATACAACTCTTCCCACTCTTAAAATTTCTTAAAACTTATTTCAACTATCTCATTGTATAGAATTTTTGCATATATATCATCAAAAAATAATAGTAACACAATTTAACTAACTGTTCCCAGTAATAAAATATTTAATCATTGGTTAAAGAATACTTCACAATCATAAAATTTATTTAATTGCAAAAAAAAATTTTAATTGTTTACGTCCTTAAAAAAGTTCACGGCAGTAAACACCATCTAAAAACTCTTCCCAGCAATGTTTTTTATTACTTATTTGGTTTATAATTATAATAGTAATTTGTTTAATATTATTATATTTAAATACTAAATTTATTGAATATAAAATACCATTTTCTAACTCTTCCCACTGATGAAAAATTAAAAAAAAATTATTATGTAAATCTATTTTTACAGGTAAACAATGTAGTTATTGCAAACAATTCAAATATGTTCTCACTGATTTCTTAAAAAGCACTCCACATAACCTTTTTCAAAACTTATAGTTTAACAACAAATTATTTTGAGCATAGTTTATTTGTTCTTTTTTTTTGTTATAGAAAAAATATAATTGTTGTTTTTTTAATACTCTTTCTACTTCATGATTATTGTGTGAGGTTGCAGTAGAAATAAAACTAACACTTAAAAAAACCAGTTCAGAGTAAGTTAACAATGAAACTAACTGTTCCCACCATTAAAATATTTAAGAGCCTTGGTCTAAGCAACTTAATTCATAACAAAATATGATCTGAATTATTTAAGCCAATTTTTTTAAATAATTTACTTTAAACAAATTTGTTCAAAGTAAGAAAGAAACTGTTCCCACCTGAAAAGTTTTTCCAAATTATTCACTTTTATTTTTAATATCCATTTTAAAGCATTTATAATTAATATAATTTGAATGCATTAGATTTTTTTTAGGAAACAAACTGTTCTCAGCAGGAAATTTTGGGTTGCTTTAGGTAAAAACCTTTTTAAAAATTTTTATTTCTTCGTAAAATGTTTGCAGCTTTTAAAAGCAATACAACTGGTTTGGTTGTCTTCACGAAATAAACTGTTCTCAGCATAAAATTTTCGATGAAATTCCTTTTCCTTTTTTTTTAATTTTATATAAAATTTTTAAATAATTTTGCTTTCTTGACAAATTTAGAAATTACAAATGCGTCAACTTTAGCAGAATTAAATTTATTTGTTAAATTTGTACTTTAAAATTCGTTTTGACAAAACCCTAGATTTCACTGTTCCCACGTAAACATAATTATTCAGATTTAAATAAATAAATAATTTTTTTACAAAACAAAAAAGCAAAAAGTTTTTTTTTAAACAAAATTATTCGTTTTTTTATTCTTTCTATCAAAATAACACGTTCATATAGAAAAGAGGTTTTACGTTGCAATTTAATATAATCAAGTTTCTACGCATTTTCTTTAGCATATTACGATTTAAGTTTCACACTATTAAATGCTGTAGTATTTTGACATTAACTATTTTTTTCTGACAACTTTTTTTCTTACAGCAAACAATAGGTCACTATTTGATTTACGTCAACAAAACGCAGTCGCCTTTTAAGATTAAAGAAATTACGCCTTCATCACAATCTTTAAAACAGAATGCCAGACAAATAAAATGATTAAAATTTAGCAAAAATTAAGAAAAACTAAAAAACATACAACGCAATTAAAAAAATTGTGGAGGAAAAACAACGCAGCCACCAAACAACTAATGATAAGAACTCATTGCAAATGCTGCATTTTAAAAATTTTGTAAAGTGGGATTGGTTTCTCATTTATGCATTTAGTTCAAATGCAAACGACTTTTCGTAAAAGAAATATTTTTATCTTTATATTTTTTTTCACTTATTTAAAAAAAAAAGTTTAAAATAGAACAAACAAAAAAATATTCAAATAAAGTTCAAAATTTATGTTAAAGAAATGCATTTAAATTAAAGTAGGTTAATAACATTAATGCAAAAGCATAAGAGAAAGAAAAAAATATAAAGAAAAAAAAAACACATTTTAAAAGTTTTTATCATAAAATGACGTTTTATTATTAAAAGGAAGTTCAAAGATGCAAAAAAACATACAATAATTGTTGTTGGAGAACCAGCAACTTAAATTTTTGTATGAAAATCTGTTGGCCCTTATTACAAATGTTTACTTCTGAAGAATTGTGCCGAAGACTGTGTTGAAGACTACATAAATTATTAAAATTAAAAAAAGTTTTGTTTAAGCAAAAATAGCAGCTTAAATTAAGCTTAATGGAACATTGTGATAAAAAATATCGAAGAAAATTACAGCTTTAAAATTAAAAGGAAAAAAAAACATTAAAAAAGTCAATGTTATATACACCTGTCTTTTTAAAGCTTTTAATTGGGCTAAAAAGCTTTTAGAATATATAATTATTTATTAAATTTTTTTTTAATTTTTTACTAAATTTCCCAAAGTAAATCCGCCTTTTAAACATTTTTAAAAGCTTTTAAGAGCGTAACATTAAAAGCTTTATATCAAAATGTTCATTAGAATTTTGATCACTTTTTCAATACAAAATCACTTAACGCTATTCTTGTTACTTAAAAATATTTTTAATACCCTACACTACACTACTCGTCCCATTAAATATATATATTCTAAGTTCTTATGCATAGCCAAGTCGCTTATGCGATGTCCGTCTTTCCGTCCGTGTTAGTGCTTAAATCAAGTTTGCCACGGCACTAGATCTGCTGGAGAATATTTTAATACGCCAACACATCAGAGTTAGTGTCGAAAGAGGTGCGCTTTTGGAAATCAGCAAGATCGGTTCACGGCCTTCAAGACAACGGGCAAAACACCACGCCTACCGCCAATTTTTCCATATCATTTGGAACAGTAAAGTAACTCCAAAAAATATATTTGGTGCGATAGAGAATTAAAAAATAAGAAAAAACATCAAGTGAAAAAATGGCGCTCGCCCATATTTTCCCAATTACGGGGCCTCAGAGCTTTTCAAATTTTTAAAAATATCAATATGGGTATTATTTAAAAGCTTTCAAAAAGATCTTTTAAGATAAACCAAAATTTTTTAAAAAAAAAAGCTTAACCCATTAAGAGTCGATAACAGTTAATTTTTTTAATTCTCTTTTAATACTCTGTCACATCAATATTTACTTTTTTGATTGAAGTTACTTTACTAATCTAGATTTACATATATGGTGAAGGGTCTTTAAGATTCGGCATAGTCAAATATAGAACTATTATTTGTTTTTTTTTTTTAATTTGCTCTAATTTTAATTTTGATCTTTTGATGAAATCTAGATGTTTTAATGTTAAATTTTTTTTAATAAAAGTCCATTTATTTTGTAAAGATTTTGTTGATTGGTCAAACACAAGCTTTTTGCTATAGTGTTTTGTAAAATATAAATTTGTGTACTAAAAAGCTTCTAAAATTTTTTTTCTAATATGATTCTTAAATTAAATGAAACATGGGAATTTTTGACGGGTTCTTTTATTTTCGCATTTTTCCCAAAATTCTGCGTTTTTATTTTATTTTCGTTCAATTTTGAAAAATTTTGATTTCTGCCAAATTTTCGTTCTTCGTTTTTTAATTTAATTTTTTATTTTTATAAAAATTTTATATATATTTTTAAACTTAAATTTTTCATTTACTGGATTTTAGTTATTTTTTGGAAATTTTAAATTTAGAGCTATTTTATTTTTTAAATAAAAGTTTTATTTTATTTAAATCTTGATTGAAATTAAATTAATTAATTTAATTTTAAATAAATTTTTTTTGTTAATGTCGCTCTTATGGTGAAATTCCTTAATGAAAATGCCAAATATCAGTTTTTGTAAGAAAATTTGTTATTTTGTAAAACTTCGATTCTTAGATAAATTTTAATTTTTGATTATTTTTTTCTAAATAATGTTTTTGGGGGAAATTTGTTTTATTGAATTTTTATATATTTTAGTACAATTTTTTAAATTTGTTATTAACTAATGAATTTTTGATTTTCTAAATATTTTTGATTGAATATTTAAGTTTTTCTTTTTTTACTTATTTCAAATTTACGAGGGCTGCTATATATATTTCTGGCCTAGCAACACTGATTGCTGCCAAGTGCAATCTGACATTTTCATTGGAAAGTTTGTCATTTTTAACCATAATCGTACTCAAAACGTCTTGACGTGCGACCATTATTTGTGTTGTTTACAGTGACTTGAAAAAATTAATATAGAAAAAAATGGAATTAACTCGTGAACAATATCGTGCCATCATTTTTCACTACTTTCGACGTGGATTATCACGACAAGAGTGCATTGATGAACTTAAATCTTTGTATAGCAATGAAGCACCATCCTATAGCACTGTGAAAAATTGGTATAATAAACTTAATCGTGGCCGAAACTCGCTCAAAGACGATTCCGTGAAGGTCGTCCAAAAACGGCTGTTGTGACAAAGAACATTGATGCCGTGCGTGAACTCATAATGCAAGATCGACATGCGACATACCGAGAGATAGAGACATCCTTGGACATTTCTTCCACCAGCATACATTCGATACTGCATGAACACCTGGCCGTAAAAAAGGTTTGTTCTCGTTGGATCCCGCACAATTTGAAAGTCGCTCAAAAAAAGGCTCGTGTCGATTGGTGCAAAGAAATGTTGCAAAAATACGATTGCGGTGCTTCAAAAGACATTTATAAGATCGTCACATGTGACGAATCATGGATCTATGCGTATGAGCCCTAAACGAAACAACAATCGACCGTGTGGGTCTTCAAAGGCGAGCAAAATCCAACGAAATTTGTTTGTGGAAGAAGCACTTCGAAGCAAATGGTCGCCTGTTTCTTCGGCAAAACTGGTCATGTGGCGACTGTTCAGCTTGAGCAACGAAGGACGGTCACTTCTGAGTGGTACACTACAATTTGTTTGCCTGAAGTCATCGGAGAAATTGGAAAAACCAACAAGAGAAAGCGAATCATTTTTCACCATGACAATGCGAGCTCTCACACATCGGCTCAAACCAGAGCGTTTCTGACCGGCCAAAACGTCGAATTAATGGGTCATCCGCCGTACAGCCCTGACTTGGCACCTTCTTCTTGTTTCCGCACATCAAGAAAAAAATGCGTGGTCAACGATTTTCGTCGCCAGAAGAAGCTGTTGAAGTGTTCAAAAACCATGTTTTAGAGGTGTCTCAATCGGACTGGAAAAAGTGCTTCGACAACTGGTTTGAGCGCATGCAAAAGTGTATAAATCATGCTGGAGAATACTTTGAAAAACAATAAAACCATTTTTGATTATAAATATTCGCATTTTCACTATTAGGCCAGAAATATATAGAGCAGCCCTCGTATAGTGAACTTTCCGTTTATTAATAAAAAAATTTTTTATTTAATATTAAAAAATAATAAAATTCGATCTCAATGAAATCAAAGAGAGTTCGCCATATCAGCACTTACCCGTGATCAATTGACTCATAACTCGCACTACGCACTGTTTTTAAACCAAACAGACCGTATGTATAATAATCAATCGCTTTCCCTTATCAATGTTTTAAGTCACGCTAAGCTCTTAAACTATTTTTTAACAAAAGTTTTCGATAAAATATATTTATTTTTAAAGATTTATCTAAATTAAAAATGATTATGATTTGCCGATTAATAACAATTTGTTATAAATAAATAAAAATTTCTGAAAGAATAAATGAAACGGAGGTATTTTGCAGGTTCCCTTGAATTGTGTTTTATCTAGGTTACTAACAATTTTATATCAAACACGAGACCTTTTTGATACAATATATTCTTTCATTATTTACTATTTGTATGAATGTGTATTTGTTGGCACAATTAGTCTGATGCAATTTCATTTTCTTTATCAGAAATTCAATTACAAAACTTCTTTAATCATGTTGTACCAGCAGTTTGTAATTCGTTTCTTTTATGGCGTTAACTGATGCAATTTTCTGTTGGAAAAACGTCAAACAGTCATCAAACAAAAAAAAAACAGAAATCTGCAACAACATGCAGCAACTCAAAATGGTCAATTGTTAAGAGCCATAAAAGGCCAACATCAAACACTGATTACAAAATAATTTTGGCCATGTTGTGATAAATGAAAAAACACACACACTTGAAGAGAACTACTATGAGTTTTAAGGCAAACATAATGAGAGTGCGAATGCTTAAATGACACAGCGCTTACAACAATTATTAAAAGCGTGCCTTAATTTCAGATAAAAAAAACTCACTACAATGAACTAGTTTTTTTTTCTCGTAAAATTTTCAGATTTACAAGAAGACAAAAAACACATGATGCAAGTTTTAAAGAAAATTACTTCAGGCAACATGAATTTCATTACATTTAAACTCAAATTAAATTTTATAATTTTTTCTATTCTGGTTAGTTTTTATCGCAGCCAAAACTATTTTGAAATTAATAAAAGCTTTTAAAAAATCGCTTACCAGTAGAATCAGCTGAAGTATTAAAAAATAAAATTTAATACTTGTTTTTTTAAATAAAAATAAATTTAAAACATACCTAAAAAGAAAAGAAGAAGAAAAGTAAAAAGTAATTAAATTAAGTTTAAATATAAAATATAAATTAATTTCTTTTAATAATTAAACAAAAATTATAATATTTGGCTTTAGAAAAATATTTTTACTAAGCATTACAGTGTGGATCAAAACCATTAAGACAGATAGCCATTTTTCACTATCTTTTTATATTAAAAATATTTTTTTTTATAACTTCAGTAAATTTTTTTAATACATACGAGGGGCAGTCAAGAAGTCAACAAAAAAATTTCGGAAGGTTTTTTTATGTATTTATATTTTTATTTCAAGCACTGTTTACAAAACTACGAGGTACATTCGGAAAGTCATTTAAAAATTTATTGGCGGCGTAATTTTTTTAAGATACCGACGAAAATGCAGTCAGTGTAAAAGTCATTCCTTACAAAAGCATAACATCACAGTTCTGGTAGCTTTATCCTGACGCCATAGACCTACGTGATATGGTGTATCAGCAAGACAGCGCCACCTGCCACTCCGCACATGAAACCATTAAATAGGCCACCAAGACCATGCAATTTAAAGTCGTGCGATTTTTTTTTTGTAATTTTGTGAAATCTCGGACTTATGCGAATAACGTCCTGAGTTCAAGTCCGAGATATAACGCATAACATCTCTGTGAAAAGGTCAGCGGAAAACTTCATAAAAAGAGTAACGGCCTTTCATTAGAGCCTTGTGGGTCATTTGACGAATATTGTATTCCATACTTAATCAAAACATATCGTCTTGAATTGTAAATCCAATACAAAAGAATCACAACTCTATCAAAGACTACGTCTTTTTATTTTAAAATGAAATATTGAAGTCTTACTGAGACAAGCTTTACAAGCGATAAACTTTATTACGTGACATTTCGTAATGGTGCGAATAATATGACTCTGATATATTTCTTAGTTTTTTTTTTTTTTTTTTGTTCAGTTCCATTTATTGATAAAAGATTTTTGTAGAAGAAAGTTAGTTTTTATCAAACCGATTCTCTTTTGTACAAATGTGTTTGTCAAAATCTACATATTAGAGTTCACTCTACCCATCATTATTTTTTCTAAGCCTAAGACTGAAGAATGGCTTCGCTGTAATATGCATATTTCAATGCATGATATGTGTAGTGCATGAAAAAAAAATTCTATTAAAAGAAATATCAAAATTAAACAATTGAACAAAATTTTTTTATATTTAAAAAAAAATTTCATTCGAATATAATTTTTTTATTAAATTTTTTTTTCTTGTTTATAAAATTAAAAACAAAATATTAATGAAGAAAAAATTATTTATTAAATTTTTAAAAAGTTTTTAAATTAACTTATTGAACGGCCCTCGTATATTTTACTAGTTTTTGATACAATTTGCTGAATATGAAGAACTTGCTATTATGCTCATACTTTCTGTTGAATAAAAATTAGGGAAGTGTGGATTTCCCTATTCAAGCTTTAAAGTTTCACTTTATATTTAAAACTTGTAACGAAATGAAACATAAAAGAAAAAATACTCGGCTAAGAATGCCACTTAATTATATTTTCGTCAGATCCATAGCACCATGACGACATTCTTTAGAACCCCTTGAAAAAACGCATCAACAATGATAACCTTATCCTCAACCTATTTAAATTAAATTTTTTTAGCCCAAAGTTTTAAATTAATTTTTCACGTTTATCGATTTAATTTTTTCTCTCACTTTATTTTTTTTTTCTTTTATTTCCAAAAAAAAAAGAACTTCTAACATCTTTAAGCATAAGAAGTTAAACAATCCAAGAGTCAGCTGGGTCTTAGTTTCTTTAGAAACGTCTATCAAACACGTCTCAAAAAATTTCTGGAACGACTTTTGATAATTTTGTAGATGAACAAATTTTAAATTTCGGTTATGTTAATTTTTTCTTAAACAAGGTCTTATTGAAAGTCTTTAAAATTAACTGATTTCTTATCATCTTTTAAAACCTTAAAACTCACACATAAAGTTGTGACAAGAAACCACAGCAGCAACAATACAATACAATTACAATAAATATATTATGAATGTTAAACATGAATGTGTAAACAGTTTGGCAACACACACACATACACTTGCGATTAAAGCCATCACTGTCATGTCATAAACCATAAGAGATGGACAGCAAAAAAAAGCTTTAAACCCGCAAAAATAAAATGACCGAAGCTAAGCGAAAACAAACAACAACAATTCATATTACTAGAAAACAATGTTGCATGTATGAATAACAATATTGAAAAATACAAGTCACACATACTCTTTTTTCACTATTTCTCAACCATAAGGATTCAAATGCCGGGTCGTAGGTGTTCGTCTAAAATTCATGCTGTCAGAAGTGTCAAATGCATAAAGGAAGAACGAAGAACTGGCAGAAACATCGAGAGAAAAAATTTAATACAATTTTTTTTTACAAAATTCTTGGATGTTTCGAAAATAATTTTTTTTAAAATTTGGGACAATTTTCAAACCAAAAATTTTAAAATGATTTAAAAAAATTACACAAATGATTTCAACTTTTCGAAAAAATTTTTCCCAAAATTATTTTTTGACAAAAATATTTGTCCCAAAATAAATTCGGACAAACTTCAAAATTTGAATAAATTTTAAGAGAAATAGAAATAAGCATTTTTAAAACCTTTAGTCATTTTATATTGAATTTAAGTTTAGAAGCAGAATATTATATTGTAAACCATAAAATTTTAAAAATTTTGGGACAACGAAAAAAAAATTGTATACTTGTTTGCTTCTTAAAACTTTATACTGCCATATTCATTAAAAATAAAATAAATTTGAAATATATTTTATGACAAAAATTTCATAAAAATTTGTCCTAAAATACATTTCAAAACTACTTTGATTTTCTATGAATACGGCTGATAGTTTCTAAAGAGGTGGGAAACCAATATTGATTAAAACACCATTTTTGAAATTTATGAATTTGAATGTATGAATAACAATATTGAAAACTACAAGTCACACATACTCTTTTCTCACTGTGTCCCAACCATTAGGATTCAAATACCCGGTTGTAGGTGTTCGTCTAAAATTCAAGCTGTCAGAAGTGTCAAATGCATAAAGAAAGAACAAAGAACTAGCAGAAACATCGAGAGAAAAAACTTTATACAATTTTCTTACGAAGTTCTTGGATGTTGTGAAAATAATTTTTTTTAAAATTTGGGACAATTTTCAAATCAGAAATTTTAAAATGATTTAAAAAAATTACACAAAAGATTTCAACTTTTTGAAAAATTTTTTCCCAAAATTATTTTTTGACAAAAATATTCGTCCCAAAATAAATTGGGACAAACCTCAAAATTTTGATAAATTTTAAGAGAAATAGAAATAGGCAGTTTTAAAACCTTTAGTCATTTTATAATGAATTTAAGTTTAGAAGCAGAATATTATATTGTAAACCATAAAATTTTAAAAATTTTGGGACAAAGAAAAAAATTTTCTTATATTCTTTTCTTAATAAAAACTTATAGTTTCTGAAGAAGTGTGATACCAATATCGGTAAAACACCATTTTTGAAGTTTCGACTTTGTTATTAATAATCAGTTACACTTATCGACACTCATTCCAGAATAGCAGCCATCGTAAAAAAATTTATATTTTTTTTTTCAAAAATACTTATTACTGATAACAGATAAAAAATTTTAAGCTATTTGAAAAAATTACACATTGGATGTTTACTTTTTGTAACATATGTTGTCAAGATTAATTTTTTTTTTTTATAAAATATTTGTCCCAAAAAAATTGGAACAAACCTTAAAACTTACCAAGATTTTAAGAGAAATAAAAAAGGATAGTTTTAAGAAATTTTTAATGTTATATTAAATTTAAGGATAAAATGTGAATATTATAAATTTCAAAAACACCAAAAATTTTGGGACAACGAAAAAAAAATTTTTATTTTTTATTTTTGTAATTTATACTTTATAATCCCTATATTCATATTCTTGAATTAATTGATTAAACAGATGATTTTTACACAACCAAAGGTAGACAGATGCGAAAAAAACTGGTGACTGATAGAGCGATCCAGAAATTGCTGCACTATCTTCTGTTAATGACAAATTTTTAATTTGTTCTTTCAAAAAGAACATAAAGCTCTGTGAATAATTTTTGTTTCCAAATAAATTTAGAAATTTAAATAATTGTGAACCTAAGCCAGATTAATAATTATTCAATTGTTTATAATATTAATATTTGGCAAATAATTAATTTCCAAATTGATAGAAAACATAATCAGACATTTATTTCTTTGCCATAAGATAAATTCATCTTTTTTTCTCTGTGTAGGCTTGCAGTAGCTGTTTATATTTTAAATTATGTTTTAGTCTCAAAGCTTTCAGGCTTTGTAGAAATATTTCAATGTATGCTTTTGTTCGGTTTTGTCATTTGGTTAAATTAAAGATGAATGAATGTGACCACATTTATTTTATTAAAATCAAGAAACAATTTAACCAGCGAAAAAGTTAGCAAAGTTGTATCAGAGGCAAGTACTTCAAAAATCCATCAGGAACAAAATGTTCCGTAGTCACCTTTTATTTATTTATTTAATCTTTGTAATTTAAAGACAAAACAATATATATGAAAAAACATTACTAGCGGGGCACTCTTCATTAAATTACATTTTTATTTCATCCACACCAATGCATAGTCTATGCAAATTTCAAGAGTTAGCCTACAACAATTTAAAACATAGAGAAACACCCTTTAATTCTTAAATTTATTGTTCATACTTTTTTAAAGCCTGCAGTTGTACACACTCTGTTTAAATCATAAATGTCTGCATAGTATCGTTGAAAAATTGAAGTCATTTACATACGTTAAAATCATGTCACTATAGGAGCACCCTTTAAAATTTAGTTTAATATTTAATTGCTTGGAGTTGTTTTTATGATAAACATAGAAATACTTAACGTGCGATGGAAAAATAACCACGTACGTGAAAATCTCGTCACTCTCGGGGAACCCTTTAATTTAAAGTTTTATTATTTGCAATTGTTGCTGTAGCCGACAAGTTTTTACATACATGCTTCATGTCTGCCTATCACAGTTTAAAAAATACCAATATTGTTATAAAGATGAGGTAACTTGGGAACACCCTTTAACTTTTAGCCTATATTATTACAGCAACGATAATGTTTTAATTTTAAGAAACTCCTATTACGGTCTTAGAGATAGAGGACTGTAACAGACAGACAGGGTTACGTTTTTATCCTTTTGGCACGTAACCCTCCAAGTTATAATAGCAGTTCACTCAATACATAACAGCAAGCTATGTGGTGGCTTACAATTCAAATTACACTGTCCAACAAATTAAGATTTTTTGAATGGAACAGAATAGCAACCCCATAATTCTGAAAGGGTATGTTGAGTAGATCATTTTTGTAGAACAAACTTATGGTCCAGCACGTCAGAGTTTTTTTTACAGTGGGTCAAAGTTTTCATTTTTTGGTCGAAGGGAGCATTATACTGTATGGAAAAAAAGCTGTAAGTTAGTGTCTGAGAGAATTCTTATGGTCTGAGTTATATTGTGAAATTCTATGATAATTATTTTTGTGGAAGATCTTAACACTCTAACTGGTCCAATTTGACCCTTTTTTCGAGAAAATCAAAAAATATCCTTTAAAAAAGGACATTTAAGTATTAAAATATTGTACGAAAATGTTTGCCGGATAATTTTAGTGGGGGTCACCAAAGACACCATTGTTGTAAAAAAAGCTTTTTACGAATAATTGGCAAAATTACATGGCAACTTCTATAAAAAAATAATCTACTCAACAAACCCTTTCAGAATTATAGGGTCGCTATTCTGTTCCAAAAATGCTGTTGGACAGTGTTATTGTCATATTCGTTGTCTAAAACTTTGCTAGCGCTTTGTCACGGCTATAGTTGATCACATTGATATTCGTAGTCAAAATAATAACTTAATTAAAAGTCAAAACTGACTCATAACATTAGTAATATTCGTAGTTTCATTGTTTTGTTGCCCTCTTGGCAGCGTAATTGCGGAATAATCATATTTGATGTGAAAGTTTTAAACGTAGTCCTAGTAACCATAAAGCTAAAGACGTAATCCTTGCCAGAGTTAAAGATATCATATAGTACATAAAATAGTCTTAGTCGTATCCTCTTAACTATTCAAGTCGTATCGCAAAGTC
Organism: Gymnosoma rotundatum; assembly: GCA_916610165.2. Lineage (NCBI taxonomy): Eukaryota > Metazoa > Arthropoda > Insecta > Diptera > Tachinidae > Gymnosoma > Gymnosoma rotundatum. Next base: position 170,711,909 of record OU744336.1, on the reverse strand, counting down.
ATAAAACGTTGTCATTACAATATTCTCAATATTCGATGAGGTTCAATATTTTTTAAACGTGGTCATAAGCGTCCTATTTATAGCCATTATAGCACTCACAATATTTTGTAAAAAATGTCCTAGAAATAATCATTGTGATTGCGAAAGACGTAGCAAAAAGTCGTGGACATGGATAAGACTTCACTATAGTCGCAAATTATATTTTTGCTTTTTGCTTAAAACTACTAATTTCAGATACTGTCATTGCGAAAGACGTAGTTCAAAGCATAGCAAAAGTCGTAAGTGCTACTTCGCCGCAGTCGATTTTTTTTATTTGTTTTTACTGTCATAGTTGTTAATTTGCAACTGTCATTGCAAAAGACGTAGTTAAAAGCGTAGTAAAATTCGTAGCCATAAATGCTAATGTGCATTTTTTTATTGTTTTAATTGCGGCATTTTTAATTTTAGTTGCAACCATACTTATATGCATGTTCAGAATCGTAGTCATTTTCGTAGTCACGATTATCTCAACTATAGCAAAAAATATTTTATTAGCATATTTGCAACAATAACAAAATTCGTGGGCATTTTGTTTTTTAAATTCTTAGCTGTAGGTCATGTGCCCCACATTGTTGTCCTGTTTCTCCTTGTGTCCATGGAAATCATTATGATATCTCTCATATTTAACGCTCTAAAGAAACATCATACATGAAAGAAAGTGAATTTACTTATTGCGTTTACAATGTTTGCACTGTGAACAAAAATCGTAGTTAACTAGAAAATATTTTTTTCTGGTTTTGTATATGCAACCAACAAATTTACTAAATGGCAACAGTAACAAAAAATTCTATGTCCTTTATAACATTCATCTTCATTATTTTATACGTCATTAAATGAAGTATGATGTTGAATGTTGTGCAGAGAATTTTTGTCCATTTTATGGAAGCAAACGAGAAAAAAATGTATTACTGTGGCAAACTTTGAAATGAGAGGGCGTCTAATGGTTGTAATATCTTCTTCATTGCTGCAGTGGCTTTAGAACAGGAAACATTTATTTCATTTTTTTTTTTTTTTGGAGAATTTTAATATGAAAAACTTGTGTTGCATCATTTTTTAGTTTTATGTTGTAGTTTGTGGTTTTGCTTATTTTTTTATTTATTTATTTACTTATTTTTTTGTCTCAAGTAAATAAAGTAACTGTTGTTACAATAATTTGCTTGTAAATACGTAAGTGGTTGCATGCTGAGAATAGTGTACCACAGAGAAACTGTTGTAATTAAGTCATCATATTTTTTAAGAGTTGCTAACACTCATTTGAAAAATTGTAGAATTTTCGCAAAATTTTCTAGCACCGACTAAACAAAATTAAGGAGTAAAAGTACAATTCTGAATTATTTCTAAATTTTGTAATTATTAGTAAAACAGTTTATTTAATTAATTCGGCTGAAGTTCATTTTTTTATATTTCTGAATTTTTATTAAGAAAGAATCACTATTTACAAATTTTTGTGGTAGTTTAAAAAAAACAGGAAAGAGTATACATCCCTGGTAACATCTACATCAACAGAGCGTGTCTAGAGTAGATCGACGCGAATGAAGAATTTGGTGATCAAGAAAATCAATTAAATTCTTTTGGTGTAAAATTTTCTTTACTTTCAGTTTGATTTATTTATAATCTTTCTTTTTTGATAAAAATAAAAAAAATTCCATAACTCAGTCATTTCGGAACGGATTTTACAATTTTTTTTTTGTTTAAAAGGTATTGATTATAGATTGGTCCCTTTTTAAAATCAGTTCAAAATTTCAAAACTTAAATGGTGACCTCATACGATATGGTGTTTTTTAACTGTATAATGACCCGTAAAAGGCACCGCTTTAAAATTAAAAAAAAAACTGCGTATCACTTAATCTAAAAATTAAAGGGTGTCCTCGTATGTGACGTAAATTGACCTATATGGGCCTGTGTTTTCAACCCTTTAGACAAACGCTTGCAAATTGCACCATGTTTCGATTGCTATGAATGTTACAGTAACAAGAACTGATTTATAAAATTATAAATTAAAGGGTGCCCCAATAGTTGATGTATATGACCACACTTTTGAACAGTTGAAATTTGCAACGAAACTGTATTGCCTACTTCGCTATAACAACAGGTAAAAAAATTAATTTTTGTGAAATTAAAGGGTGTCCCAATAGTTAACGTAATTTGATTTATGTGGCTAAACTTTTGAACCGTTATAGACAAACAGCTTAAACTTATCAGGTAGCTGTGTTGCTAACCCCACAATATCAACAAATTTATAGTATGAGTTTATAAATTAAAGGGTGTTCCCATAATTAATGTTAATTGACCTATATGGGCCTATCTTTTGAACCGTTTAGACAAACGACTGCAACATTGACAGAATGTCGATTACTATGACTGTTATACCAACAAGTATAAATATTCAAAATTATAAATTAAAGGGTGTCCCAATAGTTAACGTAATTTGATTTATGTGGCCAAACTTTTGAACGGTTATAGACAGACGGTTGAAATTTGCAAAGAACCTAATTGTTAAGTCTACTACAACAGCAAATATAAAATTTGAATTCGGAAATTAAAGGGTGCCCCTTATAGTTGCTGTAATTTGATGTATATTACCATATGTTAAAAAGCAGCTGTAGTGCTAAGTCTGCTATAACAACTATAAAGTTTGCAGGTGATATAAAGGGTGTCCCAATAGTTAATGTTATTTGATGTATACTTTGAACCGTTATAGACATTATTAACAATATTTTCTTGTGACAAACTATTCACTTTAGTTACAGAAACGAGTTGCTGGCTCAAAATTGTTCATTTAGTAATTAATTATAAATATTAAAAAACAGTGCATACTTTTAGGAACCCGTCAGATAATTTTAATAATATTTTTTTAATAAATAAATGTTTTAAAGTAATCTTTAATACAAAAACAATAAAAAACATCATTCATATAATGGATTAATTTCTAATAAACTTATGTTTCCTGTTTTCATGTCCTCACATATCAGCAACAAAACAAAAATTGCCTGCCTCTCGTTTTCTATTCAAGGATTGCATGTCTAGTTCTTTTTTAATAAAAAAAAACTTGTTATTCATTCGTAGCATGTTTTGCAACATGATTCACAAAATGAAATTAACTGCTCACTCACACACACATACAAACAAAACAGCAGAAAAATAGGAAAATAATAAAAACAAAAACGGATACAAATCATTGCGTGACATCCGTTTTGTTTAGTTCTCATTTCATTTATCACTTTGTCCTTTTCTAATTCCATTTAAACAAATCGAAAAATATAAAATAAAAAAAAACAAAAGCAAGAAAAGGTGTTAAACATCTTCAACCGAAACGAACGTACCGACAATATAAACTTGTATGGAAAATGAACACAAGACTACAACGAGAGTGATTGGAGTATTTTCCAACTGTCGACAGCACAAAATAAAAAGTGATAATAAAAAGTAAAACATTTTTATACAAATTACCTTAAAAGCATCTACAAGTAATCTGGCATAAGGAGCAGGGTTACGAAAAAATGTATGAACTCATTAAAATGTTGCTGCAACTTAAAAAAATTATAATAATCACGTTTTGCAAACAACTAAGAATTAAAGCAGTAGATGAATGAAGAAATGAAAAGAAAGTCTTATAAAATAAAAGAATAATGCAATAGAAAACAAAACAAAATAATCTCATTGACCAAGACAAGAGGATAAAACGAAATTATAATAAAAAAAGGAGTCATACTGATAATTAGAGGTCCACCATTGTTACGCTTATCTTGTAGACGTTGGCAAGCATCTCTATTAATAAAAATAAAAGTCCAAATATGACTCTAATTAACATAAACTTTAATATACGATTATTCATAAGCCTCACCATTTATAGCGATAAAAAAAAAACACTTACAGTAGCCACAGTGGTACCACAAGTCATATTCGTATGTATTGGATATAATTTGTTTGTATAGAATAAATGAATGAAATGAAGTTAGTTCAACAACACTTATACGTATCGTTGAATTCTTTATATTGACATATATAAGATTCTATAGACCCCATTAAATCTAGCTGGTGGCATCATTTGAACTTATTTCTTCAAAAACAAAACCTGAGCTGTTGTTGCGGTCGATGGAGATCGTTACTGCATCATGATCAGGATTTTTTTTTTAACAATATGGATGAAATTGATCCGGGCGACATGTGATTTTAACAGTAAAAAACTATGTGCCACATGGTGGCCACTACCATCCACTTAATGAACTCAACATTTGGCGTTAATAACATTTTCCGAAATGGACTTGTCAATAGGGCTTCCAATTAGTGAGATTAAATTCTGTGGGACCATATGATGTCATTAGTTTTAGCAAGCAATACTCGAAAAAATTACCCAAATTTGGACGTCCACCATGCGATTCGTCAAGAACAACCGAAGCAGCCAAATACCGGAAAACAATTTCAAATGTCAATGGAACATGTATTGATCTTTTGAGTAAAAAAAATAGTTTTGAGTAACATTTAATTTTGTATTGCATTTTGTACCATTTAAAATTATAGCGGACTTAAAAAAACACACTTTTGTTACACACAAATTCTTAGTCAAAATCTTAATCATAGAAATGACCATGAAATGAGCAATTGCAGTCACAGCCATAATCATAGTAACGGTTCAAGTAAATAATCGATGTCAAATTCGCTTTCAGTCATATACACGATTAGGTCAGGCTCACATTCGCAATGACGTAGTAGAGAACGTAGTAAAAGACGTAGTTAAAGACGTAGTTTTTCGAAGTTTGAGACTTACTCTTCATCATCCTTTTGTTAATTGTTTGTCATACTTATATTCTGAGTCACAGCAATAGCCGTGGTTTTACTCAGAGTTATGTAAAAAGTTTTAGTCGTAGCCAAACATTGAGTCGTAAATAATAATAGAATTTGGTAGAGCAGTCAGTTTTTAAGATATAATTGTTTTCAGTCACAGCCATAATCATAGTTACGGTTCAAGCAAATAATCGATGTCAAATTTTAATACAGTCATATTCGCTTTAATACTTATATACACGATCAGGTCAGGCTCATATTCTTTGTAAAGTCATATTCCCTAACATATTGTCTAATCCATCTAAGTTTGATTGGACTAAGTTGTAAGAATAAGTCATAATGTAGCGACAAGATCTATTACAGAACTCGCAGTCATATAATTAGTTTTTATCACAATGTAGTCATATTCAAATGATTTCCGTCATGGTCGTAGTCATAATTTTAATTAAATTAAACTTCAGACTGTTACAAATTCAAACACTCGTAGTCTTTGTCATAGTCATTGACGAGTCACAGTGAAAACTACTGTCTAGTCAATATATGAATAATTGCTGAATGATTGTCATAAAGCTTCCTTTGTTATAGCCTTGTCATATTTTTTGAGGTCACGTTAACGTTTTGAATGATTGTCATGGACATTTTTATATACCTATTGCTGAGTCATAATTTTGATTTTAGTCTAGTCATAGTCTAGCTGTAATCTATTTATAATACTAGTTATTGTAAAGCTCTTTATGTAAACTATTATGCTGGCTGTCATCATCATAGAAGGAATCATGGACTGTATTGTCTAGTCAGCTGGTTATAGTGTTAGTCATTCATTAAGTGTCATAGTCACTGTCACATTGTCATAGTTCGAAAAAGCTAAAGTTTCAGTCTTTTGTCATCTTAAACGTAGAGTAAGTCTTAGAAGTAGTAATTATAAAAATATAATTGAGTCATAGTAAAGTCACGGCTCAATCATAGTCCTCCAGAGCCTTTTTCATAGTTTTATCATGAATTAAGTTATCATCGGAGTTACTGTAATTATATACATAGACGTGTTCATCAAAGACATATAAAAACTCTTAGTTAAACTCATTGTAAGAGACATAATTGTGATGGTTATAATGACAATATTCATGGTCATAATAGTCATTCAGGGAAATAGTGTGATCAATGTTTAATCATAATTTTGTGCTTTGCTATTTGCCATAGTCTGGTTATAGTCTAAGTCATAGTTATCATATTTATAGTCACTGTCCTAGCTATTGTCATAGACACGTCACACTCATCATATGCATGTTTTGTCTTTTCTTAAATTAAGTCATCATATTTAGATTAGTAGTGAGACTCAGTCTAAGTTTCAGTAGGTCATGCGATGTCAAGTCTTATTCTTACAGCCAGCTAGAATCTTAAGCATGCAGCTAGCAATTGCATAAGATATATTTAGTCACAAGTATAGTCATTACTTAATCCTAGACTTGTTAAGACTTTGTCATAATCTTGTCATAGCATTTGTTATAATTCACAGTTGCACTTGTAGTCACTGTCTTAGAAGCTATTTCGGTCTGTATTTATTTATCACAGTTCTTAAAAGTTTAATTCAGAATCAAGTCATTACAAAAAGCATATTCGCAGTCGTTGTATTTATAAACCTATTGACATTTTAGTAAGATCTTAGTTTATTCAAATTTTAGTCACATTTTGGTCATAGTTGTCTTAAAGACTAGTCATCATCTTCATACATAGACATACCTAGCAAAAAATCTTAGAAAAGGTCATCGATTGTGGTATTAATAATTTTGAGCGGAAGGACTTCCCGAATAGATTACCAACCTTATGATTTTAACAAGGCATAATTAGTTACTAAGATTTGATTGTTATTGTAGGAAATCATGGTGATCATTAGTACATATTTTAATATATTTCCTTTAAACTTAAGAACTAGTTCAATTACTGCTTCCTATTTTTTCGAACTAATCTAATGAATTTTGTTACTCGGTTACGGCAATCACAAAAGTAAGTCTTTATATATGCAAGTACTTTTTAAGGTTATGTCTGTTTTTTTGCTGGGTAGTTGTGATATAATCGTTGCCATATGCAGTGTTGTCATAGTTTTGCTTAATTTTTTATACCCTTCACAAAAAAAAAGTGGCAAAAAAGTATATTTAAGTTTGTCATTCCGTGTGTAATTTCTACAATATCCATTTCTGACCCCATAATATATATATTCAGTCTTCCTATCCATAGCGAAATCGATTAAACGATGTCCGTCTGTCCGTCCAGGTTAAAGTTGAAGCAAACTTGTCAATCGATCAGATATAGTGTCAAAAAGGTGCTATTGTAAATCAGCATGCTCGGTCCATGTCATTCGGGGCAGCAGGCAAAACACCACGCCTACCTCAAATTTTTCCAAGTCATTTGGAACAATAAAGTAACTCCAATCAAAAAAAATTAAAATAAGAAAAAAAACATTAAGTGAGATAATTGGCGCTCACCCATATTTTCCGAGTTATGGAGCTCTGAAATTTTCAAAATTTTTTTAATATCAATATGGGTATCATTTAAAAGCTTTTGTAGCGCTCTTTAAGGAGAAACTAAAATTTTTTTAAAAATGCTTAACCCATTAAAAGCCAATGTCATTTTTTTATTTTTTAATTTTCTGTCACCCCAATTGGATTGGAGTTACGTCACTAATCTTGATTTACATAGATGGTGAAGGATATATAAGATTCGGCAAAGCCGATTATAGAGCTCTTACTTATTTTCAATAGTTTAAGACTTTATAAGTTATACCACCATTAACAAATAATAAAATTATAATTTTTATACAGTTTGTAATTTATCAAACAAAAATTTCTTTTTAAATAGTGTTTTTGAAAAATATTTTTTACCATAAAGACAAACTTATATCTTTCAATAAAAGTATTCTTTATATTAAAATAATTAAAATTAATGTCATCATCATGACTTTGTACACTGGGACTTTTGTTGCCAAAAGAATAATTAAAAATGTATGATAAAATAGAATTCTTGTAATTTATTTTGCGATTATTTCTGCTTGATAAGTATTATTTTCTCCTCTTAATCAATTTTAATCATAATTGTTTTGCAAAACTTGGAAAATTTATAAAAGACACAGAAGGAAGGCAAGACAAATGAAATAGAATGAAACGAGTAATTAAAATTAGAAAATTGTAAAGTATTATTGTCTATATGGAATTAGAAATTATATGAATATTGTATTATGTACAACGAGTTGGAAATTTTATGCTGAAGATAAGTTTAGAAAACAAAAGAAGCTCATTTTACTGAGATAAAATTATTGTGACTAAGTCCCTGTATGCCATAGAACTTTTTTTGTAATTACCAGAACGTCTGTGACATGTACGACAATTTAAACTTTTCCAAATTGAGATATGAATAAAATAATACACTGGCATATCTGTAGTCATTTTTGTTATACGAGTATTGCTGTAAAGGCTAAATTACATGAACACGATAAAGTATATGTGAAGAGAAAAAACATAAATTCGAGAAAAGAATGGGTCAAACAAGGGAAAAGTTAAAGTCACGCATTTACTAGTAACTCAACAGACCCTGGCAGCGAGTAACGTAAGCGTTAATTTGTTTAGCTGTAATTATTGTCGTAGTTGTATCTTTGCTGTAGTCATAGTTTCTGTGGTGAATGTTTATAGCGATTTGTTTTGCTGTAGGTATAAGCGATGGAACGATGGACGTAGTTATTAGTAAAGTCGCAAGCAATCACACAACCGCAATCATATGGTTAAAACGGTATATCAGTTAAAGTTATGGTTTTACTTGCAGTCGTAAATATACCTCTTATCAAGGTCATAGCCTTGTCACATTTGTAAGCAAAATGATTTAACACACTGAAAAGCAAATAGACGGAAATAAAACAAAGAAAAAACGTCGTAATAAAAGTCGTAGCAAAAGTCGTAGCTAAGGTCGTAGCAAAATTCAATTTACTCAGAGGTGCACTCTCTGCTAAGCTCAAGACCGAAATCGTACAAATACGATGGGGTCTGTCGAATCGGCTACAAGACTTACTTTTTGCATGCTTTGTACCGCTAAAAGCCTACGATAAGATACAAGTACTTTTTTAACCCTATTTGTAGAAGAGGTTGCTGTTGGAAAGACAAATACATAGCACTTTCTCCATTTTCTTCTTCACAACCATAGTTATTTTCACACTCATAGCCAGGTCAAAGATTATGGGCGATATTCGAAATCAAATTGATAGTCAATCGAAGTCGTAGCAATATTTTCATAGTCATAGTTTTACTAAATGATGTAGTAGAGGACGTAGTAAACGATCTACTTAAAGACGTAGTTATTCGAAGTTAAAGACGTACTCTTAATCATCCTTCTGTTAATAATTTGTCATACTTATAGGCTGAGTCACAACAATAATTTCAGTTTTATTAGGAGTTATGTAAAAAGTTGTAGTCGTATTCAAACATTGAATCGTAAATAATAATAGAATTAGGTAGAGCAGTCCGTTGACTTGTACGAACCGACTGTTATCTTTTTTTAAGATGTGAAAGCAAATAGACTTTAATGAAGGACTTATTACAAATGCGACATTACGCCTTTGTTAAAGAAGAAACCTACAAAAATATACCCTACTTATAACCAGAGTATAAAAACAAGAAAAACGTTTCGTAAACGTTTGATAAAAAGACATAAGGATTTTTAAATTATAACAATTGAATTAAATAAATGGCTTAAATTATTTTTTTATTTTTAAAACGTGTCTATTAAAAAAATTGTTTAACCGGTTTTTATTTGTTACACTTTTAGTGTCAAAGAGGGAAAAATAAAATAAAATTTAATTAAATCCTTTGATACACCAATACAGCTTTACAATTACGTTGTGTAGTTTGCAAAGAAATAAGATAAGATCCAATACTTTCTCTACAATAACGAGCAAATTAATCAGCAAACGTTTTTTAATAGTTTTTTCTCAAAATATTTTAAATTTTTTTCAAAGTTTTTTCTTTTGACTGCGTACGTAAAATTTAATTTACATTTGGTGTTCATTAGCAACAAGAATACAAAACTAAATGGCACAATCTATCTTATTATTTCTGTTTTCTGTTATGTTATGCTTATGTTATGGTTTCAATAAACATATTATGTTATCTGCAGTAATAACTATAACTGTGGTAATCATATTATAGTTGATGACAATAATACTATAATTATGATAAATATGTTTTTTACATTCAATCTTCATATGGTACAGCAAACAAATGTTTAAAATTTCCCAAAAAAATATAGAAAATATGAAAATATTATAAATATAACAAACGTAATTACCCTTATTCTAGTAGTCGGCGCCATTGTCGTCGTCGTTTTAGTATCAATATCACTTCGTATCAATGTCGGCGCCTATTCGAAAAAAATTTACATTCTATAACATTTCTGTGACGACGTCGACGGCTTATCGATTTTTATGAAATGGAAATACACATCCCTAAGTATTTTGTTAAATTTTATTTGTGTTTGATGCTTTTATAGTTTCCTATAAGTAAAGAAAATGTTGGTTTAAGTGATGATAAAAGCTCGAAAAGTAAAAACTGGTGTTAGAAAGAAAACTTCTTAGGCAGAATTGCAATATTTTCAATTTTCCGGATCGCAAGTATGTACATATACTTTGCCTGTTCCTGGCTGTGCTTTCAACGAAAAATCGACTTCAGCAAGTTGGATGTCATTAGAATTATTTCCCATGTCAACCTTTAAAACTCCTTGAGCTGTTCCTTCAAGATTCAAATGCTTCAAGACGAAGGTTTACCACAACTTCTTCTAGCGAACTGAGCGAAAATTGTTTAAACAATTCGAAGCCAGTGGCTTTACACTCCGCTTTATTAGCAACCATCTTTTTTTCACTTTGAATTTTAAATTTCGCCATACCTTAAAAGTAATTTTTATAAGTTTTTTTATAAATTACCATTCGATTCCTTATTTTCTTACCTTTTGCCATCAATCTGCTAATCTTCTAGGCAGACCAAGAGAATTTAGAATTTTTCCAATTTCTTTATATTTTTATTAAAAATTGCATGGAACAGTGCCCCTGCGAAAACCCAGTGCAAGAGATAGCTTCTTCAGCAGTTCTTCTACCAATTTTTCAAATTGATTTTTATTTGTAAGATTCACATTTTTATATTTTTAAAATGTTATGTTTGGTTTAAATCACTTCCAGTCTTTATGACAAAAGACGTCGACAAAAAATAGAATCACGTCAGTACATTTGTTAAAGAATACAAAAAATGCTTTAGCAGTAATCGATAAGTGTCAATAACGACAGGTAGAATAAAATATCGAATGCGTCGACATATATCAACATTGATATGTGACGACGTCGACAACTAGAATAAGGGTGAATATTTGTATGTATACATAAATAAAATTTTTTTTTGGTTTCGCCCTTGACTATATATTCAGTGATTCTTTTATTAAACTTACATTTAAAACCCGCAATTGATAAAATAGTACGTTACTACATTCCTTATTATGTCTTATTTTAATTAAATTATCCAAGCTCACACCTTTTGACAGCTTGTCATCTTTGATAAAGTTTTTAAAGTTTCTAACACTTGTTTTTCTCTAAACTAATATATAAATAAAAAACATTCATAAAAGTTTTTGTTACATCATTATACATTAAACAATTTTACACTCGTAAGCAACATCTGCATATGAAAGTGTTAAACTAAAAATTATTTTGTATGTGAAAGTATTTTGCACATTTTCATGTTACAACACTTGTGTGGCAAAACATCAAAAACATTTTAGTTTAATATTTTCTTATATGTTTTGCCACATGTTTTTTTTTTCTTGCCAGATGCAATAGTTTTCTTTTTATTAAATAATCACTAACAAAATTTCTTTTTATCTACAAAAAAAAGCTTAATCGACAACGAAATGTTATAAGAAAAGATGCAAAATTTAGAGAGATAAAAATATATAGTAACGCTTAATGACGGTTATTTTATATTGCATGCTTTTGAGCGCAAATGAAAAATAAACAAGCTGATATGAATGACTTGAAAAAAATTTGTAAGAATGCAGCAAGCAAATGGTTAAAAAATATATACGAGGGCTGCTCTATATATTTCTGACCTAATAGTGAAAATGCGAATATTTATAATCAAAAATGGTTTTATTGTTTTTCAAAGTATTCTCCAGCATGATTTATACACTTTTGCATGCGCTCAAACCAGTTGTCGAAGCACTTTTTCCACTCCGATTGCGACACCTCTAAAACATGGTTTTTGAACACCTCAACAGCTTCTTCTGGCGACGAAAATCGTTGACCACGCATTTTGTTCTTGATGTGCGGAAACAAGAGGAAGTCATTAGGTGCCAAGTCAGGACTGTACGGCGGATGACCCATTAGTTCGAAGTTTTGGCCGGTCAAAAACGCTCTGGTTTTAGCCGATGTGTGAGAGCTCGCATTGTCACGGTGAACAATGATTCGTCTTCTCTTGTTGGTTTTTCGAATTTCTCCGATGACTTCAGGCAAACAAATTGTAGTGTACCACTCAGAAGTGACCGTCCTATGTTGCTCAAGCGGAACAGTCGCCACATGACCAGTTTTGCCGAAGAAACAGGCAACCATTTGCTTCGAAGTGCTTCTTCCACGAACAACTTTCGTTGGATTTTGCTCATCTTTGAAGACCCACACGGTCGATTGTTGTTTCGTTTCGGGCTCATACGCATAGATCCGTGATTCGTCACCTGTGACGATCTTATAAACGTCTTTTGAAGCACCGCAATCGTATTTTTGCAACATTTCTTTGCACCAATCGACACGAGCCTTTTTTTGAGCGACTTTCAAATTGTGCGGGATCCAACGAGAACAAACCTTTTGTACGGCCAGGTATTTATGCAGTATCGAATTTATGCTGGTGGAAGAAATGTCCAAGGATGTCTCTATCTCTCGGTATGTCGCATGTCGATCTTTCATTATGAGTTCACGCACGGCATCAATGTTCTCAGGCACAACAGCCGTTTTTGGATGAACTTCACGGAACTCGTCTTTGAGCGAGCTTCGGCCACGATTAAATTCATTATACAAATTTTTTACAGTGCTAGAGGATGGTGCTTCATCGCCATACAAAGATTTAAGTTCATCAATGTACTCTTGTCGTGATAATCCACGTCGAAAGTTGTGAAAAATGATGGCACGAAAATGTTCACGAGTTAATTCCATTTTTTTCTATATTAATTTTTTCAAGTCACTGTTAACAACACAAATAATGGTCGTACGTCAAAACGTTTTGAGTACGATTATGCTTAAAAATGACAAACTTTCCAATGGAAATGTCATATTGCACTTGGCAGCACTCAGTGTTGGCAGGCCAGAAATATATATAGCAGCCCTCGTATATTTTTATTTGGAGTCAACATACAAAACAAAAATTCTTAAGACGTAATTTAAGCAGATTTCAACAGATTTTTTAATAAAAATATTTTAGCAGAGAATTGTTACTGAACGTATAAAAAGAGGGCAAAAGTCGTTGCAAGAGGCACACTATCCCTTGTTCTAAAAAAGTATTAAGATTAATTTTGGTAAAATAATAAGCAAGCTTTATATGAACTTTAATTGTCTGAGTCTAAACAACAGGAGAAGTTTTTTAATCATTAACAAGCTTGACCATGAGATCTGACAAACTTAAAGATTAGTGGCTATAAAATTCTTATTTTGTATGAAGTGTTGCTTTGTGAGTTATTTTAAATATATATAAATATATTAATATATTAAACTTAATAGCGGGATGCGAGCAATCTATACAGCATTTGCTGTTTGTGATTTTAATCTCTTTTTTTAACTATTTCCATTTATCGCCTTTAAATTTATTTTGACCGAATTTCCTGAAGTTATTAATGTTTCATCCTGTATTAAGTTGTTTTTGACTGCATAACTGCAAGCTATTAAGCTTCGTTTCAACTTGATATTAACACACGAACCATTTCAGCCTTTAGCCCAATGCCAGCCTTGCATACACCATGACCGCTAATGTCTGCTCCTCTTTTAGGGTCAGCCTAAAATTAGCTCTTATAGTGCTTACTTTTAAACTTAAGTAACACACCGATTGTGTTGAAGACCTTTTTGAAACATTCTAAACACTTCTTTAGCTAAATTTTTTCTTTCTGACAAGTCATTGTCCCTCAAGTATTCAGATTGATATAACGCAACTACTCCAAGAGCTAACCTTCTGCTAAAACTAGGCATGCAGAAAAACCAGATCTCCCCTGCCGTGTTTAAGTTGGATTAGACTACATGACCATATCGTTTCTTGAAAATTCCCTAATAGGAACTCCCTCCTTTGTTTCTTTTTAAGCATATTTATCTACTTAAAGCACCTTGCGGAAGTTTATTGTGTACCCCCATGGATCTCCGCCTTCTTGCCGTTATTGTTGCTAAAATATTAAATCAACAGCTTTTTAGGTCATATCGTGATTTAAACTAAAAGGTGAAATCCTAGCCAATGGCATCACAAAAAAAAACTTTAAAAAGTCTGGTGAAGTCTCCTACAGCTGATACGTGCCAAAATTGCGACTTTTGATAAAAAATTTAGTAGAATTCTCATGTTTGTCTTAGAACAATTTATGAATGTTTTTCTCACAGGTCAATATAGGTTCAGAAAGCAGCTTAAAAGACTATGAAATATAAGCAATTTTAGGTGCATATTTTTGATTAAGAGATACCACAACTCATTCTAAAGGACTGTGACGCTTTTTTTAGGAGAAGACAAGGCGAGCAACAGCAGGAGGATGGCAATCTGCCAACACTTAAATCAATAACAATATAGAGGATCATCAGGGAAGCTGGGCTACATGAGATGTTGTCACACCTGATAGACAACACAATAAATTTTTAGTGGAACTCTCTTACTACCTCTCCTTTAGAAGACCTGAGGCCGTATTCTGTAATTCTTTTAGCTAAAACTTAAGCTAAATTGCTTAAATGTTGAACAAATCCATATAAATGTTTTTTTTTAAATTAATCGGTATCTGTAATTTTAACTCAATAAATAAGACAGTGTTAAGCGTAGGGTTAAATGTTCTAATGTCGTATTTGTAATAAAAAACTCGTTTGTTTAAATCAAATTATTTTAGAGATGGTGATTTAGGTTTAGCGACTTACAGAATAAGACTACTGATTGCTGCTTAAGCCTAAATTGTCGGAAAGTAGGCTAAGCACTCGAGGATTGTTTTTTTTATAAAAATAGAGCCCGCTAAAAGCAATGTTGGATGTACTCATGATCCTGACCGTTCATTCCGTTAACGCACTCTGATAAGCACATCATCCATAGGTTAGTCTGCGTCACATTAGACCAATGAAGTTTGTTACTAACGTAACGTTCAAATGCCTGCTTGAGAAGTGTAGCATAATATAAATTTAAAGTCTATGGACTGACTGACTCATTTTTATATTTTATAGTACGTTTAAATTAACAGTTTATACAATTTTGGATATTTTATAATTAAATTCTATTGACACTTTTTCTTTGTTATATAAAAGAAAAATTGACCCGTATGCTTTAAATTAATAATAACAAATTCAATAAATCGCATATATTTCGCAAAATGTACAGCTACAATTAATAAATCCTTATTTTTCCCCTTCTGAATTTATACATTTTTTTCTCACTGGCCAAAAATAATTAAAAATAATTGCAGCCAAACAAAATTATTTCAACATGTTTGTTGCATTCCAGACAACACTGTATTTATTGTGAATAAATTCCCCCTATTGTTGCCGTTATTATTAAGCATACTTTAGGGCTGCGTTGCTATATCCAAGCAGATATATTAATAAGTTTATGAATGGGAAGATGGCAATAACAAATAAGCATTTATTTTGACACAATTTAAACTGATGTACAATAAATTGTCTGCCATTAATGGTGAATTATACTCGTTAAAAGAAAGTTAAACTAAAACACACGCACACACACATCCACATACACTAAAAAAGAAACAACAATAAGAAACCAAGTTGATTTGACACAACAATTTTATGAGGGATAAAACGCAAAAACTTAAAAGAAGTCCTGTATAAAAACTCAGATATTTCTAGCAAAAAAGAGAATGAAATAAAGCAGTTGCAATAACACTAAAGCACTTTAGTGTCATTTTATTGAATTTGTGTCTTTTTTTATATTCATTTTTTTAGAACTTTTGTGCTAAGTTTTGTCGCTTTTTTATTGCCACAAAATATTCATTAAGACACTAAATTTTTTGTTGTTTTTCTTAAGAAAAACAATTTGTGTTAAAGTTTCTTAAGCTTTAGACTAAATTGATAATATTATAAGAGAAAGAAATATTACTGAGAAATATTGGCAAAATTTGCCAAATTTCAATTTGTTTTTTTTAGTAAACTATTTTTATTTTCTTCTTCTAAATATGACCTTAAGACATTGCAATTTAATTAAAATTTCAGTTATAATTTTTTAATTGAAAGAAAGTGTAAATGAAATAAATTTTAAAAGTTTTCTTGGAAAAAATTAAACCAAGAAAAATATTAAAATAATATAACAATATTAAAATATTAAAATGAACATATTAAAATTAAATGAAGGCAAAAATCACAGTGCAATTTAAAATGAAATTTAAAGCCCGTTATATATCTGGTTCAACAAAGCTTTAATATAACAGTGCTGCTGTCAGTTAATAATGCAAACTCCTAAAAAATATACGATTTTGCATTTAGTAGTATCTTAAGTACTTAAAAAAGTACTTAGTTACAATAAATAAACTAGTTTAACGCTTTAATTAAAATATTGAAATTAAAATAAAGATTTTTCAAATAGTAGTTTTTAAGTACTTTTTTTAAAAGTAATTAAATTTAAAAAGAACATGATTTTACTGCTTATTAATATGAAGCCAGAAAACAAAAATAATTTGCAGATTTTAAATAGTAGTATTTTCAGTACTTTTTAAAAAAGTACTTTATTATAAACAATAAACGGCTTTAATAATTGTAAATAATACCAAAACTTAGTTACAGATTTTAAAAATAGAAGTACTATTAAAGCTTTAAAAAAAGAGTTTAATTATATATAAATAATATTAAACCAAAATATAAAAACTAAATAACAGGTTTTGAAAAAGCAGTATTTTAAGTAGCTTTAAAAAGTACTTAATTATAAGAAACCGCTTAAAAGTTTTTAGAAAACATTAATTGATAATATTAAAAATAAAGTGCATACTTTCGAAATCGTAAAAGTGCTATTAAACTTTTTTGAAAAAGTACTTAATTATAAAACATCCACTTGTTTAATTGAAGTAAAAATATTAAGTCAAAATATGTAAAATAATTACAGGCTTTAAAATAGTAGTATTTTTAGTACTTTTTTTTAACAAATCACTTACTTAAAACCAGACGTTTAGCTTTTGAAGATATTAAAATTAAATGCAAAATTTTTTAAATAGTAGTATTATTAGTACTTTTTAAACAAGGTGCTAAATTACAAAACTACAGTAGTTACCTACAGAAAACATTTTATGCAAAATATTTAACTATAATATAGTTTTTGAAAATAGTAGTATTAAAAGTACTTTAAAAAAAGTACTTTATTATGAAAAATTTACTAAATTCCAGAGTTTTTAAATATTAGTATTTTAGAACTTTTTAAAAACATAGGCAAAAAAAGTACTTGATTACAAAACTACATTAGTTACCTACAGAATATATTGAATGCAAAATATTAAACAGTTTATTAAAATAGTAGTATTTTAAGTGCTGTAAACAGTCGTACTTCATTATGAAAAATTTACTAAATTCCAGAGTTTTTAAATAGTAGTATTTTAAAACTTTTTAAAAATGTTGGCAAAAAAAGTACTTAATTACAAAACTACACTTACAGAAAATATTAAATGCAAAATATTTCACTATATTGTAGTTTTTGAAAATAGTAGTATTTTAAGTACTTTATTATGAAAACTATACTAAATTCCAGAAATTTCAAATAGTAGTATTTTAGAACTTTTCAAAAACATAGGAAAAAAGTACTTAATAACAAAATTACACTAGTTTTATACTTACAAAAAATATCAAATGCAAAATATTTAACTATATTGTACTTTTGAAAATAGTAGTATTTTAAGTACTTAAAAAAAACTGCATTATTATTAAAAATTTACTTAATTCCAGAATTTTTAAATAGTGATATTTTAGATTTTTTTTAAAACATTTTCAAGATTTAAGATTTCTTTAAAGCAAGAAAGTCCAGCTGACGAAGATACACAATTATGCAGATCAGTTTTCTATACGCATACAATCAACTAATCTCCTCTTGTCCAACTTATTTAGTCCCAATCCCTATTAGAAGCCGGCTGACTATTTTCCTAATGAACGCTATAAGTTACACTTTCAACGGCACTCACGTCTGACCGTGACTTTTTCAACGTACTCGTTTATGTTTTAAAAAGTACGAACGTCGACCTCTTATACTAAAAATTTTCGTAAGGTTTAGATTAGAAATCCATACTGGAGAAAAGCGTACTATTATAATGATGTCTGCAAAATCTGACATGATTAGAAGAAGACTATAGTGAGTCTTCGCTTCCTCTGTTATGCACTAAGAAATCTTCGTCTCCGTCCTTGGGGACACTGAAGCTGCAGTGACTAACTCGTATATTTAAAATAGCCTTAGGCAAAATTGATTTCTTTATCAGAAGTAGGACGATTTCTCCCCTGCATTGCACCGCTTGATAACACAGCTTTATCAACGCTGCACTTCCACTTTACAGTGGTCCCATCGCTTCGTTGCAATTGAGTTCTGTATTTGTATTTAATTCGCACACTGCACTTCTTTATGGGCTCTTATCGCTCTCTCTCTCTCTCTGTTCCTCTGCTCTTATATGCTTTTCCATAAAAGTTATACAAAGGAATCAAATTTGTCCGATCCAAATTGGCTGCATACAGTTAGCACACACTGTAGTGTAAAATGATTTTGTTGTGAGTTTCTTATCAACATAGATAAATGTTTGGTTTTTTAATTTAATATATGTATGTATTTTCATTTTTATTTTATATATTTTTATATTTATAAATAATGAAATTTTCAAACTTTTTACAAACTTATTCTTTGTTATTTTTTTTCCAATCCTGTCATGTATGTGTGTGTATTATTTGTTTTAAAGCAAATTGAATAAAAGTTTTTATTTATTCAGATACATTAAGCAATTTTGTATTTGTTTAGTATAATATAGAAGGACTTTTTTTCTAACTCAGCTATCAAAGAATGTTGACCTGAATTTAATTGTATTGAAATTTGCCACAAGAAAAGGCGTGTGTATGTTGTGAGCATCTTTGTGTCTTAAGTTGTCATTGCTTTTGTAATGACTTATAGTGTCAAACGCATTTAGAGAAAGTGTTTTCTTTTAATTTTAGTTTGTAAAGAAAATTGATTAATGAAAATAAAGAAAAGATAATTTTAAAAGTTTTACGAGGTGGATTAAAAAATTAAAAGACTCGAATTACGCATTATGGAAAATTGAAGCTTTGTATGACAATCTCGAGTGTGAGAGCATTGACACTGTATATTTTTACTACTTTAAAAAATAGTACGAGGGCTGCTATATATATTTCTGGCATGGCAACACTGAGTGCTGCCAAGTGCAATCTGATAGTTCCATTGGAAATTTTGTCATTTTTAAGCATAATCGTACTCAAAACGTTTTGACGTACGACCATTATTTGTGTTGTTTACAGTGACTTGAAAAAATATAGAAAAAAATGGAATTAACTCGTGAACATTTTCGTGCCATCATTTTTCACAACTTTCGACGTAGATTATCACGACAAGAGTGCATTGATGAACTTAAATCTTTGTATGGCGATGAAGCACCATCCTATAGCACTGTGAAAAATTGATATAATGAATTTAATCGTGGCCGAAGCTCGCTCAAAGACGAATTCCGTGAAGGTCGTCCAAAAACGGCTGTTGTGCCAGAGAACATTGATGCCGTGCGTGAACTCATAATGCAAGATCGACATGCGACATACCGAGAGATAGAGACATCCTTGGACATTTCTTCCACCAGCATACATTCGATACTGCATGAACACCTGGCCGTAAAAAAGGTTTGTTCTTGTTGGATCCCGCACAATTTGAAAGTCGCTCAAAAAAAGGCTCGTGTCGATTGGTGCAAAGAAATGTTGCAAAAATACGATTGCGGTGCTTCAAAAGACGTTTATAAGATCGTCACATGCGACGAATCATGGATCTATGCGTATGAGCCCGAAACGAAACAACAATCGACCGTGTGGGTCTTCAAAGACGAGCAAAATCCAACGAAATTTGTTCCTGGAAGAAGCACTTCGAAGCAAATGGTCGCCTGTTTCTTCGGCAAAACTGGTCATGTGGCGACTGTTCCGCTTGAGCAACGTAGGACGGTCACTTCTGAGTGGTAACCTGCAATTTGTTTGCCTGAAGTCATCGGAGAAATTCGAAAAACCAACAAGAGACGACGAATCATTGTTCACCATGACAATGCGAGGTCTCACACATCGGCTCAAACCAGAGCGTTTTTGACCGCCCAAAACGTTGAATTAATGGGTCATCCGCCGTACAGCCCTGACTTGGCACCTAATGACTTCTTCTTGTTTCCGCACATCAAGAAAAAAATGGGTGGTCTATGACATTCGTCGCCAGAAGAAGCTGTTGAAGTGTTCAAAAACCATGTTTTAGAGGTGTCTCAATCGGAGTGGAAAAAGTGCTTCGACAACTGGTTTGAGCGAATGCAGAAGTGTATAAATCATGCTGGATAATACTTTGAAAAACAATAAAACCATTTTTGATTATAAATATTCGCATTTTCACTATTAGGCCAGAAATATATAGAGCAGCCCTCGTAGTAATTTATAAAATAATACTTATTTTACTACTTTTTGCAAAAGGTAAAAATATATTAATTTATTAAAATTAATGAGAAGCCAAAATGAAAAATATTTTTATTTAAATATTTCCGTGGTTTAATTTAATATTTTTATTTATATAAATTATATACAAATATTTTTTTAAAAATTTAAGATTTTTTACAAGCAGAAATTTTAACCTAAATATTTTTGCAGTTACTTAAGAGTTTGAGAAATTTTTAATTTAAAAATTTATTTAATTTTTTTTAAACTTCTTCTAGTCATTAATATTAAATGTTAATTTTTTCCCTTCCAACGTCATTCGTCTACACATTTTTTTGTTTTTTTTTTTTTTTTTTTTGAAAATGAGAAATTCCTTTAATATTTTCCAACCGTTTTCAAATTATTCTTTCCTTAAAAAAAATTAAAACTAAAGTTTTAATATATAAAAACAAAAATTAAACATTTTATAAATAGAAGACTTGTTAAACTTGTTCGTAAGCTGTAGACAATTTGCAACAAAGTAACAATATTTCATGATGTTGACGTACGTTCATTTCTTAAATATAACATTTACATTCTGTTTAATTTTTAAGCAAAAGAACTACAAAACAAGAACACTGCAAATAAAATTTCGATTTATATTCTTTTTATTTTTCCATGTAAAACCCTTACTTTTACATTGTTTCAAATGCTTTATTTTCTTAACTCAACATTTGCCTTTACATATCAGAGAATTAAAAAAAAAAAAATAAAAAAAATCTCATTTGCAACGATTTGCATAACATTTATATTTTATTTATAAAAAAAAAAATTAAATAAAAAGAAAAACAGAGAAGAGAAAATTAATAGCAGTTAATTAGAAAAATTAATATAGCGCTCTGAACAAGAAAATTAAATGAAAATTTTTTTAAATACCCATAAACTAATTTTTTTAATGTAAATTAACAACCGAAAGATTTATTATTTCGAGAAACCTTTTGGAAATGTTTCCCATATTTTTGTTTTTTCGGGTGTGCTTATTAAGCACTACAGAAACTTGCATATTTGTAATTTTGAAAAGAGATTTACTTTACTTGCCTTAAATACAAAAATTTGTGTCAATCGCTGGCCGAAACTTACCTAGAAAAAAATAAAAAAAAATTTATTTAGTTAAAAGTTCATGAAAAAAAATTTAGTCAAGCTCAAGTTCGTAATATATATTAATATAATTAATTAATAAAAATAAGCCACAAATTAAATAAGTCACAATGGAATAACTTCCAAAAAAAAGGAAAACATCCCAACAGAAAAAAATGAAATTAAATCCATTTAAAAAAGTATAAATAGAAATTTTTCAGAGTTTAATAAAATTCCCAAAAATATGGT
Source organism: Gymnosoma rotundatum (assembly GCA_916610165.2). Lineage (NCBI taxonomy): Eukaryota > Metazoa > Arthropoda > Insecta > Diptera > Tachinidae > Gymnosoma > Gymnosoma rotundatum. The sequence goes on along the minus strand of OU744336.1, from coordinate 170,689,837 downwards.
AACACTTGCAAAGAAATAAGTAAAAAAAAACTCCCCATGAAATAAGACCGAACAAAAGTGCAATAACTTCTATTAAATTAACCCCCGTTTGGCCAAGATTAGTAATTCACTTCTTTATCGTATTTCACTGGCTTCACTAACTAAAACTTGTTTCCATAGCCAGTCTTAATTCAACCCTACATAAGAATCTTTGCCTCTGTGGGATTTCTAAGAACAGAACGTTCTTTTACATTTTCAGAATTCACTTCTCTATAATATTTTAAATACCACCACAAAAAAAATATTAAATAATCTTCAAAGGAAAAAAATTAACTCCTAAACGAGAAATAAATTTACTGCCAACGGCGGCAAAAGGAAATAAAAAAAATTGCATCAAAATTATGGTCTAGTCGTTTGAGAATTAGTTTGCGCTATTTAAAATTATAATTCTTTACCGCAAGATATTTAAAGCCAGCCATAACAGTCTCAATCATTTGACCTGTAATATGGCTGTCACTGCCGACCGATATTTCGCTCATTAAGTAAAACAAAGTTTTCTATCACATCCAAAAAGGACTAAACGAATTATATACATGTGATATCTGTAGCAAATGGCGTAAGTACTAAAAGTTTTTCGAACACCTACCAAAACACCTGAAAATCCTTCAACCTTTTACAAAAAAAAATTTTCCATTTGGAAACGAATTAGTTAAACAACATTTTATAACTTTCATTTTGAACATTCACAAGCAACTTTTCATAAAAACAGTCCAAACCGATTTTATTGGGTTTTTAAATGTTAACACAGGGATTCTCCTTAATATAAAAACACAAATATATGAAATATTGAAAAAAAATTAAAAATTCCATTTTTGGAACTTTTTGAAAATTTTTTGGGAATTGTGGGTTTATTCATTTAGTGTACAAATTTCTACAAAAATGTAAATTTCCAAAAAAAAAAAAATTGAATTAAAAATTTTTTTCCTCGTTTTCGCAGTCCCTTAAAAATTGTTTGATTAAAAAAATTGTATATCCCATTTAAAAAAAAACAAAATCGCCTAAGCATTGATATATTATATTCAGTGTTGCCGTTTGGTTTAATTTTTTACATTTTTTGTTTCATTTTTTAAAAATTTCGTAATTTTTAGTACAGACACGAAATAAAGTAATATCACTGAAAGAATACTTGTTTTATTATTTATTTATTTCTTAACATATCATTTTGACTTCAATAACAAATGTTCCCTGCGAATGTAATCAGAATCCTTTATAAAAAAATTAGTAGTACTCTGTTCAACTCATAAGAAATCACGTAATGTTTCTTGGTTTATGTTTAGAAACAGCAATAAATATGAGCTTCATTTCGTGCGGAAAACAATCGCTCTTTTCAAACTTACGAAAATTGTTAACAACTTAAGTTATTCCGCTTGAAAAATTTACAAACGTAATAGTAACTCGATTTAGAAGAAGGTTGGATTTTAATTTCCTGTAGGAAGTGCCGAAAAATTGTCAGTAATTTTTTTGATAAAATTTTAAGCAAATAAGGCTCAAATTTGTCTTTAATAACGGTATTTTTAAAATAATTAGTTCTATTGAAGTCCAATATTTCAAAAAACAAAAAGATAAAACGGATTTATTAAGAAAATTCTTCAATCCTACTTTATTATTTATAAATTACATTAAATTGCTTTTTATTTAAAGCACATTTCAAAATGTAACTGTTAATGAACAAATATAACTTCTTTCAAGGTAATTCGTAACTTTTTCCTGTCTTCCTCTGGCAACACTTATTATAGTATGTCTAGCTCACTTGTTTTTTAATGTGTTAAAATCATATTAATGTATTAACATCTCTAACTGTGCGCCGCTGTGTATGCAATAGTTTTATCCATTTCTTACTGCAACTGTATGAGACCAAAGATAGAAGCCAACCAAAAAAACTGACGGCGGCGAAATTAAAAACTTACTGGCGGTGGCTTAGAAGACAAAAAATCATCAAAAGAAAGATTGATTTTCTAATTATTTTTATACAATTTACAATAGTTTTTATTTAGAGTTTTAAGTGGGCAATTTCAGAACCATGTTTTTTTTAATAATAATTAAATGCATTTTATACTTTAATAAATTAAAATCTTTACTAAATTTTTTTGATCAGATCATAAAACTACACATTTGGGTGAAATATTCTTATTTTCAAGTTTTTTGAGTTAAAATAAAAAAAATAGAAGAAATGAAAATCTGGGGAATATTAATGTATCAAGAATAAAAAAATGTAAAGGAAACTTTTCTTCCTTATTTTTACTCACACACACACAGCCACTCTTATAAAAGAGGGCATCAGGTGTTGGCAAAATTGGTGTAGATGCCGGTATGGCACAAAAAGGATACCAGTGTGTAAATTAAAAAAAGTTTAATTGTATGTAAGAACTTGCTAAATGTTTTTATGTGTTAGTATTTGCATGTCAACATTTAATGTATTAACGATAACTCTAAAATTCACATACACTGCTGTTCAATTAAATACAGCCACATAATTATTGGTACTTATAAATTTAATGAACAATATTCTACCAGCATCTCCCAATAAGATGGATAAGAAAAAACGAAAAGTATTTATTATTCGTTATCGTTCGTTATCGTTGGATGTTTAATTCAATATGTGCATCTAAATAATTGAACTGGAATGTATTTTTACTTTAAATATTTAAAAGCAAATATTCTCTTTGAAGATTTCTTGTTTACTGGTACCCTTAAGACAGCCAGATGTCAAAAATTAAGTTATAAAAAAACAAAATTTCACACTAAAAATCTGAATATAATTTTTTATTCTTGTATTTGCAACTTTGTTTCATTTTAACTTTAAATTTATTTAAATGAAACAGGAGAATATATTAAGTGTTCTCCTATACGTGAGGGAAGATTTTTATAGTTCTTTTAAGAAGGAGTTGTTTATTTTCAGTAGAAGTAGTACAACATCTATATCTTTGTGCTGTGTATATTTTAGTAAATTTAAATATACTATTAAAATTCAAATCCATCTTCATTTACTAAATTGAGTTGAAAAGCATAAAAAGTAATTTTTGATTTTTTTAATAAATAATAGTTTTAGTACTTCAAGAAAAATACTCAGTTCGATTATATTATACATTATTATTATACGATTTTAGTGGTTTTTAAAATATTAAATCAAATTATAAAAATGTTATTAAAAATTTGTTAAAAATTATTATTACTAGTACCATTTCAAAAACTACTTTTTTAAAAAATTATCTCGCAGATATTTCAAATGGTAACATTATTATTACCTGACTACAATTGCTCGCTGTATTTAATTGGGTTGTGAGGTGACCAGATTGCTAAATGTTGTGAGATTTAGATGCTTGGATGATTTTCTTCCTTCTTCAGTAAAATAACCAAACTTATTATTTTCTTTCAGCAATTCACAAATGGTATGTATTTATTGTAATATTCAATATAGTAGTTTAGGTAAGTATGTAGTTATAAGTAATATTCAATATAGTAGTTTAGGTAAGTATGTAGGTATAAGTAAAATTAAATATAGTACAGAACTTAGGTAAGTATTTAATTTAAAAATTGTTTATAATAATTCCGCGTAGAAAAGTGGTTCAACTGATGGTTGAAAGGTAAGTGACGGTATTTCATTATATTTTGCTTAAAACAGACTTCATTTTGGATTTCTTAAAGCGAACAATTCGCTGTACTAAATTTCTATGTTTTTATGTAAATTTTTTACACTTAAAGAAATTATCTACATGTTAATAGCTTATATTAATTTTTAATTAATATAAAAATTATAAAATATATTTAAAGTTTATAATTTAAGTGTTCAATAGATTGAACATGGCGCCGGCCTTGACTTTAGGCAATAGTTGGAGTTTTACTGCGAACGCAAAGAACTTGGGCCAATGATCGAATGGCTTCAGCAATGACCTTTTCGTCTGGTGCTGCGGAAATAGTTGCTGCTGGTTGACCTGTTGACTTTTTATAGCCTGACTTTTCTCTTTTAGGTTTTTTGCGTTGTCGCACCTTTTTGGTGTCTTTGCCCCTTGGCTGTATAAAACGGTTTTTGGTTCTGTGCAATAACGTGTGGTGGAATTTGTCGCATTTACGGCAGGTTTTCAGTGAAGTGCATCCTCTAAGATCATGGCTTTTTGCCAGGCAGTTGACGCAGTACCGGTGTTTGTCCACCATTTCTTCTCGCCTTTCTGGGGACATTCTCAAGAACCTGCGACAGAGGCGTAAAGCGTGGTAGGTTTTGCACAGTGCGCACTTGTAGGTATCTGAATCACGATGCTTAAATCGGTTGTGATGTGAGCTACTAGGGCTTGACCTTGGTCGAGTTGTGGCTTGCTTTCTATTATTCCTAATTATTAAAAGAAAAGAAATTAATTAGAATGCAAAAATGTTTGGGTAGAGAAGTTAATATGTAGTGGATGTATCAAAATATGCATTAGATGTTAAATGTGTAAAGTAATATATAACAATATGTGTACATGTGATAGACAATGCGGATGAGGAAAATATTAGTATTGATTTTCCTCATTTAAAAAAGGGAGAAAACACAACTTAACGATAGGACGAGTTATTATTCCTGTTGATGTGCGTACGTCAGCAGTCCGTACGTTACTATCCGACCCGGAATATGTCTTTTCCACTCTGCCTAATCGCCACTCTTGCGGTGGCAGCAGGTCATCTAGCACTACCACTAGATCACCGACTTGCAGATTACGAGCCGAGTTTCTCCATTTGTATCTTTTGTGCAATGATTTCAGGTAATCCGCCTTCCATCGGACTGCGAATTGGTGGTGAATTACTTTTAATTTTTCCCATCTGTTAATGAGAGACATTTTTTGGTAATTCTGCTCTGGGAGAGCCATTAATGGAGCGCCTCTTAAAAAATGGCCGGGGGTCAATGACTTTAAATCTGCTGGATCCTCAGAAAATGCAGATATTGGGCGAGAGTTAAGTACGCCTTCTATTCGAGTTAAAACGGTCGCAAATTCTTCAAACACAAACCTTTGCGCACCAGCAATTCGTTTAAAATGAAACTTGAAACTTTTAACGGCGGCTTCCCATAAGCCGCCCATGTGAGGAGCATGTGGTGGTATAAATTTCCACTCAAATCCGTGCGTGATATATTTTTGGGCTATGTCGTGGGCAACATTCTTTACGAAAGTTGAAAATTCAAGTTCCAGGGTTCTACTGGCACCCAAAAAGTTTCTGCCATTATCGGTCATTATCTTTTGGGGGAGCCCCCGCCTACCAACAAAACGAGCAAATGCCGCTTGAAATGCCGCAGAGGATAAATCAGAGCATGGCTCTAAGTGGATAGCTTTTGTGCTAAAACAAACGAAAATGCTCACGTAACCCTTGATGACTGGAGATTTCCTCAAAGGTGAAGCTTTTAGTTCAAAAGGACCAGCGAAGTCGACTCCTGTAGCCTGGAAAGGAAGGGTTAATGTGCATCTTTCTGGCGGTAGAGGCGCCATTATTTGAGAACATGGTTGTTGCTTGAAAATAATACAAGTTTTACACTGTTTAATTATTTTTTTTACCCTTGGTTTGAGTCTAAATATAAAAAATTCCATTTGTGCCATTCGGCACATCTGACTACATTCAGCATGATGGAGGATGTGATGTAAGTGGGTAAGATACAGTTGGCAAAGACGAGAGCTGCCGGGTAAAATAATAGGATAACGTTCGTTATACGAAATAGATGATTGGGTAATTCTTCCGTTTACACGTAAAATAGAGTTGGAGTCAAGGAATGGGTTCAGTGTTTTCAGCGCACTATTTTTTGGAATATTTTGACCACTTAATACGCATTTGTATTCCTCAGCCAAAAAATTCTTCTGAGCAAGGATGATGAGTCTAGATTTAATGTTCCTTATCTCCTGATGTGTTAAGTCATCTTGGGTAAAATTATCAACATTTGGCCTACATTTTCTTATGGATTTGTTGAAAAAGCGAAAGGCGTAGCCTAAGACTCTCAAAGCCCTACTGTACGATGAGAATCTGTTAAGAATATCCTCCTGAACTACTGTGTGTAATGTTCCGATTTCATTTTCAGATCTTTCTTTAAATTTAGTGGGATTTCGTTTGGGCCAATCGCATGAGAGTTTGTTTAACCATGGGGGTCCATGCCACCAGAGGGAGTTGTTTACAAGATCTTGAGGCCTACAGCCTCGTGTTCCCAGATCTGCCGGGTTATCATGCGTGGGAACATGGCGCCATGTAGCATTTGAGACTAGTCTATGAATTTGCGCAACTCTATTGGCAACATAGGTCTCCCAAGATGAGGGCGGTTTTGAGAGCCAGCCTAGCACTATGGTGGAGTCAGTCCAAAGGAAAATTCGGTCAATTTTAAGGTTTAGGGATGAAACGACGTGACTAACGAGTTTGGCTAATAATACAGCACCATTTAATTCTAGTCGTGGTAGACAAATTGTCTGAATAGGGGCAACTTTACTTTTTGCTATCAATAAGTTCGAAAATGTATGGTGGACATTATTCTGAGAACGCATATATACATTAGCACAATATGCTGCTTTAGAAGCGTCAGAAAACCCATGAATTTCTAACGTATCTGACGGGGTAAATTGTAACCAACGCGGAATCGATATTGTTTCCGCTTGAGAAAGATCTTGAGCCAGACAATTCCAATTTTGAAGGGACTCCTCTGAGACTTCTTCATCCCACTCCAGTCCCTCTAGCCAAAGCTGCTGCATTATTATCTTTGCTCTTATCACAATGGGAGCGAGCCAACCTGCGGGATCGAATAGTTTTGCGACTGACGAAAGAATCTGACGCTTAGTTACCCTCGTGGCTTGTTCAATTTGGCAAAAATTATACGTAAATGAGTCAGTAAGTGCATTCCACTTAATGCCTAGGGTTTTGGTTAAACTTGCATCGTGAAAGCGAAGAAAATCTGAGTCATATAGATCTTCTTTTGGTAAATGAGAAAGTAACTGAGAATTATTTGCAGTAATTTTCTTTAATAGAAATCCAGCTGATTTCAATGCGGCAATAAGCTGACTTTGGGCAGACAAAGCTTCTTCTAGAGAATGTCCTCCGGAAAGTATATCATCCACATAAGTTTCATTACGCAGAATCGAAGCTGCTTTCGGAAATTCGGATTCGGAATCTTCCGCGAGTTGTAAAAGGGTCCGAATCGCGAGAAATGGGGCACAGTTAACTCCAAATGTTACTGTTTTCAATTCATAATCTTTTATGGGGCCATCTGTGTGAGGCTGAAACAAAATTCTCTGGTAGGGTCGGTCATCAGGGTGAACCAAAATTTGGCGATACATTTTCTGTATATCGCCGCTGAAAACGTATTGATACTTTCTCCAATTTAGAATAATTGTAACCAAGTCGAGTTGTAGTATAGGGCCTGTATGTAGAATATCATTCAGGGAAAATTGAGACTTAGTTTTTCTGGACGCATTAAATACTACTCTTACTTTGGTGGTTTTGTGTTCCGGCCGTACAACTGCATGGTGCGGCAAGTAAAATGAGCTATATTTACCATGTGATATAATTTCATTTGATGAAGTTTGTTGCATGTGGTCAAGTGACAAATATTCATTTAAAACTTCCTTGTACTGAGCTTGAAGTTCGAGATCTTTGTTTAAAGTTTTCTCCATTCTTGTGTATTGGGCTAAGGCTATAAATCGTGATGATGCAAGATATATCTTATCGGGAAATTCTGCCTTAAATGGTAATCGCACAACGTATCTACCATTTATATTACGTGTAGTTGTTTTTGTATAAAAGTTTTCACAAAATTCATCATCAGCTGACTTAGGGCGAACTACGGGAATTTCTTCTTCTTCCCAAAACTTTCGTAAAAGGTTGTTAAGTTCGCCTGATTCGGATGCGACTACCGAAGTGGTAAAAGCTTGAATAGCTTGACTTTTTATGGGACCGCTGAGCACCCATCCGAAGATAGTGTTATATGCTGATGTTTGACCACATAAATTCTTTCTTATCCCTTCTATGTTAACAAAGTGTTCATAATCATTACCCAAAATGAGATCTATTTGGGAAGCTTTGTTAAAAGTTGGGTCTGCGAGATCTAAGTTAGCTAATTCGGACGATTGAAAAATTTCAAAATTACAAGCTGGGAGTCGTTTTGTGAGTTTTGGCAACACAATGGCCCTAACGGGAACTCGTAAGTTATATCTTTTTGCGTACAAAATAAATTCGCACTCTTTGCTTGCTAACTGTTTCTGACCACCGATACCCACTATTTCAAAATGCGACTTTTTATAGGGTAACTGGAGACGATTGCGTACTCTTTCAGTTAAAAATGATCTTTGGGATCCTGGGTCAATTAATGCTCTTATTGTGTATAGTTCACCATTGTACTCAATTTCCATAAGAGCTGTTCGCAACAAGATATTGTCCCTGCTAGTGGAGCAGTTAGCTTGAACTTGCCTTGAAGTGTGAGGAAGTTCATCTTGAGAGTTGTTTTCAATTGACTTTGAACTCTTTGGAAATGTGTCTTGGGAAAATGTGTTCTGATCGTTCAAATTTGCCTTATGTGTAGTGTTTCCAGGGTTTAGAAATGAGTTTTGAGATTTTTGTCTCATGTGTAAGAGAGTATGGTGAGGCTTTTTACATTGAAGACAGGTGTTTTTACTATGGCAATTTGCCTTTAGATGGGAAGCGGCTAAGCAGTTATTGCAAAATTTGTTTTTATACACGTAGTCTACTCTTTGTTGCACTGAGAAGGCTCTGAATTTAGGACATACTCTTATAGAGTGATTTTCACTACATAACTTGCAGGAAGTGGAATTCAAATCCTCTTGTGACGTATAGGTCTGCACCTTGGGTTTAAGCGTGTTTGTTAAAGAGAAACAATCCTTTGATGCTTTTATACTCGCCAGGCGTTCTACTGCCTCATACCTATCTACAAGGAATTGAGACATTTGGGTCCACTTTGGAAGCTCACGCGGAGATGTGAGCGATTGTTCCCAAAGTGCTATAGTAGCTTCTGGAAGTTTAGTGGAAACTAGTCTTATGAGGATAGGGTCCCAGCTTTCTACTTCAACTCCTAGAGTTCTAAGCGTAGCTAGAGAATCATTTATCGATGACTGGATTCTTCGTATTGACTCACTATCCTCAATCTTTGCCGATGGTATATCAAACAAAATTCTTATCTGGTTGTCTACCAAAACCCGTTTGTTTTCATACCGGGTCTTAAGTGCATTCCATGCAAGTTCAAAATTATCATGAGAAAGAGGATACCTGTTCACTATTGCACCTGCTTCACCTCTCGTTTTATTTCTTAGGTGATATAATTTTGTGACAGGAGATAGTTTTGGGTGGTTTATGTACAATGCCGTAAACATGTCCCTAAACGACGGCCATTGCTCATAACTGCCTTTAAAAACTTCTGTATCGCAGGGTGGTAGCTTTATACAACTATTTGAGTCATCCTGCACAAAAGTTCGACCGGGGGTCTGATTGAGAGAAAAACGACCAGTTGATTGAAATCTTGGGTTGTCGGGGTTATCCAACCTCAAGATTTTTATCAAATCAAGTATCTGAGAGGAACATCGATAATATGCTTCTGTACATTCTTCAAACTTGTTTGTGGCCTCCTGTCTAAATTCGGGAGTAATTTCCTTATCTTTTGATAATATAACTCCTTCATAGGAGGCATCTATCCTAGTCCATCTCTGATCTAAATCTTTCAATTTGACCTCTAATATGGTTTCACTTTGCTCCTCCACTGGGGTCGCATTGAACCTTTCACAAAATTTTAATAAGTGTTTAAAGTCAAAGTGAAAATGGTCTTTGGGAGAAGGGTTATATTCAGCTTGAGATGTATTGGGCATGTTTGAGAGTTAAAGGAAAAAAAGGGTTTGAGATAAATTTTGGCGGTACAACAATTATCTGAGATGAGAAAAAAAAAAACTCTCAGCTTTTTTTTTTTTTGTTAAATTTAAGCTTAAGTGAAAATGGAGTTTGTAGGGCAATTTATTAAAATTGTTTTTATTTTAGTTTTTAAGTATACTATAAAAATTTTCAAGAATAGTTTTCTAAATTTCGCAAAATAAGGGGCTACTGGGTTATAGCACTAGCTAGTAGTTAAAGCAAAATAGTTAGAAAGCTGATCTGAAAGGGATATTGTAGTCAATATTAGTTTTAAAGAAATTTGAAAGAAATTTTAACTAACTAAAAAACGGGAATAAATTATTAAACAACGAGGGTTCGCCTGTTTATAGGACTGAGTTAATTGTTATTAAAGCATATTGTTAAAAAGTTTTTTTTTTTTTTTTTTTTTTTTGTTTAAAATAATTTTTGAAAATTTGGGAGTTTTTTTTTTTTTTTGTATTTTGCTAGGGAAAATAATTTATCCCCAGCGGCAACTCTAATAAAAAATTATTGAGAAATCGCAATGTTCGAGAGAATGCAAGATTATAATTGATACGATTTCTTAAATTTATTTATTTTTGTTATGCTGAGAAATAGATTTCGGAAATGAGCCAATTATCATGAAAAATTATATGTGTGTTTTATAATTGAATAATTTATAAAAAAATATTTCTTATTTTCAATTTTAATCACATTACTTACTTAATTTAAAAAGAATTCGCTGGTAACACTTTTAGAGCTACATAAGAAATTGAGTTTATATTGATGAGTGTTACCAATGCACAGCTATGTGGTAGATTTTGAATCTGTTAAATCTCTTTCACATGAAGTTTATGATGATTGTTATAAATTTTGATACATAGACCGTAAAATTTATTGCTGTTTTTAACGGTTTTTATTATTATTATTTTTTGAAAATTACTTTGTATCCAGCGGAAACTCTAATAAAAAATTTCAAAGATATTGGGAAATCACACTCTATGTTAAATTGCGAAAAAAAACTTCACTAATAAAATTCGCGCTAATTTTATAAAACTATGTATAAATCTTATACTCTGTTTGTATTTGTTATTTTGAGTACAATTGTTATTTATTTAAAATATTTTTGTTCGTTTTCAATTGTTTTAATATTACTTACGTATTGTAAAAATAACTCGCTGGTAACACTTTAGAGCTATATAACAATCTCTGTTCATATGTATAGGTGTTACCCACGCGCAGCTGTATGGAAGAGTTTTAATTTAAAGTTTTATTTTTACAATGACGCTTATGGTGATTTTTATTATATTTGTTACCCAAACATTAAAATTTTCTTTAGATTTTTATGCTAGAAATTTTCGGTTTCAAGTATAATATTTTCCTCTTTTTTTATTTTACTTTTTAAAATTGAAATTTTTTTTATTTTCAGTTGTATAAATTTTAAAACTTATTGAAGAAACTGGTAACACTGCTGTGTGAGTGTGCCAAAAAAATAATTAGATTTACTTCTGTTATGTAAAAATTTATTTTACTTTTTATTTGCTCTCTTTATTTAGGAATTTTAATTCACATTTACTTTTTGTATAGTTAAGGAGCTTTGTTTAAGAGGGTTGTTATTTGATTGTTAGTTTAACTTTTTTCTTCTGTTTTAATTCTTATTTATTTGGTAGTAATTTGTGTTTGTTTTCTCTTTCGTTTTTGCAGTGGACTGTAAGAAATATGTTAGCGATCAAGTAAAGAATTTTGAATGTTGTTTTTTTTTTTTTTTTTTAGTCTGTAAATTAAACAAACAACCTAAAGAGTATTATTAGTACGTATGTATGTGAGCGATTACAATAACTTTATTTGAATTTTAAAGAGCACTGTTTAGATTTTAAGAGCAGTTTGAAAACAAAAAGAGCAACTAAAGCTGCACAAGTAATTAAGAGCACTTACTTGAAAGGCCAATGACGATTTTGGTGGTTTAAACTGTTGTACATATATATGTATGTACATATATTAAGTGTTTGAAAAAAAAATCCGTTATTCCAAATGTATGTATAAATTTTCTTCTTGGCATTTATGTATACACATAAATATAATTTATTTTTAGGTTATGTCACTAAAGTTTATTGCCAACTTGTTTTTTAAATTTTTTCTTCTAGAACAAACTATAAGCGCGGAATTTGTTTTTGTTTTTACTCATGTAACTTGTGTTTTTTTTTTACACTATTTTCTGCACATAAGTACATATATATGCTTATTTACATACATATATAGCTGTACCTTACCACTTTCATATATTATTTATTTAAGATTTCTTTATAAATTTTTATTTTACTGATTTACAAGTATATTATCTTTTTTTTTTTTTTTTTTGTTTAAATCTTTTCGGATTCACTAGTTTTAAACTTTGCCCTTGTAGCGATTAGCTTTTTAGAAATTTGCAGTTTGTTTTTCGGTTTTTGATAATTTTATACTCACACACGTTCATGCTTCTTGCATGCCAAAGAACAGACTGATGTTTGTATTATTACCTCATTATATTTTGGTGGTGGTTTTTTGTCTTCTTTACTTTTGATTAAGAGCTTCTTTTCTCCAACTTCAAAAGGACCATGACTACAATTGCTCGTTGTATTTAATTGGGTTGTGAGGTGACCAGATTGCTAAATGTTGTGAGATTTAGATGCTTGGATGATTTTCTTCCTTCTTCAGTAAAATAACCAAACTTATTATTTTCTTTCAGCAATTCACAAATGGTATGTATTTATTGTAATATTCAATATAGTAGTTTAGGTAAGTATGTAGTTATAAGTAATATTCAATATAGTAGTTTAGGTAAGTATGTAGGTATAAGTAAAATTAAATATAGTACAGAACTTAGGTAAGTATTTAATTTAAAAATTGTTTATAATAATTCCGCGTAGAAAAGTGGTTCAACTGATGGTTGAAAGGTAAGTGACGGTATTTCATTATATTTTGCTTAAAACAGACTTCATTTTGGATTTCTTAAAGCGAACAATTCGCTGTACTAAATTTCTATGTTTTTATGTAAATTTTTTACACTTAAAGAAATTATCTACATGTTAATAGCTTATATTAATTTTTAATTAATATAAAAATTATAAAATATATTTAAAGTTTATAATTTAAGTGTTCAATAGATTGAACATTACCTATAAAAAAAGTACCTACAAACTTTAAAAATTCACGAAAACATGAACTCGATTTGCAGATTTTTAAATTAGTAGTATTTTATGTACTACTAAAAAAGTACTAAATTATAAAATATACACCAGTTAAATAAATGAAAAAAAAATTAAATAAACCAAAATATAAAAACTAAAATGCAAGTTTTTTTAAATAGTAATATTTTTAGTACCGCCTAAAAGTTAAAGTGCTTGTATAAAATATTAGAACTAAAAATTATTTTTCAAAAAGTACTAAAATTAAAACATGCAAGATTTTAACGCTGTTAAAACAAAAAACAGTTGAATTTTCAGATTTTTTAAAAAGTAGTATTTTTAGTACTTTTTGAAAATGCAGTCAATTACAAAATTATTAAAATTCTTAAAACAATATTTAAGCTAAATTTTAGATTTTTAGAATAGTAGTATTATAAGTAAATTTTAAATTGCTGGTAAATAACATTAAAAATATGCATTACGTTATATTGCAAATTGTAGTATCTTAAGTATTTACCACAAACAAAATTCACTAGGAAATGCCTGTAATAATTTTAAACAAAAAAAATTAAAACTAAATTACATATTTTTCAAAAAGTAGTATTTTTGCATAAATAGTAGTATTTTTAATGCTTAAAAAAACCTACTTATCTAGTTTTTTTAACTACTTAATTAAAAAAGATGTATGTCTTTAAAGTTGTAAAAAAAAAAAAAAAGAAAAGAACTTAATTATAAAAAATTTACAAAGTACAGGCTTGTAAGAATATTAAACCAAAATAATAAAACTAAATTTCAGATTTTTTAAATAGTAGTATTTTTAGTACTTTTTAAAAACGTACTAATTATACAAAATATAAAAATTTACTGCTTGTTAAAGTATCTAAACTAAAATGTAAAAATAATTTGCAGTATTTTAAATAGTAGTATAAATAGTTCTTTTTAAAAAGTACTTAATTTAAAAAAAAATTCATTAATTAAATGGTTGTAAACAATATTATAACTATATTATAGATTTTGAAAATAGTAGTATTTTAGGTACTTAATTTTAAAGTACTTAAATTTGAGAAAATTTTCCTAAAGTACTAACATAATAAATGAAAATTTTACTAAAAATTTAATGTTCAAAAGGTGATTCTTCTGCTATTATTTAAAAATATAAGATAATTTTCTGTTACGGATAATAAATATTTTTGCTCTAATTTTAATCAAACCTTTACAAAATTTTTATTCACATGTTCTTGAAGCACGTTTTTGGCTTGTTTATTTAAACAAAAGTAATTATTTGGCTTTTCTGTTCAAAAAAAACTTTTTGTAAACTTTTCATTAGCCATCAAAGGGCAGAATGGCAGAGAAAAAGCAATAATCAAACTACTTTTGATTTTTCACACATTTTTCAAACAAACTTTAACTATTTCAAATATTTTAGACTTTATATAAAACACAAAAACAACAATGACCTATAAACAATTTAAAACTTTTCGTCAACCAGCAGAGAGAGGCGAAAATAAGTGAAAAAAATCAGAAAATATAAAAGCAGCAGGAAAACAAACCACATAATATGACCCTAAACAATTTAACGTGGTCTAGTTAAACAAGACAAAGCGGATTTTTTTTTTAACTTTCTTTTTTGATTGTTTCTACAACGATACTGTAATGGAAAAAAAATAATCGGAAGGGAAAATGACGGACGGGAGCATTGATATCTACAGAGACAAATAAGGAAAAAAGAGAAAAAAAATGACTAACAGGATTTTAAGACAAAAAGACAATGACACAATAATCAAACTGTTGCGATAAACTGAAGAATAACAGTTACGTGATATGAAGCCATAGACAACAAGAAAAATGTGCGTTGCCAGCAGATACACACACACATACACACACATACACTCACATACATGCCATCCCTGTAGCACTTAATTCAATTTAATATTTTTGTTTTATGGACTGGATAAAACTGATGAAGGATAACGCCAACAATGCGTTGTGATGTGACTTCTGTTGGATGCTGTCAGCAAAAATTGTTTACATTATTTAACAACTTAACACACCAGTCGCTTTAAACAGGCTTCATAGTAAAATCTCACATTTAAGGCGTGTTAATTAGGGCGGCGTAGGTGATGAAATGTAAAAGAAAATTTTCATATAAGAAATTAACGACAATGGTTCTGACATTGAACAAAATATGAATTTAAAGGCACAAATTGTTCTCCAGTGATTTTATTGCACAACTTCAACAGAAATTTTACTATGAGTTTGTATGAGGTTACCATGCCATGAAATTGCTTTTGATGAATGAAGATTTTTTTAAACATCAATATACGGCAAGTGATGTTCATCGTTGAACGGGTAGTTAGTCGGCGCTAAAGTCCCTGGCAAATATGTAGACCACATGAAGACTTGTGTAAGAATGCTGGATTTCCTTGATCAGAATGACGGAATAATCAAATATTACTTTTTATTGATTGCTTGGATATGTTGACATATTGTTCTATCTTTTTGATAAAGTATTCGTGATTATTTTCCTGAAGTACAAATGGCAAAGATTGGATCGAGCCAGAACGATGCGGTTGATATAATTGGCGAGAGTGGGTAACGACAAATTTAGGCTCCACGCCGGAGAGGGGGGACTATTTTATAACGACTACTACAGGAGCTTTCAGGATGAAGGAGAGAGAATAACTCATATTTTCTCTTCCCATCATGCACTGGTTAAGCAGTACCTACTGGTCCTGAGGTGTACCGAATACCCACCCTGCAGTATCAGTTCCTTTGTACGGAGCAGTGGATGAGGTTATAGCTTTCTTTTTTTTTTTGCGAGATACATTCGGTTATCAGACCTTATCCCGGGATTAATTTTTTTCGCGCTTCTTCACTTTTAGTCGCTCTTCCCTTCTTAACTTTCTTTCGTTTTTTTTTGGAAGTTCTTGATTTCCTAGTGCATTTTACACAATCTTTTAAAATTTTCCATACTTGGGATTTTTTCATTACCATTGAAATTTCATTGGCATTGTTTGAAATAATAACAATGAATGAAATTTAACTACCATTTAATGCTAATGATTTTATTGTAATTATAATTATTTTTACTGATGGTAATGACATTTTAATAAAATCGTTTAATAACAAACTACAATTGAATCAGAAATAATTGTTGTTATTAAACACAAATTTTTGGACGCCGGAACTCAAAAAAAAGTATTAATCTTTATTAGTATCAATATTTAAAAATTGTTAAATTGTATCATCTTTAAGTTTTCTAGGTGTAAAACTTGATGTCTAAGACTTAAGTCACCTAACACTACAGCCAGCAGAATTTATTACTTGCACGAGAACACAAATATTTTCTAATAGAGTCTCATTTTTCCTGAGAGCAATATTTTAAAATGGCATTATATATACTTTAAGAAAAAAAATCGTTAGTCAATTGGATTATGTTTTTCAACTTATTATCAATGAAACCTTTATTAAAAAGCATTACCATTAGTGAAAATAATGATAATGCAAAAAAAATCACTGCCATTACTTATCATTCAATGCTAATGAAATCGTCAATTAATTAGTCCATCTAATTAATTACTTCCATGTATGAAATATTAATGTGTTTTGATTTTGAATTTTCGTTTTTTTTTATCACTTTTGCTTTTGATAAAATTCTCTTTTTTTTAATTGTAGGTTTTAGATTTTTTTATATTTAAAAAAAAGTGCAGCTAATATTTCAGTTTTATGGCGGAATCTCGATACAAATTTTTGTTGAAAATCTCGTTTTTTTAATATTTTGTATTATTGTTAAAATTTATTTATTATTATTTATTAATTTTTTCAAGATTTTTTGTAAAAATTTTTTTTATAAATTTTTTTATTATTTTATATTCATAAAAACTCTGTTGTTAATAATTCCAATTTTTTTTTATATTTCGAGTTTTTTGTGAAACTTTATTTTCTTAAATCTTCTTTGTTTAGACAATTTTTGGTGCTGACTTTTCATAAAATTTGCTTTTTATGTGATATTTAAATTTTTTGGAAAATTCTAGTTGTTGGCACAACATATTCTTAATATGTGTGTGTAGAGATATTTTAATTTTAATATTAAAACAATTTTTCGTTTAGAAATTCTATCACAAAATTTTTCGGAAAGGTTCCGCTACAATAGACGGATTCTAAATGTTAAAATTGATTTTTTCACTTAAACCCAAGTACCCCGTTCGATTATGCGAAAAATGTTGAACAACATGCATTATTTCACTTCAAAAAATTTTAATTTAGCATATAATTGTCGTTTTAATCGCCTTCTAGTATGCAACACTGTTTCAACAGTGTAAACAAAAAAAACATGTTTTAATTTTGAGTGTCTGGAAAAAAAATTTTAAATCTTCTGAAGCCGAAGAGAAATACTCATCCAAGCTTTTGGCATTTATCCCATAAAAGTTTTTGTTTTTTAATGCAGTAATAAGCAGACTCTTTTCTTCGTCATTAAATTTATTTTTGTCTTTTTCCTCTTTTTAAATTTACGCCTTTTTTTTTATTTTTCTTTTTTAAATTATTTGAACACAAAATTTAATCAAAACGATCGGTGTAGCTGTTTCCAGAAACATTTTTTAGCATAGAAACATGTTGCAAGAAATATTTCGCGACTTGTTCACAAAAATCAGAGTGCTACCTTAGCAACATAATTTCTTATTTATTTCGCAGTATTTTTTTTTTATATGGACATTAGACAACATTTCTCACGAAATGATGAACAGAGTACAAGGCTTAACCTACTTCCATTAAACGAGGATGTTTGTTAATGTAGATGTTAATCATTGTTGCAAAGAAAGTCATCTTAATTACATATTTTTATTTTTTTCTTTTTAGTTTAAGATTTTTCGTATTTTTGTGTATTCAACATGGCATTTTACCAATAAATTTCCAATTTTTCCCCTTAATTTATTCCATTAAATTTCTTCGCCTGTTTACCTTGTCAGGTGTGAAATTGTATAATTACACCAACAAATTTCTTTTTTCAGTTTACAACAATATGACAGAGAAACCAATTTTATTATTGTTGCTTGATGCCATCACTTTATTTTCAAAAGAAGCGTTAAAGAAATCGAATAAATAAAAATAAAATAAAGGATGACAAATTTAACTCCTTTACGTTTCGAAGGTGCATTAACAAACATTCAGTCTAGTGATAATTTCTTATTAAAAAACATTTTCTCTTTATCTATCTGTCTGTATTTCTCAAGTTTTGTTGTAGTTGTAGTATTCTGTCATACATTAAATGTCATAAAAAGCAATTAATTTAAATCATTTTACAATTTTCGTTTATTTATGAAATTTTTACAACTTTCAGCGAAAACGAAGGGGAGAAAAATTAACTGTCAGAATTCTTATTCTTGTGATGAATTATGGAATTAAATTAAATAACTGCAGTAACAAAGTTTTGATTTTTTGCAGACGAGTTGCAAGAAAAACGAGAAATTATAATAAAAAGAAAATTTCTTTATTTTATGGGCAAATGGAAGTTAATTTTAATAATACTAGGAGCACCAATTAAGACATAAGTACATACAATATTTATTTTAAAACTTATAAGACATAAAAAAATTTAAGACAATTCATCACGTCAGCATAAAGCAGTAACGGAACCTAATTCCAGCGGCAAAACTTAAGTATCACTAAGGATATTCTCTTATTAAAAAACATGCCTTTTCACAAACAAAAAAATCTCTAAAAGTACCTTTTCAAAATGGTACCATTCAAAAAAGTACCTTTAAAAAAGTACCTTTTTTAAAAAGTACCATTTAAAAAAATACCTTGTAAAATATTCCTTTAAAAAACGTACCTTATTGCAAAAACGGGCTTCAAATGGAGTGTAAAACCCGATTTCCAATAGTAATTTTATCTAAAGTAAAATTTAAAAATATGTGCTTTATAAAAGTACTTTTTTTAAAGACGTTTTTTTTAAAAAAGAACCTTTCTAAACACACACTTATAAAAATAATCACCTATTTAAAAAAAGGAATTTAAAAACCTTAACTCTTAGGAAGAAAAATCTTTTAAAAATAACTAAAAAAGTACTTTTTAAACTAAAAGTAAAGTACCTATTACAAATTTTTCATTTACTTTTTTGGAACCCGCTTTTAGAGTTATGCGTATTTAAAAAAATTTTAAGCTATAGTAGCATCTTTTTTTAAAGTACTTTTCATAAAAGTACTTTTTTCAAAAGTACTTTTTAAAAGCACATTTTTTAATACCTGAAAAAATTACTTTTTTAATCATTGTTCAAAAGATGCGCCATTTCTAAAAACACAATTCAATTCAAAACCCTCTTTTTAAAGTACTTTTAATGTTAAAAGTATCTTTCAAACTTAAAAATTTAATTTTAAAAAGGCACTTTTTCCTACAGTTTAGTTTTTGGTATCAGCACACATTTGTACATCATTTCTTTTTTTTTTGTGAGTGCTGAAATTAAGCCATTTAGAAAATTTATGCAAAAACTTTCTGGTCGCTACTGAACAGCGAAAAACTTTGTAAATGTTAGACATACAACTGCGTTTACTGCTTTGACTATGTTTTTAAAGGCAAAAATTCCAAAAATTTTAACTCAAACAAATAGAAAAAAAGAGGTCAAGAAAACAAAATTAGTCTCAAATTGCGCTTTTTTGTGATTTTTTCAAAGAAACTAACACTTGAAAACAAAGAAAACAATTATAGTGCAACTTTGAAGGAACCTTGTTAATGAAGTTATTAGCAACAATGTTTTGGTTGCACACGATCTAGACTTTCTTGCTTTAAAGACATAAATTAACAAGTTTTCCTTTTGGTTAAAGCGAGAAGACATCTTTATAAATCATTTATGAAATTAAAATATTCTTTTTCTAGAATTTTGTTTTACAAAGTACAAAAAGTTTTCGATATTCATACGTGTGCGTGAAACAACTACAAACAAAAAAGAAATCTTTTTTTAAGTAAAAAAGTCATTTAAGTTTCTTTTTTGTAACCACACAGATTTTGCAGCATGTTGCAACGAAACATTTGCAAAAAGTTCTTGCAAATAAGTTTAGTATTTTGACGTAATTTGTTTTAAAGAAGATTCCTTGAAAAGCAAGTTAATTGGATTCTCTTGGGAGGAAAAAAAAAATCATAAGCGCTTGCAAAGAGATGATGGTAATTACAGAAAGACACTTTTTAAAAGTTTTCTTACAAAGAAAATATAAACAATAGAAATATTTATTTTTAAACTTAATTTAATATTTAAAAGATAATGTCACTGCAGCATGCTTCCTGAATTTATTTTTTTTAACATAACATGTTGCTCAAATTTATAATACTATCACCGAAACATGTTGCTACAATAAAAATATAACTTACTGTTACAATACAAATATTTTACGTTGGAGTGTTTCGTATGTTGCTAGCGACATGTTGTCATATAATATTTTTTTTATTTTATATTTATATTTAATAATTCTCTTAAGCAACTTAAAAGCAGTAGTACATAAATGTTGCTAGCAACAGGCTTTATTTACATGTTTATATACTGTTAATTTCTATTATATTTAAGTGCAGAATGCTATATCAAGACTTGTAGCGCAACATGTTGCTCAAATATTAAAATATGTTTAAATGCTCAGTCAACAATTTAAAAATATATATTTAAGTTTAAATATTTTCAAAAATGTTATAATAATATAATAAGACATTTCTAAAATTACAGAAGCGGAGATAAAAGTCTCTCGTCAGCTAATCTCCGAGTATAACAGGAATGTTGCTACTGAATTTATTGTTTAGTTTTAATATGTTTTTGTGTGCTGTCAGAATTGCAGTGACTGTACCTTAATTTATCTTTAAATTGCAATAACTTTTTCTTGTTGCTTAGAGTAAAAAATTTAATATAGTACATTGTTATTAATTATTTATGTACATTATTTACAAAATTAAATTGTTAATCTTTTAATTCAATAAATATTTTTGGTTTTTAAAATGTTGCTAGCAACATGTTGCCAACATAAAAAATATTTTAACTTTATTAAGAATTTTCTGCGAATTATCGCATTACTTTAAAGGAAACGCAAAATGTTATCAGAATTGTGCAAACAATTAATATCCTTGAAGAATTTAGAGGAAGCATGTTGCGCCGATACTGCAAAAACAAACATTTAATTCCTAAAGTATTTTCAGATATTAGCAATATGCTGACATAAGGCAGAGAAAAATATGCAATAATATTTTTTTAAAAACTTATATTCAAACATATTGAAAGTTGTTAAAAAAAATATAATAAACGTATAGTTATTTAATACTTACTTATTTTTTATGCTTTTTTAAAACTTTATTTAGCAACATGTTGCTAAGAAATTAAAAATGATTTGTTTATTTTAAGTATAATATAAGCTCAATTTCAAAGTACGACTTTTCAGAAGCGAACATTACCCTCTTTCTGAATTCTTTTTTCAACAATTAAATGTTACTGCTAGTAGCATACTTTTAGGGGGTTTATAAATAAACTCATTATAAATTGAGCTCACATCTTATAAATTCTTAATAACTGAAGCTGAAAATATGCATTTACAATTTAATTTAATAAACGCTAAAGCAACAAAATTTTGAGCTTAAAAAAAATATAAAAAGGAGCCCAATGCAAATGGAGAAACCAATAGAACTACGTGCTATAAATATGTTGTGTACTTGAATACAATTTCTTTATGAAAATGTGCCAAAACAAACAAAGGCATATGGAAAAAGAAAATATGTATACGTATGTGCGTACGTGCAAGCATAAAGTTGAAATACACTTAAAGTAATTTATGCCAAAGTTCTACAGATATTTTTAAACCTTTATTACTGCTGGTGGTATCTCAGATTTCCAAATTGTTTTTTTTTATACAAAAGGAAGAAATAAATTATAAGAATTTTATACATGTCTTTTTTACACTTTGTATAGTTTTTTTTACTCTTTTTCCATAGTTTGTTTTTTAGTGAAAAAAAAAACTTTGCAACACGTTTTAAACTCATTAATTAGAATGACAACATCGTAACAAACACCTGACTAGGTTTTTACATGTGTGTGAAAGCAAGTATACCTTCTTTTCTTATCTGAATGCTTATGCAACATTTATGGCGATTGTGTTAGTGTATATAAAGCATCATTTCGTAACGTGTTCATATCGTGATACACATGAAATAGAATAAAATGTGTTAAGAAACACCAGCTCAAAAAACAGCAAACTTGGCAACCACAATTATAAAAACTGCAACAAAAATGCAAAAGGATATGCGAAAAAATTCTTAAAAATGAAAAACTTAATGGCAGGTTAAAATAATAGTGTAGCTGCGTGAGGTGTGTTTATTATTTTGGTTTGATAATTAGCGACTTTAATGTGCTGGTGTTAAAAAAGATGAAGATGGGCGTGAACACAAACACATGCAAATAAAATAATTAACTTAAAAAAGAAACTATCGCAGAAATACTAATGATGTTAGTGAATTATGAAAATGCAAAAAATTTCAATTTATGAGTAAAAGAAGAAAATTTAAGAGGAAATAAATTTCATCAAAGAAAACTTAATTGTTAGAAAATCTAATATAAAATATGAAAATATAATTCAATTCATATTTTTTTGAACTAAAAAATTTAATATTCAAATATTACTGCTGGCAACTTTGGCGTAGATATAACTTTATATAAACACAAGGTACTCAACATGTTGACAGAATCATTTGTTACTTAATTACTATTTGGCACTTATTCTAACTTTTCTTTAAAGAAACTTATTTGGACTAATGTGCTATTTTCTTAAAATTACAAAATATCTCTAACAAAAAAATTCTTAGCAACAGGTTGCTTTTAATTTAAGTAATACAAATAGTGTTTCAAACAACTTCAATTTTTTCTCAGAAACATGTCGGTATTTATAACTGTTTAATTTTTATTTTATAGCAACATGTTGCCTAACATTCTTTTAAATTAAAAAAAAACAAAAATAAAATTTTTTTTATATTGTAACTAAAAAATTTTTGACGCTTATATACTTTAATTCAAATAATATATACTCGTATACATGTATTCTCCATTAGAATAAAAACTACTGTGCAATACATTGCTTAACATCTTTATTAATTATTATTAACTTCCATCACCATTTAGCTAAGCTTGTATGTACTAAGTGTGATGCAGTTATGGAAAATTATAACCAGACTAAAAATTAACGCAACATGTTGACTAAACCTTATTTCTTTAAAATCTAAAAAATGTTTCAGAAAATTTCATCGCAACATGTTGCTTACAAATTTTAATTATTAAAAATGTTTTACAACATTTGAAATAGCTAAATTTCAAGCAATATTTAGTTTAAAATTTTTGCCAGTAATAATAATAATTTTATATATTTTCAAAGCTTACTTCATCTTTTATATTTTATCAAATAGCAATAATGTGTGTTGATACTTTTCGTATAAAACTTCTTCGCAACATGTAGCTTAGCATTTTGGTGTGTATAAACATGTATCAATATGTTTATACACACAGTTATTAATGTTAGTTTTTTGCTACCAACTCTTACTTCTTTAAAAATTAACAGAATATGTCAAAAAATGCTTCGCAACATTTCGCTCATAAATTTTTATTATAAAAAAATATTGTATAATTTTAATTGACATTGTATAGATTTGATTATCTATTTAAAAGCAATATTTAATAAAAAAAAATGTTCGCCAGTTATAACAATAATTACTTACTTATGTGTATTGATACTATACGTATAAAATTTCTAAGCAACATGATGCTTAAATATTATTCAATAATAAAGAGATTAATTTTGCATTTTGTGTAGAAAACTTTTGGACAATACGTTGCCTAAAATCGTAAAAAATAGCAAGTAAAATATTTTTAATAATTATTAAAAGCAAACCTCTCTGCATTATGTATCGCTTTGTATTTTACATAGTTTTTCTTTACATTAATAATTTTTTCTTTACTTTATATGTTATATGTTTATATGGTATATGTTTATATTATTATCTAAAAAAAGTTTTGAATTTTTAATAGAAAAGTTCCCAACAACATGTAGCTAAACATGCATATTTTTTGTACTAATAAAAACGCTGAGCAACCAGTTTAGATACAACATTATTAATAGCATTATGATGCAGTGTTGATATTTGCAAAAACTTTTTTTCATTTTTTAAAATACCCCTTGTTATGACTTTTTTAAATTTTATCACTAATTATGTGTCTCCATTGTTGCATTATTCTGTGTTGTCCTCGCCTTCTTTGCAATTATTAAAAGTTTGTTTGCTCTTTATGAAATTTTGTTTGATGACATTATTTTTGTTGTATTGAAAACATCAAGATATTTCTTAATAACCCTCTGTTGTATAGTTTATATATTTATGTTTTAATCTACTAAGTTTAAAAAAGACGTATACAGTAGAGTGTCCCTTATATGGCAAAAAAAATTTTTTTTTCGAATTTCGAAACGCATACCCTCCAATTTTTTTATAAATGCTAAAATGTACTTAAATATGAAATTTCATATCTGTAGCATGATTGCAACCCGTGCCGACCGAGCTCTAAAGTTTAATAAAAAATGGTGTTTTGGTCTGACATTTTGGCTTGATCCAAAACTAATTAAAATGCAACAAATAAAGTAAATATGAGTAAAACTAAAAAAATATCAATACAAACTTTTATTTAAATATTATAATAATAATGAATTAGGGTAACTTCTCTTTAGTGTAGTTTTTTTACAGTCTGGATACAGATTTCTATGTTCCTGAACACAACGCAACAAAAACTGTTTTTGCTCTTCTTCAGCCGTGATAAGACCATTAAAATCTTGCATTAATTTAACAGCTCTTTCAGCAGTGTCATTTACGACCTTCAAACGACTTAATCGTCTTCTAGCTTCCAAAAAAGCAGGATTGTCACCCCACGAAGATACGTCTTCCCGAAGAAAACTGTCGTCGATCTGTAGTCGAGATAGAAATCGTTTGCTTCTTTGAGTCACAAAATCATCCAGCGTCATATCTGAAATAAAGAAAAAACCATTAAAATAAGCAAAAACTAAACCACAAAACTTTGAAAAAGAAACAAGAAAATATTAAGTACTTACCAAACAAATTTTGCGTAATTTCTTCCTTCGATGGGACATAGCGTTTAGAGGAATCTGAACTTTCGTCTCTGTTTAAATTATTAAGCATTTTTGTCTTGGTTTTGGTATCAACTTCTTCATCAAAAAGTGATAACATGACTGTTTCTTCACACAAATACCATAAATGATGAATAAACTTGCTTATGGATGCCTTGGAACTTGTTGCGTCTACTTTTTCATATTCTTTTAGAGCTTTCAGAAAGGACAAGTCTTGGTTAGGTGCTTTAACTGCCATTGTACATTCGAGCCAAGGTTTGGTATACAAGGTGACGATAAATAAACAAACATCTTGAAGAGCATTTTTGTCCTTTGCAGTAATTTTAAGTTGCGATTGAAGCAAACATATTTTTATAGAATAGATTGCTCTCGCCATCCATCGCGCTTGATGCAAAGCTCCGGGGGGCCTGAGTTTTAGTTTATTCTCTGTGTCTCCTCCTAAGAACACAACGCATAGTTCAACCAATTCGCGGTAATCGTCTCTAACAAAAGATTTTTCCAGTTCAGTCTTATAAAAAGTTAACAAAGATGTAATGTTTGTCTTAGCAATATGTGCTTTAACGAAATTTAGAGGTGACTCAATGTTATCAGTGTTAATATTTTTCCAATTATCTCTTAACTTTTTGAAAATTGGAATATCTGGGCTACTTGTAATATGTTTTACCTTGGTTTCAAAAACAGCTTTAAGGACCAACTCATAAACATGATGACGACAACCAAAAAGCAGCAATTCCCTTTCTAAAGTCTGCTCCAAAATAGCACAAGCTCCACTGAAACGGCCAGTATTGGAAGCTGTTGTATCGCAGCACATTATCTGTACTTTGTCATGGAGGGTCCAGTCAAAGAGAGCAGTTGAAATGGCTTCAGCTTGATGTTTTCCAGAAGAACTCTCTAATTTCGGTACTGCAAGAAGCTGTTCTCTATCGTCAAATGAAGCAATAATTGGCAAGCGTTCTTCTTTTGAACTTCGTACATCCAATCCAGGTAATAGTTTTCCATCCCAATGAACTGTGACTACGTCAGGCAAATTATTCTGGAAGTCAGTTTTTATTGCTTCTGCCCTGGATTTTCTCGCTTGAGTACGAACTCGCTGAATCGAGGATTTGTTTATAGGGAAATCATCGCTGTTCAGACCAAGCGCTTCTACAACCGCATGGAGAATGTAAACTGAGTCCCTTATGCTTAATTGGCATCGATCTAAAGCTGCTACCAGTTTAGGAGTTATTAAACTTTTCGTGCCTCTTTTAAAACTTTTTTCAGGGTAAGGAATCTGAGTACTAAGTTCAGAGTTCGAAATCTGTTCCTCATTCGAATTCTCAAGACATTCCAAGTTATCTATCGAAGAAGTAGATGCAACAGCCAATAACTCTCTTTGTTTTACCTTCCTTTCTTCTTCTTCCAATCGTCTTTGCCTAACTCGTTCTTCTTTCTCCGCCAATTTTTTGTCGATTCCACCTAAGCATCCCGGTCGACCTGGCTCTCTCTGTTTCCTTAAGAAATCTTTGTCTTCCTCTATCTTCATTCTGTCAAAGGCATCTGCATGTGCAATATCAAATAAGTTATCAAGGTCTTTTACAAAATTATTTTCACGATTCTTGAAAGTCAACTGAGGTTTCTTACAGTTTTTTTGCAGCTCCCTCCAAACATGATATAAATCAACAAGTTTCTTCACGCAGTTAGGGATTGCCTTCGTAGGAATTCTGGCTTTTTCCCAAAATATAATGCACTCTCTTATAACAAGATTCGCACTTTCACTAACAGTCAGCTTGACTTCACGAATATTGTAAAATAAAACGGTGAGAACTTGTCGATTAGATGGTAATTTTGCACCATTTATCTGGTGGCTTGGCAGTCCGATAAGGAAAATATTTTGTTTATCACTTCGTAATTCGACTGACATTTTTTTAATAATAAAACCGCACTTTATGAAACACACTATTGGAATAGCAAATTACCATTTGAGTAAAAAGGGGAATCACCTTTTTAGATAGACATATATAGACATATATTATTAAAAATTACTAAAATAAAAAAACACAACAGTAAAATATTAAAAAATATTGAAAATTGAATAAAATACGTACAAATTATAATGACTTATACCAATATTGACCAAAAATTACCCATACTTACAACAATTAACTTTGTCGCAAGTCGGCACGGGTTATCATTCTAATATCAAAGTAAATTTTTTTCTGGAGCCTTCTATGATTATTTCGAAACTTTTTAGCGGGTATGCGCAAAAAAATATTGAGGTCCAAAAATAAGGGACACTCTAGTATACAGTCACATTTGTTTTCATTTTTATATATATTTTTTTATTTTGTTAAGTAATCTTATCCTTCTTCTTACGCTCTCGGCTTTAAATTAGAAGGACGAAGAGCAAACTACTGGCAACCGCAACTAATCTGCTTCATCAAAGTTTGTAGATCTTAATCTAGAAGTAAAGGAGTCTTCTAAACATTTTGTTTTACAGCAGATGACCATTTTGAAAAATGACAAGTGTAATTTAAAACTAAATATTTATAAACATTGTTAAGTATGTATGTCTGCATGTGAGTTTGTAACGGAAGAAGAGAGGAGTGTGCTTGTACTTGTTTATTATTGTGTTTAAGTTGTTGCTTTTGATGTGGATTTTCTACTGTCATTTACAGCTTGCAATTTTTAGTTAAATAAATTAAAGAGAAAAAAATATGAAACTTTAGAAGGGAAAATGTTTATTTATATCCATTTAATGCATCTGTGGTCCAGTTTATGTCTTTCAATGTTTGAGCATATATATGTGTGTGTGTTGTGTTGTTTAGTAAGTTTTAGTGTAAAACTGTTAACAATTTATTTTATGAGGATTTATAACATTTTCTTGTTTAGTTTTCTTGTCCCAATTTGGAGTAGAATTAAGGGTTATACCCTACTTAATCTTGACAGGCAATAATTTTAATTTTTTTTTTTTTGTATAAGGATTTATTTGGACTTTAGGGTGGTAAATGTAGAAAAGGTCCTTAAACGCACTATGGCTAGAACCAATAAAAATTGGGAAATTAATAACATAAAAACCAAAATGTTGACGAAAAATGTTAGTCTCCTTGTAGAAATGTTTAATAAAGGCATTAATGGTTTTATGAATAAGAAGCCATAAATGACAATTCCTAAAGAAGCGATTGGTACCCGTATTTCAGATACTGGCTTTCTAGCGTCTATTGACTGTCAACCCATTCTTCTTTAACCGGTTGATTTATTTAATCACTACTTAGAATGAGAATCTAATAAATTTTTATATTTATATTTCCATTATTAATTTAAATTATTTAAATAAAATTTCGTTAGGAACATGTTGCAACAAAATTATACTTTTTAAATTTCTATTAGCCTGTAAGTTACTTTGTTTTCTTAAAATATTGTAGCAACATATTTAGTGTATTAATCCTAATACTCTGGGCTAGTGTTGCTATTTTCTTGATTTAGTAGAAATTGTCGTTTTAATTATCCTTACGTAGGCAAGGTTTGTTGCCATTGCTTCCAATTCCGCACAAAATAAATGCAGAACATATTATTTCGCAGAAAAAAATTTTCCATAAATACTTTTCAGTTAATAAACATGCAGACAGACACATTTTGTGAGTTTTTTTTTAAATTTAACGGAGTAAATCAATCAACTATTTTGATATTTGTCAACTTCGCAATAATTTTTTATTTTTATTTAGACTGATGAATAGAAGATCATGATTTTATCATGTTGAGGGAGAATTAAAATCTGTAGTCTGTAGTCTAACTCACGATATGAATAAATTTAATATTTTTATTATTTTATTAAAGAAAAATGTACCAAATAATCAGACAACGAGAATAAAGATTTTGAATGCAAGATATAAAGCTTAACATGTATCCGCAACATGTTTACATATAGTTCAGTACGAACTGGCTATTAAAAAAAATACAAATAATTATAATTACTAGACTAATGTTTCTTAATTTTAAATTTCTAAAAGATCTCTTTTCACGCCAACCATAATTTTAATAAAATTAAAAAACTTGTTAAACCATTATCTGCAACAAATGCTGCGTGTTTTTTTTAACGAAAAATAATTTTTTTCTTTCTCCTTTTTAACAAAAACTTTATCTTTTTTATTGAAATTTGAAACAAAAGCTTGTTTCATATTAAACTCACAAACAAGTTCTCTATTTATTTATTTATTCCTTTTACGGAAAGCTGTGTTTTCTTTTGAAAGAAAACTAGAGGAAATTTAAGGAAAAGAAATTTACAATAAAATAAATAAAATTAAATGTACGTGTATTTTTAGCTGAAATAAACAATAAAACATTTTTGAAAGAGAAAAATGTTGTTAGCGAAAACTTTGAAAGATAGTAAAAAACGTGCAGTAGCATCCTTTTTTTTTTTTTTTAAAGTAGATAGCTACGTGGGTTGTTACAAAATATCGCAAAAAGACGTTATTATTTATAACAGAAAATAGCATGCAAGTAGAAAGAAATTATTATGACAGTGTTTAAATTTATTTTAATAATATTATACGTGAAGAAAAGTCTGCGAAAAATCTATAAAGATGCAAAAAAAAACTTTAAAGGTAAAAACGAAATAATAAATAAACTAGAAAACAACAAATTTTGCAAATTCTTATTAGATTTTTAAGCATAGCAACATGTTGCAGAAATGAAGTTGCAGCAATATTTGTTCTACAAGATTTGGAAAAGAAGCAGTAACTTGACTTATTTTTAAATAGAGTATTTGCGCTCACCACAATACTTTTAATTTGCTAAATGTTATGTTCCAAATTAGGAGGTAGTTGTCATTGTAACAAGTTAGATATGAAAAATATTTTAGCAGTAATTAACCGCGGATGACGTTAGACTAGACGTACATATTTTCAACAAATCTAACCAAGCACTTGTAAGAAACTGGGACAAAAAATTTTCTGGAATGAACTAAATTAAACAATAAAAACATTTATATAAACATGTTGCAGCAACAAATGTTTAGCAACATTTTTAGATATATAAATCAAACGAAAATATTACCAAATAGTATTTTTAACAGATGCTTTTAATAATTTTGTAATAAAGTTCGTATTCTTTTAAAGGTTCATAAAGGATCAATTTTAATTAATATTAAAATAATATTAATTTTGTTAGACATTATGTTAGCGATAAGTTGCATAGTCATGTTGCGGTAAAATTTTTTAGCAATAAAATTGAAAAAACGAACTGTTCTAAAAATAACTAAGATGAAGTAAAAATATAATATAAATGACTCATTGCTGCAATATACATAAATTCATAAAAAGAAATAATTAATTTCGAAGTATTTTTTTTAAACAAAACTCTTATAAAAAATATTAAATGAAAAATATTCTGTATAAAATTTTGTCCACAAAAATTTTCTTAAGAACACCTTGTAAACATTTTAAATCTACTACAAACATTTATTAAACCAAACTCATATTGTGAAGTCAACATGACATTTTCGAGAATTTAATATTCATTTTATATTTAGAAGAAAAATAAACAAAAAGTATTGAAGAATGGTTTTAAAATTAAATAAGTTTATAACAAGAAGCAAAACTAAATAAGAAGCTAAAAATGAAAATAAAAAGAGGTAAAATGGAAACAAGAAAGATTATTTTTAAAATCTTTAAACAAAGGGGATCAAAAAGTACTTGTATGTTAAATTAAAACCCTGATGTGAATAGCTTCAATAAAAATACTTATACATTTATGTACAAGCATATATTTATTTGCATATAGAATAAGCTGTTTGCTGTAATAATATACACACATACATTATTACAATATTATTTAAAGCTTTTCGCCATTAAATCTTTTATATTGCATGTTGTTGTTTTATACAAAAATAACATATGTTGGGAAAATTCTTAATAATAAATCTTCGAATAATAGAGTTATTTACTGAAAAGATAATAAATAATAAAAAATAAATAAATAATTTATAGGGCAAAATCTTTTCTTGCAGAAAAACTTCGTTGTAAAATAAAATATTAGAAAAAAAATTCTTTAAAAATATGCATTATTTTATTTCCAGCAACATGTATATAGAGCTGGTTCCTGGCAACATGTTTTTAAATTTTTATTTTTTATATAACGTAGTAAATAGACTTATAAAAATTTTTTTTTAGAATAAGTTAAATTGAAAAAGTTAATTAATGAATAGTTCCTTAACATTTAAATAAAATATTAAAGAGTATTTAGCTACATGTTCCTAAAAAGATTAAATGAAAAATTTTAAAGAAAGAAAGAAATATTATGAACGCCTTTTAGCATTTAAACTCTTTTTTCTTTCAAAAAGAAATCTGTTTTAGAAAATACCGCACTTTTTTAAACTGCAAGTGTTATGAAGAAACTAAACAAAAAATATAGCTGAAACATTTGGCAAAAATCATATAAACGTTTTTTAATGAAAAAAGTTTGGCAACATTTCAGTTATATTAATATATTAATTTTTATAGAGAACTCGTAAATAAATTCAACCAAATAAGAAACAATAATATTGCTTTAAGTACTTTAGACCAAGCAACATGTGGCTGCAACAGTACGAAGCAACATTTCACAACACCAATAAAATCCTCAAAAAATTATTTTAAAAAATCTTTATTCTTTCTGATCCTATAACTTTAAACTCATTTTGCTGATGATCGTTTTTGTTTGTCTTGAGTTTCACTTGTTGGAAGATTTAAAAAAAAATTGTTTTTTCAAAAAACAACTTTAAATTAATTTCGTAATGCGAAAAAAAAATTTCTTGCATTTTTTTTTTAATAAAAATATTATTGTTTTTCTGCTTTGAATTCAATCATAAAGAAACCCGCTGAAAATACACATAATATATTGCAATAATCAAACTATTGACAGTTAAAAATCCTCTTTTGTATTTTCAGCTTAAATCTAGATTTAATAGAAAATTTACCACCAGCTAGATTAGAATATGAGTGTTCTTACCTTCCATCATACAAAAAAAAAAAGAATTGTAAAGGATAGAATCTAGTAAAATATAACAATAGAAAAAAAGAAATTCAATATATTTACAAGCAGCCGCTGCTTGAACGTCTAAAGTCACATTGATGTGAAAAGCTCTAAAGATATTAAGGTTTTAAATGTTTAGAAATAGAGCGAACAAGAACGTAGAGCCTTTATTGTGATAACAACAAAAAAAGAAGGCATGAATGAATGAATGGAAAAATTTTCAATAAAATCAAGTATTGAAGAGTTGAAACTATTAAAATGGGTTTTAAAGAAATCTGGGATTTTCTTTTGTTGCAAAAAAAATTGTAGGCACTGTGTGAAATAGTTATTTTGTGTGTCAAGGCGATGAAAGACAACAACAAGGATGGATTAGCTGTTATTTTCTCAATAAGTTGGTTTTCTCTTACACGAAAAACATGAATCAAATAATTGAGAAAGTAATTGAAAAATTATACAAAAAAAAAATTATAAAAAATAATTTAACATGGGACTTAAAATTTAACACATAAATTTAAAAAGATTTTTTTTTTAATTTAAAAACATTTTTTTTTTAATTTTCGATATATTTCAAAAATGTTCTGGCATTTTTTAAAACAATTTTGTTTCCGAAATAAACGCATGCTGCTACCTTTTAGCCACATGTTGCTGGTAGCAAAAAGGAAGAACAAATTTTCTTTTCCGGCTGCAATTATAAAATCAGAGCAGCAACAACAAAGGCCTTTGAAGTGTAGTATGTGCAGATAGTGGACTAATATAAATTAACTAATTAATTCAATTTAATAAAAACACTTGTCAAAAAACACCAAACAATAATTTATTATCGATTTTATTAATGAGTTGTTTAGCTGATAATGTTGAATTTTATTCAAGCAGTGTTTATGATGAATTTGTTTAAGCGAACACCTAGCAACATGTTGCCAAAACATTAAACATTTTTAAGATCAATACCTCAAGCTTGAATAATAATTTGAAAGCAATGGTTTCCGAAATGCTATTTTCAAGCAGTAAATTTCAGTTAAAATCGTTGGTACATGTTGCTTAACTTTATGCAATATATAAAGTGCGAAATACTTTCAAATGGCCATATAAAATGTTTACGAAATGATTAAAAAGTAATAGTGCTAAAGTTGTACTTTGTTCAATTTGTGAAAAATTACGAAATGTTTTTAGCTACACATCTATTAACAGGTAAATGTTTCTGGCAACATTTTTATTAACAGGAAAATAATATCAGCTTTACTTATTTCACATACTTAAATGGACGTGTTAAAATGTTCAAGCGAAATGAGTAAAGTTGATCGAACTTTACGCTTAACGATTTCGTAGATAATAAATAAATTGTACTTAACACTGATTTGTATGTTGCGTGCAACATATTGTATAGACTGAAAGAAGTCAATAATATGTATAAGCAGAGAAGACTTGACTTAAACTAGACGCATATCTCTTTATGCATTTTTTTACTTCCCGAATTCATTTAAGTGATATGTAAACCCTGTTGCAAATTGAGGATATAGAAGAGGCAGACTTGTTTAATAATGGAATTGCATGAACTACTAAGGCCACCGTTTATTTAACATAAAGGTATATTTTGACCACAGTTGAATTGCAAATAAGCTGAAACTTTTGAAAACAACTTAAAACATATCTGATTGCGCTGCGAAGGCACACCCTAGGAGATTGATCTTTCGTATAATGATTCCAGTGGAAATTACCAGATCAAAAGATAGAGCAAAAATGTAACACTGATACCAGCATCATTGAAAGATTTTTTTACAATTTTATTTGTTTTAAATAGAAAAGCTAATACTTCTAATCAAAATATTGACAAAACATTATCGGTAACGCCACAATATATAAAAAAATGTAAACAGTAAGCCTCAGCCATCCAAGACTTGTCAAACTATATTGGCAACATGTTGCTGTTAGGTTTTTAATCATTTGATATTTTTTTAATAGTAATTCAATATTACAAGTCAACATGTTGCTAGTAACAATAATAAAATACATTTTTTTTAAATTTAAAGAAAATTGCTCGGTTAAATAAATATCGAATAGGAATATCAAGTCTCCAACAAGAAACAAAGATCTATTCAGTGCAGTGAGTCAAACTTAAAACAAGAAAAATTTTATTTTTTCGTTTCGGTATACAAAAAAATACTTACCAACTGTGAATAACTGTTAGTTTAAAGTATTTAATAAATAAACCTTCATATAGCTGCGGTCACATACCGCTAACATCATATTAGGTCTCTTGTAGCTTAATTATGTATTTTAACCTTGAGAAATTAATTATTTAAACATTTTCAACTACTTTTTATACAAATTAAACTAATTTTATATTTTTCTGTTTCTTTGAAACACTTTGCTAAACAACCACTAACGAACAAAACTACACGCAACACAAATGCCTTTGGCAACAGATGTTGCAAGAAAATATTTTTTTAGTTTTTATTTCAAATTAAAACTTTTCATTCCCGCATTCTTGCCATCTGTTTTCAGTATGTTGATACAAATATTACAAATAGAAAAACAGCCGTAGGTTAAAAATAAGATGGTGGGAAAATAAGAAGAAGAAGAATTTTAATTAAATGTTGCCAGCCATTCATTGAGGCCAGATGTTGAGAAACAAATTTTTTAAAATAAAAAGTGGGTTAAACCACAGACTCTCAATTCTATGAGAGTTTAAGTGTTTAAAAAACAAAAGATTAAATTTTCTTTTTTTTTTTTGAACGCGTGAAAATCTTGAAGTTAAAATTTACTTTTCTTTTCTTAGTAACACTAAAAGCAAAATAAAATTTTATTTATTTTTAAATCCTTTTTTGATTTAAGAAAGCAATTTTTAAATGTCTTTCAGCCAGAAGTGAAAGCAAAAAAACTTAATACTTTTTAATAACGAAGCCAAGACCAGTTGAAAGAAACAAGCGGAAAAGGAAGTGCAAGAATAAGACAAGGTACCAAAGAATAAATGGTGGTTTTAAACTTAATTTTATTTACACAGGAGCAAAAACGTTTAAACTCTTGTAAAGAAATGCACAAACACAAGTTAACACCATTGTATTTTCTGATTGTTTATGTGTGTGTGTGCATATTACTAGGATTTAAAAACGAAGGCATACAACTGTGCCTCCATAAATATTTTATTTTTAATTCCAACTGTTCGCTTTGTAGTTTTGCATGCATGTGCAATAAGAACAACAACAAACATAACATCGGCCCTATATAAAAACAATAGAAAATTTTATATTTGTAATCTTATTCCTGCTGGCCTTAAATGCGTGTGTGTGTGTGTGTGTCTATAAAGAGAAATATGTGCCTGTGTATTCAATCATACACTTTTGCGCTCTGGTTGTATTTTTAAAGTGCACTTGAGTCGAATTATGTACTACAGCTGTTAAGCAAAATTATTTGATTCCTCAACTAAAGAAAGCGGTTACCCATTAAAAGAGAAAAAAAAAATATTGTTTGACATCTTGTTAGACAACAAAGTTTATTAAAAGTTTTCACAAAATTTAATATCCAATAATTAACATGTTCTTTATAATTATAAAGAGTGTTCTCTAATTTACGCAATATAATATTTCGATTGGACATTATTTGTTCCTTAAGGAATTTTCGATCCTAAAAGACCACTTCGGCAACTGTTAATTAAAATAAAACATTCATTAAGTCGCAACATGTTGCCAGGGATGAACAGAATTACCAAAATACAGATATCGAAATAAAATCATCTGAATCAAAAAAAAAAAAAAAAAACATATTAACCTTGGCAGCACTGATTATCAATAAAATGGTCACACTTTGGCTTATCTTGAAATCGACAACCTGTGACTTGTGGTATCATCAGACCATACTTCTTTGAAATAAAGGCAATTGCTGTTACAAAAGTTGCCTGGATCAGTCGATTGACAATAAAGATATAAAATGAAAGATATTCAAATTAAATACCACACGTTACAGCCAAATATTTTTTTCAAAATATTGTCAGAAAAATAACACTTGAAAACCTTAAAATACAGCATAATAAGTTATTGTTTTCACCACTTACAAGTGTGGTGTAAGTCAACAGAATAAAAGAAAAAGGTTGCTAACACGTAATGAGCAGCCACAGTAATTATATAAATAATAATTCTTGCTAATAAGAGAAGAGTATGAGTTCAAATCCCAACAGTGTATTGAAGGTAAAGAAAATTATTCTTGCAACAGCCTTCGCCACTTTGGAAATGCTATTGGCCTATTTGTTAAACAGAAGATCATGAGTTCAAATCCCAAAACAGCCTTCGAATAGTAATGAAAATTAGTGTTCTTAAATAACTCCTTTGGATCAGCCGTTAAAAAGACGAATACATAAAACACAATAGTTTAAACTTCCCTCAATTTTAAGAGAAACCCAATTTTTGTATCTCAAAATCAAGGATAGCGATATCTGTAGATCTTTTAAGAAATTAGCAATATAACAGTGTGTGTCAGCTATGGCTTTCATGATTAGACGGACGGCCTGTTGAAAAATAAAGTGGGAGTACTAATTAATTTAGAGATGCTGGTATGGCTGGTGCATGATTTTTTTAACAAGACCTGGAACATTTCTAGTTTCGCCAGAGTCGCAGAATATTAAAGACGACTATGCAAACTTGATAAAATCGTACGATTAGAATGCAAGGAATGACAAAAATAATTAAAAAAAATAATTTTATTATATTTTCACAATCATGGCAATCCCTACGATTATTAAGTGGCAAAACGTAGCAATAATCAAAATCTTTGTGCATCTCACAACGCCTTAACAATCATTTTTTATTTTTTTTTTTTTTTGTATTGATGTTTCTAGTTGTTCGAATGAGTTCACAATAACAATTGCAGCAAACAAGAATAAATATGTAATCAAAATGTTTTGAGTTCACATGGATAATAACGATGTTTATGTGAGGTAAATATGCTGGTGTTGCGATTGCAACAATTTTTATAGATTGTTTTGTAGGTAGAGGTTAAATAAATAAAAGAAGAACAACTTCATTTTTTAAACAGTGAAATAAAAGTATACCAAAGATTAAAGACCTCATTATAATTTTTACTTTCTTGTCCATAACTGATAGTTTTATCCTTTAGCCAAACAGTTTCATTTCATTACAACATGATTTCAAAAATCGACAAAGAAATACGTAATTTATGTGTAATTGAACTTCAGAAATGTTTGTGGCTTAAGCACTTAAGCACATACATGCATGTAGGTATGTATGTAGGTATGTAGGCATGTATGTTTGTATGCATATATGTATTAATAATTAACACATTTAGTACCTTAAATTTGGGCATACATTTTTCCTAAGCCAGTGGTTTAATCTCCCCTACTCTGCACAGTTAACATTCAAATAATGTGCACAAGTTTATCTTCAAAAATTTACCTTAATTTTGTTCATGTGCATTTGAGGTTCTTCTTGCCCAATATAGTCATTGTTAAGTTTGATTCAAGCTTTTTATACTTTTCTACATCCAAGAGGGGCATGAAGCGGAAACGAAAAAATTTAACTACTACTGACTGATGCTACCACTTGTGTTCCAGGTATGACTAGAAATATTTTGCTGTGGTTTGACAAAACAATGCTTTACACAGCAGGAGAGCGGTAGATGTAACCATAATGTAGTTATAGAAGAGTTTCAGAAAAAGTACCAATAAAAGGTAGCAGCAATTATAGTACCATTAAGCAATTAAAATGTTAAAGCCAAGATTAAAGGCTACATTAGAAAAGACAGAAAACTAGATAAACGATATTTTGTTGCCAACCAGAAATTTGTGAAAAAGAAAACTGTATAAAAAAGTCTAAATTTAAAATGGTCTAAAGAAAACTCAAGTGATACCACAAAAAATTTACTGCTGCTCAAAATATTGGAATTCATAAATTTTTATTTCAAATAATATATAAAAACTTCCTTAAAAATGTGATACCAAAACATTTCGTAACAGGTGGTCTTGTTCTAAAATTACAGCGAATTAAAGTACTGTTACTAAAAGTACCAAAACAACTAATATTGCAATCCATTGTATTCAGTATTGGTAATAAAAAAGTACTTGTATTGAAAGTGAATGTACTAAAAGTATATTAAAATAATGGTACTAAAGGTATCATAATTATTGGTACTTAAAGTACTAAACAGAAAATTCAGATAAGAAAACTACAATGTAGTTCTTAAAAAAACTACCACTGAGCTTAATGGTAGAATAAATCTAGGAACTGAAGCTGCTGGTTTTTAAAGTACCACTATTTGCACTAAAAGTTCTTGTACTAAAAAAACTTATATTAAAAGTTTTGTTATTTTATACAGTAGTACTGAAGAAGATTTAAAACTAGCGGTAGTAATATTGCTGGAACTAAAATTCCTTGAAATAAATACTGATAGTTAAATTAGTTGTATTAAAGTACTTGTACTAAAAGAATTTATAATAAAAGTAAATGTACGGAAAGTACCTGTAATAAAACGATTGTTTTTGTACTAACATAACATGTAATTAAAAAACTGGTATTAATAATATTTGTACTCAAATTGTACTAAATTGTATTTGCACTAAAAAACTTGTACTAAAAATACTGTTTTTAAATAAAAGTACTAGCAATAATATAGGACTGAAAAGAGATCTACTGAAGGTCACGGTCTTAAAAGAGCTGGTGCTAAAACTCGCAGAACTAATATTACTAAAGCACTGGTACTAAAAGTGCCGGTACTTAAAGAACTTGCATCAGAAGCACTGATACTTAATACGTTAGCTGTTTTAGTAATGACGCCAAATTTCTGGTGCTGATAATAGCATTATTACGGTACGTCTCATTGGTACTAAAAGCACTGGTACTAAAAGTGCCGGTATAAAAGGAATTTACATC
This sequence comes from Gymnosoma rotundatum, assembly GCA_916610165.2. NCBI lineage: Eukaryota > Metazoa > Arthropoda > Insecta > Diptera > Tachinidae > Gymnosoma > Gymnosoma rotundatum. The sequence continues at coordinate 170,650,810 of OU744336.1, read as the reverse complement.
AGAAGCACTGATACTTAATACGTTAGCAGTTTTAGTAATGATGCAAAAGTTCTGGTGCTGACAATGGCATTATTACGGTACGTCTTATTGGTACTAAAAGCTTTAGCAAGGGCTTGTTCTTAGTATGCTGCAAATAAATGTAAAGTTATTCCTAAAAAAAAACTTTCAGATTTTATATGTAAAAAAATTACTTTCTTAATTATTGATACTAGACAAATACATCGATAGTACGTTTTCTTACAGAACTGTTAATGAAAAACAAATTATTGAAATTAAAAAAAAAATCGTACTAAGTGAAGCTTTAATTTTGTTTTAAAGGGTTGTTCAAATAGTACTAATATTACAATTTTTACACTTAAAAACTTTAAATAAAGTCTTACTTAAAAGTTTTTAGTACTAGTACTGGTACTAAGAGAACGGGGATCAAATTGCATCATTAAATATTAATAAAAATTAAAAGAAAATTTTGTTTGTGAACTATTAAAAAAATCGCAGTCGGTTGGCCTCTAAGAAAATATGTTTCGAAGATTCTAAGAAATTAAAAAGGTTACTCCATAGTCCCGGTTAAAATTGCAGTGAAATATGTTTATTTCGGACACTGTTTTATAAAAAGCTGCTATTAAAAGAAATAGTATTTCAAGCAATAGTAATAAAATTGGGACCATCTTAAAACTATAGTTAATGAAGACCGATCTATTGTTCAAACTTTCTCTAACTATTTCTAGTGCGCCTTAGTTTGTTCTCTGTTTAGTTTTCCTCTTGCTCATGTATTGTATTATAGAAAAGGTACTTAAAGTAGTAGTGGTAGTAGTAGTAATATAAGTAGTAGTCGTAATAATACCTTAAAGTAAAACCACTCACTTTGTTAAAATTCTTGTGAGGTTTCGTTGTTAAAAATCTAGAGAAATTGTTTGCTTTTTCAGCTTTCTTAATCCAGCTTTACATAATTGAAAAGAATTTTGAACAAGTGCTCCAGCCAAAGGAAACAAAACTTTGACAAACTACTAAAACAAAAGTTACAAGAATGAGAAGAATTAAAAGACAAAAATTTTAAGCTACAAAACTATTCGAAATAAAGAAGCAAAAAAAAAAACAATAAAATTGTTGCAGTTTACGAATTATGCTTAAATAACTATAAGGAATTTAAAAGTTATAAAAGGGTCTTTCAATGAAGACGGAAACTTTTGGTAATGTGAAGGCGCTAGTGAATTATCCTACCTTAAATTTACAATGTCATCAAGAACAATCAAGTGTTGCGATATACATTTAGATATATTTTTTTTCATTAACTGACAAAAAGCTTCATTAAAATTCAAAATAAAAAATAAATTTCTCTTAAAGTCTCTATGATAGCAGTTGTCGTTATAAAACTCTAATTGTAATAAATTAAAACAAAACAAGTTAAACAAGCTACCAGATCGTTTCATACTAGCAGCATATAGACGTTTTAAACCGCCTAAAAATACATCCCAGTTATGAGCAGTATGACAGTTTAAGATATGGCGTCAAAAAGAAACGTTACACATGTATAGAGTAGTAGAGTGTGTATTGCTTAACAGTTTTGTCAACAAAAGTGTAAAAAACTAAGAAAATGAAGTGACATCAAAGAAACAACAATTCTTGGTGTACAAAATTTAATTCAAAATAAAAATGATCAAGCTGACACTGTTACTATATCCTGATACAACGATTATTTAAAAATATTAGTGTGCACAATAGACCACATAAGAATTCAATTATTTTATGAGCCATTTCCTTGTCTTGTGTGCTTTCATTTTGGTGCTCTAAATAGGCAACTTAAATCGTATGCTCTGTCACAAGTTTGAATTGAGCAATGATATTCTTAACTGCAGTAATTAAATTCAGTCACATTTATAATGAATGATCATGGAAACCACCATGAATGGTCTTAAAAAACTGTACATCCCAAGTGTTTCGAGAACCGAGGCTTTTAGAAAACTTTTGGTAAATTTTTTAAAATCAATAGTTTAAGTCAAATGTGTTTAAGAACTCAAGAACACCAGTTGAAAGAAATCAAGCAAACCAGTGACACCTCATGCGATCACTTTCAGCATCACGGCTGTCAGGAACGTGAAGAGCTAGAAATTACCTAAGCTAGCACCGCGCAGAGCATATGACGTCAGAGCTCTCGCCGTGATTTATAACTAAACTCAGCCGTGGTGGCTGGCAACTCCTAAAGGTTGGATAATTGAATACAGAAAGAGGTACTAGTGAACTGATTTCAGAGCAAAACAGTGATAAAGGTCAACAAACTCCTTCAGTTAGAGCCTGTAATATAAGTGTCCTGTTATAAAATTAAAGATCAGTCAGCACAATCTTTAATAGCAGGTGTTCAAACAATTCGAAGTATCATTCTTGGCGTAGGAAGTTTTCTCAATTCCTGTCAAATTTTATTTAATAACACATCAAGCTCCTCAATCTTAAACCTAAACCCTTAAAAGATTGAAAATCAAATATAACATTTAATAGCAGAAATATTCTATAAATTTATAAGCCTTCTCAATAAGAAAACTTTTATTAATTCAATAATAAAAGAGGAGTTTTTTTATATTCAATTGAAAATTCTCTTTTGGTAAATTGCCGCAAATTTGCTTAAATGTTTTAACAATGTATTACGCCAATTGAATCGAATGGCAGCCATATAATCAAATAAAAAAAGAAAATGTTGCTTCAAATTTGCTAAAGAATCTTTTTATTCTTCTCTTTATTTAAAATGCAAATTATTAGAAATTCAAATGCAAATATTTATTTAGTTGAAAGGTAATAAAATTGAATCGAAGAGATGATTTGGAAAAATTTCACTAATTTACGACAGCAGCCATAAAAGATGCGACAGTAAAATTTTGATTATTTTATATTCATTTGCACTTAGTGAATTTCTTTTAAAGCTAAGACAAACAAGTAAGAGTGCTGTATTCGGCAATGCCGATTCGTATATACCCTTTAGCATATATGTAAATCTGTTTTAGTGAAGTAAGAAGAAGAAACCAACAAATATTGGGGTGTCAGAGAATTGAAAAAAGGAAAAAATTAGGTGCTACATATAATTTTACATAAAAATGTCATCAGCTCTTGATGGGTTAAACACTTTTAAAAAATTATAGTATTTCCTGAAAAATCTCTTCAAAAGCTTTGAAATGATACCCATATTGAAATCTTAAAAAATATGGTGCACAAGTTGTTCTACGAAAGGTTCAGAGGCCCATAACTCGGAAAATACTGGCAAGCGGCAATTTTTTTATCTGATGTTTTTTCTATTTTTAAATCTACTAACTTTGTTGTTCCAAATAATATAGAAATATTTGAGGCAGGTGTGGTGTTTTGCCCGCTGCCTCAAAGGACTGTATGAGAGTGATTGGCGTCAGAAGGACATAGCTCAATTGACTTTGCTATAAATAAGACCTCGAAATATATATCCTTTATGGAGTCGAAAATGGAAATTGTAGAAATAACAATCGGAATGACAAACAGCAACATGGCATTATGTACAGATTAACTCCTTCAGTAATTCTCGCGATTCCTGTGGCGACATTTTGCTCATAAAAATTACCATCTAAGTGCTGCTATTTTTTTCTAGTAAAAGTAAAGGCCCGAAACAAAATAATATACACTTTATTAGTACAATAGGAACCCGTAATTCGTAGGGGTCCAATAGGAATAAAGCCCTTCAAAGACTATCGTAGCTCTGTTTTCGATCCAAATAGCAGGTAGGATACTAAATGGCTTTGGGTATGATTGTATGAGTGTGACATGTTTTGAGTTATTTAAGGTCTTTATAGTCAAATAGTTAAAGATTATAAAGAATTTAAAAAAAATTGGATATGAAAGGGTGTCGCCATAAGTGATATTATTTGATGTTTATAGCTTTATTCTTTGAACCATCATAGGCGGACACTTGATATTTAAACAAAAATTGTTATACTATGTAAGAAATAACAAGTATAAAAATAACTAAAGGGTGTCCCCATAGCCGACGTAATTTGAATTATAACGACCTACCTTCGAAACCGTTATAATTAAGCACTGGGAAAATTACTCAGAATATTTAGTTCTGAGTCCCCTATAATAAAAAGTAAAATGTTTCAAATTAGAAGTTGAAGAGTGTCCCCATAGGTAGAGCCTATTAACATATTTGGTAAAAAGGCAGTCGTTCAATTGTCTAATAATGACTCTAGCAGAATAAAATATGCAGCATTTTCTGAACCGCTACATCCCTCATTAGTATTCTTCGCATATATGTATATACCTTCCGTTGTTTACATTGTAAACATCATCTATTTAACTAATCAAATTTTTTGAAAACTGATAATCAGTGCTATTTTTTCAAACTATCCCAATTTAATTAATTAATACCGATATTGATTATTGAGGGTGAAAGCATATCTCGATGGCCATTTCGATACCGCTTACTTAGCTCTTCAGGAAACTTCTCACAAACATTTTAAATAAACTAAAGATTTTTGTCCGAACAAAAAAGTAGAGACAAAAATTAAAATTTGAGCAACAGGCACTTTTAATATTATTTAATTAAATTAAAAAACACGAGAAACTTTCATTAAATTAATAAATTTTTCAAAAAAATTACTGTTCTTTTTCTTAAATCATCCGAATTTTATTAATAAAACGCCGATATTGGTTATTGAGGGTACAAGCACGTCTCGATTATTCATTTGGTAAAAAAATTATTAAGTTCTAATCAACCATGTAAAATTCTTTATGGATAATAATCATTTAATGTTTAAATGTTAACAAAAACTTGTTTATCGTGACTACAGTATTGTTAAAAACAACTATAATTTGTTTACGGCAACCATGTTTATTAATTGAGGCAGAGAATATGATTCATCTAAGCATACCGTAATTATATTTTTTTATTGCATGTACTTTCTTATTAGTCTAGCAAAGGGATACGATATGGCCGTGCTTTCTTCGACCTGCATGGCATTCAAGTCATATGAAAGTTAAATGTATTTATTCTTATTAATTTTTGCTTCTGAATTATGTTTGTTTTTTTTGAAAAGTCAAATTTTCTGAACAAAATTCTTGGAAATTCTAATTACTTAATTTATGCAGTTCTATTTTAAGCAACAAAAGGAAGCTTTTGTACCAATTAACCCCATTGTACTCATGTTGCATGAAGAAACTGCTGTTCGCATACCATCATCTTTATTGTTGCTGCTTTTGTCGGTTTTTGTAGTTGTTGATGCTGTTAACTATTGTGATGCAATTTAAAGTAGTTTTGTTTCATGAGTATGAAGGTGGTGGGAGTTGAGATATCTTGTTTAGAAAATTTAAATAAAAGACAGTGGATACTTTATAAAAGGACAACTAGTGTTTTTTTTTCAATAAAATAAACTAAAGGAGTTTAAAAACTTAGAAATGAAATTATGGTCGTTAAAAATATATAAAAATTTAGTTTTTGTTTTTATTTCACGAATAAAATTTATGGAGATTTAACTGTTATTTATTTTTCTGGGTTAAAATTTGTGTATCATTATACAAAATCAAGTGTTTTCGAAGCAGGTACTTGCCTTGAAAGCTTAACTGTCAGACCAGCAAGAACATGTAAAGGTAACAGCATTTTGTTTAAATAAGACAGAAGTTGTAAAAAAGAAGAGAAGAAAAATTACAACAATGAGACTTAAATTTCGTACAAAGAGGATCAGATTATTGCATAAAAATGCAAAAACAAAAACTAAGCAAATTTGAAAATAAATACAAGCAGATTTTTAGGAATTTAGGAGCAATAACGGAATGGTTAAAAACAGAAATTAATTAACACAAGCTGCTCACAGAAAGCAGCCAATAGGCAACATAAGAAAATTTCTGTTGTCAAGGATATTAGGAGAGTGATAGGGAGAGGAAGAGAGAGAGAGAGGGAGCACACGAGAGCTGTAACAATTAAATGTAATAATTCTTGGATAAACTCTGACTCCAACTATTAAAAATAATTTTACAAACAACAACAAATACGGATCTGCTAAAAATCTCTGTTTAAGTATAAATTGTCTACTTTTGGTAAGTGCACTTAACCACCCATTTAAGGCATATATGGCAACACTGAAAATCTCTCGTTATTATTACTTTGAAGTAAGTTTAGCTGAGGATCTCTTAGGAACTATTGATGAAGTTAAACATTGAACCAATAATCAGATCGCCTTTGAAGACCTGTTATGTTTCCACTCCCAAATCCCTTTATTGGAAAAATCGAACATTAGATAAATTATCAATTATCTGTGATATTATTCCATTTATCCATCAATCAATCACTTCATCTATCTTTCTCTCTATCTTCTATATTTAAAATAAATTTGTTTATCGGATATCTATAGCTACCTATACCAGTGGCCAGATCTTCCTGAAATTCCTGAATTTGTTACTAGTAATATGATATTTCAAGTGGGCGTGGCACTTTACTTACACAATAAATATTTTACAGCGTCCATCTTAGAAAGTTGAGTATTAAAAGCCATTGAATTTAACGACCCTCTTTGTTTACAAAATAACTGTATTTTCTTTTTACAAAAGTGGGCGTGGCGCCTCCCTTCGAATTAAAAAATTATTATTGTGTACTTCGGGAATTATAGCAAGTGGAATCTTAAGCTTTCGTACAATTGACGCCTCTATTAATGTGAGTAGTCCAGCAGCATGCTGAACTGGATTCAGATGGTGGGCGTGGTACATCCCATATAAAGTGAAAAGTTATTATCTTGTATCCAGCCAGCTGTAGCATGTATCGTTTTAAAAGTTTCTGCAAGTAACTCCCATATTAATCTACATAGACAAGTAAAAACCTAGCCAAATTTGAATTGTGGGCATGGTACCTCCCATACAAAAGTTGAAATTATTAACATGTACTTCGAGAATTATAAAACGTGAAGCCTTCTGCTTTTTTACAAGTAACTCTCTAATTAATGTGTATAGTCCTGCGAAATATTGGCTAAGTTAAGGAAGTGGGCGTGGTACCTCTCATACGAAGTGAAAAGTTATAACCGCTTACTTAGAAACCTGTTAAAGGTAAATTAGTGATCAGATGTTTGATATATATTTTTTTTGTTAGTGCATATTTTTCAATATAATCGGATGCGGCGTTTTTTTTAATAAATGATGATTCATAAAATTATTCTTCGTAAATTCAATAATTACTCTTATCAGAGCTTTTTGATGCAATGTCGGGTTTTGGATTATTTATATTCTATTTGTTAATGATAAAACATAAATTATTTGTTAATGTACACTTAAAATTATATTTTTAGCGTTTCTGAAAATTTTCAATATTTTTAGCTTATTAAAAAAAAATTAATTTCTGACTATTTTTTTTTTTTTTGGTTCAGTTACTCTGCTCAGCATTTCATGCGAAATGCTTTCAAACTGCATACATAAAAAAATTATATGAAAAAGTCATGAAAAAATGTTGCAATAATAGAACTCTGTTTTTATTCTGGAAACATGTATGAAATGTTTCTGGCAACATTTTATTAAAGCTGTGAAATAAAACAAGTAGGCATTATTACATTCGAAATTTTTCAAAAAAAGCTGATCATGTGTCTTTTGATAACATTTTCAAAACAATGTAGTACATGTGAAAATAATAAACCGTTAAAGTCTTCTAAATCGGGAAATAGACACCACATTTTAAATGTTTAATTTTCCACATGAAATAATAAATGTTGCTCAAGAATTTACATTAAATCGAACAGAGTACCAGGCTTAAATTTCCATTTTTTGTGCATATTTTTTGCATAATCACAAGATGTTGGATATGTTTTATGTTTTTGATTTTTCTACAAACTTTCGGTCCAAAACTGAGCTCTATATACAAGAGTGAGAAAGTTATTGAGCAACTTTACTTTAAGTATGCAACATAGTTTGTTGTTGCTTAAAATTCCACGTGAAAAAATGCAGATTACATTTTTTCTTAAGCCTAGTACTCTGTTCGATTTTGCAAAAAATGTTGAGCAACATGCATTATTTCGCTTGAACAATTTGTCAACTAGCTGCTGGTGACAAAAAAACAGTTTTATAAGAAAATCGTCATTTTTATCGCCTTCAAAAATGCCACATTACTTTAACAGTGTAAACAAAAACTTTTGTTTGTCTGGAAAAAATATAAAAAATTACTGAAGACGAAGAGAAATACTCTTTCAGTCATCCAAGCTTATAGGATTTATATAATACATATTTTTCTATTTTTAATTGCAGTAGTGAGCAAACGCTTTTCTGCATCAGTTAATTTATTTTGCCTTGCACTCTTTTTGAATGTACACTTTTTTTCATTTTTCTTTCTTTAATTAACTATTTGAACACAACAAATTTAAATCAAAACAAAGGATCAACAAAAAAAGGTTGTCAAAAATTCCGTGCGAAACAAGTGCTGCATATGTTATTTCGTGGTTGAAAAAATGTAGCCAGAAACATTTTTAAGTTTAAAAAACAGGCTGCGGGAAACATTTTTTTAACTTTTGCACAAATAAATAGAGTAATACTTCAGCAACATTATTTCTTATGTGTTTGACAGTAATTTTTTATATAGACTTTTAAAAACATTTTGCATGAAATGATGAACAGAGTGCTATGCTTTAGTTAGAGAAATGTTGCTAGCAAATGTTCCAGCAACATTTTTTGGTTGAAAGACATTTGGCCAGCAACATTTAATGATTTTTAACATAATAAATTTACAACGTTAGCAACATTTTTTGATATTCATTTCATTCGAAATAAAATTACATAATTTTAAAAAAATTTCATACATTTCTGACTTTTTGTAAGTTACCGAATTATTGCTTAAATTTTGGATTCCTAAAAAAAATTATTTAAATAGAAAATAGTATCGTTATACCTTTTAGTAAATTTTAAAATTTTTTGAAAAATGGGCTTTTTTTTAATGAAACGCTGAAGTTTTAAGAAAATTTTTCAGGTGTCATTTCAAAGAGCTGATTATTTAAAAAAAATTTATATTGTCAAAAGATAACCTGTTCTGCCAATTAAAAATGTTGCTGATAAAAAATAATTTGGGTATTTTAATATGTACTTTTTAACGTCTTTTCTACAGAGTAGAATTCTAAAAATTTTTCTTTATTATAAATTATATTAAAACGATGTATATTCAGGTTACTGTGTCACTTTAAGACAGCAAACAAAAAAAATCTAGCTCCTCTTCTTTTTATTATTATTCCTTCTATTGGAATTTCATTCTTCTTTGTTTTCTTTTTGTTTTTTTTTTTTTTTTTTCTTTCATCAAAACCATACATTTATTTATTTATTCATTTTCCTTTTTTTTAAGCAATCACTCAATTGTATTTTAAATTGTAACGGAAACTAAAAAATAAAGAATGAAAAACTGAAATGAGAAACAAAAATATTCATCAGTTTCAGTTGCCGGGTTTCTTTAGTAGTTTTTGCTATTTCCCCTCTGTAATTTTTTTTAATACATTTGCAGCGTTTTATTGAGAAAAATTGAGCACAAACAAATGCACAGTTGTTAAATTATACATGTGTTAGAAAGATTATAAAATCCACCTCGTGTGTTTTTACGTATTTAGTTTAAAGAAAACTATATGGTTATAGACAATGGCAAATAAAAAAGTCACTGGTGTTTTGTATACTTTCAGGCATGATGTATATGGAAACAAACAATCGATCGGATAGAAGAAAAATTGAGCACAAACAAATGCACAGTTGTTAAATTATACATGTGTTAGAAAGATTATAAAATCCACCTCGTGTGTTTTTACGTATTTAGTTTAAAGAAAACTATATTTAAACAGAACATTATAGATTAAGATTTTGGTTACGCCTAACTGTAGGCACTGCTTTTTATAGACTTATGCTGAGAAGCTGTGAGTCAGCAAATTACTGGTCATTTAAGGCTTGGATTAGATCCACTGAAACAATACACAATGCGTGAATAGTCGTGACAGAAATACAGTGTTCATATACCAGGCAAGTAGCTCTGGCATTGTGTGCCCACTCTGTAGTACAAAGTCGATGTATTTATTCAAGTCTCTTACAGTGTTCTATGTTATTACTTAACTTACCTTGTAGATTTATTTACTTCCTTTTCTTATCAATCATTTATCGTTTTGTGTCAAATTCGTTTTTTATTTTCAAGACTTTTTCTTTGTATCTCATTCAACTGGTAGACCAGAACACTGTACACTATTCCATTTTATTTTCAATTTCTATTAAGAGCTAAATTTATAAATATTTGCAGATTGGTTGAGAAAAAAAAAACAGTAATAAAAATGAAAAAATTGATTTTAAAGAGAGAGAGAGAGAAAAAGTGTTTAAAATTTATTGCATGAAAAACTTTTACTTGAATTATTATTGGAAATCCAATTGAATGTTTTACAAAAAGGGGAAATGTAAAAAAATACAGATGAATAATTGAAGGTAATTTTGTGGCAAAGAAAAGTAGATTAGGAAAAGAAAAGTGAGAAATAAAAATTAAAGAAAAGTTACAAACTGAAAAAAAAACTAAGAAATAAAACTCAATTTGAAAGAAAAATATCATTGACAAAAAAAACCGGAAAATTTGCCTCAATTATTTTGGAACTAAAAAAATCTTGGGCACAAATAAAACAAATTAGTTAAATTTAGTTAAATTTGTTATGCTCTCAACTGTAACTTTGATTTGTTCGATGAAAAGGGCTTCCTAATATTTCCTTTTACTTTATTATACCCTTCACCACAATATTCCTTTCCGATCCCATAACGTATATATATTCTGAATTTTTGTTCATAGCAAAAAGGAGAGTTTGACAGTTAAAATACCAGATAAAATAAATGAATTCGCCACCGCTATCACCTTATAATTAATTCGCTTTGGTATGAAGTTTGAGTTTTAGCGTTTACGGCGAAAATTAACGAATTCGCCATCGCGACCACCTAGTAGCAGGAGATCATATTATTATTTTTTAATTACTCTAGACAGGAGTCGCTGTGACAGTAAAGCAGTGGTTTCTCCAGAAACAAAAACACACAATTATTTCAAAAAATATTTTCTCTACAGTAGAGCGATAATTTCCAAAGCAGTTTACTCTTCGACAGAAGAATGAAATTTTCTTTTGAAATTAAATCAAGAGAGGAGAGCGAACTTTTCTCTAGAAATGTTATATAAACATAATTTTGCTTCGCATTTAGTTTGAGCTATTGCACTGCGACGCAGTGGCACTTAAGCGTCATATATAGTTTTAATTTTATATTTTACTTAAATTAAAAAATAACTACTTTTTTTCTTTGTATCGTCTTGTTACTTTAGACTTCGAACAAGCGGAAATTTATACCACATTTAAACTTCTTTTAAAATTATTAATTAATTTTTAATGAGGGTTTTTTAATGCTGTATCTACTTGTGTTAAAATCATGTGATTTTTGTAAGACAATTTAAAAACGGTGAACTGTTTCTTTTTGCTTCCTATATGACGCCTTAACGTTTAATTGCTTGTGCGTTTCATAATTAAAAACAAACATCTTAAAATACCTTTTAAACTCATAGAATTAATAGGCTGGCAATTAAAATGCTTAATTTGCATCCGCCAATTAACGTTAAGTTTAAAATTGTCCTCCGTTTGAGACTTAATTATAATGCTTCTCGCGTGCATTTAAGTTATTAATCTTTTTTCAATGAGGAAGAAAATAAAGTATTCTGGAAATACTTTGTTAGTAATTTCATATTTGTATACCCTTCACCATAAAAAGTGTCATTTCGTGTATTCAATTTCTAAAATATCCATTTCCGAACCCATAAAGCATACAAGTATATTCTGAGTTTTTATGCATAGCAAAGTCGATTGAGCGATGTCCGTCTGTCCGTCTGTTCATCCTTGTTAGGATTGAAATACATACTTCCAAGCGCTAGCTGACCCAGAGAAAATTTAAATACGGCATCGATCAGACATTGTTTCGTAAATTTTGCTATGGAAAATCAGCAAGAACGGTCCATATATTTTGAGGCATAGGCGTGGTGCTGCCTCTAATTTTTCCATACCATTTGGAACAAATCTAGTTTAGTGAAGTAACTACAATCAGAAAATAAATATAAGGGGCTACAAAGAATTTAAAAAAAAATAACATCCATTGATAAAATTGGCGCTTGTCCATATTTCCCGAGTTACGGGATCTGAAATTTAAAAATTTTTTTTAAATATCAATATGGGTATCATTTTAAAGGTTTTGAAGAGGTCTTTAAGGAAATGCTAAAATTTTTTCAAAAAATGCTTAACCCATTAAAAGCCGATGATATTTTTATGTAAAATTATATGTAGTCTTTAATTTTATTCCTCTTACTTTTTACTTCTCAGTCATTATAAATTTTGTTTTTACATGTATAATGAAGGGTGTATAAAATTTCGGCACCTTTCTTTATTTTCAAATAAAATAAACACTCTTTTTAAACAGCAGTTAAATAGTAGATTATTTAAACTAAATCTTTTTAATTTTTATTTCAATGTTGTAATCTAAACTATTATTTTCTGTTTTGTGCAAGTTTTGCTATTTTTATTCTTCTCAACTGGTCCTTGGCGTGCTACTAATCTTAGTTACTTACTTCTTTTAGTACATTGCTACATTCAGTTTGATATCACAGGGGTGAAAGTACAATGTGAGTAGCATGAGAGACAAAAAAGAAAGTTATTAGTTTCGATAAAATAAAAGCTTTTTGTTACGTTTCTTAGTTAAGGATATTAAAGGAGTTCTGTGTTTTCTATTATGAAAAAAAAAGAAAATTGCGGTGTGTTAAATTCTCTTCTTTCCATTGCACCTTATTTAGTTAAACGAGAGCGGTCAGAGATTGTATTCGAAATTTATTTGACTAAGGGCACCTTGTCCAGAATGACGGTAATTTTTGATATGGGTTTGTGCACAGGTGACTCTTTTGAGCTAAAATGATTTTTAAGGAGATTTTTGATATTTTTTAAGGTTTTGCTTGTTTTGATTAGACATCACGTTAGCAGACTGGTCCAAAATTTTAATGGATATTTTAATATTATTTACCGCTTAAGCAAGGATATTTTTTTAGAGTCTAAAATTTGAAATTATTTAGGTTAAGCTTCTGCCTGATCAAGCAAAACGCAATACAGGTTTTCAAAATGGGATAGAATTTTCTCAATTTTAAAATGATCACCCTCTGTAGGGGAAAACCCTATTTTAAATGGAAACAAGGCAAAGCTGCTCTCTAAAAGAAATTTTCTCGTTGACAATTCTACTAATTGAAATCGTATGTGGTTGCAAAAAGAAAACTGTCAAGTGCGAGTTGTATTGACCCATAAAGAGTATATCGCTGGTCTCATGTAGAAAGGCCCTAACTCGCATAATTGTGATTTTACAGGAGAAGGTAAAAACATAATAGAAACTGTATTTATCACAATGTAATATTTGAAATGCAAACGTATTCAAACTTATTCAAATGTATTCACGAAAAAATTAATTTCATAAAATATCCAGTTAGGGCCTTTCTATATGAGACCAGCGATATGTACATACCTTCTGCGGACCACAGTTAGTTTTTAATTTTACGTTTTAAATAGATACCACTTTTATGCGCACACCCTTTAAATTGTTATTTTATTCTCTTTGCTTTTTATTATTTAAGGATATTTTTTGGTTAAAATTCTACACTAATATAAATTAAAAAAAATACCTATGGTAACGCTGGTCGTGAATAAAATCTACTTTGAGAACAATATTTCTTATCCTCTCATTTTGAGAATCTTATTTTCTTAGCAATGTTACTTTAAAGAAGAAAATGAAATAAAACAAAAACAAGTAAGAGTGTCATATTCGACTAAGCCGAATATAATATACACTTCACCATATAATATATTCTTCAGAAATCAAAATTTGGCGATAAGTTGAATATGAGAAATGGACCTGTCAATTGGCCTCCAAGGTCGTGCGATTTGACACCTCTCGATTATTTTCTGTTGAGCCACGTGAAGTCACTGATTTATGCTGATAAATCCACAACAATTGAGACTTTGGAGGCCAACGTTGTTTGTATTGTTTGTGAAATAGGGCCAGCAGTACTTGAAAAAGTGAGCCAAAATTTGACGTCCCTAAATAATTTATAAATATTTTTTTTCGTATAAAAAAAAATTCTGCATTACAATTGAATTTTTTGAATTATTTTTTACATTTTAAAGTCCCTTTTGGCTTAATTTTACATAAAAATATCATCGGCTCTTAAAAGCCATAAAAAAGACAATAGTACATTAAACAGAAGTAATCGATGTCGATCCAGCTATGGGCCTTATTGTATGCCAGAGGTTTTGCCTGCAATATCGGTCTTGTTCTGTTAAGAATCAAATGAGAATTCATATAAATTGACATACATATCGCACACCTAGTTCAAAAGTGACTCAACTCAAAAAATAAACTTTTCAGAAATCGAAAAAAAAATTGTTTTTGACCTGAATGAAAATGGTTAAAAATAAAAACTTTGGACTATTTAGTAGAAAATCCATACCGATTACTCGTATGATATAAAAAGTTCTTTTTATTTGTTTAATATTTATACACTAGATAATGAACAGTTTAATTAAATTTTGAGTTGAGTCACTTTTGAATTAAGTGTGCGATATATACATACATACATACGAGTAAACGAATCTTAATTGAAGTAACCATATTTTCGGAGGAAATTATGGATTAAAAATGGTTGATTGAAATTTAAGGGGAGACCAAGCAAGAAGACCGCACCCTTACGTTTGCCAACCGATTTTCTACATAACAGCCAGGCATTTTGATACCCTTAAAGAAAAGCACTTAAAAGAGCTACGAACCGCTTCCAGATCTTTTGTTGTAAGCTTAAAGATGTTTTAATTAAACATCAGTATTAGCGTTAATTTTTATTATTATTTAAAGGAATTGAAAGTTGATATTAATTAAACAACTTTTTTTGTATTCGCTTAAATAATTCTGAGATCGCCCTCCTACTATCCATTGTAGTAATAATGTTCATAAATTAGTAGTTAAGAAACCAGTAGATTTAGTAAACATCTCTAAGGTAATATTAAATAGATTTAGTATCATTTTATTATTGTTGGCATTAAAACTTTATTTCTGTTTATCATTTAGTTAAATCTGCAAGTAACCGCAGTTAAGATAGATAATACGATTTTCCTGATTCAAACATTCATAATGGTTTACACGTGATTAAGGAAATGTAGTTTTTTTATTTCGATAAAGGAACAGAAAAGGAACAAAAGAAAATCTTTAACTTACAATTGTGCATTGGAGTATTATTCGAATGAACAAAGAATTTTATCATTTTAATTTTCCTCATATTCACAAGACCTTAATACAAACTTTAATCTTAAGTTAATTTTATGAACTTTTATAAGAATTGTAACCCCCTCAGAAAACGTTTTCTTCGGTTTTTCTAATTTCATTATATATATATTTTTTTTTCTTTTTTTGTTATTTTATTATTTTTTTTTTTTTTATTATTTTTTTTTTTTTTTTTGAAGAATGAAACCCAAACACATTGTTGCAGTAGAAGAAAAAAATAATTCCCGATGGTGTAATCGTTTGGTGTGTTTGGCTATTAACATAAAAAGAAAGTTTGTTTTATTGTTGATGTTTTGAATGAAAATGATCATCATTTCTTTTCCACAAATCGTTCCTTTTTTAAGACAAATACAGAACTAATTTCCAAAGTTTCATTGAGAATTGTTGAGCAACAATCCAAGAGAGATAAGAAGAAAAAATGTTGGCAAGGTGTTTGTATGTGAGAAAAAGGATAAACAGAATATGGTGGAAAGATATGATTCCACATTTACAATTAAAACTCTATAGGCAAAAAAAAAACACAAATTATTTTCCGAAAATAAAAGTCAACTATTTGTCAACACACAAAGAATTTATCATCTTATTTTTATCCTTCCAAATATCTATAAAATAGGAAATGTTGAACAGAACAAGACCAAAACTTCAGGTAAAAACGACGGCATCCAAAAACAAGATCCAGTAATTTCTTTTTTGAATACAATTTTTTTTCCGTCGTTGACTTTCTAAGAAAAAGCAAATTATTTGAAAAAAAATTAAATGATACCCTTTTATACCCTTCACCACAAAAAGTGAAAAAACTAAGTGGACAAACTAAGTTTCTCATTCCGTTTGTAATTTCTGACTTCTTACCCATAACGAAGTCGATTGAACGATGTCCGATCCTATCCGTCCATGTTAGCTTGCCTTCGCAAACTTGATTTCAGAAAAAATTTAAATACACCAATCGAACAGACATAGTGTCGAAAGAGGTGCTTTTAGAAATCAGCAAGATCGGTCCATGTTCTTAGACGTAGCGGGCAAAACACCACGCCTATCTCTTGATTTTTCCATATTATTTGTAACAGTCAAATAACTCCAATAAAAAAAAGAAATATATGGAGAGACAGAGAATTAAAAAATAAGAAAAAAAACACACCAAGTGGAAAATTTGCCGCTCGCCCATATTTTCCGAGTTACGGGCCTCTAAAATTTTCAAATTTTTTAAAATATCAATATGGGTAACATTTAAAAGTTTTTTAAAAGATCTTTCCAAAAATACTAAAATTTTTAAAAAATGCTTAACCCATTAAGAGCCGATGACATTTTTATGTAAAACTATAAATATTATTTATTTTTTATTTTAAAGTTCTTTGTCACCCCAATATTTGAATATTTGATGGGACTGACTTTAAGGGTATATAAGATTCGGCATAGCCGAATATAGCCTTCTTACTTATTTTCTTTACTTGTTTATGGGCAAGTGGAATTTAAATAATAATAATATTGCAATAAAAGGGAATTTCTGCCTAAAGACATGTATTCCAAAGGAATTGCGAAACTTAAACTAAATTACTTTTCTGGGAACATAAAAAAAAATTAAGTTTCTGAAAGTATTTCTGCACAAAACACACACACATGCATACATTCTTCAATAAAATTCCTTAAAAATACTTCTCCTTAAAAGCCAGGCAATAATTTTTTTCCCATTTATTCCTGTGCCATTCTTTTTTGAACGTGTGAGTTTTTATTGAGTTTTTTGTTTTTGTTCCTTAACAATATTTTACGGTGGGTTAATTTGAATAGTAAATAACAATAGATAATTCTAATTCTTGAAAAAAAATAAAAAAAATCTATTTAAAAATCCGAAGTTTCTTAAATAATTTTTACGGCGTATAAATTATGATTAAAATGATAATCCAGTGGCTGTCGTGCCGTGTCCCAGATAAACGGCGTGAAAAAATATATTTACAGTAAAAGAAGAAGAAAATTTAAAATATCTTTTTAAACTGAAATTATGGTGATTTTCTTAATTAGTTCGTTAAAAGTGACTTAAAAATTATATATCTAGAACTATGAATAGCAACTTTACTAAGATCCTCAAAATAATATTGCAATTGATAGCTATAAAATTTTTACAGTTCAGTAGACAGAACAGTTATTGTGTTGTATTTCAGCTGCTAAAAAAAACTTTAAAGCAGCTTAAAAATTCCGAATTTGAAGTTATTTAAATGGACAAGTAGAAAATTGCACTATTTTAAAATATATTTTTTTTTTGTTCGATTAAATTAAAAATTTTTAATTTGACCTTTAAACTTTTTTTTAAATAAAATCCCGTTTAAAAGACTCTTATAGTTTGAACGGGAGAATTTTTACATGGTCAATCATAAGAGTGCGTGGTTATTCGAGAACAAAAATTTGTTGATAGTGAGAAGGAAAAAGGCTTGAGACTACATGACACAAATTTTTTTTGTGAGAGTGCATGAATGTGCGTGACCATGTTTTTCGTGAGACTAGGTGAGCCGGCGTGACTTATAGTTATGCTCGTTAGAGTGCGTGAATGCGAGTGATCACAATTGTTTTCCCTAAAGCACTTGAGTCTGCGTGATCAAAAATTTTTTAATGAGACTGCGTGACCAAAATCTCTGTTCGAGAGACTGCGTGAGCCTGCGTGAAAAAAAAATAATCGTTAAAGTGCGTGAGCCTGCATCATAAAAAAATTTTCCATAAGACTTCGGTAGACTGTGTGAGCCTGCGTGACCAAATGCTATTTTCGTGAGACTGCACAAGCCTGCGTGACAGAAAAATGTTCAAAATTTATAATTTTCGTTAGAGTACGTAAGCCTGAATGATAAAAAAAATTTTATAGGATTTTTTAAGAATGCGTGAATCACCGTGACAAAAAAATGTTCTTTAAAGTGCGTGAGTGCGCGTGACTAACATTGTTTTCCTTAAAATACGAGCAAATTTTATTTTTGGAAGACTACGTTCCTGAGCCTGCGTGAAACCAAAAGTTTTTCTCAAGAGGAAGACTATTAAAGCTGGAATCATAAAAAAAAATTAATAAAAATTAGTCCAGTCACTTGGCTAAATTGAAAATAGATAACAAAAATGGTCGAGTTTGATTTAGTGCACTAAGAACTTGCAAGTTAAAGTAACTCCACTAGGAAAAGTCAAACAGGGTTACATTGCACGATATCCCTGACTTATACGGTCCGCCTCTGTGTGGGACAATCAGCTGCTCCGAAAGAAACACTGTGCATTCTGGCATCTTTTCGCCGGTTAGCGCCCTCTGGTAATATAATTTTTGCCGTTGATGCTATTGCTGCTTGCGAATACATTGTATGTAAATTTCCGTGGACAAATGGCTCTTTTGTTAACCTTTTACGGAATTTTCCTGTTCACCAACCCTTTCTCCCCAGACCATAGTGTTTTCCTGTCGTAGAGCTGAGTCTGCTTTATAGAATTAAATTAACAAATTTTACATGCATGTAGGTCCAAGTCCCAGCGAAAAATTCATACAAGGGTTGCTCGCCAGACTTACAACTTTCAGACCGTACCCTTTTTTGATTTAAACTCATCACGTGATGATTGAACCAGTCGAATCAAATTTCTTCATCAAACACTGAATTGCTTTATGGTCAATTCTCAGTTTTAAGTCTCAGTTTTTGTCCACTGTAAATTACCAATTGTTTGTTAAATTTTGCAGCTTCGCATTTTTATATTTTCGGCTTCAGTTTTCCATTATTGCTGTCTTATAATCATAAACATTTGTGGCCTTTTGAAAACTCATTTTGGAAAACCAGCCCTTAAACACACACGCATACACTTTTCGATATCAAGTTTAACAAACACAAACACACACTCATACAACTTTCAAGCCTGTAAGTATTAGCAAAGTGTGTGCTCAGCACTACTTAACACTACCGAAGAACAACAACAACAACAGACCGATTAAACAAAAACAAATATTTGCCCAACAAACATTTATATTTCACACAGAAAAAAAGTTTGCTTCCAAAAGTTCTTGAAAAGAAGAAGCATAAATCAAACATGTTAACAGGCAGGAATGGAATATGTAGCAAACAAAATATGGAAAATGAGTTTCCTTAAAAAAAAAACTCCCTTGAGAAGACAAAAGTTTTGAATATTTTCTCAGTGTAATTTTTTCATATTAATTTTTTTCCTGTCTTTTTACAGATTAATTTCATTTCCGCTTAGTGGTTAAAGCTCTGTGGCATAGATAATTCTTATTTTACAAAAAAAAGGCTAAACTGAACACAATTTAAATAAAATCATAATAATATAAAAAATAAAAAGAAAAAAGAAAAATGTAACAAAAAAATTTAAATTGTATACAAACATTTTGAGATTAAATTTAAATGTTTGTGGTCATCTTGGCAAAACTATTTACATAAAAGAAAAATAAACTTTTATAATTTTGTGGCAAATTCTTAAGAGGAAATAAATAGAAAAACTCGCGTGAAAAGTTTTATTAGAAGATTTAAGGCAGGAAAACAAATAAAAAAATTGCGATTTAATCCCCAATGACACATTTATTTTGAAAGATAATTTTGGAAAGTTTGGAAGAATTAGTGTGAAGTAAAATTATCGAAAAAAAAATTTTATATGAAACCTACATATGCACGCACAAATAAAAAAATAGTTACGGCAACTATATTATGTTCTATGTTCTTAAACCAGATAAAGTTCTTTCGTTAAATTGTAAAAAATAACACAAAAATAAAATTTTAATCACCAAATTTTTTAATCGAAGGATCCATAACATTTGAAAGATCTTTAACGTACAAAATTAAAAGTCATTTCCGTCATATGGCTACTGCGGCTGTTCTTAACATAGCTCATTGCGGACATTCCAAATTGAACCACTTTTATTACGTCGCTTATCAAATGAACAAGATTTGCCTTTAAAACGTCAATTATTGCTGGTTTATCAGCAGAAACCAGTAACACTATGGCTCCACAGATCATAAATTTGTGATAAAATATCGGTCCAGTTTTCAGCTGATTTAATTGCGAATTTTCAAAGTAAATCTGCATATATTGGTAGCTTTGTTTAAGCCTCAATCTATTCATAATGATTTGGGAGAGTATACTGACCATAAATATAAAAATGTGAGTTAGTTATTTAATTAACACTTGCGGGATTAGAAAAACTCCCAATAAAATGACTTCTCAATTAATAAATTTTGTTATTGTTATCAGTTTTAATCTTGTACTTATAATGAAAAAAATTAGTTAACAGAGGGCGCTATATTGGTTCAATTATAGGTGAATTAGCTCAGATGGTTCGAAACTTGACTACTAAGCTGTAACTGGTTTTGTGGCCTGAGTTCATATCCCAGCCGCTATTACTTTATAAACATAAACTTTTCTAATAAGTATAAAGCTTTTTCGCATTTAAATATATCAAGCGCTCCCAGTCGCCGGTATTATACTTAGGCATTAAATTGCCTGCAAAGTTCTCTTTTACACACGTCAAGTTTACTTGATCAGTTTTTGATTAATTATCTTTCGAACTTGCATTTGTGTTCACACACACCGTCAAGTTTGTTTCATCAAGTTTCGTTTTCTTTGCTTTCAACTTCTGCAACTTCTATTCTGCAGCCAACTGCAAGTATAAAATTTTCTTAAACTTGATAGTACGGTAAGGCTTGTACCTCTTTCTATTCTCTTCTCCCCTTTCTCTCAAAAACTCAAGACTTGACGAGTCAAACTTGATGTGTGTGAAAGGGGACAAAGTAACAAATAAATAATATTACTATACATGCTTTTAAAATGTAAAGCGCCTATTTAACACCTGAATTGTCATAACCCTGTCCTAGGGTTTAGGGAAGCTCAAAAGCTTTAGGAGCTTTCTATCATCTATTACCCTCCTTTATCATCTACTTCAGCTTTATCATACCTTTTTCAAATAAGTTATCATTATTGTCTCCCTCTTACTTCTCTAAACAAAATACTATCAGTTTCTAATTAAAATGTTCATAAATCAATATATTATTCTGTGTTTCCAACAACCTAAAAACTGTGCTTTAATTAAAATTTTTACTTCCAAAAAGAACAGATTATAACGTGAAAAATACTCTGTCAGAAAGTGCCATTCTGTCATTTCATGCTAAAAATATTAACAACAAAGAAGCACCTCACCTTTGGATACCCCACGACTAAGGCTTTTTACTCAGAATAAAATTGTTCCATTTTTAAAGCGACTGATAACTGGTAAGAAAAACTAGATAAAAAAGGATTGTGATTAAATAAAAGTAAACCTGCACTGGATTAATTCCAAGGAGGGTAAGGTTTTGTATTTGATAGGATATAAAAATTATCAAAATTTAATCAATCGTTCAAAAAACGCCAGATTTGAGATTGAACATAAGTTTGATGACTCAGCAAGGCTTGGCTGAAAGCATCCAATAAATAGCCAGGAGCTCAGGAGCCCTTAATTTATTTTTGTTCCGATGTCTGGGTATTTCACTTAACTACGTTATATAATAATCCACGGCAACTTTTTCGATTATTCACATTACTCCTATGGGACTAGTACTCTGTAGGCCTGGCTGCAAAGTGTATTAAGTCGGTAATTGTAAATATGTATGTGTAGCGCCATTAATGTCATTCGAAAGCGGGCCCTGTTTGGAAAGCATCATGTTAAACCAGTTTAGGTTGCAGTCCAAAAGGGCAATCGTACCAAGAGACTCGACCTTAGGCGATGTAGAAGCACAGAATGATTTCTTGAACAATTTAGTCCTTAAATATAAGAGATAGAGATCAGAAGCATCAGTGGTTATTAGTTAAATTAATTATGGACTCAAAGGATTTGAGAGGCATAATGCAGGCATTAAATTATAAAAGAGTAGACGAACAATTATAACAATCAGTTCTTTTCTGTAAACTGTTCCTTTTGATATCTGTTATGTTGCCCACTAAAAATGAGTAAGTTGTTACTTTTACCGCTAAAAAGTGTGGTGTGTATGTGAAGAAATTAAAAGCAAAAGTCAGTTAGAACTTATTGAACAGTCACGTTGGTTGCGTGGACAGAATGTCTGCTTATGAGCCATGAGTTCAAATCACAAAAAAGGCCTGAATCGGCATCAGAGCTGTTAAATTATGATTACGATAAGTAATCAATTACATTACTTTTCAAAAATAATTGTAATGACTACATAATTCTCTTTTGAGCCGGTTTTGAAAAGTAATTGATAACGATTACTAGTAATGGAAAAATAATCTGGATTACTGAAAATTACTAAAAAATAATCAAGAAGAATCAGAAACCATTAAAGAATTTAAGTACTGAATTGTCGTTGAACAATTTAAAATTATTTGAACTGTTAAGAAAGTCAACCACACCAAAGTTTTTCACGGAAGCTGCTTTAGAAGAACTTGATAGCTTATACGGAAATATTGAGAGAAGCGAAATTATAAAAAATAATTTTTATCTGATATATGCAAATATTAAGGCAAAATGGGTGAAATCTAATCGAACCATTCAAAACTTGAGCTCCAAATACGAGGACTGGCTTAATGAAGACACCATCCTGGCTAAATTGGCAGTAGATAAACCCACCACATCAACCAGAGGAGCAAAAGAAAGGCCAAAAAAGTATTGAGAAGTGTTCAATTTTCACAAGAAAGAGGAAACTTGCCGATGCCACCAATGACTTGACCACGAAGCATTTATCGGACGCGCTAGCTATTAAATATACAAAGGATAGTGAAAGAGTTAGGTCTCAGATAACCAAATCTGTTGCTGATGCAAGTTCACTGCGACTAAAAAGGATTAAGGAAAGCATTCCCACGCCCACAAACGCACACATTAAAAAGTATGGTTCCGAAGAAGCCTTGGCCTTGTTTATGGACTTAGAACTTTCCAAACAAAAATATGAGAAACTATGGGCATCTTTAACGCGACACGGCGCTGACGTTTTACCCGGATACAAGCATATTACGCAAGCCAAAATAAATTCACGACCACTGCATACGGAGTTTACGGAAGTCTCTGCGAAAGCCAATCTGCAGGATCTCATGGGCCATACAGAAAACGGTTGTTGGAGAGTCTTCCTGAAAATGAGGTGAAAATTCTTCCTGAGAAGTTGACATTGATCAGCAAATGGGGCTGCGATGGATCATTCGGATAAAGCGTTTATAAGCAAAGGATATCTTCCGATGACGCTACAATATCGGACGGAAATATGTTTATGGCATCTGTTGTGCCTTTGCGGCTAAAATCTGATGTTTCCCTACACTGGAGAAATCCACATCCGTCATCAGTGCATTATTGCCGACCAATAATGTTTCAGTTTGCAAGGGAATCGGCAGAACTTATAAGGACCACGGTGAAGGACATTGAAGAACAAATAAGCAAGATTAAGCCTACAAAGCTGCAAATTGGAGAAGGAAAATATATTGAATGCAATTACGAGTTCCACCTGACCATGGTTGACGAAAAAGTTGTAAGCGAACTGCCAGGAACAAAATCAACAATGTCATGCCCGATTTGCAACAAGAGTCAGAAGAACTTTGGTAATTTAAACGATTCTACAAATGAGGAGAATTACGAATATGGAATGTCACCATTGCTCGCAAGGATTAGGTGTATGGAGTTCTTGCTAAAACTGTCGTATATCCTACCACAAGAGGAGGAAAACTTCGATGAAAATACATCAATAAAGGATAAGGAAAAGATCAGAAAGAAGCAAATACAGGATGCTTTTTTTAAACAAGTTGAACTAAAAGTAGACTGTCCCAAGCACGGATATGGTAACTCAAACGATGGAAACACTTCTATGAGATTTTTTGAAAATGATGAGGCAGAAATTAGAATCGCTGGAATTGACAATAAATCGTGAAAAGATTGGGAACGATCTTGGAATTTTTAAACTGCAAAGAAAATGTCAAGTCTAAAAAATATGGAGAATATGCGTCGAATATGCATTTCTTTTAGCAGAAATGTATCCACAGAAGAAGTTGACCCCGACCGTCCATAAAATATTGGCGCATGGCAAAGATACAATTGAGTTCCAGTCTTTGCCAATTAGAGAGCTTTCTGAAGAAGCACAGGAGTCTCTTAACAAATTTTATAAAAAATATAGATTGCAGAACACATTCAAAACATCAAGGGTAAGGCAAAATGAGGACCTCTTTAACATGTTGGCAGCATCTTCCGATCCACTCATTTTTTCCCTGCGGCATGTAAAGTCACGAATAGAGTTAGAAAATAATATAGTTTAGAAATGCTCAGTCTTTTAGATATACCTTCTCTTACGATTTGTGATGAATATTTTACAGAAAATTGAAAAAATTAATTTAAAAAAAAACTTTTTTTTTTCATTTGTTGAGTAATAATTTAAAACATAAAACCCTAAAGAAAAAAACTAAAACTATTTAAATTGTAAAAATATTTTTTTTTAGTTACCATAAAATTGATTTTTCTACTAATTTTAAATTTGATAACCCATAAGTAGGCCCCTAAAAAGCGTAGCACCCTTTCCAAACGCTCATTTCATAGGCTGATATGATATGATATGATTTTTGCAACGAAAAAACTCAAATGGCGCCACTGTGCGGCGTATAATTATTTAAAACCCAAATAAAAAGAACACTTAAGTTCAAAATTCCAAAACTCTCGTTTGTGGTCAAGAAAATGTAATCTGCCTTCATTTAAAGAAGTTATGATTGACACTTGTCCATAAAGAATTTGGTTGCTTTGAACTGGTTTTAAATTAAGTGACTAATTACACACTAGTGTGACGGCCATTTGGATGTAAGGACTAGTTTTGCTTCTGCTTCAAGGTGACTGTGTATCTTTGTGTTTGTTTTTGTCACCAACAAAGAGAGTGAGAAAGAGAGCGAGAAAATCATAGACCTCAGTAAATGCATAATAAAACACCTAACTTGTGCAACAGCTACTGAAGCCAACACAAATAGACAGCAACAACAACAAAAACCTGCAGCAGTAATAGCGGAAGTTGTTATTTATGTAAAAGAAATTCAAAACCCTCATGGTAAACGAAACCCAACAAAAAACCAAACAAAAATAATTTTGCAAAAAAAAAGAATAAAAAGAACAACTTTAAGCGGAAGTTAAAAAAAAACGAAAGTGCAAGAATTTTGTAACCTGTTTTCCAACAGCATTTGGCAACATTCCAGTTGAATGACAATAAAGAAAAAAAGAATCATGAATAGAAGCTAAACAACAAACACTTGAATATTAGGAAAATAATGAAAATAATGTTGAAAATGTTTGACAAGGATGCAAATGATGCACAAGATAATGGAAATGTTGCTGTTGATGATGTGATGTGATGCTGTTGATGTTGTTGGTAATCAATTGGCTGATAGACAGCTGACACTTGTTTGCCACAATATGTTGTAAGACGAGTGCAATTTTAAGCCACAAAAGGTATGAATAGAAAAGTCTTTTTCATGTGTAGGAAAGCGTTTATGTGTGTGTGTGTATTTGTTTAGTAGTAAAAGGAAACTCCAACAAGTTTACGAAAATATTCGTTTCAAATTTGCTTTTCAAAAAAAATTTTTTGGCATGCGTTGCCATGCTAATTACATGTTTAAATAAATTATTTTACAAAAAATTTTCTTGGATTTGTTGAAGGTCTTATTTGACTTTTAATAGTTGATTACATATTTAATTTAAAAACTACTAGAAATTTTTTGTTAATTAATTAGAAACCTTTAAGAAATTTTATTTACTTTATTATTTCCACTCACCTCTAAATTTACATTCCGTTATCATTTCATCGCTATGATCTGCACAATCGGAATCACCATCGCATACAAAACGCACGGGAACACAATCACCGTTGCCACATTGAAATTGTTTTTCGCTGCAATTTGTTGTTATATTTCCTAGAAAAATAAAATTTGAAGAATTAGTGTTAAATGAAAATATATAGCTTAAGAATAAGACAAATTTAAAACAAAAAAAGGTTAAAAATTGATTCTTAAAAAATAGAAAATATATATTTATATATATAAACTGATTTTAACCAGATCTATGCAAATTAAGATTTTTAAATAGGTATTTGTTTTATAGATGACCTTCAAATTTAACTCGACTTTTCTTTCATCGAACCTTTTTATTAAATTCAAAAAGAAAAAATCCCGAATTTAGGGAAAAATAGGGATATGACATCAAAGCGAAATTCAAGTTGACATGCTAACTGCAAGAGAGGGTAACGGAAGACCATTTTTAGGGTTCCGCACTCAAAAAAAATTCTTGACTATAAACGAGGCAATGGTTTTAAAAATTTTTTTGAAATAAACACTCTTAAACAAATGTTACAATGAAATGTTCATTCACTTTTTAGAAGACTTTGTTTAAGAAAAAAATGTTTTACGTTTTTAGTTGGCCTTAAACAAATTTTGACAAAAAACTCTTTTCTTGATTCATAATGATTAGGAATTCTTCTAAGTCATGAAAAAGCAAGGCCTAGATGGCCCGTCTGTCTAAATTAAAACTAAACGATTCCATAAATATTTTTTGTAAGAAAAAAACTTTCTTTAAAAGCAACTATTTCACACGGGTAATTTAAATTTATTATATTAACTTTTTTATTTGTAAATTTTAAAAAAATGCTGCTTTCAGAAGTACTTTTTTCAAAAGGTACTTTACAAAAGTACCTAAAAAATTTTTTTTATGGTGGAAAATTTCGCAACACATGTAATAAGATACTTTAATTTAATAAATATATTTTTCAAAAAAGTACTTTTGAAAATACTACTTTTGTTTTTAATAATACTACCTTAAATTTATAGTTTTACTAAAATAGAGAACTTATAAAGTAATGTTTTTTACATAAAAAAAACCTCAATTTAAAATATTAACGTAATAAAAAATTGAAATATTTTTTATCTTAAAAAAGTATTTTATTTATGTGACATTTCAATATCAGCTTCCAAAACATCAAACTGGCGAACTTAATTTCTGTCTAAATTAAAACTAAACGATATTATAAATATTTTTTGTAAGAAAAAAAAACTTTCTTTAAAAGCAACAATTTTACAGGTAATTTAAATTTATTATCTTAACTTTTTAATTTCAAATTAACAAAAAAAAATGATTTCAAAGGTACTTTTTTCAAAAGGTACTTCAAAAAAGTACTATAAAATTTAATAAAGAAAAATTTCGTAACACATTTAATAAGATACCTTAATTTAAAAAATATATATTTTTCAAAAAAGTACCTTTTAAAATACTCTTTTGTTTTTAATAATAGTACCTAAAATTTATGGTTCTACTATGATATAGGAATTTCAAAGTAATGTTTCTCATATAACACCTCAATTTAAAATATTAACGTAATTAAAAATTTAGATATTTTTTTTATCTTAAGAAAATATTTTATTTATGTGACATTTTAATAGCAGCTTTTAAAACATCAAACTGGCGAACTTAATTTCTGTCTAAATTAAAACTAAACAATTCCATAAAGATTTTTTATAAGAATAAAACTTTCTTTAGAGCAACTTTATCACAGGTAATTTTAAATTTATTATATTTACTTTTAAAATTAAAAAAAAAAAATTGCTTTTAAAGGTACTTTTTTTCAAAAGGTACTTTACAAAAGTACCTATAAAAATATATTTTTTTAAATAGCGGAAAATTATATAATAAATTTTATAAGGTAGCTTAATTTAAAAAACAATATTTTTAAAAAACTACTTTTTAAAATACTACTTTTGTTTTTAATAATAGTACCAAAAAGTTGTAGTTTCACTAAACTATAAGAATTTCCAAGTAATGTTTCTTATGTCAATAACCTAAATTTAAAGATTAAAGTAATAAGAAATTGAGACACATTTTTTTATCTAAAAAAAAAGTACTTTATTTAAGTGACATTTAAATAACAGCTTCCAAAACATCTTTATACACACCAAACTGGCGTTTTTTGTTATTATTTTTTTGTTAGAGAAAAATTCTTATCATAATTTTTACTTTTACTATTACAAACCTGAATTGGACATCTAATATCAACTGATTTTGTTTTTTACTTTTTATAAAGAAAAAAAACTCAACATTTTCCAAAAGCACTTTCTTCTTTCTATTAATAAAATGTCTGAACATGCTAACAAACTTTCTTTTTGCAACTATTTTCATTGAAACCATTTTTTGTTCTTTCCTTAAATGCTAATCTTGGTTCGTTATGTCCTTCTCGTCTTTTTTTTGTCTCTTTATTGTTTTAACATCAATAGGATATCGTTTGACATTAAACGTCAAAAATGTTTCTTTCAATTTGTGCTTTCTTTTTGCAATACAAAACTTTATTAAAAAGAAAGTTGGAAATAGAAAAAAATCAAAGAAGATAGAAAAGAAAAGAGTTTTGTTTAATAGCAAACTTTAGAATAGTGTCCTTAACACACATTACATACGAATATGACACCCTGTCGTGTTTATCCGCTTAAGTGTTTTTTTTTTCTATTTGGCAATTTAAGACGTGACATCTGACATTGACAGAGATGGGCAAACATAAAGCTGAAGAAAGAAAAAATTACAAAATATTTTGAAAGTTAGAATATTCGATGCTTTTGGTAAAGGACATAATCTCTTCATGAATTTGCATGGAAACATTGAATTTAACCTCTTAAATAAACTATTCCATTTAAAAGTTTTCTATTGTTGCGGGCCCTAAGTTTCTTCTTTCAATTTTAAACTTTTTTTTTTTAATTCTTGGACAAAAGAGCAAATGTTTCATTTAAGCTGACACTTGTGTTTCTTTTCCTTTTCCAATGGCTGTTAGCTATTTTTCCTTAAACACGTTAGTGTGCGTATTCGTATGGTGTTCCCAGTCACGTTATTTAAAGTGTCAATTTAAACCGGCGTCAAAGAGGAAGTGATAAAACGGAAACAAGTTTGCAAAAAATCTTCATTTAACTTATTAAAAAAGAGCAATTGGAAAAAATCAATCAATGATACTCACTTCGGGTTAAAGTTAATACCAGTGGCGGATAAGGAATGGGAAAAACTTGAGAGAATAAAATAAAAACATTGTTTGCATGTGAAACATTTAAATTGGAATGAACTTAAAAAATAGCTATGACAGCAAACATCGTATTAGCTGCTAAAAATCTACCATAACCGTCTTTTGATGCTGGTCTTGGTTTGTACACGTTTCGCTTGAAACAGCTCCAAAATAATAATGATTAATTTAAAACTTCATTTTATTATTTGTTCCTGCAGTGTCTTGCCTTTACGCTTCCAGAGATAAAGGCCTGCTAAAGGCATACAGACGTTGCAACGATAAAAATAGGGACAATTTTTATCATTTTTGTACGAAACGCAAAAAAGTACCTTTTAAAAAGTACCATTAAAAAATAGAGAAAAAATGTTCTCTTCAAAAAATATTTTGTTGCAGAAACGTTGGTTCTTAAAGAAGAATATTTTAGATAACCTAAATAATAAGTAATTTTTATAAAACATAAAATTGTTTAATAAAAAGGTACCTTTAAAATGTTGCTTTAAAAAAGTACCTTTCAAAAGGTACCTTTAAAAAGTATCCTAAAAAGGTATGTATGTAAAAATGATTTTTAAAAAATGTAATCTTAAAAAAGGGTTTTTCCAAAACTGCTTCCTTTTTTAAATAAACAAACGGTACTTTTTAAAAAACTGGCCTCAATTCATTTTTTATATAAAAGAAAACGTTCAAAATACATTAAAAATTAAAAATAAATTCGTTCTAGGAAAAATATCTTTTAAAAACACCATGTCTGTTAAAGTATTTATAAAAAACTTGTCTATGTACTTTTTACTTAAAAACAATTTTCAGCAAACGCACGTTTTTGAGAAACACTTCAAAAAACTTTCTGCTTAAAGGAGTATATTTAACAAAAAATATAAAGTACTTTTTGTAAACACCTCTTTAACTTAACTTTAAACACAAGTGTCTTGTAAATAAAAATATATTTAAAATAAGACTTTTCAAAGATGTTATTTCTCGAAAACCTACACTTTCAGTAAAGGTATTTTAAAAGTATGTACTTCGGGAATAGAAAGAACTCTTTTACAGCATCTTTAGAAAACACCTTTTTTACGGAGGTCTTCCACATCTCACATCAACCAACACCAACTAATCGCGCCCCTTCCGAAGTGGAGGAGTGACCTGTCCACAAGTACGAATAGGCCGCATACAAACTTAGCCCGGTATAAGCAGGAGAGTCCAAGTCCAAACTTAAGCCTGATATGCGCAGACTGCATGTTTGAACTATTTAAGTAAAAAATCTTTAAATTACACCTTCGAAAACAGCATTGTTAAAATAGGGGGTCAACTGTCTTTAAAAAGGTACATTTCAAAAAAGTACCTTTCTAAAACAAAGTTACTTTTAAGTACCTTTTTTAAGTGTGTATTTATAAAAAATGTAATGAAGAGTTAATTTTTTTGAAGTACCCTTTTAAGAAGTACCTTTGCTAAAAAAGTACCTTTGAAAATATTTCAAAAAGTAATTTTTTGTTGTACATCTATTCCATCTACTTCCATCTTTTATTTTTTTAATTTTTTTTTTTTTTGTCCAATTGATTATAAGTTAATTTTTGAATTTGTATCTAAAAAACGTAAACTTTAGATATTTATTTTTCATTTGTTTTTTAAAACCGTTGTAGAGAAAGTTCTTGTTTTTTTTTTGTCATACAAATTTTCTGTGAAAATTTAAAGAGATGCTATGAATCATGCAAATTCTTAAATAAAATAAAATTTTCATAAAATATTTTTTTAGGAAAAGCTTTAAATGGGACTCTGTTGGATAAAATTAAACTCTACTTTTAATACAATTAAGCTTGTTTTTCGGTTTTTTTTTTTTTTTTTTTTTTTTTTTTTGTTGAAAAACAGATCAAATCAACATTAAATTGCAATCAGGAAAATATATAAATAGCACACGGATACTAAATTTGTTTATTTTAATTTGTTAAAATTTTCTGTAAAAAATGAAAGTCATATTTTTGGTTTAAAGTTGTCATTTAAACAATTAATTTTTATTTGATGAATTGTTTAATTTTTGTTTTTTATCAGACTTGAAGGCTTTTTTATAGAATTCAGGAATAATTAAT
This sequence comes from Gymnosoma rotundatum, assembly GCA_916610165.2. Classification (NCBI taxonomy): domain Eukaryota; kingdom Metazoa; phylum Arthropoda; class Insecta; order Diptera; family Tachinidae; genus Gymnosoma; species Gymnosoma rotundatum. Next base: position 170,619,450 of record OU744336.1, on the reverse strand, counting down.
TCATTGAACAATGACCAAATTAAATTATTTTCTATGCCGCTACACTCTTTATCGGTATACTTTGTTACTTTGCTTTTATTTTAATATCATCCGTGACTTTGGGATGTTTGTTTTAATATCCTTTTCAAAGTTTTTTATATATTATTTTCTATTCAATTTATATTAAAAAAAAATGTCGAAAAAAAAATTTCGTCATAAGATGAGGGCAAGTTAGACATTTTTTACATAAAGTATGGTAAAAAAGTGTTCAGCGTCACGGGAAATCAATATTATTAAGCTCACATTAAGAAACGACAAAAATTGGTAATTTAACATTACACTACATTAACCTAATTAATTCGAATAAATTATTCGAATAAATTACTCAAATATCTTATTTGAATAAATTACTCAAATATATTGCTCGAATAAATTATTCGAATAACTTATTCGAATAAATTACTCGAATAAATTATTCGAATAAGTTAATCGAATTTATTTTTCTTATAAGTTATTGAAATAACTAACTTTTAATTATTTCCATTTGTTCGTCACTTATAATCAAAATATTTACTTTTCCTAAACACCGATATTTCAAATTTTTAACACGCCCAATTTGTTTTAAAAAAACTTTAATATCTTTATTAAGATCGTTAGCTTAAAAAATATTAAACTCTTATTTTTAACATATCCAAAAACTTTTTCTGAATCATGAAGGATGTATGAAAGTAAAAAAAAAGTAATTAATTTTAATCGCATGTAAGTTTTGTAATTCATGTACATAATAATTTTCTAACGAGGTATTCGTTTTATTTAAATAAATGTTTTTTTTTCGCAATAAATGAATACATTTTTTTAATTAAAAATATTAATATACATTGTGTTAACTTTATTTTTGTGATTGTTTATTAGTGTGGATTTTTAAATCAATATTTTTATTTTCTGTTTTTTTTTTTTGTAGCATCCGGCGCCTGTCATTACAACTATTAAACTTTGTTGCACAAATAAATTATTCATAATGTTCAGTAGGAATTATGGTGTTTTCATTTAAATTTGTTATTTAAACCAAGGACTGATGCTGAAATTTAAATATTTATTTAGAAATGCAAAATAATGGAATTTTAGAATTCAAATGAATTTTTGAGAAAAAACTAAATGGAATAGAATTAACAAGTATTAGATTAAATATGAAAACAATACGATCACTACACTTTTCAAATACTTTGTAGCTATTTTTAGAAACAATTTGCAAAAAGTGATGTGAAAGTTCAGATTTAAAAATTCGAATAAAAATTATTCGATTAATCTTAAAAATTTTTTCTTCGGCTAGACTTAAACTTTTGTAAAATGGATATAAAACTAATTTTCCAGGCAACCGCATAATCGATTAATCGGTTACTAAAATAATCGCATACTCAAATAATAAAATTTTTTTAATATCGCGACATATGAAGGCCCAAAAATAGACTAGAAGTACAAGTCTAAAACCCTAAATCACTATTATTTTCGTTTAGCTTAATTAGTGTGACTGTGAATGTGTTTATAAAAGTGTATGTAAATGTGTGTGCGTGTGCGTATATGTTGAAAATAATAAATCTCTTTGATTCTCTGCAAACTACAATGCAATTGAAAAACTACTAAAATCAAATGAAATGAACGAATAAATGAATATTTCAACGATTGAATGCATGAATAAATTATTATAAATGAGAAAATTTGTTAAAATGTACATTCAGCCACCCCTTGGGCACCTGTTAATTTATAACAAAAATATACATCCAACGCATTTTAGTTTATAGTTACGCACACACGCATACAAGCACACATGCACATAAACTTTACCTTATAATTATATACATGAAGACACACGCAGTGAATCAAAATAAATATCAAAACTAAATTAAAATTTACATTCTAAATGAGACATAAATTTCAATTAAAATTTTCTGAATATGTGAGTTGGCTTTAGTATGCCTGTGTGCATGAGTGTGTGTTTTTTTTCTAATGACATTGCACATTTGAAAAAAAATAATTTAAAAAAAGAAATCTCATGTTTTTCAATTTGATTTTTCTTAATTTATTTTCCTGTTGTTATTTATTTGAACTGTAAATAATAAACTGAAATATTTCTGGCTGTCAGAATGGCCCAGCACTTGTAAGATCAAGGGGAATATAAAGAAAAATATTTTAGTGAGAAAATAAAAGATTTATTATAAAGAAAATAAATTGTGTCATGTGTTTTTTTCAAAAACTCTGTCGTCCCCTTTAGATGTGATACAAACTTACATGCTTGTGCATGTTGCGTGTTTAGGAATAATAGCAAAATGACAAAAGGCCATAAATTCATCACTCAATATCCAAAAGTATACGTTTCTAGTAAAACACTTTACAACAGGGTTGGGAATGTTAGTTAAAGGCCAGGATTCACTATCATACACAATCGTACGATTTAATCACACAAAAATCTGACAGAATTCTGTCCTACTTTAAAAATCGTTCCAAAATGGCGTCGTATGTGCCGCACTATTATACAAAAAAGATGCAAAAACACATGCTTTTAATATTTTGTTGTTTTTTCTCCTCATGTAAATAAAATCAACCCTGATCGCATAGAGAAAAATATTTTATGAATTATTTCAAAAGATTATAAAATCGTACAGATCTGTCAAAAACTCTGTCACACACATACAATTTTAATCCACACTATCATACTTTTTGAGCACACATCAAATTTTTTACAGATCGTACGACTGAGTATGATAGTGAATCCTGGCCTTAAGTTGTAATAAACTGAAACTTAAACTGCAGATGACAATGATGGTTCTTACTGTTACAATTCTATTTTTTAAAACTCAATACAACTCAAACAAACACATAAACAAGTCAATACAACTCCTTTTATGCATTTCTATAATTTAAGAAACTTTTTCGTGGTATCTTGTAATCGCAAATGCAATTGACGTTTTTTTTTTTTTGACAGACTTAAAATTAAATACGTTTTGATGCTCTTAGCAATTTACGAAAAAATCAATATTATTAATATAAACAGACAAACAAAAAATATGGCTAAGGTAACCATAATTAAAGAACAATATATAAAGATAGAGTTTTCTATAGTCTCAAGATAGGGGTGGATAGAGGAGATGCCAGATCGGCGTAACACTAAAAAAAATCTTAAGAATATCCAAACTCTTTTACGATATTGATTTCTGTGCTAATTCTGTGGGTATGAATGTTCTACCATAAGCGAAAAAAAAGCCAGGTGTCTATGTATTTGATAGTTTTTTGTTGCAATCATCTGGCAACACTGTTGTAAACTCATTTGTTTGTGTGAGCCAAACAACTATTAAACAATTCGAGTGTATCTTTTTCTTAATTTAATGAGGGAGGTTCCAAAACTTGTATAAAAAGGGAAGCTTTTTACCGAAAAAATGAAAGTTTTGCAGTGTGGCAATATTGCTAGCGGCAAACTTTTAATGTTTGAGAAAACCTCTGTGCCCGTCTTTAGCAGATATTCAGATGTCAGAAACTCTTGAGCAAATCAGTCACCTAAATTAAAATCTGCTAGTCTAGGAAAAACGATTTTTTTTCTGAGTTGCTGAAATTTGAATTGTCAACCATAATAGGGTAATATATTTGCGAAAATGTTTATAAAAACGCGGATAAATGTGTGAGAACTGAAAAGCATAATTTTCGCGCCCTAAATGAACAACGAATGCAATTTATTACAAGTTAGTTACTTGCATAATTTATAAGAAAAATCTATTCGAGTAATTTATTCTTATAATAAATTCCATTAATTTATTCGAATAATTTATTCGAGTAATTTATTCGAATAATTTATTCGAGTAATTTATTCGAATAATTTATTCGAGTAATTTATTCGAATAATTTATTTGAGTAATTAACACGAATAATATAATTGAGTAATTTGTTCGAATAATCTATCAAATAATTAAGAAAAGTGTAATCTTATGTTAACCATCCAATTTTTAGTTGTTTGTTAATGTGATCATATCTGAGGATATAAAAAGAGAATTAATTTGGCTCAAGAATAATAAGAAGAAACTCATGGAACTCATGCAGCCATTTGTTTATTAAAACAGAAGTTGTTTTTAGGAACCATTTAATTATTTATATTTATTTTAACGGTTCACAGTTATATTAAAAAATTTCGGTTTCTTGCTTCCATATACCCCAGCGTTGGAAACCTTGAATTACCTAACCCATAAAAAAATTAAAATTAATATTTTATAGACCTTAAAAGTTGTTAGCTTAAGAGGGAGTAAAATATTTAAACTGAACAGAGTTTTATTTAAAAACAAAAAAGGGTTACAAGTTTGACTTTATCAAATTAAAACAACCCTCGTTTGAAAATTTATTGTGTGTTGATTGTAAGAATTCAAGTGTAAAATGTTTCCTTCATCATTTCTTTTGCTTTGTTGAGTTTCTAATCAAAACAAATTGATTTTTGTTGTTAAAAGGAAAATGTTTCAAATGATTGAGAAACCTAAAACAACAGTGAGGAAAGCAAAAAGATAGTTAAAACTTTTAATAAAAGTGTTTTTTTTTTAATCCTTTTAAAAAATAAAATTTTATTTATTTTTTTTTCTGTTAGCTGATGTTTAAAACTTAATATAAGGGAAAAAAAATGTGAAAATAAAAAAAGGTTTTTTTTTGCTAAAAACAACACATGACACAGGAAGTGTTTACACTTTTGATTAAAAAAGCAATTTTGTTGTTTACAATAAATATTTTAAATTAAACCAAAACAATTTTAGGAAAACAAAGAAATTAATGTAAATAAAAGAAACTTAGGGACGCTTAGAAATAAAATACAAAAAGCTGCCAATTTCATGAGATAATAAACTTTAGTCACTTTTTCTAATTTTAATTTTTGTGGAATTTTAATTTTTATTTTTGTTTTTCTATTTTTTGATAAAATTTTCATACATTCTTTTACGTTTTCGATTTTTTTCTGATGCGGTTGTAATTTTTTTTAGGTATTTTTAGCAAACCTTGGTTAATTGGCTTAAAGTTTCAATAAATTTCTGAAACTAAAATTGTTTACCTAATTTCGATTTTTAGATAAAATTTTTATATTATTAGAGAAACTTTTTTTTGGTAAAAATATACTCTTTTGAGACGTTGGATTAATTAATGAACTTTTTTAAGTTTGTTTTTGGTTTTTTCTGTTATCTTAAGTGATTTAGAAGAAATTTGATTTTTGAGCCGAACTATAAGTAAGTTGGTGAATATTAATGTTTAATCACACTTAAATTTCCGATTTTTTCGCGTGTAAATGAAAAAAGAAATTATTTTTATTTTTTTTTTTTTTTTTTTTTTTTTGAAATAGTACAAATTTTTTCTGCTGAAAATTCGATTTACTTACTCAAATTCAATTATTTTTGGTAAAACTTTAATAATTTTAGTAAAAATTAAATTTTTGGTTAACAAAGATTTGAACTAACCGCGGACTATTTACAAGGTGCTGTTTTAGTCTACTAAAATTAAATTTAAAATATCCTTGGTTCATTATTACTAAACAAATATTAAATATCTTTACAACGATAAAATAGTCTACTGAAAACTCCCTTTTAATATTAATACACATTGAAAAAACACATTTTTTTTAAAAGTATTAAATAAATAGCTAAAAAAACTGCCAGATCATCCAATTTTATAATAATCTAGGCGTTTTTACTCGCCTATAAATAAAAAGTAACAGTTGTGAGCTGAATGAATATTAAGGAAAAAATGTTTCTTGGTCCTAGAAATAATATCTGTTGATGAACAGGCGTTTTTAAAAACCTATGCGAGCTGAGTATTTAAATTGTTTTATTTTGGAATGAAAAAGAATTAAAAGTTGAACATAAAAACATATTGTTTAAGCTCCATAGAAAAGCTGCATAATTAGGCAGTATATAATTTTAATACTTATCTGGTAGTCGGTTGTATTTATCATTTTTAACACAACATTTCTAAAATTGTTCAAATTTTAATTTGATTAATTTTATTTTAATTTCTTTGTCACAGATTTTATTTAAAAACCCCTTAATCTTTCTCTAATTTATTACTTAATTATTTTCTTTTATTATATTGATTAACTTTTTATAGGTTTTGCTCTCCGTTTTGTTTTCTTATTCTCTCGTTTTACTTGGTTCAGTTTCTTATTCCTTGAAACATAAAAAAGTGATTGATTGTTGTGAGTTAATCATTTAATCAATCATTTCTTTCTGCCTTATTTTACGTTCAATGAAATTGAAATATAAAAATACTTTAAAGCGAACGCCATGACAAATCTTCGTAATTGTTTTTCTAGTAAAGAATTTTTTATTTCATTTAAGAAAGGATGAGATTAAAAATGATAACAAAAGAGTAGAAAATAAATATAGCGGCTTTTGAAATACTCAGGTTGTAAAATTGGAAATTCACTCATATAACTTGAGCTCGATTTTAAAGCAAGTTATGAGACACTTAATGCTTAATTCCCTTAAAATTATCTTAACCATATATTTTTTTGCAAAGAAATTGACCTAAAAGTATTTTCTTTCTTTCCTGACTGAATGTAATTCTCATTTAGTCAATTAAGTTATAGAAATGTGAATAAAATATTCATTTATCAAAATTAAAGTTTAAATTTTACAAATAAATAAAATATTTCATGGTATTAATAACTCAACAAAATTTCATTATAACGAATGTCGAAAATTTTTAAAAGTAATATCTATGAAATGCACCAAAAAAATTTTTATAAAAAGTAATTTATAATGTAACCCATAATTCGTAATTTGTATTTTAAAAATATGTTATTATTTTATTTTTATAGCCTTGGCAAAAATCGAATAAAATTTTATTAACACCAAAATTACATAAAAATAATTTTTCTTCTATATTTAAGATGAAGCTAATTATCACGGCATAATTTTTTCCCTCATTTTAATTGATAAAATATTAAAGTTTAACATTTATTAAATGACATCTTCTACAAATAGTTTTAATTGCGGTTCAATGTTGCAAGAGCAACTGTTGTTTATTTGCGGTTTTTTATATTTTTCTTTTTCCTCTGCCATCAGTTTGTAAATAAAAAAGTCATGCCAAATGTTTGCAGAACACAATTTCTGAAGAGACAATCGTTTCTCCAAAAATCTCTTTAAAAAGTGAATAAAAAGAAGAAAGCAAAAATAAAAAAACGTCATTGCGTTTAGGAGATTTACTGTTGATTTTTTTTTTTTAACAGATCTGTCTGTTTTCCTACTTTTAAAATCTCATAAAATAACAGTCCCTCTACAATCAGAATTGTGTTTTTTTTTTTTAAATAGGACAAAAATTAATCAGCTGTTGTTATAATTTTCGGTAATAACCGTCGTCACTGGCTGTGTACATTGGATGTTCGGCGAGCGCTTTCGATGTGATAACATCATTTTCAAGCCGCGTGTTTATTAAAACGGAAGAGATAGTGTTTAAAATATCTCTTCAGTTTTAATAAACACGCGGCTTGAAAATGATGTTATCACATCGAAAGCGCTCGCCGAACATCCAAAGTACACAGCCAGTGACGACGGTTATTACCGAAAATTATAACAACAGTTTATTATATACTGGCGGAATCAACCCAATTAATTTAAAATTAATCAGATTTGTTAAAAAAATTAATAAATATTCGATCGTGTGCCAAAGTATAAAACTGAATTAAACGCGGGTTTAACGCTTCACAGCTAGAAATGACTAATAAAAATTTTCGACTAAAAGGGGAGAACTTTATTTAAAGAAGTTAAAAATAATTAAAATAAACAACGGGAATATTAAATTAAAATAATCGAACTTTAAAATTATCGTGCTAATATCTCGATTAAATTATAAATTAAATTATTATTAAAACAACCGGTATTGATTATTGAAGGCGAAAGCACGTCAGGATGGACATATCGCTACCGCTCACTTAGCTCTTCAGGAAACTTCTCACAAACAAGCAATAAAAGCAAAGACAAAAATCAAAGTTTAAGCAAAGACAACAATAATCAACACTGATTTTATTGTTCTTCATCCACTGTAAACGCTGACTTTTTTTTTCCTTTTTTTTGCTTGTGAAAAGTTTCCTGAAGAGCTAAGTGAGCGGTAGCAAAATAGCTATCAAGAAGTTAAAAATTGTTTCATCAGCTCATAACGTCATAATCCCACTAGCAGCATCACTGTAATTTTCTTGCTAGTTTCACAAATTCTGTCTTATCAATTCAGTCAATATCAATTAATCCTAGAAAAAGTACTGCCTTTCTAATTTTTTAACTTCCAGTGGCAACACTGACATCTTTTTTCTCAAACGAAAACAATACGTTGAATGCAACAAAGAGAATTGAATGCAAAAGTATATCGTGTTTTATTTTTTGCAGTTTAAATTACATGACACCTTGTGGTTGAAATTACGTTGATGCAACCATTGAAACAAAATATCAAAAACTTAAGTTAAAAGAAACAAATGTTTTTTTGGTTAGACAAGTGGCGTCTTGAAGTTTTGATATTCGTCCAAAGTTCAAGAAATTAAAATTTTTTGTTTTGAAAAATATACGAGCGGGAGACAACTGTGTTTAGAAAATATAAAAAAAAACACTAAAGGTGGGTTGAAAAAAGCAATTAGTTGAAGGCCAGCATTTAAATCTGTCTAAGAACAACTATTACTTCCAACCAAATTAAATTATGCATCTATTTTAAGGGTAACTGGGAAACACTAGACAAAACTTCAATTTAAATGTGTGCTTTACTCTCTTTTAATTTTATTTAAAAAAATTAAAAGAGTTTAATTAACTCCTGATGTTAAACTTACTTGTATCAGATTTTTTTATATTATGCGCTAGTTTCGTCGTATCCTTCCTACACTTTATAATTTATAATTTAAAACAAATACGATACCACGTAAAAACAGAAACCATTATATAAAATGTCGTTTAAAATTTAGATTTTACGTACAATTTGACGACCAACCAAGTGATTGTGGTCGTGTTTTGCAAACTGAGGTTTTTGTAGCAACAAAAAACAAAGAACAAAACCAAAGCAGAGGGTGAACATATTAGAAATAAAAAGTGACACAAAAACAGTTTAAATATTTTAAATGCAGCTTACGAAAAAGAATAGGGTTTGTCATTCGAATAAAATTTATTCGATTATTCGAATAAAAATTATATGTATATATTTTTTTAATAAAATTTCATAATATTTAAACATGCTAACAAAAAATACTGATTTAATTACCGATTAAAATTTATTCGATTAATCGAATAAAAAAAATAATTTTTATCTTTAAAAATCTTTAAAAATAAAATCATTGCAATAATAAAATACGAAAAATAGAATACAAATATAAACTTTGATCAAGCTTAACTCATTACAATTTAATAAATTAAAAGAAATAATAAAGAACACATACATATTAAATATAACATAAAATTGCGTGCTATTTGCTCGACTAATACTGTTTTCGCTTCATGAATTTTTTCTGGAACCTGTCATCGTTTCAAGTTACATATTTTTTCGACTTTTATAATTTTTTAAAAATAAATCACCAAGAACCTTAAATTAAGATAAATTTTTTTTTCGTAAAATATATATTTTTTTTATTAAATTTATACAAGACTTGCTATTCGAATAAAATATATGTAAATAATTGTTAAGTAGGTTTTATTGTATCGATTAAATGTAGCTTTTAAAATTTGAATTAAAAAATCCAACGAGCTTAATTACGAATAATCGAATAATCAATTAAATTACTAACTATTTGTTTGAAGTTTTTACTACAATTAAATAAATAAATCTTTAATAACTTAAATAACTGGATAACTTGCATGGTTTTTAGTTTTTTTTTATTTTACAGCGAATAAAATAAGACTTTTATTCGATTAAAATATTTTTGATTAATCAATTAAGATTTAAATTAAGAGTTTTTATAAATTTAAGGTTTTTTATAACAGTTTCACGACCAGAATATCGTCTTCATATGAAATAAAAATAAAAAATATTTTCGAATAATCGATTATTTGACACTGCAATTTGTATAAATTTATAGAATATTTTTTTTCGAGTCTAAAGTTTATATTGGATTAAAAAGGTTGCAATAATCAACAAAAAATATAAGTTGAGTAAAAAATCAGCAAAACGATTATTCGATTAATCGAATAAATAGTTTAACAAATTTATAAATTATATTTTTAGATAGAAATTTCAGGAGAAGACGCGTATTCAGTAAAAATATAGTCTAAATGAAAAATATATTTGCGATTAATCGATTATTTGTTATTATTACATATATTATTAAAGCGAATATTATTCGGAATTAGAATTTAAAATCAATTTAGAATTTTTAATTACTAACAAAAAATAAAGGCCCAGAAAAGTTTATAAAAAAAAAATAATCGATTAATCGAATAAGTAACATACTGATAACATACATCAAAATACATATCAAAGAAAAATTTAATTTCAACATTTAATCGAATGAATTTCCTATGACCCATGAAAAAAATCTACTACTAACCTAAAATCACAACAATAAATATTTTGCCAAAAAAAAAACAACACACCGAAAAAACACCATTAACTTTAATAATTTAAAACAAAAAGTTTTTCACAAAGTTAAAAATAAAACAAAACAATCAGCAACTTTATCCTCGACATCATAAAAAGTTGTTGATAAAAATTTACAAGCATGAAAAAAGTTTGAAATACAAATTGTTCATCAAAATAACCAGTAAACAATTTTAATATCTGTATTAAAAATTTTAGCACAAAAAAAACAACAATCACTCATACATACGTATACAAAAGTATATTAAAGCAAAAAGGACCATTAAATTTAAAACCCTAAAAGTACTCGCACAATAGAGAGAACGTTTTTCGTTGGGAATTGAATTAATTTATCATATTCCAACACTCTTTTTAATATTTAAAATTAAAGCATTTCCGGTTTGCTAAAAAGCTGAGAAATTTATGTGTTTTTATGACTGAGAGAGAATAAACAACTAAATTTAGCTGAGATTTTTTTTTAACAAATTGCAATCAGTTGCAACCTTGTAAATTATTTAAAAAAAAAAATAATCAATTGTTGCATGCTGCAGTTTCTATTTATATTAATCAAAGTTAAATGCGAGGGAGGCAACAAAAGTACCCAAAATAACATAAACATAAATATAAATATTCTTAAGCTTTAATTTTATGGTGAAATAGAAAAAAAAGAAGTAAAATTAAAAGAAGTTAAAACAAAGTAAAACCGAAAAAAAACTACGGTATCAGTTGTTGTGCTTAAGGCTGGTAAAAATTATAAGAATGTGAAGATAAATACTTTTGTCAAATAAAGTATGCAACCGACAAAAATTTTACATATTTTTTAATAGTTACTGAACAGTAAAAATTTATAATTATAGGTAAGGTAGCGCAATGAAGCATATTTCAGATCATTCCCGGCAAGATTTTTTATTAATAATTCCCTTCTCTGTTTGTAGTATACAACTGATTAGTTAAGTGAATTGCATTTCTTTTTTAAAAATTTTATATAATTATTGCTCAAACACTTCACCGTTTCGCAGCAATTATTAATGGCCTCAAACTCAGGCCTGAGCATTGGTGACGTATAATAACGCTTTAAGAAAGGTAACAAACAATCTTGTATACAATTTTTTTAATGTTCACCACTAAAGCATACGCCTTAGTGTTTGCTCAAGGCTATCCATTGCCATATAACAAAATTTTCTATATCAAAATATTTCCTTAAGACCTCTGCATAAAATTTCGTTCCGGGATTTTTTTTTTTTTTTTGGTACATTTTTATACCTTTCACCCCAAAAAGTGGAACAAGGGTATGTCTAGTTTGTCATTCCGTGTGTAATTTCTACAACATCCATTTCCGAATCCATAAAGAATATATATTCTGACTTCTTATGCATAGCAAAGTCGATTGAGCGATGTCCGTCTGTACGTCCGATCAGATATAGTGTTGAAAGAGGTGCTATTAGAAATCAGCATGATCGTTTCATGTCGGCCATGGAGGTCATTTGAAAAAATAAAGTAACTCCAATCACAAAAAATAAATATCTGAAACGATAGAGAATTAAAAATTAAGAAAAAAAAACATCAAAAATTGCAGCTCGCCCATATTTTCCGAGTTATGGGACTCTGAAATTTTTAATTTTTTTTTAAATATCCATGTCGGTATCATTTTAAAGCTTTTGAAGAGATCTTTAAAGAAATACTAAAATTTTTAAAAAATGTTTAACCCATTAAGAGCCGACGTAATTTTATATAAAATTATAGATATGCAGTACCAAAATATTTTTTTTTATTTTTTAATTCTGTCATCCCAATATTACCTTTTTGGATTGGACTTCACTAAACTAGGTTTACATAGATGGTTAAGGGTATATAAGATTCGGTTTAGCCTAATAAAGCACTCTTACTTACTTTTCATCCCCATAAAGTTTCAAAATAATTTTTTCGTTATTTCTCCAATTTTGAATTTTATTCCGTAACCTGATTTAATTTAATTTTACTTTTATTATTTTGCATTCATTAATCGCAATATTACAGATTTCAATTGAAAATTTTTTTTCGTTTACATGCTTTTATATTCTACAAAAAGTTTAAAAACGAACTACAAAATTGGAATTGAATTTTTAAAGCTAAAAGCATAAATTTTAAAATGTATGTTTTCAGTAAACAAAAATATTTATACATTAAAAAAAGCCGCATCAAAATAAATTTTGAGAATTTGCTTAAGAAAACCACTAAAGAACGGATGTTTTATCTATCTTCTATCTATCTATATATAGGAGGCCAAACCCTTGGACCGATCTTCCTGAAATTTTCACAGCATGTTACTGTGGCTCTGGAAGGAATAATAGGCTATATGAAGTTTTAATTGGACAAAGGGGCGTGGCACCGCCCATATAACCCAAAAATTTAAATCGCCATATTTTGGCCATTTTTTGACCTACGTCGACAATATTTGGCACATATGGTACTGGCATAATTAGGAATACGAACCAGGAGAAAAGTGGGTGGGACCCCGCCCCTTTTTAGAAAAATTAAAAATCGTAATATAGTCTTAACTACTGGACCAATCGTCATTAAATTTTCGCAATAGGATATTCTTGACTATATAAAGTTGGGAGTGGACAAAGGGGGGTGGCCTCGCCCATATAACCCAAGGGGGGTAGCGAAGCACACCGGGTTCAGCTAGTAATGTATATATAAAAGGCATAAATCAGGTTGCGAACAGATGGAAAGCCCAGGACTAGTTGAGCACAGAATTAAAAATCTACGTTTAATTTCAGGCCGATATCGGTGATATTTTTTCAAATATGTATTAAAAAAATTTTTGTAAAATTTATATTAAATAATTTGGGTAATACATATATGCCAAAACATGTCGCCTATAGGGACACCCTTAAATATATAAATTTAAATTTTTTATTATTTAATTGTAATTGGGTATTTTAGTGAACCCATTTTGTTCAATAGACATGTTAAAATCATGAGTTTTATAGGAGGGTTACACCTTAAATTTTAATATTATGAACATTTTTTTAATATGACCAGTCCATAAGCATCACCTTTTAATTTAAAAAAAATTAAAAATCGGTTAAAAAATGACTGCGTTCTGACAAGCTGATTGATAATCTTCTACTTTTTTAAAGTTCGTTAAGAATGGGAGATCTAAGAGCGAATCCGGTGGGTATTTAGAAAAAGACATGCATTGTGTTACCTGACGAGAGGGAGTGGTCCAGGACTAGTAGATATTAGCAATTTAAATTCTAGGTTTAGCTTTAGTTCGATAAAAGAGATGCATATTTTTGATAATTTTGATTTACGAAAAATTTAATATTGATAAATAGGAGATCTTCTAAAGGAATCAGAAAGAAATTAAAGAAGACATTAAATAAATCCATTGATTGTGCCAACATTAATCTGAAGAATGTTTCGTTTCGTCTACAAAAATTCTTCTGATTGTAAAGAAAACTCAATTTCTTAGAAATCTTGAACAAATTAAACAAATGTTATGGCATTATGTTATGTCATGTCATGTCATGTCATGTTATGTTATGTTATGTTATGTTATGATAAATGAATTTTATCGGGGTTATACAGCTAGAAATGATTACGTGCGTTTAGGGCGTCCACCGAGAATTCTGATAAAGTTCGCCTGGAGGCAATGGATTTTACCAAGCAGAAATCAACGAAAAACTAAGGCAATAAACTTTGCTGGTCCATTACTTTTAAATGTTTGAACAATTAAGCAACGAAACGAAGAAAAATTGGCGTCAATAAGCTGAGAAATTCATCCTGTAAACTGGAGACTACGGGTATGTTGACACATAAAGAAAAAAAAAGAAACTGATGAATTCGTATTTAGTCAGCCTTCGAATTAATTTCTTGATTTAAAATTTTTTACTTGATGCCTATTTTATTATAGGCAATATTTGCTTTTAGTTATTAAATCTCACTAAGAGTTTCTAAAGTCAGGAACACATCTTTCCTTAAACACAGTGTGATTAATTCTAGACCCATCCTCGTATTGTTATTTTAAATTTAAAAAAAATACAACACGCAATTTTAAATTGTTTTATTGTTCGTCAATGGTTAACTGAGAAAAACAAAAATAAATTTAAATTGAAAAATATCAAAAAATAAAACTGAAAAAAACATTAAAAAACAATTAAGTAACAATTAATTCAAAAACAAATGACGTTTTAGCACTCGAGGTTTTCTATCAACGAAAAGAAAACAATAATAAACAATTTAAAAATTTTAGAATTAAAAATATTTATGTCATGTGTAAAAAACAACAACAACAAAAACAAGTTAGACAATAACAATTTTTTACGGTCTTAAATCTTATATTGTTTATTGTTGTTGAAAGGTAAATTTTAAAAATATCCAAATTTGTTCAAAAATATTAAATAAATATTTTTTAATCTAAGGACACGCAGGTTGTTGTTCTTTTTAGACGCACAATTTACAGCGTCAAACGACATAATCCCTCATGATTGTGTTTTCCCCACGATTATTTCAGCATCGATCAAACTGCTTCTGCAAAAATATCGTTGCTGTCAGTGAAAGATTGCGTGGCAGGTCTATAACAACTAAGGCCTTAATTGACATTAAAATTAAAAATAAATATATATTATAAAAGTAATTAAATTCAACTGTAAGTCCACTCAAGCCAGGAATTGTTGTATTTAATTTATTTACTTAAACTATTTTAATATTTCTAAACAACCTCTATAATTAACCAAAATTATAGCATTTGTTTTTATTTTCTAGCAAACCAAAACACTTATAAACAATCTTTTTTGCTAAAGAATATTAAAACAATAGCAAAAACTATTCTACTTCAATACTAAACAATGTAACCTTCACCTCAAACGTGTCTCAACATTCGGCTGCATGTTAATTAAACTCGTCTTAAATGGTGCCTTTTTTTAACAAACGGATTTTATAAACTTGTTATTAAGACACACTCAACATCAGAGTGACTAACTGCTCACCTGATTAACTATCTGAGAACACACACTCTAAAAATAAGTTGTGGTGCAACCACATTTTAAAGACAAGCCTCCAAATTAGTCTTTCATTATGGGATTGTTTTTTTATATCCAACTATAAATTATAACTTGCTGTATTATTTTTTAGAGCTGTATTACGACAACAACACAACTATTTTTAAAATCAAAAGAATTAAATTTAAACAAATAAACACACCATAAATATCAACAGCCTGAGATGGGATGACTATAAGAACAAATTTTTCTTTAATATTAATTTATTATAAAATTTTTAAATTTGTTGAAAGACTTTGAACAACAAACAACTTAAGTTTTTTATAAAAAAGTAGATTGGCTTTTTATTATAATTTTTTATTAAAAAGATGTCCATAAAAAGTAAGAAATTTTTCCTAAAAATTGTCACCAACATATAGTAAATAGGGACATACCACAATTTCGAAAATATCGATTAGTTAACTTTTTAGAAAAATTACCGATTGCTGATATCATCTTATAAAATTTTAAAAAAAAGCTTCAATTCTACGTAGACATTTTTTGACAATAAAAATTTTTATATACAAAATTAGAAGATACAATTGATAGCTAAGATTTTCTGTAGAAGGCTAAACCGATAACTGAAGGTATCTTAAAAATATTTAATCGATTACTATAACACCGGAATAAAAGAGTAAAATTTCCATTTGAATTAATTATGAAAACTTTCTGAAGAAGTTCTGGTAATAATAAAAGCTTTCTGTAGGTTCTTTAATCGATAATAAAAACTTTCTATAGAAAATTTAATCGACAGAATTTAGTTATAGCTAACTAAAATTTTTAATTTAATTTCTACATAAAATTTTCAATAGATCCAACCGATCTATAAAATATTCTATAGCAACTCTAATCCACAGCATAAATTATCTATAGACAAAAAATTCTATAGAAAGTTTTATGTACAACCAAATTTTTATAAAGAAAATTTTATCGGTAAGTACATTTTGCTAAAAAAAAATTTACCGATAACTAATATAAAGATTACTAAAATTTCCTTTAAAGAGTTTTATCGAAACCTTAAACTTAAAAAAAATATTCGATAACAAAATTTTCCAAAAAAAAAGGTTATCGATAACTAATATAAAGATTACTAAAATTTCCTTTAAAGAATTTTATCGAAACCTTAAACTTAAAAAAAAATATTCGACAAAAAAAATTTTCCAAAAAAAAAGGTTATCGATAACTAATATAAAGATTACTAAAATTTAATTTAAAGAATTTTATCGATACCTTAAACTTAAAAAAATATTCTATACTAAACTTTTCCAAAAAAATAAATATCGATAACTACATATTTTTAAAAATGTTATCGATAATTAAAAATTTCTAAAAAAGTTTTATCGATAACTATAATTATCTAAAGAAAATTTTAATATTAACTACAACTTCCAATAAAAAAAATTTATCGATTCCCAGCAAAAAAGTACTTGCCATATAATGGCATATTTTGTGAATGCCACTTTTCGTTACTTGCTTACAAAACACTTTACATTAGTTCGCAAAGAAGAAAGTAGTAAGTTAAAAGAAAATACCTTAAAATATTTATTAATGGTCGTCATAATTTCCAGCAAGAATTAATGTAATCGATTCTCAGAAATTGATTGTAAAATCCTCATGCCTTGTTAAAATCATTAGTTTGATAATCTAGTTCCGGAGCACTTTTGTCACAAATGCTTAATTCTAAACTCGATTACCTTCGCGAAAAATTTTTTACTGGGTTGCTACTCTTTTCTGTTGAAGTTTAATGTAAAAACTACAATTTTCTACAGAAATCGAGAAAGAGAACTTTCTATATAAAATATTATCGATGGCTATAATTTTCTATTGAAAATTAATTCGATAACTGTAATGTCCTACCAGAAATTTTATGGAAAACTACTATTTTCTGCAAAAACTTTTATCGATATCTTCAATATTCCACTAAAAGTAATTTGTTAACAGCATTTTTATGTAAAACTACGATTTTTTAAACAAAAAATTTATCGATAACTACAATTTTCTATCAAGAATTACTTTGATAATTACTAATTTTTACAAAAAAAAATTTCGATAACTACAATTTTTTATAAAAAAAATTTATCGATAACTTTCTTTTTATTGCATATAGTATCGATAACTACAATTTTCTACAAAAATTATTATCGATATCTACAAGCTTCTATTAAAAATTATATATTAATCGTTAAATTATTCTATAGAAAATTTGTTTGCAAGCTATTATTTTCCATATGAAATTTCTCTACAATTTTCTAAAAAAAATTTAATTTTTCACAAAATTTACTTGAGATAATTAATAATTATATTCAATTACCTTATTTATTACGTTTTTATAGAAAATGATAACCTTTGTTTATTATACAAAATTTGTTTTACCCCTTAAATTTAAATTTTCTTTCATTGTTCCATCTTTGTCTTAAATTTTTAAAATTTGCAACTGTTTTCATTTTGTTTTTTTCTAAAATTGATTGCAGGCCAAACAATTTGAGAGATGTATTCACGTCAACTTTTGTTTTTTTTTGTATTTAAAATGTTTCTTTATAATCCCATCATTAACGAAATAAACTAAAGAAAAAGTTTAAAAACAACGTAAATTTTAAATCTTGAATGTCATCTGCAAACTAATCTGACGTAAATAATTTTTTGTAAAAAAAACAAAATATGTATATTTTTAAACGGATTAAATTAAATTATTTGGAAACTATTTTTTATTCATAACAAAGTAACAATGATAAATTGTAGAAAAAAAAACAAACATTTACAAACTGATGCTTGAGTGTTTTAGAAATTTTTTACATGACCTTTTACCATCAATTTGTTATTCGCCAAAAGCTCTTAGTGTCACTAGAAATAATTAAAAATTATTGACAAATTGAAAATTAAAAAAAAAACGCAGGTTAAAAAAAGTAAATATTTTATATTTTGTATTTAAAAAAAAATACGACATAATAATTTTAAAAATAATTCTATAAAAAATATTAATTTTTAAATCAGAACATTTGAAAAAGAGATTATCATTTACGGCTCAGCAAAACCTGAAGCACAACTCAAAATTAATAGTCAAAGATTATTTATAAATTGTTTATAATTAAGCATCAAATACAAGTTTAATTTTTTTAATGAACATAATTAATTTTGCATTAATTGTTCATTAACCGAAATTTTTATGTAAATTAATTTAAAAAACACTAAATTTAACAGGAATGTTTTATTAGAAGTAATATTAACAAAATTGAAAGCATTTTTTAACAGTTAAACAAGAGAGTTGTAGTCTCTGCTACTTAAAATTGAAAAAAAGACTTGTGATTTCAATCTGTGACTTAAGATAAAATTTAAACATTTTTCCCCGGTTTTCTACTGTAATAAATCAATTTAACTTCAAAACACTTTCGAAAAAATAAATTAAAATAAAATACATTTGATTAAAAAAATTTAAGAAGAAGGTAAATTATACAGGATTTGTTACAAATTTTAATTTTTTTTCAATGTTCAAATATTAAATTACTTGACAGATTTTGTTGAATAAAAAATTGAAAAGACCGCAAAATTTTGTAAAAAAAAAACATTAATTATTTGTGTCAAACATTGAGCTAAGAAGAGTTCAATAAAGAAACAAAATACAAATTAAAATCGTTAGTGCATAAAACGAAGCCGTACAAGAAACGTAATAAAATTACAATAAAAAAAACTAAAATTGAGGCTGATAATACAACTTCCAAAATAAATAAATAAATAAATAAAATTTGCTAATAAAATTTATCTTAAAAAGAAAAATTTGGATTTAAGCTCAAAAGAAAAACAAGTGATTTAAGGCAGAGTACGAAAATAGTTCGTTTTGTATTCGTTCGAAAACGCATGTATTCCATTACATATTTTCTGCAAATTTCTTTTGAAATATTCCTAAATAAACAAAGACTTAAAAGACTTGAAGACTTAAAAATTATAATCTATTCGCGAATTTTAATTTTTTTTTTAATCGTGAACAAAAAATATTGAATGAATAAAAAAACAAAAACAATCTGTTAATTTACAAAAATTTTTTTTTGTGCTATTCTCCCGATTTATTATTTAAATTACCGATTATTAAAGAGTTAAGTAAGCGACAACGAAATGGCCATCGAGACGTGCTTTGACCCTCAATAATCAATATCGTTGATTTAAATAATAAATCGGGAAAATATCACAAAAAAAAAGAATTTTTGTAAAATAATATAATTAAAAAAAAATTCCGTTGTTTAAAAAACAATATATACTGTAGCTTAGTGTTCTTAGGTTGGATAGGGGATATGATTGTATTGTGTAGATACATACGTACATATTCGTGTATATATTTACGTAAGTCATTATTCATATACTATTTCCAATGTACCTAAAAATGTTATGTGATGGTGTTTTACCTGCACTTTTTCTGGTCATTCATTTACGAATTCGAGAGCTGCTCTATATATTTCTGGCCTAATAGTGAAAATGTGAATATTTATAATCAAAAATGGTTTTATTGTTTTTCAAAGTACTCTCCAGCATGATTTATACACTTTTGCATGCGCTCAAACCAGTTGTCGAAGCACTTTCTTCCACTCCGATTGAGACACCTCTAAAACATGGTTTTTGAACACTTCAACAGCTTCTTCTGGCGACGAAAATCGTTGACCACGCATTTTTTTTCCTGATGTGCGGAAACAAGAAGAAGTCATTAGGTGCCAAGTCAGGGCTGTACGGCGGATGACCCATTAATTCGACGTTTTGGCCGGTCAAAAACGCTCTGGTTTGAGCCGATGTGTGAGAGCTCGCATTGTCATGGTGAACAATGATTCGTCGTCTCTTGTTGGTTTTTCGAATTTCTCCGATGACTTCAGGCAAACAAATTGTAGTGTACCACTCAGAAGTGACGGTCCTACGTTGCTCAAGCGGAACAATCGCCACATGACCAGTTTTGCCGAAGAAACAGGCGGCCATTTGCTTCGAAGTGCTTCTTCCACGAACAACTTTCGTTGGATTTTGCTTGTCTTTGAAGACCTACACGGTCGATTGTTGTTTCGTTTCGGGCTCATACTCATAGATACATGATTCGTCACCTGTGACGATCTTATAAACGTCTTTTAAAGCACCACAATCGTATTTTTGCAACATTTCTTTGCACCAATCAACACGAGCCTTTTTTGAGCGACTTTCAAATTGTGCGGGATCCAACGAGAACAAACCTTTTTTACGGCCAGGTGTTCATGCAGTATCGAATGTATGCTGGTGGAAGAAATGTCCAAGGATGTCTCTATCTCTCGGTATGTCGCATGTCGATCTTGCATTATGAGTTCACACACGGCATCAATGTTCTCTGGCACAACAGCCGTTTTTGGACGACCTTCACGGAATTCGTATTTGAGCGAGCTTCGGCCACGATTAAATTCATTAAACCAATTTTTCACAGTGCTATAGGATAGTGCTTCATCGCCATACAAAGATTTAAGTTCATCAATGCACTCTTGTCGTGATAATCCACGTCGAAAGTTATGAAAAATGATGGCACGAAAATGTTCACGAGTTAATTCCATTTTTTTCTATATTAATTTTTTCAAGTCACTGTAAACAACACAAATAATGGTCATACGTCAAAACGTTTTGAGTACGATTATGTTTAAAAATGACAAACTTTCCAATGGAAATGTCAGATTGCACTTGGCAGCACTCAGTGTTGCCAGGCCAGAAATATATATAGCAGCCTCGTAAAGCCTGTTGGATATAAATATTTAGCATAGGCGAGACTTGTTTCTCTAAGTAGTGTCACATTTAATTAGTTTAAGACAGAAAAACCCCTTTAATTTACATGATGATATTTTTTTATTTTCAGCTCAGCCAGCTCTTATATAATACTGCATGCAGCCTGATAAGTGAATAACTTCTCGCTTTTGTCAAACACACAAATATTTTCTTAACCACAAACATCAATCACATTCATTTTATTTGAAGATTTAATAATTTTCAAATAAAATCTGACCTCAAGTTGAAGTATGACTCAATTTGAAAAGTTTTTTTAGGTGTGAAAGGGGAGACAACATCTTCTAACTGACACGAGTGTGTTTATATGTAAGTGTATGTATGTGTGCGTAACTGTGTGTGTGTGTGTGTGGTCAATAAATTAATTAAATTAATGTTCGATTTTCATATGTCTACAAAGTTTAGGCCAGTAATTGTTTTGTTATTTATATTTAATGTACGCACAGCTCTAAATAAAACTAATTTATTATGTAATCTGCCAGAAGCAACAACAACAACAACTAAGAAAACTCAAACCAAAGCCACAGCTTCTTTTTTCAAACATTTCCATACAAAGAAACAGTTTTCATAAGAAACTTGTTCAATGTTGTCTTTGCAAATGTTTGTGGCAAATGTTGTTATCTCAGATGTTAGATTATTGGATTAATTTTTTCTTCATAGTTGAACAAAAACTGTAGTATATGTTATGCGACCAAACTGATCTAAAACGGAATTTATACGGCTGGCGACAAGTTGAAAAAAAATGAAGAAAAGTTTTTATTTTTTTTTTTTTTTTTGTATTCTTTATTATTTTAATAATTCTCCAATAATGTTAAGGATTTCTATGGCAAGACATGGCAATCCATAATCATTATTCTAAATATAGTTAATTCCCGGCTTGTGAAAATAGTTCACTATTGCAACTCTGTGACCCATTTTTTTAGAAGCAAAAAATTTACTCCAAGGCTTTTTAATATTTAATTGCAAAGTGTCTCATAAAAAACAATAACAATTGGAAACATAATTTTTAACGCCTGTCGCAAAGAAGCTTTAAATAGGCTAATTGCAACCAACCACAATCAGCCCGTCAAGCGTCGTATATCTGTCAATAAATATCATGCTCATACAAAATGTATTAAGAAAGCCCAAATAGCACAGCATCAGCAGCTTGCAACATGACAATCCGATTTTGATACCGCATGACGTACGAAAGTTATCTGTAAAATTCCAAAATTGCTTTTGTGGTCGTTGGAAAGTAATGACAATTTAGTTATTTTTATGTCTATCAAGAGATTTTATCATTTTTTGAAAAGTTAACATTTCTTTTTATGACAAAACGTTGACAATCCTATTTACGTATGACATTTCAAAGCTAAAGCCAGAGTCTAAACAACCCTAAGTTTAGCGTTCTAATTCTGGTTGTAGTGTTATACCGGCACCACACAAACAACGAGGCTCTATTTCAATAAACTGCTTGAACTAAGACAGATCCTTATCTCTATGAAACTCTTCATGCGAAATCTTATTCTTCTTCTTTGCCTTGTTTGAGGGAATTTTTTCATATGCGATCTAAGAAAATTATGAATCATGAATTCTGAACTTTCAACAAAAATCCAAAATTCGCTAAAAAAAAAAAAGAAAACTTTAAATTCTCTCTGAAAATTCCATTCTTTGACAAAGTGCAAGATCGCCAGTTTTTAAGGCTAAATGCAGAAGAATAAGATGTAGTTAATTCCATGAGCATGAGTTCAAATCCCATCTTAGCCTGGAGTACCAAAAAAAATAATTCTTGTGGATAAGCCTTAGTCAATAATTTGTTAAAAATAAGAAAATAGCAGTTCAAACCTCCCAGAGTCTCCAAAAGATAACGAAAACAATTTTTTTTATAGACAAGTTGAAAGAGTTGGTACGAGCTTCCGTATATTAGAACACCATCTGTGTTAGTTAACCCGCCTGTACAGTTAAAAAAGTAAATCATAGTACAAACCTTCATTTAGCATTAGTTACTGACTTTAATTTACTTTATTCGTGCTTGATTCCTTCAAATATAAATATTTCATGATATTCTCATGAAATATTTATTATTTTAAACTATACTAAAAAATGAAATGTATTACTGCGGGGAAAGCATATCTATATGGCCATTTCACTACTGCTCAAATATCTCATCAGTGGATTTTACCCAAATTTTGTATAGAAAAATAGAAAGTCTTATATCAAAAGCCAAATTGATTAAATGAAAACTCCATTGAATCAATAAGACAAAAGACAATAACAACTCAAATATGTTCTATACAAAAACACAAGCAAACATTCAGTAACTATTTTTATTTTTTCATATTAGTTACTGACTAAACAAAGAACATAATGACAGTGTGTAGCTGTCAAAGCTGAGTTAGGAAGCCTGGTTGATAAAAAAAAGATTATGACTACGAGTCTCGCTGGAGCCTCAGTTTGTTTTGGTCTGTATGGATGCTCGAACACACATTTGCTTAACAAAACATCGACTACTTCAAGCCTCTTAAGGTTGTCAAACTGCATGTTTAGTAAACAATAGTTCATGTCTACAAATTTAGCCCGAGCTAACAGGACAAGAAATTTGAAATATTTATACCTCAATGCGCATTTTAGCAGTTGGTTATGTGACCCCATAAAAACCTTTTGTAAAAAACTACAAAATATCTTACATAGAAACTTTAAAACTAATTGAGAATTATATCAAATTTGTTATTTACTAAGCGAGAATTATAAAATTCTCAAAATTTTTTGCAAAAGCTGTGACAAATTAATAGTAATTTTACACTAAAAACAATTTATCCAAATTATTTAAAAAGTGTTATTGTTGCATTTGCTTTGCGGTCTGTTGCTTGTCGCTTTCAATGAATTTGTTTGCATTAAATTTTTTTTAAATTTTTTCTTTTGCTTTCAATGAATTCATTAATGCTTTTCTTCGTTTTAACATTGTGTAACAATTGTTACGCATCCAGTAGCTGTAAGCTGAGATTGTGGTCTTCAGGGCTAAATGTTGATCTAATAATTGTCGTAATAAGAAAGTTGATAGGACTGATAAAATGGATATGTGCGTTAAACAAGAGTGATATTGGTAGTGTAAAGGTGTTAACAAGTATTCAAAGGAAAGTAACATTGTTTGTCAAGTAATGGGTGACTAAGTGTATGTCATCTGGGTAAATATGTGCTGCGGTTATTAAAACTAGCATTCATTTTTTTTTTAATATTTTCCAAAAGTTGAAAATTTTTTGCTCAAGAAATGTTGCAATTTTAATTGCACTAACCTGTCAGCCAAGGCAAATTAATTATAAGGTAGTAGCCAAAGTATATCTATATTAAGTACATGCAAGTCTACAACAAATACAACATTACAACAACAACAGTCATTTTGTTTGTGTAAAATTATGT
The DNA here is from genome assembly GCA_916610165.2 of Gymnosoma rotundatum. NCBI lineage: Eukaryota > Metazoa > Arthropoda > Insecta > Diptera > Tachinidae > Gymnosoma > Gymnosoma rotundatum. Next base: position 170,594,725 of record OU744336.1, on the reverse strand, counting down.
ATTATGTCAAAAAACAGTTCAGAGACGGTAAAGTGGGTAACATTTTATAATTTTTCTAACTAAAAAATTAATAAGAATTTTTCTTAATTATTATAAAAAAAGTAAAGGAATGATCTTTTAACGACTATATCAATGTAAATTTAAACAAGAATTCAATAAAAAGATGTTCAATGCAACTTGAGTTGGAAGAGTGCAATTTAAATATTTCGTTAACCATCCCTGATAGAACATAATAAAGATTAAAAGAAACACATAAAAAACAAGAGCAAAATAAAAATTAAAATAAATGTAAACAAATTTTGACACAATACATGAAAAACACGCACACCAATAAAACTATCAGCTGAACTCCTGCATATACTTGTTATGGATATACTTTGGTAGTAGCGATTGCGGATTCGTTAACTTTCGCTGTTAGCCCAAATGTCAAACTACATATAAAAAAATAGTAAACAGATTTTTTATATATGGATTTTGACAATTTGGCCTTATAATTGGTTCATCTTGCCTGTCAGCTGTCAAAATATATAGGTTTTTTTAAGACCGATAGAACTTTAAATTTAAATAAAAATAACACTTAAAATAAAATTTTGATAAACAATTTTTTCTTATTATTTTTCAGTAAATGAAAAGACTCACGCATGAACAACGCTATCAAAGTATTCAAGTTTACTTTAACAATCAGTCATCCATTCGAGCAACTTATAGACGACTTCGTGATTTTTACATAATCTTCCGTCTCAACCGGTTTGCTAATAAGATAAATTGCTGCATATGGAGTTAGACTAATCCACAACATACCCTACAGACTCCACTGCTCTGGTGGCATCATCGGACCTTATTTCTTCAAAAAAAGAGGCCGGATCTTATGTTACGTTCAATGGAGATCGTTACCGCACCATGATGACTGATTTTTTGTTTGAAATTATGGCTGACATTGATCCGGACGAAAGGTGGTTTCAATTAAATGACGCTACGTGCCATACGGCGACCACAACCATCGAGTTATTGAAATCACAATAAAATAATTTTGAGAAATGGACCTGTCATTTGGCCTCCAAGGTCGTGCAATTTGACACCACTCGATTATTTCATGGGGGTCACGTAAAGTCATTGGATTATGCTGATTAACCAGCAAGAATTGACGCTTACAGGCCAATATTGTTCGTGACATACGGTCATTACTTGAAAAAGTAACCCAAATTTGAACGTCCAGAACGCACTTCGTCATGAGCAGAGAACTGCAAGAGTGTCTGTTTTTAATACTCTAAGTATACTCATCTTAAATGCGGTTACGGTGTGATCGCCACCGCATTTCTTAAGTGCGAGTATTTACTATACCCATTCCATTTGAGTATAAGTGTCTACTTTACTTTATTCGTACTCATACTCACAATAAACACCAAGAGAGAGATTTTAACGTGTGTAGTGAGAGGAAAACAGAGTTATCAGATCAGAATTATTAAATCAAACACAATATCAAAAGTCACCAATGTCTAAATTAGCTAACATACAGACTTCTTTGAAATTATGAAAATTTATTTAATATATAACAGAAAATAAATTTAATAGAACCCGTAAAATTCGCCATATTTTCATTTATTAAAAACACAACAAAAGTTTACTAATAACGCAAGAATAGTTGTTTATTATATTACGTTTTTGTTAGGATTTTTTTTTTTAAGTCACACAGGAGAGAAATTAAAAAATTCTATTCGTTAAACAAATAGATTTTTAAAATTAATAAATAGGTATAAAAGCAATAATTATATTTAACAAAATAAAATATGTAAACTAAAAACTTTATTTTATTTATTATTATTTATGAGGTCTATTCAGTCAATGTAATATTACATCTGCGTATATACAGTTTCGTTAAAACTAAAAAAATTTAAAAATTTTCCTTTTAATCACGGATTCATTTTATCATTTTGTTTTCCTTAATACCGTTAGTAGCACGTTTATGACAACAAGGCGCATAAACTGAAAATAATTGTTCATAAAAAACAGCAACAAAATAAGTATACCTGCTTTAAATAGTGTACAAAAGCTGTGCCTTTAAGCGGTTTTTATTGCATTTTATTCATTAAATATGTGTTGGATTTCATACCTATGAAAACGGTTGTTGTCTGTTTTTCTGCTTATAATTCTTACGCACTAGATTTGATCAAATTTTGTTTTTTTTTTTTTTATTGTTTATAAAAAGATCTGCATACAATGCAGTATTTCATAAAACGGCAGTAAAAAACTTTATTAGGGTAAAAATGTGGCAACGTTGCTTACAAATAAAGAGAATTAAAAAATTCTCGCGTACGAGTATAACCCTGGAGTTAATGTCGACGTCGTTGACGGCGTCAAATGTCAAAAAAAAAGTTGAATCGTATGAAATTGTATGAGAGCAGTTAATCTCAACGCGTTGCAACGCCGTAAAGGTTCAATCTGTTTCAACTTTTTCGGCGTTGAAACGCCGTGTACGACGTCGACATTAACTCCAGGGTAAAAAATACTCAAAATTCAGATTGCGATATTTTTGATACTCGTTTTTACAAGAATGGGTAAAATAAACACCGCAACTTTTTATTGCGGTGTTTAAAATACTCGAGTATGAAAAGTATAGAGTAAGTATAGAGTAAGTATGCGGTGTACTCATGGGTTGCGGTGTACTCGTGCAGTTCTCTGGTCATAAGCAGCCGCGGTGGCCACATGCCCGAAATCATTATTAAATATTAATATTAACGCCATGTTCTGATCTTTCGTATAAAAATAAAATTCTTCATTTTATTTAATTTTTTGTGTTCTTTTTTACAATTTACAGTTCTATCGGGCTTAAAAAGCGCTCTTTATTTTTAGAGTTGCCACTATTTTTATACACAAAAAGCGACAAATCTTCTGTTTAATGTGCTGTTTCTATATTACAGGCGATCAACTCGTCTAAAAAATTTATATGGAAAAAACTCAAAAAACTGAGTGCTTTTCATACAAATTTTTCAGACGAGTTGATCGCCTGCAATATAGAAACAGCACTTAAATTCTTAAAAATTATTTCATGCACAAGTTCCTAGAATATTTTTTTTTTTACTAAATTTTAATTTAAAAATAAAAAAGCCAATATCAAACTTTCTAATGAAAAACAAACAAAAATGAAAATCAATTTAATAATCGATGAACTTTGATCTAGATGTTTGTGTAAACCATATCTCAACATGTCATTTGTTTTTCTTTTTTATCGACAATAATAATTAAAGCATCGTCAACTGTAAACTGAATTTGAACTTTTGGAAAATATCTGCTTTTCAACTCTATTTTTGAAGGAGGAGCAATACATAATGCCATCAATTACTCTGTAGATCATTAACGAGTTTCATAAAACATATTTCGAACAATCGTTGATTTTTTCTTTATAGTTGTCCATCGTCGAAGTTGCTTATCGGCTATTGACTAAATATTGGTACATGATAAATTCTTTGGTGATTATTTTTTAATTCATTACTTGTTTTCGACAATAATCATGAACAGCATCATCAACAAGATGGCTGAAGCTATGCGACATTGACGTTAAGCAAATGAATTTTTTTATTTTTTTTTTTTTTGAGTTACAGAAATCGATTTTTTAAGATCATTTAAAGTTTCATTTTAGATTTTTGTTGTCAGTAACTACAGTAAAACCAAGTCAATTAGTTTGCACTTAATAACGGACAAATAGTATTTTTCTAATTTTTGTACATTTAACTTACTGTCCACGTAGCGTATTTGGATAACCTGATTTGATGATAGGGTTGTTCCTATTATCTTAAACTGTGTTTTTAAGATCAAGAGAAAAGTAACTCTTCTTTTTACTCTTTAAATCTTGCACGATTTTAAAAGACTTTATTGGAAACTGTTGTTAACGATTTTCTTTAGTTGTCCCTTGCATAAGTACTTCTGCCTACCAATCTGGCAACACAGTTTATATTCTAAACCAAGGCGAATTAAATACAAGGTGATAGCGGTGGCGAATTCAATTCTTTTCCCTGGTACTCTAACTGTCAAACTCAATATATAAAAAATCTGTATAACAGTTAGATAAATTTTTTATATATGGAGTTTGACAGTTAGAATACATGGGAAAAGAATTGAATTCGCCACCGCTATCACCTTGTATTTAATTCGCCTTGTTCTAAACTAGCCGAATTGTGTTCTCACTTACGATTTTTGAGGACACAAATCTTTGAAAAGCTGTATTTATAATTCAAAATTAATCATATTCTGAAATGACCGAGCAGGTTAACGAACATCATGAGCTCTAAAGTGAAATAAACAACTCAGCTCGATTTCAATAGATTTCTAGATTCAAATACAATCAAACAAACCCCCTGACGGAACAGTAAAATTTATTATCTTAAACACTTAAGTGTGGTTAATTTTTTGCAAAAGAATCAAAAATACATCCCATTTACATTGTGATCAGTCACCCATAAAATATATTCAGAAGTCACTACCATGAAAATTCTTTCAAAGCTTAATTAATGCTGCTTAAAGTTTTTCATTTGGCTGTTTTCTTTTTCAGCTTTGGCCACATTAAGTACACAAACATTATACAAAAAAAAAAAAACAATTAATAAATAAACAATTAAATGTGGCGTGATTTTTACAAAAAACTAAATATGATAGGAGGGAATAAAAATTTGATATTTTTTTTTAATTACAAATAAATGATTCATTAAAAATAAATATATAATTATAGAAGAAATAAACAATGTATCTTAAATGACTAAAGAAAATTGATACAAAAATAATTAAATGAAAAAAAAAAACTGAACAATAAAAAAATTAAAGAAATAAAAGCGGTTCATTTAAAATTTGGCGACATCTATATTGTAAACATAATTTTTTTTTTTTTTAAATTCGTAATCTCTTCAGTTGAATACATAATCAAATATTGTATCTTCGAGCTAATCGATTAAAGATTTTCATTTATTCATTTTATCGATTTAGAAAATAATTAACGCATTCATATAGTAAGTTGTTCGAATAAACGAATAAAAAGCAATACTTCTTAAAATAAAAGCAAAAAAATTAACTAAAAAAAACTTTTTTGAATATTCGATTATTCGATTAAATTGCTTAAATAATACTTTATTTCAAATTCGGAAAGTTTATTAATATTTTATTATTCATTTCGATATGATTTATTCAATAATTCTTCATTCATATAAAAGCTATTTAACTGACCGATTCATTGAAGTCATTAATTTATTTGAAATTTAAAGAATTCATACGTTTTCTGCTACGATTCATTTCATACGAAAAATATTCTTTCAAAGGTAAAGGTTACTCGATTATGTCTTAGATAAATCGATTAATTTAAGTCACATACATATAGTTGATTTTCCAAGTAGTCGAATACAACCCAAGTTTTTGCTCTTAAATTCCATTTTTATTGAATATCGTAAAATACTTTATTCGAATTATCAATATTTTCTCTACAACCAGATTTTTTAAGGATTATTATACAAAATTTACTATTGAAAAAAAAAATTGAGCCAAAAAAAAATTAATCGAATATTCGATTACTCGTTAAAAATTATAAATTAATTTTTTATCATAAAGCATATATTACTTTTACACCATTCTAATAATAATTGTAATACGAAATAATTTTATTCGAATAAACGTTATTCGGTAATTAATCGATTGATTTACGCATTTATTAAAATGCGAAAGTATGGCTTTATTTTCGAGATTTCGAATCGAAAATTATATTAAAAAAATGTTTTTGTCGACTAAAAAATAAGCTTAAATAACTTATTCGAATAATCGATTATTCGTTAAATTTTTTTAATTATTAAAATATTCATAAAACAGATTTTTTTCAGGGAAAAACTAATTTAATAATAATTAATTTTTATACGAAAATATTTATTCTTATGCAAATTTTTCGATTTATCGATTAATCGAAATTGTTAAACGAAATTTAAGTTACTGAATGATTTTTGAAATAATTTAAATAAGACGCCATCGCACTAATAAAATTAAATTAAAACCAAATTTAGTCTTAAAATTAATTTCAGAATCATTTACTAACATATTTTTTCTTCGAATAATCGATTATTCGTTATATATTTTGTTTAATTCTTTTTCTTTAAAAAAAAATTATTTTTTCCTAGTTTCATTGATTAAAATATTTTTATACTAAGAAATTGTTTTTAAATATTCAAGTATTCGTTAAATCTAGGGCTCGCTTATTTATGGAAAAATAACTTTTTACACAATTTATTAAAAAAAACTTTTTCGAAAAAAAGTTAAAATAAATGCATGCATAAATTAGCAGATGTATTTGATATAAAGACATTTGAAGCTTTCTTTTAATATATTTTTTACTGTCAAAACTTTCAACATATAACAAGTAAGAGTGCTATATTCGGCTATGCAGAAACTTATATACCCTTCACCATATATGTAAATCTAGTAACTCCAATCAAAAAAACAAATTTTGAGGTGACAGAGAATTAAAAATTAAGAAAAAGAAAATTAAGTTCTGCAAATAATTTAACATAAAAATGTCATCGGCTCTTAGTGGGTTAAGCTTTTTTAAGAAAATTTTATATTTTCTTAAAGATCTCTTCAAAAGCTTTTAAATGAAACTTATATTGAGATTTAAAAAATTTTGCAAAGTTCAGAGGCCCGTAACTCGGAAAATTTGGTCGAGCGCCAATTTTGCCACTTGATAATTTTTTTCTTATTTTTTAATTCTCTATCACCCCATATATGATTATTAAATTGCTTCAATGTTCCAAATGATATGGAAAAATTAGCAGCAGTCGTAGTGTTTTGCCGCTGCCTTGAAACACGGACAGGTCTTGCTGATTTTCAATAGAAAAAACTATAGAAGCTATGTACGATCTTTTGGCCTATTTAAATTTTCTCTAGCTCATTTAGTTTCTTGGCAGAGCTGAGTTTAACTCGAACACGAAAGAACAGACGGACATCGCTCAATCGACTTCGCTTTTCATAAGAACTATGCTTTATGGGTTCGGAAATGGATATTTTAGAAATTACACACGAAATGACACTTTTAATGGTGAAGGGTATAAAAATATGAAATTACTAACAAAGTTATACGTGGCAGGCAAGCAGTATAAGAATTCCCAGAATACTTTTTTTTTTACTCCTGAAAAAAAGATTAATAACTTATATCCACGTGATAATTATTATAATTAAGTCTCAAACGGGGGACAATTTTAAACTTAACGTTAATTGGCGGATGCAAATGAAGCATTTAAATTGCCAGTCTATTATTTCTATGAGTTTAAAAGGTATTTTAAGAAGTTTTTTTTTAATTATGAAACGCGCAAGCAATTAAACATAAAGGCGTCATATAGGAAGCAAAAAGAAACAGTTCACCGTTTTTAAATTGTCTTACAAAAATCACATGATTTTAACACAAGTAGATACAGCATTAAAAAAACTCTCATTAAAAGTTAATTGATAATTTTAAAAGAAGTTTAAATGTGGTATAAATTTCCGCTTGCTCAAAGTCTAAAGTAACAAGACGATACAAAGAAAAAAAAGTACAATAGCTCAAACTAAATGCGAAGCAAAATTATGTTTATATAACATTTCTAGAGAAAAGTTCGCTCTTCTCTCTTGATTTAATTTCAAAATTTAAGTTTTCTGTCGAAGAGTAAATTGCTTTGGAAATTACCGCTCTACGGTAGAGAAAATATTTTTTGAAAAAATTATGTGTTTTTTTCTGGAGAAACCACTGCTTTACTGTCACAGCGACTACTGTCTAGAGTAATTAAAAAAAAAAATAATGTGATCTCCTGCTACTAGGTGGTCGCGATGGCGAATTCGTTAATTTTCGCCGTAAAAGCTAAATGTCAAACACCATGGCGAAATAATACAAGGTGGTGCGATGGCGAATTCATTAATTTTGCCGTAAACGCTAAAAGTCAAACTCCATAAAAAAAAATATGTGGAACAGTTAATTCAAGGCAAATTAAATACAAGGTGAAGCGGTGGCGAATTCAATTCTTTCCCCTGGTATTCTAACTGTCAAACTCCATATATAAAAAATCTGTATAACAGTTAGATAAATTTTTTATATATGGAGTTTGACAGTTAGAATACCGGAGAAAAGAATTGAATTCGCCACCGCTATCACCTTATACTTAATTCGCCTTGGTATGGAGTTTGACGTTTAGCGTTTACGGCGAAAGTATTGAATTCACTATCGAGACCACCTGTATCATGGCGAAAATATACCAGGTGGCCGCAATGGCGAATTCATTAATTTCGCCGTAAACTCTAAATGTCAAACTCCATATATAAAAAATATGTTTAACAGTTTATTGTATGGAGTTTGACACTTCACGTTTGCGGCAAAACTTATGAATTCGCCATTGCGACCACCTGGTATTATTTCGCCATGACCTGTATTATTATGCCATGATCAAGGCGAATTAAGTATAAGGTGATAGCGGTGGCGAATTCAATTCTTTTACCATGTATTCTAACTGTCAAACTCCATATATAAAAAATTTATCTAACTGTTATACAGATTTTTTATATATGGAGTTTGACAGTTAGAATACCAGGGAAAAGAATTGAATTCGCCACCGCTATCACCTTGTATTTAATTCGCCTTGTGCCATGATATGGAGTTTGACAGTTTGATTAACGGCGAAAATTAAGGAATTCGCTACCGCTATCACCTTATAATTAATTCGCCTTGGTATGGAATTTGACAGTTAGAAAACTGGCGAAAATGCTTGAATTCGCCTTGGCTATCACCTTATAGTAAATTCGCCTTAATATGGAGTTTGACAGTTAAAATATCGGCAAATTCATAATATATTTATATATATTTATTTTTTTGATTGGAGCATGGCGAAATAATACAGGTGGTCTCGATAGCGAATTCATTAATTTCGCCGTAAACTCTAATTGTCAAACTCCATACATAAAAAATTTATCTAACTGTTATACATATTTTTTATATATGGATTTTGACATTTAGAGTTTACGGCGAAATTAATGAATTCGCTATCGAGACCACCTGTATTATTTCGCCATGGATTGGAGTTACTTTATTGTTCTAAATGACATGAAAAAATAAAAGGTAGGCATTAAAAAATCAACTCTCTTTTCTAAAAGAAAATTTAAAAAAAAAAAATTATTTGAAAAACATAACACTGATCTAAAGTAAATTTGCTGTCTTTACTACACTAAAAGTAATTATTTTCAATAAAAAAAATACTATATTTTTATAACTAATCAATTTTATTGTTTATTTATTGTCTCATTTCACTAAAATTTCTTAATAAATTTTTGCAAAATTTTCCCCATCATAAATCGTAGTTGATAGCATTAACTGTTCAGCCAAATGTAACATGACATAACAGACCATTTAATATTATAAATAATTTTATATCACAAAATTTTTTATACAATTTCAAGGAAATACACATGATATTCACGTTTAAAGCAGTTGGTTTTATTGGCAATATGAAGAGGCTTATACTGTTATATTTTTATGAAATTGGATTTATTTTTGATTAAAGTTTGTTATTTGATTAGAGGATTTTTTATTGTGTTTACAAAAAGTTTGAAATATCAATTTAATAGTTTTAGTCAAAACAGATTAAAACTAAATATTTATTAATTAAGTTAACTGATAGATAAACTGATACTCTAGTAAACTAAGTATACTTATATGTAAATATTTTGTGTTGGAGTATTACGATCGCTTTATATTCATTTTAAATAAAGACTTGACACTAAATATGATTAATCATTAATCAAACACATTCTTCATACCGGCAAAGATAGGAGATATCAAGGAGAAATTTAATTTTTTATTTGAAAAAAGAATTTAATTGAATAAAAGATTATTTCTTTTCTAATTTTATATTCTTATACTTTCTTTGCAAAAATTTCCATTTAAAAAGTTTCACAGAAAATAATTTATTTTCACAAACTTTTCCCTTAGACCAAACATGATAAAAAAAAACTGTTTACAGCAATACAAATACGCATCTAGTATAAATCACAATTTATTGGCCATAAATAATAAAACGATTTTTAGCACAATTGTCTTTATAGGTAAAATAGAAAATTTAAAACATTTTTTTTTAGAAAATATTAGACTTGAGCATGACCATAATTTATTTTAAAGTTAAAGTAAAACAGAATTAACAGTCAAGACGAAAATAAAAAATTTTTTCAAGATTTTTCAAACAGTGAATAATTAGAGTCGATGATATTGGCTTTTAATAAGACAACACAACTCGTCACATCTTCATTAGGTCTAGATTTTAAGACCTCAAAAAAAAAGGTCGACTATTATTTTATTGATTTTAAATATTTAATTCTTTTATAGGCACGAAGAGGTGTTTATTAAGAAGGTGTGCGAAAGAGAAAAAAACATGATTGTAATTTGGTTACTAGAATTATATTATATACGCTGTAACAAAAGTATGGTTGCGGTAAACAAATTATAGTTTTATTTGAAACTATATTTAATCATGATAAAAAGTTTCTGTTAGCATATAATTTGAATTAAATCATTTTTACCGAGGCGAATTAAATACAAGGTGATAGCGGTGGCGAATTCAATTCTTTTCCCATGTATTCTAACTGTCAAGCTTCATATATAAAAAATTTATCTAACTGTTATACAGATTTTTTATATATGGAGTTTGACAGTTAGAATACCAGGGAAAAGAATTGAATTCGCCACTGCTATCACCTTATAATTAATTCGCCTTGATTTTTACTAAATAAGCAAAATTCAACAAACGTTTGGTTCTAATCAAGGCGAATTAATTATAAGGTGATAGCGGTGGCGAATTCATTTATTTTCGCCTGTATTCTAACTGTCAAACTCCATATATAAAAAAATCCGTATAACACATGGCGAAATAATACAGGTGGTCTCGATAGCGAATTCATTAATTTCGCCGTAAACTCTAATTGTCAAACTCCATACATAAAAAATTTATCTAACTGTTATACATATTTTTTATATATGGATTTTGACATTTAGAGTTTACGGCGAAATTAATGAATTCGCTATCGAGACCACCTGTATTATTTCGCCATGGTATAACATTTATATAAATTTTTTATATATGGATTTTGATAGTTAGAATACAGGCGAAAATAAATGAATTCGCCACCGCTATCACCTTATAATTAATTCGCCTTGGTAAGTATAATGTTGTTTTCCTTTCTCCAATACTGAAATTAAATGCTTGACGGGTCATCCAGTGTGTGTGCATCAAAGCTTAGCAAAGCCCAAAAGCAGATGACCGCATACTTAATAGCAACCAGCAAAGAGATGCAACAACTAGAGGTTATTTGACAGCGTTAGTTACTGTTCTACAAAAAAATTTACTTATTATTGTTGTGATACTTCCCCACTACACGTGTACGTCTAATGCTAAGTCCATAAATTTAAAACATCTTTTGTGCGCAAATGGGTTTTATTAATGTGTTTTTATCACATTCTATGTCTTTATTTTTAGTAATTAAAAATTTAGTTGATAAGATTTAAATAAAAAATATAAACATTATGTTTTATCTTAATTAAATATACAAGTATTACACTAGGCTATAACCAAATTACTTTTTAATAAGCAACGGTGACATGTTTTCAATTTTATGAATATCTAGTAAATTTATTTTAAAATATTCATAAATTAATCACATCTGATCATAAATTGCACAGATCAAGCGAAATCCATGACTTTCACATTAAATTTTAGTCACGCACCATAGAAAATATGCAATTTACCAATGTTCCCAACTGTTATTTTATTATTCCGATTAAATTATTAAATGACCGATATTGATTATTGAGAGTGAAAGCACGTTTCGATTGCTACTTTGCTACCGGTTACTTAGTTAGCTCTTCAGGAAACTTCTCACTATTTTTATCACGTTTAAATTAATTTATCACCGATATTGATTACTGAGGATAAAAGCACGTCTGTTTGTCTCACTTTCAAGCTATGAAATACTAAAGGGCCTTTTTTTTCTAAATTCAAGTTAACAATCACCATTAAAAATAAAAGGGTGCCTCACACGAGACGTGTATATGTTTATTTTTTAATCCGCAACAGGCAGACCTTTGAAATTTACAAAGAGCGTTTGCCCGCTAAAAGAACAAGTACAAAAAATAGAATTAAAACATAAAGCATGTTCCAATAGAAGACAAGTTTGAAAATAAAAAGGTGATTCATACTTTGTATGGAAACGTTGATTTGTGAGTCCAACTCGTACTTTATTTTAATTAATTTATTTTTTCATTGTTGCCCAGTGTAAAAAAAAGGGTTTAAAAGCGGTTCTACGGCCAGAACTTTCAGCTTTTTAGATACTTTTAGTGAAATTGTTTGAAATGTTTAAACTTTTTTTAACGTGTGCAGTTGCCCTGGCTGCCATCGCTTTTGTAGCTGCTGAAATTGCAGAAACTGCAAAGGTATTAGGACCTCTTTTCTCATCGAAGTCAAGTGTGACAACTAAATGGTGCGAACAAAAACTAGATCATTTTAATAAGAGTGAAACCAGAACCTGGAAAATGGTGAGTGATATCAGCTCTTTGTTGTTTTTCTTCAGATTAATAATTTCTTTTAGCGATATATGGCCAATGATGAATTCTATGTGCCCGGTGGACCTTTGTTTATAAGCGTCGGTGCTCCACAGCCCATTTCGGATAGCCTTATTACTGAAGGTCTTTTTTATGACACAGCCAGAGAACACAATGCATTTTTATATCAAATTGAGCATCGTTTTTACGGCAAAAGCAGACCAGTATCGGACATGTCTATTGAAAATCTAAAGTATTTAGATGTTAAACAGGCTCTGGCTGATTTGGCCTATTTTATACGCACCATTAAGTCTTCGTCTCCTAGCATGAAGAATTCAAAGGTCATCTTAGCTGGTGTTCAATATTCCGGTTCTATGGTTACATGGTTTAAAAAATTATATCCCGACCTGGCAGTTGGTGGTTGGGCCTCAAGTGCTCCACTACTTGCTAAACTGGACTTCAAGGGTTAGCTCTCTTCTTTTTAGAACTTTAGTAAGAATTTACAAATAATTAAACTTCTAGAATATAAAGAAGCGACCGGTCAATCGATTCGTTTAATAGGCGGAGAGTCTTGTTACAATCGCATAGCGAATGGCATAAAAGAAATGGAAAAAATGTTGGCGGAAAATAGATCTACTGAATTAAAAAGTTCTTTCAAAATTTGTAAAACATTTAATGCGAATAGTGAGTTGGATGTTTCGTCTTTGTCTTCTTTCGTATTCGAAGCATTTAAAGATCTAGTAATATATGACGGGTAAGGAAATTGGAATTTCAAAATAAAAACTGATTTAAAATCGGTTTCTTTCAACTTACAGTGTTAATGTGATACAAGACGTCTGCAAAGAACTATTGAAAGATTCGGATGATTTTAAGAGTTTAAGCAACTATGTATTGTGGTCTTATGAAACTTCTAGTTGCAATGATTTTACCTACAAAAGGGATGTTGCTTCCGCTAAAGTCACAACATTTGGAAATAAATCTGGTAAAGAGTTCTTTAACTATTTAAATAATTAACTAAAATACTCTTCGTAAACATTGTGCGTTTCTTGGAAAGCTTTCAAAATATGTTTGAAAGAACCGTAACATACATTTAATGTTTTCTGAAGCATTGAATCAGTCTGTTCTAAAAGGCTTCTTAAGTTTAAAATACGTTAAAAAATATTTTTTAACTTTAAATTAAATTTTTTTAAATAGATTTTTTATAGTTAATTCGCTTTAAAAAGAATTAATATTTAGAAACATTTCGAACGGCTTCATAAAGAACTTTCGATGTTTTATCTAAAACAGAATTCATTTTTAATTAAGAAACTCAAGAGATTTGCTTAAAGGTCTGGAAAAAAATTGTTGATTAAACCATAGTCACTAGTTATTAAAGAACTTTAAATTTGTCATTAAACAAATTTTTCGAAAGCACCAAAAAAATGTTAAAACACTACAAAACTTTTTTATAGTTCGCCAAGAGTACTATCAGCTGTGCAACGAGTTTGGTTGGTTTCAATCAACTACTTCAACGCAACAACCGTTTGGTACCAAAAATCCCCTTACTTTCTTTTATTACATTTGTAAAGACTTGTTTGGTGATAAGTTTACACCAGAATATATGGAAAGTCAAATAACGAAAACAAATCAATTATTTGGAGGACTTAATCCACAAGTTGAAAATGTCTATATGACATACGGTCAATTGGAACCTTGGCTACCATTAGGCATACAAGACGTAAATAAGGCAACAATAATACCAAGTAAGTTTTATTCGTAATTTTAACAAAACAGGAATTAAAAATCTTTTATGCATTTATTTAGTGGAAAAGTTTGCGTCAGATGTAGGCTCAATAAGTGATGATGACAGCAAGGAGCTTAAAGCCGCCAAAATGAAATTTAAGGAATTAGTCAAAGAGTGGTTAAAGAATTAAATGACATAATATTTATTGGATTTAATTATCGTTAAATAAAGAGTTTTCCTATTCAAGCTGCTTTAATTAAGTTTTTTTATTAAATAACTTGGTCAAAAGAATCGTCATATAAGCGACCAAGGCGAATCAATTACCAATTGGTAGCGATTAAGGCGAATTTTCGTTTTTCGCCGGTAGTCTAACTGTGAAACCAAGGCGAATTAATTGTAAGGTGATAGCCAAGGCGAATTAAGTATAAGGTGATAGCGGTGGCGAATTCAATTCTTTTCCCTGGTATTCTAACTGTCAAACTCCATATATAAAAAATCTGTATAACAGTTAGATAAATTTTTTATATATGGAATTTGACAGTTAGAATACCGGGGAAAAGAATTGAATTCGCCACCGCTATCACCTTATACTTAATTCGCCTTGGTGGTAGCGGTAGCGAATTCATTTATTTTCGCCTGTATGCTAACTGTCAAACTTCATATACATTGCTAAATAATACAGGAGGCCTCGATGGCGAATTTATTAATTTCGCCTTAAACTCTAAATATCAAAATCCATATATAAAAAAAAAGATGTATAACAGTTAGATAAATTATTTATATATGGAGTTTGACATTTAGAGTTTACGGCGAAATTAATGAATTCGCTATCGAGGCCACCTGTATTATTTCGCCATGCTTCATATATAAAAAATTTATTTAACTGTTATACATATTTTTTATATATGAAGTTTGACAGTTAGAATACCAGCTAAAATAAATGAATTCGCCGCCGCTATCACCTTATAATTAATTCGCCTTGATTTTCGCTATAACCAAGGCGAGTTAAATACAAGGTGATAGCGGTGTCGAATTCAATTCTTTTCCCATGTATTCTAACTGTCAAACTCCATATATAAAAAATTTATCTAACTGTTATACAGATTTTTTATGTATGGAGTTTGACAGTTAGAATACCAGGAAAAGAATTGAATTCGCCACCGCTATCACCTTGTATTTAATTCGCCTTGGCTATAACCGCTAAATGTCAAACTCCATACAATAAACTGTTACACATGGCGAAATAATACCAGGTGGTCTCGATAGCGAATTCATTAATTTCGCCGTAAACTCTAAATGTCAAACTCCATATATAAAAAATATGTATAAGAGTTAGATAATTTTTTTATATATGGAGTTTGACATTTAGAGTTTACGGCGAAATTAATGAATTCGCTATCGAGACCACCTGTATCATTTCGCCATGCTGTTACACATATTTTTTATACATGGAATTTGACATTTAGAGTTTACGGCGAAATTAATGAATTTGCCATTGCGACCACCAAGGCGAATTAATTATAAGGTGATAGCGGTAGCGAATTCATTTATTCTCGCCTGTATGCTAACTGTTAAACTTCGTGTATAAAAAATTTATCTAACTGTAAAAAATTTATCTAACTGTTAAAAATTTATCTAACTTTTATTAAATATAAGGTGATAGCGGTGGCGAATTCAATTCTTTTCCCTGGTATTCTAAGTGTCAAACTCCATATATAAAAAATCTGTATAACAGTTAGATAAATTTTTTATATATGGAGTTTGACAGTTAGAATACCGGGGAAAAGAATTGAATTCGCCACCGCTATCACCTTATACTTAATTCGCTTTGATACCAGCTAAAATAAATGAATTCGCCGCCGCTATCACCTTATAATTAATTCGCCTTGGCGACCACCTTGTATTAAGTCGCCATAAGAAGCACAATATATTAAAAGATAAAGGCGAATTAATTATAAGGTGATAGCGGTGGCAAATTCATTTATTTTAGCTGGTATTCTAACTGTCAAACTCCATATATAAAGAATGTATCTTACTGTTATACAGATTTTTTATATATTGAGTTTAACAGTTAGAATACCGGCTAAATTAACTAAATTCGCCATCGCTATCACCTTAAAACTAATTCGCCTTGTTAAAATTAATTTAATAAATTTAATATTACCGTGATTTAAAAATAAAAACTGAGTTATTATTTGTTTAATAGAGACAAACATTTATAACAAGGAAAATTAGTCAAAAACTAAAACACACCTGTTTAAGTTAATAAATTGGCCGGCCACGTTAAATCACAAAAACACCGCATAACACTGTTTAAGAAAAAAATCAATGTTTTTAAGGTTGAGTAAGAATTATTTATTTTTTTACAAAAAGAACGGTCTGGTATTTTGAAGGCGTTCTGACAGAGCAGTTGGCATAAATGTTGCTTAAATCCCTTTTAAAACGTAACATACTCCCATAACCACATTTACATACAAAAGGGCTTCTTCTTATTACGATACCCTGTGCATTTGTTTATGCCTTCTGCTACTTGTTTGTTAACCACAAACACACAAAAAAAATATAATATTTTTGGGTGAGACAAAAATTAATGTTCTTTTACAATGAAATAAAGTTATGTTTCTTTATGGTTATTTTTAACTTCTGTTTAAGCGTTGTTGTTGATTTTTAATGTTTTATTATTCTCTCAAACACATTTATCCTGCCCCCAAAATATTCCATTCCTTGGTCAATTTTTATCCCAAAAGGCTAAAACCCTTTTTTGGCAACTATAAAAAGAAAAAAAATAAAAGAATTATAATTTATGAGTTTCATATTTATTTAACAAATATTTACGAAAGCAATACACTCTCTTGCAGCTTAGTCCCACAATACACACTCCTGAGCAATTACATATGGTCGTTTCTGACCGTGCGATACTGTTAAACACACACCTTATGATATGAAGCCTCATTGCTTTTGCTATAAAAAAAAATATAAAACCGCAATATTGTAAATTTCCTCTGTTGCTGGCATCATGAATATATTGGCAGACATTGTAGCATGGATATCGCTGTATTGTTGCTAGTTTGTTATTAAAGACAATATTTTTTTGTTTCAGTGCAATATTGCCATTTAATCATAAAAACGTTGGAAAAAAATATTAAGGACAAAAAGCTATATTTTATACTGGATCAACACACGAAAAGACGTAACGAAAGGAAGAGGAAACGATTTTTTTAATCAATTTCGCTATGCTCTGAAACGATATTTTAGCAAGAAATTTCTTTTTGGTCTAGAGTTTAGTATGGTAGGAATATTTCATTTTGTCTCTGAGAAATTCTTCTAGTGTAGGAAAAGTCGAAATCAATTATCAAGTATTAGTAACGGTGCATTAACTCATTTTCACCGTTGCCCAAAATATTAAACTTCACAAGGCAAATCTGCTACTGTTAATAGCAGTGGTCAAGGCGAAATTATTATAAGGCGATAGCTAAGGTGAATTAGTTATAAGGTGATAGCGGTAGGGAATTCATTTATTTTAGCTGGTATATTAACTGTCAAACTCCATATATAAAAAAAACTGTATAACAGTTAGATAAATTTTTTATATATGGAGTTTGACTGTTAGAATTCCGGCGAAAATGATAATACAGGTGGTCTCGATCAAGGCGAATTAAATACAAGGTGATAGCGGTGGCGAATTCAATTCTTTTCCCTGCTATTCTAACTGTCAAACTCCATATATAAAAAATCTGTATAACAGTTAGATACATTTTTTATATATGAAGCTTGACAGTTAGAATACATGGGAAAAGAATTGAATTCGCCACCGCTATCACCTTGTATTTAATTCGCCTTGGTCTCGATAGCGAATTCATTAATTTCGCCGTAAACTCTAAATGTCAAACTCCATATCATGGCGAAATAATACCAGGTGGTCGCAATGTCGAATTCATAATTTTTGCCGCAAACGTGAAATGTCAAACTCCATACAATAAACTGTTATACATATTTTTTATATATGGAGTTTGACATTTAGAGTTTACGGCGAAATTCATGAATTCGCCATTGCGGCCACCTGGTATATTTTCGCCATGCTCCATATATAAAATATTTATCTAACTGTTATACATATTTTTTATATATGGATTTTGACATTTGGAGTTTACGGCGAAATTAATGAATTCGCCATCGAGACCACCTGTATTATTTCGCCATGGTATAACTGCTAGATACATTTTTTATATACGAAGTTTGACAATTAGGCCTTGCAATTTTCCTTGCTTCACTACTTGCTACTTGGGTAAAAACAGGAAAAAATATGTATTAACAAAACATTTATTTGTAAAGTTTGATTCCTGGTGATTTTACTTGTTTATAATATACAATAGTATAATTATCAAATTAGTTTTAAATACGCGATTAAATAAATTAATTTTGTACTTTATGTTTATTAATTTACCATATTTACAGCTAATTATTTTAATTATTATTATTATTAACATTTGTATAAGTACTTAAGCTAAAGTAACAAAGGCTATAATAAGACCAATTTAATACTCATTTCGTTCTCTACCTGTTTGAAAAACAACAATAAAATTAATCAATATAACTTTCAGAACCATTTTTTTATAAATGGAGTCAAGGCGAATTAATTATCTAACTGTTATACATATTTTTTATATAAGGAGTTTGACAACTTCCCGCGAAAATTAATGAATTCGCCCTTACCTGTTTATTGATTCACCCCAAAGCGAATTAATTATAAGGTGATAGCCAAAGCGAATTTATTATAAGGTGATAGCGGTAGCGAATTCATTTATTTTCGCCTGTATTCTAACTGTCAAACTCCATATATAAAAAATTTATTTAACTGTTATACAGATTTTTTTATACATGGAGTTTGACAGTTAGAATACAGGCGAAAATAAATGAATTCGCCACCGCTATCACCTTATATTCAATTCGCCTTGGTCAAACTCCATATATAAAAAATCTGTATAACAGTTAGATAAATTTTTTATATATGGAGTTTGACAGTTAGAATACCGGGGAAAAGAATTGAATTCGCTAGCGCTATCACCTTATATTTAATTCGCCTTGCTCCATATATAAAAACATCTGTATAACAGTTAGATTTGGTTTTATATGTGGAGTTTGACAGTTAGAATACAGGCGAAAATATATGAATTCGCCACCGCTATCACCTTATAATTAATTCGCCTTGCTCCATACATAAAAAAATATGTATAACAGTTTGTTGTATGGAGTGTGACAGTTAGCGTTTATGGCGAAAATAATGAATTCGCCACTGAGACCACCTGTATTATTTCGCCATGCCTTGGTTTTTGATATGGAGCTTTAAAGTGAATTAATTACCACGTGTTAGCGATGTGGAATTTTTTTTCATTTTCGCCGGTAGCATATTTGTAAAACGCTATATACAAAACATCTACATATTTTAAATATATATATCTATATTTCTAATAATTTTAAATTTCTTTTCATATTTTTTAGCCTAAAATACATAAATGTATTTTATTGTTCTTGATTGGTTGGCTGTTGGTATGTTAAAATTCAATTCCCATAACTAAAGAGTAAAAAAATACACATGTACATAATTTTAATTTCGCTGAACAACAACAATATAAATTCATTAAATTTATACAAAGTCACGTGGTCTTTCATGTTGAATGAACAATAATAAAAACGGGCAGCCAAAGAACACGCTACTGGAGGAAAAAAAGTACAATTGACTTTATGACCTGTGGTTATTGCAAAAATTTTATAACTTTTTGTCTTTTCTTTTATTTTTTTATTACTTGTTTCTGTGTGTAATTTAGGAAATAAAAACTTAAACCTTTTGTTGTGTTAAAGTTTTATTTTTTGTATTTTTGAACTGAGAACATTTTATATATTTAGACATGTTACCGAACCCTAGACCTTACGGCTGGCTTTAATATCATGATGATGATGATGTTGCCCCATTCATAAATTGAGGTCAATTGTCAACGATATGATTTTTTGTTTTTTTTTTTTTAAGTATAACTTTCAAACTTGTCTTTGTGTTTTAAAGTTGATATTGTTAAAAATTTATTTTACAACAACAACAAATATTTATTAAATTTACCAAGTCTTTTTAATAGATAAATTTGGACAAAAGAAAGATGATATAATTTAGGAGCCAATAAAAATTTTAGAAAGAATAAAATTCTAAAAAAAATAAAATATCAGCCTGTAATTTATCGTTCTGTTAACAAAAACCAACAAAAGTTTTATTAGCCTGGCCCAAATTCATGAATGAAAAATTACTTTGATTTTTTTTTTTAATTATTAAATCTTAAAGTTTAGATGCAGAAGCAATTTATTAACTTTGGGAGGCACAGGTCTTTGTGCAATTTGAAAGTCAGAGAGAGATCCTAAACTTAATACAAGACTTGAATTAAATAGAAATGTTTGTTTTTTTTTAATCATAAATTACATCAAATAAGAAGGCTAAACGCCATAACTATTTCGTACAACTGTCTTAATTCTGTTGTTGCAGCCTTTAATTTCCCCTAGTGGCATAGACTTCTCATATCGAAAGATTCCATGTAAAGAAAGTAAGTAAGAGAGTACATGAACAGAACCGTCTCATGATATAACTTATTCAGCCCAATCATGAATACTCTCACGGAATTTCTTTCCCACAGAAAAAATTTTTCTTGAGAAAAAGTTCCACCACTTATGAATTCCGTGGGAATAAAATTATAAAAAAGTGGCATCATTGTATTTTGCAGGGAGTTTTTGTTTTTTTTTTTTTTTGTTTATTTTCATATAATTTTTCTTTTATAAATTATAATACCTACTTTTTTTCCCCGATTTTTTTTCACTCCGCAGTCAATCAAAAGAACAAAAATTTTATAATGGAAGAAAAGGGAAAAGTGAAAATTTGTTTATAATTGGGCTGATTGTTTGCACTAGCTGCATCTCATGTACCGCCCTGTTGGGATCACATAACATTCACATCAATATCCTACAATTCAAGCAATTCGAGCACCTTTCCAGAAAGTATATTCCAACTAGTCCCACAACCCCGAATCCATACAAGACACTTATAAAATATTTTAATTTTATTATTTAATGTTATTGTTATTGCTCGAAATTTGGTTTTTCAAAGTTGCGACAATTTGCAGCATGGGTTTGTTCGGCCATAGCCACACGTACACAAACACCAGTATAACGAATAGGCTGCCAGATTTTAAAGCATTATATAGAATAATTTTGACGTTTAAACTCGTCTTTAACTAGAAATCGCTTTGGCGAGCAGTATGGCGGTAATAAACAACACGTGGAGTACAGTAATAAAATGTGTGCGATTTAACAATATTATCAGCGAAATTGTACAGAGTTGAGTACATAAAGTCACATCACCGAAAGTAATTCTGGGTGCGTATTTTTTTTTTTTTTTTTTTTAATTTCCGGTTGTTGCGAAATTTCTGATTATTTTGTAAAATTTAATTTTTATTTAAATCTTAACTTTGAATCTAAACATTTTGTGAAGGTTCCGTCTTTTGGTGATATACGAGTATTGGTTTTGTTTTTGTAAACACCGAATTTTTAAAAAATGATATTTATTTAATTAATTAAATGTCAAAAAAAAATCTTTTTAATCGCGCCATTTTTATTATTCTGATTTAGTAATTAAATCACCAATATTGATTATTTAGGGCGAAAGCACGTCTCGATGGCCATTGTGCTAAAGCTTACTTAGCTCTTCAGGAAACTTCTCACAAACATTTTAAATAAAATAAAGATTTTTATCCAAACAATAAAGTAACAACAAAAAACAAAGTTTATGCAAAAACAGCAATAATTAACAATGATTTTATTTTTCACTGTATACGACTGACCTTTTTTTCGGTTCAGTTATACAGTTATACCCTGTTCAGACATTCGCTTTAATTGTGCAATTAAGAAATTTCACAATTAAGCACTTAAGTGAGCACAATTCATCAGATAAGAAGTCAATTAATAAATTGAGCAATTAGTACTTAATTGTATCACTAATTGAATAAGATACGAAATGCAACCCTTGCCAACAAGTATGTTTACTCTGGGAACTGTGTTCAGTGAGAAGAGAAAAAATTCATTAAATTGACAAGCCGCAAACAAACAAAATGAAAAAACAACAAATAAAAAACAATGGCGAGTCATACCAAAATGGCTTTTGACACGTCCAAATTCAAAGCAATCAGCTGGGCGGACGAACCACCAAAAATATTTTTTAATCTTTTTTGGTGACTTAATTATTAAATTGGGATAGTAAAAAATAGAACGAAAACAAAAAGATTTGTTATGAAAGTTAATTAATTTAATAGAAAATTTCCATTGGTTAATTTAAATCGGTATATATTAATATAATTTTGATTGTGTGGCAACACTGGCGATATTTAATATAGGAATTTTTAGGTTATGTGTTTGAAGATAAGTTGGAATATATGTGTGAAGATAAATACGTTAAGTTAAATGGGCTCATCCCTTAGAGAAACCCAAATTTTAAAAATTTAAAAGTGCCAAAAACCGGTTACAACCCGCGCTGTTAAAAATTCCAAGTATGTACAATGAAAAAAGACTACCTCATGCACATTCCTGTATTATTACAATTTTTCCATCTTTTGTTGTTTCCATAAAAATGGGCTTAAGGGATGAGCTCTTAAATATTAAAAATATAAGTGCTCAAACCCGTTCCAACACGCGCCTTTAAATATTTTAAGTATGGAGAACTATAGAGGGACACCTCGCAAGCAAATTCCAATCATTTTGGTTCTGGCATATTTCGTTTTTTCCATAAAATTTACAGTTTTGATGCATAGACCGCATTTTATTCATTTAACAGGCCTATGTTATCTTTCTAACAGAGCTCTGTTAAATTAAAAGGTTTGTGGCAAAACTAAAAATTTTAAAATTTATCTTCACACACATTCAATTTTTTATGAAACTAGCATGAAATTTTTGTTTGTTTGTATAGCAGGAGGAGTAAGGAATATGGTATTACTTGATTTTTGAGGCAATGTTACTGTTGCTATTGTTTACTTTTAGATAACGCATAACGCTGTAACTTAAATAGAAAATTAAGAAAAAAAACTCCTCAAAAAATTGCATAGTGTAAATCTGGACATACAGTAAAATTTGTATAGTAAATTCCAGACTTTTTTAACAAATACTATTACAGCAAAAAAACGCTACGATCTCGAAGAATCAAACCTATTGAAAAATCAAGGGCACATATAGAGCTATTAATCTGTGAACACAGTTTTTTCAAATTGAATTTGAGAAATTTTTTATAAGAAAAATTACTATGTTAGAAACCTCTGTGTTTTTTGTTCTTTAAGAACTGTTTTGCACATTTAACTTTTATAATCTCACTCAGTAAACTCTAGCACAATTTCTACATATAGCACTTAACATGGACCGGGTCCCAAATTCCCGGATTAGGCGTTTTAATTTATAAAGGTCAAAATTCTAATGACTGTTAAGTGATTAACAGTGGTCTGTTAACTGTAAAATTAGCTATGTTAAAAAATTTGGTTTATGCCTCTACTATTTAAATTCGAATTTATCTTCACACACATTTTTAGATTCTCATTTTTAATTAAACTTAAATTTTTCTTTTTGGAAAAAGTTTCTTTCATTTTGAATTTAAAATTTTGGCTCAAATTTTTGACAATTTAATTGATTTTTTTTTTTTGCTATTTTTGGTTTTAGAAGAAATTTTTATTATTTCGTGATATTTCGGCTTTGGTGTACTTCGGTTTTTAGTTAAATTTTTGCTTTTGAGTGAAATTGTGATATTTAGTATATTTAATAGCTAAAACATATTTTAATCTAAAGCATTTTTAAATGTCCAAAATGACTGAAATACTGTTTAGACATTCGAGGTGTTACCTCACTCTCTTGTTAAACACTTGACTCTTGCGTTTTGAATAGCATTTTCTGCCGTTTATTTGGCTCATTAAAAGGCACTTCTAGATGATTTTTAATTGGCCACAAAGTTAAACTGTTTGTTACAGTTTCTGACTCCCGTCTTAGAAGTCTTTATTAAACTTAAAAAGACAACAGCAGCGATGTTGTTTATGGCACCATTCGAATTAAATACTTTAATTTGGCCACATTTCATTTTGCATGAAATTACTTTAAAAGTCATTTACATTTTAAAACTTATTAAAAAAAAAAAAAAAATAATGTGAAAATACAACCTGAGAGTAAACAAGAAATAAAGGCAAAATATTTACCTTAAGTGAAAATTTGATGTTTGAGTTTAGCATTAAAGTGAAAAAATTTATGTGCAAAACGCGTGTTTAGTAAAAACATAAACAATGACGCTGATGCTGGTGCTGACAGCCATTGTAAACAACGAAATTCCCAAATCAAGTTCGAAATAAACATAACCTTCATGATTTTTATTTAAACACATACAGATATATTTTTTTAGAAAAAAGGTACTTAAAAACATTCATGCTGAAGACCAAAAAGTGATAATTCGATGGCAAAAACATTCACCACATAATTCAAACATGATACTTTTAAAATCATGAAACACGCAACCCTTACGACATTTGTCACGGCCAACAAAAATTAAGGAAAATAAAATAAAACCTTCAATATTGCCATTTTTATTCGTTTCAGCCCACAATTGAATACAAAATGCAAACTCAAGTTGCAAGAGGTCACCAGCCTAAATTTATAGTCAAACACATTCTGCATTCAGGATAAAAATGTTTTTTTTTCTGTAAGCAGAACAAAACGAAAGAAAAAAAAGCGGAAGCAACATCAGCATAAAGTAAGAGACAATTGAAAAAATTAATGATTGTCCTTATTGGTGGCAAACGTTAAAGGCAAAATTTTGCATAATTTTCGTAAATTTTTTTATGCTCCATTCACTCTCACACTCACATGAGGTTGAACAAAACAGTGAGTGGTGAAGTTGCCATACATAAAGGGTTGGATACAAATGAAGAAGAGCGAGTGAAAATCTATTAAAAAAAGTGTTGTCTTCATTTTATCAGTATTTTATTGTAAGTGCGGGGGTAATGTGACCAATAAAAAAAAATTTAGGGACGAAATATTAACTTCCCGTTAGTAAAGTGTTGCCAAACCGAAATATAGTTTAGGCTGAAATGAAGGTGCAAGGCGCATCCATTATAAGCTGATAGCGATGGCGAATTCAGTCATTTTAGACGGTATCCTAACTGACAAAATCTATATATAAAAAATATGTATAACAGTTAGGTTAATTTCTTATATATGGAGTTTGACAGTTAGACTACCGGAAAAAATCAATAAATTTGCCATCGCTATCACCTTATACCTAATTCGCCTTGTGAAGGTGATAAAGAAGGGAATGTTTCCTCTATGCTTAGTGCGATCATCAATAGCTGTCAAGGCGAATCAAACTCTACATAATAAAAATTTATACACAGCGTTTGACAGTTTAGTTACCATCAAAATGACTGAATTCGTCATCGTTACCAAGGCGAATTACTTATAAGGTGATAGCGGTGGCGAATGCATTTTTTTACGCCGGTATTCTAAATGTCAAACTCCATATATAAAAAAATCTGTATAACAGTTAGATAAAATTTTTATATATAGAGTTTGACAGTTAGAATACAGGCGATAATAAATGAATTCGCCACCGCTATCACCTTATATTTAATTCGCCTTGATCGCTACCACCATGGCAAAATAATAGTTATAAAGTCGTAGCCAAGGCGAATTAAATACAAGGTGATAGCGGTGGCGAATTCAATTCTTTTCCCTGGTATTCTAACTGTCAAACTCCATATATAAAAAATCTGTATAACAGTTAGATAAATTTTTTATATATGAAGCTTGACAGTTAGAATACATGGGAAAAGAATTGAATTCGCCACCGCTATCACCTTGTATTTAATTCGCCTTGGTGGTAGCCATGGCGAAATAAAATAAGTGGTCGCGATGGCGAATTCATTAATTTCGCCGTAAACGCTAAATGTCAAACTCCATACATAAAAAATATGTATAACAGTTTATTATATGGAGTTTGACAGCTAGCGTTTAAGGCGAAAATAGTCAATTCGCCATCGAGACCACCTTGTATTATTTCGCCATGGTTTAAGGTCAAAATAGTGAATTCGCCGTCGGGACCACTTATTTTATTTCGCCATGGCTACCACTTTATAACTAATTCGTTACCACTAATGCGAGTTGTTTATAAGATGGTAGCGATCAAGGCGAATTAATTATAAGGTGATAGCGGTGGGGAATTCATTCACTTTTGTTCATTTTCGCCTAGATCGCTACCAAGACGATTGAATTATTAGGTGGTAGCGATGGCGAATTCATTCACTTTCGCCGCTATCACTTTATAATTTATTCGCCTTGGCTATCACCTTACACATAATTCGCCTTGAAAAAAGTTTTATAAAATCAAAATTTAATTTTTGGTAAATTTACTTTAAAGTGAAAAGCTTGTTGGTATCCATAAGCTCAGCATTTGAATTTATTCATAAGTATGTATGTGTGTAGATGTGCAATAGCAGACTATTGTGCACAATTTTGTTTCTAGTTGTAAAATAAAATGTATGGTCGAGTATAATGAGTATTTGAAAAACAAAATGTGTTCAGTTATTTACGCTCAAGTTGGCGAAACAAATGGTTTTTTGTGTGTTGTGACAGGAATTTCGAGTATTTGAATAATGAACCTCTACTCAACTTAACTCGACTCCAGTCTACTTTTCTTCGTTGATAGTCAATGCAGTCATGGCTTTAATTTCATTCAACTTTATTTACACAAGCTACACACAAACACGTGCAAAGAAACATCGTTTAACATTGTGTTGGCCTTGGCTGTGTAACTAACTGTGACATGGTATGTAGCGATTGTTGTTATTGTTTTTATAGTACCATGCAAGTCATGACTAATTTGTAGGGCAGGAGTAGCGATTAAACATCTTTTTGTCTATTTTTTGTGTGTAATCGCTTGCGGCTGTTTTTGAGAATTTTTGTAAAACGTTTTACATTTTCCATGGTGTTTTTGTGGTTTCGCTGATAATAATTATTTATTTCTACGGTCTATGGTTTTATTTTTCTTTACTTTCGCTTTAAGAACGTTTAAGAATTTTTAAGAGGGCTGAAAACCGTTTACATTGGAAGGATAACGGAAAGTAAAAGTATTTGGAAGTTGAAATTAGTTTGAAAATCACAATAGAAAATTCAAAGTTAAATGCTCTTTTAAATTTGCTTCTTCTTCTCTAACTCAATGAATAAAATTTTTACTTATTACTTGTGCACCAAGTTCAAAAAGGTAATTTGCTCCGGTTTCGCTTATAAATTTTCTTTTCTAAAGTTGATTCCAATTTTAAAGAAATTTTTTCTCTTTTTATTCTGTCATATAAAAATTCGACGTTAATTGGCGAATAACTTTTGAACAGATAATATTTCTGAAGAAACTTTTCTCCAATTTCCAAGAAAAAATGTTCTTCAGAAATTTTGACTTGAGAATAACTTTTATAGAAAAAAAATATTCCAAGATAACGGCCAAGGCGAATTAAGGTGATATCGATGGCGAATTCATTGTTTTTTGTCGGTAGCAAGGCGAATTAGTTATAAGGTGATAGAGATGGCGAATTCAGTTATTTTAGCTGGTATCATGGCGAAATAATACAGGTGGTCTCGATGGCGAGTTCATTAATTTCGCTGTAAACTCTAAATGTCAAAATCCATATATAAAAAATATGTATAACAGTTAGATAAATATTTTATATATGGAGTTTGACATTTAGAGTTTACGGCGAAATTAGTGAATTCGCTATCGAGACCACCTGTATTATTTCGCCATGGCTGGTATCCTAACTGTCAAACTCATGGCGAAATAATACTAGGTGGTCGCGATGGCGAATTTATTAATTTCGCCGTAAACTCTAAATGTCAAACTCCATATTAAAAAAAATGTATAACAATTTCTTGTATGGAGTTTGACATTTAGCGTTTACGGCGAAAGTAATAAATTCGCTATCGAGACCACCTGTATTATTTCGCCATGGTCAAACTTATATAAAAAATCTCTATAACAGTTCATGGCGAAATAATACAGGTGGTCTCGATAGCGAATTCATTAATTTCGCCGTAAACTCTAAATATCAAACTCTATATATAAAAAATTTATCTAACTGTTATACATATTTTTTATATATGAATTTTGACATTTAGAGTTTACGGCGAAATTAATGAATTCGCCATCGAGACCACCTGTATTATTTCGCCTTGGCAATCACCTTATACTTAATTCGCCTTGAGTTTTCGAAATTTCTTTTTCCCACTCGTATTTAATTTATTATTGGAAAAACTCAATAAAGTGTGAGAGAAAAAAAATGTTAATTAATGTTTCTAATGCCAGCGTATACTTGTCAGACTATTATTACAAAGACGTGTACAAAAGATATCCTTCAAAAAGACGCTGGCGACATTTATTTTTACTACATGAAGATATGTTACGAAACTAAGAGGAAGAGAACTGCACGATGTATTAATTTATGTTAAATTTTAACAAAATTTACTTTAACTGCAGAAAAAGTAATTAATCTTTTCTAAAGGAAATTTTATTTTAGAGAATTTTAAAAGGTTTAAAAATTGTTTACCGTGATTTTTACCCTTAAGGGATTCAAATGAAATTATTTTAAAATGTATAAGACGTTGTTTTATTTAATTAATCGCGTTTAAATCCTCATGAAATATTTTAGGAATTTGCAAAAAGTAAATTGCATTGCGCAGAAAATAAAATAACAAAAATAAAATGACCGTAATCAACTTCAAAATTTCAAATAAAAAATTATAACAAAAATTGATTAAAGCTCAAAGACGTGACAAGCCAAGAAAAGAAGAAGAAACAATTCACAACATTACACTTACAGAAAACAACTTTAATTCAAGAACAAGACCTTTCAAGAACAGATAGTCCAACATTGTTAAAATTTATTATTTATATTAGTTTCGACTTCTTACATCGAAGAACTACCTTTTATACCGACCACATATTTTTTCTTTAAGTGTAGCAGCAATTACAATTAGATTAAAAGAAGACCCACATTGACAGTTGGAATGTGAAAATTTATTTATGATCCACAACAAATCCCAAAACACCCACGAAGGCAAGACAACTGACCACAGCTGATAAAATAAATATAGCAAAAGGATATGGAATTTACTTGCAATAAATTATAAAAAATCCTTTTTTCATAACATGGGGTTTTCCCTCTGAAACACAAAAAGTATGGTTTTGGTAAAAAGTATATGGAAGGTAAAAGAGAGAGCAAGAAATTAAGAAGAGAATTTAATATAAAAAAAAATGTGTTGAGAATTACGAAGAAAAAGTAAAGCATATTAACAGGCTTGTAAATCAATACAAAGTGTTGCTAATTCAAGAGAAAGATAAAAAATAAAATAAATTAAGGGTTAATGTTAACAAATAGGGTTTCAATAAATTTAATGACATGTCAATAAAAAATGGTCATGTTATTGCTGTGTTTATTTATTTTTGTTTTTTTTTTTTTTTTTGTCGCAGTGAAAACAGTTGTTGGGGAAAAATGTATTGAAGCGCAAAATGTTTAATTATTTTTAAACAGAAAAATATATTTTGAACAAAATATAAATTTTCTGCAAAAGAGTTTATTATTTTTAATTTTCCGAAGTTTAAGTATTGGGCGTTGGAAAATGTTTTATTAAAAACTAAAGCATAAACATCGGGGTTTGCTGGAACCCTATTTCTGTAAAGTGTTAAAGATTTTAATAGCGAATGTCCTACAGTATTCTCTGTGAGCAGCATTTTCACAATACGAGTAACAAGCAAATAAGCATATTTCTCAAATCCTGTCGACTCCGAATTATAATGGAGTATGAATAACTTGCCGCTAAAATAATTTATAAGTGTTGAAATTGAATGACTTTTTTAAATTACTCCGAATTTTCTAATGCTTATTGCGTTATCCTGAATTATTATAAAAACTACTCCGAACTAAAAACTTAACAAGAGAGTTCTTTTCATTTATTCCGAATTTTATTTTTAATTACTCCGAATTTTCTAAGATTTATTTCGTTATCCCAATTTTGTCTAAAAACGACTCTTAATTAAAAATATTAAAAGAAAAATTTTTAAGTTCCTTCCGAACTTTTTTTTACTCACTCCGAATTTTTTTAAAAATTACTCCGAATTTTTCTAAAATTATTCCGAATTTTTCTAAAATTAAAATTTGGAATCTTTGTCATACATTCCCTTACAATAATCATCGGTTTTTCGTATTGCAAAAATAATTTATTTTTTTCTTAATATTTTGTAAGTGTGTTTTTTTAATAAGATCTCCATTCTTCGTATATATTTCAAAGAAAATTATTCTTTGCTTTATATTTTGATTACAAATGTATGAAATATATTTATTTTTTTTTTATTTTGAATTAGTTTTCTGGTTTATTTAACACATGCACACACACACATACAAACATATACATATATACATAGCAAATAAGTTTATATTTATTTTAATGCCTCTGTTCCCTCCTCCTGTTCTTCATTTAATTTTTTCCTATAAATTTATTAAGTGTTTTATGTTTTTATTTATTCCTCTTAAATGTATATCTGCGAGTGAGTGTGTGTGTATTTGCTGTATACTGTGTGTGTATGTATATATGTGAATAGGATGTTAATAGTGTGTAGGAGAACTTTCCTTTGTACTTGAGTCTTAAGGGCAGTTTCTTTCTGTTGTATCCTTTTGAGGGGGGCTTGTTGTTGTGTATCAAGTGTAGTTGAGTGATTCTTAATGTTTAAATGCCGCTGGTGCATGTTAAACAACCTTCAATAATGAATTATTGACTTGACTTGATATGATGTGATTAATTAACACACACACACACAAATTGCCAGTTTGCTTATAATTTACAAACACAGTAATATTTGATGAGGCATTTAAGGCCTTCGAGGATTAATGTTTTAGGCGTTAATATGTCTTTTTATTTTCTTAGAGGATTGCAAATCATTTGAATGCTTAATGCTCGCTTCAGAACTCACTGATAATTCACTCTTTGTTAAGAAAATTTTATGAACCGTTAAAAAAAGTTTCGACCCTAATTTTTCATATATTATTCATGGGAAGATATCTATGAGTGAGTGATAAAGAGGGAAAAACAAGGAGAGCTAGACATGAAAAAAACAAGGAAGATTCACTAGACCAGATTAAACATTAACGAAAAACTATTTAGCGATCAATTAAAATTTTTCAAAAAAGAGGATTTTTTTATGGATAATTTTACTAATTGTAGTGGGAACTTAAGCAGTCTGATATTTTTCTTGATGGTGAGAACGAGTCCAAAACTTAAAACTGCGATTATCTTGAAATGATTTTTTTTTAATTTAAGATGTTCTAGAAGTAAATGTGCGACATAAATTATTTGTCAAAGTTGTTGTTTTGATCGAAAATTATTTTTTCATTTTACCTTAAATTAACAATTAAAAATCTATGCTAAAAATAAAAGAGAGAGAGAGAGAGAGAGAAAGAAAGCATATAAGGTAACGAAAATAAAATTGTAAATAAGAAATGTGTATGTGGGTGTGGCTGGCAAAAAATAAATTTGTTTTCTAGTTGCGACTGAATGTTCTTCCTTAAATCAGAAAAAAAAACCTAAAAATAGTCTTAACTTGAATATTTATTGCAATTTATTTTAATGCTATAAATTGCAATCTGTGACACTTTGCTGTGCAACATTTACACACATGAATTTAAATGATTTTTTTCTTCTTCTTCTTAATAATGTGTGCCCCTGTAAGTGTGTGCGTTTTTGTGTTTGTTCATGTACATGATTCCATTTGATATTGGCCATGAACTAGAAATATAATTTGAGGAAATGTGGGTTTGTTGGTTGGTTGATTGGTCGCTTGTTTGTGTCTCATTCCTGCTTAAAAGTGAGAGGCCAAACATAAATTTTACTCAAAAAATGTAATAAATTTTCTCGAGTTTTTTTTCTCAACATTATTTTCTTTTTTTACGACGAAATTATTTTTCATTTTCATATAAAATATTTCTTGGTTTTTACTCTCTAAATGTTTTTATATATTTGTATATTTTATTTTAATTTAAATAAGAAAAAAGCGTATAAATTAAATCTGTTAGCAGAAAAAATTAAGCGAAGTCACGTGTTGGGAAAATAAAATTTTTATTATTTATTTGCTTATCAATTCATCACAAGTTTGAAGGGGATTAAAGCTGATTGTTCCTATTTCTTACAATTTTGCTTAAAAAAGATATTAATTCATTTTAATTTGCTAAGACTCATTCCTAACTTAAATGAAATTTTACAGATTTTTTAATTTGGAAAAAATTTAATATTTTTTTATGTTATATTTTTTCTTCTCTTAGAAAAGAACTTTTGCAACTTTAAACGGTTTTTATTGTTTAAATAAAATTTAAAAATGTATTTAATTTTATTTTTATTAAATTTTTAATTGCTTCAATTATTTATTTATTTGAAATATTTTTTCGTTATTTTTTTATTAAATTAATAATTGATTCAATTAATTATGGAATTAAAAAAATTTGTATTTATATTATTTTTAAATATAATATTAAGTCAATTAAAACTTTAATTAAGTTGCAATATAAAAACAAACAAAATACGTAAACGGGTAAATAATATTTGTTCACAGTTTTGTGCAGATCAAATCTAATGAGTTCATCGAATTAAAATATGTATTGTGAGGTTATATTCGATTACGTTTTCTACACCCTCAAAAAGAAACTGTTTGCGCATTTTATACTTGTTTTCTAGAAAATCCCCTTTAAAATGATTTTAAATTTGCTTCTTCACAGAAAAAACATTTTGTACCTATTAAAGGTTTAATTAGTTTTAAAATTAAATTTAATCAAGTATTTAATTGATTTGATTATTTATTTAATTAGAATTTTTTCCCCATTTTATACCGTCACTACAGGTGGAAAAAGGGAAGTGTGTCATTCGTATGTAAATTCTACAATATACTTTTCCGACCCGACCGGACCAGCGTTCTTATGCATAGCGAAGTCGATTGAGCGATGTCCGTCTGTGTTCGGTTTGAAATCTACTTTGCCAAGGTACTAGATGAACTAAAAAACATTTAAATACGCCATTCCGTCAGCCATAGTTTCGAAAATATTGCTATTGAAAATCACCACGGTCGGTCTATGACCTTCGAGGTAGCGGGCACAACACCACGCCTGCCTCTAATTTTTCCAAGTCATTTAGAACAAATCTAGTTTAGTAAAATAACTGAAATAAAAAAATAAATATTTAGGGCAATAGACATATTTAAAAAATAAGAAAAAAAAACATTAAGTGAAAAAAATGGCGCTCGCCCTTGTTTTCAGAGCTACGGGTCTCAACTTATCATAGAAAAGTACGATTGTGCACCATATTTTTTTTAGGATATCAATGCGGGTATCATTTAAAAGCTTTTGAAGAGATCTTTAATGAAATACTAAACTTTTTTAACAAAGCTTAACCCATTAAGAGCAAATGATATTATTTATTTTTTTAATTCTCTCTTTCTTATTTCTTTTTTTATGGGAGTCACTTCACTAAACTAAATTTACATACATGGTAAAAGGTATAGAAGATTCGGCATAGCCGGATATAGCACTCTTACTTGTTAATTAAAAATTTCATTAATTCAATTATTTATTTAATAACTTCTTATCAAAGATATAATTGAATTAATCAAAAACTTAATTAACTTTCAATCTTAAACCAAATAAAATCTTAAATAGAAGCAAAAATGGAAAAAAATCTTTTTTCTGTGTTTATTTTTAACAACATACCTTGACATAAATTTATCTTTCCTCAGGTATGACCAAGATAAAAAAATATTCCATTTATTTATTTTTTTTTTTTTTTTTGCAGTTTGTTTTTGCTCTTCAGAAGCATTTACCATAAGTGTATATTTTGTTCGTAAAATTGTTGTGAAGAAAAAAAATGTTGCAGGAAAAATGGAACTTGAAAAAAAACTAGTTTTGAAAATTATACATTTTATATGACCAGTCAGGTAGTAAAATCTTTTTTGTTTATTTTTTAACATTTCTCATGTGTATTACATTTTTCATAGAAGACAGACGGTAGCACTACTTCTAAGTTACAAAATTGTAAAGGGTGTCGCTATATTAATTTTTCGTGTCAATGCTAAAGTAAGGTAAGACCTTGCGACAGCGATCAGCTAAGGTTTAATCAATTAAAAATAAAACGCTTCATTAAGGAACATATAAGTGATAATAAAGCAGATTTTAAAGACAATATTATATGTTTTTTAAAATCATGAAGCCATTTTATTCGGTACTTATATGGAACCCTTTACCAAATATAATTTTTAACAAAAAATTCATGTTTTCTTTTTGTTTCTTGCACTCAGCAACAAAGTGAAGAGGACTCTTTAAAACCAACTACATGCTGATGAATAATAATGGAAAATGTAAATTTTTTGCAAAATTAAATTACATACATAAATTAATAACAAAAAAAAGTTAGTTAAAAAAACAATAGGCAAGATTTTCTGAATGAGAAACTCAACAATTTTTACAAGTGTCCTTTTAAGTGAACAGAGATTCCTTGTAATTTGTGTTCATTGATTCTTGGTATTTGAAGATTAAAAATAATATTGATATTTTTCACAAAAGAAAATATTGTGAAAAATTTAATTTTATGTTTTTATAAAATATTGAAAAAATTATCTATAAATATGAAAAATAATTGTTCAATTTACAAACTGTTTTAAGTCGTCCTAGTGCCCAGTATTTTTCATATTTTTCCTAAAAGTTACAGGAAAAAATTGTAATTTTTAATTAAATTTATTTAAGTTTTATTATTATACATATTTATTTTAAAAATTGTGAGGTTTAACAATAAAAAATTTTTAAATATTTTACTATTTCTGTGTAAACCAATTAATCAACAAAATAAAAATTTTATAAAAATTTCAAACCATATAAATTGAACTACAGTGTAACGTAAATATTTTATTTTATCGGAACTTAATTTGAAAGAGGATATGAAATTATTATTTAAGTAGGAACATTTTTTTCGATAAATTTTCGGGGTGCATTTTTTTCGATAAAAATTCGGAGCGAAGGTTTTAACGATAACAATTCGAAGTAAATTTTTTACGATATAAATTCGCAAATAATGTTTTTCGATAAAAATTCGAAAAGAATATTTTCGATAAAAATTGAAGAGAATATTTTCGATAAAAATTCGAGAGATTATTTTCGATAAAAATTCGAGTGAATTTTTTCGATAAAAATTCAGTAAATTTTTTTAGATAAAAATTCAGTAAATTTTTTTAGATAAAAATTCTAAGTAAACTTTTTCGATAAAAATTCGGAGCGAAGGTTTTTACGATAACAATTCGGCATAAGTTTTCTGCGATTAAAATTCGGAGTATGCTTATTTCGATAAAAATTCAGAAATAATTTTTTTCGATCAAAATTCGGGAATAATTTTTTTCGATAAAAATAATTTTTTTCCATAAAAATGTTAAGTAAATTTTTTTCCATAAAAATTTGAATTTGAAATTTGTTTTTTTTTTTTTTTGATAAAATTTTGAAGTGAATTTTTTTTTATAAAAATTTTATATGAATTTTTTTCGATAAACTTTCGGAGCAAGTTTTTTTTGCGATAAAGATTCAATTAAAATTTAGAGCAACTATTTTCTTCATTAAAAATTCGGAGTTAGTCTTTTCGATGAAATTTCAGACTAAATTTTGGTCGCTAAAATTCGGAGTATGTTTTTTGAATAAGTTGTTTGCGATTAAAATTCGGAGTACTTTTTTTTCGATAAAAATTCGGAAATAATTTTTTTCGATAAAAATTGGGAGTAATTTTTTTTCGATGAATTTTTAGAGTAAGTTTCTTTGCGTTAAAAATTCAAGTAAAATTTAGGGCAAGTATTTACTTCGTTAAAAATTCGGACTAGAATATGTATTTCAATAAAATTTCGGACTTAATTTTGTTCGATAAAATTTTGAACTGAATTTGTTAGCTGAAATTCGGAGTAAGTTTTTTGCGATAAAAATTCGGAGTACATTTTTTGCGATAAAAATTCGGAGTATATTTTTTTCGATAAAAATTCGGAAATATTTTTTTTCGATAAAAATTCGGAAATAACTTTTTCGATAAAAATTGGAAGTAAATTTTTTTTTAAAAATTTTTGAAGTAAGTCTTTTTGCGATAAAAATTCAAGTAAAATTTGGAGCAAGTATTTTCTTCGTTAAAAATTCGGATTAAAATATTTTAATAAAATTTCTGATTAAAATTTGTTCGTTTAAATTTCGGACTAAGCGGAGTAAGCTCTTTTGCGATAAAAAATCGGAGTCAATTTTTTAGAATTTTTATAAAAAAAAACTATGTCTAGCGTATTTAAATTTTCTCTAGCTCATCTAGTGGCTTGCTAAAATTCGTTTCAACACAAACACGGACGTACATCGCTTAACCGACTTTAGCTTTGCATAAGAACTCAGAATATATTTATATTTAATAAAAAAATAAATATCGTAGAAATTACAATTGGAATGACACACTTAGATACACTCTTTTCCACCTGTATTGAAGGGTATAAAAATAACTGAAAAAGAACTCAAGCATGTCTTGATTTTAAATGCATTAAAAAATTTATAAATAAAATCAATTAGTTCTACAAATAAGGAATAATGGAACAAATATGAAGCTTTTTACTTAAATGAAAATACAAGAAATATTTGGAATAACACAGCAATCCTTCCAAACTAAATTTATAATTCTGTAGCAAACTATGAAATAAATTTTTTTTTATTCTAAAAAAATTTATTTTTATTTTCTGTAAAACCCAGTGAAGATGTTTTGCCTTAATAATTCGTTAAAAATTCAAAGTTAAATACCATTCATTATATAAGGAGATCAAGAATGCAGTGGAATTTATTAATTTTTTCCTGTTTTACTTTTAAGGAAAAATAAAAGCAAAAACCTTAAACTTGTTTTCATGACCATTTTTTTTTTTGCTCATCAAAACCAACTCTTATTTTAAATCCATCATGAAGATAACAAAAAAATATGAAAAGCAAAAGTGTATGAATTTATATCAATTTTTATGCCCTCCAGGTATAATTAAATGATGAGGGGAATAAAAGTAAAAACAATATTTCAGGGTTTATGAACTTGAAGTTAAAAAAGGCAGAGACGAGTTGAGATGCAACAAGAAACGATAAAAAATTATGTTAAATAATGCGTTTTATTGCAAAATTAAGCAGGCAACTTTAATTTTTAAACTATTTTTTTTATTATTTTAAATGCTAAAAGTTTAGAGACTAAAATAAAAAACAACCGAAAGATAATTGGAAAAAAAATGTACTTAATTTGCAGGAGATGATTTAAAACTTTTGCAGTTATTTTTCCTATCAAGTGTTTTTTTCTTCTTTTCTGTCTTTTTTAGTTGTTGAAACATTTAACTTGATTGCAAGAGTTTTTCTTTAATTGAAATAAAAAGCGTAAAAATTTTGTTAGCAGAATTAAGTTTTCCAGGTTTTTTAGTTTTGTTGCTGTGTAAATCCTTTTCACATTTTGATTTTGATTTGAGTGATTTATCATTCTCTCTCTATTTTTTATGACAGCAACTGCACACACACTCTCTGATTAAACATGCGAACGTAAAATGTGAAAACAAGCCCTGAATTTGTGGCATAAGAAATTGTATTAAAAATTCTATTTGACACAATTTGTTTTATTTTTTTCTAAGAAAATTTCCTTCTTTTCCTAGAACCGATGTTTGTGGAAACATCACCCTGAAGCATAAACAACTTAAACATCAAAGTGCTTAAAAAATGTTTGTGAATAAATTGAATGTACTTTTTACACAAAACATTAACATTTATGCAGCCTCAGTGTCGTCTGGAGTTCTTTTTTGGCAAAATTTTTAGCATTCAACATATAGAAAATTCTTTTTACAATGCAAATTTAAAAATATTTAATCAAAAATGAGAATCTTGAAAAATATTTCAATAGATTTTAAAAAGAAACAAATTGATTGGAGACTGCCTTAAAGTATGCAACATTAAAAAGTGAACAATTCTCAGGAGAAAAGTCATCACACAATCTCAAAAATAGCAATAATTTCTTAGGAAAAATATATTTTATCTCTGCAACAGAAGCATTTCGACATTTGTTGCTAGAAGCTTAAATGTTTAGAAACTCATGTTGCTAAAAGTTAAAAACAAGTTTAAATTTGTAGCTCTTATTATAGTTGTGTGGCATAAATATTAATGAGAAAGGGTTGACTTTTTTTAGTTGTCAGAGAGACATTGTGTTTAATTTAAAGTGAAACTCCGCGCATAAATTTTTATTGTTGTATTTAGTTAATTGTCTTATATATCCTACTCTGGACACATTTATTTACACATGATTTTTTAATTAGTTCAAATACGCTTTGAACAAACTTCAACATCAATCTCGGTTGCTCCAGCGAGACTCAGGCCCAAGATGTCCTGCTTGCCAAGCAACCTTGAAGAAGTTTAGCCTATTTCTTATCATTTATTTACGTTTTTAAGAAACCCAATCAGCGCGGCTTTTCAAAAACATATATTTTTCTTAATATTAAACGCGCTGTTGGGATTTTAACTCCTGACTCATTATCTTCTGTTTAACAGACATCTCTACTACACCTAAGAACCTGCTACTTTACAAAGAGATAGAAGTCACACTTCTAAGAGTGTCATCAGTACCGCCAGCTGACAATGTATTGTTCGTCTATGTAGCATCAAAAAAATTTCTTAACTTCCGAGCATTTTTATACCTATTTTTATGTCAGGCATCAAAATTTTTTATGAATTTTTTTTTCGTATATTTTTAAGGCCAACTTGTTCTGAGTTCTACATAAATTACGATAAAAAGTGCTTCAAAAAATTTATATTTGCAGAAAAAAATTTTCATAATTTCAGAAAAGCATCAAGGTTGTGCGTTTCGGATAAGAGTTTTCCCGTCAACAAATGTTTCAAAACAATTTTTTTTATTTAGCAACAAAATAACTTTTACTCCTTTTTGTTTGGCAACAAATGTTTCTTTAACTTACAATATATTTTCACTTAAAAAAAATATTATTACATTTATTCAACATTTTATAAAGAAATGTTACTGGTTTACAAAAATTTTGATAGGTCAGGCAGGCTGCCGTGTTGCCACAGCCCACTTGGGTCCAGTAATTAGTCCGTTTGTGTTAAAAAAATTTTGCTAAATATTTATTAAAATTTGTTTGCTTCTTAACAAATTATTTGTTAACTGCAACATCCGAATTGTGGCTTTATTAGCTGGCGTATAGACACATCGCATCTTTGCCGTAAGAAAATATACACTTCTAACTTGATTCATTTTTACGTTAAGCTAAATACTTTGTCTAAACTTGCAGAAATTGATTAGTAACTTTACTTATTTCATTTAGAAAATTTAAAAGTTAGCTAGTAGTCCTCTGAAGTATGCAAAGTTGTTTGATGTTGGCCGCACTACAGAAGTGAAGCTCATAATAATTCGCAGTTGAAAAAAATGTTGCCGGTAACATTTTGTTGCTAAAAAAATATGCTGTTAGAAACACTTTTCAGAAAGTGCACTGAGTACAACTTCAGCAACATTATTTATTATTTATTTCACCCTAGTTCCTTTACAGAGACTTATGACAGCAGTTCGAAGTAAATAGTATACAGAATACCATGCTCTATGGAAAATTACTTTCTTACCTTTACAAATTACCAAAAACTTTTAATAAAATATTCAATAATCATTCCTGCCAGAATATTGCTCAAACAAAAAGTGATTTGACTCTCAATAATCAATATCGGTAATTATTTTAATCGGAATAATTTGAAAAAATAGCACAAAGCATTTTTTTAAATTAAATAATTTTATAGTATTCCCGTGTCCTTAAATTAAAAAGTTCTTCATCATACAAATTCTTCATCATACAAATTCTATAGACTAAGCAAATCTATTATTTAACTCAATAAGATACCTTTTCAGTCAAATGCAATGGCAGCTAATTGAGAATAGCATCAGTAAGTAATACTTTTGCTTTCATTTGCAACTTGTTTTATATTAACAACAATTACTTGTAGCTGCCATTGATACAAGAGAGTGTTATGTTCTCTCAACTCCCTAACAGACAGTTCCTTTTTTTAATACAAAAATACTAAAACTTTCCATTATAAAATAAACTGATAGTGTCTGTAGACATTCAAGCAGCCAATTAGCCAGCCATTCATTTAAACAGCATCAGTTGCTGCTATAGCCAACAACAAACAACATGTAAGAAATCTTGCTAACGTTCTTATAATTGACACAAAAGGAAACAAATTAAAAAAAAAAACATAAAAATGTAACGAGAAGAGGGATACAAAAAGAAAATTGTGTAACTCGGTTAAAAGTTGTTACTGAATGATGAATTGACTTTACAGACTGACTTACTTCTGTTTGTTGCTACAAGTTTTTTGTTGCATGTCAATGCTGAATATTTATATATTTATTCAACGGGCTCACTTAAACACACACACTCAAGTTTAATAAAGCGAAATAAGTCAAGTCTCAGTTTAAGTCATTTAGTACATCTCTGTTATTGTTTGAGTTTTTTATGTTGTAGCATCGTGTTGCTGCTTTGGGAATTTCAAAAGAAAGAAATAAAATCTGCTGCTAACTTAATTTAAGTAACAAGAAGCGGAGAAAATAAAACAACAACAACAAAAATTTACTCAACAAAAAATGTTGCCATTTCAAACACATTCAACTCAACCAGTTATTAAGTCAACCAGACAGGTAGATGGAAGGATCAATTATTCAAATGAGACACAGTACCCTTTTTGTCTGCTTGTTGCTGTTTTTGTTGCTACGCTTGAATATTTTTTCTTCTGTTCACAACTTATAAAGCATGTTTATCATTTGGTCTCCTCTGACAGCTTCACCAACGGCAGTCTAGTAACAGCAGCTCTAACAGTAACAGTTAAAATAGTATTTTCTGTGGCAGCAATGTCACGTAATTGTAAACAACCACTTAACTTTTGCACAAGAGCATCAAAATCATTGGATGATGTGTTACTTGAATTCATTTCTCGTAAAGAAGAAATACAAAGTCGGTTGGAGAAGTATGACCAGACTTTGCAATTCCTCATAGTAAGGCAAAACAGAAAAAACGTTTCGCAACTTTTGTTGATAATGATCAAAGCTGCAAGAATACACAAAAACCGTACAGTAATATTTGTATCTAAACAGAAAAGTCAATCAGGGCACAAAGCAAGAATTTTTGTAGCAACTTTTGTTATCACACCCAATAGCTTTCAGTTATCCGGAAAAAAGGATAGTATTTTTCCAAAGCATTTAAATTTTTAGTTCAAAATAACAATTGCTGTGAAAAGCCATAAGATTCCTCTGTGACTACTGTGCCACTTGGCAATTTATATTTCTAACAAAAAAAATGCTGTGGCAGCACAAACTATTTATTTATAAAAAATAAAATATTTTATATTAAAGAAAAATTCCTTTTACTCCCAGCAACATTTTCTACTCAAATAAATAGAACAAGCAGCATATTTATTGCTGGAGAAGCAACTTCTCGCTTCCAAGAGCAAAGTAAAAATCTACCGGAAGCCCATACAAAAAAAATGCGAAATAAATAAAAACAATGTTGCTAAACTTTTACTCATTTTTAAAAAGCCACCAAATGTTTTTGGATTCAAGTTTAAAAATGTTTCTTTAAACATTGTTTCCAACTGCGAAATAAAGTGAGCTGCACTTTTATCGTAAAGCATTGCTAGCAATAGCAAGTAATGTTGCATACTTAAAGAAAATAAAACCTATAATTTTGTTGTTTCGGTGTTGGCATCATTTTTCAAGTTTTCAAACAACATAAATAATGTTGCTAAACAAATTTGGCAGTTTTAAACGGATTACACTGAAAATATTACCTTATCAGAATTAAAAATATAAGTTTTTTGTGCCACTGCGCAACTTTTGGTGTCAGGCAATAAAGTTTCCCGTTTGCTCAAGTAAGCTTTACCAAAGGAAACTAGAGCGTACTGTTGCCAGGTACAAAACTTGCTAGAACCACAAGTTTTGTTGCTTTATTGCAGCCACTTTTATTTACAAATTAAAGCTGTTGGTTAATCGAAGCAACTTTTGTTATACAAGATAAAATGTTTCTTCAATGCTACTAATCAACTTTTGTTGCCAAACAATAAGGCATTCAATTTCTAGAAGCATCTGGCATTACAACAAAGAAAAGAGGCGTCTAACACGTACTGGCACAAGATAATTGCTTTTAATAGAAACCAACTTCTGTAGTAGAAAAAAAAATAGTAAGATATTCATAATAATAATTTCCATTAATTCGATTGTACTCAGCAACTTTTGTTTCGAAACAAATGTCTTGTCCATATTAGAAATAATTTTGTTGCCAAGATAAAAATGAAGCTTGCAGTTGTTACCCACAATACAGAGCAGCAATTTATGTAGCCACACAAGCAACAGAACAACATTTGTTGGCAGATAAAAATGTTGTTAGCAATTTTTGTTTTCTTCAAGAAAGATGCAAATCCGGTGGATATAAATTTGCTGCGGTAAATTTCATGTTACAACTAAAAAGTTGCTTTCCTTTAATAATATATTAAAACTGGCCTATTATTAAGCAACTGTTTCGCAATAGTTCACTTGCACAAATCAACTAACTTTAATGTAATAATTAAAGATTTTGTTTTTTTAAGCAAAAAATTTCCCAAAAATTCTGTCTTAAATAAATGCAAAATAAAACTTTCAAACTTTTTTTGTTGAATAAAATATTTTAACACAATAGTAAATTTACTTTGTACTTTTAGAGTTATTATTGTTTTTTTAGTGCAATTATGTGTATGTTGCTAAAATTTCCGTTTCCGCTTTCAACTCAGACTTCACTTTGATGCACTTGAAGGACTGCAGTGTATATTTATTTATTTATTTTTTTTACAACATTTACTTCATCCTTTCTTTAGCAATAAAATAGAAAAATATGCGTACAAGTTTGTTTTCTTAAGTTACTGTTGACACTTAACAGCTTTAGAGTATGTCAAGATGGTGTAAAACTTTTAAAGGTATTTGTTGGCTTTATTTTCGTGTGTTGCCATACAAAATGTGTCTGTGGGTTGCAGTGCTTTATTTACAGCAATGATTGTGTTTAATAACTCTTTTACTTAGTTTTTGTTTCGGGTTGGAAAATAATGTCTCTGTTGCATTTGGTGTCACTTACAACATGATTTCGAGAAACTATTAAAACTTTAATTAAAGTTTTTTTTTAGCAATACAGTGGAAAAGGCCTTAAGTATCTGAGCAATATTTATTACTTATTTGAAATATTTTCATACTGGAAACTAGTCATTACTCTTACAGTAACGGTAATTATTTCTTCTAAAAAATATGCCCAATCAATTGGGTAATAAAATTTAATTTATGTTCTATATTGCCGCCTTCTTAGCCTGTCAATTTTTTGGTATGGCAGCAGACAGCAACATTTCGTAAAAAAATATGTGTTTGTTAAAAGCAAGTCATAGTTATTGTTAGCAATAAAAACTCTTGAGTATGTTTTGTGCTTGTTTGAGATTCTTGAGGGTTTTCGCTGTAGCAATAAAATGGCTTCGTCTTACATACAAATTTTCTGCTGATAAGCAAAAAATGTTTTTACTTTAAGCAACATCATAGTTATAATATATACTTCATCTTCTATGAACAAAAAATATTGCTATGTGTTTTAAGTTGCTTTTAGTATCTTTGAAACGCGTAGCAACAAGTATTTACTCTGTTTAAATTTCCGAAAATTGTTTAGCAACTTTACTTTTTTCGCTCGAAGATGTTGACTTTGAAAATGTTGACAGTTAGTTAATTTTTTTACGGTTTAGAAGGATATTATCGTTTTTTTTGCCTTTAAGTGGTCAGTGTTTTTGTTATTTTTAATTACGCGTGAAATAAATGCAGTTCAAAAAATGTTGCCAGACACTTTTGGGATTAGTAAACATGAAGCCAGACACAAAATGAAAGAGGTAAAACTTTAGCAACATTCTTTATGTTTAATTCCT
Organism: Gymnosoma rotundatum; assembly: GCA_916610165.2. Taxonomy (NCBI): domain Eukaryota; kingdom Metazoa; phylum Arthropoda; class Insecta; order Diptera; family Tachinidae; genus Gymnosoma; species Gymnosoma rotundatum. The sequence goes on along the minus strand of OU744336.1, from coordinate 170,550,315 downwards.
ACTCATTTTGCACGAAATGCTGAAAAGACTGCCCTGTTGGTCTTTTTAATTAGGTTTAAATTTTTGAAAATGCAAATCATCATTCCTTTTCTTAGCTGGTAAATCCTCTAACTTAGCTGCCCTTAATGAGTCTATGAGATATATTCTATGTTCTAAAAAAACTGCTTAATGTTAAATTTTACTTCTATGTTGAAACAGCAAAAGCTGCTTCGAATGCTTTTGCTGTGGCAAAAAGAAAGGTGTTTTGAGTGACAGTTTAAAACTCGTCTTTTATTCCAAACAAACTTTATATTTAGCAACAAATTGCTTCTATTTTTTGGGGATTTTTTCATTTAAAAATAAAAATTCTAGAAAACATTCCTTCAGGCTGTAATTAAAAATGTAATTTTTGATACGTTTAACAATGATTTCTGGGTAGTGGCGACATAAGCAATAAAGTTTAGCAACAAATGTTGCAAACAGTTTTTTATAACAACAATTATGAAATCTTTCTCAAAATCTTTAATTGTGAAAAAATAACAATTTTAGAGATTTAATTGGAACATAAATTCGTCGCTTCTCTATTTAGTAATAAAAAAATTTCTTGTGTTTTTAGAGAACTTCTTCTAAAAGAGTATTTACTCTGTTTGAAAAACAAGGCACCAAAATTTGATTTTCGTGAAACATTTGCTGATGAAATTCAGAACTAGTTTTCTCTGCAGAAAAATTTTCTGTCTGTTAATATATACTGTAGTATGTTTAAACTGTGGAAATTCTCGTAATTAATGACTTTAAATATGAAGCATTTTTAGCCAGAAACATATGGCTGTTAATCAACATGTCGCCAGAAACATTATTGAACATTTCATAAAATAAACAGAGCACAGCTTCTACAGCATTACTTTTTATATATTCCACACTAACTGCAATTTTTATTAGCTTGAAATGTATTTTATGACAAAATGTTATACAAATTTGTTCTAAGAAACATTTCAAATTATTTTAATAATTTATGAATACAGCAGTAATTTTTTATTTGGTCAGAATACCGTACTTAAGAGTAAAAGAAATTGCTTCAAGTTTTAGATAAAACAAAAATTCACTTTTAAAACTTCTCTACTTAAAAGATGTTTCTCTGTCATCGATGGTGATGGCAATTGTAGCCAGAACACTTTTTTATTACAATGATGACAACTTTTGTGCTGGTGTTTGCACATTTGCAATTTATACGTTTTCTGCTTTTTACAATTTTAATTTAATTAAAAGTTCGGTTAAAAATATTGCTTTTCCTAAACAAAAAAAAAAGCTTTTACTGGGGCATTGCCAATCAGGAAAACCCATAAAAAAAAGTCATAAAAATGTTCATTTCTTTCAACAGCATCACAGCATTTACTTACTGTCTTTTTCTATTAAAAAAAACTAACACACACACACATGCTGCCAAGTTAAAAGTTCAACAAGGTGAGGCGAAAGTAATATCAAAGTGTTTTATTGACAGCCAAATTCTAAGAAATGAAAAATTGTAAGCTTTATTTAATAGACTGGTTATTGGTCAATTATGGATTTGAAAATTTGCAACGATTGTTACGATTTTATTAATTTTATATGTATATTGATAAACATTTGCTTGCTTCAAATTAGTCTATAATTCTGATCAGTAGCGGCAGGAAATTTCCGACTGCTCATCAAAATTTAATTTTTGATTTTTTTTTTCTCAAAATCTGGCTTTCTTCTCTGCTCTGTTGACGGTAAAAGGATGTCGGGCATTTTACTTTTCCTTTTAGGAACGTAACTCACTACGTCAATACAAATTTAACGTAACGTCTTACGTTACCTCATTTTTAAAAATACGGTCCTTGACACCTTACTACATAATGAAATTTTAGGGTCTGAAGTCAGCCTTTTTATACAACTTAAAGTATTTGTAAACACGAAATAAGGTAAAGTGTAGCGTAAGCGCTATTTATTTTTTAGGACGTAACTGGGCGTCTGTGTCATAAACAAATTTACTTTTAAAATTGTTTTCTTTAAAATTTAATGCCTTAAAATGCCAGCTGCTCAATGTCAACAAAAAACGCAACCTCTTACGTCAATCGTATTTAACGTAACGTGTAACATCACTTCATGTTTACAAACACGTTTAGAGTTCATATTTTTAGTTCATGCTTTTAAAATTTTAAATTATGAAATACTACTTTTTATTACATTTGCCCCACCCTGTATCTGTTTAATTTTTGCCAGTTTAGTTTTATATATTTTTGACTTTTTCTATGACCCTCTTTATTTTTTATGGTTTTCATTTATTGCAGTTCAAAAACAAATTCACTGCTGTGCTTTTGACAAAATTTGATAATTTTGTTTTTGTTGTTGTTATTTTTTCTAATAAAATGAAAAAAAAACATTGTTGGCGTTAAATTTAGAAGCACCATTGAACTTAACTTCATCTGTGTATTTGATTACACATGTTGTTGCATATAAAATCGATGTTGCTCTTGTTGATGTTGCCTGAGGGGTGTTAATGCTTCAACGGCTACTGCTTGTACTATTTGCCATTAAGTTGAATTTTTCGATAGCCCTAAGCGTGATGGTTGGAAATGTACTTTTAGCAGTTGCAGGTGGAGAGTTTTGCTGTTCTCATTTTGGCCTTTCAATGTGGCTTTATTAGTTTACTTTTACAGCATGTGTAAATGCATGTTGCAATTGTTACGTGTAGTGAATTTTCAATTTAATCGTATTCCTTTTCTATTGAAATGTAAAATTTGTTTGCTAATTGACCACGCTACATTATTAATTTTGTTCATCTTAATCAACATGATGATAGTTATGCTCACAGTATGGCACCCTCACTGTCATTCTCATATTCGCTTACATAATGTTGTTATTATTGCCGCCCTTACCCAAAGGGCAGTTTATATTGAACAGTATTGTAATAATCTATTAAGTGTTGTTCTGACTGTTTTTGTTGCTGTTGCTGTTGTTATTGAGTGTTGCAAACTTAATGCTTAAAGGCATGATTATATTCATCAAAATTGGGTTACAGCAGCGTCTAATCAAATGAGTTTAATTAGAAACTATAGTGTTTCGCTTTTTATTTTCATCATTCACTTGTAATTAAAGAATGGAAAAAATGAATATACAGCAATTGTTTGGCAACATTTGTTGCTAGACAAAGAGTTACTAGAACCATTGGGAATAATTTGCTTTAAAGACTGGCTTAAGCCGTCAAACTTTTCAAAGAAACGTTTACTTAAAGACAGGACCTTGCTGTATTTGCTGCTAGTTACAAAAAGTTACAAGATATGTGTTTCAACACATTTGTTGCTACACAACCCAGAATACTTAGCAACTTTTATTTTTTACATGAGCTACAAAAATTTTTGTAGCTGGCATTAAGATTTGATGATATGATCAGTAACAACGTTTGTAACTAGCTGCTGCCCTATTTTTGTTTTCATCCAGAAAAAAAGATGGCCTGAATCTAACTACTCTGTTCTAATTTCGCTTAACAAGTAGCTAGTGGTCCACACTAAGTTGAACTTGCTGTGTACATAAATTGAGAAATATTTCTAAGTGAAGAGAAAAACTTCGAAATTAAACGAAATGATTCAATTGAAATTTTAAATATTAAGAATTTTTGTTGCTAGCAAAAAAAAACTTGTTGCTAAACAAAATGTTTTAAATACAAGAATGTTTATTGAGTTGGTTAGCATTAAAAATTTACCAATATCATACCAAAATTCTAATATTAAATAAGATTCATTATTTTCGATGCATTTGAGTCACTCAGCAACAATGACCTTAAATACACAGCATTATTTTTAAGAAATGCGAAGCGATATCCAAAACTTTAACCAATAATTTTGGGCTTCACCAAAATGTTTCCCGTGATCCGTTTAAGACGCACAGATATCAGACTAAACTGGCTTATTTTTTAGATAGCATTGCTGTAGTAAAATTATAAAAAATGTTTTATCTCTAAACATGAAATATGTTGCTAGCGGCAATAAGCCCAAAGCATAAAGTTGATATTTACAAAAGGCCTGCTTTATCCACAACAACATTTTACTTTTAGACCAAATCAACATTTACTTTTAGACCAAAATATGCTAAGTACGTTCTGGCACATAACAACATAAGTCATTATTTATGATGATTTTTTTTTTTTAACAAAAAAAAGCAGAAAAAAATAAACCTAAACTTAAAGTTTGCTACACAAAAATGTTGCAACAAAAAATGTTGCTAAGCATAGTTTCAACATTTGTTGCTAATCAAAAAACTTCACCTTTAAGCCTGGTATTCTGTTCGAATTTGTGAAAATTGTTGTGCAACATTAATTATTTCATGTGGAAAAATTGACATTTAAAATGTGGTGTCCATCTGGCTATTTAGAAATTATAAACGTTTTATTATTTTCACGTGTGCTACATTTTTTTTTAATGTAAGCAACAGACATATGATCAGCTGTTGTTTGAAAAATTCCGCATGAAATAATGCCTACTTGCTTTATTTCACAGCTTTGATAAAATGTTGCTAGAAACTTTTCATATGTTTACTACAGTAAATACAGAGTACTACTACATTTTTTCATAAAAATTTTATGTCGTTCGACAGCATTCCGCATGAAAAACTCAACAGAGTACCAGGCTTTACACAGATTATGATTATGATAAATGTTGCTGAGTTTCGCAACATTCAAACTAGCACATGTTTCCCACATATCACAGAAAATCTATGTAGGCTTACAGATATTCTCTAAGTTTTCAGAAACTTTTGCTATTGGTCTCAAATGTTACAAGTATAACGCTGGAAAAGGCACTAAGTGCTGATATAAGAAAAAAAATCTGCTTTCACGCAACTTTTGTTATTAAGCAAAATGTTGCAATTATAAACTAAAAAATACTTCCGCCACTTAGCAAGAATAGTTAGCAGCAGAAAAAAGTTACGTTTCAGATAAAGCCATAATTTTTGGATCTCAAAAATATTTTGAAATGTTTTAGCAACTTATGTTGCTAAACAAAAAGGTTTGCTATTTAGTTAAAACTTGTTGCGAAGGCTTGTAATAAGACCAAAACCCAAGAAAGCAGATTTTTTTCACATAAAAGTTGCTGGTATCAAAGAAAAACTGCAAAATCACCCAGCAAGTTAAATTGCTACAAAATGATACTAACTTTAACAGCATTTCATCATTTCATTGGCGCCACATGACAATGGCTTTGCCTAACAAAAACAATTATCAAAAATAAAACCAACCAACAACTATCAAATAAAAATCTATTATTTATTATTTGATATTAAATGCAGAAAAAATATGCGACTATTTTTATGTGTGTGAAGAGAAATTTTCTATCAGTTTTTTCCGCCATTTCAGTTAGTTTTGCTGCTACTGCTATTGTTGTTGGTCTTCGTGATGATGAAATCTAAAATGACAATTTGAATTTTTTATGTTTTAAACACAAAGTTTTTCATTCATGATGGTTGTGTGTCGCTTTGTATTTTTGGTGTTATTGCATCCGAAGCGTATTTATCCTCTTGAATAAATAAAAATGTTTCAAAATGTTTGTTTATTCTTTTGGAAAATCCTCTAGAAAACAAACACGAGTCGTTTGCTAATGCTGCATAAATGATGGTTTGGAATAGAAAAGCAACATGCTCGAGCATGTTGTGGGCATCAGTAACAATTGCACATTGTGTATGAAAGTATTAGATAGTGATCTATTTATTCATTTGTATTCACAAATTAACAAATATTGCTCAAATTGTAACAGAGTATTTGTCTTAATTCCAAAAAAAAATATTTTAGGTTCAAAGATACATGAATGAACTCTGGCAGTTAGTGTCAGTTAAATAAAAAAAATCGATAAAGAATTGGAATATTTATAAATTTTAGGTTTGTTTTTGATTAAATATGGAGTGCTGCTCGTCCGGTAGTTTAAGGCTTTCCTGGCCATCATTAAGTTTCGAGCATTCATCGAGAATTTTTTTTTTAAAGTACCACGAAGGTCATAATGTCTACTTAATAATTATGTTACCTTCCTTGGAAACGGATAGAGTAGTGATGATAGTATCAGAACTAGAGATTAATCTTCAAGAACCTTTAACTGCACTTGTGTATTTTTAGAAAATTTTTCCAGTACCTCTGATGTTAAGTAGGAGGTTTACAGTTTCCAAGGAAGTCAAGCACAAACAAAATAATATCTGCTTAGAGAGCTTTGATATACACTAATTTGAAAAGCTTTAATAAAAGGTGCTTTTTTTAAATCCGGTAGAATATTAAATTGAAGAAAAGACACAAAAATTAAAAGTGTATCCACAAAAATAAAAAGTGTATCCAAAAATTTCTTTATTTAAAAGATCAATGGATCGTGACTCATTTAAAGGGATGAGCGCACACGTTGGCCGACTGGCCTTATCTACCGGGTTCTTCTCTGCAGTTTTTTCGAACCTTCACCGTATCTTCACACCGACGGTTCTCTCTCTATCTCTCTCTCTCTCTCTACTCTTCTCCTTATCTTTATCTCTTTTTTTATATCCTGCTTCACTCTTATCTCTCTGTTTCCTCTTTACTCTTACTCTGACAGCAGGTAACACAAAAGGACCAATCAATGCACAGTGGTCGAAATCATTGATCTGACGGCATTTAAGTCAAATTTTAAAACTTTAAAATCGATAAATGTTTGAGATTGTATCGATAACCGATACTCCACTGAGCAAATTTGCGTTTTTACATTTGTTTTGCTTTCAATATTCGCACAGCTGTTAGCTGTCAAATATAACATGAGTTGCAGCAAGTGCATTGAAAGAATTTGGCGCCAAATTGCTCAGTGCGTGGTTTTCGGCAATATTAAATCATTTGATTAATAATTTTATAAACTAAGGTTTTTATTTAAAGTACAAGGTATGTATTAACTAAAAAAAATATGTTTGTGATCTGTGATTATCTAGTTTAATAGAAATACGTTGTAGAAGTTAACATTGGTGTAGCAGATTTGAAGTGTTATATACTATAGTTTGGTGGAGTGCATCTTTTGGGATTCAATCGGATTCGGTCCAAATATGGTTTTGATTATTAATTTGGTTATTTGTTGTTGTGAAACGTCCAAAATGATCTGCCCGTTCTTGCCCGTTTATTGGTTAATTAATTTTTTAGGCATAATGAATGTTTCCAAACGCACACTTTTTTTGATTTGGCACAATGAAAACGTCCCTACTAAAAAATTTTTAGCTGTGGAGGCCCACGTATTTAATAATATTATAGACCAATCGCACTATAATGAGGAGCAGTGCCGAGAAATAAAAAAAAAATTGAGGAGCTTCATAAGCAAAGTAGTGGAAAAGTGGAAGAACTGCAACAGAACGTTATCGAATTTTGAAAAACATAATAAAGATTGGTTGGACAGTGAAGTTTTATTAGTTGGGGCGACAACTAGTAAAAATTTTGGAAGGCCTGTAAAAGAGTTCACTGCTTGTTCATCTAAAACACAAGTCAACAAAGTTTCACAGCTTGTAGAAAAAACTACATGCGATGAACTTGTTGTAGCGACGCGTGTTAGTTTACACAAAGCAGGAAAAAGAAATGCATCAGAAGTTGTATCCATGCTACATTCTGATTCCGAGGTTGCAGCAAAAATTAAAAAAACTATTGCTTCAGAAGCCAAAAATGCTATTGCATACAGTCCTGATGAAGCTTTGGCTCTTTACGTGGATGGGGATTTTACAAAGCACTCGTACAAATTGATCCAAGCTGGTGCAAAAGTAAGAAATGCAAACATATATCCACCATATGATGCATTGCTATTAGCAAAAAAGAAATGCTACCCTGTTGGAGTCGAAATTACCGATACGTCTGCTGAAGTGTCTCTACAGAGCTTGGTTGATCAAACAGCAACAAGAATCGTCGAATCAAAGAAGGAAGTTTTCGTCAGCCTCAATGAAGATGCTATTACAGCGATATACAAATGGGGATGTGATGGCAGTAGCGGACATTCAACTTACCGCCAAAGCTTTTCTGACCCTGAATCGAACAGGATCGATGAAAACTTATTTGCCGTATGCATTGTGCCACTGCAAGTGAAAATGGGAAGTGTCATTCTGTGGGAGAATTCTCGGCCTTCTTCAACGCGATTTTGTAGACCAATAAAATTGATTTACGCAAAAGAAACTTCTGAGTTGGTTAGTGCTGAAGTTGATAAAGTGAAACAGCAAATAACTGAAATTATTCCAACACAATTCGAGTCTTTTCAAATTAATCACCAATTTTACATGACAATGATCGATGGCAAAGTTTTTAGTATAATTTCAGAATCCTCGTCACAAACATGTGGAATTTGCGGAGCCACACCAAAAATTATGAATGACTTGAATGCCATTAATAATCTGCCGGTAAATAGAAATATGTATGAGTATGGCTTGTCAACACTACACGCTTGGATAAGGTGTTTTGAGTGCATTTTACATATTGCATACAGAATCCCAATAAAAAGGTGGCAAATTCGTAGCACTGACAAATCTGTTGTACAGCAAACTAAATTAGATATACAAGAAAAGTTAAGAAATGAAATGTCTTTATTAGTTGATATTCCTAAGCCCGGATCGGGAAATACTAATAACGGAAATACGGCTAGAAGATTTTTTCAACAACCAAAATTGGCAGCACTTTTAACTGGAGTCAGTGAGGACTTAATCAGTAGATTCAGCATTATTTTACGCACTATGGCTTGCGGGTACAAAATAAATACACATGCGTTCAAAACATTTTGCTGGCAAACAGCGGAAATATTTGTAAACAAATATTCATGGTTCTATATGCCATCTTCTGTACACAAAATATTAATTCACGGTGCTGAAATCATAAATAATGTCTCTCTTCCAATTGGCATGATGTCAGAAGAAGCACAGGAATCGCGGAATAAGGATTTGAGAAATTTAAGAGAGCATCATACACGAAAAAATTCAAGAAAAAACACAATGGAGGATTTAATGCATTCACTTCTTTTCTCATCTGATCCTCTCATATCCACGCTATCCAAACGACCTTCTAGCTACTCCCGGAACAACATCGAAATTGGAAGAGATGTACAAAATTTGCTTTCAGAGCCAATTGTACATGAAGACACTGTTGGTTCTGATACTTCTGATTCAGATTAAAAACAAATATATTATCTTTAAAAAATTTGTACTAATTATATTAACAACACTCAAAATAATATATCTGTAATTTAACAGAAATATTTCTAATTTGTTGGCTAGGTATCAGCAACTTTAACAAAAAAGCTCTGAAATAAATGAAAATTGTTTAGAGTTTAGTTTATTATGCATTTCATAGTCGAAATTAAGCATCAGGCTTTGTTTTTATTCATTTTCGAATTAAATGCCGCCAGATTCGGTATATCGACCACTGTGCAATGGTCCCAAATGAGCTGTGGCAACACGGCAACCTAACCTAATCTAACCTAACCTAAAGATCAATAGATGGCGTTACCATTTGAAAATAATTTCGGTCATATGGCCACCGTGGCTGCTTTACCGAAGCCCATTCTGGATGTCCTATTTTGTGCCATTTTTTCGTACATATCTTGCTGCGTTTCACGAATAACAAGAAAAATGTTGGACTCTTAGGCGTCAATTGTTGCTGACTTATTAGCGTAAACCTGCAATATCACATAGACTCGTAGGAGGAGTCAAATCAAACGACCTTGGCCAAATTTTGATTCTAATAAGTCAATGGCTGTGATCGACGCATGGCATGTAGCGGCACATATCGAGCTGATCAATGTCACCTATATTTTTAAACAAGAAATTATTGTTATTGTTGTTATGCGTGGTTACGATCTCCATTGAATAAGAAGGTCGGCACTAAGCAGTGCATTTTACTAAATGTGATGGAGACTGTTGAATCTGTTGAGAGCAGGATTCACGCCATATGCGACAATTTTTGCTAAACAAAATTTTTTTGATAAAACTTCGGATCAGTTTCCAGCTGCTCTAAAGCTCAATTAGCGAAACAATAACGCATTTGATGGTCCAGTCGCTTTAATTGATGTACCAGCTGATTCGTAAACGAGTGTAGGCCAAAATCCTTATGCAAAACGCATTGGATGGACAGAGCCTCAATTTCTGCGACCGACGTAGAGTCTGCAAATTTAGGTTTTCTTAAACACCCAAAGTAACTGATCATCAATATCAAAAAATGCGAGCAGCATGACAGTTTGTTTAACAGTTGTCCCTTTCGTTAGATCAGACTTTACCAGTCAAGCTTGAAAATAAGGAGGTTTGGTCTTTATAAAAACAGTTCAATTTTCCCAACACTTAAGCCTGCACTACTTCTCAGCAGGTCAGATACTGCTTCGCCACCAAAGTTATCTCGCTCATCTGAAGGGACCGGAGGCTTTTATGGTAAGAACGAGTGTTGAAAGAACCTTTCCATCAGTTGCGACGCTTTATTGGTCACTTCGTTCGAAGCATTTCTTTATCCGAGCTGTACGGTGTCAGAGAGGAAATAAAAATGTCTTTTTTTTCTACAAAATCAAATTACAGTTCAAAGTTAGTAAAAGATCTGGATCAGGACCGACTGAGAGCTAGAATTCGCAGAGTATTTTGTATTCCATCAGTTGCTTTATTGGCGAACGTATGAAAACACTTTTCTTGTTTTGTATTCTTCAACTCTCAAACTAGATCTCGACTGCCCAACATATTTAGTTCACATAGTAAATGAAAAAGGTGGTCATCAGTCCATCTGTTCAAAAAATATCAAATCCACTCCGAACTATACCTCGCAACTATAAAAACTCTGTATTCAAATCGGAGCAATTGAATTGTTGACATAAACTTCTTACACGCTCCACTCCCTTATTTGTTTTTGAAACGAAATATTATTTTAGAGTTATCGAACAAAACAAAAACCAATTTTTTTTGCTTCAATATTTGAAATCATTAAATCTAAATTTTGTTGTTTTTGCTTTTTAGTTTTAGTTTTTTTTTTTTGCATTGTTATGTTCAGTACTCGATATTGCCACTTGAATATGCCACAGATATGTTTAAAACACTCACTCATGCATTCATCAATCCATTTCAAAGCATCCAGTCATACGACGAGTATCTATTAATTCGATATGAAAAATCTCTGTACATTATTTCCATTGCCTTTTTAAAAGAATAGTTTTGAATAGTCAATAGTTAAAAAAAACGCTGAAAGAGAGTGGCATCGTATGAAATGAATTTAATTGAAGTGAAGTGAAGTGAAGACCTAATACACCGTTGCCATCAGCAACATTACATTATTTTTCAGTTACGAAGTAAGCAGAAAAGCAACACAATGGTACCGAATCATAATTTATGATTAATTTATCTGATCCAAGTCTTGCTAAAAAGGGAGACTTATAAGAGAAAGGTTTTGGAGAAGCCAATTCTCTCTCCTTCATAAACTGTTCGTATATTTTCATGAAAAACAAAGTTTTAAACAAAAAATTATTTCCATCACTCAGGATTGAAACATCGTGAAGTTAAAAAGATTTACACCCCAGATGTGCTGCGTGTATCTGTTGTCTTAATAAGGCAGGGGGGGATAGAATTAAGTCCCTTTAAAATATTCTCATCCATAATGAAAGCCTAGTAAGCGAAGATTTGTTTTCAAGTTTACCTTAGTCCTTAAGATGTCGACCCTAGTAACCCGACCCGGCTTAGCTGCTTAATGTCGATCATGTTAATTATTTTTCTTATCTCTTTAACGCAGCTCACTTCTAAGGAGCATATACATAGGTTATCCCTAGAAATAACTCCTGTTGTAGGAAAAATATTTTCAAAGAGATGCATAGAACACCTTTCCTAAAAGGAAAATCCTTCCAACAAGCGTAAAATTAGTAAGGACTCGACTTGGCGAAATTTAGTCTACGACGGACAACTTAGGCAACTCTTACCCAATTTAAGATAGAAACGAAAGAATTCTAGAGTAGATATAAGCCTTGACTTTGCAGGTGCCTGAGCCTTATAGGCACTTTCACTTGGTAATAGTGAGCAAAAGCTAAGGTTATGCCATCTTTAAAAAGGGCAATAGGGTACGGTGGCGTAATACCCATACGGTTGCCACATTATGCAAAGCGTTGCATGCTGCGCTTTTGAACTGAAAAAGGAAGGATAAATTAAATATGATGGTAGCACAGGTGGCTTGCAAAGCACCCATGTCGACTCGGTCTTAATTTTAATGATTATTTTTACAACTGCAATGTAAATATGCCTCAACTTTTCTATAATGATAAAGATTCCAAACTCATCATGCCTTGAAATATATTGTTATGAATAATAAAATCTGGCAACCCCTGTTTTTGTTTCCGTATGAGTGTGGTGAATAAGTTAATTCAACAACGAATGGTGTGTGTATAGAATAAAAACCACAATTAGCTAACAAAAGCTGAGCAGCCTCAATGGCTTCGTTGGTAGAGGTGCGTACTGCAAAACAGAGGGTCCTGAATTCGATACCGCACTCGGACATGCATGCAACGGAAAAATAATAATAACAATTATTATTAATAATGCAATTAAAATTAATAAACAGCAGTACAAACCTCCCGAGAGGCAAAAGGCAATTATTGTGTGAAGCCATGGCAGATAATTATTGGAGACGTATAATTTAATATAAGAGTAGCAGATAATTGTCAAGACGAGATTTATAATAAAAAGGTAGAAGAGTAGCGGTTAGCGCAATAAAGTGTAACAGCATAACAACAGTGTATGGCAGACGTGTGTTGTGGCCACAGTGGTATTTGCAATCAAAAGAATCCGTACGTTTGTTTTACAAAGGGAAAATCGTAACAATATTAAGATATCTCATGGCTAAAGCGTTGGGTGTCAAACGAAGGCAACAATCACGTTAACTAAGATTTTTTTTAAATTAACTACAGTCATCAATATTAAATTGATTCAAACTCCTTTACTGACTCATTGAATTGCCGATGGCCTTTGGAAACAGTTTAAAATTGTCTCTTTTAATTATTAATCGAACCTTTATTGACTTGTAATTTTTTGTTGTTGTTCACAATTATTTTATCTACTAAATGCAGATTTGTTTACGGTTTTGTCTTTGTTGTTGCTATTAGCATTTCAGCCAGTTACGAGGGCTGCTCTATATATTTCTGGCCTAATAGTGAAAATGCGAATATTTATAATCAAAAATGGTTTTATTGTTTTTCAAAGTATTCTCCAGCATGATTTATACACTTTTGCATGCGCTAAAACCAGTTGTCGAAGCACTTTTTTCACTCCGATTGAGACACCTCTAAAACATGGTTTTTGAACACTTCAACAGTTTCTTCCGGCGACAAAAATCGTTGACCACGCATTTTTTCTTGATGTGCGGAAACAAGAAGAAGTCATTAGGTGCCAAGTCAGGGCTGTATTAATTCGACGTTTTGGCCGGTCAAAAACACTCTGGTTTGAGCCGATGTGTGAGAGCTCGCATTGTCATGGTAAACAATGATTCGTCTTCTCTTGTTGGTTTTTCGAATTTTTCCGATGACTTCAGGCAAACAAATTGTAGTGTACCACTCAGAAGTGACCGTCCTACGTTCCTCAAGCAGAACAGTCGCCATATGACCAGTTTTGCCGAAGAAACAGGCGACCATTTGCTTCGAAGTGCTTCTTCCACGAACAACTTTCGTTGGATTTTGCTCGTCTTTGAAGACCCACACGGTCGATTGTGGTTTCGTTTCGGGCTCATACGTATAGATCCATGATTCGTCACCTGTAACGATCTTATAAACGTCTTTAGAAGCACCGCAATCGTATTTTTGCAATATTTCTTTGCACCAATCGACACGAGCCTTTTTTTGAGCGACTTTCAAATTGTGCGGGATCCAACGAGAACAAACCTTTTTTACGGCCAGGTGTTCATGCAGTATCGAATGTATGCTGGGGGAAGAAATGTCCAAGGATGTCTTTATCTCTCGGTATGTCGCATGTCGATCTTGCATTATGAGTTCACGCACGGCATCAATGTTCTCTGGCACCACAGCCAGCGAGCTTCGGCCACGATTAAATTCATTATACCAATTTTTCACAGTGCTATAGAATGGTAATTCATCGCCATACAAAGATTTAAGTTCATCAATGCACTCTTGTCGTGATAATCCACGTCGAAATTTGTGAAAAATGATGGCACGCAAATGTTCACGAGTTAATTCCATTTTTTTCTATATTAACTTTTTCAAGTCACTGTAAATAACACAAATAATGGTCGTAAGTCAAAACGTTTTGAGTACGATTATGCTTAAAAATGACAAACTTTCCAATGGAAATGTCAGATTGCACTTGGCAGCACTCAGTGTTGCCAGGCCAGAAATATATATAGCAGCCCTCGTATTACAAGGGACATCGCACTGTGGGAAATTTAAATCAAAAAAGATGGAAATAAAAAGTACATTAAATCTGTAAATTCTTGACGGATATGACTTTATGGCTGGAAGATGTGATTGTTGACAAAAATACAACTGACATTTTGTTATGTGAAACATCATTTTGAAATTAGGATAACAATTTTGTGGACAAACATTTTTTATTTCAAGTAAAAATAAAAAACATGTATTTTTACATTTTAACGAATGAAGAAATAAAAAGCATTTTTGTATTATATAAGCAAAATAAATCAAGAAAAATAATTATTGTATAAATATAAAAAAAATAATGCTAGGAACACAACTGGGACAAAATGCGAATTTTTTGTCGCGAATATTCGTCGTCAAAAATAAAACACATTTGTGTATATGAAATTGCACACAATTATGACGTAAGACGAAATTCGTCATACACCGCGAACTATGCAATAGAATTATTTCTATTTCTTACGCCGGCGAACGACGAAGAAATCAGTACAAAGTTACCATGTTTGACCTTAGATTAATAAATAAAGTTTTTTTACTTAAAAATTTATGTATTTTTATTTTGCAGCATTCATAATAAGCGTACAGATTATAAGTTAAATATAAAAATGTTTTTAGTTGTGTTTTTTTTAATGTTTAACTTTTTAGATATTATTTTTTTGATGGTCACCTTAGCAGCTTAAAAAAAAGTAAACAACTTTAAAAATTATAACAGCTGTGTTTTGGTCGTTATTGTGTTTCATACGATGAATTTGCACAACGAATTTTTGACCACGTATTCGTTGTGTTGGACGAAATTCGTCGTTCGTCCCAGTTGTGTTCCTAGCATAATACAAATTCGGAAAAGGAAATTATAAAAATTAAATGTCTTGCAATCACTTCAAAACTTCAGCATTTCTTAAATTTATAAATTTATAAATTATTGTATTATTTAAACTTTCATCAACAACTTATTTGCAACAATTACTGTCACTATTTTTAATAAACTTTTTTGTTCTAAATAAAAAATATACATTCTTCAAGAATAATTCTTCGATTCTCAATAAATTATATTAATAATTCCAAAAATTAATTTTTTGGTTGCTATTAGTATTCCTTTCTTATGAAGACTCTTCGTTGCTATTTTGTTAATTTAAAATTTTCGTTTTTCTGTGTTATATACAGAAGACAAATATGAAATGGCAAAACAATAGTTTCGGGCAACGCTTTCTTTAATAAAATTAAAAAGCAGTATTTTTTAGCATCTATGCCTGAGTAATATCTTCCTGAATTCTACTCGATTGGCTTGATTAAAAGTTAGCTGTTATTCGTATATCTTTGAGACCTGCGTAAGGCATCGTCTCTCTTCGTAACTTGGGAAATGTCACGGCATCGTTTAAAGAACTTGCGTTTAAAGAACTTGCAAATTCTCGCAGGCGCTTTATACTTGTTGTAAATAACAATCACTTTTAAAGCCCATCATTCTGTTTTAACATACTCAACATTTTTATGTAATAAGGTCAGGTTAAAAAAATTTTTTTTGTTTGCTTTTTCATATACTCAAAGAAGTGGGGCGCCATTTCGCTTTATGATATAAACAAATTTAATAATTTAAATTAATCACATATTTCAAAAAAAAAAAAAAAACAAAGAAAAAGATTTTTGAAACTTCCATTTTTTTTTTTTAATACCCCAGTGTGCATTAATATTTGAATGTTTGTGAATGAAAGTAGTTTTCATTATGGAGCTCATGATCAGCGTTGCCGCTTTGGTCCAATCGGACCAAACTTGGTAGTTTTTCGTTTTTAAAAAACAGTTTGGTAGTTTGGTTGGTTTGTTGCATTTTTTTAAATTTTTGGTAGGTTTTCCTCCTGTAGCAATTTTTTAGCAATAGTAAATTTTTCACCTTATAAATTCAGAAGATAAAATAAAAAAATGTAACTTTGAATTAAATAAACAATTAAATAAAGTGTTTTAAAAAACTGTTTTAGGTGTAATAGAAAACATCTCTGCTTTTTTGCACAGAGATGATTAAAGCACAGATAAATAAAGCTATAACCACCTCTGGTTTAAGAAACGCGAACAATATTATGAAATTGAAATTAACAATGTTTTTGAGTGAAGGTTTATTTTCAAGTGTATGTATTAAAAAAATTAACAGACAAAATGGAAAAGTAAAATACTTTTTTAATTGTAAATACATATGTACTTATTAATTACATAAATATTTACTAATATTGCATGCATTTTTTTCAGATTTTAATCAAAAACTCCAAAATTAAATGAAAATAATATAACTTTAGAAGACGATATTCCCTCAACTATGTTTTTGTTTTAAAACATTTTTAAATAATATAATACTTTTAGTGAACATTGTAAAGAAACAGTCAAAAGAAAATTTAGAACAGAACATGGTTGAGCGAATTTGATTAGCTCCAGGAAAGGGATGGGTGTTCATTCTGCATACGAGTAGTATGCTCTAAAACTATTTTAAATCATAACACCCATCTTAAAAATCACCAAAAGACAAACTTCCATCTCTACACTTACAGAAAAAAAAAACAAGTGAGTATAACAGGGTTTATGTGCAAGAAATGCATTTCTAAATTTTTGGTAGGCTGTGAACGATTTTGGTAGGATTTTTGAAAATTATTGGTAGCAAGTCAATTTCTTGTGTGGCAACGCTGCTCATGATATAAGAGAAAGCAAGAGAAAGAGAGAGAGAGAGAGGAAGAGAGATACAGTGAGAGGTTAAACAAAGAATATACTAATTATTATGAAAAAAAAAACAGATTGTCAAGTACTATTAACTGTGTTAACAGCTGTCAAATACTTTGATTTCAAGCTAAATTTGTTTTAAATTGTTCGTAAGCAAAGTCAGTGACAACACCGTTGGCTGCAGACATAACATGAATACAAAATTTTCTTTTACGCAATCAGCACTATTTTTGTCTACGGTGACAGTCAAATGACCGACTATAATAAAGAAAGAAAGTTATTTAACACAAGTTAAGCAACCGCGTTATTGCAGGTGTTTTTTATAAACGGAAGATCATGGATATGAGTTCATATCCCAACAAGGTTTTGAAAAAACAATAAATATTGCTGAGTAGCCGCGTTAAATGAGTCGTTTAGAGGCACATAAAAAGTAAACGGTAATTAAAACCTCATTGGAAGTCTCGAGTAGAAAAATAAAAGAATTGTTGTAGTGCCTCAAACAGCATGAACAGACAAAGCGATTGAGATTTTACTAAAAATAAGCCAACTTGGGCAAAACCTTTAACGGAGCGACTAGTTACGCAATAGAATAATAGTTAATTTTAGATTTCAGCGTTAAGTGGAATAGAATGCTGTTTTTGTGCCGCTACACACTTTTAGCGTTTTTCTTAAGACTTTGTAGTGGCAACACTATTCAGTTTATTCGCTTTTTTAAATTTATTTGACAAGATTAGTTTCTTTTGGGTTGTATTATTTACAAGTTATCACATATTTTTCTTTTGTTAACTGTCATAAAACCGTGGCACACTTTTCTTAAGTTTAATCATAAAAAATGTTTAACAAAACAATAACTCAAAAGCCAAAAATTCAAAAATGAACTATAAACAAATAATTTAAAAAATCACTTATAGTTCACTGACCTTTAAAAAGTAGAAACTTGGTCAAAACATAATTTGCAAAATTGTATCTGCATTTGAATTAAATAAAAGAAAGATAAAAAAGAAAAATATCATAAGGTAGCAAAAAAACTATTTTAAAGCGATTTTTTATAGCAGGAATTTGGATACAAGGTTGTGCATCCCTATTGTAAGTAAAACTTTGTTCTCTTTTTCTGTTTAGTCAAAACTAGTCCTTAATTTCTTAATAAAGAGTTCTTCTTCTTATTGACTTGTACTTTTAACCCTTAATGTTTTACATAAGTTGACTAAGACGAGCTCATTAAAAGTTTTGTATTTCTTTGTTACTTTTTACTTGTTTTCTTTAACATTTCTGTTAAGCACTTTACTATTTTGTTGGCCAAAAAAGTAAGTTGCCGCCAACCACACCATGCCTTGCCCTCGTTTACTTGTTGTTGGCAATTTAAACATAAATTGTTTGTAAGATTTCTTCCTGTGTTTCTTAAAGTGTTGCCATATAATCCAATTTCTTTTTATATCATTGTTAATTTTAGTGAAGATATTTATCCTTCAATCGCTTAAGGTTTAAGTGCTTAAACACAAAGTTTTTATTTCTTTTTCTTCATTTTGTTGTAAATGTAAGGTTTTGTTGTCTCTTACAACAAATTGTTGACGCAGATATTTTTTTTTTATTTTTCAACAAAATATTGTTGGATTGTAGATGCATAAAAACTTTATTTTTTTTTGCATTTGCTGTTGTTGTTGTTTCAACTTAAGTTGTATCTAATGTTTATAAAAGAAAGCCTGAGGAGCGAAACAAATGCGTGAACTTATCAAAAAAATGTAATAAACAACTGAAGATAAATTCTCAAAATTATATTTGTTGAATGATTGATTAAATTTTAACAATTCTTTGATTATTCGAATAAAAATGTATGTATTGGCTGCTTAAGGTGCATCAAGATGAACGATGGGCGCTCTTAAAGCAACAATTTGGTATCATTTACTTCCAACTTTACATATCTGGACTTGCATAATTTTTTATAAAAAAAAATTATAACGATTATTATTAATCGAATAAATTTTATTCGAATAAACGGATGATATAAGCTACCTCACATTAAATAAGACAATTTTTTACTTGTAGCTTAGAAGAAAACTTTTTTAATATTCGAATATTGGCCAACAGTTTATCAAATAAGTAATCAATTTTCAACCTAAGACATTTTAAATTTTTCAGAAACACATTACTTTTATTTGATTAATCGAATAAATTTAATTCGAATGACGATCCTTAAAATGCTTAAAAAGTTTCATTAAATTTTTTATCCAAAGATTAAATAGGTGGTAATATTTTTTTTTCTTATTTACTCGAGTCAATTTACTTAAAACCCTTATTCTACTAATTATTAATCCAATAAAGGATAAAAAGTATTTCATTAATCTTTTTAGGGATGCCATTTATATACATAGTGTTTAATTTATACTCAAGAAAATAATTTTATTAAGACTGATTATTATTCGATTAATCGTAAAAAATTTATTTCTAAAGTGTTCAAAGTTTAAATTTTTACTTTATTACAAAATAGTACCTTTAATTTTAAATCTCAAAAAAAATATTACATTATTTTACGGGTTATCGAAATAAAAAGAAAATTTTTTATACAATTTAATCGATTAACTTTTATCGAATTAATTTTATTCGAATTTAAAATGATCAGTACTTGTTAAATCAATTAATAAAATAATTTTGTCTTATCTGGAATTTTTTATAAAAATAATAATACAGAAATTTTTTGCATTATTAATCGAATAACTTTTATTCGAATAAAATGATGATAATTAAAAATATTTAAATTCTAAGATTTTAATCAACTTTCAAAGCGATTTCATTTAAATTTTTGCTACAAGAAACTATTGAAATATTCGAATATTGCCCAACAGTTTAACGCGCAAGCAATCTTTTTTCAAACTAAGACATTTTATTTTTTTTAGAAACACATTATTTTTATTCGATTATTTGAATAAATTTTATTCGAATGATGATCCTTAAAATGCTTAAAAAGTTTCATTAATTTTTTTATCCAAAGATTAAGTAGGTGGTAATAAATAGTTTTTTTCTTATTTACTCGAGTCAGTTTACTAAAAAACGTCTATTCTACTAATTATTGATCGAATAACGGATGAAAGTATTTTATTAATCTTTTTAGGGATGCCATTTAAATATATACTGTTTAACTTATGGAAGGAAATAATTTTATTAAGACTGCGTATTATTCGATTATTCGCTTAATCAACAATTTTTTTAAACACTTTCTTTTCTAAAAAAAACATTTTGTTAAAATAAACAGATCTGATTAAAAATTAAGGACGAAAAAACACTATATGAATCTCATTAATTTTTAAAAAATTAATCGAATAAAATATAGTTGCAAATCAATAAATTTCATTCAGTGAAAAAAAAATATTAATATTTTCTTACGGTTATTCGCATAATTTTATAGATTTTGACTCAATTTCTCTCTTTATGTTAAGTTATGTTTCTTATGTTGAAGAAAAGTCATCGGATAAAGAGAAGAACAATTTTAAAGAATAAATACTGGAGAAAGAGATGCTTAATTTTACATTTTTGTTAACCCTTATTTCATCAAATATTTGCTGATGTGACTTAAGAATAAAAACGAGAATATATTAAAATACACTTTATATGTACGTAGTATGAACAAATGAACGTATGCCTGGTTGAAGGTTAAAATAATTTGGCAGCATATCAATCCCCAAGTTCTTGAAAAAACACAAAAGTTTTAAGCAATTAAAAAAAATATTAAAAATTTATATAAAAGCTATTAATAAAAAATGGGTTTGGAGAAGGAAATCTTTTTTGGAAATACACAAATTATTGGTTATGAAATTTATATTAAATTTTGGATTAGAATTTTTGTACATAATTTTCTAAAATGTCTGCAAAATTCAAAGAAAATTAATATTAAACATTTTAGCAGCAAATCGCCCTACCAATCAAAAAAAGCGGATGTTCGTAATAAATTATTAAAATATTCGTATAAATAAAACTAAATCTATAAACGTGCCTCAACAACAAAATACTTTAGTAGCAAGAATTTAATTTAAATTGAAAAAATAAAACAAAACAACTACACGAAAAGTATTACAAAAGTGATTAAATTAAAAAATAAAAAAATTGTATACTGTACAAAAGTAGCTTAAAGCAAAAATTATTGTAATAAAATTATTTAAAGATTAAAAAAAAATTAAGTTCTACGTATATGTAATTTTACATAAAAATGACATCGGCTCTTAATGAGTTAAGCATTTTTTATAAAATTTTACTATTTCCTAAAAGATCTCTTCGAAAGCTTTTAAATGATATCCATATTGATATTTTTAACAATTTTAAAATTTCAGAGCCCCGTAACTCGGGAAATATGGGCGAAGGCCAATTTCTTTACTTGATATTTTTTTCTTATTTTTAATTCTCAATCAGTCCATATATTTACTTTTTTGATTGGAAATGCTTTATTGGTCTAAATGATATGAAAAAATTAGACGTAGACGTGGTGTTTTGCTCGCTGCCTCGAAGCACATGCGCTAAAATTTCCCAAAAAAAAAATCTCAATATCAGTTGCAAAAATGTTAATTTTGCAACAAATCGGTGCCCTTTAAGTAGAATTACGTCTTGCTTGGGGCATCCTATAAGTTTTTTTATTTTTAGTACTTTATGCTGCAGTAAAAAGAAGTAAGGTCCAGTGATTCCTACTGACCAAATTGCACAGCAGACTAAGCATGGGCAGAAAATATTGATATATCGATTTATTTTTTTTTTTCTGTATATATATGTGTACATCGATATTTTAAATTTCAATACATCGATATTTATTAATGAATATCAACTTCGATATTTTTACAAGAATATTAATTTTTAAAGCAGCGGCAAATTGAAGGAAGAAGGACGCAATTAAATATTATGTATAAAAGATTATAAACTTAAAACTACTTACACATTAATGAAACAAATCAAAACCGAACAGAACAAACAAATAAATAAAAAATACGTTTATTGTGCAGTGTTATACCCCAAGGGTTGGCAAGTCCACAAGAGAAAGATACTTTGCTGCCTGAACGGTCTCCAGACTCGCAGCTCCAGAAAAACATTCTGTCACCAAACTGTTCTATTGAACATGCACCTTCAATGAATTTCAAAGCTTTCCCGACCATAAATGAGTCTATTCGACTAAAATCTACTGCACTGTATATAGAGCTACAAAAAGGCATACGGGTCTCTCCGTTACGCCCTAAATACGGTCTCAAACCAAGGCATGCAACTAAGATCCGCCTTTCCCATCTCCTAAGCCTCTCCATCTGGGCAAAGAAAATTCTAAACCAAGCTATAAAGGCGTAGGAGATGACAAGACGTATGATCTGCCTGTACACCAAAAGGCGTACTTTTGTATCGAGTCTGTGCTTTAGCACGCTCTGATACTCGCAGTAAGCCCTCTTGATGCGCTCAAGCACATTGTCTATATGTCGATTAATCGATACATTGTGGTCCGTGCTTGGACCTATCTTTCTTCGAAATCATTCACTACACAATAGATAGAGCGTTTTGTTGGCACGTTATTAATCCCAAAAATTTCACGTAACTTTCTCATAGTCACAGTAATCGATGATTAATTTTGATAAAGTGTTTTAACGATTAAAACACATTGGTTTATCGAATATTTTTCCATAGTAAATTTGCCACGTGTCTACTTCATGACTGCCAAATATGAATTGTCAAGACTAATGTTTACCGAAATGGCGGTAAAACAAAGTATACCTTCGCGGTGGACATGTATGTCAAAATCAGGTCTGTATGAAATTACCCTTTAGTTTTTTAGTTTTTTATAATTGATTTCTGTAATAAGGGTACTATTGTGATATACACCTAATGACTATTTGTAGTATCTGACTATAAGCTTAAAAAGACACGTACGAATAACGGGTGTTGTTTGGAAGCAGCCTTTAATTTTTAACATTAATATTCTTCTTCTCCTGCACTGAACTCAATCTACAAATATTTCTCCTTAATTAAAAAAATAAATTTTTGAATCGACATAAAAATGATGGAGTTCTCAGGTAACAAACAACAAAATACTGTTTCTTTTAAGAAAACTGAAATGAAGAATAAACCATTAGTGACCTTTTACTTTTTTATAAAACAAAATTAAATAACAGCAATAACTTTAGATGCGAAATTTCATTTCAATTGCTTAAAAATAGTTCAAGTTTTTCCACAAAGTAATTATTATTCTTCAGTTAGGCTTAAGTTCGTTAGGATTTAATATTAACTGAAAA
This sequence comes from Gymnosoma rotundatum, assembly GCA_916610165.2. Taxonomy (NCBI): domain Eukaryota; kingdom Metazoa; phylum Arthropoda; class Insecta; order Diptera; family Tachinidae; genus Gymnosoma; species Gymnosoma rotundatum. Next base: position 170,527,025 of record OU744336.1, on the reverse strand, counting down.
TAGATACAAATAAGGCTCACTCAGATTGAAATAAAGCAGCAGGTTTATTTGTTTAAATTTTACTGTTCTGTTGTAAAAAATAAAGTTCAAATAAAATTGAAGAAAAAGCAAAAATAAAATTTTAATTTTTAGTTTATTTTTTCTTCATTATTGCCGTTTATATCTTCAAAAACAAATTATTTCACGGTCTATAACTAAAGACTTACGTCAACCAAATAAATTACAATAACAAAATAAATGCAGTGCAAACAACCAATTTAATTATGCAATTTATATTAATTTCTTTTATATTTAATTAATGCAAAAATAAAAGAAAAAAAAACAACAAATAAAATGCAAAAAAAAAAGACTAAAACAAAGAAACCCAAACATTGACGAGACTAAAAAATTTCTTTTCTTTACACTGAATTCTGAGGCTTTTACTTATTTTCTTAAACAAATAAATGAAAAAAAAACAATTGAAAAAGTGGCAACTCCCAGCACTTGTTATTTACTTTTGATCAGTTTAAATGTTTGAGGTAGAGAAGTGACAACTCAAACAAAAGTGACATTTTCCAACGTGGCAATTGTTTACATTTTTTATATCTATTTTGTGTTTGTTTTTACTTTTGTTAAAATTTGTTCAAGCTTTAAAAACCGGCCGGTGAAGAAGAAACAGCAAATGAAGCAAAAATGGATAAACAAATAAATAAAAGCCATTTAAAAATGATTACAACACTAAAAGCAAAATAATTACGCAAACTCACGCTACTTTAAGTCAAATACTAAACTTTAAATTCCCTGTTTGCTCTTTGAAACTCGAAAAAAACTCTTAAAAAAAAGAAAAAAAATGCAACAGAGCTTTAAAAAAAAACAAAAACAAAACTAAAGAAAAGAAAATAAAATAAAATAAAATAAAAAATAGCAACATACAAAGATTTACACAAACAGAACAAAAGTCAAAGAAGTTTACCGGAACGAAAAAAAAATCAAGAGTTATTACAAATATGCAGACAGCCCAGCGACGTCATACAGTGGGACTGCAGCGAACATTAACTCTGTTAACTCTATAAAATTATATATTTTTTATACCCTCTACAACAAAAAGTGGAAAAGGGGAATATATAAGTTTATCATTCCGTGTGTAATTTCTATAATATCAATTTCCGAACCCATAAAGTCGTTGAGCGATGTCCGTCCGTGTTGCCTCGACAAACTTGATTTCAACAAAAAAAATATGTCAATTGATCATATATAGTGTCGAAGGAGATGCTATTGGAACTCAGAATGATCTGTCAATGTCCTTCGAGGCAGCAGGCAAAAAACCACGCCCACCTTTAATTTTTTCATGTCATTTGGAACAATAAAGTAACTCCAATCAAAAAAATAAATATATGGGACGATAGAGAATTAAAAAATAAGAAAAAAAAACATCAAGTGAAAAAATTGGTGCCCGTACATATTTTCCGAGTTACGGGGCTCTGAAATTTTCAAAAAATTTTAAAATATCAATATTGGTATCATTTTAAAGCTTTTGAAGACATCTTTAAGGAAATACTAAAATTTTTAAAAAATTCTTAACCCATTAGGAGCCGATGACATTTTTATGTTAAATTATATAAATGCACTATCAAAATTTTTTTATTTATTTTTCTTTGTCACCCCAGTTTTTGCTTTTTTGATTGGAGTTACTTCACTTAACTAGATTTACATAGATGGTGAAGGGTATTTAAGATTCGGCATTGCCGAATATAGCACTCCTACTTGTGTAAATCGTTATTAACATCAGAATCTGAAGAGCTTTTTTACTATTAATGCATTATTATTCTCAGCACAGAAAATTTAAATCTTCCCTAAAGTTTGAATGTCTTTTTTTTTATAGAAAACTTAAACAGATTTCAAAGTTTTCTTAAACTTTTCTGAACAAGAGTGTAAGCGGTTTTTTTATTTACAATTTTATCGAGCTCATATCAACTTTCCTTAAGAAAAGTTTTTCATAAAAAATTGTGGTGAACTGTTCTTTAGAAGAATTCTTCTTAAAAGCAGGCAATTATGTGAGTTCTTACAGAAAAATAATAACCTTCTAATTCTGACGATTTTTTTTCTAGAAGAATCTAGAAGTCCAGTCTAATGTTAATTTTTGATAAATTTTTCTTCAGAATAATCCATTACCATAAGAATCTGATGCGATTTTCTCTAAAAAAAAAAATCCATCACTACCAGGATGTATAAGGATTTTCTCTAGAAAAAATCATTATAAACAGATTCAAATGTGAAATTCTCAGGAAAAACCCATCATCACGAGACTCTGAAAATTTTTTTTCTGGAAAAATTCATAACTTTCCTCTTCTAGTGATTCTGTTACTATCAGACCCTAAAGAGTTCTTGCAGAGAAATTTCTATTTTCTCCAGATTCTAAGAGTTTTATCTATAAAAAATCCTTCATTTGCAAACCGTGATGAATTTTTCGAGAGAAAATCGTTATAGACCCTGGTGGTGATTATTTTCCCATTATCCCCTAAATCTAAATATTTTTCTATAGTAAAGCCTTTCTTCTATAGAAAATCAATCCTACACTGGAACAGCTTAACAATTTTTTTTAAATCTCTTCTCGGTGTGATGAGATTTTCTATACTAAAATAAGATTTTCCCAGGGTCTGATTATTTTTGTAATCCAAAATCTATTTTAACTACAGTCATATCTATTCCTATTGGTCTTCAGCTACAAAAAATTCGTCATAGAAATATTACAACTTCCCCAGAACCTGTTGACAAACGTTTCATCCTTTCCACAATCCAATGAGTTTCTCTATGAAAAGAAAAATAGAGTCTTTTCTACAATCTAAAGAAAATCTACAGAATTTAAAAAAAACCATCATTTTATTTTTATGATAGGATTTTTTCCCCATCGTGCCCACTGTGCAATATCTTCTTAGTAAAACTTACTAAATCATAAAAATAGTTTAATTTTTTAAGGCATTTTTTTATAGCTGAAGCCAACCACAAATGTATAAATTGTTGCGACTGTTTTTAGTCAAGAATGCAGACAATCGTCTGCAGTAACCAATTACCCAAATGTTAAAACGTGTAAAGAATTGCTAATAATAATCGTAATGGCAACAGGAACAAAAAGAATCACAAATAATAACAACAATCATCATTATTATCATTATCACCATCTTCATTATTATTTTTCTAATCATGTGTTGGTTGTTTAACACAATGATGACGTTTTCAAGTTAAACAGGCACTCTCACGCAGTCTCACACACACAGAGACACGTATACTGGCACAAAAAGAAACAGGCCTCTTAGTAGAAATAAAAGAATGGTAAATAAATAAGTTAAGAAAAACGGCTGTGACGAATCTTGTATACCCTTCAGCTAAATAAAACTATAAAATAAATTAATTTGTTTAGCCTAAAAATAGCAATAAACACAATAACTATGATGACATTAAAGGTTGTCTTAAAATCACTTGAGATTTGAATTATCCATTATTTGTGTGGAAAAGTACTTGCAGGCACAAAAATATATGACAGCTGATGTAAAAATGGAATACTGCATAAGATAAAATTTCGTTTTAGTTGTTAAAATTTGCGCCATTTGTGCTCAAAAAAATTCAACCTTTAAATTGATAACTTTTCACAACTGAAATAAAAATATTTTTTAAAAAATTTACAAAACCACGGATATGCAACGAAATACGTAGTAGTTTCCGAAAAATTATTTTAATGGAATCATACTTAAGAATATTCATACATCCTAGTATACACACATACATAACATATTTATATACACCAAGATGTATGTTCATTGCTCCTATCCGCATGTAGGAAGACAAAATGTAAGTACGGAACAAATTAGAGGAAAGTGCTGCCAGATCATTCTATGTTAAAAGAATGAAGACGTTTTAACTCGCCTAAAAATACAAAACGCAGTTTTGAGCGGTATTACAGTATTAAAACGTCCAACAGGGAAAATACGTATGCGTAGCAGTAAAGTGTTTATTGCTTAGCAGTATTGCTAACAAAATTTTATAGAGTTTAGTAAATAAAATAAATCAATTAAAAGAAAGCGACATCCTTTCAATGTTTAAATCTTTAATCAGTATTTAAACAGAAAAATCCTTTAGAAAATCCAATTTAATATTGATTAGACAAGCACATAAAAAAATTTACTACAATGAATAGGCTGTAGCCAAGGAATATTGTAAAAGTCTCAAATGCAATAAAAAACTTATATGACCCGTGAAGGGTATAAAACCTTAAAACTTGGCATAATCGGCAACATAAGAAAACAACTGGTCATAAATTTAAAAAAGCCAAGAACAACAAAGACTCATGCAGAGATTCGCAAACTTTTTTAAAGGAGTCATTTTGTTTTGGTTTCAGAAGAAACAAATTTTGCCAGGATTTTTAAAAATTTTTTTAATTTAAAATGGAAATCCATCTCCAAATCTAACAAAAATATTCGGTAAAAACAGAAATCAATCATTAGATATCACAACTGAACACAGACTGGAGTTACCGGTTTCGCATCGCCATTGTGTTAAATCATCAAGCAGACCCCGAAGTTGCTTTTCTTTCAGTTGCAGACCTCAAAAAGGCCTCAGTGATTAGGATTGATTATAATTTTAGATAAACCCTCATTTTATTTAAATTAAACAAAGAAAATCTTTCCGTTAAGTGTTTAAATTTGTTTTTATGCGGAATCTTCAACCCAGTGTTACGAGGGCTGCTCTCTATATTTCTGGCCTCATGCGCTCAAACCAGTTGTCGAAGCACTTTTTCCACTCCGATTGAGACACCTCTAAAACATGGTTCTTAAACACTTCAACAGCTTCTTCTGGCGACGAAAATCGTTGACCACGCATTTTTTTCTTGATGTGCGGAAGCAAGAAGAAGTCATTAGGTGCCAAGTCAGGGATGTACGGCGGATGACCCATTCTTTCGACGTTTTGGCCGGTCAAAAACGCTCTGGTTTGAGCCGATGTGTGAGAGCTCGCATTGTCATAGTGAACAATGATTCGTGTTCTCTTGTTGGTTTTTCGAATTTCTTCGATGGCTTCAGGCAAACAAATTGTAGTGTACCACTCAGAAGTGACCTTCCTACGTTGCTCAAGCGGAACAGTCGCCACATGACCAGTTTTGCCGAAGAAACAGGCGACCATTTGCTTCGAAGTGCTTCTTCCACGAACAACTTTCGTTGGATTTTGCTCGTCTTTGAAGACCCGCACGGTCGATTGTTTTTTCGTTTCGGGCTCATACGCATAGATCCATGATTCGTCACCTCTGACGATCTTATAAACGTCTTTTGAAGCACCGCAATCGTATTTTTGCAACATTTCTTTGCACCAATCGACACGAGCGTTTTTTCAGCGACTTTCAAATTGTGCGGGATCCAACGAGAACAAACCTTTTTTACGGCCAGGTGTTCATGCAGTATCGAATGTATGCTAGTGGAAGAAATGTCCAATGATGTCTCTATCTCTCGGTATGTCGCATGTCGATCTTGCATTATGAGTTCACGCACGGCATCAATGTTCTCTGGCACAACAGCCGTTTTGGACGACCTTCACGGAATTCGTCTTTGAGCGAGCTTCGGCCTCGATTAAATTCATTATACCAATTTTTCACAGTGCTATAGGATGGTGCTTCATCGCTATACAAAGATTTAAGTTCATCAATGCACTCTTGTCGTGATAATCCACGTCGAAAGTTGTGAAAAATGATGGCACGAAAATGTTCACGAGTTAATTCCATTTTTTTCTATATTAATTCTTTCAAGTCACTGTAAACAACACAAATAATGGTCGTACGTCAAAGCGTTCTGAGTACGATTATGCTTAAAAATGACAAACTTTCTAATGGAAATGTCAGATTGCACTTGGCAGCACTCAGTGTTGCCAGGCCAGAAATATATATAGCTGCCCTCGTGCAGCATTAAATAAAAAATGTATTCCCATGAATTATTACAATAAAAGTTTAAGGAAATATTTGAAATATTTCTTTGCTAATTTCCAAAAACAATTAAAAAAATGTTTTCATTAAAAGAATTTTATTTTTAAATTATTTTCACTCTTTTAATTTAATTTTAACTAAATTATAATAAAGAAATGCTATGAAATTGGAATCAACCCAAGAAAAAAAATTTCAAGGACCAAGTTGAAAATTTCTTTTAAATAGAATTTATTTTGAATTAAATTAAAAAGTGCAAAAATAAATAAATATTTGACAATAAATCAGAATATGATGTCACAACTAATAGACGTCAATTATGAAAACAACGGTAGTGCCCGGAACAAAGACTTAAGGGAGAAAGAATTTGACAACATGAAATATTATTTTTAAAGTTTTGTGAAACACAATTTTAAGAAAAAAAAAATAAAGTAAAATTTTGGGGAAACAAAACGTGGTGTAAAATTTACACTTTTTGTACAATGATTTTCAAAATTGGTTGATAATTCTTATTGTAAAAACTTATGCTAGTTTTTAAAAAAATTTTTTTTTATTTAAGAAAAAAAAAAGAGACGTTAAAAACCTGTCATTTAAAGAAAAGTTTTTTTTTTGCAAAAATTTTAAAGTCAATAATCTTACAAAAACAATTTCTTTGAAAAGTTTATGAAACATTTTTAATGTGAGTTAAAAGCAAAATTTTTGGTGTAAATTTTGTATAGAGAAAATTTTTGATAAAAAACCTTTTTTTCAGAAAAAAAATCATAGCGAAAAAATTTTTTAGGAAAAAAAATTTTGTGATAATCTATTTTTTACTAAAACTTTTTATTACAATTTTTTAAAAAATTTTAGTACAATTTTTTTAGTAAAAATTTTTAATACATTTTTTTTTGAAAATTTTTTAGTAAACATTTTTTAAAAAAAACTTTTTAGTAAAAATTTTGAGTACAATTTTTTAAACATTTTTAGTACAATTTTTTTAGTAAAAATTTTTAATACATTTTTTTAGTAAAATTTTTTTAGAAATTTTTTTTGTAAACATTTTTTAGTAAAAACTTTTTAGTAAAAATTTTTTAGTAAAAAATTAGTGAAAAATTTTTGCAAAAATTTTTTTTCGAAATTTTTTCTATGAAAATTTGTTGTGACAACTTTTTTTTTGGCCAAAATGTTTAACCAAACACCTTTTTAGCAAAAATTTTTGGTGAAAATTTTTTAGCGAAAAACTTTTTCGAGAAAAAAAAATCATACTGGAAAAATTTTTTAAGGAAAAAAATTTAGTGATAATCTATTTTTTAGTAAAAATTTTGAGTACAATTTTTTAAAAATTTTTAGTACAATTTTTTTAAAATTTTTAGTAAAATTTTTTTTAGTAAAATGTTTTTAGAAAATTTTTTAGTAAACATCTTTTAGTAAAAACTTTTTAGTAAAAATTTTTTAGTAAAAAATTAGAGAAAAATTTTGGCGAAGAATTTTTTACGAAATTTTTTTCATTAAAATTGTAGTAATAACTTTTTTTGACGAAAATATTTAATCAAATACCTTTTTAGTAAAAACAATTTAAAAAAAAAAAAATTAAAAATTAAAATTTTCGGTGACTTTTTTTGGTGAAAATTTTATCAAATATTTTCTTATTTTTGGTGAAATTTTTTAACGAAAAAAACTTTACTGACAATTAGTAGTGGAAACTTTCTTAAGATAAATTTTTTGTAGAAAATTTTTTTAGAAAAATTTTAACAAATAATTTTTTAGAGAAAAATCTTAGTGAAAAACTTAAATAGGGGGAAAAGATTTTAGCGGGAAATATTTGATGAAAAATTTTTGGCGTACAAATTTTTAGTGAAAACTTTTTTTAAATAAGATTTTCGTGGTTTTCATTTCTGGTGAAACACTTAAGACGATAGAAAAGAAATAAAAAATATAACGACAACTTTCTTTAAAATAAACTTTTGAGAAAATTAATTATTTAAAATAAGATTTTATCAAATTTCTTATAACGAAATTTTTTTTTTAAAAGTTACGCATTTTTGGAAGAAAATAACTATTTGTCAAAAACTACTTTAGTTTTTTCAACCTCTAGATTTTGCAACAAAAGAAGTGTTACTTCTTTCGACTCCTTTAAATCTCCTTAAAATACAAAATAATTAAAACAATTTCATTAAAATTGACTGAATTCGTGGATTGTGTCCATTTTGGAAATGGCTTGTTAAAAATGTTTGTGTCCCGCTGCTTAACGTAATGTTTGAATAAAGGTTTTTTAAGGAAAGCAGCATTAAGATATTTCTAAGAGTCTTAAAAGGAAAGCGCTTCTTTTGATTTCCCAAGGCTCAAAAGTGTTTTTTTATAAATAGAAAGAAAGATCTTAAAATAGTTACAGACAAAACTTGTAACAACGATTGGCTAAAAATAAAACTGGATAAACCAGACAAGATGCTTACAGTCATCGTCATCATCATAATGATAATGATCAAGCTTTAACCCTTTCACTACCATTGGGATCATGCATCCCAAGAGAAATTTAAAAAATCACCAAAAATACAAAAACAGCTTTATTTCAATAAGAAAAGATCCCATTGGTAGGTTCTGGTGTTTTCTGTATATAGTCAGCTGTTTTAGGTGTTTTTAGTGAGAAGTGAGAAGTTTATATACATTATTTGGCAGCAACTTCCATTAGTCGCGTACGTGTTTTGTAAATTTTTCAAAGTGCATAAGTGTTTCTTCTTCATATAATATTTTGTGCAAATAATATAGGTGTTTTATATTGTAATTAAGTGAGTAAGAAACAATATTTTGTAAATATTTTATTTTATGTGGGTTTTTTTCCATTTGGGATAATAGATCCCATTGGTTTTGTTTGTTTCACATGAATGGGACATATTATCCCATTGGTATGCACCAGTATAACAATTTCTATGTTTTCAGAATGAATAAAAATAAATCTGGTAGACTAAAGGAAAGCGAAGTATCTGCTATCATAAATGCCAGTGACTCTGATGTTGGAGACTTTAGTGCTTCTGAATCCGAATATAGTCCTTCCTTCGATGAAGAAACTGAATCTTTGGACGAGCCTGATGAAAATTTTAGCAATGAGAATACTGCAGTATTATTCTCCGATGTAAATTGCAATGTTCCAGTAGTATGGGGACAACCATCGGACTTATTTTGTCCTCGATTTTTCATTACTTAACTGTCCTGAAGACTTAGCTTTTTATAATCAGTGCATGGAAGGAGTTGGCCTAGCGGACCAAAAAGTTAAAACTTACGATCACAACAGAAAATCGACAAAATGGTGGCGTAAAGTTTTTTTCAAACTCCTAATGACATCCGTTGTAAATGCTCATATCCTTTATCAGGAAAATGTACATCAAAAATCGCAAATGAAAAACTTTATTGTTCCACTTGCAGAACAGCTCATTGCTCAAGGTAGGGCTAACACAAAAAACAAAAGGATATCTACAACAAAAGGTCCTAGGTCAAAAAGGTCTAAAAAATGTTAAATGTTGGAGATCATATGCCGGTAAAAACGGATCACCGTAGACGTTGTGTTTTATGTAGCTCAATGAAAATGGAAAAACGTTCATATTATATATGTTCAATGTGCAAAGAGCCGCTTTGATTTGAATGTTTTGGTAAATTCCATAAATAAGTCAACCGAATTTCGTTTTAATAAAAATTAATAAAAACTGTACCATTTTATTTTCATACATACACTACTAATGGGATATTTTGTCCCAATTTATGGTGCTTTAATAACCCAGTGGGACATATAATCCCAGGACATATCTTTGTCCTGAAGGACAGTAGAATTAAAAAAATTTTTTTTGCGCTTTTGAATACCGCATCTATACGAAGAACTTACTTAAGCTTGTTAAAAATCACTTTTTATAGTACGGTAGTGAAAGGGTTAATGTAAAGGAAAACGAAAAAAATTGTAATATTTTTAAAATGGGTAAAAACCAAAAGTGCTTTAACTTTAAACAAATAATTAAATTTGAAATTGTAATTAGATGAATATAAAACTAACACTTACCGATACCCAAAGGAGTGCCGATCTTGCCAGAGACATTTAAAAATTTCATTTCGTTATTGATGACACCTTTACTACCGAACTCTGAAAAACTGTTTATTGGTGATGAAACTGCTGATGACGAGGGTGAAGTTGGCGCAGAAGTTGTAGGAGCGGAAATTGCAGATGTTGAAGCGGTTGAGATGGCACTGCTTCCGCCACCACTACCATGTGTTAAACTATTTGCCGCAGCTGGTGTATTTTTTCCTTTAACCGACGCTGGAGTCGGCGGTCCACCCAACGTATTGGTACGAAATGAATTCAATTTCTCCAACAATGTCGAACCACTTAAGTTTGGCATAAGAAAACTGGGCATGGCCGTTGAAGGTTGAGTAGCGCCAGCTTGACTGGGATCTGTGGCCGCTGTAGTACACAACTTACTGATGCTCAAAATAAAGGTGATGAAAATAAAATTCGTTGAGGTAAAACTGAAACTAATCAATTGTTGGATTTTGCTTTGATAATTGGAACTGTTGCTAAAGAATTTACTGACTTTCGGTGGTTCGTCACAGATTGTTTTAGTGTTGCAGCTGTTAGGGCTGCAGCTGTGATTGCTGTGCGTGTTGTTGATGTTGTTTGAATTAAGATTGAACTCTTTGTTTAAGTTGTAATTTATCGGATTTAAAGTCAATGTTGCCATTTTATGTTTAATTCAAATTCTTATTAATATTTTTTTTAATTATTGTTTTTTAAATTCAAATTTCTTTTTATAATTTTCTCTAAATTAATTGACCTGCAAAACTTTTAGAGTGGATTTTAGCACTTATCACTTCACAATAATTTTTTAATTAATTAAAACTTATACACGGGTATTTTATTTTAAATGGATCTGCTTTTCAAAGAGATTTTCTTTTGACTGAAAGTAAACAAAAAAAGTTTTTTAATAAATGCAACACAAAAAATTCTTAAATAATTTTAAAATTTTAAAAAAATATTTTTAAAGAAAAATTTCTAATTCAGAGAAATATTTATTTTTAATACCATTAAACTCTTAAAAAATTTTAAGTAGTTTTTCTGGAAGTTTTCCATGCAAAAGCATTTTCGAATTCTGCAGAAATTTTGTAGAGAAAATTTTCGAATTCTAAAGAAAATCTCCGAAATCTGCGGAAATTTTCTAAAGTAAATCTTTGAATTCTGCAGAAACTTTCTAGAGAAAATCTCCGAATTCTGCTGAAATTTTCTAGAGAAAATCTCCGAATTCTGCTGAAATTTTCTACAGAAAATCTCCGAATTCTGCTGAAATTTTCTAGAGAAAATCTCCGAATTCAGCAGAAATTTTCTAGAGAAAATCTACAAATTCTGTAGAAATTTTCAGGAGAAAATCTCTGAATTCTGCAGAAGTTTTCTAGAAATTGTGGATTAATTTTCTATAGAAAATCTTCTTCAAATTTAGCAGAAATTTTCTATAGAAAATCTTCTTCAAATTTAGCAGAAATTTTCTATAGAAAATCTTCTTCAAATTTAGCAGAAATTTTCTATAGAAAATCTTCTTCAAATTTAGCAGAAATTTTCTATAGAAAATCTTCTTCAAATTTAGCAGAAATTTTCTATAGAAAATCTTTTTCAAATTTAGCAGAAATTTTCTATAGAAAATCTTCTTCAAATTTAGCAGAAGTTTTCTATAGAAAATCTTCTTCAAATTTAGCAGAAATTTTCTATAGAAAATCTTCTTCAAATTTAGCAGAAGTTTTCTATAGAAAATCTTCTTCAAATTTAGCAGAAATTTTCTATAGAAAATCTTCTTCAAATTTAGCAGAAATTTTTTTTAGAAAATCTTCTTCAAATTCTGCAGAAATTTTCTATAGAAAATCTTCTTTAAATTCTGCAGAAATTTCCTATAGGAAATCTTTTCCGAATTCTTCAGAAAATTGTAAAAAATTTCTTAGAGAAAATATTATCCGAATTTTTTCTATTAGAAAATCTTCTCCGAATTCTGTACGAATTTTCTATAAGTAAATCCTGTCCGAATTTTTTTGAAATTTTTTATAAGAAAATCTTCTCCTAATTTTGTAGAAATTTTCTATAAAAAAATTTCCGAATTTCTTAAAAAAAAAAAATTGATAATAAAATCTTCACAGAATTCTGAAGAAATTTTGCATGGAAAGACTGTAGAAATTATCTTTTTAAAAATTTCTTCAAATTCCAAAAAGAAAAAATTTTCAACGATTATAAAATGAATAAATATAAATGGAATTAAACTAAATCACGCGATACAGAATACACAGTCTGGTTCGAACTCATAAAGGAAAAAAATAAACTTGAACGTGTTTCATTGAACTTTAAACTGACCTAGAGAAAAATGCAATTCATCAATAGATGAGAAGAAAATATTACAGATCTTTTAAGAAAATTATTTTTGTTGTTATTTAATCTATTTAAAGTTTAGATCAAGTCTACATTTTAAGCACAAACAAAAATACATACGTCATTATTAGCGAATTATAAATTTTTATGTATGTAAATTGATTTTTATTGTTCCTTCAACTTATTTGCATTTTAAATCGAATTATTAATATCCAAAAATTAAATTAAAGAAAACAAGATGAATTAAAAAAATAAACATATGCGCATATTAACAAAAAACCATTAGAATATTCGGCTATACCGAATCTTATATACCCTTCACCGTTAATGTTAATTTAGAATTTAGAAAAAAAATTTTAAGTATTATATAAAAATGTCATCGGCTCTTAATGGGTTAAGCACTTTTTAGAAAAAATAGTATTTCTTTAAAGACCTCTTCAAAAGCTTTAAAATGATACCCATATTGATATTTAAAAAAAATTTTAAATTTCAGAGTCCCGTAACTCGGCAAATATGGGCGAGCGCCAATTTTTTCACTTGATGCTTTTTTCTTATTTTTTTTAATTCTTTATCGCCCCAGGCAAACTTGATTTAAACACTAATACGCACGAACAGACTGACATAGTTCAATCGACTTCGCTATGCATAATAACTCAAAATATATATAATTTATGCGTCGAAAATGGATATTGTAGAAATTAAATACGGAATGATAAACTTAGATATACCCTTTTCCCACTTTTGTGGCGAAGAGTATACAAATTAATTCACAATAAAAATAACCCTGCGTGATCTCTGCTAAAGAGAAAAGGTAGAATTGAAAATTATGAAATACAAACACAACGTAAACAACAAACAACAATATCTGCACAGGCGTCAAGATAAGACAAAGAAGGGTTCGGCAAAGATGAACCCTGCTTGAAAATAATTTTTGAAACTTTATTTCTTTATATCCCTCTCTATCTCTCTTTACCACTCACACAATACCTTTTCAACACGGGCTGTTTTATAAAGGGGCTATAAACGGTCTTAGGACCAGAAAAAAATTTCTTAATTTATATTATCATACGTATTTTGCGCAACGTCGAGTACACAATATACATAATATCAACGTAATACACAATATAACGTAATATCAATAAACGCAACGTAAATAGTTAGTTGTTTGATACTAAAAAACCGAATATTGTGAGCAAAAAACTGGTGAGTGAGCTTTATACTCGTATGTGTCTCTTTTAAAGCAGAATGCAAAACAATACCAACAAAAATAAAAAATTTTACCGACAAAAAAAACGAATTCATCGCGTACGAAAATTAAAAAAAATAATAATAATAAATAATAAAAAAATAAATTAAAAAGCTGAATACGCAATATAACATCTGAGAAATATTTGTCTAAGCTTTATAAAAAATTAATCCAAACAATTTGATTGTTTGTAAAATTTATTTAAAATATTTAACAAATTGTTCGAAAGAAATATGAAACTTTAACAAGAAATGAATCTATGATTTTGGTGTTTTCTTACAATAATTTCCTTGTAAATTTAGTGGATTTTATTTATTTTTATTTTTTATGTAAAATAAATATACAAAGAATTGAATTTCTTTTCTAGTAAATGGAAGTTATTTACAGACGAAAGACACTATTTTTTTTAATGGAATGTTTTACATCACAGTAGAAAAAGGAAAAAAAATAATCCAAGTTGCTTCCAGCTTTTAAAATTACGACAAATACTTTCCTCATTTGGGTAAATTTAAAGGAACAAAAAATGGTTCAAAATAAAATTCCATTAAAAGTTTCAAAGGAATTTGGAAGATTTTAATTTTTATCGAATTTTATGTTGGGTTCAAAAACAAATTGCTGTTAAAAGGTATTAACATTTACCAAACCTGAGTTTTTTAAATTTCAAACGCTGCATTGGTTTGGATGACAAAATAAAATAAAAACAAAGTTTTACCAGAAAAATGATGCTGGATGAGCCTTTGGGAATTAAATTGGACAAACGCAAAATAAAAGTACCAGTGAAGTGGGGTGGGCTGATGTTGTTTGTTTTCACGCCAGGGTTTCCAAGTGTATTTTAATTAATTGTCATGCATTTTAGCCGTATTGCATTCACTTTTTGCGCAAAATAATTAATTCTGTTCAATAAAGTTCGTCTATGATCGTTGGATTTGCTTGCAACAACACGGACTTGAAGCCATCTATTCCATGCCATCCATCTATCACCCATGTTGAAGCATAGGCGCGCTTACTCCATGACTTTATTTTATAATAAATCCACGCAAACAATTCTTTTCCAAAGGGAAAAAATACATCTGGCAACTCCTATAATATCAGCAGGTAATACGATAATTTCCCTTTGAAAGATAAAATTATATAAAATTCTTAGGCGTAATAAGCAGCTTTAGCTTATCTAAAATAAGGCAAAAATGAGCAATCAACGGGAAAAGTAAACTGAGATAAAATGTTTGCGTTTAATAGCGTATCGTGCCCACATTAAAATGTTTAAAATCCATAGCAATAATAAATTTCGATTTCGGCCAAACAAAAACACGTTATTGAGCCACTGTGCGATTGTGCTTCAAATTCTAAAAAAATGTATGAATGTGTGTAGGTGCCACTTTTCCCCACACAAAAAAATGCAACTCTGGACCACACATACGCACATTAATTCCGCAATATTATACTTTTTCAATCCATATATCTAGCAGACAGATGAAGATAAATAAGTTTATTCATTAATTTTAAATAGTCATTCTTGACGTAACTACAATAATTTGTTTAAAAAAAAAATGATGTGAAAAAAATGTGTCAATAATTTTGCCATATGGGCAATTCCATGGATATATCAAAAACAGAAAAAACAAAAACTCTTAAAGCTCTTTTCAACATGGGATATGCTAGGAACGCAACGAATAATGTTTTGTAGGAAATGAACATAATCATAACCAACGCTAGTATATTGTTTGGTACTTTCTTTTTTTTGTGATTGAAGTAATTTTTGCACCTCAGTGTGTTAAATACTGAATAATCTTTGCAAACGATTTTCCACAAATTGTGTTACGTTAAGTGCGTCCTGAAGAGAATATCGCTGCTGTAAACGAAAGTGTGGAAGAAGGTCCAAATTTATCGATTTGTCGTCGATCACAGGAATTGGGGCTCAATTTTTGCGCAAAGACCTTGGCCTATACCTGTATAAGATCCAGCTAGTGCAGGAGTTAAAGACCATTATATGCGTCGTTCTTTCGCCTATTGGGCTCTAGAGCAGTTAGTAACTGACCCCTTGTTTTATCGCCAAATTTTGTTCAGCGATGAGGCTCATTTTTGGCTTAACGGGTTTGATAATAAGCAAAATTGCCGCATATGGAGTGAGACCAATCCACAACATAGCCTACAGACTCCATTGCATCCAGAAAATAATACCGTTTTGTATGGCTTGCACGCTGGTGGCATCATTGGACCTTATTTCTTCAAAAATGAGGCCGGATCTCACGTTACGGTCAAGTCAATAGAGATCGTTACCGCACTATAATTAATTATTTTTTGTTTGAAAATATGAATGAAATTGATCCGGACAAAATGTGGTGTCAACAAGATGACGTTGTATGCCATACGGCGACCGCAACCATCGAGTTATTAAAATCAAAATTTGGCGATAAGTTGATTTCAATAAATAAACCTGTCAATTGTCCTCCAAAGTCGTTTGATTTGACACCTCTCGATTATTTCCTGTGAAATTATTGCCACGTGAAGTCACTGGTTTATGCTGATAAACCAGCAGCAATTGACGCTTTGGAGGCCAACTTTGTTCGTGTTATTCGTGACATATGACCAGCAGTACTTTAAAAAGTGACCCAAAATTGGACGTCCATTGGACGCGCTTCGTCACAGTAGCTGCCGTAGCCAGATGTCGGAAACCATTTGTAAATATTTATGCCATGTTCTGACCTTTCGTATAAAAAGAATCTTCATTACAATTTAATTTCTTGTGTTATTTTTTGTAAAAAACACCCTAAACACACCTTAAGAGATTAACACCTGGATATCAAACACATCCAAAGATATGGGTACCCAAAGTCTTACCCTATTGTTTAATTGGTTTTAGTTTTACAACCGTCCCAGACAGACATTTAGAGTTTACACAGAATTTGTACAAATATGTTTGCTATTAAAATAAATGTAAAATATAACTTTAAAAATTAGACAGAGTTTCAACAGAGATTTTGACGAGTGTGGCCTCATCCTTTTAACCGTTATAGCAGACACTTGAAATTTTCACATAGCATATAGTAATACGAGGGCTGCTATATATATTTCTGGCCTGGCAACACTGAGTGCTGTCAAGTACAATCCGACATTTCCATTGGAAAGTTTGTCATTTTTAAGCATAATCGTACTCAAAACGTTTTGACGTACGACCATTATTTGTGTTGTTTACAGTGACTTGAAAAAATTAATATAGAAAAAATGGAATTAACTCGTGAACATTTTCGTGCCATCATTTTTCACAACTTTCGACGTGGATTATCACGACAAGAGTGCATTGATGAACTTAAATCTTAGTATGGCGATGAAGCACCATCCTATAGCACTGTGAAAAATTGGTTTAATGAATTTAATCGTGGCCGAAGCTCGTTGAAAGACGAATTCCGTGAAGGTCGTCCAAAAACGGCTGTTGTGCCAGAGAACATTGATGCGTGCGTGAGCTCATAATGCAAGATCGAAATGCGACGTACCGAGAGATAGAGACATCCTTGGACATTTCTTCGACCAGCATAGATTCGATACTGCATGAACACCTGGCCGTAAAAAAGGTTTGTTCTCGTTGGATCCCGCACAATTTGAAAGTCGCTCAAAAAAAGGCTCGTGTCGATTGGTGCAAAGAAATGTTGCAAAAACACGACTGCGGTGCTTCAAAAAACGTTTATAAGATCGTCACAGGTGACGAATCATGGATCTATGCGTATGAGCCCGAAACGAAACAACAATCGACCGTGTGGCTCTTCAAAGACGAGCAAAATCCAACGAAAGTTGTTTGTGGAAGAAGCACTTCGAAGCAAATGGTCGCCTGTTTCTTCGGCAAAATTGGTCATGTGGCGAATGTTCCGCTTGAGCAACGTAGGACGGTCACTTCTGAGTGGTACACTACAATTTGTTTGCCTGAAGTCATCGGAGAAATTCGAAAAACCAACAAGAGAAGACGAATCATTGTTTACCATGACAATGCGAGCTCTCACACATCGGCTCAAACCAGAGCGTTTTTGACCGGCCAAAACGTCGAATTAATGGGTCATCTGCCGTACAGCCCTGACTTGGCACCTAATGACTTCTTCTTGTTTCCGCACATCAAGAAAAAAATGCGTGGTCAACGATTTTCGTCGCCAGAAGAAGCTGTTGAAGTGTTCAAAAACCATGTTTTAGAGGTGACTCAATCGGAGTGGAAAAAGTGCTTCGACAACTGGTTTGAGCGCATGCTCAAAAACAATAAAACCATTTTTGATTATAAATATTCGCACTTTCACTATTAGGCCAGAAATATATAGAGCAGCCCTTGTATGCTAGCTATAACCATAAAAATTAAAAACTAGAATTATAAGGTGTCCCCATAGCGACGTGATTTTCATTTAAATTGTTATAGACAGACACTTGAAATTATCAACAACAAATAAGCAAAATATAAAGTCAAAAAGTAAGAGGCATACATTATACGCTACCTCCGAGTCTAAGTAAAACTCTTACTTAGCGGATTTAAAACATATTGTGTATTGTTTGTTTTATTCAAAAAGTCGCTGGGTTAACAAATTGCCCTAATCGCTGAATCATTTAATTTAACTATTTTATTAAGCATTAATTAACACGTTTCTTAAAATCATATATACACACAAAAAATCATATATACATACAAATATATGTACGTGTGTATGTACTTATGTACATAAATTACACCTTAATATTTCTACATATTACCACAGTGAATTCTTTCTTTAACTGTAAGCAAAAATAACAACAACAAATTAATATAATAAGTTAAAAACACAAGACGAGAGGGGGTAATAACAAGAGAAATTGAATTTCTGTTATTCATAGACTTGAAAAAAAAAAAACTTTTTTGATGACGTATTTTAATGTCTTTTTTTATTGTTTGTTTTTGTTTTTAACGTTTAATGATGTGGGGGGAATGAAATACAAAAACAAACCGGCATTTTTGATTTATTACAAAAACAAAAACTATCAAACATGTTCAAACAGGAATGAGTAATGGAACGTGTTGCTAAAACAAATATTTTTTTGCATAAATATTAAACAAACAAAAAACGGCACATTATTTGTTAAATAAAAATAATTTCTTTTAATTATAACAATTTCGTAAGTATTTAAATAATTATTATAATTTTCAGCTTATAAAAAAATTAAATTATCAAAATATAAACAAAATGTTATCAAGGTGAAAAAGACAGAATTAAAAAAGCATTTTTTTACAAAAGAAAAAACAAAAAAAAAAAAACAAATAAAAATAAAAACACGTGGATTTTAAATAACACTGAAATAATTAACTTTAAACAGTTCAAGTTCATGTCTAAAGAAAATACCAATATTTCTGTAAAACACACATATTTTTCTAACTTAAATTTTCGTAATATATTTTCTTCTTCTTACTTTTAGCTTATTTTCAATTTCTTTTTAAAGATCACTAGATAAGAAAATAAGAAACGACCGAAAAATCACTAAAATTTCAGGTTATTTTTTTTTTGTTGCTTTTTAACCAAAACATTGAAATTTAATTAAATAAATTAAGATATATTTTTCTCTTGTGTTTGTTATGCACAAATGTAAAACACACTTTATTTCAACGTGTACCGCCGGTTGTTTTAAGGCACGAGACGCACAACAATCGACTGACTAAACGTTCGTTGATTTTTTTGTTATTATTTTTATTTAAAATTTGTCTAAAAGCCAAAAGCACACTACATTTATGTATGCCAACGAAAACACTAGCAAAGTTGGCTCTTCTTTTGATTGGTTTTTTTTTTTAAGTTGCTCCCCAACTTAAAATCAACTCTTTTTTGTAAGGTTTCTTAAAGATTTTTAGCGCTCTTAAATAATTAATTTACAACAACAACTAATTAATATTTGCAAATAAAAATGATGAATAATCATTCTTTCTTGACGTCCGGATTACTAAAGAATAACGACGTTAATCTCTGAAGAATACACTGCCGATACCTACATTTTTTTTAACTTCAACTAAGTGAGAACCGATAATCAACATTAACAATATAATATAAACGAACAAACGTTTTTTTGAGAGTACTTGATGTACACCAACGAATTATCGGCCCCCAAACTACCTTAAACTTAAACAACAACAATAAACATTCGTTAGAAAGTCAACAAGTGTGTGTTTTTGCTTATTGTATGAATTGTTTTTACCTTTTATTTGGCGCTCTCTATTTAAGATATCGAAATTTACGCCTCTCCTGGTTTTGTTAAATGTAGGAAAGTATAGGAACACTATTTTTTTATATAAGAAACATTTGGCTGTTTTAGTTAGCAAGTTTGTTGTAAAGTAGGATCGAAATATTAATCCAAGTACATAAAATTTTTTTTATAAAACCAGCACTCAGGGGATGAGTGCAATACAATGTGCTAGAGCTAGAATATTGTGTTGTGGAAAGGATAATACGGAATAAAAGCGAAAGGAAAGAGCTCTGTAGGGAGTTTATTCCACATACGAAATGTTTGGCTTAAAAATGAATGTTTTCTATAATGCGTAACGCGATTCAAAGGCCAATCAAACACAAAGTGATGCACTCAAAATGAAAAAACGTGTTGCACGTAAGAAATAACGGTTTTCAGGGTCGAATTTCATGATTTTATTAGAGCACTTTCCGTTGTAGAAACGATAAAATAATAAAACATGAGTCCATAGAGCTAAAAATCCGAAAAGTTTTGAAAACAAATTAGCGTTTTTACTCTCTTGACTAACTACAAAATATTCTCTAAGTACCGGCCCACTCAAATCAGAGTTGTATTCCATTTTTGGTCTGACGCTGGTAACATAGATCGTAGGGAGATCAGATGGAGTAAAGAATCATTTGACTTGTTTTAGAAAACCAAACTCAAAAATATGCTTCTTCCCCTAAACATCGCATTGATTTTCTTATGCCAATAACATTTGAAATTCTGATTCCATGCAGTTTAAATAGAGTAGTTTTACAATTAAAGTGAACTTGGTTTAATTGATAAAAATAAACGCACAAATATTTTAATAAACAGCACAAGGCCTATCACGATGTTTATACTTAAGTCTTATTTGCGAATAAGAATTGAACAGTTGCTGTATAGTTTTTTGTAATGACTTATGAAAATAATTTCTTAATAACTACACTATACGCAGGTGTTAAACGCTGTTACTTCTTTAACGTTTCATGTATTTGCGACCATCAGGCAGCTCTATAAATGTACATCAGAAAAAGTTTGAAATGAAAAATTAAAAAAGATTGTTGTTTGAAAAAAGAAACAATAAATTGATTAATAACGTACATATAATAATTTTTGTATTTGTCATTTTATTGTATTCTTAACATTTGTGTGACTACTTCTTATATTGGTGTTGCCATATAAATTCTGATAGCTTGTAACTGCAGTATAGAAATCACTTGTGTTATATCGATATGATAAAATAAATTATGAACAACACAGCTCGTAAAATAATTAAACTTTTCCTTATCATACAATTTCGCTGTAACTGACAATTCATAAGGTTTTATACAATTTTGTGAATACGACTAGTCTCTCAAAGCACAAAAGTAATCTTTGCAGGGAGCACAAAATTTTATTAAAAATGTTTGTCTTCCCTAAAGTGTATCACATTACAAATAAAAAGCCGAAAAGTGCTCTTAGAAGACTTTTATAGCACCAAGACGAATTTATAGCAGGTGACAGCATTAGCTTTAATAGCATTTCACCCTTGAGAAATTCAGTTCAGTTGTCAAAAAGTTACAATACAAAATTAAGCAATTCGGCATTTGGCCACAGGTAATGAATTCATCTACTATCATCAATTCACATTTTATACCGGCATATAAAAGAATGGTACATTTAACACAAGATTTTTACAACTCTACCAAAATTAAATCAGTTCGAGTCCTCCTCATTAAGTTGCTCTCGATTAAAATGTTAATAAACAAGCTTAACTCTTCTCATTTGTGGGAGATTGCGAATGTCATATTTACGAGTGAATGCTTTTGTAAAGGGCATAACAACAAAACAATAAGAAACGAAACAGTGATAATAGAGCCAAAAACAGTTAATAACTTGGTTTCTTACAGAAGTTTACTGCGTAGATCTTGGACCTGAAATAAATGGAGGCTGTTTTAATTAAAAGAGCATTTGAAGAAATTAACGCAATTTTTTTTCTTTTTTTTTAATGAGGTCCGTACTGCTGTTATTCAGAAAATATAATGCTTTAAGCGGATTACAGATCGGGTATGTCGTATGGCCTGACATCTCCAAAAATATAGATGGCGTTGCTCTCAATATCAGCAGAGAGTACTTGAATGACGGTAACCGAAATTCTTTCACCAATATAAAAATATATGGATGTAAGCTTTTTATAGTAACAGCAACTGTCAGCACGTAGCCAACAATAAATGTGACAGTTAACATTTTGCCCTTAAGTTGATGCAGACAACGTACCTTTTTAAGCAAAAAAAAAAAATATGTAGTAGCTCTTAAAAGGCTGAGTCTCAGAGGCTTTCCATACAAAGTATTTTGTAATGAGTTCACATAACAAAATATAGGGTTTGATGACCTTAGAGTAAACTCGTTGTTTGTCTCCTAATTTTATCACCTGTCAGAGATAAAGACATTAAAAATTTGAACTAATTACATGCTATAAACAATATCAATCATTTAAGCCAGCATTATTAAAAAACAATGTGGCAGCTTAAGCACATTTTAAAAGTTCGCTCCCTTCTTTAGCCACAATGTAACCTTTTTTTTTGCTTTTTCTATTGTTATGCGAATTACATGTTTGTGCCGGTCTCCAAACTGCCGATTTTATAACTTTAAGAGAGCTCTTCCCATTAATAAAAATCTAAGAGCTGAATCTGACACTTATATGGTTCTCTTTACAACAACAAGTTGCCTGTATGCATTCAATTGTATTATGGGTTTGTTTCAAACATGTTTGTTGTATAAGGTTGCATTTAAAAAATATATAAAACTAAAAAAAAATTTTAAAACTCAAAAGATCGTTTGAGGAAAAATGATTAAATACATGTATTTTTGCTAGGAAATTTCTTAACAATATTACAAGAATATTTAACAAGGTCAGCTGGTATGTATGTATGACTGAATGAACAATATAACGAATGAGTGGAATGGATAACAGGTATTGTTTATTATTATAATTTTCTTGTTAATTACAATATTGAAAAAAATTTATTTATTGCACATAATTGATACTTTTACGAAAATGCTTTTTAATTAATTGCGTTAACCAAGTCGATATTAAAATATAAACGCCAGTGTTGCGCCATTTGTTTAAATAGTTTTAGTGTTGCATAATTGGTTCAGTGTACGAATAAAGAGTGGCGAGTTTAATTTTTAACAATAATAGTTTCACATTTCTTTGACATTTTTTTTTATATTTTAAGTAATTTATAGAGGCTGAGGTCACAATTTATATTTCTAGTTTTTCTTTTTCAATAATCTCAGTAGATAGCATCACCATAAAGTAATGCATGTAATTCAAATATTTTACAAAAATAAAATGTGGCAACCCTCTACATAAAGAAATTACTTTCTGTTAAAATTTTTCGGTTTGTGTCTTAAATAAGCGTGATCGAGATTATCGTCAGTACCTGCCATTATGGCCTAACCTGATGGTAGTCCTACCACTAAGTTGCATAGCTATAGAAGCTGCAAATCTAAAACAGGGCAGTCAGGGCTATGAACTATCCCTCGCTTGAGGGATCGGAGACCAACCAGCCCCGTCTGTTGAGACTGCAACAACACACTTTGATCGGCAAAGCACATTTCCTGCACACACCGACTTAAACTATAGCCACCACGTATACCCCGAAGCGACCTCACCAATAACCGGCTACAGGGATGAACGTCTCTCTGTATGGGCTACGGGTTCCCTTGGCTCCACTTAAATAAGAACACTGGTCAGGCCTCCGACAAGTATTAAATTGTCTATCCAGATTTGGTGACTGCACACCAGGGCACTGGTTTCATAAGTCAGCTCCAACTGTTAGTACCCCAGAGGGATGTGTCTTTGATAAGAAAAAAAAATAGACGAATAAGTTGTTACTTATATTTATATTATGTTATAAAAGGAAAAGTCAGCCAGGATATGTCAAGCAACCGCTGTGGTTGCAGTGATCAAAGTATGTGCATGTTTGTTAAACAGAAGCTCATGAGTTCAACTCCCATCAGCAATTTAAATACGAAGAAAAAATAAGCAGAGCTGAGAATCCGGGGTGATTTATTTACAAAATAATAAATGAATTTTAAGACCATGGGTTGCAGGACCATGAATCTACTACTTGCCAAAAGGTCGGAGTCTATCCATAAACTCCTCTGTTGAGAGTGCAACAGTACACTTCCGTCTATTCCACGCGAGACCCGCAGAAATAGACTTTAATTTAACCACAGCCATCACGTGTACTCCGAAGGGACCTTAACAATAACCGGCTACAGAGAGGGCGGCTCTCTGTATGGACTACCGGTTCCTGTGATGCCAGTTTATTTCTTTGCTATTATTAATTATACGTTATTATCATTTAAGGATACTGGTACATCCTTCGACAGTTACCCCACTGTCTATCCAGATTGAAGTACCCCCGGGGGAAATGAAAAACAGCAGCTCAAACCACTCAATGCCTCTTAACGAGAAAAAAATCATGGTTTAAACCTTAACGGAGGATTATTTAACAACAGTGTATGGGTAGCAGTGGAGATGATCGTAGGTTTTAGACTCGCTGGAATCACAGCGTGTAAAGATATGGCCATGCGGGTGCCTTTTTATCACAATATTGAGTACTTCGGCTCAGACAGACTGACCGGCAGACATTGTAGAGAAGAATATTTACGTAAAAGTTACATCCCTATTTAGACACCTTTTAATTTCTTACTGCAAGGGGCAGTAAGCATAAATTTTCCATAAAAATTCCTCAGACCAGGAAGCGAAAATCATATGGAGTTAAGAGTTTGCAAACCGCAGTTCAAAACATTACTGGTGTTATTCACTCTCCCTACAGGAGAAACACAACAAGCAGACAGTGTCATCAAGAGACAGGGCAACCCTTTGACTTAGTAAAAAAAACGAAACGGTGTATTCTATTGCGAATAGAGAGCAAGTGGAAATACCATCTGACCCAAATGAAAATCTAGAAATATAAATTATAGAGGCAGTGCTTAAAGGATACTGAATTGGCTGGACACACTGTATCAATCCAACATTGATTAGCACTGGACTTAGAACCAAAGCAAAACTGTTCGAAATAAATGCAAATAAAAAAAGTAGAACAAGCTAAAATATTTTTTAAGAACCCTGAGGCAGAAAATAGTAAATGCTGATGACTAAAAAGGTACTGATCTGCTACAAAATACCCTCCTAAAAGAAACTTAAGCTGGGGAACACTATGCTGGATAGCTATCTTAGTGTAACAGCAAGCGGCAACTTCTTATAACTAGCAAACGGTTCTTGTTAAAGACTGAACTGGCCAGACTCACATTACATCTAAAGTAGACTCTAAAGCAGAGGCAGAGAGGTTTTCAAAGTGTATATTAAGGTGACTAAACGCTAATAATTACAAAAAGTCATTGACTAAAAAGAAGAATGATAACTGGAAATCCGTGTCGACATAAGGAAGTTTGAAGGTTTAAAGAGTTGTGGCGATTTTTTTGCTGGTACTGTTGTTATCTGGCAACACTTTTCTTTTCGGACTTTCTTTTTCGCAGTTAAAAAGAAAATCTAATTTAATAAAAATTATTAAAACACAATTTTTAACACAACAAACGTTTTATAAATTAAATATTTAAATGATTAATTAAATTTTAACATGTTTTAACGGTCGATTAGTCGCAAAAACCGAATTTTTAAGTTGATTTAAAAATTAAAAATGTTTTCGCGTATTAAAAAATATTTTAACAACCACCCGAAAATTCTCAGCGAAATTCGTTTTTAAGTCAAGGAACGCAAAAATTACAATAGCGATTAAAGTTAACAAAGCAGCAATCGCAACTTGTTTAAACAAAATACAACGAACAGAACAGCAACATGTACGTAACACAGGTCGTATGACTTTGATTACTGGTGAAATAAAAACCATAAAACAAATATAACAAATCAATTCTATCTTTAGTAAAAATCAATTTTTAACCATAGAAAATTTAAGGGCAATAAAAATATTTTACAATCACCATAATAAAGTGGCACCATAAAGTGTGAAGGCAGGCAGGAGGCTAAATTACGTATGAAACACTGGGAAAATGTAAAACGTAGTTTAAAATAAAATATGGACAGAAATTATTTGCTAAAGGTTTATTTGTTTTGATTAAAATTGTTAACAGCAAAGAACTAATAAATCTATTTTTGTTCGTGCTGCTATTTAACAGTTGCAACTACTAAATAAACGGCCCAGCGTTGCAGCGCAGGCGACAATGTTTGCAGTAACGATAATGGTTTTATAAAGCCCGGGTATTTTAGAATTTTATTTTTATGGTCTACAAATTTATATTAAAATATTTTGATTGATAACTAAATGTAGAGGCTAAAAGTAAACAAAGGAAAATCTTGATAATCGAATTTAAGTAGGCACTTGAAAAATTGCGGGAGAAGAGCTCATAATAGTTATCAGCAAAAGCTAATAAATAATACGTCTACAATTGTTGGAAAATATTAGGCGTAAAATTTGCATTCGGTCTCATTTGTATGTAAAGAGCAGGCTACAAAGCAGACTCCTCTGAGGATTTTTTGTCTAAACATTTTTATTTCGTTTATTGTCGTTAACTGTGAGCAATCTCTAAGGTCATTTGTGGACCTCAATTTAATATTGGCCATTTGATTTTCTTTATTTTCATCTAAATCGAGTTTCCTTGGCCTATTATTAACGCCCTTTTGGGCTGCTTAAGCACCAAAAGACCACAAAGAACTTTATCCTGCCATATAATTTTTTTAATTCCTGTATTTACATGATTTTAACTCGAACATACTTGATAGCTCAACTAAATTCGCAGAAGATTATTTATAACTACGCCTACGTTCGCCAGGATTTTCTGACGTCCCCAATTGAACCAGTTTGGAACTTCCAGAATTATTAATTGCTTTCCTATCTTTAAGAGTTTTATTTTTATTTCTTTAGCTGTAGCTGATGTTGCTTTAAGAATAAACTTGCATCTGTTTATCTTCCAGACACCTTCATGGGTGGAATACGATCCCCCTCAGGTGCAATAGTCGCTGGGTCAAATGGTCCCGAAGACAATTTTAGCGAATTTATCCCATCAATATCGCAATCTTCATGACTTTGCAGTTCCCCCCGGAGGTACTAAGAGTCTGGCTGAGCTAACCTAGGTTCACACGTAGTACTATCGGGGTTTAAGGGGAACCAGTCCCCCGTTGTTCAATCACTAAATCTGGATAGACAGCTGGGTACTGTCGAAGGACGCACCAGTGTTCTCAGCCGTACTAGAACTACGGGAACCAGTAGCCCATACAGAGATCCGCCAATCTCTGTAGCTGGTTATTGGTGAGGTCCCTTTGGGGTACACGTGGTGGCTGTAATTAAAAAGTCTATGTCTGCAGGGATGTTTCGGAATAGATGGAAATGTGCTGTTGCACTCTCAACAGACGGCGTTGAAAGGGATAGTTCATGGTCCTGGAAGCCATGTTCTTAGAATTGCAACTCTGTTGGCAAAGTCCGCTAGTAAACGCCTTGTGTTTCACTCAGTGGTAAGACCACCGTCAGGTTAGAGCCTCACGGCCAGATACAGACGTTAATCTGTATCACGTAATGACTGTGCAGATTCGGACTGCCTAGAAATACCGACCTTCTAGTAAAAAGAGTTAAACAATGGAATAGAAGCGGTCCATCATAACCTGCTACTTCTTATCACTACAACTTATACAGAAGTTATTACAATCAACTGTCTTCTGATTTATTTAAACATTTCCCTGACACTTTCTAAAACCACACTCTTTAATTAATTGCAGTTATCGGCTAAGGCGTGCACAAAGCCAAAGCCTGTCTAAATAATTTCCATAAACATACACCCATTTCTAAGGTAACAAGGCCATATCCCTCATATATTAACCTAAGTGATCTTTGGCAGCTCTGATTGTTCATCTTTGATTTGGTTTCCCATAGCAGAGAAGAGAAGAAGTACATTTGCAGCTCTAGCGAAGTACATCACCAGAAAATAGACATGTGCCCGGTCGTTCGTTTTAGTGACCGATCTTTTTCGGTCAATAATGGAAGACTGATTCGTTCGTTCAATTCGTTCAATTAAGTCATCCGTTAAATTTAACCCGTACACTATTGAACGAAAAGACCGGATTTAAATGACCGATCATTTCGTTCACTTGATTGATTCGGTCAATTTAACCCGTTCGTTCGCGAACGACACAGCTCTACCAGAAGATGATTCTGACGTAGTACGTCGTGATACGGTAGGACGGTATCATTGACACAAGTCAATAAATATTTTGGTTGTGGTTACTTTAATTTTTAATGTACCCGTTTGGACTTTCTGTTCGTCAGAGGCGACTACTTTCGTGAGAATATCCATTTTAGCCGCCAAACTTCAATGTTAAAGGCTTTAAAGGCATTTTACGATTAGATTAATATGAGATGACTTAATAAATCCAAGCTACCGTTAACCAAGCAGAAGAGGAGAAACACCTAAAAAACAACAACAAATGCTACAAAGCAGAGACAGGCCAAAGCAAAACTATACCCCCAATATCATTATTATTTATTATGTTTATGTCTATATTGAATAGTGTTTTGTTATTGCAGGCATAATTTTTTTGACCATAATAAACACAACAAAAAATAATAGTTGAAGTGTGGATAAACGTACAATAAAATTAGCGGTAGTAGATTAATAATTATTTGATATTGATAGTGATGTTACAACAATTGAGATTATGTCACCTGCAAATGACAGCTAATTAGATGAGTGTTGATAAACAAAACAATTACATCTTTAAAAGCAATAAATGTCAGAAATCTTTAAATAATTTATATAAAATATTAATATTAAACAAAAAATTATAATAGACAGAGGCAGAGACAAATATAAATGAAGAATATGAAAATTTAATGGAAAAGCATTAGAGATTTAAAATTTAAGTTTTAAGAAGACTAAAGTTAAACAGTTTTTTAATTCTTTCGTAAAATTAACGGCATTTAAATTAGAGTAAAATTAAAGTCAGCATATCAAAACAGATTAAAAGCGACTGAAGTTAAAGAAGAAGGTAAGAAGTAACGCCATCATGCGAATATGTTGCACATTCAAGAAATTGTCCCAAATGTTACTATTCAAAAATATAGAAGACCTTCATAAGTAAAAAAAACTTTCCAGAACGTAAAGTTTCATATAAATCCTTTTTAAAGAATAATCTCATCGGGAAAAATTCCTATAGTAACTTACTCTTAAAAGGAACTTTAAAAAATGATCCTTCAAAAACAGTTTCTTTAAGAGAGCATTTTTTTTAAAGGCATAAAAAATGGCTTCTTAAATAGTACCTTTAAAAAAGTACTTTCCAAAAAAGTAAGTTTTAAAAACCGTCTTCTAAAATTAGATTTAAAAAAATGATTTAGTGTAAATAAAAAATAATACTTTGCAAAAAGTTAAGTTTCAAATATATTATTTTTAAGCACAATTCTTTCATGGAAAATTTTTATAACAATTTATTCAGAAAAGGAACTTTAAAAAAACTCTTTTTTTATGTTTAAACGAAGAGGTCCCTGCAAAGAAACTGCCTTTAAGAGAAAATTATTTAAGGAAATTAAAAAAGTACTTCTTAAAAAGGTACTTTTTAAGAAAGTACCTTTTGAAAAAGTACTTATCAAAAAAGTACCTTTTGAAAAAAAGTAGCTTTTAAGAATTGTCTTATAAAAGTGCTTCTTTAAAACAACACCTTTTAAAAAATTATTTTTTTAATAATAACTTTTAAAAACTGTACCCTTAAAATGTAGTACGTTTTGAAAATGTTTACATAAGAAATGTTATTCGTAACATTTTTCTAAAAAAAAAATCTTTAATAAATTATCCTTACAGCCTAACAAATAAAGGTTCGTCAATAAATTTAATTGAAAAGTACCAGCAAAAAAAGTAGCTTTAAAAACAAAACAGAGAAAACTTGAATTTCTAAAAAACACTTGACAAGGGTCCCTTTAAAAGTTGCATATCTTGAAAAGAGGACTGCAGTACATGTTCAAACATATTTATTTAAAGTGGCCTTTAGAAAAAAGACTTCCTAAAATACTTTTTAATAAGTACCTTTGTACCTATTATTAATTTCAAATTTTTAAAAATGCACCAATTAAAAAATTATCCTTAAAAAACCAGCATGGAAAATTAAATTTTTTTTTTTTTTTTTGACAAAAAAAAGGGAGACTTCAAAATATTTCAAGTAAGGTTTTAAACTTTAAATAAAAAAATAATTTTTTTATTTTAAACATTTACTGCCGTATTCATAAAAAATTAAAATAGATTTATAATGTATTATAGGCAAAATTTCTATGGAAAAATTGTCATAAAACACATTTCAAATTCGTTTAATGTTTACTGCCATATTCATAGAAAATAAAATAACTTTGAAATGTGTTTTATGGCAAATTTTTCATACAAATATGTCCTAAAATATATTTCAAATCTATTTTGATTTTCTACATATACGGCAGTTAAAGTTCCTTAAAAAGCGTCTTTATGTTTGACCAAATTGATACCGTAAAGTTTACAAACAACAATATGTAAAAATGTTAACTAAAAAAGGTTTGAAGGTAAAGCGTTTGAACGAGAAGTTTCAAAATACGCTTAAAATAAATTATTTTAAAATATGGATTTTATTTGTTAATGTAACTATTTTCAATTTGTTTTATTTTTGAAATTGAATTTTTTAAAACAGTTAATTTCGGTTAGTATTAACAAAGTCGAAATTATTGTTAGTCTTTAAAAATAAACGTTTTCAAATTAATCGATTTCTATCACATACCAGCTTAAAAAAAATATTAAATAAATTTATAGTCCAAAATATTTCACACACTTTAAAATAATTTCAATATATTTTATTTCTAGCAAATTAAATCCCACTGTGTCTTGAAAGTCGCGTGATGTTTAATTATATATTTGGTTAATTTTATTTTTTTTTTAAGCTAACATTGACACACTATTTAATGTAACGGTTGTTTATTATTAAAAAAAATCCCATCACTGTCATAAACGCCAGTTGTAATTTGTTATAAAAATATTTTTTAGTGTAATTGTGTGTTGTTGCAGTTTAATTAATATTCCGACGTGTTATTTTGCAAGAATTTATTTTTAAAATTGTTTAAATTTTCTTATTTTTTGTAAATTTTATATAAAGTTTAAAAGAAATACTTGTATTTTATTTATTTATCTATATATTTACATATATATGTATATAAAAAACACTTGTTTATTTTATGCTATGAGTATTTTGTCAAACTCAATTTTAAAATATTTGTTTTTTATTTCACTTTATTTTCCTTATTTTTTCGCGCTTCTAAACCATACAAAAGTTTATTAATAACTGATCTTTTTGATGTTTGTTTAGTCGTTTTACTTAGCCATTCAATCATTACATATTTTTGCATAACAATTGTTTTTGCAGCCTCTTTATTTCTCTTTATTCAATATGTTGACAAAAAACAAAAACAATAGATCTCTTTTAATATACACAAAACTGTATGATAAAAGAGCATTCATCATCATCATCATCGTCTTTAATTATAGTATAACGCTAATTTATGTATCAGGGTTGGCAAACTAAATTTAATTACTAAATTCAACGGCATTTAGATGAATTTTTTTTAACTTTTTCTATGCATTTTCATACAGCAATTAAAGTGTGCGGCGAAATGTAGACATGACCATACATATTTTGTCGTTGTAACTTCAACCTATGCAGCAAATAGCTGAAAACAGTCCAATTGTTTTTAAACTTAAAATTTAATTCACAAGTTCAGGTCGATAATTACCAGACCCCCCATTGTTTGAGGAAAAAATAGAACGAACTAGATTTCATGTACACAACAAACCAAGGCTAAGCTAGATAAATAGCAAGAGGACCCTTCCGCATCATTTTCAATGGTAAGTAAGTAAATTAATTGAATTTCCTTGTGAAGAAATAGAGTATTTTGATGATCTCGACGAATCTTATTTATTTTAAGCGATGAAAAAAAAATTAGAGAAACGTTGTACCAAGTGTATAGAACTTAAAGTAGACTAGTTTAAGAACTAACATGACTTTTACCCAGCAACCTATGTGTCATTCAAAAAGTTATGGAATTACTGATGCAGTAGTATCCTTCTAATTCGGGCAACTGGGTAGAAGCCAATTTTCATGGGTTTCTTCGCATAACTCCCCTACTGGATGATAACGGAAACAGCACAGGAGTCGTTTATTTTAGGTCTAGTCTTTTGTCAAAAACAGGGAAAGCCGCATTCGCCCTAAATTAAATAGTACTTTTTTCATGTTAAGACCCTTTTGTCAGAAGAGTATTTTATAGTGTTTTTTATCAAGCGCAATGCAGAATTTAAAGCATCTATTTCTTTTCTCTGTTGGTGCTCTCATATCCCTTTAATAACTTTTTAGTCGCTTAAGATTTACGAAAGTTGCTTGCAAAGCAAATTATGAAACACAATGATGATTAGTGTGATTAGAATCAAATATATTTTACTCAAGTTGTTCTCA
The DNA here is from genome assembly GCA_916610165.2 of Gymnosoma rotundatum. Taxonomy (NCBI): domain Eukaryota; kingdom Metazoa; phylum Arthropoda; class Insecta; order Diptera; family Tachinidae; genus Gymnosoma; species Gymnosoma rotundatum. The sequence continues at coordinate 170,494,765 of OU744336.1, read as the reverse complement.
TTAATACGAGTAGTTGTAATTTCGTTAAAAAATGTTAATTTAAAGTAGGAAATTATGAGTAGAACTCTCAAAAACTTAGCTTTTTAGGTAAAATTTTTTAAAGAAAATATTTTTTAAAAGTCCTGTTAAAAGCATTTTGGAGAAATTATCTTTTTAATGAAGTACTTTTTTTCAAATATCGTTTAAAAAAAGTACTTTTTTTTAATACTTTTTTATAAAGAACTAGCTATTCCGAGTGCGGTTCGCTGCCCCAATCCAGCCAAATTTTAATTTGATTATGCACGCTAATATGAAAGCTACTTGTACGTTTAGTTTTCTAGGTAAACGGCAAAAACTTTTCACTTTTTATGGTAGGTACCACTTCCTATCATCCAATCGATACAGTATTTCTCTAAACAATGCTTATTAATAAGGAAGTTTCTAATACAGAAATTTAGGGCGCTTGCTGTTTTTTGCAGAGACAAAATCACATGTTCTCATGAAAAGTCGCAACTCACTAATCAGTCAACCCACCGTTCAAACCTTAAATAAAATATCTACACGACCATACGAACAAACCATAAAAAATTAGTCGAACTAGGTTTGACCGTTCTTCAGTTATAAAGTCACAACACACTGGCAAAAAAATTTTATATACATGATATTATAAAGCGCAATTTGCCACTATAATATTTGATAAATAAATTATTGATATTTGAGAAATTTGAATGGAAAAATGCATTCCACTCTTGGCTGGATATTTTAATTGAATATGTTTTCTAAGTTTTGGGCCAATTGAAATTGTTAACCAAAATTTTAATTATTGTAAAAGCGTTACAAGCCTTGTATGTTTTTATGCTTCCAAAAATTAATTTCAAGTACTATGTTATTGTACTAAGTAGAATTTTAGATTTTTACGGGTTATTAAAAGAATATCAAATATAATTAAAGTAAGTCAAATGTTGTTTAAATCGCATGACAAGACATTCAATAATTACATTAAATTCTTACTGATTTTCTTCTGCGATTTAAACGGAATTAAATGGCCGTGGTTACTAAAAAATGACATTTTTAAATATAACTTTAGAAACCAGTAAATAACTATTTGAGGAATTATCTTTAAGAGTACGAAGAAACTACTTTTCATTTTATTTGTCATATTTGTGTTCTGAGATTCTATGCCCATGCTACCTATCGTTACTCTTTCAGTCGCTATAGAATGTTAACGGCTCAACTAGACTAGCAAGAGTCCGAAAAGGTTTGAAATATTATGGTAAAATATGCCTCAAGGTTTCTCGTTTCACTTTGTCTCTTAGCTTTTCGAGTATATTTTGCTTACCGCTAATATGTATAAAACAACTCTTTTGGATACTTTCATACTTAACACTTTACACCATTTAATATATAAAATTAGGAAAAAAAAAATTTTTAATTGCAATAATTAATTTTGTTCCGTTTTGAATTGAACCAATTTACCATCCCTGATTAAATAAAAAGCAATTGTCACACTTGTATTTCTTTTCATGTTGTCCTGCATATTGAACTGAGTTAATTTATTTTACTCTTTCTCTTTTAATTGTTGTTTTTATTTATTTTTTTTTTTCTATGGTTTGAGAGAATGTGTGACGCCTTTTTTATTGTAATTTCAAGTGGATTTTAATTAATGGAAATTAATCATTTGTTGTGTTGTTGTTTTTTCAGCGATCTATGTCAATTATTCATGGGAAAATTGCAAATAAAATTAATTCATTGGTAAATGGTGTGAGATAACAAAACAATAAAATGCAATCAACACCACACGCGACAGCTTTACACATCTGTTCCAAATATCTGTGAAAGGAGAGCATTCAATGACTACAAAAGAGGGAAATATAAAAAATATTGATGAATTTGTAAACGTTCAGATTCTAATATATATAGATCAGCTGAAGGACTTGTATAAATCTATAATTTTAAAAGAATTTTATATATATTTTTTTAATAACTTTTGGTTTTTATAAATAAAATTTATTTTAATGGACTATTTCAGTATTTAAGCGAAATTAGAGAAAGAAACTGATTGTCTAGGGTAAGGTTATCTTAAATAGAATCTAAAAAAAATGGTTTAAGGAATATGGAGTGTATACTTTGGAATAACAGCTACATTTACATTCACTACTTAATCATCCAGGCTTATACTAAAAAATATAATCACAGCGGAGAAGCGTAAAAGCTAAAGACGCAATTTAAAAAGATTAGCAAAAGATAAGAACACATTAGGAGAATCATATCTTTCATACTTTGTGCTGCCATTGTTGCTTTTAAAATGTCATGTGGAAAGTTTTAGGAAACTAAAGTTATGCTTCCGATTTTTTTCTCCTTTAGGTTCCTTTATTTCTAAAAGCATATTACCGAAGGAAAAACTGTTTATCAAAAAGAAGTAATGTTTTCACATGGTTTTAGAAGAAACCACTTGAAAAACCAGAAATAAATGAATTTATGCCATTATAAAGAACCAATTTAAATTTAATTAAATAATTATTTTTCACAGATAAAGTCGTTTAAGTAGGAAAGAAAGGAGTTTTAAAATAAGAAGGCAGTTTCGTTACGATAATTCGCTTTTAGAACAAGAAGGCACAAAATGTGACTTTCCCCCCAAAAAAAAAAAAAATTCTTTCACAGTTTGTCACTGTCTCAAGAAAAGACCTTTTTGGCACAAAATGTCACTTTGTCATGAAAATTCACTTGTGAGAATAATATAGTTTGGGACCGAAAGGTAATTTTTGTCACAAAATTCACTTTGTCACAAAATATAATTTTTGTCACAAAATTCACTTTGTCACAAACTCTAACTTTTGTCACAAAATTTACTTTACCACGAAAAGTAATCTTTGTAAAAATTTTTCACAAGTATTTTTGCCACATAAAGTCACATTTGCCCTAAATAGCAAGTTTTGTCATAAAAACTATCTTCTGTTACAAAAATCGTTTGTTTTAAACCACTTTATCAAAAGTTACCAAATACCCATATAGTCAGTTCTTTAAAATAAGTCCAATCTTTTAATATGTAAATTATTCGCAGAAGAGTTTCTTCTTATTGTTTGTCAAAAAGTTATACGCTTTTTGCCATTAACGACTTTTTTATTTTTTTATTTTTTTTTTTTCTAAAAAGTCACTTCTAATAAAAAAAAACACATAAATTGATTTTGTCATGATCTTTTAGTCAAAAAAATTTACTTGACACAAAAAGTAGTCTGTCACAAAAAAAATCTGGATACAAGAAGCCAGTTTTTTCTAGAAAATATAAACTTTTTATACAAAAAATTAAACCGCATTAACTTAAGAGCTAAAATATTAAATTTTTTTTTTGCTTTTGAGGAAAAACTCTAAAAAACATTTTCATTAACTGGAGCTGTCTTAGGTAATGTCAATCTTGATTAAATCTTTATCCATAATTTTTTTTAACAAAAAGTTTTTTATTTCCAATTTCATATTTTTTTTTTTAAATTTTTCTTAATTATAAACTTGCCTCTTAAATGAAAGACGTTTAATCAAATCCTCTTTAATTCCTTCTTCTGTGACCGAACTAAAACACTTTCACTTTTAAAAGCAGGACAACAATTAAATATGGACTTCACAAAAAATGTCAATTTGTTTTTAATTTTAATCCTGGCAAATGTCCTTACAGAATTAGCAGTAAATTTAGACTTTGGCGCGCACGTTATTTTGACAAACTATAACAACAATAATAGAAAAGCCAGAACGATTAAGATCCGTTTGTTTCGTACTTGTTTTGTTTAAGTGAAATTAATGAATGAATGAATGAACCAACCAACCAACTGAATTGTTTCACAATTTTTAAATGAATGCGCGTCGTAAATGTAAAAATGTCAGGACAAATATTTTAACAACAACAAAGACAAAAGTATTGAAAAAATCTTAACTGACTAATAATGGTCTAATGCACAAATAATAAAAAAATAAAGATATGGAAGACAGAAAGACGCATACAAACACACACTCAACAGCAGCAGCAGCAGTTCTTCATTTATTCTGTAAACCGGCAAAATGAACATGTGGAGCAAGAAAAAAAAGCGTCCAAATAAAAACAAACACAAAATACGGCAACATTATCAAAGAAGAAAAGAAATAATAAAAATAAAACAAATACAAGGATATAAGCACACACTCACATGAACACACAAATTCACTTGCGAATTCATGTAGAAATAAATGGCTTAAGGCATGTGACACTCGCTCACTGCTGACTTATCGCAGCTTTTCTTTCGCGGCTACTGCGGTAACTGACACAGAGGCTGCTGTTCGTAATGTTTTCTTTTACTTTAGCCGAATGACACTGCAGTAGTGTAGTTGTATTAGAAAACCGTGTGTTTGTTTCCTTGTTATCACAACAACTACAACAACAAGTGAGGAAAATAATATTGAACATAAAAGTAGACCAATTTCGATAGTTGTTAAAACCAGTCACCAGCCAAAATATGAAGAAAAACATATTTGCTTTTTTTTTGAAATATAACAAATCGAAAAGCTATAAACAACACACTCATCCTTTTAACACGCATTTTAAAGAAACTTCCAAAACAAATAGGTTCTCACACAAGAAAAAACACACATACAGACACAATTTGCGATTATAATGCACTGTCAATGAGATGAACTACCGTGGGCTGTTATCAAAACTTGTGATGTAAATTAATCTCTCGTAATTCTCATCATAACCTGTAAAACAATTTTCTCTGTAAATAATTTCGTCACAACTTATGAAATAATTTTCTCTGTAGAAAATTCGTAACGTCCAGTGTAAAATTATATTAACAATTTAATATTTCATATAATTTCATTACAACCTGTGATATAAAATTTGCTATAGAAACTTCGTCATATCTTGCCACAAAATTTTCTGTATACACAATTATCTATATATATATATGTATGTTTTATAATTTTTCTATAGAATATTTCTTCACATTCTGTAATATAATTTCCTCCTTAGAAATATAATTTTCTCTGTAAAAGTTCTTGTCACAACCTGTAAAATTATTTTCTCTGTAAAAAATTTTGTCATAATTTTTATGTAATTATCTCTGTAGAAAATTTTGTTATATCCCATGAAAAAATATAGTTTATTAAATTTTAAATGTGACATAATTTTCGTAATAGCAATTTTTATCACATGCTGCAGTAGAAATTTGTGTATAGTTAATTTTGTACAACCTGTGATATTATTTTCTCTTCACAAAATTTTTTCACAATCGGTTAAACAGTGCTTCTACAGAAAATTTTGTCACAAACAATGAAATAATTTTTCTTTAGAACGGAGATAAAAATTTCCTAATAGTTTGTGACAGAATTTACTCTATGAAAAAGTGTGTCATAATTTGTGACAGAATTCTTTTTAGTAATATAATATCTTAATTTGTTACAGAATGTTCTCATTACACCGTATGTAAAAATTGTGATATTATTTTTTTGTACAAAATTTTTTCACAAACGATGATTTAAATTTCTATAAAAACTTGTATCACAAACAGTGTTGTAGTTTTTCTATAGATAACTTTTGTCACAAATATCTGCATTCTATAAAAAACTTTATAATAATTTATGACACAATTTTCTCTATAGAAAAAATTTGTGGCACAATTCTCTATACCAAATTTTTCCATATTTTGTGACAGAATTTTTTCTACAAAAATATCAACACAATTTGTGACATAAATTTCCCTACAAAATATATCGTTGCAATGTATGACACAAGTTTTCTTTGTAGAAGATTTCGTGATAATTAGAGACACAATTTTTTCTATAGAAATTTTTGTCATAATTTATGACAGAATTTTTTTTACAAAATATATAGTCACAATTCGTGACGTTACATCGTATGGTATTATTTTATGTATAGACAATTTGGTTACAACCTGTGATATTATTTGCTTTATACAAAATTATTTCACAAAAGGTGATAAATTTGCTGTAAAAAAATTCATCACAAACGGTATTATAGTTTTAGACAAATTTGTCATACAGAAAATTTCATCATAATTTGTAACATAATTTTTTGATAGAAAAAAACGTCATAATTTGTGTCATAATTTTCTCTGTACCAAATTTTGTCACATTTTGTGACAGAATTTTCTCTAAAAAATATATCGTCACAATTTGTGACAGATTTTTCCTTACAATACATATCGTAACAATTTGTGACAGAAATTTTTCTATAAAAGATTTCGTGATAATTTGAGACACAATTTTTTCTATAGAAAATTTTGTCGTTATTTGGGACGAAATAAAAAAAGAAAATTTTGTATATAGAAGAAATTGTAAATGAAATTTTAGATGAAATTTTCTCTATTTGTTATAGAAAATCTTCTTACAGACTCATTTTTATTTCTCTGGCCCACTGTGGCTTATTAAATTTTAAAACATAATAATAAAACAAATAAAATCAAATTCACATACCGATAATAATTCTAACAGAATTTACAATTGTATTGTAATGATATTTTTCGGATGTTATGAATGAACATGATGCCTTTGAATGTTGGTTGAGAGGACAATGCTGACAATGTTGTTGATGGATATTTTGGCATGGGAACATCATTATCATCTTTACGATTATTTTGATATCACTACAATGTTAAAACAACATAAACAGAAGCGTTTATACGCTTAAACAGACCTTTTCTTTTCTATTGTTTGTTGTTGATTTAGCATTTTTTCTGCTGCCGCCTTAATGCTGCCACAGCGCTGCTTGCTGCAGATGTGCGCTGCAGCTTAACATTAAAATCATTTGCGATTTGTAATCATTGAAGCGTTAACATACGGTTTTTGTCTGTTGCAAAATAAAACTAAATTTACGAGAAGAAATTACAACAAAAAAAATATCACAGGCATAATGATGGTTTATTTAAATAAAACTAGATATTAGTTCACATAACATACGTATTTCAGGCACACACACACACACTTACATATTTAATGTTATTGCATGTGTGTTTGTTAATATTTTTAATCCTTTGTTACAATTCCACCCCTCACTTGCTGCAAGTATGATTACGTCACAAATAAAACATAACAAAGGTAAACAAGTCTTTTATTTTGTCAAAATATTATGACAAGCAGATGAGGACATTTAAAAAAAGAAGTACAATGAATGATTAACTATCACATGTCACATATTAATAGTGGGACCAGCTAATGTTCAAAAATGATAGAACTTCTTTACATCTGTGATATTTTTTGTAAATGAATTTTTTTACAAAAAATTTCTTAGTTTTTATTCTGTGATAAAATTTTTATCACCACAATTTTACTTTTCTAAACATTAGCCTCGCTTGCTATACAAAGTTGGTAACATTATGATTATGAACTGCCCTTTTAACACGCTGTCATCACTTCTAACGTCAACAGTAATATTCTCATCATCACATTACCAAAGGCGAAAGGATGCTTTCCTTCATACACATCAAAGTCTTGTGCGCATATCATGTGTAACACTTTTTTTGTGTCTTTTACCATACGTTGACCGACCAACCGACCAACCAACAAAAAGTGCTGACAAACTTATTTTTCCGTACTTCTCATTTTGTTGGTCGTGTGTCATATAAGAAGGCTGTTATTTTATGGGTCGTTATATGGTCGTCTTTGACTTCATAAATTTCACATTATTTTAACAAAAGAAATTGTTTAATGTTCGGTGTTATGAACGAAGACAATGGTGCGTTTTTCGTTTGGTAAAATGATGTGTGAAAGAATTCTCATAAAAATGGTCTAATAAATGACATTAAATGCTTGCGGCCATTTGAGCAAATAAATTGCCAAATAGCAAGAAGGAGGAAGACAAGCTTATACAGTTGCAGGCAAAAAATAAAAAAATACAAAGCAAGATATTTGGTTTTTAAGAAAGTCTCTTGAGAATCATTGTATTCGATTACAAACATTTCGATAAACTCACTTCTTTTTGTCTCTTCTTAAATGCTAAGCCTCCGCATGCGCATTCACAAAAAAAATGTTGCCTGTTGCCTGTTGCCTGTTGCCAGAGCTGGGACCTAGATGAGAGAAAATAACGGAATTAACGGTTCTACTGAGTTTCAAAAATTTTAAACATAATTATTTATGTAGAAGGTAGAATATTCTCTATTTATTTTGAGAAAAAAGGAAATAGAAGGGGGAGAAGAAATAGGCGCAGTTTATATGGTGATTTTAATAAAATCAGATTTTAAAAGTATTAAATATGTAGATATGTCCTGATCTATAAGGTCCGAAAGGCTGAGAGAGAGTTAATACTTAAATATTTAAAAATTTGTGTTCTTATTAAACACATACTTATTAAGGCCAGAATTCACTACCATTGTCAGTCGTACGATCTGTCAAAAATTGCATTTGTGCTCAAAATATGATAGTGTGGATTAAAAAACACACATAGTGTGTCAGACTTTTCGACAGATCTGTACGATTTTATAATCTTTTGAAAAATTCCTAAAATGTGTTTTGCCATGCGATAAGTTAAAAAAAATATTTAAACCATATGTTTTGTGCATCTTTTTTGTATTAAAGTGTGCACCTACGACGCCATTTAGAAACGCTTTTTAAAGTGAAACACAATGTTGCCAGATTTTTGTACGTGATAATGAATCCTGGCCTTTAGTTGTATTGTATTACTTGCAGAAAGTACACATTTTGAAAGTCAATTTAAAGGTTATAAAAAAAATGTTAAAAATTTAATAGTGATGATCAGCTATAAGGGCCGCAAAAACTAATGCACTGGCTTATATCCGACATACAACACAATGCTTTCTAGCTACCAGGAATAGTAACTGTGACGGCAATTAAAATGTGTCATTATTACTAAAATAATTTCTTCACTTAAAATAAAGTTCAGAACTTTTGAACTGCATTTAATACCTGACGCCTAAGTAAAATCCTACCTTAAAATATTATCTAGGTGGGTGGCAATAAATTGTATGACTTACTGATTCTTTTATAATAAACCCATGTTAGCATGCAGCCAAGTCACAGTGGAAAAAATCATAAATTTGTACAAATTAACTAAATGATAGGCCACGATCTTACACCAAAAATGGACGGATTAAAACGAACTGGTGTGACAATTTCTATGCAAGATAATAATTTTTATTTACATATTCATCCAAAATTCTATACACATACTGTGATATTTTGTTGAAAAATATTTATTTATCCTGGCGTCCATTTCGTCTTCTAAATCATATTAAGAATTTGTGGTACAACTATCAAAAATCAAAGCCATGAATTTTTGACACAAGGGTTCTGATGAAAAGAGCAAGTGGTAAAAAGGTCTTATATGTTACTTTCCCGTAACATTTTTCTTACATATCTTATGTCTTTGTTCCGAGATTCAAGCGAATGCCAGGGCAGGGCAGCATTTTAAATAATGTCTACACCGTGCATCAATGTCTCGTGGATGCTAGATAATATGCAATACATGTTTCGAGGGCATACGATGGAAATAATTCTGCATTAATTGCATAGCCGTATTGCATTGTTCGTTAAATGACCCCTAGTCTTCTACATCAGTTTTCGTTGGCGCCAGTTATTTGTTAAGCTAAACGTGGTTGTGGGGAAAATCTTCGATGTGGACGGTCCAACAGCAAATCTTCTTCCAAAAACAACTACAACGCTTTAATAGGAAAACAAAGAACTTATCCAACTAAGCCTTATGTTCAGACCCGAAAAAACTTTTTGTTCGATTTTCCTTCGCCCAGTTTTGCGATAGTATGGTTAGACATTGTAACCTAAATATTTAATATTTAATTTAATGGCTAAACTGGCAGCTAACTCATTCATAAAAGTCATTGTATTTTTCGTTGTGTAGCTTTAAATTGTTTTATAGGAATTTCAAGATTCTAGTATATGAGTTTTTAAACCATTTCTCTCTCTTTCTAAGTGAGAAAGATCAGTAGTGCTTGACATTCTCTACAAACTCTTATTCTTCAGTCCAAAGACATCCGCAGATCTTAATTATTATCAATTAATACAAAGTTGCATAATGGGCAGCTAGTTAAAGTTGTTTTCAAATTAGTAATTAACATCACTAATGTAAGACTCTTTGAAATTGTTAGAATAATTTCAGAGATAATCTCTTATAGAAAAAGAAGTTTTAAAAATGAAATTTTTAATATAGAAAATCTTACAATAGATTTTATGATAAATTTGTTACGATAAAATTTAAAAAAAAATTTATATTAAAACTTTTTTACACTGCCTCGTGTTTAGAGTTTTAATACTCTTCAAACATTTGTCTTTCGCCGGATGTTTAACAATTGAAAGTTGATTAAATTTTACGCAGTTATTCGCCCATGACTAATTGTTACACACCCGTTGCTACAATTAGATAGCAATTGCAAACAAACAAAACAAAAAACACTCTGCACCAACTATTTTTCCCCATTAAAAAACAAAAAATAAATAGACAAACTTTATCTTTTAAAGGATTTTTTTTCTATGATTTTTTGTAAATTTATTTGTATGTTTTCATTCCAGTGTCAATAAGACCCTTATGATATGTGGTGCTTAGAAACAAACGCTACTTTTTTTCTGTAGCCATGTGTAAGTGTGTGTTTGCTTTTAAAAAGGATAACAATATGAAAACATTAACGAATTAAATGTGGGGTATTCAATGATATTCATGAAAAGTTCACAGGAAACGTTTAAAACTGCCTGAAAGTTGAGGCGACATTTTTTTGTTGTTGTTAGAAGAACTTTTGATTTAAAAAAACAATAATAAAATCCAAATTTTATGTGATTTTATTTTTCTTTTGTGGAATGATTGTTGTGGTTGCTGATGGTTTGTGAAAGCTTCAAAATGTTTTAAAAGGCCAGCATATAATCCGCGCTATTCCTTTATTCATTTAATGAATGCTTTCATTATTGTTGGTTATTGTAGCCATTCGACTGTTTCGCTCTGTTTTGCGTAAATATGCATAAAAAACAACCTTTTAAATGGCGCTTGTGGTTGTTTTGCTTTTAAACTCTCGCCAGTAGTTGTGTGGGTGTTGTGTAGAAATGGATGATGCAGAAGGCCAACCAGAAAATGAGATAGAGAGTATTAACTATTTACTATTGCATACATTTAGGCACGATGAAAATAATGATGGTACTTTCGTTTTTTCTTTTCATTTATTTCTCAACTTTTTATTTTACCGTTTAAAAAAAAAAAACTTTAATTTTGTTTTGGAAAAGTGGCAGCACATTGTTTTGACAAAGACAAAAATGGCAAACTTCATTTAGCTGTTAGGAAAAATCGACGGCTCGTTAACAGTGGGCACCTTAAAACAAATAAAAAAACAAGCAACAGTGTACAATAAATAAAATACAAACAAACGTTTAATGCCGAAAAGGATTACAAATTAAGTAGCCAGGGGAAAGGGTAGGAAATACTATAATACAGAATACAGGAAACAGAAATCAAATTGTCTTTTATTTAATAAAAAGAATATTATAAATTTGTTCATAATTTTTTTTTTTTCTTTACTTGAAGCCAATTTTTGTAAGTCATTGATTTCTCACCAAGTCATTGATTGTTAGCATGAGAACAAAAAAAGTAAACATTTCTATTATTGGTCTTTTGGCCATATGTTGCCAAAAAAGAGGAAGAAAGAAAACATGTTACAGGAAACAACAATTCCGTCTGTATATGAGTACATGTTCATAATTTTATGATTGTTATTTTAGTTTTAAATTTTTTTTTCGTCTTTTTATCCTTTGGCCAGTTAAGTTGCTGTTTTTGTTTTTTTTCATGCAACAACTACAACTATAAGCTTTAACCTCCAAAATTAAGCAGTGGCGTAAGTTTGTATTGGAATATATATTTTGTTCCTACTTTTTTTGGCAATTGCTTAAGGTTATTGGCTTATTTGCTCTTAATATTTATTAAGGTGTTTACGATTTTCGATTGCCAAGAAAAATAAATCAAACATGAAAATGCCATTGAACGGTATTTTGCTAAATTTGTATGACTTCCAAAACTCAAATAAAACAAAAAAAGGGGAAAAGTTTTCACATGTGCCAGTAAAAGAATTTATGTTTGATCGTTAACCAGCTAAAAGGATTAAGGTTCACTTAGAGATTTTTTTTAAAGGAATTTAAGAAACTTTGATCTCTTATAATTCAATGTAAGGTTAAGGCCGAATATGGTTAAAGTTAATCTAAGGTTATGTAAAAGTCAGGTAAGGTAAGCTAATGTTTAACTTACTCTAGGTCAGCTCAGATTAAAATATGAGATACGAGAAGGTAAAGCAGGAATTACCATATAATTTTATTAAGCTTTAAAATTAGGTTATGTTATGGTAAACAAGAGTTCAACAGAGATTAAGTATAAAAACGAAATGAAAATAGGCTTTTTGTAAAAATTAAGAAATTAATAAGAACAAAAATAAATTAAATGTAAAGAAATAATTATTTATTATTTTCGATTTTTCACTCTAATCTTCCCAAAACTGGGCATGACATAGGACAGTTAAGGTGGATGGCATGTCGCACTACAATGCGGCATGGATATTATAGGTATATTTTATGGTATTCTATTTACGAAAGATGCAACGTTTTTATAAAGTGGCTTGCAGAAAATCTTTTTCCGCCGGAAGCCGACTATGCAGGAAATCTTTGGTAAGCAAATCCGTCATTCTTTTAAATTCGTACATTATGACACTTTCATAAGTGTCGCTGTGTCCATACTAAAAACGATGCAATGTTCACGGGCATTATGACCTTTTTCAAAGAGAGTTAATATCCATTACCATTACGTCTCTTTTGAGTGCGACATAAAATCCGTGGACATTATGTCCTTAGACACTCTGAAATGCCACCGTTTAGAGGTTGCAGTACTTTGAAACAAAATTTATAGAATTTATAAAATTTTATACCAATCCACTGTTTTATAAGAGTAATGTATTGTTACCAAATCGGCCCGAATATATAGGAGGAGTATTGTGCTGCTTATGTATAGGAAACATCATCGCGGTCATTTTTCTATTTACAGGTTTTGATTTAATAAATCTTGTCGAAGTTTTCAAATTTAAATCTATTCTTTACACCTCCCTATGTATACGCCATATTATATTGTTTTTCTGGAAGTTATTTAAAATCTGCTTTTACGTGGGCTTCACTCAACCTTGAAAACTGTTCAGTACTCTTCGTGGAAGTTTGCTTGATCTTCCTTTTGCCTTCGTACTTTGTTTTGTTATTTCTATGTAAAGTTTTTTATAATAGTGTTACAAATAATAAAATCTGGCAACCCCTGTTGTTTCCATATGAGCGTGGTTAATAAAGTTAATTCAACTAATGGTGTGTGTATAATTTAATTCCACTGTGGCTCATTATTCTGCATTCAAACTTTATGGCTTTCTCTGGTTATACTTCTTGATCCTACCGGTCTTGTGAACCATTGATCTCGCATTTACTACTACAAACGCAGCCATCCACGTGTTACTCTGGCGAGACATGAACTACTCGATGCCGTTTTTAGTAACCTTAACCATTCACAGACAACTCCACTACTATTTTTATCCAAGCCAGTCATCGCCTTTGAATTCGCCATCGCTATCACCTTATAATTAATTCGCCTTGGTACCACCCATGGCGAAATCATGTTCATGTGCTGGCAGTGGCCAATTCATTAATTGTTGCCGTTGCAGGAATGTCAAACTCCATACATAAAAAGTCAGCGTAAAATTTTTTTATATAAAGTTTGATATTTCCTGCAACGTCGAAAATGTATGAATTCGCCACTGCCACCGCCTAGTATATGATTTAGCCATGGTACCACCCAAGGCGAATTAATGTATGTGGTCTCGATGGCGAATTCATTTATTTTCGCCGTAAACGCTAAATGTCAAACACCATAAAAAATTATATGGTTTAGCTTGATGGCGACCAAGTTGTTTTATTTCGCCACGATCTGGAGTTTGACATTTCTAGCAACGGCGAAAATGAACTAATTCGCCACCGCCACCACGTAGTACATGATTTTGCCATGTTTGGAGCATGGCGAAATTCATTAATTTCGCCGTAAACTCTAAATGTCAAACTTCAAATATAAAAAATATGTATAACAGTTTTTTGTATGGACTTTGACAGTTAGCGTTTATGGCGAAAATAATGAATTCACCTTCGAGATCACCTGTATTATTTTGCCATGATTTGGAGTTTTACAGTTATCTTACCGACGAAAATTAATGAATTCGCCCCTTGATAGTTGATTCGCTTTAAAATAGATTTTATTGTTAGCTTTTAATTTATGATTTAATTCTGTTTTATCCGTCTCTGATTATTTGAGACTCCAATTCAACATCTTTTATTTACAAACACAAACGTTTGTTTTATTTATAATTCAACAAAAACTAAATAAAAAATAAGACATGACATAACTTTTCTTTGATATCCGGTAAAATTTATTAAATTCAAACGACACTATTCTATGTAAAGTTTTTTATAATAGTGTTACAAATAATAAAATCTGGCAACCCCTGTTGTTTCCATATGAGCGTGGTTAATAAAGTTAATTCAACTAATGGTGTGTGTATAATTTAATTCCACTGTGGCTCATTATTCTGCATTCAAACTTTATGGCTTTCTCTGGTTATACTTCTTGATCCTACCGGTCTTGTGAACCATTGATCTCGCATTTACTACTACAAACGCAGCCATCCACGTGTTGCTCTGGCGAGACATGAACTACTCGATGCCGTTTTTAGTAACCTTAACCATTCACAGACAACTCCACTACTATTTTTATCCAAGCCAGTCATCGCCTTTGAATTCGCCATCGCTATCACCTTATAATTAATTCGCCTTGGTACCACCCATGGCGAAATCATGTTCATGTGCTGGCAGTGGCCAATTCATTAATTGTTGCCGTTGCAGGAATGTCAAACTCCATACATAAAAAGTCAGCGTAAAATTTTTTTATATAAAGTTTGATATTTCCTGCAACGTCGAAAATGTATGAATTCGCCACTGCCACCGCCTAGTATATGATTTAGCCATGGTACCACCCAAGGCGAATTAATGTATGTGGTCTCGATGGCGAATTCATTTATTTTCGCCGTAAACGCTAAATGTCAAACAACATAAAAAATTATATGGTTTAGCTCATGGCGAAATAATACCAGGTGGTCGCAATGGCGAATTCATAATTTTTGCCGCAGACGTGAAATGTCAAACTCCATACAATAAACTGTTATACATATTTTTTATATATGGAGTTTGACATTTAGAGTTTACGGCGAAATTCATGAATTCGCCATTGCGGCCACCTGGTATATTTTCGCCATGGTTTAGCTTGATGGCGACCAAGTTGTTTTATTTCGCCACGATCTGGAGTTTGACATTTCTAGCAACGGCGAAAATGAACTAATTCGCCACCGCCACCACGTAGTACATGATTTTGCCATGTTTGGAGCATGGCGAAATTCATTAATTTCGCCGTAAACTCTAAATGTCAAACTTCAAATATAAAAAATATGTATAACAGTTTTTTGTATGGACTTTGACAGTTAGCGTTTATGGCGAAAATAATGAATTCACCTTCGAGATCACCTGTATTATTTTGCCATGATTTGGAGTTTTACAGTTATCTTACCGACGAAAATTAATGAATTCGCCCCTTGATAGTTGATTCGCTTTAAAATAGATTTTATTGTTAGCTTTTAATTTATGATTTAATTCTGTTTTATCCGTCTCTGATTATTTGAGACTCCAATTCAACATCTTTTATTTACAAACACAAACGTTTGTTTTATTTATAATTCAACAAAAACTAAATAAAAAATAAGACATGACATAACTTTTCTTTGATATCCGGTAAAATTTATTAAATTCAAACGACACTATTCACTCTCGAACACTTTATCATTTCCACACCATAGTTGAAACAAATGACAACGATAACAACAAAAACATCATGTAACAAACTTATAAGAAGCATGATAATGCAATAATACATTGAATGAAAAACGAAAACAAATGAAGAAATAATATTTAAGACAAGGGCCAATACACACACATACGCCAACACTTAAACAACAAAGATTAACATTTTTGGATTATAAAAAAGAAGAGGGAGTAAGTAGTAAAGATAAAGGCAATGATTTCTTGCAAACGTGAAAATCAGGAAGTTCAAAGCAAAGCGAACGACAGCTTTATTGAAGGCAGCAACCAAAAGTAAACAAAAAAGACTACAACAAAAAAAACATGCAATAATAATGAACTTAATCAAGCGCATATAATGCGATTTAGTGAAGGTGTCAAATTGTGGGTGAGAAAAAAAATGAAAAAATGTGAAATTGTATGATATCGATGATGTTGACGATGTTGCTTCAAATGGTGATGATATGGAAAAATACTTAACAAGGATAATATGTTACACTGACTGACACACTCAAATATGTATATAAATCAAAGTTAAGGTGCTACTGTATGTATGTATGAATGTGAGTGTCGCTACTTTGAGTTTTAAGTCAAATATAATCAGTCAGAACTATTGACTGCAATACAATTTATTATTTACAATCGTCAGTTACGCCTTTTTAAGTTCTTTCCCCTTCTCTTACAATTTGTTTTACTTGTTTGGTTCGTTTCCCTCTTTTTTTAGGTTATGTTGTTTTAACTTTGAACATATTTTTTTAAGGCTATTTGGTCGTTCTTTCTCCTTTCTACAGTGCTTCTTAACATTGACATTTTGTTTTTTTTTTTACTATTAAATATTCTTTTTAAGTGGAATGAAGTAATGTTTTCTTTTAACGTATTGGCTTATTGTTACATGTTGCCTTTGGGATAAAAATAGGCGTAGAAATAAATTCTTACAAAGGAGTAGCAACTATAAAATTTAACAAACTCTTATGTTGTCCTTATTTCGTTAACTATACAGCTTCTATGCAACACAACAAGCAATCTTTGTCTATTTTTTTTTTTTTGTGCCTTTAATTCAGTGTTATTCGCCCCAAGTGCTGCCACTGTACTCAAGCATTCAGTTTTTAATGTTTATCTTGTTATAGAATATGATTTGCTACAAGTCCTCTTCAATCGTTGCCTTTGAGAAAAGGAAGTACTTTATTCGTTTGTATGATAAATATTTTTTTTTTTTTTTTTTTGTTTGTTTAAAATAAACATTTTTGATTTCATGTCTAAAGGTTTGTAACTGACACCAAATGTCATTAATTATTTAAGTTGTGATGCTTGTATAAAACATGAATTCGCGCGATAACACTTTGTCATTTTTAAGCCATGAATGAAAAAAAATATATGGCTGAAATAAGAAGTGTTGCCAGGAAGTTTTTTTTAATATATTAAAAATTTTGTTAGCGAAGAGTAGCATAATGGCGCTACGGATATAAAATATCATAAGATTTTAATTTTTAAGATATCAAGCATGTTTCAAGGTTTCAGAATTTAAGGTAAAACATTGTAGTACTAGACTGAAAAGTGAAATTTATTCCATTAGCCATTTAGGTAGTCTCATGTCCTTGTCATAACACTTAAGCTTGTGTTTTGGTTTTTCATATGCTCCTTATATTTTCAGAAATAATAAGATTTTTGTAAATCAAGGAGGTGTTAAGTTTACTCTAAAGGTGGCTTAGTCCTCCGCTACGTCAACGGTAGCTTCGTTGCTTTGGCCTCATCGGGATATCTTAATTCTATTTTAGTCGTATTCTCCTTCAAATACAATTCAGTTTTTGTAGCCTATCACGTTTTCGCATCTTAAGTTAGTGTGAAAACTAATTAGTGCCATCTGTAATCTATTTAAACAATGATGCTAAAATCGTTACGATTTTGGCCATATTGCAGCACAGCAATAAAATAATTACAGCATTTTTCTCTCTAATTTAGAGTTACTTGTGCGTTTAGGCTCTGGAAAATTTAATATTTAAATTACACTGTTCTGCAAAGAAAAATATGATAAATATGAAGCGAAAAAAATTTGTACAAATTAATTATGCGTTTTCATATTAAATCAGATCTGATGTCATAAATCAGTTAAGGCATGTGGAAATATTTGGAATAATAGTTTTATTTTCTTGTAAACGTTATGAATAAATAAAGCACAATTTCTAAAAGTAGTAGGAAATTTTTAATTCATCACTTAAATCGTTCATAAGGAAGACTTGACATCAGTGGGATTCAAGTTTAAGGGCAGGGGTAGACATAGACGAACTTGGAACCTTCAACAGTTTTACACTCTGATAATTATCTGGCCATGAGACCCATGAAGAAAATTAAATCCACAACTGTCTAACCAAGCGAAAGCTCAGCGTATATTTTTGGGGCTTATCTAACGCAGCCACTAGAATGTAGGTCAATATTTTTTCGCTATAGGAACTTATTGACAAGGCTCGGACAGGCAAACCACTTCATTACGCTAAGTCGGTTACATCCCAAAGGCAGTAGTGCATAAATTAAAGTGATATCAAAGAATTTACGGGATGATTCTTAGGGTATTGCGGTCTTAGATATAAATAATTAACAATCGGCAACACTAAGAATAGGCACTTTTGGTTTCGCGAACTATCTGATGAAAGAAGAAGATCCGACTGGTTCCCAGTAAACAAAGCTTTACTACCTTCTAATACCAAAGGTTTAATTTGAGTTCTTGCATAGGTTAAGTTGATTGTTTTACGTATCGCTGGTTTGTGGCTTATTGATCTAAGACTTTAATAAAACCATTAAAAAAAGGTAACGATAGTGTGTGAGAAAGCCCAACGTAAGGAACGCTCTGAGCATGCGACTGAATCGATTCCGAACATCGAACTTTATCGAACATCAATAATTTTAGCAGTACTTTATTTTTATTTTTTACGGGCATATCCCAGCTCTCAAACCCAGTCCTCCCCGAAGTAGAGAAGTAACGTTCATACTTAACCTGGGCTAATTAGAACAGCCCTTGTCCGAAATAAACTTAAGCCTGACGACCGCA
The DNA here is from genome assembly GCA_916610165.2 of Gymnosoma rotundatum. Classification (NCBI taxonomy): domain Eukaryota; kingdom Metazoa; phylum Arthropoda; class Insecta; order Diptera; family Tachinidae; genus Gymnosoma; species Gymnosoma rotundatum. The sequence continues at coordinate 170,475,840 of OU744336.1, read as the reverse complement.
GTCTACATCTTCATTTCTCTGAAGTCAAGTTGTTTGTTCGCTAAAAAAAAAAAACCTTCAAAAAAAGCACAGAGTCGCTTCATTGCCATATGAAAATCCTTAAGTCGTATTTCTCTACCAGATAAAGTTATTTGTTCTGTCGTCAATTGTTGAAAAAGTATGACACTGCGACTAAGTCTGATTTAATAATTAAAAAAAATTCAGAAAACAATAAAACCTTTTATTTTTCTTGCTTAACAATGTCGCAACCAAACAAAAGTTTTCTTGCAATTTTTCCCCAAGCCATTGTTTTTTTTTTTTTTTGCCTTAAAAAGTTTCATAAATATAACCAAATGGCAACACTATAATTTTTGGTACTAAATCTGACATTGATAAAGCTTTTAAAAGGCCCCTTTCAGATTAGGCAAGTTCACTTGCGCTAGTATAATTTTCACTATTGTTTATTTTCTCTTGAACTTGCTTTTATGTTCACATTCGGCAACTTTGTTGAGCAAGTTTAATTTTCTTATGCTCGAATTTTCTTAATTTGTTGACGTTTTTTCTGTATTAATTGTAATTGTGAAAGTTATTTGAAAAATATAATTTAGTTAAAGATATACTTGAATGCATCGGAGAAGCGGTTAATATAGATTCCGATGACAGTGATAAAGAAGATTTTGTCTCATTTTGTTTGTCATGATTTTGTTACACACATCAAGTTTACTTGATCAGTTTTTAATTAATTTTCTTTTGAACTTGCATTCGTGTTCACACTCGCCGTCAAGTTTTTTCATCAAGTTTCGTTTTCTGTGCTATCAACTTCTGCAACTTCTATTCTGCAGCCTATAAAATTTTCTTAAACTTGATGGTACGATCAGGTTTGTACCTCTTTCTATTCTCTTCTCCTCTTTCCCCCAAAAACTCAAGACTTGACGAGTCAAACTTGATGTGTGTGAAAGGGGGCTTTCTAATGGGTTTGTAAACCATAAATTTCTTCCCGTTTTGGAATGTAGCTTAACAACACGCCGAAGAAGAAATAAAAGACAATGTAAAAAACTAATAAATAATCCAAGACAAGAATGACATCAGAAGCAGAATTGCCAAGTACAAGCAAGTCGGTACTCAAATCTCGGCAAGTCTTTCCCATTCAAACCGACCTTTCCCCTCACACCTACAAACACAAGACTTGTGCAAGTAAACTTGCCTAATCTGAGAGAGGCCAAACTAAAGTTAATGTTTGAGACGTTTTTGACATTTATTGTATCCCACTAAACATTTTACAGAGAAGAGAAGCAGGAATCCCGCTCACTAAAGGCACCGGTTTTGTATAAAAAATTTTCGTCTTTGAAATTTAGTCAGTAGTTCTGTTAAAAAGGCGTGTGTGCTTAAAATAGAACGTATGACATATTTTTGGCAGGACTGACTGATTTGCCAATTTTTAAAATAAAATTTCATTTTGACGAACAGTTTGGCGCCTTAACACACTTTTATTTGCGCCTTTTTTAAGGAGGAGAGTAATCCATCATTTCAAACAGTTTTTGTATTGAAGTTGAGAATTTTTTTTAGGATTTTAATTTTTTGACAGACTTGAAAGGTCATTAAATTAATTGCTTTCTTTGAAATGCTGCAGGCTGATTTATTAACATTTATTTGGTCCAAGTAATGGATTTACTATCTAAAGGAAAAACTAACTTTTTTCGCACTCCTAAAAGTGCGCTTTGAAACATTAATAAAATTTTTCTTACTATTGATTAACCCTCGTATTAAGAACCACAAAAACACATTGTTTTTCAAAATATTTTTAAAGGTAAAAATTAAATTTAAAAATTAAGGAAAAAAATGCATGGGCCTTTTCGCAAATCGTTTGTCTATAACCGGGAATAGGGGTGATTTTTTTTTAATATTTGTAATAATTTTGATTGAGTAATAAACACTCATTGTAATTAACACATTGAATTTTAATTCAAATAATTTAAAATAAATATTCACTTAAATTTGATATTTCCTCATTATCGTTCATAAATTATTTTTATTTATAAAATTTGAAGTGTTAATTTTTTTATATCCCTTCAGCTTCATTCTGTTAAAATCATTAGTTCATCTTGAAACTTAAAATGATACAAAAAAAGGCTTTTTAATATTTAAATTTCAATGCAAATCAAATTTACACAGTTTTTACACTCAAGGATTGGATGAGAAATTGCCAGTCATCAATACAAACACAAAAATGCCAATTTACAAAGACAAAACAACGACACCAGTTGCGAAAAAAAAGTTTTATAAATACTATCAACAGCATTAATATCATTCATGTCATTAACATTTGACAAATAATTTATCACCAACATTCAAGTGAAAATAAATGAACAAAATAAACTGACGGAGAAAACAAAACGTTGATGAGGATCAATTTAAAAAAAAGTGTAGGAAATTGTTAAAAAAAAGTCAGAAAAAAATTAACAACAAATCAAAGTCATAAATTAATTTAATGATTGGTTCTCAATTGTTTCTGTTTGCATAAAAGGGGAACACACACAAGCAAACATACATTAACATATAAAATACAAAAGAAGAATTGGCAATAAAATAATAAAAAAATTTTAACAATGCGATTGATTGACATCAGAAACCTTAATTAAATAACAATTTGTAAACAAATTCCAATGACTTTTAAGTGATAATAAAATGCATATGAAAAGAAAAGACACATATTACGCTCAAAAGCACAAAAAATAAACAACAAACAGCTGATTTTAAATATTTTAAAGATTATTTTTTTAATTTTGTTGTCAGTAAAAAAAAATATCTTTTATTTTCCAAAAATAGAACTCAAGAAATAACTGCTTTTCCAAACAAAAAATAAAACTTGAAAAATATAAATTATTTTCCAAATAGAAAATAAAAATTGTAAAATAATCATTAAAAAGTAATCTTTTAAATAAAACTTATAACCGTTACGCTTCCATGAAATCCTGCCCGAGGTCATAGCAATGGCGACTCACTCCTTCTGCAGTTGCCCAAATCTTATATATCCTTCACCACTATGTAAATCAAGTTTAGTGAAGTAACTCCAATTAAAAATTGCAAATATTGGGGTGACAGAGAATTAAAAAAATTAAGTACTACGTATTTATAATTTTACATAAAAATGTCCTTGGCTCTTAATGGGTTAAGCATTTTTTAAAAATTTAAGTATTTCCTTAAGGATCTCTTCAAAAGCTGTAATATGATACCCATTTTGATATTTTAAAAATTTGAAAATTTGGGAGCCTCGTAACTCGGAAAATATGGGCAAGCGCCAATTTTTTTCATTTTTGTTTTCTTATTATTTTTTAATTCTCTATCGCTCCATATAATTATCTTTTTGATTGGAGTTACTTTATTGCTTCAAATGACATGAAAAAATTAGAGGTAGGCGTGCCGTTTTTCCTGTTGCCTCGAAAGACATGGGCCGATCATGCTGATTTCCAATAGCAACTCTTTCGACACTATATCTGATCGATTGACATATTTGTTTTTTTTTTGGGATTTCAACAACACAACCACCGACGGACATCGCTCAATCGACTTCGTTATGCATAAGAAATCAGAATATATGTATATACTCTATGGGGTTTCTGCGTTTCGATTAATAGCCTTTTTACACTTGCTCACATCTTTCATCTTCCATCAATTTGTATCATCTTCGCCATAAGAAATACATAGGGCTAAAAATCAACATCTTTCAACATCTTTACAAGCTGTTCCTATTTCATTTTGTTTCACTCAACATCTTTCGATAATTTTAATTTTCACTAGAAAATGGACACAAAATATAAAAACGAAACTCTTGTCAAAAATTTGTCCTAAAATACATTTTAAACCTATTTTAAATAGTTTTTCTTTCTAATATATTTTCAGAAATTAAAATATACCTGAAATTAAGCAGAATTAAATTTTTTTATTTTGCAATTGCAAAAACTAAACATTGAAAAAAATAAAAATTTTTTAAAAATGGGTTTGTATAAAAGCCGCTTTGTAAAAACAATGACAACGTTGTCTTATCTACGTGCAAACTCTCCTTTTCAACATCTTCTACGCGTTCATCATAGATCTATGCAAGTGTAAAAACCCTATAAGTTTCCGCATTCAGTTCCGTTGCGATCGAAAATTGGTATTCTGAAGAAAAAAGGAATTAAAAGAAAAAGAAGAAGACAACAATGTTTACATAATTGATAGCATTACTGTGAAATGTGGAAATGAAATAGCAGAATAAGCAAGTTTGTTATAATTTTCGTAAACAAATGCAAAAAGTTGTATGTATTCATAATAAAAAATAAATTCTTGAATAAAGAAAACAAATTGTTAAATAAAATAAAAAAAATGTAAAAACAAAATAAAAAATAGTTCTTCATAAATATATATATTACAGTGCAAAGAATCTTGTGAAGATAAAGGTATATAATTAACAAAAGTTAATAGTGCTGTTATTAAATATGGAAAAATAAAAAACAAAACTTTCAATAAAAACTGTTTGTAGAGGATTAATTCAGTATGTTTGGAGCTGCATTATTGTTGGTGAGAGAGAAGAATAACATGAGAAATGCAAAGGCAAAGGGAGTTGAGAAGTTCAGAATTAGAGACAGTTGCAATCCATTTGAAATGAGCGCTCAATTGTGAATTTGTCTATTGTAATTTTGACTGTAAAAGTAAAATTTTAAAATATTGTAAAATTATTTAATTTAACAAATTTAAAAAGAACTTTCGTTTAAACAAAGACGTGTTTAAATATGTTTTAGACATTTTTGCTCATGAGGTGCAGCCAAATTCCTTGACTTCTTCTTCACCGCTTGACTAAGTTGTGGCTTTAGGATTCTTTGCAGAAGGTAGCTAGCAAAGCGGAGTTGAAGCGGATTTTAATTTTGGGATGTCTGCTTTAGGTGCCATTAAATTTGATAGTTTTTCATACTGTTATGGTGTTGTTGTTTTTACCCTGTAATACAAAAATTAGCAATTTAAGACCGAAAAAATAAAATTAATTAATTAAAATAAATTAATTAAAAATAGTTTTAATTGTTTTTTTTTTTTTAATCATTTCTGAACATTTTATCTCACTTTCTACTTACATTTTTTTTTTCAATTTCTAACTTTTTAGCTAAAAAAAAACACAAATAAAGAAAACACCTCCATTAACAAAAAAAAAAAAAAAGCAACTGAGAAAAACGGAGCTCCAATCGTAATGCAGAATACATACAATCGAAAAAAACTGAGCGGAATCGAAACGCAGAATACCAAAGTTGACAGACGGAGAAAATTTCAGTTCGAAACGAAACGCAGAATAGGGGTGATTGTATAAAAAATACACACGGAATTTCAAACTTAGATATACGCTTTTTTGACTTTTTGTGGTGAAGGGTATACAAATTTTGGCTGTGCACCTCTTATACACTCTAATACATGTTCATGTTTCGCAAACAAATCTTTAACATTTACTCATCAATGCGTCGACAGAAAACAACAAACTTTGACAAATTGCTTTCTTATTAATTTAAATAGTACTTTCAACATTTTCTGCTCCAAGGAAGTGTATAAAATACTTTCACTTTCAACCAAAGAAACAACAGCAAAAAAAAAAATCCGCCCACACAACTGAGACGAAAAATTACTTGAATGCCATTAAATTATTTAATCCTTTTAAACAAAGGCCCCACGTAAGATTTGAATACTTAGTTGCAATCTTCTGACTAGTATTTTCCTTCCATGTGGCTGTTTGTTCCTTTCTTGTGTGAAGAGCTTTAAAATTTATGTGCTCGCTCTACTGCGTAAAGATAATTGCGGAAAATATAATGTGGCATAAAGTAAATATTCTGCAAAATAAAAGGGGGAAGTTAAAAAAGAAACAAAACAAAAAGCTGATTTGTTTATATAGTCTGCAGATGATTTGGGGGCGGCGGTTGTCCCAAATGCATGTTCTAGTTCGTTGTGGTTGATTTTACTTTTCTTTTTAGCGTTTTAAAAGGGAAAGTGGCGTGGTTTTTAAGCGATTACGGAACGATTACAAAAAAATTATAATAAAATCAGTTTAAGTTGTTATTTTCTAAAAAAAAAGAATGGAAATTTTAAATATGTTAAAAGTTGTTCACTTGAAAAGACTTCATTTATCAAAAATAATGTGATTGTAATTAGAGATGCCATACGGAAAATTCCGAATCCTGGGAATTAACGGGATTGAGAAATTCCCAATTCCGGAATTTATAAAATCAAATCCCAAATAAAAAGGTTAACAAACAAGCATTTTGGGAAAATTAGATATTTTTCCCTTTTCAAATTTTATTTTTTTTTAACACCAATTTCGTGGAAGTTTTGAGACATTTTAAAATTTTTTTGACTTGGGGACCATTTTGCATAGTTAAAAGTGACCCAACAAAAAATTTATTTTTTAAGAATATCATTTATAATTTTTCTGCTCTATAAATGGAATGGCAGCAGGAAATCATTATGTATGTTGTTGTACACAGCTGGTCGTTAGGAATGGGATGATGGTACTCGATTTTTTAATACGATAATATGTGACTTTAAAAATAAAAATGCTAGAGACATAAATTAGGCAGGTGGAGTGGTGGCAAATGTCTCCTCCTCAAAGTTAGGAGTAGAAGCGAAGTGTCACAATAGCGTCGTACTCGACCGTAGAGGGGTGAAATGTAAAACACATCCCATTATTGTACCTCCGACATTTGCTTTAAAAATACCAACCTCCATCTCCACTCCTTAAAGAGGACTATCGTATAAAATTAATTACATCGAAGCATTGTAACTTTCTTAAGGACGACCCTAGAGAAGTGAAATGTTTGACCGACTCTCAAAACTTTTTACATCCTTAGTTGTTTATGTCGCATGAAGGTAAGGTTCGGTCAGGCAGGCAGCCGTGTTGTTACAGCCCACTAGGGTCCAATGATTAGTCCCTTTGTGTTACCTGCTGTTAGAAGGGAGAGAGAAAAGATTAAGATAGGAATTAGAAAAAGAAAGAGAAATGAGGATAAAGAGGTGAGAAGGACAGGCAGAAAATACCGCGGGCTTGAGAATACGGAGAAGGTCCAAGAAAAATGCAGAACAAAATCCGCTAAGTGAGATCAGCCGGCCAAAGTGTGCGTTCATCGCCTGAATGAGTCACAGTGTCCGGTTGTGGGCCTGTAAACCACCCACTATACATTTAGAAGGAGCTAATCCTACCTGGATCTATTGACGATATATAGGCCCTCATAGTACCGCTGATCGAGATATTTCATCCGTATACACCCCAGCGCAGGGCAATGACAAAAGAGGTGTTCCACCGTCTCCTCTTCCTCCTCGCCCTGACAACTGCTGCAGAAATTTTTGAAAGGGATACCCATTCTCCATTCTCCTAGCATGGGTCCTGAATAGACAGTGCCCAGTGGCCGCAGCCATCAAGTCACGTAGTCGTACCCTCGGTAGCTGCAATAGTGTAGCTGCCCTACCCCAAACCAAATAGGGCTAAATTGTTCTAGGGGTCGAACATGTCGACTCGTTAGACCATCTGGTCTGGGCCAGTTCGTAGATAGCAGCGTCGATGCGCTATCCGCAAGTGGAGAGGGGTATGTCACAAAAGATGTCAATGGCACCCTCGTCAAGCATCGTTCCCCTCTTCGCCAGTTTATCGGCAACGAGCTTGCCCAAAACGGTCCCATGTCCCCACACCCACTTTAGGGTGACTGTCGAAACCTCCGCCATCCCGTTAGGGGATGTCCGGCATTTAGAGACAAGTTCAAGACCTTTGAGGGATGCAATTGCGGCTTTGCTGTCGGTACAGATGAAAATATCCCTATTGGATAAATTATAGTACCTCAACCAGCACACCGCCTTTCTGATAGCAGGTATTTCCGACTGTAAAATACTACAGTAATTTGGGAATCTGAATATCGTTCTTATTCCAAATTCCTCAATGTATACCCCACCCCCATCTCTCATCCCTCTCTTGGAGCCATCCGTGTATACTTAGAGTGCTCGAGATGGAAGATAGTGGCATAAAGGAAGTAATAAAAACAAGGTTGCCAGATCTCTCTAAAATAGAAAAACTTAAACGTTTTTACTTACCTATTAACAGAAATCGCAGTTGCGAGTGGTATGGCAATTATAACACGAAATGACTACATGCCAAGATTCACATCATCATAATCAGTCGTACGATATTTCAAAAAATGCATATGTGCTTAAAGTAATATATTATTAAAGTAATATAGTATTTATTAAAAGAGTATGTGTGTGACAGATCTGTACGATTTTATAATCTTTTAAAATAATTCATAAAATTGTTTTCTCTGTTCGATTAGAGTTGATTTTTCTTTTTAAGATGGGGAGAAAAAACAACAAAATATTAAAATCATATATTTTCTGCATCTTTTTTGTATAATACGACTCTAAAAGATTTTCGTGTGAACTTAGGTATGTTTATTTTGGATAACACTTAAATATTTTGAGCGATATTTTTTATTTCAAAATACCAAAATTTAAATGAAGAACAACTTTTGATTTGCAAAATAAACTCAATTATTTATTGAATGTTTTTCAAGGAGCCAAAAATATTGTAACGTTTTTTTTTTCCTTTTTAGACAAACGTAGGGTTTCTTTTGATTGCAAATACCACTGTGGCTCATTATAAATTCTGTATTCTTACTTTATGGCTTTCTCTGGCTATACTTCTTGATCCTACCAGTCTTGTGAAACCCATAGTGTCGTATTTACTGAACATGCGTTATTATTACAAACGCAGCCATCCACGCTACACGTCTGTGTTACTCCGGCGAGACATGAACTACTCGATGCCTTGTTTAGTAACCTTAACCATCCACAGATATCTTCAATACTCCTTTTATCCAAGCCAATCATCCCCTTTATCTAATAGCCACAACACACGTCTGCCAAACACTGTTGTTATGCTGTTACACTTCCCTGCGCTAACCGCTACCGTTTTTACTTTTTATTTTAAAGGGTTTCTTAACAAATATCTTTTAGTGTTTTATTAAAATTAGACGTCTCCACTAAATTATCTGCATTGGCTTCACACAATAATTGTCTTTTCCCTTCCGTGTGTATGTACTGCTGCTTCTTAATTTTCAATTATCTTGTACAACTATTACTTTTCATTTGGACTCATGTCTGAAGGTGGGCTCGAACTCATGGTCGAATGTTTTACATACCAACACAACCGTTGAGGTTGCTCAGCTTTTGTTAGCTAATTGTGGTATTATTCTATACACACACCATTAGTGGAAGTAACATTATTCACCACGCTTATACGGATAACAACAACAAGGGTTGCCAGATCTTATTTTTGTAACAAAAATGTAAGCTAAAAAATCAAACATAGACTCGGAAGTCTCGAAAAACCTCGAAACTGTGAGCTTTCGAAAATCCACATCTGAGATTTTTTAAATCATTATTGATCGGCATCCCTAACTGTAATAAAGAGCAAATTATTGGAACTTGAAAAAAATATTATGATGCTTTTCTTATCATAAGAAGTGCGATGAAATAGAAAATACAAAAATAAATCTATATGCGATTTAAACTGTGTATCCCCATTTCTTGTAGGTAAATTAAAATTCTTTCAGTTTAATACTTTTTTGTTTGCTTTCGCCAAATTCAATTTAAATTTATCATCTAAAACCATATAATAAATGCATGAATACATACATATTTACATACATACATAAGTTTTTCTAGAGATTAGCCAAATTTATTAAATCTAAAATAAAAATTTTGTTAAATACTTTGTTAAGTTAAATGAGGTTATGTTCTATCACTGAATGAAAAGTGATGAGGGTGGTTGTAATGTCATCATCATCATCATCATCAAGAGCATTAAAATCTTTATCAGTATTAAAATGAGCAGTTAATGTTTCAGTAACTAAATGAGTTGAAAATATTTGGAAAAATATGTTTATTCAATTGATTCCAAAAACTGTTGTAAATAAATGGTCACAAAACATACGCAAATATCAAAAAAAATATATATTTATTAAAATATTGCTGGCTTAAAATTTAGGACTCTATAATTTTACAAAGTAACTGTTTTACGAATGCATTCATGTGTTTTTAATTTGCATGAATTTTCCCCGTTTGTCATGGTGCCGTATCATTAGTAGAGATCTTTTTGTTTTTATCGCTTTTGTGTAGCAAAAATATTTTCTAGTTTAGTTTAGTTTGGTTACAATTATTTGCCAAATGCTTATTACAATTAAATTTTATTTCGTTGCATATGAAAAGAGTCTCATCCGCTAGAAAATGATTATCATTTAGGGGATGTATTCGTGTGTGCTCTTTTATTCATAATTCACAACTGTTAATTATAATTAACCGCTTTAATTATAAACCATTTAACAGCATATTCCATTGGTTATTATAGGCTTTTAATTCGTTTAACCCCTTAAAGCTAAACGGGACTTAATTCATATTAAAGAAATAGGGTCCGATGATGCTACCAGTGTGTAAAGCGCACAAAACGGGGAATTTTTTTTTTTTGATGTAGTGCAGTCTGAAGGGTCGGTGTGTTAGATTCCTGTACCTGCATGTTTTTTTTTACATAATAGCCTCAGCGCTAAGTCTAATTGTCGAAGGAAAGTCGCATATAATAATTTTAACTCAAATTTCTGCGACCGGCGAAAAACCATTTCTGTTGAGCTTGGAATTAAAAAAAAATCCTCGATAGATTTAAGTACTTCCAATATTAAAGGTTTTTTTAGAGTTTATTATTGTACTCAAAAAAAACTTATATAATCCACCCAACATAAATTTAAAATAAAACTTTTCCAAGTGTATGTAGAATGAATATTATAAAAATAATACTTTTTCTTATAGCTGACATAGCAGTTCAGGTTTCTTATAAATTTCAGCTGCCTGTTTATAAGCTTCAAAAGTTTGTCCACATACATTAAATTATATTATCTATTGGGACACCCTTTAATTTCCAACTCCAAATTGTATACATGCAGTGTTAGCGGACTTACATACAGGTTCTTTGTAAATAACATAACAAAGTATGGACATAAATAAACTATTGGGGCACCCTTTAATTTATAATTTTGAAAATTTGTAGTTGTTATTATAACGGTCATAGTAATCGACATTATTCAAAAGATAGGCCCATATATGTCAATTTACGTCTCCTATTAGGACACCCTGTAATTTTTAGATTTATTTTTCTATTCCTTTTTGCTATTGGGAGCCATGGTGATACTAAGTGTTTTTCCATTTTTGAGTAGTGCCCTTCAAGGATCATAACACACTTGTATGGGAACACCGTTCAATTTTTAAGATTATGAACTATTTTTAAAACGGGAAATTTTCAAAATCGGTTTAAAAATGGCTGAGTTCTGCAGGCACAAACATAAAAAGAGCAACATTCAGTCAAATTAATAATATTCTCCTTCTTTTTGTGAAGTTGGTTAAAAATTAAGTTGTGCTGCGCGATTGTACGCAAGTTATTTAATTTGTAGACAAAACACTCAACTTGATTACTAGCAACGTTGTACAACAGGTCGCAACGTGTATGGCTAGCATAATAGTGTGGCACCTTCCTCGCCATATTGAAACTATTTTCAAGGTAGGAAGGAATTCGGTCAGATTTATGTGTGATTAACTCTTACGATTGTGTATGATAGACTATCATTGATAGTGAATCCTAGCCATTAAGGTGTATGTGAGTGACAGCCTTTTTAAAATAATCCATAAAATATTTATCTCTATACGATCAGAGTTGATTTTTTTTAAGACGAGAAACAACAACAATATATTAAAACCATATGTCTTTTTCCCATTTTTTGTATATTATGTGGCACCGAAGATTTTCGAAGTAGGACAAAATTTTGCCAGCTTTTTGTGTAATTAAATCGTTTAATTGCGATGAAAGCGAGTCCTGGCCTTATATATTATACATATAACCAACAAAAATTACATTTCATTGCACAGAAAGTGTGAAGCACATTTTTAAGTAATTATTTTAACACCAAATTTCTTTAAGTACACTCGAAATATTGCATTCATTGTAATTGATAACACTGAAGTGTTATTGTGAATGAAAGTAAAAGTACTATTACTGACAGTACCAACAAACAGCTGTTAATCAACAAAGTTTCAGTCAAAAAATTTCGGGCTGTTTGCGTTTATTTGTGAAATTAGAAAAAATTATTTGTTTAACAAATCTACAATAAGTTTATAAAAACCGGATTTAGGGACAATGTCTGGTTTTTCATTTGGTTCGGCAGCGACAAGTACACCAAACCAAATGCAAGGAGCAACAAGTGGTTTTTCTTTTGGGGCGCCTAAACCAGCCGGCACTACTGCAGCGCCGACAACAGGTTTTGGCACGTCAACACAAACCACAGCTTTTGGTGCTGCTGCAGCACCCGCATTTGCTTCCACCCAGCAGGGCGCAGCACCTGCTTTTGGCAACCCAGCAACTTCGAACGCACAAACTTTTGGCGCCAACACTTTTAGTTTTGGAGCACCTGCGTCAGCGGCACCCGCTGCTTCTGGTACAACCAGTTTCGGTTTCGGCACACAAACAGCCGCCAGCAGTGCAGCTGCGCCTACATTAAATTTCGCAGCACCAGCATCTACATCTGTGCCCACTATGGGTTTAGGGGGAGGGCTAGGAAGTAGTTTAGGCGGCAATTTTTCATTTATGAAACCTGCAGCCACAACATCAGCTAGTATAAATTTTGGTACTACTACTACAACAACTTTGGGAGGACAGGCCGCCGCCGGCAGTTTATTTGGAAAAACACTTGCCACAAGTTCTGCTGCACCAGCCACTGCTTCTACACCCTTCGTAGGGTTAGGTGGTGTAGATGTTAGTGCTAGTAAGCCCAAAGATGGTGACAGCAAACAGGATATTAAAGTTAAAGAGACGCAAGTACCGGAAGAAATTGCCAAAACTGTAGATTCTTTAAAAACCTACATAAAAACCCAAAAGACCTTGTCTTCAGATATTGGACGTACCTCAACCTCAAAGCTTACTAATGTATCGGGTGAAATTATGAATTTACAATGGGCCCTACAGGAAATATCTAACGCCGTGGAAGCCAACTACAATCACATTAAATTGTTACGTAAAGAAACCTCTAAAACCATACAATCTGTCGAAATGGCTCAACGCACACAAGACACTCCGGTTGGCTTGCAATTCGAAAATAATGCACCATTTCAATTCTTTCAAAATTTGATAGCCAAATACGAACAGGATCTTATAAACTTTCGACAACAAATCGCTCTCACTGAACGTCATATGCATTCTTTAACTAATCCCCAGAATGTCACACCCGAGGATCTAAAACGTGGTTTTCGTCAAATTAATGAAAGTTTTATATCGTTAGCCGGACGTTTGCACGAAATTCATCAGAAAGTAGAAGCCCAAAAGGATCAATATTTAAATTTACGCAAATACCGTTTGAGAGATAGCACAAATGTATTTGCTGAACTTGATAATCCAGAAACTAGGGTTAATACGACACGTATAACAGCAGGACCAACGCCATTTTCTAATATTACTGCTATTAGCAACTTTGGCAAATCATTCGCGAATTCCGCTTCGTCTAAGGGACAAACAACACAAACTGGAAAATGATAGCGAAATGTATTAAAATTAAAATCCCGTATACTTGTACATTATATGATATTTTTAATGTTAATTAAAAATAATTAAGTTGGCAAAAAGGTTTTGTTTTGAATAAGTTTTGTAAAGCAGATTAAATGTCATGCTCAATAAATTTAAAAATAAAAAACAATTTATTTCAAAGATGATAAAATATTGCATAAAATCAGGACAATCTTGTAAAGTTTCTTGGGTGAAACGGGTTTCATCGAAAATTAAAATTTTGGCAAAAAAACACAATTTTGTTATAATTTATTTCTGCATCCTTCGGTAATATTCCTTTTATATTTTTAAATAATCAAGCATGAAAAAAAGAAATGTTAATCATATTACATTTTCAAAATAGATAAAAAAAAGTTTCTTTTATTAAACTGTATCAAATATTTCTCTTCAGCATTTGTTTCCTGCGTTATGGGCATGATTTGAAAATATTCTTTTAAAGCTCTATATCTCTTCTACTTTGCTAGTAACACAAAGGGGCAGCAAATAGCCCCAAGTGCGCTGTGGAGCGCAGCTGTCTGTTAAATCAAATAATAAATAATTATAAATTTTAAGAACTTAATTTGCATCGAAACTACCTTTTAGAAAGAGTCTTCAAAATGTTTTGTTAGTATAACTCTGGATTAAAATAAATAAGTTTTCTTCCTTTTAATACACAAAATAAGGAAAAAAATACCCTTAGCCAGTAGAAGTTAAAAACTAAAATTGATAAACAAAAAAAAAAAAAACTTAAATCTTTATATTATTTGTTATTTCGAAATAGTGTCGTTCTAAAGATAACAACTATAAAATAAAGTTGACAAAATTATATACATAGAAAAGTTAATATACCTTTAAAAAAATATATTTAAAAATACAAATTATTATCCTTTCTCTCCAAATATTAAAATTAAACACAAAAAACCTCTGCTTAATTTTTGACACTTTTTAAACAAACCGCCTTTAAGAGCATCTGTTTACATCGTTCGATTTATTTTTATAAAGCCAAAGCACAGGGAGAGCCAACAATATTCTTCAAAAATTAGGTAAAAGTAACAAAATCAATGTATTTATAAATTATGGAATAAGGTTATTTGAATAGGAAGAAACGAGTTGATGTGTAAAAAAAAATGCAAAAAAATTCATTAATCATTTCTTAACAACTTGTATAACATCTTCGTCGGCCATTACATGGCTAATGCCTACACGTTGAGGTGAGTATTTAGTGGATGTACCCCACACTAAGGCATATTTAAATTGAGCTGCTAAAGTACGATGTATAGCATGACAAACATGTTCCACAGTAACGCCCTACAAGATATTATAATTTATTTAAAGACTCATCAATATTTTATTTCAAGTACCTTTCTTAAAATCAATCCATCATCGAAATCTGGTGGTGCTCCAGGCTTTTTTGTATATACTCTAATTAGCTGCAAAGCATCCCATAGAGCCTCTAGCAAATAATCCAAATTCAATTTCATATTACAACTAACCACTATGGAGTTAGGTTGCCGGGCCAAGCGATCCACTTCCTCTATAGCGATCTGATCAATTTTATTGTAGACATACAGACAAGGCAAATAAACACGATTTGCTGTAACGACATCGATAAATTCATCGACAGAACAGTCTTCTCGGAATAACACTTCGGCATTAAAGATCTTAAAGGAGTGTAGTACAGTTTGTATCATCTTTTCATTACAGCTAGTAAGAGCACATGTGGCATTAAAACTTAAACCACCACCCTTTTTCTGTTTGAAATAAATATTCGGTTTACGCTTATTTAAACGTATACCCACCGACTCCAATTCTCGTTCCAACAATTCACGATGAACATTAGGTTTGGTGGCATCCAACATCATGACTACTAAATCAGCTGTGCGTGCCACCGCAATAACCTGACGACCACGTCCCTTACCCTAAAAATATAATTGTTGTTTTATTTAGGGAGAAATTTAGTGACTTAAATTTGATTTTAAATAAAGAATTAACTAATAAGCAAAATTAAATAACAAATTATAAAAAAAAAATCTTTACCTGTGCAGCACCTTCAATAATACCCGGCAAATCGAGTAATTGTATGTTCGCACCCTTATACTCTATTACACCCGGAATGCAGGTTAATGTTGTGAACTCATAATTGGCTGCTTCGGATTCAGTTTTTGTTAGCGTTGACAGCAGAGTAGATTTACCCACTGAGGGGAAACCAATCAATGCCACCCTGGCATCACCACTTTTAAGCACATCGAAACCATCACCTTTCTCACCCTTCTTCGAGGGTTCCAGCAATTGTGAACGATATTTGGCTAATTTTGCCTTTAGCAAGCCCAAATGATATTCAGTGGCTGCCAAAGACGTTGGAAATAGAATTAAAGTTTATAACCTTGTTTTCATATGAACACCTCATTAAATTATCATTTACCTTTATTTTTTTGTGTTCTGGCAATTTCCCTTTCGATTTCAGCAATTTTCTCTAATATACCCATATTGTTATATTTTTTATCTGATTAATTCTAAAAACATAATTAATGTTGGCAAATTTGTAATGAAAATATTTGCCAAAAAAGTGAATTTTTTGTATGTTAGAATTAATCCGGCACAGCTCGTAGAGTGTAAAATGCTTTTATTGACAACTTAACATTACCTGCTTCTTCCAAATACCACCATTCACTACAGATTATTAACTTATGAATCAATCACAATAGCCTTTAGTAATGAGGGAGAATGCAACGGTTAGTAAGCACTTAATTGGGAATTTAGGAAATATTTTGATTTAAAAATTATTTCAATTCTTCACTTTGTAATAATTTGTTTTATTACGTTAAAACGTAAATTTGACTTGGTTCCGTTGAACTTTTAGTTACAAATTCCCAAACCTATTTGATTAAAACTCTGCTTTTAATACTAATAAAATCAATAATTACATATTCTTATTTTATTAAATCCATTTACAATCCATGCTGCAATTCTTTTTAAAATTCAATAAAAAACTGTATTAAATAATTATACAAATTATTAATACAAATGAATTGTTATCCAAAAATGTATTTAAATAAATATGTAACTTATCTTTGATAAATAAATATTGAAGTGAAAATGCACATAAAAAAATATTATAGTTTCATAACTTTCAAACGAAGAGGAAATTTGTGCTCTCTAAAAAAAACATTCATTTCTTTTTGATCATAAGAAATATGTTTCAAATAATAAATATTTTCAACCTTTCATATTTTACTGTTGTTTTACAAGAGTCTTTTTACTCGACAAACCTTTTTAATTTCTATAAAAACCATTACCATCATTACCCATAAATTCAGTCCATTTTTGTCGTTGAATATCGTCCAGCTCGGAGCAAACTTCACTAGGCTGCAGAGAACGACAACTGCAAGTAATACCCAAACGGGTGACTACTAATTGGGATTCATATTTTGGCGAATCGGGTGTAATGTTGACTAAACGCTCATTAAGGCATTGTTTAAGGAATTGCTTTCGCAAAGCTTTTTGATTATCCATAGTATAACCTGGATTTAACAAAAAATGTGTTCATACATATTTAAACAGAAAAATATGTATTCATTGAAGACTTACTTCTATAAGCGCTTATTTTCTCTTCTACACAATTTAAGTCTTGTGGCTTAAATAAAGGTGGATAGGCCTCTGATTCGCGTATATTTAAGATAAATGCAAAATCTATACTGGATCTAGTGTCGTTCAAGGATTTCATCAGTACACCCGTTGAGGATATTGAAGCCAAGAACCAATCATCATTTTCATTTGCAGAAACTTCATCGCGTCTTTTTCGTTTTTCCACCGCCACCCCTTCAAGCGTTCCTACTTTTTGTTCATCTGGTATTGATTGTTGTTGCTGGTCTTGTAATTCATAGTTTTGTTCTTGCTGTTGTTGCTTTTTCATAGCATCTCTTTCTTCTTTTTCCCTTTCCAAATCCCATAAACTTAATGGTTCATCTTTTTCGAGATTGTTTTGAGGCACGCCTCCTGTGGGTAGACTTGTAGTTGAATTGGAATCATTATCGTCAAAGGTGGATACATCACTACGTATATCCCTATTACCAGGATATTTCGTGCGCAAACGTATGGGATCCTCGTTGGCGGGCACAATCTGAGGTACTTCGTTGTCGGTATAAGCATTTTCATAGTCCTCCGGCGCTCTTTGAGATTCAATGACATCATAATCTTTTTGCTAAAAATTAAAAGCAAGCAGACCATATTAAACAATGTATTAAAAGTATCATTTTTCTGGACTTACAAATTCCCTTAATGCAGGCGGATTTCCTCCATAGCCCACACTATAGTATGGTGCATTTAATTGTTTCAAAGCCTCATAAGTATCAACAACAGGTGGTTCATTTTTCTCTAAGGCTTCTTGTACAAGTTCTGGTGGTAGCAAACGATTACGAGCTGTTTCCTGCCTAAACTGATTTTTAGTCTTTTCCAAACTGTCCAATTTTTCGGCTGCCACAACTTTTTCTAAAAGTTCTTGGTTGGCCAAAAGTTTTTTCAATAATTTTGGATGTTTTAATGGAGATTTGGGAGTTTTACGACCATTAGCTAATTTCACACGTTGGGTGCGATTTAAATGAACTTCCAAGTCATCTATATGGTATTTAAAAATTAATTAACCAAGCGATTTATTAAGTTAGAAGGGTTATACAAGTACCTGTGCTAAATAATACCGCTCCTGGTGGTTCTATATGGCGTGCTATGGCATATAATTTTACCACACTAGAGGTATTATATCTCAAGCGGCAGGTATCGGCGCGAGCCTGCAAAATTATATCACTATCTGTAATGACAATATAAAACATGTAATTTAATTCCTTTAAGGTAAAGAAAAAATCTTTTACCCGGTATAAATTCATAGGCATCCTTTGCATCGTTTTTATCCCTGCATTGCATTTGCCAGTGTAAAAAGAAATCTCCACCAAAAGTTTGTGATACTGAAACACCGCCCAACAAACTATTCGAACCACCCGAATCTGTCATCGTAGCATCCAGTAGAGGTTTTCCTGTTCTACCATCTAAAATCGTAGTTTGCGAATAATAATACACTGGAAAACCAGGACCAGTATTATATTTGACCATAAAATCAGTTACATTATCATGATTAAAATGACCCGGCACTATGGCACTAACACTTTCACTAGAGGGAAAAGTGAAATTCCATAACATTGAAAAGTTACGTCCATCAAAAGCCATAACGGTAGAATTAAAGGATGAGACCACTATATCAGCCACATGGTCACCTGTTATATCAGTCAATATCGAGGGCGCCATTAAACCAGAATGCTTGTGATGATACAGGGGTGTAAATTCTTTTTCACTGGTAAATTTCATAAGGGATAATAAACGTATGGTATAGACACCGCCTGATGTACTTTGACCTCCTGTTATTATCAGCAACAATTCATCGCCATCTTCTTCCGTTATGATTTGTACTGGCACAAAGACTTCCTCTTTAAAGGGTGTCGGTATGGTGCGTATAACTTTACCTGTTTTACCCGATATAACTTTTATATGTCCCGCCTTTGATTCTTCACGTTCTTCAAGATGTACGGCCAATATTTCGGAGATTTCATCACCATCCAAATCACGTACAATATTAATCGTATACAGGTCCATAACAATAGGGGAGTTGGTTTCTACTTCTACCTCACGAAATTCCCAAATATTGTTGCCATTACGACCGTTAATGGCGAAAATCATCTAATAAAATGGAAAGAATATAAACTAGTAAATCCAATGATGTTGAAAAAAATACCGAAAATAATTCTTCAGAAAAAATTTTAATTATTTTTTTTCTAATTTTAACGGTATTTTGTTTGCAAATTTGGAGTAAAATATGTGATTTTTAAATTTTAAAAAACCGGCAGTTTTTTAACTCGATTATTGTGAATTAGTTTTTGTTTTAGCGATTTTTTTTTTAATAATTAACGTTTTTGTGTAATATTTTTAATAAATTACTAAAGATTGATGAATATTTTCTATACCAGCGTTGTGTGCCAATTTTAGAGTAGATAAGCCATCCCAAGAACAAAATAAGAAATTTATTTCTAATACACGATGAGGGTTTTCTTAATTTAAGCGACTTTTATTAGAAAACCTGTACACTTTAAAAAGAAAAAAGAAAAAAATACCGGTTGCTATAGAAGTCGCTAAGACTACAATCTTTGGCACAGAAGGAAGTAGATGAATCCAAAACTATGACCTATAGCACTCTTTACAATTATTGGTCCGTTGAAAACATGGCGCAAGTATTCATAATAGAAAATCATAGTATCTTGTTTTGTGGTTCTCTCAAAATTTCCGCTTTTAAGCAGTTTCGAAAAGAATTATTGGAAACGTTTCAAGGCGACAAAAAATGTCAGTCTGATTATTAATGCTCTCCTAAATTTGGGTAAGAATTTTGCCAAAATATATTAATTTTCCTGTCTGTTTCTGTTGTATTTGTTGCCCTAGTGCTTGCATCGTGAGAATAAATCCGACATTGGGGGCAAATTATACTGGCATTTTTAATAATAAAAAAAGGTAAAATAATGAAATATTTACATTTAAATTCTATTGAAATTTCGATCGATATCGAATTTTCATTTTTAATATTAAAAATGCCAGCCTTAAATTTATTAAACTTTTACTCACCCCTAATCTACCAGCTGCTACACAATCTGGATAGCCGTCTCGGTTTATGTCCACCGTACAGAGTAGTGAAAACACATTTGCTACGCTCCAAGTTTGCCATAATAAATCTCCGTTGACACCATTTACCGCTATTACGCCACCCTCACATGGCACCTCATCACCCTGAATGGGACTCTTACATTTTGGCAAAGAATATCCTTCATACTGAATATTATCATCGACACCAAAACCAAAAATAATATCCGACACATCATCACCATTGAGATCAGCCTTACGCACTGGACTTTCACTGTTCATGCGGGGAAAAGTGCGTGACCAGAGCTTTTGTACGCTGATCTGAGTGCAAGGCACAAACTCACTGCCCATGCTATCACCATAAGATTTCTGTCCATCATTAAGCGCTAGTGGCAATGCAGGTGAGTTTCTTTGATGGTGAAACCAAAATTTAATTTTTTGCATAGAAACAGGAACCATGGTTAATATCAGAGCAATCAAGCTAATTAGGGCTATTATGATGGTCAAAGCAGCCAAGCCATAGCAGAAGGGTTCACAACAGCGCCAACAGCAGCGGCGATGCTTCTTCATTATAGGCACTGAGCTAAAAGATTTGCCATTTTTACGTCTGGGAGCCATTAAGGGACGCTTTAAGCCCTTCTCTTCATTCATCTTTAAAAAATATATATATACTTTATCTTAAGCCTAAGATATTCTATTTAAAATACCTTTAATGTTTTGGAATCCTTAATAAAAACTTCATCATCAACATCATCACTTAGGTCTTCATCAATAGAATCGCGTATAGCGATTCGATTTGAGGGCACATATGGTCTCATGTTTATCATTACTCGAAAAATATGTTTGCAAGGAAAACACTAGTTACTTTTTTTTTGCTTTTTAAGATGTCTGTGCATACGTGTTTATTTATTTTTTTTTAAGAAAATTCCTTTTCTGTTTATTCTAAAATCATTTTAATAACCCTTAATGTAGGCTTTATTTTAGCTTTAAATTTAAAATTGCAAATTATGTTTATAGATTATTTATCGTTTTCGTTTTTTTGTTTATAAGCAACAAGAGAACAACTAAATGTGAGCTTCTATATTTTCTTTCCGAAAAAATCAATAAATTTTTCTTTTTAACTTGTCAGTTATAATTTTTGACAAAAAAAAAACAGTCAGTGTCGTCTATGCATTAAACACGCATGCGCCTAAAAGTATGCTCTTGTGTATTGTTTAAAAACACGTGTTGTTTTCCCTTATTATGAAGGTTTGTTTATCAACAAACTGTGATTTGTTTTTTGCTTTTGAAAAAACAATAACAAACTGTTGATTTGTAACTAATCCTGACATCTTACTTTTTAACAGATTTCAAAAAAAAAAGAAGCAGGTTATCAATTCAACTGAATGTTGCTTTTTTATGTTTGAACTTGCAGAACTCAGTCATTTCTGAACTGATTTTATTTTTTTTTCTTTGTAATTTGATAGTTTATAATCATAATCTTTAAAATTAAAGGGTGTCTTCTTTAAAATTTAAAATTACTGCATATTACTATAGCTCCCAATAGCAAAAAGTAATACAAAAAAGTAATAGTTTCTTTAATTTGATTTATGTATATATTTCCATACTTTTTAACAGTTATAGACATGCGGTTGAAATTTACAACGAATTTGTATTGCTTATCAAGCACAACAACAAGTATAAAACTTGGATTTGGAAGTTAAAGGGTGACCCAATAGTGGGTGTAATTTCAAGTATGTGGCCGAACTTTAGAACCGTTAGACAGAACGCTGAAACTTAAATGCGACCTGTATTGCTAATCCCGCTATATCAACGAGCTTATAATTTGAATTTAGATATAAAAGGGTGTTTCAAAAATTAATGTAATTTAACCTGTTGTTATAATTTTCGGTAATAACCGTCGTCACTGGCTGTGTACTTTGGATGTTCGGCGAGCGCTTTTGATGTGATAACATCATTTTCAAGCCGCGCGTTTATTAAAACTGAAGAGATAGTGTTAAAAATAGATAGTGTTAAGAATAAAAGGTGGTGGGTTTAGGTAATTTTTGTCTGTTTAAATAGTATTATGCAGGTAGATTCCCTGATATCTGTCTTGTTTATTGGGGTAAATAGTTAATATTTGGGTCTTTTATTATTGGATAGGTAAGTGTGACCGTCTGTGGGTGTTTTTCGTTTGTAAGAGTGTTTTAGTAATTTTAGTGGTGTAATTTAACCTATATGGCCGTATTTTTAGAACCGTTATATAGAAAAACACCTAAAAATTAGATAGTATGTCCACTACTTTATTTGGTATAATAAAAATATGAAAATTCTGAAAGTATTTTTAATGCTACAAGTGGCTGTCTAAAAGACATACTGCCAGAGCAAATAAAATGCATGGCTTAAATTTTGATAACATCTTTGACATTTGCTTTATATTTTTTATTGTTTAGAGATTTCAGTAGAAATTCATATGCTTATTATTGAAACACACAAACAATTATAATAAAGAATATAGAAAATTTCATTGTTAAACTGCACTATGAAACTCACGGAAATGTTCAAAGAGAAATTGAAAATATCATGAAATAATGGCATCGTATAAGTTCAGTTAAACTAGTTCCCATTGTTACTATAACATCAGCTAAAAGAAGCGATATTTGTCAAGTGACTGTTAATTGAAAAGTACGTGAAATTTCAAATGAACTTGCAAGCCAGTTGTGTTGTTTATTAAGCTAAAAAAATATTAAGTTTATTATATATTATTATTTTAACATATTAATTTCATCATTATTGTTTTTGCTAGTTTTCCATAAAAATCATCTGTCAGCTTTGCCTACTCCATAAAAACAGGGCTGTTAAAAATGTACTTCAAGAGCTTTATAAATTAATCAAGTTCAAACTACTTCATGTACTTAAACCATATTTTATTTATTTTTGTTTATTTGTCATTCGTGGTCATTAATTTATTTTATTTATTATTTACTTTAACAATTCAATAATTAACCAGATTTCATTGATATTTTCTTAACAACTTACATACTGAGTTAACACATTACACATACATTACATTATACATATTTCATTTCTTATATTCATATTGATTTAAAATTTTTAAAATTATTTATCTATAAATAAATATTGATTGGATGTCACTAATATTAATTCTAATAAATCGTAATGCGGCCTAAGTTTCAAAAATCGTTTTTTTTTCTGTTAAATAAGTAAAAAATAAATTTGTAAGAAATATTTCTATTTAAATTTTGTTAATTTTAATGAATAAAAAGAGGCTATAAATTTTAAATAGACTTAAGTGAATGAACTTGAATATAAAAAATCTCTAAAAATGGTAATGAAAATAAAGAACTTTTTTAAATAAATTAAGTTACTATATAATAAAAAGTTTTTGTAAAAAATATATATATAAATAAAAATCAATTCTTTAAGCTATTATTTACAAGTTTGGTTATTATTTTTGCTTAAAGCAACAATAAAATTAAAAACAATCTTTTGATCATTAAATACCGAAACAGACGATTTACCAATTAAGATTTTTATAGCAAATTGTTTACCAATTTTAATCGAATAACCAGCAAACAAAAATTATAGCTAATTTTAGTTTAAATCATTTCATTAAATGTGTTTAAAAAAATGTAAGAAAAAAAATGTGAAAAAGGAGTTGATTTAATTGAAGTAAAAAATGTTTAAAAAAAAAAAAAAATCAAAATTTATTTATTTACAACAACATTATCTATTTTTTATTAATTTTGAAGCATTTTTGCATTTGTGTTTTTAGTTTTATATTAAAATTCTTAAATTATGTATTTGTTTGAACGTTTTTGTTATCAGTTTTAGGCTTTAGAAAACACAGTGTTACATACAAGTAAAACTAGAATTCAGCACATATGCAAACAATCCCTAATTATATTTTTCTTATACAAATGAAATTTCTTACTTTTTCATACCGTTTTTGAGAAGGAATTTTTTTAAATATTTATATGTGTAGAACTCTAAGAAAAAAAACGTTTTAAAAGAATTTAAGAAAAATTTGGAACCTTAATTATATTTGTTTTATATTATATTCTATTCTTCTTTTTCCTGTTTTCTTTATAAATTAAAATAAAAATTTAGAAATAATGTCTTAATAATTTTAGAAATTAAAATTCACACCAATTAACATTATTAATTTATTTTTTTCTATAATTTTACGCATTTAATTTCAAATTTCAGAATTTTCAGACATTTTATTTTGTACCTAATAAAAATTCTAGGTTTGCATTCACACTTTGACAAAAACCACAAGTGCTATATTCGGATATGCCAATTACGAAAATCTAGTTTACTGAAGTAATTCCCATCAAAAAAACAAATACTGGGGTGACAGAATTAAAAATAAAAAAAAATTAAGCACTGCTAATTTTAAATAAAAATGTCATAGGCTCTTAATGGGTTAAGCATTTTTAAATAATTTTAATCTATCCTGAAAGGTCCCTTCAAAAGCTTTTAAATGATACCCATATTGATATTTAAAAAAATTTGTAAATTTCAGAGCCCCGTAATTCGAAAAATATGGGCGAGCGCAAATTTTTTCAGTGGATGTTTTTTCCTATTTTTTTTATTCTCTATCGCCTTACACATCCGTTTTTTTCAAATTTAGAAAATGTATATTAAATATTTATTCCAGAATTATGCAGGCAGTGTTAAAAATTTTTCATTTGCAAAAATACTAAATGTAAATTTGCTTATAAGGAACATCTTCACAAATTTTTTTAAACCCATTCAGTAGTTTTACAGACAGACTAAAATTCCAAAAACTGGTGTTTTGTATTCCCTATCGATTACTACTTACACCAACATCAAAATTTTCAAAAAATTTCTTATGTACAGAAATGACCCCGTTACAGTTTTATTACATGTATAGATGTATAGATGACTCTGAATACCAAGGCATATTTAACCAGGTGGCAGCGCTTGCGCAGGTGATAATTTTTTGCTTAAATTATTTTTTCCTTTGAGAAAAAATTAATTAAAATTTTTTTATTTAAGTTCTGTGCAAAGTGTGTTTAAATTGTTTAAATAATGAATAAGTGATATAAAACAAATATAAATAAAATTATGCGTTGAAATCTACAAATTAAATGTACACAATAAAATATTGATGGCTTGCGTTAACGTTTTTTCTTTTAATTTTCTTTCTGTTACATGTTTTTGACACTAATCATTGATTTGTTGTTGTATTTGCTGTCGTCGCGCTGCCATCTTATAATTGATATGCCTTGCTGAATACGTTTCTATACAAAAGTTTAGCCAATAAGCAATTGTTAAGGAAAAGTGCTGCCAAGTCAAGGAGATCTCGAAAAGAAATTTGAAACGATTAAAAGATGTTTGTCGTTTATAGTTTTTAAGTAAAAGGAATTACAATCGAATATTGATTGATGGTTTATTTCTTAATGATGGATTGTTGGTTTTTATCACGTTAGAAGAAAACTATAATATTACTTGCCATCACAACTGGTATTGTATTACAAAAGCGAATTGCTGTTGAAGCTACTGAAGTCACCTGCTATAAACTCGTCGTGACTGCTATTAAGCCAAACCTAAATTAACGCGTAACGCACAATCTATCTGTCAAAAATTCTCATTTACATACAAAATGTATGAAGCAAACTATAATAGCGCGGCGTCAAAGCTTAGCAATTGGAAAATGCGATTTTGACAGTGCATTAGGAGGTGAAGTTGGATGCTTGTTTGTTTGTTTTGTTTTGTTATTGTTAAAAAGTAATGACAATTTAGTTAGTTTCAGGGCAATCCAGCAGTTTTATCTCTTCTTTATTTTTATACAGCGGGTTTGAAAAAATAAAATGAGTTAACATTACTGTTCAAGACACAAAGTTGACGCTCTAATTTAGGTATGACATTCCAACGCAAAAGCGCAACAAATTGCTTTGCGTCCTACGCGCTAATTCAGGTTTGGCTATTAAACAAGCGTTGCCACCAGTTAGTGTTTTTATAGAATAGTGTTGCTATGTGTCAATTTTTTACTACATAGTTTTTGATATTTGTTAACCTCTTTTTGCTACAACGTGTTCCGTTCGTTCACTACTTTCTTGTCATATTAAATGTCAACAAAAAAATTTTTTTCTTTCTATTCTTTGATTGATCTTTGATGTTAAAGCCAAAAAATTAATGAGCATCTTCCCAAGAAAAACCAAGCAAATATTAATTTCTTTAAATTGTTGTGATTACCGCGACATTATTTTGGAAGGCTGCTAAAGAGATTTTTATTAACACGAGGAGACAATGAGAATGTTCATTGCGGCATCAGCTGTTTTTAGCACACTATGCCGCTGATTTAACAGTCAGCAATCTTCAATACGCAGGAGAATCCGAAGATATCTATTTTACTCCACTCATATGAATAACAAACTTCGAACACCATTGTGGCTTTATGACTGACGCTGTAATAGATAATCCAAACCATCGCGAAATAATGCAGGTGGTCTCGATGGCGAATTCATTCATTTCCGCCGTAAACGCTGAATATCAGACACCATATAAAAAAAAATATATATTTTTTTGATACATTGAGTTTGACATTTAGCGTTTACGGCAAAATTAATGACTTCGCCATCGCGGCCACCTTATATTCTTTCGACATGATCCAAACCATATGCACCCAAATTCCAAAACTCTATACAACATTGTGTTTTCCTTGATAGTTCTTGATAGTGTTTGATTCCTAAAAGCTGCTTTCAGACAAGATGTTTTTTTACATATGACTTGTCAGTTTGCAAAGTCTGCCAGAATTGTTGACGATTTCTAATATTTCCTACATCCGACATAACAGTTCTTTTTTTCTTTTTTTAGAAAACAGCTGATGTCAATAACTTTGTCAGATCAAAATAGAACGATCTTTAATTTAACGCGCTTTAATGTTTCAATCTGTTCACACGGCCTTTGTAATTTGAAATTCGACAAGTCTTATGCAGAAAGCATCTCGTTTAAAAGCAGCTTAAGTAGATATTTCTTGGATCTTTAAAGATATTCATAAAACACTATCCAGTAGATGGCATTAAGAGAGGCAAATAAAGCTGGAAAAGCTACACGAGAAGTGCGATCTATATAAATGGCACGTTTTAATCGTTCCTGTTGGGGTGTTAATTTCGGTTTGGGTGGCTCAGGTTCAGCGGGCTTGGGTGTTGGTGGTGGAGGAGCTATTGTAGGTTGTAAAATAATGCGAGATTCTTGACGAGGAATCCAAGGACCATCGGCATCGATTGGCGGCCGCATAACGCGTCTTGTTGTATGACTATGGCCCATGTGTGACTAGAGAAAAGAGATTATTTTTAAAATTAATGCAACAAAATCTATTGTGTATTTAAGTGACCTTAATTTATGCAGAGTTCTAAAGTCTTTACTTACCCTTTTGTTTTTTGTCATTTCATCAAAAATTTTCTCAATCTTTTCATCTGTCAGCGGTGGATGTGCTGGTGGTGGTGGCGGTTCTGGCTTCGTCTCCTCCTTTTTAGGCTCTTCCGGCTTAGGCTTAGGAGGATAAGCTATTGGCTTTGGTATGGGTGTATCACTCAATACAATATTTATTAGACAGTATTCCATGAGTGCCATAAACACGAACACCGTACACACTGACATAAAAGCATCAACTGCCTTCAAATACGACACCGGTGGTAGTGATGCTTGAGATTTCGCATGTTGCGTCGATAGGGTTAGCAGTGAAGTGACACCTAATGTAACGCGTGCTGGTGCAGCCTCTGGCTTAATCCAAAACGACACCCATGACATGATTACAATCATGCAAGTTGGTATGTACGTATTAAAAATATAATAAACAAGACGACGTTTAAGTGTAAACACCACCTCCAAACAAGTAAAATTACCGGTGGAATACACCTGGGTACAATCGGCTGTTTCATTGTGTATGAGCGCCACCTGCGGCAGTTCTATGTTTTCATCAACGACCAATGGTGTAGTGGGATCCCACTGAAATATCATATCATCCGTAGTATGTGACACTAAAATTAGAATTTATTCTTAAAAACATATCCACTCCTAAGACTTTCTACTTACAACTCTCCATCTGTAGTTTACACTCCTGTGTATCATGCGGGTAAATGGCAAAATTCATAATACACGATAGTTTAAGGGTCAGCTTTACCATGTACAATATCGTTTTATCCTTGTACAGCCACATGTAATGATTTGGTATTGTCATCGTTTGAAATGTTACCGACTTTGCATTTTTGAAAAACGAATCTGGACGCCATAAACGTTTTAGCCAATCCACCTCTAGTAAACGATATTCCTGTGTCATATTCTCTGGCAGTCGCAAACGATGATCTTTCCATGTCTGAGCAAAAAATATATCGGCCACATACGTCATAGAGTTTTCATCGATGGAATCTAAGCCCATAACTGTTACGTGAAAGTAGACAATTGTTGGTTGTCCCTCCTTTTTGGGCGGCCTCATTTTATCATAGCGTTTAATGTCTTCTGGCAAAATATCTGTTATTTCTAAACTATGCCTGCGAAAGGAAATGGGAAGGAATTATCAGAATTCTTAATCTTTTTTTTAACAAGTCAGAGTTGTCTTACTGAAATTCCGCTTGTGTCAGATGTTCCAGAGTTATTGAGAGTAATATAAACAGGAATAGTTGAGCATTCATTGCTATAAAAGAGAAGAAAAACGTTATTTTTCGATTATGTCTTTTTCGATAAGAATGATGTAGTTTTGGTAGTCTTTATAGTTTGTACACAAAGTGTTAAAATGTTAGTATTGTTTATCCTGCAACGTCTGTCCGTCTGTTACAGCTCTCTATATTTTCACAGAAGGTGTAGTAATACATAACAAAAATTATTAAATCTTAAAGGGTGTGCCGCAAGTGTTATGCTATTCATAATAATATTGTAATTTTTTGAACTCTGATAGGCAGATACTTTTAATTTATACAATAAATGTAAAATTATATCCGCTATTGAAGGGTGTCCCAATAATGACGTCATTTTTACATCGCACATAGGGGGGTTTTGGCCATCTAACCGGACATTACTTGTTTTTTGGTTATATTGGCTGGGTGCCCCTAGATTAATAAAACTTGGCAGAAAACTCCGCTATGCTCATAGGCTATTAAAGCTAGAAAACAAGAAAAATCAGATCAAGGAGAAAAAGGTTCCCTTTAGAAGAACTATTCCTACTTTTAAAAAATGCAAGTTTCTTAATTTTCAAGTCATTTGGTTCAGCAATTACAACTTTTAATGTCAAGGAATGTTTAAAAACTTAATGTTAAATATATCAATCGATTGGAAATCAATATGATTCATGTTATTCGAGGCAGCAGGCAAAACACCACGCCTACCTCTATTTTTTTCATGTAATTTTGAACAATAAAGTAACTCCAATCATAAAAATAAATACAAGGAACGATAGAGAATTAAAAAATAAGAAAAATTTCACGCTCGCCCATTTTTTCCGAGTTATGGGGCTCTGAAATTTTCAAATTTTTTAAAATATTAATATGGGTATCATTTTTAAGCTTTGGAAGAGATCTTTAAGGAAATGCTAAAATTTTTTAAAAATGCTTAACCCATTAAGAGCCGATGTAATTTGTATGTAAAATTATATATCCAGTACCAATTTGTTTTTTGTCACTCCAATATTTGCTTTTTGATTGGAGTTACTTCTCTAAACTAGATTCACAAAGATGGTGTAGGGTATATAAAAATTGGCATAGCCGAATATAGCACTCTTACTTGTTAAATATTCTGTTTAAATTCTAAATGTCTGCCTACTACGGTTGAAAAACTAAAGCAATGTAAATTAAAATCACGTCACAATAGGAATACCCTTTATGATTTAGTTTTATTTTTGATTTGATATAATTTGATAAATAAAAGTAGTCAAACTTGAGATCTCTGCCTTTTGCATTTAAAAACTAGGCCACTTATGTGAAAATCATGTAACTATTGGGAAAACCTTTAATTTGAAGTTTTATTTTTAATGCTTGTTGCTATAGCGAAGATAGTTTAAAATACACTGTGAAAATTTTTCATGTCTGCCCATCCCAGTTTAAAAAACTAACCATATTTTTATGAATATCACGTTAATTTCGAAACACCCCTTAATTTTTTGTTTTTTTTTTATAGTAATACCTATTACTCTACCTTAAATATTAAATATTAGTTGCTTGCGTTAAATACATACTTGTAAAAATTTCAATACTTCACATATATTGTGGTGACCTCTCTCTCTCTCTCTCTCTCTCTCTCTGAGTGAGTATTCAATATTAGTTATTTGTAACGAACAATTGTTTTTAAATAAAAACACGTTCATTTCTTTTTGTTTTATTAATTTATTAATTTTACCTTAAAAAATAATATTACCTTGCCTTTAACATTGAATTTCATTTATAAGTCCTACTTTCTTGTTATTGTTGCATTACAAGAAAACAGGAAAACACTTAAGATGACAACAATTCACACAAATAAACAAATACAATACAAAAAACAGCAATGAGAAATCATTGTCATTCGTAATTACCTTGGCGGCTAGGCTCGTCAAAATACACATGCATTAATATATACACTCATTCAGACAGACAAACATATTTATGAATTCCTATAAATACTTAAAAAAATATTTTTATTTTTATACATTTTTTATTTTTACCATTACGAATGTTAACCTAGAATTCTAAAAGTCACGATGTATTATTTTTTTTTCATACATTTATACATACATATTTACATTTATAAGAATTTAAAGTGCAGTCAGTCAGTGCGACATTTATTTTTTTTACATCTTGATCACAATAACGACTTAATTCACAATTAAAACCTCTTCAAAAGAAACTAACAAAAAGGAGCAACAACAAAAACGGTTAAGTAGCCTTTGTATTAGTTTTAGTGTGTGTGTATGTTTATACCGTTATTTTTTTTTTTTGTTTTTTGAAAAATACCACAGAATTACTGACATAAATTGTCTCATTGAGTAGAAAGATGGTATTTTTAACTGAAAAAAATGCTTTTTGATAAACATATGTTTGTATGTAGATTCATATGCATGTACTTAGGAGACCAGATTAACAATGAGAAGCAAAGTAAATGCGTGTAAATTGTTTGTTAAAATTAAAGATCTTTTTTTAAAGACTTTCAACAAGGTTAATTAAATTTCTTTGATAAAGTAAATTTCACTGTGGGGAATTCGATAAAAATAAAAATTTGTTGTCATTCAAAAGAAAAAATTAACAATAACAAATATATATATAAAATTACTAATAATAGTAATTAGTATGAGTGCTATATTCAGCTATACCGAATCTTATATACCCTTCGCCAACTATGTAAATCTAGTATAGTGAAGTAACTCCAATCAAAAGAGCAAATATTAAGGTGACAGATAATAAAAAAATAAAAAAAATGTTGGTACTGCATGTATATTATTTTACATAAAAATGACATCGGCGCTTAATGGGTTAAGCAAAAGCTGTAAAATGATACCCCTATTAATATTTTAAAAATTTTGAAAATTTCAGAGCCCCGTAACTCGGAAAATAGCACCTCTGATCGATTGACATATTTATTTTTTTTATCACGGACGGACAGACGGACATCGCTCATTCGACTTCTCTATGCATATAAAGTCTGAATATACAGGGTGTTTTTTATAGACGTATAGAACTTCGAATTGAAATAAAACACAAGAAAATCGTTTTAATGTCCATCAATTTGGCTTTATTGGAAGGATAATTTTATGCCATTAATGTTTAAATATGATTTCGGGCATGTGGCCGCCGCGGCTGGCTCGAATAAAGTCAATTCTACAGGTCCAATTTTCAACCACTTTTTTGAGCGTGTGGGGCCGTATGTTGGCAATAACGCCACGAATGTTGGCTTCCAAGTCCCCTAACGTTTCTGGTTTGTTGGCGTAGACGAGCGACTTCACATATCCCCAAAGAAAATAATCCAATGGTGTCAAATCGCACGATCGTGGTGGCCAATTGACAGGGCCATTTCGCGAAATTATGCGCTCATCGAATGTTTCCTTCAATAAATCGATTGTAACGTGCACTGTGTGGCATGTAGCGCCGTCTTGTTGGAACCACAACTCATGCACATTCATGCCATCCAATTGGGGAACAAAATAGTCGGTTATCATGGCTCTATACCGGTCTCCATTAACGGTAACTGACTCTCCAGCATTATTTCGGAAGAAGTATGGCCCAATGACTCCACCAGCCCATAGAGCACACCAAACAGTCAGTTTTTGTGCATGTAATGGCGTTTCAAGGGTCTCATGTGGATTCCCTTCACTCCAAATGCGGCAATTTTGCTTGTTGACGTAGCCATTCAACCAAAAATGAGCCTCATCTCTGAACAAAATTTTGCTATGAAAATCAGCATCGAGATCAATCTCATTTTCGGCCCATACACCAAAATCACGACGCATTGCATGGTCTCGCGGCTTTAATTCTTGCACAAGCTGGATCTTGTAAGGTCGCAAGCCAAGATCTTTGCGCAAAATCTTCCATAAAGTTGATGGACAAAGCTCTAATTGCTGTGCACGGTGGCGAATCGATTCATTCGGGTCCTCTTCAACACTTTGCTCTACAGCGGCAATTGTTTCTTCGGTGCGCACTGTTCGACGTCTCTGCGGATGCGTATTATCACATAGAGTAAACGTAGTGCGAAAACGAACCATGGTTAACCGAATTAATTGCTCTGATGGCCGATTATGTCGACCATAAAATGGACGGAGCTTGCGGTAAACTTCGCGAACTGAACCATTATTTTCGAAATAAATTTGCACGATTTGCAAGCGTTGTTCTTTTGTCAACCTATTCATGATGAAATGGCAAACCAAACTAAATATTAATCACTTGACAGCTGACAAAATGGCCGCCAGTTAAAAAAGTGATGCCAACTTAAAGTTCTATACGTCTATAAAAAACACCCTGTATATAATTTATGGGGTCGAAAATGGATATTGTATAAATTACAAACGGAATGACAAACTTAAATACACTCTTTTTCCACTTTTTTTGGTGAAGGGTATGAAATAATATATAATATATAAAATACACAAAAAAATATAACATTTATAAAAGAAAAAGCAACGAATACCTACTATGGCTTTATTTATAATAAATAAATATTAATCATACGCAATAGCATTGATTGATATGCACATCAATTATACGTACTGGTATCCCTTCATAATTTAATAGGGGACGAAAAGAAGTTCAGTTTAGGTGTTTATATACACTCTTGTATAACTTTTATTTCTAATTACCCAGTTAGCATTTGGAAGATTGTTCTATGACGATAAAAAAATTACTCAAATATTTTATTTTTTTATTTTTCGTAAAAATATGTCATTTCATAAAGAAAATAAAATTATAAATGCCTTTGTTACCTGTATAATGGTACTAAAAGAGTTGTTAACACATTTAATAGTGTGTTTCCATTGACGTGATTTTGTCTAAAACACTTGATTTCCTCAAATCAAGTGCTTTGCTACTTGGTTTTCCATACATTTTTAAATCACTTGATTTATTTCAAATCATGTCGAAAATGTATTTTTTCGGACTAATTTTGTCTTTGCAACACTGTGTTGTGTCTAGGATATTCAAGTTTAACTCCGTTCTATCTATTTATATTGGATGTTTTTATCGAAAAAGTGACAATTACTTTAAAATTGTTCAAGACAATAATTAAACGATTATTATAATCGTATAGTAGAGTCAAAAAAGACTTGAATGTGACGAACTAAAAAAAAATACTATCCAGATGGCATTTGGAAGTTTGTTTGACAAGCGCGACCATTTGACGATTCTTTTTTTTAAACAATCAGGTGGTTGTACAAGAGAATTTGTGTATCGTTCTTTCAAGTCTAGTCTCATGAAAAATTGCATAGTGTAAATGCGGTAATAATCTTTTTTTAATTTTATTTTTTAATTTTGTTTTGTATTTAAACGTTCTTTGGGTTTTTATTAACTTCAAAAACGTTTCTTTTTTAATTTAAACAGCAGGGTCAGAAAAAAGTGTTCAATATGAAATTTCTCATTTGAAATAAATATCTGCAATGAATGTCTTAAATGGCATACCAACACATTCACTTTAATAGTGAATGCGTAAAATATTACATTCACTACCAATAAAACAAACTAGTACTTCTACGATCATTCATTTGCAAACAAAACATCAAACATCAAAACATTTTGTAAGCAAAACAAAAGTACTACCTTTCAGAGTATACTGAAATGAGTACTCATTGCTGTTTCAAATCAAAAAAACTCTTTGGTTATGTTTGTGTTTGAATAGGCTAGTTGCGTACATACATTAGGGCGCCTCACACAAATTGAAAGTACTTAGGTCTACATGGATCTGCAGCACAAATTTTAGAAATTCTTTTAATTTTTTTTGATATGAAATATATTAACTGGCCAGAAGCAAAAGAAATTAATTAAACTTTTTGCAACAAAAAAATATTTATTTTTCAATACATCATCTATATAAACGTAAAATATCCATGAAGAAAAACAGAATTAAATACGATCTATATAAATTAACTTCTAATTAGTTTTCAATTTTCCCAAAAATGTTCCACACATTGCTCCTCCCTCTTTTGTTATTAAATTTACTCTCCCCACTCAAAAGCCTAGATTTAATAGTGGTATTACTAAACAAGCATACATTTGTTTCATCTGCGTCAGTAGAACCGTATATTGATACCTGTTCCAATAAATACATATTATACATAATTAAAGTTTTTTTTTTATCTCAAAAGAAAAAAAAGTTACAATGTATTATGGTTGCCGTTTGAACAATGACAATGCAGTGACGACGCAATGAAATAAAAAAAAAAATATATTTGGCTTGGTGTACTTCAAAACATTTTCAGAAAGCAAACAGTGTTTATAATTCATTGCGAAATAGCAGCTAGAGTATTGTGTTGGTTTGCAATATATCAAGTGGAGTATTGTGCTTGGTTTTCTTGTTAGAATACTCATTCTCTTATTAGTCATTGCAAAAAGTACTACGTAATAGAGTGCAATGAAATAAAACAAATGCGGAGATGCATAAATGAATGTCTTGATGCAGCCATTTAATTTGTAAAATTACAAATTAATACTATATGCAATTGCTTGTGCAAACTGTTGGCATCACTGTTATGGTTTTTCTTACTCTTGAGAAATTAAAAAAAATTACTGTTTTGTTTTTATTTTAAATACGTCTGTAGTAAGAGTCGGCATGTAACCAACCTAAAGCGGAAGGGAATGTAAAAACAAAAATAAAAACAAGGTTTGTTTGTTGGTAATTTTTTTTAAAGCCTTAACATTTCTGTATTGGCTTCTAAAATAATTCTCATGTTGTTTTTGACGTTTTTATACTTAAAGGTAATGTTTTTGGGTTTTCTAAAAATTTGGATAAAGGTTTCCTGATGAGCTGGCTTTAGCAACCGGTAAAATACGTATAGATACCTGCTATTCCAAACCAACCAAGGCGAATTAATACAGGTGACCGCACGGCTACAACAATCCAACAACACAAAAAACAACAGGCAATTTGTTGCTACAAAATTATGTATGTTGCCAAAAATATATTGTACAAAAACAAACAAAATATATTTGATGAAAAAAAGTGGTTGTAATCATCAGAATAAGAAAATAATAAAAACTAAGCTTCATAAAAATAAAAACACAGGTAAAGTGACCAAAATTCTTTTGTACCACTTATTTGCCCAAATCACATGCATCGTTCCATTCTTGCACGTTGACCATTTGAAGACTAACATAATCTTCCACAAAAAACCAAGAAATTATAAATGTGTTAACAATAATTTCTCTATCTGTTTACGCATATTTTGATTAAACTCATCAGGAACTACAAATACGGTTCCATGTTGTGGTAGTTTTCTCTAGGAATTTCAATAGTTTGTTTTCTATTAGCAATCAAAAAAAAGTAAATTAAAAAAAATTTAAGAAATTATTTATTTTTGACAAATTTTTTTGACAACTGCAATGTATACAGCTGATGGGCTTTTTCGCCCGTGCGTTCATCTGTATTATTTCGCCATGAAGCCAACAAATTAATTGCATTTTTATTTGAAAATATTATGGAATATTAGCATAATAGAAAAAATAATAAATTCCTTATTTTGAATAATCCTAACTTTTTATTTTTATAAAAGCGTGACATTAAAAATTCTTAAAAAGTTACGACGCTATTAATGACAAATCGAAAAAGGTGACGGAGCCAGAATGCAGGATTTAGCTGAAACCTAATTTTAATTTTTGATATAGATACAAAAAGCTTGACAAAGGTGGGACAGAAAAATAACATTTATAATTTTTAAAACATTTATAATTTTAAGCTCCTAAACTATAAAAGATAATTTGGCAACGTTTTCTAGAGCTTAACAAGGGGTGTTGCCAAAATTTAAAATTTCCCAAATTGGAGAACAAAGTAAAAATTCAGCAAGGTTTTAATTTTTCATACAACCGAAGTGTGCTCCTTTAAGGCATCGTAAAGGGGCTCCTTGAACAATATTAGTTGCACATTTTAAATTTAAAATTCCTTCACCAAAACCTTGACCATTTCGGTTTTATGAAACACTTTTGCGTTTAATAAAACGGTTTCAATTTAAATCAAATATTTTTCCAAAACAATTTAATATAACACTTTATTGCCATGATACATTATCATACTCAGTCGTTCAATCGTTCAGTGTCCAAAAAGTGTGGTAGTGAGAATTAAATATTTTTTTAAATATTCTTGCGTTTCATTATCTTTTGAAACAGTTCATTAAATAAAAGTTTCTATACGATTAAAGTTTCATTTTGAATTAAATCTTTCTCGTGTAACAGTGTGGAAATTAACAACTGTGTAGTACAGAATTCCATTAAATTTTTTGCGAGGGAATTGTACGATTGCGTAAGATAGTCAGTCGTGGCCTTTAAGCTTCATATTTAGATAAACGGAAATGTGTCAGGCCAAGTCCTCATCTACAACGCAGTGTGTTTATAAATATGAAGCAACAAAAGCTATTTTAATCCACTTTATAATTTTTTTTTTTGAAAGTTGAAAAAAAATTTTTAAATTGTACAAAAAAAATTAAATTAAAAAACATATTTATCAGGCATATTCTGAATTCCACGTGAAATTTTCACCTTAAATTTTACAAATCACTGTTGCACATGCATCGTCGTGTGAGCTGATGCGTTATCATGGTGCAAAATCCATGATTGTTTTTTCCACAATTCTATGCGTTTCTGGCGAATTGCTTCGCGAAGACGGCGCATAACTTCAAGGTAGTATCCCTTATTGACCGTACGACCTTGTGGAAAGAATTTATGATGCAACACGCCATTGCAGTCAAAGGAAGCACTGAGCAAAAAATTCACATTTAACAGAACTTGACGTGTCGTCATTGACATCTTCTCGGCCTTCCTTAAACCAGTTATACCACAATTGAACTTGTGTTCTGCTCATAGTAGACTGACTCGCCCAATGCCACAGACAACATTTCAAATTTTTAATTTTTTACACAAAACTTAATACTAAAAAAACGAAGAGCACACTAAAACACAACAAACTTTTTTATTTGTCAAAAACAAACTGACAATCCAAAATGGTTCATACTCGTATTGCCAACATATATAAGAGACATGTTTGCCAACATAACAGAAAAAAATGCGAAATGCGAACATAGGAAACTCACGATATTTGAAAATTACGGTTATTTTTTTTATCAGACCTCGTATGTTGCTCTGTTTAGGAATCCATGGAAAGACTGTAATAATAAATACAAAAAAATAATATTTGGAAAGAATATTTTTGCATTTTTCAAGCTAAAATTTTTAATTCTACTGTATCATCAACAATTGCAAAAGTAGCATTAGCAGTGCCTGCAACCCAAGTATCGGTGGAAAGATCTTTTTGCGCTTTTCCTATTATTATGACAAAGTAACGCAGCTAATATCATTTATTTATTGCCACTTTAACCAAAAAAAAGTCTTTTTAAAAACTTTAATACTTAAAAAAAATAAATAAAGTACATAAAAACGTTTTTTGTTCAAAATTATATTGTACATTACAAATATATGTATATATTTCAAAAAAATTTTTTTGTTTTTAAACTTAGTAAAAAAATTATTTTCTTGTTTTTGAACCCATGTGTATTTTATTATTTTAAAAAAAAATTTTAAATTTTTGGTTTTCCGTTTTAATTTCTGATGCTTGCTTAAAGGTAAAGCTTGAAGCTTTCTTACACTTGTAAATGTTTACTGACTCCATCATCAATAATATGGCTCATTTTCATTATAGCTGACTATGTGTCGTATGATTAATATGACAGTGACTTAATAAAGTATACGCCAAGGAAATACGGTTTCTCTTTATGACAAAAGATAAAATTATGAGACTTAAAACAGAAAGAAAATATTTTTATTTTAATGTCATTCAATGGAAGCACCTGAAAAATAATAAAGACGTTATTTTCCATTCAGCATACTATATTTAAAATAAATTAAACGTATTCAATTAATAGTCGTCCAAAATAACGAGCAAAATAAAGGTATACCGTACGTGCTAAAAAAAGGTTCAAAGTATAACTAAAGAAATGCGCTATTCTGCAAATTTAGGGAGGCGTTATTTGCTTTTTATACCCTTCACCACAAAAATTGGAAAAAGTGTATAACTAAGTTTGTTACTCCGTTTGTAATTTATACAATATCCATTTCCCAACCCATAAATTATATATATTCAGACTTTATATGCATAGAGAAGTCGAATGAGCGATGTCCGTCTGTCCGTCCGTGTTAGTGCTGAAATCAAGTAGTATCGAAAGAGGTGTTATTGGAAATCAGCATGATCGGTCCATGTCCTTTGAGGCAGCAGGCAAAACTCCACGCCTTCCTCTAATTTTTTCATGTCATTTGGAACAACTAAGTAACTCCAACCAAAAAAATAGATACATTCAGCGATAGAGAATTAAAAAATAAGAAAAAAAAAACATCAAGTGAGAAAATTAGCGCTCGTCCATATTTTTCGAGTTACGGGCTCTGAAATTTTCGATTTTTTTTAAATATCAATATGGGTATCATTTAAAAGCTTTTGAAGAGAACTTTAAGGAAATACTAAAATTTATTATAAATGCTCAACCCATTAAGAGCCGATGTAATTTTTATGTAAAATTATATATATGTTTTTTTTTAATTCTCTTTGACCCCAATATTTGCTTTTTTGATTAGAGTTACGAGGGCTGCTATATATATTTCTGGCCTGGCAACACTGATTGCTACCAAGTACAATCCGACATTTCCATTGGAAAGTTTGTCGTTTTTAAGCATAATCGTACTCATAACGTTTTGACGTACGACCATTATTTGTGTTGTTTACAGTGACTTGAAAAAATTAATATAGAAAAAAAATGGAATTAACTCGTGAACATTTTCGTGCCATCACGTTACACAACTTTCGACGTGGATTATCACGACAAGAGTTCATTGATGAACTTAAATCTTTGTATGGCGATGAAGCACCATCCTATAGCACTGTGAAAAATTGGTATAATGAATTTAATGGTGGCCGAAGATCGCTCAAAGACGAATTCCGTGAAGGTCGTCCAAAAACGGCTGTTGTGCCAGAGATCATTGATGCCGTGCGTGAACTCATAATGCAAGATCGACATGCGACATACCGAGAGATAGAGACATCCTTGGACATTTCTTCCACCAGCATACATTCGATACTGCATGAACACTTGGCCGTAAAAAAGGTTTGTTCTCGTTGGATCCCGCACAATTTGAAAGTCGCTCAAAAAAAGGCTCGTGTCGATTGGTGCAAAGAAATGTTGCAAAAAATACGATTGCGGTGCTTCAAAAGACGTTTGTAAGATCGTCACAGGTGACGAATCATGGATCTATGCGTATGAGCCCGAAACGAAACAACAATCGACCGTGTGGGTCTTCAAAGACGATCAAAATCCAACGAAAGTTGTTCGTGAAGAAGCACTTCGAAGCAAATGGTCGCCTGTTTCTTCGGCAAAACTGGTCATGTGGCGACTGTTCCGCTTAAGCAACGTAGGACTGTCACTTCTGAGTGGTACACTACAATTTGTTTGCCTGAAGTCATCGGAAAAATTCGAAAAACCAACAAGAGAAGACGAATCATTGTTCACCATGACAATGCGAGCTCTCACACATCGGCTCAAACCAGAGGGTTTTTGACCGGCCAAAACGTCTAATTAATGGGTCATCCGCCGTACAGCCCTGACTTGGCACCTAATGACTTCCTCTTGTTGTCTTTTTAAATAAAAATTCTTAACGCTTACAAGTTTTGAATAATCAAATATTAAATCTTTATTAGTGTTTCGTCCCTTGTTAAAGTTTAATAAAAAAAGTAATTAAACTATTGAAATGTTAAAATGTTGGATGTTGTCTATATATTTTTTATTTATTATTAAACCAAGTAATACAAAATTCAAACAAAATTCCTAGCGCCTAAAAGGCTTTAAGGGTTATTAAAAAATTAGAAACAATAAATTGGAGGATTTTGTTTAGACTTCTTTGACAAAAGAGACACTAAATTAAATTGATTTCGATTAAGACTACTTTCGGTTGATCGCTTGCGCAGCATCGATGGCAAACTTCCTTAGCTCGAACTGCCAAGATTTCGATCTTTAGTCATTTATAAGACTTTTACGAAGTGAATTTTATTCTATTTCCAAATTTAAAAAAAAATCTCCGAAAAATGATTAAAGTCGAGTGATTAAGCGAGCATCCCAGCAATTCAAATTAAAGGACCCAACGCCATTTTACATTTTAACAGATGAAATTGTCAAGATTTGTTAATAAAAAAAATAATAATAAGTGCAAACAAAAAACAGTTTAAAGTCCAGAAATTACTGATGTAATAAGAATTATATAATGACTGCATAACCACCACATTTCGAAAAAAATGGTCAGTGACAAAAAGAAGCCATACTTAAATTTATTGAGTACTGCAACGTGGTTTGCTTTAATGCTCGTAGGACCCAGTGTTGTTTAATTCTATACGAGTATACGACAGAGTACATTACTTTATTTGTATTTGTTAATGATTTCGATATTAAGGAAATTTTTGATGTGCTGAAGTCGTAAAAATAGCACTCAAGTAACTTGGTTTTTTAAAATGTGATCTAATTATCTTTTTAAAACCGATATTAAATCGATTGTTGTCCGGTGCACAGTGGATTGAAAACGATTTATTTTTGACAAAAGTCGGTATCTCATGAACCACTGCAGATATCTTAATCTTGTTAGCTATTTGCGTTTTTCAGTTTGGCACAAATTGTGTTCATATATGTTTTTAATATTTTTATATAAAATGAAAAAAAAAATAGTGAGGAGGCGAGGGTTAGGACGCCCATATAGTCAATGCTCTATAAACATGTAAGTGGAAAGCTTATGACTTCTAGTTTAATATATTTTTTTTTTTAGTTTTTTGCGCTTTATTTTTAAATAACTTTTACGCCAAATACTATAAAAATCATATTGAGATGGTTTTTTGAGAAATAAAATATAGATTTTAAATTTTACCACAAAATTAAAACGCATTGAAATATTCTTACAAAATTTTGGAATTATATACATAGATAAAAGGAATTTTAATCAAATGGTGAAATAAAATTGAAAAATTTTTTTTTAGCATATAAATTCCCGGAATAGGGAAAAACTGTCCCAAACAAGTTGGTTTTGGTTTCCAAATAATTCTCGCAAAAAACCGATTTCAAAACAGAATTCATCTGTGTTTCTATAACGGCTCACAAGTTTGGCCAAAAACATCAAATTACATTAACTATTGGAATACCCTTTAATTTATAATTTTAAATATTTATACTTGTTATTATAAACGAATTACTGTCTAATTTTCAAGCGTTTGTCTTTAACGGTTTAAAAGATAGGCCCATATAGGTCAACTTACATCACCTATAGGGACACTCTTAAATTTTTAGATTTATTTTTGTATAACTTTTTATTACTGGGAGCTATAGAAATACCCAATCATTTTAAATGTTAAAGAAGTGCCCTTCACAGTTTATAAAACACGTCAAAATTATGTATGTTGTATGGGGACACCCTTTTACTTTTAAGATTAGGAACTGTTTTTAAGCGGTACCAATCTGTAAACATAATCTATTAAATTACAAGAAATTTTCGATAATGACTGAGTCCAGCAAGCACAAACTTTAAAAAAAAGCAACATTGAGACGAATTGATAACCGCCTTCTTTTTTTGAAGTCGG
Source organism: Gymnosoma rotundatum (assembly GCA_916610165.2). Classification (NCBI taxonomy): domain Eukaryota; kingdom Metazoa; phylum Arthropoda; class Insecta; order Diptera; family Tachinidae; genus Gymnosoma; species Gymnosoma rotundatum. The sequence goes on along the minus strand of OU744336.1, from coordinate 170,433,278 downwards.
TTAAAAAGGCTTCTCTACCTTTATTAATCACGGGGTTGTTAAATCCTTTTTGGAGTATGTAACCAATAATTGTGGCATCAAAAATCCGTTTACGTTTTTTAAGCGGTGCTGTGCACTCCGGGGAATCTTAAAATAATTTATAAATTTTGTTTCAAAATTGCCTTTGTTTAGATAGGGCTGGAGGTAGAGCCGCTATAACTTTTGACCTAATTTGTTAGTACCGACGCAAATTCAATTTAAATACACAACAAATAAATATCACCTGTATGGGAAACATCCTGAAAAAACGGCTTTTTTAACATTTTTTGTTTCATTGTATTATTTTAATGAAAGGCGCTATCAAAACAAAACTTTAATCTTGTTATACCCTTCACTGCAAAAATAAGAAAAGGGGCATATATATAATTTCTATGCAAAGCGAAGTCGATTGAGGGATGTCTGTCTGCAAGTCGTTTTTGCCAAGGCAAACTTGATTTCACAAAAAAAAAAATTGTAAATGTCAGTCGATCAGTCGAAAGAAGTGCTATTGGAAATCAGCATGATCGGTCCATGTGATTCGAGGCAGTAGGCAAAACACCACGCCTACGTCTAATTTTTACATGTCATTTTAAACAATAAAGTAACTCAAATCAAAAAAAAACAAATATATGGGGCGATAGAGAATTAAAAAAAGGAAAAAAAAACATCAGGTAAAAAAATTGGAGCTCACCCATATTTTCCGACTCATGGGGTTCTGAAATCTTCAAATTTTTTGAAATATCATCATGGGTATCATTTTAAAGCTTTTGAAGAGTTATTTAAGGAAATACTAAAATTTTTTTAAAATGCTTAACCCATTAAGAGCCGATTAGATTTTTATGTTAAATTATTTACATGCAAAACAAACATTTTTTATTTTTTAATTCTCTGTCGCCCAAAATTTGCTTTTTTGATTTTTATAGGTGGTGAAGTGTATATAAGATTCGGCATAGCCGAATATCGCACTCTTACTTGTTTATTCAAAATTTTATGAAGAATATAGCAAATGTCTTAATGTTATAATTCGATCATTAATAAGCAAATAACGCTTAAAAATACGCCTAATTAAAAAAATTGTAAGGCAATATTCTCCTAAACTGAAAGAGATAACCTACACGTGTACGCACATTCTTAAAGATACTTTCAAGGTCTAAATAAATTCAAAAATTTTAAGTTTTAAGTTAAAAATAAAATTTTCTAAAAATTATATAACCAAGGTACCCAACTTTGGGGATCCACCCAGAAGCCCCCCTTCATCCTAGTGAGCCAATCGTTCTCAGCTCTATTCAGAAATACTTCTATTTATCTCTGTAAAATTTCAATAAGATCTAAGACGTACTGGATTTTGTCCAAAATAAATCATTTTCAAAACACTGTGCTGTGCTGTAAAATGCCCGTAGCTTCTAGGGCACTTTATATGAGAGGGCAAAAAATTGATCGATAATAGTAGATTATCCAATTCTACAGATTCAGAAAAGCATCGATGCAATGTGGGATACTTTCCTTTATTTTATCATTAGTTAAATGGAATTTATTATAATGAAATCCAAGTACTCGTTTATACTTTTTTGCAAGACGATAAATTTCGAAATTTCCTTAGAAAACTTTCCTATTACTTTTGATTGTTAGAAAGTTTTAATCGAATATCTACAAATACTACTCCCTATATTTTTCAACCAATAAAATTTTTTCAATATCGAGCAATATTTCCATTGAAATACTTTTGAGATTTCGGTCGATATCGAATGACGCAATTTGCGACCTGAAGTTTATTATAAATATACTTGTGTTTGTATGTAAGATGAGGTGTTTTCGATCGTTATTCAGAGTTAAATTAATGACGCTTGTTAAAATCTAAAACTCAATGAAATTAGAATATAAATTTAAATTGATGTAGAATTTTGAAATTTTCTTTTAATAATATATTTTTAATATTTGACTTTGTTTCTTTATTTTTAAGTTATGTAAGTTTTACAAATTTTTTTAATTTATTTAATTATTATTTAAATAGTCTTTTTTATTTAAGCTTGACCTTGAATGCCTAACTATAAGAAACTATAGAGAACAAACATTTAATTTATCATTAAGTAAAATTTTTTAACAATTTTGTATTTAATTTATTGAAACACTCACCAATAAATTTATTTTTTTTTTTTTTAACAATTTCTAACAAATATATTTTTCTTTATTTTGTTATGCTTAACACTGCCAATAAATATTTAATTTATTAAAATTATATATTACATAATTATTTAATTATAATATTTTTTATTTTAATTTGTTCAAAACTATTTATTATTTCCTTTTTTATGCAATTTTTAAATTATTTTATAGTTTCTTAAGTTAAAGAATATTTTTTAAACGCTTTAATATTTTTTGATTTAAAAACATTTTTTTTATCCGTTAATTTTTAAATTTAACAACTAACAACGTTGAATTTCCGATACAAACTGGCAGTTGTTTAAATTCATTTTGAATTTGAAACCTTTTTGCTGATTTTTTATATTAAATATATTTTTTTTTTTTAATGAGAAACTACCAAAGAATTTGTGTGCAGAGCAGCGCAAAAAAATATAAAGGATTTTATGTAGTCGTTTAGTATCTTCTCCCCTTAATGATAATACCACCATTGGAACAAGATGCAAGAGATGGATGTTAGTGATAGTGATGAAAATAAGTCTACTTAAAAATGTGGCAAAAACTAAAGCAAAATTCGAGCAAAATGACTAGACATTAAAACAAGAATAAAATACAAAATAAAAAAAAAAACAAAAATTATTATAACCAATTTAAACATTTAAATTCAATTTGTTTTAAAAATTTTTTAAAGTTGATTTTATTTTAATAATTCCTTAACAATATTATTTAAAAAAATATTACTGCAGCCTCTTAACACATATATAAGTTTTTTTTTTTGCTTCCTTTACTTTGTGTATATTTGCTTGCATGTGTTTGCAGTCAAGTGAGTGCATGCAAGTACTTGCTTGACATTGCCCAATAAAACTTATTTATGCCTTGTGTTAAGCTCATCATGACATTATGAAGCTGATGATGTATTGGTGCCACTTGACAAGTTATGTTATTTGGTGAGAGACATTATATTATAATTATTGGCAGTCTGCAGCAGTTTTTAAGGATCCTTTTTCCTTGCGCTCTCTGTCTTGTCGGTACAAGTTCTTAAGAAATTATTATTTAATTCAATGTTAATTTGTAGTTGTTATAATATTTTCCAACAATTTTCTATTAATTATTGATTATTTTTGATGGTTGATGCTGCTGCCACACAGCCTGATATCTATTCATGTGATTTAATAGTGTTGATTATTTTATCGCTTTTTATCAACATTTAAGGGTTCGTTTATTTTTTAATTTCTTTTGTAAATTTTCTTAAAAGAAATCTATCTAAAATTAGCTGAAACTAAGAAATTATTTAATAGTTTTACAAGTATAATATTGATTTCTTAAAAGAAGAAAAAAAAATAGAACAAAATATATTTAAGGTCACAGGAAAAATAAATAAAATTTTGAGAGAAAAGCTAAATTTGTTTTCTTTTTTTAGAGACAAGAAACCACATCACGAAATATAAAATAATTTTTTTAATATATTTTTATGTACATATTTTTGTTTTCAATGACTGCCAGTGCGATTAAAAAAAAACAATGTTTTCTTAACTTAATGCGCAATTTATTTATTCTCTATTTTTTCCTTTTTTCTTCTGTGGCTCTGGATCGATTTGTTCCCACAATCTCGTGTTTACAAAACATACGTCGTACTAACGCAGCTACCCACACTACACCATTGCGTTACTGCGAAGAGACTCGAACTATATGGCAACCCTCCAGATTCACTGCCGAAGCCAGAAACTCAAACTCACAATCTTCTAACCTATTAAACAACCAGGTCCTTTTAATCAACTTATGCACGAGTGTCACACAATTTGGTTGCTTTCCTCGCTAGTTACGAATGTTTATTGCTTTATCATACAAGTCATTTGACCTTCGCTAACTCATCTATCGCGGCTACACAAAAATTGTTTTCCTTTTCTAAACTCCTTGCTTTACTATACAGGCGTCTTTTTCGATCTCAGCTACAGTTCTTCAATTTCAGGCTGCTTAACCAATACATCTGCTGTTCTAGTATACAGACGCTTCCACCTATTTACCGGCCTCCCCTAATTTCTTTTCTTATCTAGACTCTTAAACTCTAGTATGTTTCTTATTTATACACCTTTTTCAGGAATTTGTGCAATCACAGTTATATTTTTCAAAATTAATTCCGCCGATGGGAGTTGAACTCATGATCTTCTGTTTTGACAAACATGCAAACACCTCTACCAACGCTCCCACTAAATCCGAATATTCCAATCACGCAAGAATTCTACACATGCACAATAACGCATGCAGATTTTTTTATATTAACGTCAATATGTCTTTGCTACGCAGCTTTATTTCTGATCTTTGTTTCCCTTTCATCAATTCTACAAGTAGTTTAAGCCTTTCGAAAAGTAATGCTTTCGATTTTGTCATCGCAACTGAAGTAGTGTAACATCTTATCATCATCTTACAGAGATCATTTCCATTGATTTTTTTACTTAATTGGACGAATAGTGATACGATATATTCGCCATCTATGTAGTCCATTATCTAAGTCGTTAACCTTAAATAAAAAGTGTTTTTGCAAACATATAGAACTTTATGTTTTCAAGACTTTTTTAATTATCAGCCATTTGGTCAACTGTTTAATGCTTTTTGTTTAGTTTGGTATTTCAACATGAATAGACTGACGTCTGAACAACACTTTCATATTATGCAAATTTCTTTCGAAAATCAAGGTCAACATAATCGTCTAAATAATAATACATATCCACAGAGAAGTCATATAGTGCGTAGAAAAGAAATCGTTGTTGCTATAAAGCGTAGCGTAGAGGAATAGGATATGTCTACATCCACTTTATGGAAAATTTTACGGAAAGTTGTTGGTTTATAAAGCTCACCAAATGGACTATTTGTGCGGGTGGAATTATTGATCCATTTTTCTTTAAAAACCATAAAGGTCAGAAGGTTACAGTCGATGGTTACGCCTATACAGCTATGGTTACTGACATTTTCGTTCATTAATAAGACAACCATGATGTGCAAGTGCTGTTGTTTCAACTAAAGTTGTTTCTGTGCCGAAGTTGAACTTGAACTGTCGGTTAAACATTAAAAACGAATGCCCAAATAGTAAATATCGGGAAAAATTGCTATGTGATTCCCTTACCAAAATTGAGATTATTTTCGCTGAGAATGAACTTTTTAAAACGATTTTCTTTTAGCTTTTCTACCATAGTTGGCGACCCACTTGAATTTTCGGGACACTTTCTACATTTATGCGCATGCTATTGGCAAAGAAAAATTATATGCAATTATCTAATTCACTCTTTATACGGCACGTCCTATTTATATAATATTCTCATGATACACAATATCAGACAAACCTGAATTAGGCCTTAAAGCGCCATCTATGTGTCAAAATTCCCATATATATACAAAATGTATGAAGCAACCTTTAATAGCCCGGGCTCAACGCTAAGCAATTAGAAAATCCGATTTTGACAGTGCGTTAGGAAGTGAAATTGGCTGCCTTTTAGTTTGTTTTGTTTTTTATTGTTAAAAAGTAATGACAATTTAGTTATTTTCAGGGCAATCTAGCAGTTTTATCTCTATTTAATTTCTATACAGTGGGTTTTATAAAATAAAATGAGTTACCATTGCTGTTCAAAACACAAAGTTGATGATCTTATTTAAGTATGACATTACAGCACAAAAGTTGTAGAACAGATTGCTTTGCGCTTTACGCGCAATAAAGTTTTTCCCTCGCAATTATTTTTTTCAAAATAATTCTGACTGTTTATAGGGCTGCCTGATGTGGTAAATACTAAAAACTTTAAAAAGATTTCAGCGTTTTTCACCATATTTTCAAATAGTGCAAATAAAAGATTAATACTTTATGCGGCAAAGATTTTTTCCCAATATTTTTATTGGTGAATAAGTCGTGCGAAATTAGTAAAATAAGACTTAAAAAGTTTCTAAACTAAATTTACAAATATCTATATATAAATATAAAAATTTGTTTCAAGTGTGTTGTGACTTTATAACTCACGAGCAGTTAAATCGAATTCGATTAAATTTTTATAGTTTGTACGGTCGTGTAGATGGTTTATCTAAAGTTCACGAATTCGGTCGATGCGTTCATGAATTATGACTAAAACAGGCTTTTACGGTGACACTGATTAAAAAAAAAACAAAGATAGATACTTATTAAAAAGATCCAAGAGGGTATGCTTATTTAAAAAAAGGAACAGGACTGGTGAGAGGGGAAAAGGAAAAATACACGGAATCGATTTTAACAAAAAATAATTTTAAGAATATTTGAGAGATAAATAAGACCTGATTTATAAGGTCCAATAGACAGAAGTAAAGCTTTTATAACATTCATATTAATCAAATAAAAAACTTGTTTATTGGAATAGCGAGGCTCCCCGGAAACAGCTAGTGCTTAATTAAAAAAAAAATAGAGTAGAAAAATTGAGGTGCCGTTTAAAAGCACTAATTAAGGCATGAGTGAAAAATTTGTAATTTTTTGTCTTCTTATTCCTTAATTGCAAAACATTTATCTTAAAAGTTATTGCTGCATAAATAAGCTTTAAGACACTGAAAATGAAATTCTTCTATTTGAAGCAGTCTCCTTTAACTTTTCTATATGTCCTTGTTTTAAAGCATTGTTACATGTTTTAACAAATTCATAAAAAAATATTTGCTTAACCCTATTAAATGTCTAATTGCATTAAAATAAATATGTTCAGATTTTTTTTTAACATATTTTAGTTTTATAAAAAAAAATTAACCTAAATCAAGGTTAAAATGATATTCAGTCATTTTTTCATTTAATCATATTGCGGGTGATATTCTAAAAATATTCTGTCAAGAGTTTTATGACGTCAAAAGGAAAGAAAACATGCAGTATGTACATACATACATACTTTGTGTACATAAATATCAGATGTCATCAATTTTATTAGTTTTAAAAATGTGCACTTACTCTCTCCCCTTCTTTCAACAAAAACACTGATAATTTTAAGCGTAAAGATGGCCAGATTATTTTGTCCACATAAAAAACATTTCAGTTAGACAAAAGAATAAATTGCTAATTTAACGAAATTATTTAAAAAAGTAAAACATATCAGTTTCTTATTGACATGCCTGGTCAGCACATTTCCAACTTTCGATTCTTTTCGATTTCATTTAGTGCATATGATGGCCACCTTTTTCTTTCAGTGCATCATTAGCTGTTTGTCGTTTTCTACTTAAAAATGTACTCATATGTCATTGTTTTTATTGTGGTAATCCTCTTGAGAATAACAGTCCTGCATTATTATGACAATGTAATTTCTACCGTTATAATTCTGCTAACTTTTGCTCTTCAATGTGTTAGTTTAAATTTATAGGGAGTAATGGATTGGAAAACTGTTGGGAGCTAGGTGTTCATTTTTTATTGATTTTCTTTTTTTGGAACTTAAGGGAAAACTTTTTTTTATTTTAGTTACTAAAAAAATAGTTGAAATATTTATAAAAAAAATTATATAATAATAATAATTTTATCGTAGGGGAGAGAAGGAAATAGAAAATACTTTTATTTGCAATTATTGAATGACATTGAAAAATATTAGAAAAAGTGTGAAAAAATGAAATGGCTACAACCTAGCGGCCAGAGTTTACATTAATGGTTAAAAATTGATAGCTTACCCTGGAGTTAATGTCGACGTCGTTGACGGCGTCAAATGTCAAAAAAAAAGTTGAATCGTATGAAATTGTATGAGAGCAGTTAATCTCAACGCGTTGAAACGCCGTAAAAGTTCAATCTGTTTCAACTTTTTCGGCGTTGAAACGCCGTCAACGACGTCGACATTAACTCCAGGGTTAATCAGAAAAAAGGTGTTAGGTGTTTTTTTTTTTAATGAAAAAATTAAATATTAATGGCTCGCATACATAAGTTAAACTACAACTTCGTTACCTTAAAAAATAATTAATCAGTGTTTAAACTGCTTGCTTAAAATAGCAACAGCACTAAAATCGTTTCAGCAAATAAAAAAACTAAATTATTCAGCATTTACAAAATTTTTCATTATAAAGGAGGCAAAGCAAAAAGAGAAAAAAACGCATTTGCTTCAGCTGACTATGTATTTCTTTTTGCAGCAAAGCAATCAGCATAGCATTTATTTTAAAAACGTTTGCTTTTGCTTAAGCAATAAGTTGATGTTTGTTTATTTCTTTTGCTGTAGTCTTTTAAGAAAAAAAAACACTATTTAATGGTGTAATAAAAACAACTTTTATATTTGTATTGTATAAATTTTCTTAGGTATTGTTAATAATAAATATATAAATACGTTTCCAATATTGAAAGGGATGAAAAGCAGCAAGTTACAACAAGAAACAGTAATCGTAGTCAGCCACAACTTCATAATAAAGAGTTAAGCAAAAGCAATAACAAGAATAAAAATAAGGAAAAACTGATTGCTCAAGCAACAGCAAATGTTTTCAAATGAATTGCTTTGCTGATTGCTTTGCTGCAGAAAGAAACACATAGTCAGCTGAAGCAAATGCGTTTTTTCTTTTCTTTTTTATATTTGCTTTTTGCTTTTGCTGCACATTTTTCCATAGCATCAGTCAAGGCAAATTGAATACTAGGTAAAACTAATAACGCAGGTGATTGAATTCGCTTTACACATTTCTCCGAGCTAATGTCAAAATTTGTTTACATTTTGTTGACGCGCCATTTAAATAAAATAAAAAAAATTTTCAATTTTAAAATCGGAAAATAATTTTGAATCTAAATTTTTTAATAAAACAGTTAATGTGCGAAAAAAACGTTTTGTGAAAAGTAAGAAGAATGTGTGTGCCCAAGAATTGCAGATATATATAAAATTTAAGAAAAAAAACATTTATTAAAAAAGAAAATGTGTCTTTGAGAAACAGTTTTTTTAAGTTGTTTATTTTTTAAACAAATTATGTACGTGAAAAAAATATTTGAAAAATTTAATGTGCGGCTAGGAAAAAAGGCAATGCTGATGATAGTAAACAACTTTCCTGCATATTTTTCCATTAATTGGAGTCTATAGCGTGAAAATTATTATTTTTTAAATACGAAAACTTTTTATTAAATTTCTTTTTCTTCTCTGTTTTTTATATTTTTCCTTATTTTTTGTTGACAGGTAAAAGTAAATTTACACTAACAAAATACAGGCGTTTTTTGTTTTTGTTCTCATGCGATTACCTAGTATTCAAATCGCCTTGGCATCAGTTAAGCAACTATATATCTATTGAATTTTGTCAAGCAATTTTAATCACTGGAATTAATGTTTTTTCGAAACACAGCAGAGAAGCAAGGCGAATTCATAACAGGTATACTCACAGCGAAAATAAATACAACACTGCCATATAAACATGTACACATGGCGAAATAATACAGGTGGAGTTTGACATTTGGAGTTTACGGCGAAATTAATGAATTCGCTATCGAGACCACCTGTATTATTTCGCCATGCATGTACATTTTGTTTTTGTACAAATAGTTTTCGGCTGTCAAACCTGAGGAGATTATAGCTTTTGACTCTCGAAGAAGGAAGAATCACAATAGTCACCTGGGCTGTTAAGGCCACCTGTTGTTAATTCGCCTTGGCAGAGAAGAAAGAGTTATGTTAAGGAATGCCATATCGTACTATGGGTGTATAAAGTTAATATCCAAATCATCCAAAATGAGTGGTAATTTTTTACAAAAGAATAGACAAAGGAATCATTTCCAAAAAATTATTTATTTTTTATATTGTCGTGGGTTTCTTCCGATAATAAGATATGAAGACGGCAAGCATTTCAAAACAACGGAAGCTTTTGAAGCTTTTAAAATTCTCTGCATTAAAAATCTATGTTTGTGCCAGTTTAGATTGGACAATTTTTGTCGTTGCAATTTTTCTCGTTTCTTCTTTAAAATCGCATTTGCTTCTACATTGTACAATTTTTATTGCAGTAATTTTTATAGAAGTACACACGTATGTATACATGTGCTAACTTCATATTTGAAAACGAATGAGGAGACGAAACGAATTGCAAGAGTACACGCATATGTGTACCACCTTTAATTCCTCTCTCTCTTCTCGCCCATAAACTAAGAATTGCAGCGACAAAAATTGTCTAATGTAAACTGGGACTTCATAAACCTCAGAAGTACATGCCAATTATGTATCCAATAAAGAAGTAATTGCAAAGTTTAATGAATCCTCTTTTGAAAGCCTGTCAAATGAATAAAGTGGAGCTTTGCTTTAAAGCAATTAATTTTTGAAATTTATTTGAATTAATAGTTACGGTCTACTACACTACTTCAACAGATTACGGCAATGCATATGCATAAACTAAATGGGTCGACTGATGGATAGAAATTTTATTTTAGCGTTTTTTTATTTAACATAAAAATCTTAAATGAATATATTCTTCTTAGTACTGAAGGTTATAAAAACTGAAAGTAATTACAAACTTACACACATTAGTTTCAACAAGAACATAAATAAATATAAGTACATATATATGGGCGATTCCATACTAAATCACTTAACGAAATCATGTCTGTAAAGTACAGAAAAAAACAATAAAAAATATTTATAGAAATAATTGATAAAATTCTTAATTGAGTTCAGACGTAAAAAAATTAACAGCGCTCTTTAAGTTGCTTTGTTATTTAAACCGAAAAGTATAATACGTAATTATTTTCAATGTTTGTGCCCGCAGAACTTAGTCTTTTATAAGCAGATTTTATTAATTTCAATTGAAAGGTGTTCTCATTTAAAAAAGTTCATAATTGAATGAAAATTTACTTATTTTCGGCTTTTTAGTTCTTTTTAATTTATTTTCATTATTTTAAAAATTAAATTGTATCCCCAAAGAACATACACGATAAAGCTTTAATAAAGTTGCTACCATTATAGCTTCCAATAACAGAAAGTAATAAAAAATAATTTAAAAGATGTCCCCATAAGTGACGTAATTTCACTTACATACATAAACCAATCTTTTGAACCGTTCTAGTATTACACAGAATTTGTACTCCTTGTCCGCTATAATAAGTATAAATATTTAAAATAAGAAATTCAAAGGTTTTATAATGGGTGATATAATTTGCTGGATGTATGAGGTAATTTTTTAAAAGCTATAGAATAGTTAAAAAAAACACATAAAATTCAGAAAAATGCATGAAATCTTTATTTGAATCGATAATACGGTCCATATAATTTAATGTTTGAAGATTATTTCATGCAAATGTTGACCTTGATTGCGCCTCAAACGGTCCATCCGCTTAGTCCAATTTTGGCATACTCTTTCCAACATTTCGGACGGTATCTCACGAATATATTCTTTAATGTTGTCTTCCAATGCGTCAATTGAAGCGGGCTTGTCTGTATAATGAGCTTTAACATAGCACCACAAAAAATAGTCTAAAGGCGTTAAATCACATGATCTAGGCGGCCAATTGACCGGTCCCGAACGTGATATGAAATTTTCACCGAATTCGCCTAGCAATAAGTCCATTTTTGCCTGCGCTGTGTGGCATGTGGCACAGTCTTGTTGAAACCACATGTCATGCAAGTCAATCTCTTGCATTTTGGGCAAAAAAAGTTGGATATTATCTTACGGTAGCGCTCACCATTCACAGTTACGTTACGATTCACATCATCTTTGAATTAGTACGGTCCAGTGATGCCACCAGCCCGTAAACTGCGATAACCTGTGACTTTTTCTGAATGCATTAGTAGCTCTTGCAATGCTTCTGGGTGATATTCACTCCAAAATCGATAGTTCTGCTTATTTACGTAGCCATTGAGCCAAAATTCAACTGACCATAAAATGGAAGAAGCGCGCGATGAATTGATTATAGAATTTGATAATAAAATTGAATAATTTGCAAGCGTTGTTCGTTTGTAAGAAGATACATAGTTAAATTATAGACCAAATTGAAGATGTTTGACTGTGAAACGAAACACAAAAGGTGCGTCAGCTGTTTAAACCAGTGTTGCCAAAGAGATAATAGCTAAAAAATTACCCCCAATCGAATTAGACTACCCGTTAAGAAACTACAGATCCATTTAAATATTTTAACCAAATCCTACAAACTTCACATATAAACAACAGCATTGAAAAGATGACATCCTGTCGAAGCTTCTATTGTGGGAATAACTTTTTTGTTTGTTAAAACTAAGTAAGTAAAAGCCTATAGTCTTTCCTTGTATTTTTGTAATAATCTCGTTAGAAGCGCAAACTTTGCTTTGTAGTATAGGTCCACATTTACATTATGCCATTTTTGATGCAATTTTTTGCAATTCTCTTTATAATTAGCAGCGATATTCGTTATTTGAAACAAAACTTAACCAACATATATAGACATCCCTTCTAAACTGAAGCCATGCTATATTGCTTACCCCTCTTGTTTCACAATCAAACATAAATTTCATGCAAGTTTCATGAAAAATTTCATAGTGTAAACACAAGAAAATATGGAATAACCCATACATAAGCATATAAACCACATTTATGAAATTTTTTTTTTTATATTTTATTCTTTTGTGATTTTTCCACACAATAAATGTTGAATTTACTCTCATCCTTAATATAAGAAAATGTTCACACTTTTCTTTAGAAACCGCATAAAGAATAAACTGTCATTCGTAAAACGTTTCTCTACTCTTTCTTCCTCTCCTTTGTATATTTGAGTTTCTTTAAAAAAAGTGGGGTTTTTTTCATACAGTTGCCGAACAGAACTAAGGTTGTTATTAAATTATCTCTGATGCGATAATAACACACTTGAGATATTGCACTTAAAAAATCATCTTCATCATGTAATTTTTTATTTATTTTCATTGCACATCTTTTTTATTTTATTTTTGATTAGGACTACAAGTAAAGAAAAGCAAGGTTTACAAAAAAAAAAATATTAAATAAATGTTTGCAGAAAAAAATTAAGATATTTTTAAAGAAGAGAGGTGGAGAATTTTTTTTATGTAAAAATATTTGTTTGTATAAGTGTTTGTTGTAAATATACATACATATATAAAATTGTTTATTTTAAATTATTTTCTGCATAGAAAGTGAATTCATGTTGCAGGCGTTATTGTATACGTCTATTCAAATTTTATTTTTTCAATTTTATTCAAAATTGTTTAAGCGTAATAATTTGTTAGTGTTTGTAAGTGGCAGTAGTAGCTGTTTCAGCATCTGTTTTAGTTGTTGATGTTGTATATAGTGGTAACCCTACTTAAATTTGATTCCTTTTCGTTATCAAAAGAAATTAAACTACTAACACTTTAAATTAAGTTATAACAGCAAAATATACATACACTAATGCCATTACAGTGATGTTCAAAAGAAATACATTAACTAACTGTGTGCTTAAGTATTGTTTAAATTATTTCTTGAATCTTCAATACAATTAAGCAACAATGTGAATACTTTTTTTTAATTGTACGAAGGCTGCTCTATATATTTCTGGCCTAATAGTGAAAAGGCGAATATTTATAATCAAAAATGGTTTTATTGCTTTTTAAAGTATTCTCCAGCATGATTTATATACTTTTGCATGCGCTCAAACCAGTTGTCGAAGCACTTTTTCCACTCCGATTGAGTCACCTCTAAAACATGGTTTTTGAACACTTCAACAGCTTCTTCTGGCGACGAAAATCGTTGACCACGCATTTTTTTCTTGATGTGCGGAAACAAGAAGAAGTCATTAGGTGCCAAGTCAGGGCTGTACGGCGGATGACCCATTAATTCGACGTTTTGGCCAGTCAAACACGTTCTGGTTTGAGCCGATGTCTGAGAGCTCGCATTGTCATGGTGAACAATGATTCGTCTTCTCTTGTTGGTTTTTCGAATTTCTCCGATGACTTCAGGCAAACAAATTGTAGTGTACCACTCAGAAGTGACCGTCCTACGTTGCTCAAGCGGAACAGTCGCCACATGACCAGTTTTGCTGAAGAACCAGGCGACCATTTGCTTCGAAGTGCTTCTTCCACGAACAACTTTCGTTGGATTTTGCTCGTCTTCGAAGACCCACACGGTCGATTGTTGTTTCGTTTCGGGCTCATACGCATAGATTCATGATTCGTCACCTGTGACGATCTTATAAACGTCATTTCTTTGCACCAATCGACACGAGCCTTTTTTTGAGCGATTTTCAAATTGTGCGGGTTCCAACGAGAACAAACCTTTTTTACGGCCAGGTGTTCATGCAGTATCAAATGTATGCTGGTGTAAGAAATGTCCAAGGATGTCTATATCTCTCGGTATATCGCATGTCGATCTTGCATTATGAGTTCACGTACGGCATCAATGTTCTCTGGCACAACAGCCGTTTTTGGACGACCTTCACGGAATTCACAGTTGCTATAGGATGGTGCTTCATCGCCGTACAAAGATTTAAGTTCATCAATGCACTCTTGTCGTAATAATCCACGTCGAAAGTTGTGAAAAATGATGGCACGAAAATTTTCACGAATTAATTCCATTTTTTTCTATATTAATTTTTTCAAGTCACTGTAAAGAACACAAATAATGGTCGTACGTCAAAACGTTTTAAGTACGATTATGCTTAAAAATGACAAAGTTCCCAATGGAAATGTCAGATTGCACTTGGCAGCACTCAGTGTTGCCAGGCCAGAAATATATATAGCAGCCCTCGTAGCTATGTTTGTTTGTATGTACTTAGTTTTTTTTTTTGCTAATCTCATTTTTGCAATACAATAAGCGCAATGTTGACAGCAGAAAATCAAACTAAAAATTAAGTCTTAACTTGTCATCCAGCATGTGTACATCAAAGCGTCTAGCACACGCACACGACTTTGACAGCCAACATTTTAATCGTTTGATGACCGCTTAAGTAATAATATTTTTCCAAATATATTTCCACTTGATTATAATTAAATCAACTAATAAAAGTCCTAGAATTGGTATTTTCTAGGCTCTATAATATAAATTTCAGTTTCAGTCGTTAGATCCCACCTTTGAAATTTTAGAACGAACATATCAACTTAAACCAACATATCATAGAAAAATAAGTATATTCTCAAGAGGTCTAGGGCAAAACATTTATAGGTTTTCATTTAGGAAGGAATGGTCAGTAAGGAATGGTCAGGAAAGAATGATCAAAATATGTCAAAACGTTTCATTTTTTTTAGTCAAAGTTATGGGACTGAAACCTTTCTATTAAGGAATAAGATCCTGAAAAAAATATATGAATATATATATTTAGAGTTGACCGAAGACTTCGAATTTACACCAAAAACATCGGATTTTGATTGAAAACTCTAAATATATCAAACAAATAACAAGTAAGAGAGCCATATTCGGCTGTGCCGAACTAATACACCCTTTATTATCTATATAAATCTAATTTAGTGAAGTTACTCCAATCAAAATATTGGGGTGACCGAGATTCAAAAATAAAAAAAAAATTAGTACTGCATACATATATCTATATAATTTTACATAAAAATGAAATCAACTTTAAAAAATTCTAGTATTTTCTTAAAGATATCTCAAAAGTTTTAAAATGATATTGATATTAAAAAAAATTTTAAAATTCAGAGCCCCGTAACTCGGAAAATATGGGCGAGCGAAACTGTTTTTTCTTATTTTTTAATTCTTTGTCGCCCCATATATTTATTTTTTGCCTGGAATTACTTAATTGTTCCAAGTGATATGAAAAAATTAGAGGTAGGCGTGGTGTTTTGACTGCTGCCTCAAAGGACATGGACCGATCATGATTTCAATACTATATCTGATCGATGGACATATTTATTTTTTTTCTAATATTGACATTTTTAGTTTTTTAACACGGACGGACAGACGGACATCGCTCAGTCGACTTCGCTATGCATAGAACTTTATGGGGTCGAAAATGGATATTGCAGAAATTACACACGGAATGACAGACTTAGATATACCCTCATTCCACTTTATGTGGTGAAGGGTATAAAATGCTATAAAAAAATTCACAGACTCTCTAAAATGAAAGTTATTAAACCAAGTTTAAACATCTAAATTAAGAAAAAATTAGATTTCAATCAAAAGTTTAAAACTTACCTAACAATCACGATGCTACAACAAACCCAAAATGTCATTTATTAACCGAAATTTAGAAACAAAAAAGCGCAAGATTCCGTAAAAAATCTATAAATAATTATACACTCCAAAATTTCATAAGAAATCTAAAAATAATGAAATAATTTAAAGTGTTTTGAACACTACTGTGTATACAAATAATGTTAGTATGTATGCAAAAATACGTTATTTAAATATATATATTTGTATGTATATATATACATATATTTTTTTTTGTTTTAGAAAAAATCTATATTCTTTTATAGATTAAGATGCTGATGAGATGAGGTTAAGTGCAAGTACTTAACGTGTTTTTTTTCTGTTTCGGTATTTTATCTTTTTTAATTAATATTAAATCGAAAAGTAATATGTATTTTTTATATTTTTAGCTGCAAGGCAGTTGAAATGAGTTAATGATGACGTCAATTAATTTGTAGATCCTGCAAGAATATTTTTATAAAAATTTATAAAAATAGAAGCGATTTAAAAAATTAAATTCTAGCAATGTGAAAAATAAATGATCTGGACATGCTATCATCTGAGATATTATTATAACAGGTGTAATCAAAGTATATCTATATTAATGTCCAATTTAAATACGCATTTAGTTAATTTGCATTTAAATTTAAGTTGTTTTTAAATACATTTTCAGTTTTGCAATCATCTATGATCGTTCTTACGTGCACAGATTATTATTTCGCGATGGTGATACGCAGCGTTGCCAGAAGAAAATCATCATTATAGGCAGAAAAAATCATATTTTATGGAAAAAAATCATCATTTTTTCAATACAAAATTTTATTTAAAAATTATCAATAAAATAAATACATATGTATATTAACATACATTGTATATATTTAAATTATTATTGTTAAGAGTGTACGAAGTTTTACAAAGAACTTTTACTATAATATATATAGAGTTTAATATTTTTAATAATATCTTGGTTCGTTTTTAAATAAAAGCAGGAACAGTTTCTTATTGCTAAGTAATATTTTGCATATAAGATACCTTCGTGATTGCTGTTATCTAATTTATTTCTATATTTAGTTTTATTTAAATTAACTGTTGAGAATATTCGTTCGACATATATACGTATAGATACCTGATTTTCCAACCAACAAATTAATTGCATTTTTATTTAAAAATGTTATGGGATATTAGCATAATATAATAAATAATATTATAAAAATTCCCAAAATATTCTGTTTGTATAAAACAGTCTAAAATTTCCTCATACATTCTATATATTTGACAGGACGATTTGAGCTTTGAAAAATTTTGTTTTGTGTACAACAAGCTGATACAAAAATTAACTTCACTATGTAGTACAATTACAATAATCTTAGTGGAAAGTAGTTTTTTTTTTCTAGTAGTTTAATGTTTAAATTAAATGCGACTACATAATTGGAAATAATTTAAAAAACGAGAAGTGGGTTCAAAGTGGGTCATATAAAGGGAACAAAATTGGTTATTTTGTTTTTTTTTTTTTGTGGAAAAACAGTTGCCTTAAAGTCTAATCTTGTTGTTGTTACTTTTGGAATCTTAAAAAAATTCTGTTTCCGATGGTAGTAAAATTTAGCTTTGTACAGAAAGAAATGGCGTACTAAAAATGGAAATTTAAGTAGTTCTAATCATTTGATCGAGAGTGTATGTACATATGTATATAAACAAATAAGGAAATACAAGAAACGAAAAACAAACCGAATTGAAAAAAAAAAACAAAACAAACTTTGACGTTATTTCCAAGGCGAATTAAATACAAGGTGATAGCGGTGGCGAATTCAATTACTTTCCCATGTATTCTAACTGTCAAACTCCATATATAAAAAATTTATCTAACTGTTATACAGATTTTTTATATATGGAGTTTGACAGTTAGAATACCAGGGAAAAGAATTGAATTCGCCACCGCTATCACCTTGTATTTAGTTCGCCTTGGTTATTTCGAACAGTACTTCATGCTGATGATACCACCTGGTTATCAATTCGCCTTGGTATGTACAATTTTTTTATATGGTGTTTGACAAAGCGAATCACTTAGGCCCCTTTCAGATTAGACAACTTTGATTAGACAACTTTAATTTTTATTTATTTTCTTTTGAACTTGCTTTTAATATTACATTCAACAACTTGGTTGAACTTTCTTATGTTCGAGTTTTCTTAACTCCTTGGCTTTTTGTTTCATTTCTGTATTCATTGTAATTGTGAAAGTGATTTGAAATTTGGTGTATACAATGGAAGTTGAAGAATAACAGCAGAAACAGAATTGCCAAGTACAAGCAAGTCTATACTCAAGTCTCGGCAGTTCTTTTCCCTTCAAACCGACCTTTTCTCTCACACCCACAAACACAAGGATTGTGCAAGTAAGCTGCCTAATCTGAAAGGGGCCTTACCAGGTGGTAGCGTAGGCGAATTTATTCATTTTCGTCCAAATCATTACTGTCATGGCAAAAGAATACTAGGTGGTTGCAATGGTTAAATGGCAAGAGTTAAATGTCAAACACCATATAAAAAAAATTGTACACACATTTAGCGTATATGCCAAAAGTAATGAATTCGCCATCAAGACTACCTGTATTATTTCGCCATGATTGCTGTCAAACTCCATACAAGGCGAATTAAGTATAAGGTGGTAGCGATGGCGAATTCATTCACTTTCGCCGGTAGTATAACTGTCAAACCATGGCGAAATAATACAGGTGGTCTCGATAGCGAATTCATTAATTTCGCCGTAAACTCTAAATGTCAAAATCCATATATAAAAAATATGTATAACAGTTAGATAAATTTTGTATATATGGAGTTTAACATTTAAAGTTTACGGCGAAATTAATGAATTCGCTATCGAGACCACCTGTATTATTTCGCCATGTGTCAAACTCCATACATAAAAAATCTGTATAACAGTTTGACAGTTATATCCATGGCGAAATAATACAGGTGGTCTCGATAGCGAATTCATTAATTTCGCCGTAAACGCTAAATGTCAAACTCCATACATAAAAAATATGTATAACAGCTTTTTATGTGGAGTTTGACAGTTAGCGTTTAAGGCGAAAATAATGAATTCGCCATCGAGTTTGGCAGTTAGATTACCAGCGAAAGTGGCTGAATTCATTATTTATTGCTGGTAATCATAGTTGCCAAGCTTCATATATAAAACATTTGCATATATTTTTAATGTATGGAGTTTGACAGTAATGATTTTATCGAAAATGATATTTGATAGACATTGAGAACAGTGGTTTTCGTTTTTGCAATAGGTTGTGATCACCGATCTAACTTTGTAAAGTTTTTTACTTTGAAATAAGAATAATTTAATCCTTAGGAATACATGTAGTTTCTTTCAAGGTAAAATCATTTCTCACACCTGGAACTACTAAAATTAAGCTTATTTTTTCAAGTTTCAAGCTTACATCTTCAATATATAACATGTAATACATTGCGAATTTCAATTGCTTTTTACTGGAACTAAAGTAAAATATTCAAATTCAAATTTTTTAAAATAACCGTCAATTAAACAGCTGATGTTTACATATGTTCATGGGCATTTATGATATATTCAATAGTATTTGGCAACGCGATAACCTTCACACAATGCCAGACTATGTAAACTACAGTATTAAGTATGGCCAGACCTTGATTAGTAGAACAATAAAAAATTTCAGAGAAAGATCAGCAATAATTTTGTTCTTTATCAATTTGTGTAAGTCCCTAAGTAGCTAAATTATTTTAGATTTTTTGTGTTTGTGGCAGTTTGTTGCATTATAACCTTTAAACAGAAATATTCCAAAAATTGGCTACGTTACCTGTTTATTTTACTCTTTCTTTCGTTTTTTTTTATGTTTCTATTTTTCTTTAGTTCATTTAAAATATTTGTGAGAAGTTTCCTGACGAGCTAAGTAAGCGGTAGCGAAATACCCATCGAGACGTGCTTTCACCTTCAATAATCAATACCGGGAAAGTAGCACTATAAATTTAAAGTTTAATTCATTTAGTTTAATATTCCCGTGTTTTTAATTTTTAATCGTTTTTTTCATGTTTTCGTTTCTATAATTATTCTTGTTATATAAGTAATAATTTAGTTCGAACTAGGTATTTCATTTACAAAAAAATTATTAGCCTAATTAAAAATTAATAATAATACCTTTTAAAATCACTAAATTTAACTGAATCAAGGTAAAAAAGTTTAGCAGTTTGATTCAGAGTCTAATTGTTATATTATCATCTGATTCAAAGTTGTTTTTTTAAGTTAAATACCTTGATTGAAATGTGTTATTAATATATTAGCGTACCATGAAATGTTTATATTTGAAGGAATTTCTATATATATTATATAATTGGTCGTAGCACAAAGTTAACTTATTTACTAGTTCTACATTATGACAAGGTTCACTACAAGGCGAATCAATTATCAGGTGGCAGCGTTAGAGAATTTATTATTTTTTGCTGGTAGAAACGAATGTCAAACTTCATATAAAAAAATTGTAAACAGATTTTTTATATATGGAGTTTGACAGTAGTGTACACGGCGAAAATTAATGAATTCGCCTACGCTGCCACCTGGTAATTGATTCGCCTTGCCTTGCGCCTAACAAAACAACTCCGAAAAATAGACAGTTGATTATATTATGACAGTTGCTGTCACTTTACGGCAAATTTCTAACTGGCAACGCTGCCGTTCCTAACCCTCCTTTTCAACATATTTTCTCTACGGTGTACACGTGTTTTTCGTAATGGCACCCGCTGAAAAATCTAAAAAAGCCGTTCAATCGGGTAAAAAAGTTAAAAAACATCCTTTAAATACAATCCTTCGGGGTGGTGTTTTGCGTTTCTCTAAAAGCCAGGTAAAAAACTTATACAATTTTCCTGAAAAAAGTGTTTTTCGAAAATTGCTCACTGAACAGAAGAATGTGTGTATTTGTTGCAAGTTTAAAGAATGGTGAAAAAAAAACATGGCGAGAAAGTGTTTTTCAACAACACCTAATATGAATAAAATAGAATGCTAGAATTATTTTGGTGTCGGTAGTAAATTCAAAAAAAATAGTGGACCTAGTGCGTACCAAAAACTATTTTAAAAATTATTCTACTTTCCTCTCAAAAATTATATTCCCTTTATTGAATTAAATTTTATTTCTAATAATTATTTTTATTGTTCCTTGCAGATGTACAAACGCCGTGCACAATGGCGTCTAAAGGGTACCAAGCGTCCGGTCGTCAAGACAGTTAAGACCGACATAAAAAAGGTGAAAAAGATTGGCGGCCCAAAGAACGGTGGTGAACGAATCGTCTACAAGAAAAAACCCAAGGCCAACTACCCCACTAAGAAGTTTGTACCCAAGCGTCCTTCTAAGTCCTGTTTCAGTCAACATAAACGCAACATTCGGCGCAACCTTAAACCCGGTACCGTGCTCATTTTGTTGGCCGGTCGTCATCAGGGCAAACGTGTAGTTTTGTTAAAAACTTTAACTTCTGGTCTTTTGCTGGTCACCGGACCCTTCTGTTTGAACTCCTGCCCATTGCGTCGCGTTTCTCAACGTTTTGTCATCGGTACCTCCACCCGCATTAATTTGGGCGATTACAAAGTGCCAGAACATTTGAATGATACCTATTTCCGCCGTTTAAAAATCAAAAAGGAAAAGAAGTCGGGTGAGGGTGATATTTTTGCTACCAAAAAGGAACGTTTCGTCCCGAATGAAGCACGCAAAAAGGATCAAAAGGAAGTAGATGCTGTTGTCGTAAAGGCTATTAAGGCAAACGAAGATGGCAAATTCCTGGCAAAATACTTAAAGAGTATGTTCGCCTTGCACTCTTCTCAGTACCCTCATCGCATGAAGTTCTAAAGTTATAAAATGGAATTTTAAGCTATTTGAGTGCTGTAAGCTTGTAATAACTTGGAGAGAAAAAAGTTAAATTTTTTATTTGAATTTACCATGTAAAATAATGAAAGAAACTGGACAAAAATGGTTTTGTACAATAAAAATACAAAATTACCCAAAATAAGTTAAGAAATATCTATTGTTTTATAATTTTTAATGGTTCCTTATTGGCCTTTAGCGTAAATGATTAGCATATGAAGTCACGGATTATAACCTTGATGCTAGTAATTTCGGTAGTTAAATGTAACTGAGATACGCTTTTTAACAGAAGTAAAAAGTGCAAAAATAAAATAGACATTAAAATTATTCTGGGGGCAAATTACGGCATTCGATATCGACCGAAATTTCAATAGAATTTAAATGTAAATTTCGACTGCCGTAATTTGCCCCCAGGGCTTAAAAAAATAAAAACCGATGTCTCAACTTATAAAAAAAATTAAACAAAAAATATTCTCGAACTTGGCTAAATTTAAACCTCTGCTGGAAAACTAAAAGCAACAAGTGCGAAAGCATGAATATAGACAATTCTAATGGTATCTTATGCAGCTAATAAGGCACTTTAGTTAAAATGATAAAAGGTTTCCATATTAATTTTTTGTGTTCTCAACTGTATACGCCATTTGGCTATAATTTAAAAATATGTTTTAAATCTGAGCATCTCGTCTTAGAATAAAATCTTTTTTTTTTTTTGAAGCACAGGTACAGACACCTACAGCCGTATGCATAACAAAAACTAGAGTGAGTTTGGCATAAGTGGAGAAATTGATAATGCTCCTAGTGTGTCTTGCCGTATGGCCTGGCACTTAAAATCATTGTAGATTGTTGCCGTGACCCATAACTATATTTTGTAACTATTTTTGATGTCAAATTGTGTGGAGAGACTCTGCTTAGTTTCGTCACTTGTGCTAGAGTGCTATATTCAGTAACGCCGAATCTTACATACCTTTCACCATATATGTAAATCTAGTTTAGTGAAATAACTCCAGTCCAAAAACAAATATTGGGGTGACTGAGAATTTAAGAAAAAATTAAGTACTACATATTATTTAACATAAAAATGTCATCGGTTCCTAATGGGTTAAGCATTTAAAAAAAATTATAGCATTTCCTGAAAGATCTTTCAAAAGCTTTTAAATGATACCCATATTGATATCTTAAAAAATATGGTACAAAATCGTACTTTTCTATGAAAAGTTCAGAGGCCCATCACTCTGAAAATATAAGCGAGCACCAATTTATTCATTTGACTCATATATATGATTTTTTTTTATTGTAGTAACTTTACTAAACTAGATTTGATCAAATGATATGGAAAAATTAGAGGCAGACGTGGTGTTTTGCGTTGAAGGACATGGACCGATCTTGCTGATTTTCAATAGTAAAATTTTCGAAACTGTTTTTGATCTATTGGCATATTTCAATTTTTTCTCGCTCATCTAGTGCCTTGACAAAGTTAATTTTAATCCGAACACGAACAGACGGACATCGCTCAATTGACTTCGCTATGCTTTATGGGGTTAGAAATGGATATTGTAGAAATTACACACGGAATGACAAACTTTGTTATACTCTTTTTTCCACCTGTGGTGAAGGGTATAAAAATTATGAGTAATAGTATTTTGATAAAGATCGCAGTTTTGGTTAAATTTTGTTTGTTTTTTTTTTCAAAATGTGACTTATAACTAAAATTTTTAGATTATTTGTAAAACTTCGATGTTTGCTATATTTATCTAGTTTCTGAGAGATTTGGTAAATTTTCGTGAAAGAAATTTCTTATATAATTTTAGATTTAATTGAAAGCCGGTATATTGCTTAAAACAAAAGACCACAATTTTGTTAGCAAAAATTTTTTTCAATCATTTAAATTTTTATTTTGTCTAAATTGTAGTTAAGGTTTTTTCGTGCGCATATGGTCTAGCTACCCGGCGCCTTTACAACACTTTGTAAATTTAGTTTTTAAAATAAATAAATAAAAAAGTTGTTTTTCAATTTTTTTCGGTTTTAGTTAACAATTTTTTTATTGTAAAAATTAATTCGTTAATAGGAAATACATACAATATGTTTGCAATTTTGAAATTGTAGTAAATTTTATTACAATTTTTGTTTTTTATTTTTTAGAGAATTAACTTAAATTATTTTTAGAAAGTATTTTATTTATATTTTTTTAAGCGTTTGTTAACTCAAATCTTCATTTTTTTAATGATACGATTATTGAAATATAAAGAGACTAGCTAAATTAACAAAATAGATATTAAACAAATAAGTACATGCAAGTAACATAATCGACAACGATGCTCCTAAGCCAATAGATAAAAATGTATATCAACTTTTTTCTTAACAATAATTTCATCTTTAAACACTACATTTAATTTAAATAAACAAAAAAAAAACTTTTTTCAACATGGGTGTAAATTCTTTTCATAAGGATTGTACAAATAGTTTAACTAAGTAAAAATTACGCTTTCGTATTAAAGTCCTTAGTAGGATAATTTTTATTCCAAACCTAAAGCATATTTAAACTTGCGACGTCCTTGTAAATACCACATAGTTTCGTGATAAGATCTGGGCAAAACTTCGGGTACCACATCGGGTAAAGAGTATGTGTAGTAGAAAACGTTTGAAGTCAACTGATTACCAGAAGCAGCATCAATTACATCAGCTACCGTCATCATTTGTAGATAATTAACATCCGTATAGACTACATACGCGGTCATTTTAATAATTGAATTAACACTGACAGGCTGTTCGAAGCTAATATCGCAAATATGTTCTAATTTAGAACGATTCTTAGTATAAAGATTGGCACATACCCAGCTTATTTCCAAAGCATTACGCATTAGGAAACCTCCAAACACTTTATTATGAGCATTACGATTTTCGGGAAATGAAGCCATTGTATTGGTGACAAATGAATCGGACATCCAACGACATTTGGCAGGCAAAACACGTTTATTTAGTTCCATAGTTGTTTGAGGAGTAGTCCTCTTAAACAACTCATACATTAGCGATTGCTCATAATCATTGGGTTCCACTTTAAAAACCGATGAAGCCTGAATAAGTTGACGGCGTTTTTTACGTTCTAGACCACCATTTAAAATTTTAGCTTCTTGTTCATTGGCCGGTTCAATAGGATTAACAAGAGCAGCGGCTGTGTTGGTGGCATTGCGAGCAGCCATTAAAAACAAAGCTTTAGTAATTTTTCTCCATACATTATTATCTTTCTTTTCCAACCAAACAACTACTTCCATAGAGCTTTTTCCCACCCAAGAAACATGACCCGATATTCTTATGTCTTCTGTGCCTTTAGCCTTAATATCGGTAAATGTTATTTTGTCTACCAAAATAGTTACAAACGTATATGGCAAATGAACATTCTCCGGTAGATTAGTGGGTTTAACATGTTGATGGCACACCCAGACGGCAAACATGTCCATATCTTCCATTAAACGTCCCATACGTACATTACCCAAATATGTGATATATTTATCTTGTAATGATTTATCCACGCTCAGCGGTAAAATAGCTGATGTGAAGGAATCCTGCATAGAACGAGGTGGTAAATCAGAAAGCTTAGGTTCATATTTCAATAAATGTTCTCGTGTTTTAGGCACTGGAGAATAGCCTACTTCTAAGCCTAAATGATCCATGATTTTATCTTTCACTAAGAAAGAAGAAGAGAAAAAAGTTTAATAAAAATTTAAAATTTTTCTCATATGTATTTTTAGTAACAAAGTAAACAAATTATTTATATTACCTTCAGCCATAGTGCCAGCATAGTAGGGATCATTTTCGCCATTCTGCAATCCCACATAACGTCTGGAGTGTCTAAAAGAACACAAACCCGTTAAAATTTACACAAATGAAATTTTAATACAAACATATTACAAACACTCGTTCTAAAAATTCTTTTCACTAAAAATATCACCATTTACTTACGCCGCACCCGGAATTAGAATTTCTTTTTGTAATAATGGAAGCCTGTTCGCTATATTAATTAATTTTGTTGTATTTAAAACATTTCTAAACATTTTTAATAATAATCTTAGTAAAATGAATAACAGAATCGGAAAAGCGACTGCTGCAAAAACACCTTATCGCTTAATAATCAGGGAACGAAGCCGATATCAAATTGCCACCGGCGGCGGCTAAGCAAAATATTTACGGCGGCGGCTAAAAGTCGGCTAAAGTCGACAAATTTTCGGCGGCGGCGGCTAGAATAAAATAAGTTCAGCGGCGGCTTAAAGTCGACTAAGCCGGCAACTGTTAATAATAATATTCGAATATATTTTTTTATTCATTGTATACTCAAGGCCAGGTCTCACTATCATACACAATCGTACGCTTTCATCACTTTAAAAACCGTTTCAAGATGGCGTAAATTATTTCAAAAGATTATAAAATCGCACAGATCGGTCAAAAAGTCTGTCACACACATACCCTTTTATTCCCCACTATAATACTTTTTGAGCACACATGCAATTTTTGACAGATCGTACGTCTGAGCATGATAGTGAATAGTGGCCCTTATAATTATCATAAACAGGGATTTATAATAAAAATTATTTTTATTGATTTTTACAAAGAAAAAAGTAACCACAAGAAAATATCTGAGAGCCAAGAGATCGTACGCTTTTTAAATTTTTGTTTTTAATTATTTTAAATTATTATTTATTTAATATTTCATGATTTTTATTATTTTTGGCAGGAAAGATTCTTATGTAATGGTTATTATTTTTTTTATTGATTTTTAATTATTTTGTCAGAAATAACTTTCATTTTCTGATTTTAAACCGATGTTTTGTTTTACAAAAATTATTATTATCTAATTTGTATTTGGCCGAAATTACTGTTAGATTTTTAATTTCTATATTTTTGCAGAAGTTATTGTAATTTTTGAATTTTTTTGTTCTGCGAAATTTCCAAAACTACAAACTTTTCTTACACAAAGGTATTGCTAAATCTAATTACTCGTTGATTTTATTCATTTGAGAATAAGAATTACAATAATTTTTGGAAAAAAGACAATAAATAAATAAAATAACACGTATTTTAGTCAATGAAGTTTTAGTCGAAAATAAAAAGTAAAAATCTTTATCTTAGGGGCTAAGCCGTCGCAGTCGGCTAACATTTTTAGCCGATGTAAGCCGCCTATTTCGGCGGCGGCTCACTGACTTAAGTATATATCGGCGGCGGCTATTAGTCGGCTATGAGCCGATCGGCTTCGTTCCCTGTTAATAATATGCTTCAGTTATTGTTGTATGTTTATATTTAGTAGTAACCGTGACGTAATTTTTTTCGCACTACTTCAGTAATGCTAAAAAAGCAACAAGAGAAAAAATAGTTGTTTTCTAAACAAAACAAATAATGATTGCTAGTAGTGAGAAAGGTACACAAAAATCGTTTTACAACACCGTTGACATTAAACTTGTTTTAGAAAAATAACAACCGTAATATTAGTTTTTTCCAATAAAGAAAAAAAAAGGAAATTTTAACTTTTAATTAATATGCCTTTTTATTTAACAACGAAATTTTAGCTTTTTAATAGCATGCTTTTTTATTTATATATTATTAAAAATTCAAGAACAAAATAAACTACTATAAACTACTATTTTATTTACAGTTATATTTAATTTCCGACCTAATTGTGCAAATGCAACCAGGTTTGCCATATAACATTTTTTATTTGTTTGAACGTTTAGTGAAAAAATCGCCAAAAACATTTTTTAAATCTTATAACTATATTCCAACCTTTTTTTTTTTGTAATAAAAAAATTGTTTACCCCATATTTGTTTGTTAAGAATTTATTAAAAGAAACTTAGTTTTGTTTACTTTTACTTAACCTAAACCTTTCAGGTAAAATTATGTCATTTTTTATGCTTATTTTGTTCGAAATTGACAAATTGAATTGAATAGTTGTAGGAAGCAAAAGATCGTGAGTAGAAATTTAGTGACAACTTAAAAAAACCCCTAAGCTTAAATACTAAAGTATTAACAATTATGAAGACTTTATAATAATTTTTCTAATCAATAAATGAAACTAAGAGCATATAATCACATAATAAATAAATACGTTTATTTACAATTTTTAACTTTGCACTTTCATCTTTTGAAAATAAAAATTTTAACCCTTTTTCAGTAGTTAAATATATATATATATTTTATTAAACCTTTTTATTAACGGTTTTAATTAGTATTAAGTCTATCAAATCACGATATGTTCAGGTCTACTTCTTAGTTTTATAACTTCTCTAATAGTTATAATTCTTATAAAAATGGTTAGGTGTGTTTTTTATTTTGTTGTCCTTGCGCTTTTTTGGTTTAATACAGTTTTCATTTAATTTAGTTTGAGAGTAGAAATGCAACCTTACGGTTGCGGCAACGGATTCCGCATGTCAGAGAAAAAATAATTAAAATGAGTGGCGACGACGAATGCGGATTTTATTGTCATTTTTTATTATTCGATTACTAATTTTTTATTCTTTTTTATTGAAATATATATTAAAAAAAATTTTTATTGTTGTTGATTTTCAATGACTTTTTACATTTTCTTTCTCATTCAGTCACAAAAAATATAAACAAATAGTATTTTTTGTTAGAAAAACATTAAAACTGTTGCAACATGCTGAAAGAGAAAAAATTTAAAATTAAGAGCTTGAGAGAAAACGCACTTAAATTAAAATAAATTCTAATTTCATGCGGATTCGTTGAACGTTTTTTATTGTCAAAACTCCATATAAAAACACAACCGCATCCGCAACCGTGAGGTTGTATTTCTACTCTGAGGCATAAGAATCTTGAAATTTCTGTTCATAGTTTGGCTAGCTTCCTCTAATAAGCTAGATGAGCAGAAGCGAAATTACCGCATTTATATGTTTCTGGCAATAATGCATTTCCTATTTTAGTTTTTAATATTAAATATAACATGAGAATATAAAAAGTGCGATTTCCTTAAAATTACATTTTTCTGCCCTCCGCAGATAACGTTTTCTTAGCAACATTGCAAAACTAGATTTGTTTCCTTAAGTATTGCATACTTATGAAATGTATATTCATTTTGTGTTAAATAGATTTTAAAAATAACATCTTAATTTTATATGTACACTGTTTTAAAAGTATTTACATTTTTTCCAAAAAGCTTTTGTCAAATAGTTGAAAAGTTTGTTTATAGTTTTGAAAATTCTTTTTTGTTTTTGCTTCATAAACATATGTATTAATTATTTTATAATTAATTATTTAATTATTTTATAATATTTTTGTTGTTAAAATTATATTTCTATGCATAGAATATATAAATTCATTGGAAATCGTCATTACAAAAAAACATATGAAACGTTTATGGGTCTTGCAAGTCTGATAAAAAATTACAGGTATTTTCAATAAATTGTTTTATCAATACAAATTAGTATTAAATTGAAATGCTATTTTTGTTAAGCTCGTCATCTTCTTCTATTGGCTTACAAGATGTTAAGCCTAAAAACTCTGGAACTATGGATGAAGGTAAAAAGAAACATTTATCATTAGCTTTAAACAGACAGCAGCTAACTTATTCGTATTACAATATCTTTGATTATTAAACGCCTAATGTACTTTCCATTTCTTTGACTAGTTCGTTTAAAAATGGCAAAAGCTATGGGCTCAATAACTGGTTATATGAAAGAGACAGAAAAACGCGATCATCTTTTGAAATACACACCTACTAAAGAAGAACTACCATTACGCACTATGTCAGATTCATATGTCGAAGCTTTGATTCCATTAAGTATTTCGGAGGAATTGCAAGTTCGTTATGTTAGTCATGTAGGCACTGTACGTTTGGGCCGCCTGATGGAAGAAATGGATTTTTTTGCAGGATGGATATGTCAGCAGCATGTGTTACTTCCAAATCTACCACCTAATGTACCACTTCCCTATACATTTGTTACAATTTTGGTTGACAAAATGATATTTTCAAAGTTACTACCAGAATATAATCACGATATAAGACTTAGTGGTTTTATATCATGGGTCGGTACGTCTTCAATGGAAGTAAGTATTTGGTTGGAACAAAAACACGAGCACAATTTTCGTCTAATAACACATGCCATATTTTTAATGGGTGCTCGTAATGCCACAAATAGTAAAGCTGCTCCCGTCAATACTTTGCAACCCTGCAATGATTACGAAAGGAACATTTTCAATTTAGGTACACAAAGACAGCAAACAAGAAAACGTTTAACCGATACATCGATCTTCAAATTAAAACCCACAGAAGAAGAACACGATATAATGTATAAGATTTTTCAAGCAACAACCGACAATACAAATTTGCAATTAAATAAACGAATATTGCCCAACAACTGTCGTTGGATGAGTGATTCATTTACGGTTAATACTTTTCTGTCATTCCCGGAAAACCGCAATAATCAAAATACCGTATTTGGTGGTTTCTTAATGCGTCAGTCGTATGAAATAAGTTGGATGTGCGCCTTTTTGAATTGTGGTAATCTTCGTCCATCTTGTGAAGGTTCTTGCGATATAAGTTTTCAAAAACCAATCAAAATAAATTCTATTATTAAGATGACTGCATATGTTGTTTACTCTGAAGAAGAGCTAATGCAAATTATGACCGTAGCGGAGGTTATAGATCCCACTGCTAAAGGTGACATAACTACAAACGTTTTTTACTACACATTTCGCTGTCAAAGTAAAGCTAAAGCAATTTTACCTAAAACGTATCATGAAACAATGTGGTATATACATGGAAGACGAAAGTTGTATTACACCATGGAAACTCTACGGAAAACTTAAAGACCTTATAGTATAAATACAATTCTGAGTAGAGCCTAGACATATGTATGTACATAATTAAGTATTCCAGTTATTGTTTTTTGATTACTTTTGTTGATGTTTTAAAATTTTTACGCGCAAATTTTTCATATTGAGTATAATAAAGATATTAAATATTCAAAGAACAAAGTAAAGATAATTATTTATTTATCTTCTTGTTTGTACCGTAATAAGCTTCTTTGCTTTCCATTAGAATAAAGTTCCTTTCTATACTACTCTTTGTTATGATTTCTTTTTTACAGCATTTCACGTGTTTTAATTTCAATTGTAATTTTAATACTTTTAACCATATATGAGATAAATAAATTTATAAAAATATAAGAAAATTTCAAAATCGGTTCAGAAGCGATAATCGATTCTCTGAGAAAAGAAAATGAGCTTAATATCAAATGATTAAGTGATCATGTAATGTTATATAATAATGTAAGCTTGTGGTTCTCTATGTAGTGCTCTCTATTTAGTGGACGTAAAAAGTCAGTTCCTTAATATGAACAGACTGTATTGAAATTCAAAAATTTTTTTTTAATTTTTAAATCACATCGCTGTAATTTCCTGTTGCAGAGTTAATTTTAAGTGCTGCCAACTTTATGGTCATGGCGAAATCACATACTGTGTGCTGTTGCTAGAAATATCAAAATTCATATCAAAGCAAATCAAGGCAAATTGATAACAGGTATACTCACGGCGAAAATAAATACAACACTGCGATAGAAACATGTACATTTTGTTTTTGTACAAATAGTTTTCGGCTGTCAAAATCAAAGGAGATTTTATCTTTTGACACTCGAAGAAGGAAAAAAATTTTCGCCGTGAGTATACCTGTTATCAATTTGCCTTGAAAGCAAATTAATACAGTTGACTGCTTTAGCTGACATATTTCATGGCATAACTGACATATTTCATTTCATTATTATTCTTTAATATTATGCAATTATTATGAAATAACTATATTGTGAATTTTTTAGTTGAAACAGACCTTTACATACATACCTTTGGACAATTGCGGCTTCAAGACAGTCGATTACAGCTGCACTTTAGCACCACCTTTAAAATTAATTCGTTTCGACCGCAGTTTTCATAAACAGTGTTGGAAAAGAACGTTTTATCTTTAAATTATTTTTCAGCTGAAAGTAAACAAAAATTTGTAAATGAAATTGTTGCTGAAAAACAAAAAAATATAATAGAAAATTTTTAAATAGTTATTAAAAATCAAAATTTGTTAAAATGACTTTTGCATTGGAACGTTGTCCGGGGCAATATTGTGGTCGCATTCAGTTGGAAAATGACACATGGAGTGAATGTGGTCCTTGTCCAAGAGGTTTTCGGGTAAATGAAAGTTATGCGTGTGCCCAGTGTGAGGAAGATTTGGATGCATACTCTTGGTATTATTTGGGATTTATGGCAGCTTTACCCTTAATGATGCATTGCTTCTTTATTGATTTAGATGCTAAAGATAGAAAGTAAAATAATTATAATCAACAAAATGTTCAAGTAATTATACCATTCTATTTTTTAGATTTTCCCGTAAGCAATTAATATTAACAACTTCTGCTTGCATTGAAGTTATTATCTCGGCCATAGCAGCTATTCTGTTAATGGAGCCAATGGGCGAATTTCGTTTATTTGCCTGTACAGTGCGTAAGTTTGCCGACTGGTACACCCTTTTCTATAATCCAGCGCCGAATTATGAAAAACCTTTACATTGTACCCAAGAGGCTGTTTATCCTTTGTATGTTTTTAACGCACTGCTGATGCAATATGTATTGTTTAATTTTATTGATTTTCCTAGGCAAACTATTATATTAGTTTTCTACTTTTTGTGTTTGGTTGC
Organism: Gymnosoma rotundatum; assembly: GCA_916610165.2. Taxonomy (NCBI): domain Eukaryota; kingdom Metazoa; phylum Arthropoda; class Insecta; order Diptera; family Tachinidae; genus Gymnosoma; species Gymnosoma rotundatum. Next base: position 170,400,541 of record OU744336.1, on the reverse strand, counting down.
ATTGTTTATTATAAGACCATTGGTTAGCGCCATACTGGAGGTAAGAGGAAAGGCACCTATTTATGCTGCTTTATATTTTTTACCCTTGATAACGTTTCTTCATGCCATGGCGTGTGGTTTAATATGTAAGCATTTTTTATATCATCACTTCATATTCCAGATTTAAGCACATATAATTATGCATTACTTCTGCTTATTGAGATTGATTTTAAAATAATATATAATTTGTTTTTAACCTTAGATTATTCTTTTCCCTATATAAGTATTGCTATATCCATGATAGCCAATGCTATACATTATTCTATGAAGTTGGATCAATCTTTTAAGGCTCTTATCAAATCATCGTGTTTAGAAATTAAAAATTTTGTGATTATATGTGAGTATATTAAAAAAATTATAGTTAATAAATTTTATATCATCCAATTTAATTTTTAGGCATACAATGGCTTATGTTGGCTTATGGTATTATAGCTTTAGGTCATCACTACACCTTATTGTGTTTTGTGCCTTTTCCGTCAATATTTTACATATTAACTGTACGTTTTACAGATCCAGCTGAGTTTCGAGAAGTTGAATCTCGCAATAGTTAAGGTGAAATTGATCTTTAATAAGTTTTATACATAAACTTTTGATATTAAATGTTTTCTTCATTTCCAGATACACACAAAAAATAATATACATATAAAATGTCTTTGATTAAATAAAAAAAAAAACGCTATCAAGTTTTGTTTTCAATAAAAAAAAACCTTAAAGCACATAAGGTTAGTTCAATTTATATAACATTTTAACAGTTTTATAAAAAATAAATACAGTGATGGGCTTAAGTATAGGCACAAGATACATTTTAAGAGAAACTGCTGTTTTATTCATATAAGGAAACATGAAATATTTATTTTATGAATTAACTATAGGTATAAAACTTATACATTAAAATAATACCATTAAAATTATATATACTTTCTTTGCAGAAAATGTTATACAAAAAAAAAACATTAAAAAAATCATGAATTTGCTGGACAAAGGTATAAGCACAATTATTTATAGTATATTAAAAAATACTTAGAACATTTGTATAATAATTAGTTGGCAGTCTGAACGGTTTTTGCGTTTTTTTTTTATAACTTTTTCGTACTTTTTATCTGGCAACGAACTAATTCATTTTTACAGGACTGTAATGGATTACTAGTAATATTAATATAAAAAATATTTCTTCTGCTTTAAATGCAATCTTTAAATGATAAGTGGCTGTTGTGCCTATACTTAGGTCCATCACTGTATATTAGTTAGCCTCATTTTGTTAGTAATTACGAATTTTTGCACTAAGTATTAAAAATTTAAGACTAGTGTAATTAGGCTTTTGGTTAATTTCGATTGTAATCGCTATAACATTTTGTTGCGAAAAAAAAATTATTATTTTTAAATTTCCAATTATATACGGATATCAACTTATTAAGAAGTTTATTCGAAATATTAATGGAAGTAACTAAAATATCTTAACTTGGTTTATTTAAACGAATGTTTTTAAGTCGATCGGCTTCTTTTCTTCAGATAGGGTAAGTTCTTAAATAGTTGTAATTTATTATAAAGAGAGCAGAAACGGTAAGATGACAAACGCATATAGCTTAAAATATAGCGGCTTTAATTCGCAAGTATATACTTAGACAACTGATGCAACTTGTTACATTTGAACTTTTAGGCGACAATTTTTAAAACGAATAAGTTTTCAATATTAGGATTTGAAAACTCGCGTTTGTCAAAACACGACGACTAGAACAATGTTTGATTCACTGCAACCTTCGTCAGCATTCTTTCAAAATAAAACAAAAGCATGCTACACATTCCGATCGGAATTTTTTTAATTTTGTATTACTTACCCGGTCGATTTTTTTTTTGTTTGTTTTTTTAGATTGTTGTAAATAATTATTAGGTGAAAATTGAGTAGGAAAGCTTTTTAAACAACGCTATACTTATAAAATTACTATATTTAATCGTTTTTTTCGAAATTGAAATTTTTCGTAATTCCAATACACTTCACACAAATACACCTTGTCACAAAATTTGAATGCAATAGTATAAAAAATAACGGTTTTCTAAGCATTTGCATTTTTAATATTACATTGTGATAAATACAGTTTCTGTTATGTTTTTACCTTCTCCTGTAAAGTTGCTTATATACGAGTTAGGGCCTTTCTACATGAGACCAGCGATATATTTAAAGAAAATAAAAAGTCTTTTTCTTATTAAACAGCCCCTTTATTTAAAATTACAAAAAATAAAACCTATAATGGCTGCTTTTAAAATATTCTAGTATACACCAATACCTCGCTTTGCGTCGTTTTGTTTTGCATTTTTTTCGAAGTTGCGTCGCTGCTTAATTAGTTCTAATTTCCACTGTGTGTCGTTATATTTTTTAAGTTTCGTTGTTTTGAGTTCGAGTCTATCAGCCCAATTATAAACAAAAATTCCGTGCGAGTTCTTTCACTTTTCCCTTTTCTCGAATTATAAATTTTTCCCCTTTTGATTGACTGCGGAAAGTGAAAAAAATCCGGGGGAAAAAAGTAGGTATTCTAAATTATAAAATAAAAATTATATGATAATAAACAAGAAAACTCCCTTCAAATTACGATGATGCCACTTTTTTATAATTTTATTCCCACGGAATTCATAATTGGAGGAATCTTTTCTCGAGATGTATATTTTTTTTAGTTTTTAAAGATGTTACGACTTTTGTTTCTAACTGCCCCATTATTAATTGCCATTAAAACTCGGGGATTCCCTTTCTAACTGAAACTCAACGCTATTTTTAACAGTTTTATTTTTAATATGTTTTGTCTAACCATAATTCTGTTCAAAACATGTACATATATTTGAGAAATTAATTAATTATTTTAAGTTACACCTTATTATAAATAAAGAAGAAATTCTAATTTAGTTTTGTGTATGTTTTATTTATTTTAATTCTAAATGTAGTTATAAATTATTTAAATACATATACAGTAATCATAAATCATTTTTATTCCCATTTAAATATATTTATATATTTTTTATGCTTGAATCCAATATTATTTCTTAATTTATACACAATACATATTATAGCTATATATTGTTTAAAAGTATCTCTCTTTATCTAATTTTGTATCTGTTTTTGTATGCTATTAAAAGATTTTTTTAATGCTCACATTTTCAAAGAAAGATACAATTGTCATCATTAGCAAAATAATCATGATATTAAATAAAAAAGAAGAGAAAAACAAGGAAATCCAATAAGTATAACAAAAAAAATGAAATGTCTCAAGGCATTTTTATGAAGAAAATTATATTAGTTTTAATCGTATAAACATTTTTCAAATAAATCTCTAAGAAAAACGTTACATTGTAATATTAAAAAAAAAACACAAAGAAAAAACATTTTTTCAGTCCACCTTCACAAGTGCATTTCTATTAGTTGTTAAGTTGTAACTTTTGTGAAAAAAATCCTTAGACTTTTTTAATCTGTAGACGTTTTATTACGTTCTTCAAGGAATTTTAAGCGTCTCTTGCGCAATTCGTTTATATGTTCTGCTGTGCCGTCTATTAAAGTTGTGGGAGAATTAGATGATGTTGAAGCAGATGTAGACAATGAAGGTGATGTTGAAGTTTGAACGTCTATGTGATCTTCACCTCCCAAATCTTCTATAGTTACTAGATTATGTTTGGCAACTGGTGTATCAGCATCGCCACCCGTCGTAGTAACTTCAGCTTTAGATAATGCAGCTGCTGCTGAGGTTGAAGGTAGATCTTCCGCTTTAACAGACGTCGTTTCAGTAACGTTAGCTGTCGTTGATGTGACATTTTCCGCTGTTGCTTGCGAACCCGCAACCGCAGCTGGAATCATTGTTTGCGTGCGAGCAGCTACTATTTGATAGTTGTTCATTAAAATATTAGCTGCATCTAGCATAAGTTGTATGTTGCGCAAAAGCTAAAAGGAAATTTTCTTAATTCATATTAAAAATTGTCAGCTTTTAAGTTATTACCTTGATGCGTTCTTCAATGTTCTTTCTTTCATTGCCTTCCAGCGCTTTAAGTTCTTCATCGGAAAAGTTAGTGAGATCTGGTGGCATAGGCGGTGGCGGTACAGCATAGGGTGCAATAAATGGAAATGGGGGTGGCATCATAAAAGGTGGTGGCATCATAGGTAGACCTGCAAGATTTGGTAAACCGTTGCCTCCGGATCCAGATAAATTTGGTAGCGAATTAGTTAATCCAGCTTAAAAGAAGGAACAAGTTTAAAAATAGTTTAGTTACCACTACAAATGTACAAAACTATTTCGAATTTATTAACATCTAAATAATAATTTCCATGCTGAGTGCACTTCAATAATGTCAAAGAAGAAGAGGGCAAAATGGTTAGGTTAGGTTGGGCGGGTAACCGTGTTGACACAGCCCACTTGGGTCTATTGATTGGTACCTTTGTGTTACCTGCTGTCAGAAGGTAGAAAGAGAGAGAAGAGTAAAGCAAAACAAAGAGAAGGAAATTAAGATAAGAAAGAGAAGGAAGGGACTGTGGGTGTGAAAATACTGGATAAAGCCCGTTGGCCAAAGAGTGGGTTCATCCCATTGAATAAGTCACAAGTCCGGTTGTGAGCCAGTGAACCACCCAATGCACCTTAAAAATAAACTGATCCTACCTGGACCCAGTGGCGATATACCAGATAGACTCCCGTAGTACCGCTGACCAAGGTATCTCTCGCGTATATACCTTAACGTGGGGCACAGACAGATGAGGGTGTTCTACCACCTCCTCCTCGTCCTGACAACTTCTGCAGAAATCATTAAATGGAAGACCCATTCTTCTAGCATAAGTCCCAAATAGACAGTGCCCAGTAACCGCAGCCAGCAAGTCATGCAATCGACTCCTCTGTGACTGCAGTATTGCAGCCGCCCTGTCCCGATCTAAAGAGGGCCAGATTGTTCTAGCGGTCGAACATATCGTCTCAGACCATCTGATGTGGGCAGATTGTAGAGAGCAGCGTCGGTACGCTGTCTACAAGCGAAGAGGGTTATGCTACAGAAGGTGTCAATGGCACCCTCTTCAAGCATTGTCCCCTTTGCTAGTTCGTAACCAATATGGTTGCCCAAGTCGCTCCAATTTTAGGGTAACTGTTGAAACCTTCGTGTTAAACACTAGTCATTTGGTAGTCTGAAAATCATTCTTATCCCAAATTCCTTAATATAGGCCCCACCTCCAACTCTCGTTCCTGTCTTGGAGACGTCCGTTTATATATAGAGTGCTTGCGATGAAAGATAGTGGCCCTCCGTTAGGTCGAAGAAAAATCTCCTTTTAATGGAAGGTTCTGGGGTGCAATAATCAACAAGATTATGAGTAACAGCCGTGATCCGTAGTAAGCCAGCTGGTCCCCATGATCTATAATTCTATGCACCTATGACATTCAATCTAACTGCCGATCTCAACACCACTCTTTTGGCCAGAAAATCTACGGGCAGCCAGTTTAGCATGGCAAAAAACAACTTTGTGGGCGTTGATCTAATGGCCCCAGTCATTAAGTTCGCCTTACCGCGCAAAGCCTTCTCTAAGATAGAGACATTCGCCGCATTGTCCAGTTCCCTCCATCAGACAAGAGCTCTGTAGAACAAAATCGGCCGGATTACCGCTTCAAGAAGCCAATTTATAACCTTGGGTTGATACCCCATGTTTTGCCAATTGCCCTCCTGCATACATACATGGCCGTAATGGCCTTTGACGCCCTAACCTGGATAATTATTTTCAAAGACAGCTTACTATCCAAGATAAAGCCTAGAAATTTCGCACATATAGATAGATTAAGTAGAACTCCATTCAGTCTAGGTAAATCAAAGAAAGTTTATACTTCCTAAAGAAGAGAATATTTTCCATTTTGGTCGGATTAACACTCAGTCTGCTCTGCTACCCCAAGGTGTAGATCGCCATGAGCGCTGTTTACAAGCTTTGTGCCACCATATCGGCGTAAATCAAAACGGTTGCAGAATGGAATAGTTAGGGGCCAAAGATTTTCAACTCTGCTTGAAACGGTCTTCTTGGTAACAGTTTTCTTACAATCGCTACACTATATCAAATTTAAAAGCCTCTTAACGTAACAACAAAGTGTTTGCTGTTGACAGTTTTCTAATTTACTTTTTTTTGGGACTGCAGCTAACACTTAGAAAACAATAAGTTTCTAATTGAAAACTTAATAAAATGGTTTTGTAAATTTTTTTATACCATTCTGAAAACGTTTGATATATATTCCTTTCTTATAAATAATAAAACAAATTTATAATTAATTATTTATACTTAATAAAATAAATACGAAGTTATTTCAATAATTAAATACTACTTACCGAAATGTTCAAATATATTTCCTGCCTGCATATTTCGATTATCATTGCCAACACCATTTGCATTAGGTATTTGAGCGTTTCCTGCGGCCGCTGTACCCGGATTAGCAGCTGGCGTACCCGTACCCGCTGCAGCATTAGCATTTGCGTTATTTTCATCTGGTCTCGGCAAAGCCGTCGAATTGGCAGCTGGGGCACGTAATATGTTCAAACGACAAGTGGGACATGTCTGTTGCCTTTGAAACCACGATCTTAAACAAATGGTATGGAAAATATGACCACAAGGCAACTTCTTTGAATGATTAACCATATCCTCGCGGCATATAATGCAAATATTATCTGATAATCTTAATTCTTCTGGTGTAGCGTCTGGGTATAAAGTGTTCATATTACGTATGGCGCGACGAGACATTATAACATCACTGAGAGCTTTTTTAAAGTTTCTAATCGTAAAGAACATTGGCCGAAACACAAACATTGGCAGGGCATAGAATTTTGCCATTATCACCACAAACAGAACATACAATATTACTTTGATAAAACCAATAAATAGTTCAGTGTACAGTAAAAATACGGCTTTATTTTCCCAAGGTGTATCGGTACGCATTTCAGCCGCATGTAATACATATTTAATGGCTGTACTAGCTACGACTGTTAGGAGAATGGCATATTCAAATCCAAATACCAATTGTACAGTGGGCCCACGAGCTATTGTTGAATTGTAGGCATGCATGAGCAGCATGTAATCAAGAGTTCCCAAAACCATTAACAAACTAGCAACGCGTATATGGAAAAGCCAGCCCAAGACAGGAGAACGTTCCATCTGCAAAAACAAAAATGATTAAAATTTTTTTTTTGTTTCATAATAAAATGATATTTTAATAGATCTACATTTTTATTAGAGCATTAATTATTTAGTTGTTGGTTAAATAAAAAGTTTGCGTATATATCTATATACGAGGTCTCATCAAAAAATTACCGTTATTTTCAAATTTCCTGAGTTACGTATGTTTGATTTTCGCTATTTCGTTATTTATGTTGGCAATATCAGCCATTTTGTATTGTCAGTTTGTTTTTGACAGATAAAATGATTAGTCGTGTTTTGGTGTGCTTCTGATTGGGCTTTGGTTTCAATGTCATAGCCATACACCCATTAACAGCTCCTGAGCGATGTCCATGCGACGTTATTTTTGCTTAAAATTTTGAAATGTTAGAACAATCTTCGCAGCCACACATTTCATGACTAAAACATCCGTAAAAATTGCTTGGCATGATCCGAAAGATATGACATTAACATCAGCAACCATTCTGATAGTGATTCGACGATTATCTAAAATCATTTTCGTCACTGCTTCAATGTTCTTATAGGTTGCTGACATGCTCGGGCGACCAGGACGAGCATCGTCATTGGCTGACTTTCCTTAATCCGATTATGCCACAATTGAACTTGTGTTCTGCTCATAGTAGACTCGCCAAACGTCACAGTCAACATTTCAAGTGTCACAAAATTTAATAGTTTCTTTGATCTATTTTCGAATAGTAAATATTCGAAAAGTACACCAAAACAGACGTGTATACCAACATAACAGAAAAAATTTTATTTTTTTTTTTATCAGACCTTGTACATGTATAAGTATGTACATACACACATACTAAGTATGAAAATAAATAAATAATAAAAGGCAAAAATAAAATAATGTGTCAAAAATATAAGCTACAATCACCATGGCTAATCATCTCTAGAATATTCCAAACTACAAATCATAACTAACAAATGCGATACTATTATCAATATTTAATTCTTAAAAATTAGGGAGCAAGTCTAGTCTAGTGAAGATTTTCCATAAAAGTATATTTATACTTATATATGTATATACAAAATGAAATCTAATTTTTACTTTAAAAAATGGTACTTACAAAGTCTACACGCTCTTCAGCCAACCAATGGAATGATTTAAGAAACAATAATACCGTAAATAAGGCCACAAATCTTGGATTAAAATCATCCCGAAAAACAGTAAAGGCCAAGCAGGTTTCCGTTATAGCATACCAAAATCGTTCTAATAAATGTTCAAATTCAGCTGCTCTCAGAGTACCCAAGAAAATCTGAAAGTAATTAAATCGTATATAAAACTGTTTAAACATTAAACGTAACAACAACTACCTTGCGCAGTAATTTTCCAAACATAAAAACAATTGCAAAGAACTGTATGTAAATCACCTGAAAGTTATTAATTAAAACATATTTACTTATGAGTTTACATATTTCAACATCATCCAAAATGTAAGCTGATTAATTTACTTACCGCCATAGAGGCATTGGATTTAGTTATATACACTACAGCTGGATAAAATTGTTTCTTTTGATACCAGGCATTACCAATTACTGCACTGGTTAGGCCTAAACATATTGTTGACAGCAAAAGCTGCATAATGTTGTTGTTGTTGACGCGTACAGCCCACTGGCTGATTGTCACCCAGAAGATGTTAATTTTGCTTTGAAAAGATTTTTTTTTCTTTTTCGAACAATTCCTATCGTCTTTTCTTTCGGAATTTAGTAAATTGTTCTGCTAATTACACTATGCATTACACATGGGGCACCAGTTATATATTGAAAAATATAAAATAATAAATAATACAATATTTATACCACAAGAATGAATATCTTAAAAAAAAATAAATAAATTTTTTTCGCTATTTTAAGTCGTACTCAACCACAAGAAAAAATTTTTGCTACTTAATACCCACTATTAAATCTCAATTATTTTAGCTTTTATATTTGATGAATATTTTTTTGGGCTTTAAGAACATAAATTTAATGATAAAAAGCCTTTTAATAAATTTAAATGCCGAAAAAATCTAAATTAATATTGAAAATTTTTTTCAGAGTACACGTACGTCGTTTTCTTGCCTTTTGCTTATTTGTCTTTTTATCATTCGCACTTGATTAAATGTCAAAATAAAACAGAATTGTCAATGGAGCTGCCAACGTGTATTAATAACTATTTATTAGTGATAAATAGTATAGGGTTATATCTGTGGTATAGGCACGGTGTATACAGAGATGTCACGAGACTATATGCACAGATAAATAACACTATATGCTTAGTGGTATAGGTATGCAAGTGCATAGATGTTTTACATGCAAGTGTGTCGAAATATTTATTCTAAATTATTATTCGAAATATTTCAAGAACAAATCTAGTTTATCGGGCATGTTTTGAATTCCATACGAAATTTTCACTTCACATTGTTTTTGTAAAAAATAATTTTATAGCATCAATGCTTTAAAAATTCCGTGAAAATTTCGTGTGGAATTCAGAACATGCCGCTTCAAAATAAAAAAAAAGTTGCCTAGGGGTACAAAATACAATTTTAAGCAAGAAATGTTAAGTGAAAGTTTTGCCAGCAACCCTTACTTTCGGAGTTATGAACTTTCGAGGATTTTATATATCATATGGCATATATCGAGTATCCGATGACGGAATGGGACAATATTGCTGTCATTGTAAAAGTTATTTAAGGGCCTATTCAATTAAACAGAAAAAAGGAAAAATTTTTACCATTAAAGTAGATAAATTAACAGTTTTCATATAGATAACTAGTGAAAGTAGGTCAATTACAGTTGATATAATGTCTATCCGATCCACTTTTTGCTTATAACGATACACATTATTAGATTCTTTTAAGTCTTTCGTCGTATAGATGGGACTGAGCATTTAGATCTTTAATGGCACTTTACATAACGTAAAAAGCACTTTACATAACGTAAAAAGCCTGTCTTCGCCCTGACAATTGTAAAAACCAGTAAAAATACTAAAATTATTTTAGAAATTGTTTATTTTTTATTCGACCTTATAAAATATAAAATATTTTATCTTTTTACAAAACTTTTAAATAAAACTGCTTTTATATTTTATTTAAAAACAATTGTGTACTTGTTTACTTCTTTAGTTTTACTGAAGAAGTGCACCGAAGGTGTTCGAAATATTGAAAAGCAAAAATAAAAAAAATTGTTTTTAAATAAAATATTTATATTTATTATTTATTTATTTACAATATATTTAAAAAAGTATATAAAAAAGGCGCCGGGTAGCAAGACCATATGCACGCATTTAAAAAGTAAATTAAAAACAAAGTTATACATTTTAAATTCAGTGTTTCTGCAAACAATTTTTTATGGATACTAGCTAAAAATAAGGAGTTTTATTTAAAATAAAAGTTTTGTGACCTTGAGCATAAATAAAAGATTAAATATTATATTGGAAAATTAATAAAGAGAATGAAAAGATTTTATAATAATTAACATATTGAAAAATCTAAAAGTTTACATATTTGCCAGAAGTGTTACGTATATTTTCTTGTGTATATATTTTTTTAAATAAGTTTTACTCTATTCTCGAACTATTTTCGGATGAGTCCAAGTTCGTGTTAAAGTGAATTTGGTTTTAGAAGAAATTAATTCGACACAGAAAAATTTAAAATAAATATTAATAAACCGACTTTGATTGCGAAAGCTCGGTTCAAGAACCTATTAATTGTTATCGGAATAAAATGCTGAGAATGACTAAATGATAGACGAAAAAAAATTTCCAAAGAAGAACTTCATATTTTTCTGTTTTAAATCCTACATCTTACACAAACATTGCAATTTACTAGGAAGCATACATTTATAAAAAACTCTAATTTAAATTCTTCTATAAACAGACAAAAACGTACGTAATAAATTTATGTACAATATTTTTATGAGTGCATTTACACCGAATCATACATTTTTTACAACCCTGAATGGTATTAAAATATTGATACAAAAATTATCTTCTGCTAGAAAATTTATTCGGCAAGAGAAAAATTTTTGCAAATTCCCGAAAAAGTGTCGATGTAAAATTTCTAAGCACGGAAAAACGACTTTTTGGGGATATTAAATAAAATAAAAATATATAAAATCGATAAAAAAAACGTAAGATAACATATAATAGAAATATAAATTATTTATTAATAATTACAAAGAATGTATGGTGAATAAGTGTTACTAAAAAATAGAAGGAAAAAAGGCAACACAAATATTTTTTAAACGAAATAAGACGAGCAAAAAAGGTCGCCATTTTGTCTGCACCCGGCTGGATTTTTTATTAAAAAATATTGAAATTTAATTTAATTGAAAATTAGCAATATAATTAAAACATAAAACAGCATACATAAAATGGTTAATATGTATATATATAAACGGTAGCAAAAAAAAATTAAAAAAGAGTCGCTAAAAAAAATCAACTCCGAAAAATAAAAAGTCAAATTAAAAAGAGTAAAGAAAGAAAGAGAATAAAAATCAAACTTAATTGGGCGGATGCAAAAATATAAGTATAAAAGTCGGAGATTTTTTCGGAAACTAAAACTATACGAGATAGTAAAATAGCAAAAGAAGCAAAAAAAGTGAAGAGAAGAAATTGCATTAAACGAATGATTAAAATACTGTGCAAAGGAAGAAGTGTGAAAATTGCATTTCGTTTCGTGGCAGACGGTGTAAAATATTTTTTGTTTTTATTAGCAAAACATTAGAATACAAAATAAATAAAAAAGAAACCCATATGAACATTTAAAACCAGTGCGTAAATAAATTGTATGTGTAATTTGTGCAAAATAATCAACGATAAATGAAATTTTCTCAATTTCTATTGAGACGGCAGAATTTTTCTTCTTTTGTCTTGTACGAAAATCAATAATAAATCGTTACTTCGTTTTACTTTGTTTTTGTTGTTGGTTGCTTTTTGCAGCTTTGTGTTTTATGATTTCTTTTTAGTGGTAGATTTTCAACACTAAAATATATTAAAAGTGATGTATTTGCAAAGTTTATAAAAAATTGTAATGTACATACTATTTTTATTTGACGATAGCATAAATATTATTTTATTGACACTTTTCTGGAAATTTAATAATATTTAGTTTCTTTTAAATTAAAAAAAAAAGCAGTTTAACACACGTAGAACGTTTCTGTGTTTTTAATTAAATTATTTTAATGACAAATCATTTTAATTATCTTATTTCATTAATCAGCTGATTGTTGTTTACTTGGCATGTCGTAAATAAATCTCACGTAGCCAACAGGTTTAGTGAGAATTTTTAACTTTTTTCAATTTTTAATTTTTGTGGACTTAAAGGTTAGAAAACTAAGACATATTTTTAGTACTGAATAAAGTAATTATAGAAAATAAAAGAAATAAATATACACATATACGGTACAATTTATACTTATAATCAGGCCTTTTTTAAAATTATAAAGATGAACTTTGTGAGCAATGTGAATATTTGATTTTTTTTGTGACAAAGAAAATTGAAATTATATGGGCAATAAACTAAATTTACAACTTTTTCTTAACATGCAACGACTACTAGACATTGGTAAACTTTTTTTCAATGTTATAAAATTTGAACATTATGAAATCAGATTAAATAAAACAAACACAAAGCAAAGATGTTTCTAGTTATTGACAGTTAACGATATTTTAAACCATTTCAGTAGGTAAAATTCATATAAAAAATATAAATACGACATGAAACAATGTAAACAAACTTTTTTTATTTGTCATCCATAAATAGATGACATGTCCACACATTGTTATTAACTCCGAAATATACGTACACACTCATTCACATAATTAACTAAGGCTACCAGATCTTTTTTAATTTTTATTGGCGATTTAATTAAAAAAAAAATAATTTTAAAAGTAATACCTATAAAATCAAATATTTTTTGGTAGCACATATGTAAATACTGTGTAGTTGCTTAAGTATTTATCATGCCTATTTATCTTTGATCTTAAAAATTATGTGTTTTTATTAAACGACTCTATACTGAAATCATACTTTATATATATAAAGGAAATTGAATAAAAAGTACAGCTATTGTAACAGCTGTTGCTCAAAAACTTATCTTTCTGTACTATAAAGTCAGAATCAGTGACTCTATTCGGTTTAAGTATCAGATTGGTTGACTTCCAAAACTTCCATTGCTTTGTATTCAAAAAAGTATCGCGTTTCATAACGCAATCGACAAATACAGGTATTGCAGTTAATAGGCCATCAGGGCATCTGTTTTAAAGTTGATGTTTTGTTTGGCAACTTTGCTTTGATACGTTTTAGATGTCAGCTATTAAATCTGGCATTATATGGCAAACATTATTATTAGGAACAAAGTATATCTATATCAAGTACGCGCAAGTCTACGACAGAGATGGGGAATGATTATACTTTTTGTAATAAAAAACTTAATATCAATTTTTCTAAATAATAATAAATATAATGCAATATATGTATGCAAAGTATATCCTTAACAAGTAAATGCAGGAGTTCAGCTGATAGTTTTATTGGTGTGCGTGTTTATCATGTATTGTGTCAAAATTTGTTTACATTTATTTAATTTTTATTTTGCTCTTATTTTTTACGTGTTTCTTTTCATTTTTATTATGTTCTATCAGGGATGGTAAACGAAATATTTAAATTACACTTTTCCAACTCAAGTTGCATTGAACATCCTTTTATTGAATTCTTGTTTAAATTTACTTTGATATAGTCGTTAAAAGATCAATCTCTTAATTTTTTTATAATAATTGAGAAATATTCATATTAATTTTTTTTAGTTAGAAAAATAATAAAATGCTACCCACTATACCGTCTCTGAACTGTTTTTTGACATAATACATGATTTTACACAAACAAAATGCCTGTTGTTGTTGTTCTAATGTTGTATTTGTTGTAGACTTGCATGTACTTAATATAGATATACTTTGTATGTGTGTAAACAAAAATATAAGTAAACTCTGACATATATGGTGATGGAAACACAAAGCAAAAATATCACCTGCGCTCTTGCATGTACTTGTTGTAGATATACTGTGATTGGGAATTAAGCAGAACTTAACGATTTTTATCATTTTTTATCTGGCAACTTTGTAACAGTGATTTACAAACATTAGTTTTTCTTAAAATAAACCAAGGCGAATTATATACTAGGTGGCCGCACGACTACAAAAACAAAAACCTAATGTTAATTTGTTGTTGCAGAGCACCACGTTGATGTCAAAAATATCTGAATCAACAAAAGGAAGCCTAATTAAATTCATCCTTTTGTCATCATTTGGTGCTTTAAATGAAGTTGTAACAGTTGGTTTCTTTTTCCTACATGTTTATTTAATTTTTCGGTTTTAAAATTAATTTTTAAAATTTAATTTTTTGTACTTATTTATATTATATGAAATTTTTTTATTTTTAAAATTATTTTAGAATTTTGACAACATCGTACATAAACAAAAATAAGATGGGCTATTAAGATCACTTGTAAATTAACGCGCCTTGAAATAAACTATTAAAATACAATTTACTTTTCTTCCAAAAAAAATTATAAAATAATTAATCATCCAAATTATAAGCAAAAATTCCGTGCGAGTTCTTTCACTTTACCCTTTTCTCCAATTATAAATTTTTCCCCTTTTGATTGATTGCGGAAAGTACACCTATCCCTCGTTTTACACGCTACTCGTTTTGCACATTTTCGATCTTACACGGTTTTTTAAATGAAAATTAAAAAAAAGAATTTTTAATTTTGTCTGCAAGCTAATTTATTTCTACTTAATTATATGTAAATCTGGCAACACTATGACATATACGTCTTGTACTCTTATGAAATTATCGAAAAAAAAACACAGAAAATAGGAATTCTCCTTTTGGTGATCAAAGCTAAA
This sequence comes from Gymnosoma rotundatum, assembly GCA_916610165.2. Lineage (NCBI taxonomy): Eukaryota > Metazoa > Arthropoda > Insecta > Diptera > Tachinidae > Gymnosoma > Gymnosoma rotundatum. Next base: position 170,385,452 of record OU744336.1, on the reverse strand, counting down.
TTTTATGTGTCCACATACATACGTATGAGTTAATTGATTTTAAACAACAAATCTAATATCATTTTTCATAATTTCGCATTAATTCTTACAAATTATTAATTGTTTAATATCGTAAATTAATTAAAGTTTCGTTTTACACGGTTTTTTCAAACAAAAAGTATTTGTTCGAGTTAAACGGTTTTATCAGGAACGTATCTACCGTGTAAAACGGGTGAAAGGGTTAAAAAAACCCGGGGGGGGGGGGGGTTAAGTAAAATAAATTATAAAATAAAATTATATGAAAATAAAAAAAAACTCCCCTCAAATTACGATGATGCCACATTTTTATAATTTTATTCCCACGGAACTCATAATTGGTGAAACTTTTTCTCGAGAAAAATTTTTCCCGTGGAAAGAAATTCCCAGGGAATATTTATAATTGGGCTGATAAAGTTATAAAAGCTGACTAAAATTAGATCTTAAAATCTGATTTAGTTATAGTAGTAAATGTAAAAATATAATTAAGTGTTATTATTTTATAATTTTTTATTAATTTATTTACATTTTATTTTATAAATTAATTATAATTCTGCTTTAAATTATTAATTTCTTCTATATTTCTTGACGTCTAAGGAATGGAAAATATTTAGGCATGTTTATTTTGGAAACTTTTATCTAGGCATATGTATGTATATATTTTTGTTTAATAGACATAAACACTGTTTACTTCCAAACTATTGTTAGTGCTTATGTGGTCTTATGTTTATTTTAGTTTCGACTCAGTAGGGTATGATATTTTCGTTATGGGTTATTCCACAAGAAATGTATGTATGTTCAAATATCGCAAAAGTCTATCAACAATTGATTAAAACACTATGTAAAACAAATAAGAGGAAATTTTTTTTAACATTCGAAATAAATTTGTAAAAAAAAAGTAGCTCCTTCAATTTTTTTGTCTCTTATTAAAATTTTTACATTAATACAATTTACTACATCATGCGTAATCTCAATCGGTCGTAACCAAAGGACCCTAGGGTGTAAATTCGTGGGACTATTGGGACAATTAAAAAAGTGCGTTGTGCCGTGAGGGCTTTGGAGACAGGCTGGGCAACGGTTTAAAGTGCCGGGAACTATCCGTTCACTTTAGCAGTTGAGAATACTGCACCATCCGGCTCTTAAATGTGCTAAGACTGATCTCGTGTGCCTGGGCAGAAGCCTCTCATCTTCTGAAATCGCGGGTGGGTGTTCGCGGAAATGTTGTTGTTTTAACAGCTCTGCTGCTGTCGAGAGTTCTTTCCTGAGGAAAAAACTTTCGGTTTGTACAACTGCAGCTGGGTTGACAATCTTTGGCCAAGATAGACTCGTGTCATTCCGGAGCGTAGATCCAATTGTAGTGAGAACGTCCTTTTATTGTTGTGTTGGTTAGTGGTCCACAATTAATTCGTATTCCGAGAAAATTACCTTTGCTATATTTATTTTCACTTTAGAAAATTTGATGTTGTTGTTTTATTGCAAATATTCAAGCTTTATTTTGGTTTTTTTTTTATTTTTATGAATTCTTTTTAAAATTTTAGGCATCAACAAAAAAAATTAACTTTTAATATTTTTTTACAAAAAAGGTTTGTTATTCGTTAATTCTGGTACCTTTCATTTCAATATCAAATTAAGATAAAATTTTTACATTTTTCAACTTCTACATTTTTATGAAATAAAGATTTGTAAATACTTTTTATTTTTCTTCTTTTTTCCTTTCCTGGAATGTATTTCGGTATTAATTTGGAATTACACTTTACTTAAACTTCCTATTACTGTTTTATACATTTTAATTCATAAAAATGATTTCATAAAATAAAAATTGTTATTATTTTATATTCTGTCCTTGTCCACAATTCTCTTTTTTTTTGGTGGTGAGAGAGGAAAGACTAGTAGAAACGGGTTCACTGTTTCATGTACTTGTTTTGTCATTCGTCAAGATTGAAATTGCAGAAACAAAATTTTAATGTGTGAACACAAGTGCAAATCTTATAATAGAATTATAAAAAAATTTTAGAAACAAAAATTGCATGTCTAAACGGGCGACAATGTTTATATTCAATTATTCAGAAATATGTATTTTTAAACTAAAATCTTAAATCGAATAACCCATATGGGTTTTTTTTTAAATTAGATTCTATTTATTCATCCACTCATTCATTTGTTTATTTTTTGTATTTATTTTATTTTTCGTTTCTTTTTGCAGTTTTATGGATTTTTGCATTGCCTTTCAGTCAGTGTGGAATATGTAATAACGTATGCTTGGGAACCTTTTGTTGTTCCTTCTCCTGAAAGAGAGTAAAAGAAAGGAAATTTGTATTTTCTTTCAGTAACACAAATAAATCTAAAATATTTAAACTACAAATAAAGAGATAAATACGGCAAAATATAAATAATTAAATAAATAAATAAATCAAAAAAGAAACGCAAGAAATAAAATATAAAGATAAAATACACGGCAAACGGTTTCGCACGAAATTAAAAATTGCAAATTTTACGTCCTGAAATACAAATTTTTACGTCTTTTTTATTTTGTTCAAGCAGCACGAGAGGACTGTAAACAAAACTGTAGTTATTTAAGGAATTTTAATTTTGGTTAATTTTTTGCGTTTTAAACGACCAGCTGCCACTTTGCAACCACACACAATGACTGATACGCGTGGTCGTGACCAGTCATCATCTGGCAGTGGCAGTAGCGGTGGTGGTGGTGGCGGTGGTGGCAATGGCAGTGGCAGCGGCGGTGGCAGTAGTGGTAGTAGTGGCAATGATAATTCATCAACTACAAGTACATCATCCAACACAACATCATCATCGTCTACTCTGGTGGGGTTTGGTGGCGTTAATACGCTCGAGTCATCGACATCATCAACAAACTTAACTACGCATAATCCTTCAGAGTCTACAACTATTTCGGCCACCATAAATCCCCTGACAGAGGTTCCTGGCGCCTCTGTGCCGTCAGCAATGGATAATGTGTAAGTAATAAAATATATTCAACACAATTATAATAAATTCTGCATGTTGTAGTATTCACAAACGTATATTTAAATTTATGATTTTGTAGCAGGAATGTTTAATCAGATCGCGTGTTGTAGTTTTATTGTTAAAGAAAATAAAACCAAACATTTCTTTTAGCATTTTTTCTTATTTTTATGCATATTTGTTTTAACTTGAAATTCTACACATTTATGGATTTTTAGCTTTATATTACTTTAACACCAACTTTAAGGCTTTTTATTTATTCCCTTTTTGGAATTTAATATAATATTTATACACATGTATAGACTTGTACACATACATACATATATGTATGTATTTATGTATGCTAATTCATAAAACACTAGGATAAGGATATTTTTTAAAACAAATTTTGTTATTTCAAGCAATTAAAAATTTTATTTTTTTTAATATAAATTAAATTTGGAATACTTATTCGAATAAAATTTTATCGAATAATCGAATATTCGAATAAATTTTAATCGAATAATCGAATAGTAACACATTTTGAAAGGTTGATTTTTTCACGTGACAACCTCGGAAGGAAATTTTTTGATTAAATTTTAGCTATTCAAAAATGTTGGCTGAAAGACGAATGATAGAGAATCATATTTTCGATTTATTATTTCTTTTTAGTTTCATTACAAATTTATTGTAATTTAGGATAATTTTTATTTCATTTCATTTATTTACTACAAATCAATCGAGCTCATAGAGACATATATGGTTATCATTATCTGGTAAAAAAAATTTATAATATTTAAAATATGCAATAATAAAATAAACTATATACATATTTTGTAATAGGAAAAAGAATAAAATAAATTGCTGCAACAAATAATACAAATAAGGATCTGAACTGCGCCGTTTAGAAAAATAAACAAGAGATATGCTATATTCGGTTGTGCCGAATCTTATGTACACTTCACCATACATATAAATCTAGTTTAGAGAAGTAACTCCAATCAAAAAAAGCAAATATTGGGGTGAAAGAGAATTTAAAATTAAGAAAAAAAAATTAAGAATTATATATAATTTTACATTAAAAAATCATCAGTTTTTAATGGGTTAAGCATTTTTAAAAAATTTTAGTCTTTCCTTAAATATTTCTTCAAAAGCTTTTTAATGATACCCATATTGATATTTTAAAAAATTTTCGAGGCCCGTAACTCGAAAAATATGGGCGAGCGCAAATTCTTTTACTTGATGTTTTATTTGTTTTTTTTTTCTATCGCCCCGTATAAGTGTTTTTCTTTTTTTTTTTTTTATTGGAGTTACTCCATTGTTCCAAATAATATAAAAAAAGAGGTAGGCGTAGTGTTTTGCCCGCTGCCTCGAATCACATAGACCGATCTGGCTGATTTTTAATAGCACCTCCTTCGACACTATGTCTAATCGATTGGCGCATTTAAATTCTCAGTTATTCCGCTTGAAAAATTGACAAACGTACCAATACCTCGATTTAGAAGAAAGTTGTCTTTTAATTTCCTTGAGAAGCGCCGGATTATATTACAGAAAAACTAACCTTAATTTTATGTTGAAGTAATTTACTACACTAATTTCTATCGAAGCTTAATCTTTTAAAGAAAAAGGTAAAATGGAGTTATTTAAAAAATTCTATTTTAACTAATTTTATTGACTAGCGAGAGCATTCACTTTTCCATACGGAAATATTTGTATTGATACCTAATTTAAATCCTCATGAATATCATCGGTATGAAATTTTTTTTCATACGTTTTTATTTTTTTATTTTTGTTTTTTTTCCATGAAATATGGAATAAAAGGCCGACTTCCTAAATGCCTGTTGCAATACATAATTTAAAAAAAATACGTATGCAATGCAAAACATGTCTTAAGTGCTAACTTGCATTGCAGAGATATTTTTTGCATTTTATCGGCATTTAGGAACGTCGCTATGCAACTAATACATAAAACAAATGTCAAAAACATGGTATAAAATTGAATAATTTTTTTTTTTTTTTTTGGAAAAATAGAGGTTATACAAAATTATTTTTCCATTTTGTTGACAAGTGCTGAGGAATTATCTCAGACCAAATCTTCCAAAAAATATTGATTTGCTATAGAAACCCATTAAAAAGAAAAAAAAAAAGAAAGAATGGGCAACTTTGTTAAGGACAATAAAAATCCCGGGAACAAGTGATCCAAAATAAATATTTTTTGAAGAATTCATTGAATTAATTAATGATGACATTTTTTATTTACATTTCATTTTAAAAATAAAGAAGAAAATACTTAGCCATTGCAGCTCAAATGTTTGCATACAAAATAAAAATGATGCGCGATTTTGACTTCTGATGCTCATTAAAGTGAGTTGCCAAACGATTAGGAACATTATACGTTGCCAGAAAGTTTACATATGCGTTTACGAAGTGTATGCATTGTAAATATGCATTGCAACTTGCGTTTAGGAAGTCGGCCAAACTTTCTACTAGATTTTATATTAATTAAATTAAATTACTATTTATTTGGGGAAAATATCAACAAGAACTTTTAATAAACAAAATTTAAGGAAAAGCGTAACTTTTTGGTTTTCCCTGGCAACACTGCAAGAAAGAGAAGAACGTAAAAAGTACGCTCCAAAATAAAAGTCAACTTCGGAATAAGAATTTGACGACCGACTCAACTTAAAGAACGACAGCAATAATTGAAGTTTTTTTTTACTAAATATAATTGTTTTTTTTTTTATTTTATTTTTTATTTTAAAAACTGAACATTTTTTTACTTTTAATAGTTTTATAAAAGAACAAGAAAACACAAATTTCTAAAAAAATACGGAATGGGCAACTCAAATACCTTAAAAGGCTATTAGATTGCCTTCTTTGTGACCTCCTGTATTTTACACATTTCTGAAATTCTTAAAATTTTCTTTACCCATAAAAATCGGCCAACCCTTACAACCAAGTACTTACTACTGTGTGTATGTTTGTATTTGTATTTTTATTTAATTTAATTTTTTTCTTCATAGTTTACTTAAATTTTTTATTTAGATACTTTTGATGCACTTAATGAATAGTCCACATTATTTCACGCCCACATACAATTGCCATTCTATTTTGTTCTTTTCTGTTATTTACTTTTTCTTCTACACTTTTGCCAGAAATAATCGAATTATTTTTTATTTTGTTTGGAAAATTGTCCATTAAAATATAAAAGCAAGTTCATGATGCTCTTGCTAAGAAAAAGTACGCGAATGGGAAAATTTTAAAAACTTGAATTATAAAAAAAAGCTTATTGTAAATTTATATAGTTTTGTAAACTTTCAATACCAACATCAAAAATTTCAAAAAGTTTTTAGAAAGGAAAGAATGTAAGTTATTGTCTTTTTTATTTACTTGACTTTTCTTCATACTTTTTGTATAATTTATTGGTGGCCCGCACTGACTGTGCAAACTGGCTAACTGCAGTATATTGAACAGATTTCTACGTGCATTAGCTTTGATGGTGACATCGAATGCAATCTTTACTATGTTGAACTGGCTACCGGACGATCTTAGGGCCAAACAACGGGCTTTGAAATCGGCAGTTGACTGAATGCAACTCTGGTATTCTCGATGATATCGATTACTACTCGCCCATCTCCATGTCTGACAATGAAATCGCCGTATCAGTGTCGGGCATTTCAAACATGTGATTCATACGGATCACCAGAGCGATGTGCTTGATGTTTATACAGACGGATCCAAGTTAGTTAATATAGTCTGGGGAGGCATCTTTATTCCTAGATTTCAGATCAGGTCGAAGTTTAGACTACAAAAACAATGTAGCGTCTTCATTCCTAGATTTCGGATCAGGATGAAGTTTAGGCTACGGGATCAGTGTAACGTGGTACAGGCTGAGATTTCAGCCATCAGAAGGGCGGCTTGCTGGATGAGGTACCACAGGATATACGGAGAGAATATCCGGATCTGTACTGACAGCAAGGCCGCGATTAACTCCTTATCGGGTGTCTATACGACATCCAGATTGGTACGTGAATAACGGACATCTCTTAACGAGATGGCGAGACATTTCAACCTGGAACTGTTTTGGGTACCGGCTCACTCGGGCGTACGCGGAAATATAATTGCGGACGAACTCGCCAGATTGGGAACCCGGTTGGGAGACCGGGAGACAGATCCACTGGTAGGAGTCCCATTAAGCTGCTGTAGAGCTTTACTTCAGCAGGAACTCCTCAGAGATGCACAGTCTAGATGGTCTGAGGAGGTTACCTGCAGGGTCCCGAGGACATTGTGGCCTCAGTACGATAGTAGGAGAACCGCAAATCTACTGAGGTTTCCTCGGGGGCAGCTGGGCATACTGGTGGCGGTGCTGTCGGGGCACTGTGTCATTGGTACCCATGCTAGGAGATTGAATCTTCCGTATCATGACTACTGTAGAAGTTGTCAAGATGAGGAAGAGGAAGAAACGGTAGAGCATCTGCACTGCCACTGCCCAGCTCTTTTTGAGAATAGAGCGGCCATCTTCGGCAGTCCGAGACTGTATGGTCTTGCAGACTTATCTGTCTGCGACGTTGCTAGGATAAACTTGTTTATCCGGTCCTCGGGGTGGTTTGGATTGGGATCTTTGATGGTGCCGTAGCGGCCTGGATCTGATCCCCTACAAATCCTGTTTCCAGGTAACACAACGGGACCTTTGGGACCCAATTGGGCCGGTCTTTTACGCCGGCGGCCTGTGCAACCTAACCTAACCTACTTTATTGTTCCAAATGACATGAAAAAATTTAAGCTAGGCGTTGTGTTTTACCTGCTGCCTCAAAGGACATGGCATTTCAACACTAACACGGACGGACAGATGGACATCACTCATTCGATTTCGCTATGCATAAGAAATCAGAGTATATACACTTTATGGGATCGGAAATGAATATTGTAGAAATTACAATTCACTTTTTGTGGTGAAATGTATAAAAATCTTACCTGAAATAGAAATAAATAATATCCAAGCATCTCATTTGATTAACAAATTCTATTTTCACATTATCACAAAAAAAAAAAACAAAAAATATTTAATCGGCAAAGAAACGATGTGTAAGCCTTTGTCTTAAGCCTATTTTTAGCTAGCGAATTAGTAGAAGTCCCATCTGAAACAGCTTGTAGAGAAAAATTTTATATTGCTTTCCATTACATCATCCGTTACCGCATAGAAGACTCGATCACAAGTAAATAGTAAGGCGACGTCATCAGCAAAGAGAAACCATTTACAAATACTGGAGTTGACATAAGAAGAAAGGTCATTGATGTAAAGAATAAATAACAGTGGTCCGAGCACTGACCCTTATGGGACCCCTGAATTAAAGGAAACTAAGTCTGAAAAAACATAATTTTTTTTTTCAATTCGAACACTATTGCTTTTTTTATATTGCAAAGGCAATTACAAATTGTATTAAAACAAATAAAGCACAAAAATTGCAAAAGATGAGCGATAAAAAAATGTATGTTAATATGCAAATTTAAAATTGCATGAAAAAAAAATTGCAACTCGGCGTCTAGCCTTAATTTATTTTAGTTTATGACAAATTTAGGATCAACTAAGGCATATTCTCTAAATTGATTTTAAAGGATGATAATAAATTCTTTTCCCTTCCGTATTCTAGCCCCAGGTTTGGTAATTTTGACAAATATGTTTATTATTTACTAATTCAGATGTGTTTTGTGTCAAAAGAATAGAATGGAAACTGTGTGGCAGTTTATTCTATTTGAAGCAAAACAAAAACAAAATATTTTTCTTTAAAATAATTTTTTTTTGTTTGTTCCATAAATAGCTTTTATTTCAATATTTACATATAACCACATAGTATATATGTATATACGTTTACATACATACATACGTCTATTTATTATTTACTTTATTTTATTAGCTGTAGTGCATACAATATATTGTTTATCATCTTATTTTGCTTAAATAAATAAATTTTAAAAATATTATTCTTTTTTTTTCACATAAACGCTAAAATTCTTTCATGCTTTAAAATTTAAATTCATATTGTTATCCATTGTACGTTATTTATTGATAGTTCGCTTAGGGCGCGATTTTTAACTTTCTGCCAAAATTCATATTAAATAAATCCGACCAATATAAGATTGAAAATTCATAGTCTATTTATGAGTTAAATTTAAATTTTTAACTTAAACTTTTTATGATTTGTTGTTGAAAATTGAAAGTGTTACAGGTGGAAAACGTTTTCTTAACTTTTCTACTCGAAGCTTCTATAGTTCGTCTTTAAACTATTAAACCATCGTAGCTACTCTACAACATTTTTATACTCAATGGTGTTGGCTGTTGGTATTTGAACTCATGATCTTGTGTTTAGTCTAACATACAAGCAAACAGCAAAAAACTGCAGTTTTCACGGCTGCTCGACATGTGTTTACAAATGTTTCCCTATTCTGTTTGTGCCCACCACATTTGTTAGCTCAGTCTACCACCCACACAGACAATAATAACAACATTATTTTTTTTAGCTTTGTTGTTCTAGTTATGCAATTTTTACTTTTCAAAATAAGTAAAAGCAAAGTACTTATAGCAATTTACGTTACTTGGGATTCTTTCTTTAACGTTCGAAATTCATTGAAATAATGATAATGAAAAAAAATTTAACTACCCTTTACTGCTAATGATTTTATTTCAATTAAAATGAAACTATTTAATTGATGATTACAATTGAAAAAGAATACTTAAAAAAAAATATAATTTTGATAGCAGATGCTAAAAATTAACTTTATGTAAAATAAATATATCTTAAGCCTTTTGCAAATAAATCTATATCTGATATTTCGAATAATTTATTAATTTTAAGTGAGCAAAATTATGTTCTTACAAAATGCGAATATTTACTGTTTTTCAAGGTATTCTCCAGCATGATTTATACACTTTTGCATGCGCTCAAACCAGTTGTCGAAGCACTTTTTCCGCTCGCATTGTCATGGTGAACAATGATTCGTCTTCTCTTGTTGGTTTTTCGAATTTCTCCGATGACTTTAGGGAAACAAATTGTAGTGTACCACTCAGAAGTGACCGTCCTACGTTGCTCAAGCGGAACAGTCGCCACATGACCAGTTTTGCCGAAGAAACAGGCGACCATTTGCTTCGAAGTGCTTCTTCCACGAACAACTTTCGTTAAATTTTCCTCGTCTTTGAAGACCCACATGGTCGATTGTTGTTTCGTTTCGGGCTCATACGCATAGATCCATGATTCGTCACCTGTGACGATCTTACAAACGTCTTTTGAAGCACCGCAATCGTATTTTTTGCAACATTTCTTTGTACCAATCGACACGAGCCTTTTTTTGAGCGACTTTCAAATTGTGCGTGATTTAACGAGGAGAAACCTTTTTTACGGCCAGGTGTTAATGCAGTATCGAATGTATGCTGGTGGAAGAAATTTCCAAGGATGTCTCTATCTCTCGGTATGTCGCATGTCGATCTTGCGTTATGAGTTCACGCACGGCATCAATGTTCTTTGGCACAACAGCCGTTTTTGGACGACCTTCACGGAATTCGTCTTTGAGCGAGCTTCGGTCACGATTAAATTCATTATACCAATTTTTCACAGTGCTATAGGATGGTGCTTCATCGCCATACAAAGATTTAAGTTCATCAATGCACTCTTGTCGTGATAATCCACGTCGAAAGTTGTGAAAAATGATGGCACGAAAACGTTCACGAGTTAATTCCATTTTTTTCTATATTCATTTTTTCAAGTCACTGTAAACAACACAAATAATGGTCGTACGTCAAAACGTTTTGAGTACGATTATGCTTAAAAATGACAAAATTTCCAATGGAAATGTCAGATTGCACTTGGCAGCACTCAGTGTTGCCAGGCCATAAATATATATAGCAACCCTCGTATTTAGTGTACAAACACCAGTAATGACGTCTTTTGGGGGTAATGCTTTGAACCCATTTATTTCATCATCATTAATGATGATGACTTAGTTTTTTAACTAATTATTAATGAAACATTTTTATTACAAGGCATTACTATCAGTGAAAGTAATGGTAATGCTAAACAATCATTAGCATTACTTATTACTCAATGCTAATAAAATACATAATTAATTAGTTCATCTTTTAATGATATCCATGAATGCTATTTAAAATATTAATGAGCAAATATAAACTACATTCGAGTATTTTTAACCGCTTTCAAAAAAAGAAGAAGGAGGTTATCAATTCGTCCGAATGTTGCTTTTTTTAATGCTTGTGCCTGCAGAACTCACTCATTTCTAAACCGTTTTGGAAAATTTCTTGTATTTATTAGATTATGCTTACAGTTTGGTCCCGTTTTAAAAACAGTTCATAATCCTGAAAATTAAAGGGCATCCCCACACAACATAAATACAGATTTTTGACGTATATTATAAACTGTAAAGGGCACTTCTTCAAAATTAAAATTGGCTGCTGCGTATTATAAATAATATAATAAATTGATCTATAAATTGACCTACTAACTTCTATAGGTCATCTTTTGAACCGTTTGAAAATTGGACAGAATGTCTATTACTATGAACTTTATAAATAACAAGTAATAAAAATTTAAAACTGTAAGGTAAAGGGTAACCCAATAGTTAATTTAATTTAATATATGTGGCCGAACTTTTGAGACGGACAGCTGAAATTTGCAAGAAACCTGTGTTGATAACACTGCTATAATGACAAGTATAAAATTTAGATTTGGAAATTAAATGGTGTTCCAATAGTTGATGTAATTTGATAAATGTGGCCGAATTTCTTAAACGTTATAAACAGAATGCTGAATCTTAATAGGGACTTGCAGTGCTAAGCCCGCTATATCAACAAGTTTAAAATTTGAAATTAGAAATTAAAGAGTGTTCCCATAATTGATGTAAATTGACTTATATGGGCATATTTTTTAAATCGCTCTTGACAAATGCTTGCAAATTGGACAGAATGTTTGTTGTCGTTATAGTAATAAGTATTAATATTTTCAAATTATAAATTAAAAGGTGACCCAATAATTCATTTAATTTGATGTACTTTTGAACAGTTGTAAACAAACGCTTGAAATATGCAACGAACCTGTATTGCTAACTCCGCTATAACAATAATGATAAAATTTGGTTTTGGAAATAAAAGGGTGTCCCAATAGTTGTTGTAATTTTATATATATGGCCGAACTTTTGAAGCTATAGAAACAGACAGCTTAAACATTAGGTTAGGTCATTGATAAGTCCGCTATAACAAAAATTTTATATATAATTTGAATTTAGAAATTAAAGGGTGTTCCAAATTTAATGTTATTTGACCTATAAGGCCGTATCTTTTTAATCGTTATATACAAAACCTTGAAGCTTAGACAGAATGTCCACTACTTTTTTTGGTATAATAAGAAGTACAAATATTTTTAATTATAAATTAAAGGGTTTTACAAAAGTTGATGTATATGGCCAAACTGTTGAACCGTTGCAGACAGACGGTTAAAATTTACAAAGAACTTGATTGCTAAATCTACTACAACAGCAAGTATATAATTAAATTTTGAAATTAAAGGGTGCCCCTATAGTTGCTGTAATTTGCTGTATATTGCCAATCTGCTAAACAGTAAAACAAGTTTAAAGTTTGAAGATGAAATATAAAGGTGTCCCAATAGTTAATGTAATCTGATGTATGTGGCCATACTCTTGAGCCGTTATAGACAGACTGAGGAAATCAGTTTTAAGGTCGGTTTTTTTTTGCAAGAAATATCAAATACGCGTTACAGCAACATTGAAATTAATTCATGGGAAAAGATAAGAGTTCGATAAGTGGTGTTCTTTTATTTTTCATGTATTGTGAAAAACAATATTTGTCTACATCAATTGTTTTGGTCGATCCCAAGTGTTCCGTAATTCAAGCTCAAAGCAAGATATACCACAAGAAAAATATTAACAGCATGCGGTATATCACAAGCGATATTTAATTTAATTAATTTTAAAATCACCCAATGACAGTTTTTATTTGAATATGACGGATTTTAAAGAGCAAATATTTGGCTTCGTAAAAGATTATGAAAAAGCAAATTACACCTCCTTAATTTTGTAGAACTACGCATATTCTTAGTTGGACCTCGAATTCTTATTTTTCTCGATTCTTTGGAGCATTGAACTTCTTTTCAGTTATAGTTTCATCTGAATGAAACATATTGACGTTATAATTTTCGCATATTTCTACATTTGCCATAAAAAACGCCCAAATGTAATCTTGAACTTAGTTTGTCAACTCATTAGTAGTTTTAAACGTGAAATCAGCTGCAAAAAGAAATAAAATAAATAATAATAAAAAAAACAAGTAAGACTATGTCGAATTATGTATACCCTTCACCATTAAATAAAAATCGGCACAAGAAATTCTTTTCTATCATAGTTTCTTCTTTTTCTTTTTGTTCAAAACAATGTTTTTTCGCTTAGGGTTCTTGTTCCAGCTTAGTAAATAAAATATGTTACTTTATCAGATCCTAGTATAACTCAATGGTGTAGAAGTAGTAAGTGGTGCAAAGCTCACCAATTTTTCTTAACTTTTTCAATAATTGTATATCGTAAACACAACAACCTGCAGAAATACAAACGAAATGAAAAAAAAAGATATGTGGAAAAATTGGAGCTAGGTGTGGTGTTTTGTCCGCTGCTTCGAAGGACATGATTTAAATAATTTTTAAAAATCGATTTTTTTTTGATACAATCGCTCAATTGACTTCGCTATGCATTAGAACTCTGAATATATACATTCTTTATGGGATCGAAAATGGATATTGTAGAAATTACAAACGGAATGACAAACTTAGATATTCGGCTCTGTTCAGTAAACCGAATCGTTTTAAAAAACGAGCGATTTTCAAAACCGAAGAAATTACTATTTGGTGTTCTGCAAATCACTCGTTTTGGCATTATTCGAAATTAAGTTCGAACTTTTATTTAAACGCCAAAGTCAGCTGTTTATTGAAAAAGTAAACAAATTTATGTTTTTAAGGCAAAAAACCAAAATGCTCGAAGCATTTGTATTATATGCAGAATTTTTGTGATTTGGTGAAAAATTTGTTTTTACATTAGATTTGTTTAAATTGAACTTTTATTATTAATTTGTGTTTACAAAAGATACTTCGTATGTGCGTTTAAAACTTACCAAAAAAAGTGTTTTTATTCATGCACCTAACTTTCATCAAGCTTGAGGCAAGAATATGAAGCAATTTATTATTATTATTATTTTTTATAATATAAAGTATATAAAAATGTATTTAATTTAACTAAGATTAATAATAAAGACTTCAAATTTTTTATTCCAATGGTTCTTTACTTGTGTTTTTAGTCATTTTTAAGAATAAAATTGCATTCGATTTACTTTCGACCAGGTTTGTTTACTCGATTTTAAAACGAGTAAAATTGTACGAATTCGGTTTAGAGAACTCCAAGAAATTGTGAATTCGTTTTAAATGAGAAATTTACTCGTATTCGTTTTACAGAACAGGTCCGATTATATAATTTTCCGCCTTTGGTGAAGGGTATAAAAAAGAATTGGAAATATTTTTTGCTTTGTTATTTGATCACCTTATCTTGATTGTATCATTCAATTTACCGCTCTATTTTTTGCTTTTTTAAATTTATTAAATTACATTCGTATGAACGCATAAAAGTCACTCGTTAGTTTTATTTCTTCTACTGCTAAACAATTTTTCAATATAATTAAATTATCAAATTGGTTTTTTTTATATCTTTTGTTAGAGTGTGCGAGCGTGTGTGTTTTATAATTATCAATTGTTTTAGTGCAATATTTCTATATTTATCAACGTCATCATAATAAATAAATTTTTATTTATTATTTTCATTATTTACTTAATGCAAACAAAGCCTTATAAACACTTTAAGAATTCTTATAAAAAAAATAAACAAATAAAAGTGTTTGAAATTGCAAAATAATCTTAAAAATACAACACAAGCCAAACAAGTAAGAGTGCTATATTCGGCTATGCCGAATCTTATATCACCCTTCACCATCTATGTAAATCTAGTTTGGTGAAGTAACTTCAATAAAAAAGATAATATTAAGGTGACAGAGAATTAAAATATAAAAAAAATTTTGTACTGCATATATATTATTTTACATAAAATTGACATCGGCTCTTAATGGCGTAAGCATTTTTAGAAAATTTTGGTATTTCCTTAAAGATCTCTTCGACAGCTTTAAAATGATACCCATATTGATATTTTAAAAAATTTGAAAATTTCAGAGCCCCTTAACTCGGAAAATATGGGTGAGCGACAATTTTCTCACTTGATGTTTTTTTTTCTTATTTTTTAATTTTCTATTGCGCCATATATTTATTTTTTTAATTGCAGTTACTTAATTGTTCCAAATGACTTGAAAAAATTAGAGGTAGGCGTGGTGTTTTGCCTGCTGCCTCGTAGGACCTCATAGACCGATCATGCTGATTTCCAATAGCACATCTTTCGACACTATGTCTAATCGATTGGCGTATTGAAATTTTTGTTGCAAAGGCAAACTTGATTTCAGTACTAACATGGACGGACAGACGGACATCGCTCAATCGTCTTCGCTATACATAAGAATTCCGAATATATGTACTTTATGGGGTCGTAAATAGATATTGTAGAAATTACAAACGAAATGACAAACTTAAATATATACACTTTTTGTGGTACAGGGTATACAAACGCTACCTACCAATTGATAAGAAGGAATCTAATTAAAATTCTAATCACTTTTAAAATTATTTTCATATTTGTTAATGTATTTTGCTTTCGCTTTTTTTTACTGTTCCTAAAATAATTTGATAAATTGTAATAGATAAATATTATGAAATTCGTATACATATTAATTATATGAATGAATCATCATGAATAGTAAACAAAAACAAATATAAATTTGATGTTAAATTTATTTATTTCTTCATCTTTCTAGATCACCAGAGAAATTGATAGCATCATTTCCAACGCTGAAACTCAGATCATTAACACAAAAAATTTCAAATCCAAGATGGGTTGTACCCGTACTGCCAGAACAGGAATTGGAGGTATTATTAAATGCTGCCATTCAGCTAACTGTAGCTGGTAAGTAATAACTAACCATCTGATTTCAATTGAAACTTTTTTAATAATTCTTGTCATTTCAATACAAATCTCGATCAAGGTGTGGATCATGAATGTGAAAGCTGTGTAGAATTTTATCATAGTGCTTTAACAACATCATTTACAAAAATTCTTACCGATGAGGCTGTCAATTCATGGAAACATAATATTCATCGTTGTATTTTGATCTCTTGTGGCAAATTATTGCATTTGATAGCCATTCATATGACGCGTGATAATCCCTATTTATTGGATTTGTTGGCAATTGTTTTTGATCCAGACAATAAATTCAATACATTCAATGCAACGCGTCAGCCGGAATGTTTTTCGCCGCCTGATCATTTATGGGGTGTTTTGGATGGCAATAAAATGTTTGCCAAACCACCACCCGAACCTAAAAATCCCCGCGGCTGGCTAGTAGATTTAATAAATCGTTTTGGCCAATTGGGTGGCTTTGACAATTTGCAAGAACGTTTCAATCGTGGCCTGCAATTGTTGCGCAAACAACAGGAGCAGGCTGCTGCGGCGGTGGCTTCAGGCTGTGCAAAACCTTCTGGATCCAGAGCCATGTTACAGCCTGATCCAGAGCAAAAAAATAAGTTAACAGTAGCCTTGATATACAGCCTGTTAAGGCCATTTGGCCTGTGTTATGAACTCCTAACGCCTGCTACAATTTCCAAATATTTTATGCCCATTTGGAGTGTGGTCTTGGATTTACTCGATAGTTTTTCGGATGAAGAACTGAAACGTGAAGCTAAACCCGAGGGACGTAATGAATTTATAAATGGCATTGTTAAGTCGGCCCGTTATTTAGCTAGTCGTTTGCCCGGCCAAGAGGAACTCATACTTAATTTGGAAATGTTTCGTTTGAAAATGATTTTACGCCTGCTGCAAGTGTCCAGTTTTAATGGCAAAATGAATGCTCTCAACGAAATTAATAAAGTATTAACGTCTGTGTCATATTATGCTCATAGAACTCCACAATTGCCGCATTGCATGTCGGACGATGATCTGGATTGGTTGACTGCTGAAAAAATGGCTGTAAGTTTGAAATTCTTTTATAATGATTTTTTAAAATTCTGTAGTTAAAATACGCTTTTAACAGAGCTCTTTTAGTTACGTAACAGTCATAATTACCCTTATTCTATTTGTCGGCGTCGTCGTCGTCGTTTTAGTATCAATATCACTTCGTATCAATGTCGGCGTCAATTCAATAAAAATTTTGCATTCTATAACATTCCTGTGACGACGTCGACGGTTTATCGATTTTTATAAAATGCAAATCCACATCCCTCAGTTTTTTGTTAAAAATTATTTGTGTTTGATACTTTAATGGTAAAATGTTTTCTACAATAAAGAAAATTTTGATTTAATTGATAATGAAAGCTCGAAAAAATAAATTCTTGTGTTGGAAAGAAAACTTTTTAGGCAGAATTTCAATATTTTTCATTTGCCGGATCGCAAGGATTTACATATTAATTGTCTGTTCCTGGCTGTGCTTCTGCAGTAAATCAGTTTAATTGTTGCATGGCCATTTTCTTCAAGAAGGTTCGCAACAGCTTCTTCCAGCGAACTAAGTGAAAATTGTTTAAACATTTCGTTGCCCTATTCTATTCTTTATTTTGTTACCTTTTGCCATTTATCTGCATGAAGCAGTGCCTCTGCGAAAACCCGGTGCAATTCTTTCACCAACCTTCACTTTTTTACATTTTCAGTGTTATGTTTAGTTTAAATCATTTTAGTCGTTATGTAAAAGGCGTCGACAAAAAACAGAGTCACGTCAGTACAATATCGTCGTCACATTTGTTATAGAATACAAAAAATCTTTGAGCAGTAATCGATAAGTATCAATAACGACAAGTAGAATAACAAATCGAATGCGTCGACACATATCAACATTGATATGTGACGACGCCGACAACTAGAATAAGGGTGAATATTTATGACTTTATTCTGGAGTTTGAATATTTGCTTTAATTTAGAGATGCCAAAGGGGAAATACCGAATCTCGAGATTTATAAAAATAAATCCTAATTTTTTTATATACCAATTAAAATCTATCAATATTTTTATTAAGAATTGAATAAATACTAAAATGATAAAAATTGTTTCTTTAAAAATAGTTGCTCTAATACATAATTAAAAATAATCCACATTTTTCTGTTGAGGATAACAACACGTCAACTTAGGTTGAATTTTTCACTTTATGTTGGGTAACTATTTCTATTCAAAGTTGAAGCCATTTTTCATTCTTTAAAGTATATATCACCAATTTCGTGAACCCTTGAAAATCATGATGTGCTTAAACTTTATTGACTAACTGCACATTTCATTGTCTTAATTAAAATACATAAATTAAGCATATCTAAAAAAGGAAGAAAACACTATTTCAAACTAAATTATAATTCCAGTTCTATATCTCAGCATTTTTGATAATCTCGAAACCCAGGATTTTTAAAAACCAATACCAATTATCATTCCTATTGAAAGTGATTATATTCTTGATTCTCATACATAGGAGAGTCGATTTAGCGATGTCGTAATGGTGGTTCGCCCCCATTCCCTCATAAGCTACTGAAAATTTATGACCATCATTTTCTCGGACAAGGTTTCGAAAGATGTGCTATTGAAATTTGACAACATCAGTCTAACAGTAAAATATATTCAAAATAATTCTTGCAAAAAAAAAAAAAAAAGACTTCAAACCAGATTTTAGCTGTCTGTCCATAACGGTTTTAAAGTTTAGCTACATAATCAAATTACATCAACTATTGTGACACCCTTTAATTTATAATTTTAATTTGACATTCTATCCAATTTTGAAGGATTTACCTATAACCCTTCAAAAGATAAGCCAATCAGGTGAATTTATATCTCACAATGGGGACACCCTTTAATTTTTAGTTTTTTTTATTACTTTTGCTATTTGAAGCTATTGTGATACGCAGTTTTTTAATTTTAAAATAATGCCCTCTACTGTTCATGTTATATGTAAAAAACATAGTTGTTGTATAAGGACACCCTTTAGGTTTGAAAGTTATGAACTGCTTTTAAAACGGGACCAATCTGGAAGCATAACCTTTGAAATAAAAAAAAAAATTTTAAACTCGGTTAAAAAATCACCGAGTTCTGCGGACACAAAGCAACAAACCTTTATAATTTCTTAAAAAACAAAATGTTAATTAAGACACTACTAGAAGTCTTCCCCAATCATTTTTTTCTATCCACTTTTATTTTATTTAAATATTGTCCGGAATTTCTTATACATTTTAGATTTTTTTTGTATTAACATTGGTTATGTTAAGTGATTAACATGGCTCTGTTATCGTCACAGAATGTGGCTAGGGTTATAAATTTTTAAATTTAACTTCACACACATATCAAAGGGTTAAGGAAAATAAATACACAATTCTTTTGGCGAAGGGTGTATAAAATTCGGCACAGCCTAAGAGCACTCTTGTTTAAAATGTCGCATAGTAAGTTTTTTTTAAACTTAGTTTACTGCTAAGGGAATTTAAAAAATCACAACATTTTATTTCTTTAAGACATCCCAATATCAATATCTTCATAAGAATTGTTATTTGGACTTGTGTCAATTTACTTGATAAATGCTTTACAATAAAGACAGTCAAAACGATTATGTCTGTTAAGTGGCTAACAGTGCTCTATAACTATTAAAGTAGCTATAATATTAAGCATTTGGTATCTGTCTCTGCTAGAGATTTTCTAACTCACTTCCGATTTTTTTATTTAATTTCTTTGCTTTTAGGCCTGGATCAAGGAATCAGATGTTTTGGGTATCGTTTTAAGAGACTCTTTGCATCAGCCGCAGTATGTCGAAAAATTAGAAAAAATTATAAGGTTTTTAATTAAGGAGCATGCGTTAACACTAGAAGACTTGGATGCGGTATGGAGAGCTCAAGCTGGTAAACATGAAGCGATCGTTAAGAATGTTCATGATTTATTAGCGAAATTAGCTTGGGATTTTACACCCGAACAGTTGGATCATTTATTTGAATCGTTCCAGGTATTTTAAACAAACGTTTAAACGTTTCAATTGGCTTTTAAAATTTTTTTTTTTATTATTGTTTTGCTGACAGGCAAGCATGACAACTGCAAATAAACGTCAAAGAGAAAGACTCTTGGAATTGATAAGACGTTTAGCAGAAGATGATAAAAATGGTGTGATGGCTCAGAAGGTGTTAAAGCTATTTTGGACTTTGGCACATAGTTCCGAGATACCACCTGAGGTGCTCGATCAAGCGCTGGCGGCTCATGTAAAAATCTTAGATTATAGTTGTTCGCAAGAACGTGATGCCCAGAAAATCGTTTGGCTAGATAAATGTGTGGTAGAGTTGAAAAATGGCGAATCTTGGGTATTGCCCGCATTGCGTTTGATCCGTGAAATCTGTTGCCTTTATGAATCCTCACCCAGTCATGCGCCACGTTCACAGCAATCACAAAATCGCCAACAGGTAATCGAAAGGCTTCAAAATGATCACTCTTTAGTCATTTTAGTTACTAACAGTCTGACAACGTATATGGATAAAATACGCATCATGATATCGGATATTCCCAATGTAGATCCATCCTCGCTGTGTATAGATGGTCGTTATCCTCACAATATGCAAATATCAGAGCGTTTAGATTTTCTTAAGTTTTTGCTAAAGGATGGTCAACTATGGCTTTGTGCCGATCAAGCAAAACAAATCTGGCACTGTTTGGCTGTTAATGCTGTATTTCCTTCGGATCGTGAAGAATGTTTCCGCTGGTTCGGTAAACTGATGGGCGAAGAGCCAGATCTAGATCCGGGCATAAATAAAGACTTTTTCGAAAACAATATTCTCCAATTGGATCCACATCTTCTAACCGAGAGTGGCATAAAATGCTTTGAACGTTTCTTTAAAGCTGTAAATTCCAAAGAAGATAAACTCAAGGCCATCCATCGAGGCTATATATTAGACAATGAGGACCTAATAGGTAAAGATTATCTATGGCGTGTCATAACAACCGGGGGTGAGGAAATAGCTAACAAAGCTATTGATTTGCTCAAAGAAGTTTCTACGGCTTTGGGGCCACGTCTGCAGGAGAATATATGTGAATTCCATGAAATGTTTATTGGCGAATGTTGTGAACGTCTGAGAACCCACTACACAAACATTATGATATTGGGCAAGTCTTTGGGCAGCAACAATGCCGTACCTGTGGTAACAGATGATACCAATCAGGCGGATCAAAATGATTCAAAGGATTCGAAAATGCGTTTTATAGAAGCCGAGAAAATGTGTCGCATTCTTAAGGTTTTGCAGGAGTACATTAAAGAGTGTGATCGTTCCTTTAATGGTGATCGTTATTTGTTGCCGTTAGTACGCGCCACACGCGGCAAACATACTAGTCTCTATATACGTTTTCAATACCCCGGACGGGCAATTGATGATACAGAAATTACAACTCATAACAATGAAATGATTTCATCCTTCAAGCGCAATTTACTTAAACACGTTAAAGGCATTTCGACCGCCAATTTAAAAGTTGATCTCTACTACAGCAATACCGAATTGATTGATGTAGGCGATGAGTTAAATCCCCTGTCCCATTATTCGATAAGAGATAAAATGATACTGACTGCCAAACTGACACCAATAGGTGTTGGCTTAGCCAGTAGTCCGGACACGTCTAGCGATTCTAGTACTGGTTCGCCACCCCGACCATGTCCCGATATGCAACGCGTCGAGTCTGAAAGTACTTTGCCGGGAGTTATTATCTCGCAGAGTTATCATTATATTGAGTTTTTCCTAAAACTCTATCAATTGGGCAGTGATTTGGAACATGGTCGCTTAAGGGAGAGTGCCAAAATGTTGTTACATTTATTGCCATGCGATCGTCAAACGGTGAAAATGTTACAAATCATGTGTGGCATGTCGGCGGCCCAGCAGTTGCAACAGCAACTACAAATGACGGGAAATATAGGAAATGTAACCAAAGAAAGTGACGAGGAAAATATAACATCCAATGTGGGAGGTATAGTGACGACGCAACAAAATCAACATCAGGGTAGTTCCTCTAACGAAACGGTCAGTATATTTTTTTTTTACACAAAGAAATATTTATTTTATTTTCTTTTCTTTTCATATGATGTTTCAGATAAATCCCACTGATTGCACACCGGAAATGCTTTTTCTGCATCCCAGCCCGGCTCAAGTGCATTATAATTTGTGCGTACTTAATAGCCTCCTTATACCCGCTCTAGATCCGAATGGGGAAAGCGCTCTACAAATTCAATCATCATGGCTGCATTCAGGTTGTGCCCATTTCATACTCGAACTATTGACCAAAAATAATTTCCTACCCAACGCCGACATGCACACCAAACGTGCATCATTCCAGTGGGTCTTGAGACTAGCAAAACTTTTCCTCTACATTGTAGGCTGTGTACTGTCACGGGTAGGAGACGAACCTATGCTGTGTGAATTTGACATGGACTCGCGGTCACAAGTCGATATACTCAAACATATACTGTCCTCAATACCAAATACCTCAGAGATTACTTTAAGATTCATTTCACAAAAGTTGGCTGACAACTTGGGTAGAGAAATGTTGTCTGCGAGTCCTGAAGGCGATTTCTGTCGCAAGTTATTTGCTTCGACACTGCATTGGTCCTGTCCAGATATATCCACCATTAAAGCGGTAGTTCAGTTGGCTTGGGCATCGTCGTGTGGCAATTTGCAGGCTTTGGGCACCAAAAATGATTTTGCAGACGATACTTCAATGCCGGACACACAAGATTTTACCGTATGCAAAGAGGCTCTCGAAGTTTTAACCATTTCTTTGGTATTAAATCCCAGTGCAAATGAAGCATTAAGTGCTGATATTTTGTGGAATAAATTCATAACATCACTGATACTCAAAAATCAATCGCGTCACGTTAGACAAGTGGCTGCCGAACAGCTATTTCTTAGTTGTACATATTGTGCCGGTGACAGGCGACCCTACACATATATGGTTAATTTACTAATTAGCTCTCTTAAGATTCTAGTGCCTCAACATGAAGCCACTTGTTCAGAATTTTTTCAGCTGCTCTGTCGCACTCTTTCCTATGGCTGCGTTGTTGGTTGGCCCTTGAACATTGGCGAAGGACTGCTGGCCGAAGAAATCAAATGGCTACAAAAGATAAGGGAAAATGTCACAAATACCGGAGATATTCAGGTGCACGAAGACTTGCTAGAAGGTCACTTGTGCCTGGCCAAGGAATTGATGTTTTTCCTATCGCCCGAAACAAAAGCTCAACTAAACGATTTGATACACGAGCTTATTGATGCCTTTCTTTTTACCGCCTCCCGCGAATATTTGCATTTACGTAAATTTGGTAAATTAAAATCTGAAACTGCTCCTCCACCAGTGTGTCGTAGTCCACATACGATTGCCGCTGCCTGTGAATTATTAATAGCATTATGTCAGAATTGTGTTCCTAATATGAAGGTGCTAACGAATACAATTATTGATTTTGTTTGCACCGGTAAGTAATTAGTGATTGATTAAAGGCATTTTTAATAAATTTAACATTTTGATTTCCCTTGTAGATACAGATCCATTACGTGAATGGGACTATTTGCCACCAGTCGGCGCTAGACCCATTAATGGTTTTTGTGGTTTAAAAAATGCTGGCGCAACTTGTTATATGAATTCTGTGCTGCAACAGCTTTATATGGTGCCTTCAGTACGCGTGGGCATACTAAAGGCCGAAGGAGCGGCAACAAATGAAAATGAAGACTTTAGCGGTGAACCGGAAACCAATGCCATGGGTTCTGCTCTATTCAATTCAAACGATGATAATAATGATGTGCGAAAAAACTATCATGTTGTCATACTAAAACATGTGCAGGCCATATTCGCCCACTTGGGACATAGTGCTTTGCAATTCTATGTGCCTCGTGGTCTGTGGACACATTTTAAGTAGGTTTTGAAGGGATTAAAAAAAAAAGAAGAAAAAAAGATTAATTGTAATTTAACTAGTAGAGACTTAAACGAAAATTTTTAACATAGCTAATTTTGCGGTTAACAGAGCACTGTTAATCACTTAACATTCGTCAGAATTTTGACTTTCGTTAATTAAAAAGCTTTACCCGGGAATTTGGGGCCCGGTCCATGTTAATTGTGATATGTAAAAATTGCGCTAGAGTATACTTAGTGAGACTTTAAAAGTTAAATATGCAAAACAGTTCTAAATGAACTACAATCACAGAGTTTTTTTAACATGGTCATTTTTGAAAATTTCTTGAGAAGATTGGTGGTCATTACGGAAAAATGGATAATGGCAGGTATAAAACACCCTACACTAAAGCGACATGTTTTTTACATCTGACTTTTTAACTGTGTGAGTCATATGTAATTCTGCATGTGTGTCAAAATTGTTATTTTACAGAAGACGTTTAATATTTGATCACAAACGTACATGTATAATTACGTCTGATAAAATTATTATTTGTTTACAACAGCTGATCAAATTCTCTTTTTTCACTGTACAGATATCCAAGCCGTTAGGTTTCAAAATGGCTTGTAGTTGTCTTAAAATATTTTTGCGTGCGTTGCGGAATTACTGAAGACTTGTCACTTTTAATTATTTTTACTCTAAATAAGAACAAGATTAGTTTACATTGAATAATGATACAGAATTTACATAATTGTTATCAAATAGTTAAAAGAAATTTCAGATGTTGGTCATATAAAATAATACCATCAGCCGGCTAATGCTACCGCCAATGGTCAACCGCCGTTGATTGGTTTTCAAAAGCAGCTGATGTCAGATGGCTTGTCAGATCAAAATAGAACACGTTCTAAATGAAATTTTGTCAGATGACTTTTCACATGTATTTTACAGAAGCAATGTTTCAACAGCCCTACACGACATGTATGTGTTTAGCAGTGGGAAATTTGACAAGTCAGATGTAAACAACATATCATGTATGGGCAGCTTAATATGGATAAAATTTTGACGACTGTGATTAACAGTGCTCTGTTAACTGCAAAATTATTTATGTTAAAATTTTTGGTTTAAGTCTCTAATTGTTAAATTGGAACTTATCTTCACACACATGAAAATTATTCATTTCCATTTGTGTTACTTCAGACTCCAAGGCGAACCGGTTAATTTGCGTGAACAACAAGATGCTGTGGAATTTTTTATGTCACTGTTCGAAAGCTTAGATGAAGGTCTTAAAGCTTTAGGTTATACACAACTAATGAATAATACCTTAGGAGGTTCATTTAGTGATCAGAAAATATGTCAAGAATGTCCTCATCGTTACTCAAAAGAAGAACCCTTTAGTGTTTTTAGTGTTGATATAAGAAATCATAGTTCGTTAACCGAATCTCTAGAGCAGTACGTTAAAGGTGAACTCTTGGAGGGCGCTGATGCATACCATTGTGATAAATGTGATAAAAAAGTATGATGCATTTTTATAGTTAAAAATTTAATTGAATAAATTTATGTTTTTTTTTTTTTTTTTTTTAATCTTTTGCAGGTAGTTACAATTAAGCGGTTGTGTGTTAAAAAGCTACCGCCCGTTTTAGCCATACAATTGAAACGTTTTGAATATGATTATGAGCGTGTTTGTGCGATTAAATTCAATGATTATTTTGAGTTTCCACGACTATTGGATATGGAGCCTTATACAGGTTTGTTAATTTAATCAAATTTAAAAAACTTAACTTTTTTTGTTTTTATTTTACGGTATTTTTTTTATTAAAAGTTCTTTACTTTAAAAAGGTTTAAGAGAAAAGAAAAAAATGAAAATATAGTATATTTGTTGGCTTGTTAAAGTCTTAATGATTTTTATGAGGTTTCCTTAAAATTCTCATTTAGTTAAATATGAGAAATATTTCCAATTTTTTTAAGTTCCCTGCTAAGTTGGGAGCTCAGAAAGTAAACATTAACAGCAATTGCCTTCAAGCATTTGCGTGGATGATATTTTTTTATAACTTTAACTACAGGGCCTTCAAAAGTACAATTAGGTTATAGTCTACTCGAAAGAAATACACATTCTATAGAATCGATATATTATTATTATGCTTTATTAGATCTATAATAAATTAGTAAATATATTAATAATATATAATATTAATAACAAGGAGCACTAGCTTCACAGGCCATCGGCTCTAGGTTTTAAAAAATTATTATTAAAAATTCAAAAAATAATTTGTAATGAAAACATTAGTAATAGTAAGAATTAAACATTTAATCTAATTTGACTTATAAATTTATATATTTTTGCTATATTGTCCTGTGTAGGAAGTTTGAGTAATTCTTTTGGGCTATCCGATCCAAAAATGGTACATCTGAGCTTCTGGTAGTGCGAAAACTCCATTAAGAGATGATTGATAGTGAGCGACAAATTAAATTTAGAACAAGATGGAGTTTGTCCTTTGTTGAGTATGTGGCATATGTGTATCCTAGTCGTAGGCAAGAGAAGACGTGGATTTGGTGTCGAGTAACATTAGTTGAGTACTTCAGATGAACAAATTTTTCGTTTAATTCCATGTAATGAGGATGGCAGTAATTGGACCATGCTAATGCTTGTTTTTTAAAACTTGAATCTTTTATAAAATTTCGAAGATCAGACTTTTCCGTTTGGTTTAACATTACTATGGGAGCTTTACAAGCGAATTTGGCGTCAACTGCATGTTCATTACCTTTTCTATTCTCATGACCTGGGACCCATAAAATCTTTAGTGTTAGGGTTTTGAATTAAAATATCACGAATGTCCATTTATTAGAAGTTGGATGGCATACTGATTTTATAACTGATAAACTATCAGTACAAGCAACAGTTTTGCGCTGATTGTGGAGAGCTATTTCCATAGCTTCAATAATAGCAGCCGCTTCAGCTGTAAATATGGATGAATTATTAGGTAGACGATATATTTTTAGTAAGTTTCTTTAATTATTTTAAAAGTTCAGTAATTATCCCTTGTTGACAGTTGTGACATTAATAAATCCTATTCATATTGTGACGAAATTCTATTTAATATCTTATCACAACTGAAAATGCCCAAAAGCATTTAAGTTGTTTTTACAGAAGACTTTGTGGCTCATAACCCAGAAGTACATAAACACATGCCTAAAAGTAACAGGTGGAACAAGCCTGCTAGACCTTTTTTATATTAAAATATTTACACGTTTTTACTCGCCTAAATATAGAATTCGCAGTTACGAGCAGTGTGATAGTATTTAAGAAAATATCAAAAATAAAAAGATTACGTACATAGTATTGTGTGTATTGTTTAACAGTGTTAAAATTATCAACACTTAAAATTAACTCATATATACATTTGTCCTTAAAATAACAACGTTATACATTCAAAAATCGCCTAAAGTGCCTTGAAAAAGCTTACTCTTAACAATATAGTAAGAGAAACTTGTCCACATAAAAATTGAATTATTTTAGAGAGAATCCAAACTGTCAAAAACACAACCTCTAATACAAAATTTATTTAAAAAAATGGTCCTTCGAACTGAACTATTAAACGAATATAGAGTATTTAATAAATGTTTAGAACGTTTTATATTTAAAATATAAGCATTCAAGTAATAAACTAAAAAATTATATTAAATTTAAACTCTCCACAACAGTCTCTGGCTTAGCTAAACTGGAAGGTGAAGTCATAGAAGTTGGTGATAATTGCCAAACGAATGATGAATGTACCAAATATGAACTGACTGGCATTGTTGTACATAGTGGACAAGCTTCTGGTGGTCATTATTTCAGTTACATTCGTTCAAAGTAAGTTTAGCAAAAAAATAATAATTTTTTAAATAATATAAAGAACTATTGAAATATTTGATGTATTATTTTAGTAATCCTTCCACTGGCAAAGAACAATGGTATAAATTCGATGATGGCGAGGTGACCGAATGTAAAATGAATGAAGATGAAGAAATGAAAGCCCAATGTTTTGGCGGCGATTATATGGGTGAAATTTACGATAACAATTTGAAACGTATGCAATATCGGCGACAAAAACGTTGGTGGAACGCTTATATGCTGTTTTATACACGCTGTGATCAAAAGCCCATAGAATTTGAGGCGAGTGTCGAGCAACTTTCATTAGCCGAAAGTCGAAATTTTGTTTTGCCATTGCCAAAACCAATCGAAAGAAGTGTTAGGTAAGTTTGTTTTATATTTTATTTAATATGCTCTGATGAAATTTTTTTGTTTTGTTTTAATTTTAATTTCAGAAATCAAAATATTCGTTTTCTTCATTCAAAAAGCATATTTTCTGTAGAATTTTTCACTTTTATAAAAAAATTAGTTAGTTGCAGTGTTCCAGCAGCGAGGGCTGACAAAATGGTGAGTTTTTTTTTGGCAATAAGATTTTCAAATATAACAGTAAAACTTATCGATATATTTTGTATAGACAAACTTTTTAAACTTTGTCTGAGTATAAAACATCGATTATTATTCAAAGAATCGGAAATGTTTTTTACCGCAAAAAAAAACCAATAACTTACTATATAGATAAAAAGTTATCGATAATTATATACAGCGGAAAGTAATCGATGGATTTTTAGTTACATAAATCTATTTATACATAAAAACTATTCGATGCAAGCTTTAACTACAAGTTTGCACTAAATAATAAAAATTAATTATTGATCACATTTCTTTTCAATAGCCTTTCTAAAATGTTACCAACTATCGATAACTTTTCTATTAAAAAAAATATTACAAATACTTTTCTATAGAGTAAATCAGTAATTAATATGTTTTCAATACGACTAAAATGTTATCGATTACTTTTTTATACAGTAAAGCAGTTACTGATAACTTTGTTTACGATGATTTGTATACGGCAAAAAGTTTTCTATATTTAAAAAAATATTGACAGCTTTCACATATGATTAATGAGTTATCGGCAATGTTTCTCCATATTCAATATGGATTTTTTTCCATACTGAGAAAACGCTATCGATAACATTTTAAAACGAAACTTAAAATTAAAACTATCTTTCTAAAGCGCAAAACGTATCGATCATTTTTTATACAGCCAATAGTTATCAGTAAAAATTCGTACTGTCAAAAATTCATCGAATACCATTCCATACTTACAAAAAGTTATCGATAATTATCTTACATGGCTAGACATTATCGATTACTTTTAATTACAGCAAAAGAGTTATCGAAAACTTTTATATACAAGAAAAACTAATCAATAACTTCTAGACAGTGAAATAGTTATCACATATAAAAAATGTTATCGGTTACTTTTCTATACGGTTAAAAAAAACTATCGATAACTTTTTGGTTAGTTTAAAAGTCACACACCTTTTGTATGTAATAAAAACGTCATCGGTAACCTTTCAGTATGGTAAAAAAGTTATCAACAACTTTTCTATACGGTAAAAAAGTAATTGACAACTCTTATATACCGAAAACTGTTATCGGTAATTTTCCTATATGCAGAATAAGTTTACGATAACTGTTGTTCTATACGTTGAAAAATTTATCGATAACTACTGCTATACGCTGACAAAGTTATCGATGACAATAGTTCTAATCGATAATAATTAATAATAACTTTACTTTTATACGATGAAAAAATTATCTTTAACTTTTCTTAACAGTAAAAAAATTGTTGGTACTTTTCTATCTAAAAGTTATCGGTAACTTTTGATTGAGCAGGAAATCTGTTAAAGAACTGAAAACCTATTGAAAACTGTAAAAAAATATTATTTACGTTTCAAAAATTTAAATTATTAAAAAAATAAAATGATTAACTTTCGTTTCAGACACCCACCGCTGAAGAGCTGTCTTTATTAGGTGTTCAGTTAGTTTCACAATTTCTGTTTCATACCGGGTTTCGTACAAAAAAATCGTTGCGTGGACCAATTATTGAATGGTGAGAACAAAATAATTCTAACAACGCAATATAGATTTTTTTTGTTTAATTTTAATTTTTAATATTGTTAAGGTATGATACGGTATCACATCATATACGTTTATCATCGTCGGTACGTAAATGGTTTGCTAGCAATGCATTATTAAGTCCACCCACACGTTTGGGTGAATATATTTTAATGGCACCATCACCGGAAGTTCGTGCTATTTTTATAAAATTAGTTGTATTCTTTTGTCATTTTGCCATCAATGATGAGCCGCTGGCTGGCTATGAGGGCAGTAATTTATGTGAACAAATACTTATAAGTGTTCTTAAATTATTAAAATGTGAGGTAGCAGACCATGGTAAACATTTGCCACACTATTTTAGTTTATTTTGCATGTACGCAGGTTTAGGAATACAGGAAAGGCAGCAACTTTTAAAGGTAAAATAAAATACAAAATTATTTCTTTTTCTCAAAAGCAACACATTTATGTAAAAAATACAATACATTATTGCAGTTAAATGTTCCCGTTATATTTATGCAAGTGGCTTTGGAAGAAGGACCAGGTCCTTCAATAAAATATCAATATCCAGAATTAAGTAAATTACATCAAGTTGTATCACATTTAATACGTTGCAGTGATATCTCGGATAGATGTCAATCATCTAATCAAAATGGTAGACCTTTACCAAATCCATATAAAGATCCCAATATAAGAAATGAAGATTTAATGCCTTTATCACCAGAATGTGTTGATATTTTATTTAATAGAACGGGGTGAGTTCCAAAATACACGAAATGTTAAATTTTATTTATGTTTCAACATTTATGATTACGCACACAGGTACATTAAAAAACTCATTGAGGATACAAATTTAGGGGAGGAAGGCACGAAACTCTTACAGTATTGCAGTTGGGAAAATCCTCACTTTTCAAGAGCTGTTCTCACTGAATTGTTGTGGCAGTGTGGCTATGCCTACTGTCATGATATGCGTCATCACACCGATATCTTATTGCACATTTTACTCATTGAAGATTCGTGGCAGCATCATCGCATACACAACGCCCTTAATGGTGTGGCCGAAGAGCGTGAGGGTTTATTGGACACAATACAAAGATCAAAAACGCACTATCAAAAGCGTGCCTATCAAATCATTAAGTGTTTAACACAATTATTCCATAAATCACCAGTTGCATTGCAAATGTTAAATTCAAATCCTGCTATCAGTAGACACTGGATTATAGCCGTAGAGTGGCTGCAAGATGAGCTAGATCGCCAGCGCGGTATTGGTTGTCAGTATAATTCGTATTCCTGGTCACCACCGGCACAAAGTAATGACAATACAAATGGCTTTATGTTGGAGCGATCACATTCCGCCAAAACTACGTGGTCAATGGCATATGAATTGTGTCCTGAAGAGGTAATTTTAAAAGCAAATTTACTTATGGTTAAAACTCTGAACTACCAATTTTACGAAATTTATTATTTATTTGATATTAAAAAAATTTACAAAACAAAAGTAAAAGCTCCGGCCAACGGAACATTAAAAATGCGTTTGTAATGTGAAAAAAAACGTGCAAAGAAAATTTCAAATTAAAGATTGAATTGAATATTGAATTATTAAAGTTTCATTTTGTTTTTTTTTTGCGGTTTGTATTTTCTCTATTTCCAAGGAACAGGAAGAAACCAATGAATCAGATATTGAGCCCAGCGAAGAAACCCAAAGACAGCAACTGCAGCAGCAACAAGGCAATACTACAGCAACACCAACAAAAGATGAACTGCAAAAGGACCAGCAGGGGCTTAATCGTATGTCAACAGATCTAATACGAAATAATATGACTGGCGAGGATGCAACACAGCAACAAATGCAAACAGGTGACAATTTAATATTAAACATTTGTTCCTTTACATAATTCGTTTATTGTTGTTTGTTTTAATTCCGGTTCCACAATAGACTGGAAAAACAATACATTTGTTAGCGATTCGCCAACAATCAAAGCACCGCTTACCTCGATTGCAAATACCTCCTCCTCCTCACCCAACACAGCAGGATCATCATCCGCACCATCATCATCTTCTATAGTTGCCATGACTGAATCACAAAATGAAACCAATGTTAATGGTTTAACCAGCAATCTAAAGCAGATGTCTTTATCCCCAAAGACGGTAAGTTTTTTTTATTTGTTAAAATAAGTTTTGTTTCCTTTCGTTTTGTTTTTCCAAAACACAACTTTAGGGTTTTTGTATTTGTTGTTATTGAAATGAAAAAAAAACAAAGAAATCCTAAATACTACTTTTTGGTTCTTCTTTTCCTTAAAACCTCTTTTGTATACTTTTTTTTTCTTCTAAAATGAAAATACAACCCTGTTTTTTATTGTGTTGTTCACAAAAAAATAAATATTTCTTTGGTGAATAATTCAAAATTTAAAATAATTAAAAAATAAAAGCGCTTAATGGGCAACAGTAAACAGCAACAACTACAACAACATCTTCATCAACAACAATTACAGCAACATCAACAACAGCTACTTCAACAGCAACAAAAACAACAAAGGGGTAACACTTCAAGCCGTTTTGTATGATTTGCTGCCAAGTTAGTTTTTTTATTTAGTTCGTTTTCTTTTGTTTTTTTACATTTAATGTCTGTCGATTGGTGACTAAATTTATTTATCTTTTTCTTTTTTTGAAACAATTGTTCTCCTAACAAATTTGTCCATTATTTTCTTTAATCTTGTTTTTATTTATAAATGATATTTTTCCACAAGGATTTCTTTTCAATAATTTCTTTGTAAATGTTTTATTTTTAATTTAGCTATGCGTTCATGAAAGCTTAGCTTGTTATTAATTATTAATAGTGTGTATTAAAGCCGAATAATTAATTAGCAACAGCAAATTTTTATAAATTCAACTTTATAATCATTGTGTTGTAGATATCAGCCATCATTTGCTAAATTAATATATTTTTAATTATTAATTAAAAAGCATTTTTTTAATTTCTTTTACCTTATACGCACCGTAAACTGCCAAACAAGTTTGACAAGCATTTGTAAAAAATATTTTAAGGTTAAGTTTTTTTCTTGAGTAAGACCAGTTGTCTATTATAATTATAATCAAGGTACATTTATTTAGTAGGTAGAGGCGTCTCTGCAACAAATACAAAAATGCATGCAGAACAGTAGAAAACTTTTACTCACACATTTAGTAGTCGTTCTAAACTCAACTCAAGTGTACAAGTCGACCCAACTTTGACACAACCAAATTGTTTTGTACTATGATAGAACACAGCTGTTTTTAGTTCAAATTGTTGTGGCGTTACCAACTTAAAATACCCAGTTTAAGAGAAAACAAAGGCAAATGCATGTTAAAATTAAAAAAAATATACAGGGTTTTTAAACAGGGACGCTACGAAAGTAGTGCTACAGGCACGGCAAACGACGCCATATTTCTTGCCACTCTTGACATTTCTCTGCAGTAAGTTTTGCCATTTCATGATGATGAGATATACGAGCCAACAACGAGTCGAAATAATTAAAATTTACTACCGAAATTCGGAATCAGTGACCTCAACATTAAGCGCGCTCATTTCTGGCTGAATGGCTTCGTCAATAAACAAAATATGAGTCATCATTGCATTCGGAAAAAATTACGGTTTGGTGAGGTTTATGGGCTCGCACACCGCGTGGGCCAAGACTGCCACGTTACTGTAAATGGGAATTGCTACCGTTTAATGATAACCGAATATTTTTGGCCCCAATTTATTGGAAACCAAGTTTAGAGAACGTGTTATCTTACGAAATTGTCGATTGGCCGCTTCGGTCGTGTGACTTGACGCCGTTAGAATATTTCCTGTGGGGCTACGTCAAGTCTTTGGTCTATGCCAACAAGCCAGCGACGATTGATGAACTTCGTACGAATATCGAACGTGAAATTGCAGCAGTATCGTCCGATTATGCTTGTAATTGGGTTCAGCATCTGAACTTTTGCAAGCCGTGCCCGTGGTGGCCATGCAAAAGAAATCGAGTTCCATACATAATGGCATCTTATTGAGAAACCCTGTATTACAAGAACATTGTGCTATTTTTTTAATTTTTGCGATTGATTAATCACCGAGATACTGATTTTTGAGGGTGAAAGCAGTCTCAACGGCCATTTCGCTCTTCAGGAAACTTCTCATAAACATTTTAATTAAACTAAAGATTTTTTGTCCAAACAATAAAGTAAAGACAAAAATCAAAGTTTAAGCAAAAACAACAATCACCAGCAATGATTCTTTCTCCACTGTATACGGCTGAATTTTTTGGGCTCTTTTATACAGTTAAAAAATGATGAAATATGCCGGGCAAATTTTTAAATTAAAAACGTGGGAATCTTTCATTAAGTCTTTAAACTTTATAGACAGAATGAGAATTCTGTAAGAACAATGAAAAAAGAAATCTGAACCATAATAGCAAATTTTCTGAGTGGGTCCAAATTTACACTTGCGATTTTTTCATGCCATTTTATTTAAGTTTTTGTTTAAAAGTTTCAGTGAGTTTTATCGCGTCCCTATGCTATGAAATTTTTCATGGCATCGGAATTTGTGTACATTTCGCTTTTAATTTTATATTCGTTACTGTTGTTGTTTGTGTTATTTCAAATAATACAAAAAAAGCAAAACATATGCAGCGAACCTACACAAAGCTAGTGTAAAAAAAATCCCCCCAAAATCAAGCCACGCCATTTCGTCTGCTAATTTGATGTCGTCGTGTAAAATATGTACAGTTTGGAATTGTAGCAGTTTTTTGTGCCTATAAAATCATGTGATTATTTAGAATAGAGAATAACAGCATTAAAAATTTAAAGAAATTTTCCAAGCATCGTTGCGGCAGCTGACTATTTTTTTTCCTAATTTTGTTAGGTGTAGAGTAGCTGGCAAAAGTGCATCATTTTATATTACAAACGTTCTTTTTTTAATATTCTTTAAAATAGAATTTTAACAAGAGTTTTAAAAAAATTAAAAAAACAAAGCTTACTAAAAATTAAGCGAAAAGTGCGAAAAGTGTTCTTTTGAAGTTAACCATACACTTAAATGCCTGATTTTCTTTTTATTGCTGTATTGTTGTAGCGGCGCTGCCACCTCTTATAAATTCGTCTTGAATTTATCGGAAAAAACCGTCAGATTGTACAGTTATTTATAACTTCTCATTATTAAAGAGCCAGGACAAGTTTGCTTTTGTTTACGATTTTTTTTTTTTTTTGTAAAAAAGTGATAAAGTTATTTAAAATATTAATTGAAAAATTTATTTACACTCATCGAAAGAACTTTATTTTATTTATTTTTTCATAATTAAGCTTTATTTGTAGTTTTTTTAAGTAATTTTGTTACAAAATATATAAAAATAAAAATATTTTAGTTTTAAAAAAATTTTTATTTTCAATACAGTGCTTTTAACTGAATTTTAAGCAATTGGTGGTTCCACTTTTTTATAATTTTTTTTTCGTTTTTGCAAAGAAGACAATGTTATCATCTTGTATGTGACCACTTTTAATTATAATTTTTTTTTTAACTTGTTATAACACAATCTTGCAACGGCTTGAAAATGTACTAGTTAAAACTATTATTATTTATTTATTTTTTTTTTAATAAAACTTACAAACTACACTGCAAAAAATTTACACAAAAAAACATACACTTGAAAGTAATTCAAAACGCTTCACCAATCTCACCCTAATATTTTTCTTTTCAAAAGGAAAATTGCTTTTTTCACTGTTGCGCTTGGCATTTTATAAAATAAAAAATTTTTAGTTTTAAAATCAATAAATAATAATAAATAAAATTATTTAAATATTTCTTTTTTTTTGTTTCTCTCTTTTTCTCTCACCTTTATTCAGTGCGACAGCGGCGTCATTAGTTCGGAAACGTCAACATCAGCAGAAACAACAACAATGACTACAACAAAAGCAGGAATCACAAAACAGGACAATGATTTAGATATTTTAAATGTATTAAATAATACAACAACGATGACAACAACAAATATAACACTAGGCAATAATACTGCTGATACACAACAACAACAATCTGTAAATACTACAACAATAAATGTTGCCAATTCAAACATAAATGACCAAAACATTTTGCTCGGTACTACAACTTCTACTTCGGAAACACATCAGCAACAGCAACAGCAACAACAACTGCAGCAACTTAATACTACAACAAAAACGTAGATGAAGTTTAAAAATATAGAAATATTATTTAAATTATATAAAAAAAGAAAGAGAAAACGGAAAAAATTAAAGAAAACAAAATAAAAAAAAAAAACTTTTTAAATAATAATTAATAAAACAAAAACTACAAGAAAAAAAAACAAAAAAAAAACTTAAAAATAATGTTCTTTTTTCACACTAAAGAATTAATTAATAATTAACAAAAAGAAAATAAAATAAATTAAAATGATTGAAAAATAATTAATATTATTTAATAAACAATGATGATTAATTTATAAAATTACATGAGAACAAAAACAACAACAATCGAAAAAAAGAAAATATACACAATAAAAACAACAACAAAAGAAAAAAAAACTTGTAATAATACAAAAAAAACAAAATTTTTCATTATTTTCATTTCACTAAAAATAAAACCGCCAGCTTTAAACTCAATTTTGAAATTTTTTAACGCCAGAAATTGATTTCGTAATTCGATTTCGTAATTTTTAATCTAAATTTTTCAGGCAACATATTTCAAATTCTAATTAAGCAGTTCATTTGGCAGTAAAAACATTTACGAATCTCATTTTCATTAAATTAAAAGTCAACCTGGGAAAAATATGATTTGTTTTTAACCTTTGACAGTCTTGCGTTTAACTGTATAATAATTACGGAATATCGCACTTTTCAGTAGCCAAAGATAAAAACGTGAGGATGTTATAATTTCTATATTCTATAAAATAGGGTCTTGTAATGCGACACCAATTAATGAGATTAAGCCATTTTCAGGAAAAAAAATTTTGTGTAAAAGACATAATAAGGAAATAGTAAAAGAAATAGTAGTCAATTTTCTATCCCTGGTGTAGACTTACTAATATGTCTTAAGTTAGCGCGTTAGGCGCACCGCTTAGCTCAAGGCACATTAGTACAGCTTTTGCGTGTATTTTGTTTTTGTAAAATGTTGTTGAGCTGTCAAAAACGTCTGGCAATATGTGTGTATGTGCTTGTGAAAAATAAGCAATCAAATGAACATACAAAACACATGCACACACAATACACAATATACACATACAATAAGAAAAAGAGCAAAAATTTTGACAACTCGCAAAGAAAAACAGCAAACATATGTATGTTGACCATGAGCTAATGCAGTCACCTGTTCAATTTGCCTTGGCTTAGCTTTTACGCTGAAATGTCAATCTTAAATAAAAGCGCCATCTTTGTGCAGTAATGCTAATTAATTTTGTTTTATAAAACCCACGGTATAAAAATAGAGATAAAACCGGTAGATTTTCATTACTTTTCAAAAAAAAAAAAAAAAACAAAGATACAAGCAGCCAACTTCACTTCCTAACGCACTGGCAGAAATGAGGGAGTTTACATTAAGGGCATTGTATCAGCTACAAAAGTCATGATGCAGAAGTTTGTAAGCAAGAGATGTAGAGAAGCTTACGGGGTAGCAAAAGTAGCACGAAATGAATATTCATGACTCTTAAGTTTTTTCTCTCATTCCTGTTTCTCTCTTTCGTTTTTTGCAGTTCTATGCTTGAGCGGTGTTACAAAAGGGCTGTTTTTTCGATATTGTTTAAAAATTGTTGAAAAATTTATGCATTTAGTTTATGGCAACACTAGAAAAATTGATTGATAAAACATCATAAAATTCTCTCACTTGCTACAAAAGAGTCATAATGTAAACGCTTGATGACTTACGGAGATGCTCCAAAATAGAAAACAATAAAAGAGTCAGCTACAATGCCCTTAATGTAAAACCACTCAATGTATATTCCAATTGCTAACCGCTGACTGCGAGCTATTTAGGTTCGCTTCATACATTTTCTATGTACATGGGAATTTTTGACAGATAGATTGCGCTAAGTGCTTTTATTTAAATTTGTCTCTTAATCTTGTCACTATTTAGCGCAACAACTGTTTCTTTTTTTTAATTACAGAAGCGTTACTCTGTATTTCGATTCGATAAAAAGCACTTTCGAATACAATGCATAAGCCATACAAATTCGAACGATTTTCGAATCGAAATACAAAGTTTACCCTCCAGTTATTAAGAGAAATGAAAGCTTATTAAATTAACTGTGCTCGAAAAAACTTTCATGAATATCTTTTTTAAATTATTAAGCCTCTACTGCAATGCATCAATGGTGCGCAGTGCGTTCAAAAGATATTTTTAATGTGTCACATGCCATTTCCACATCAACTTGGTATGCAAGATAAAATAATGGCTGCTCATGAAATCGACTAGTGTAGACTGCTCCAGTTCATGTTCCATTCATATACTGTAGTTTTTGCTTCAAATATCATTTAAAGTTGTATGAAAAATGGAAAATTGTGGAATCACGAAAAATTTCAATTTCGTAAAAAATCGATTTAGGGCCTTTTTACATGAGACCAGCGATATATAAGTTTGTCATTCCGTGTGTAATTTTTACAATATCTATTTCCGACCCCATAAAGTATATAAATATATATTCAGCCTTATGCATAGCAAAGTCGATTGGCCGATGTCCGTCTGTCCTTCCGTGTTACTGTTGAAATTAAGTTTTTCTCGTCAAACTCGATTCCCAAAAAAAAAAAAATATGTAAATATATCAATCGATCAGATATAGTGTCGAAGGAGGCGCTATTGGAAATCAGCATGATCGGTCCATGTCCCTAATTTAATTAATTAATCTAATTTTTTCATGTCATTTGGAACAATAAAGTAACTACAATTCAAAAAAAATAAATATGTGGGGCGATAGAGAATTAAAAAATAAGAGAGAAAAAAAAACTTCAAGTGAAAAAATTAGCGATCGCTCATAGTTTCCGAGTTACGGGGCTCTGAAATTTTAAAGTTTTCTAAAATATCAATATGGGTGTCATGTTAAAGCTTCTGAAGAGATTTTTAAGGAAATAGTAAAATTTTTTTTTAAAATGCTTAACCCATTAAGAGCCAATGTCATTTTTATGTAAACTTATATATACGCACTACCTAAAGTTTTTTTTTTTTATTTTTTAATTCTTTGCCACGCCAATATTTGTTTTTTTATTGGAGTTACTTCACTAAACTAGATTTACATGCAACATATACGGTGAAGGGTATATAAGATTCGGCATAGCCGAATACAGCACTCTTACTTGTTTTTAAAAGTATGTTAATATTACAAAAAAATTATTTTATGTATGCCAAAAAATTATAAATATTAATAACTTTCACGGGAAAAAATATTAGATTTTTAAAATTAATAAGAAGGTTGTTAGGAAGTTTTCTTTGATTTGACCTAAACTACGGAAATATTGTTTAACACCTTTGAAAAATAAAGTATTCAATTTGTTTTTTTTTTTACTTATTCAACTCTTACTATTTATTCACCACAATTAGTTGGGACAAGAACCCTAAGTAAAACTTACATTTTTCGCCGCTTGTTTTGAACAGAAAAACTTAGTGGTAGGAAAGAATTTCATATGCCTATTTATATGGACTTGTGGTTATACACATATATTGAAGGGTATATTTGGCATAGCCAACAATGAAATTAAACCACAATAAAATTAAAATTGGTTCCATATTATACCAGAATAAATTAAAATTAGATTATTCCACTTCAAAGCATATACATCGACAAAAAACTAATTTGTTTTGAAAGGAACCTCCTCATTTAAAACTTTCAGCCCAATTACAAACGAAAATTCCGTGCGAGTTCTTTTACTTTTTCCTTTTCTCCAATTATAAATTTTTTTCACTTTTGATCGACTGCGGAAAGTGAAAAAAATTTAGGGGAAAAAAGTTGATATTCACCCCTATCGTGAACCAAATGTGAAATTTTTGTTCCCATGAAATTTTCATTTCCCATGAAGGGAAAATTGCTATCGTGTGTTTCATGGGAAAGTTTGTTCCCACTATCAATTCGTACTGAATACAAATTAGAAAGAAGAAAATATTAATAGGGAAAAAAATATTAAAATTTTTTTTAAAGTTATGAAAAATTTAGAAATCTTAATGATTGGTGCTATTGTGTTGTTGCAAGAGGAGGAGATACTACAACAGAGAACAATTTCACTTCAAGAACGTGACGTGCAAGACGCTTAAAAGCCCTTGAAGTTACCTTAGACACAAAAGGTCCAATCAATGGACCCAAGTAGGCTGTGGCAACACGGCTGCCTACCTAACATACCCTAGACATTGGTACTGACCCATTTCAATAAAATAAATTTTTGTATCGAATCATTTAAAAAATATTTTTTTAATAAAAAATCTTCATAAATTTATAACCAATAGATCTATTTGTTTTGCATCTTGATGAGCATAATGTCAGTCTGCACTGCACTAACTGATGTTGAATTAAAAAAATGTGTTATTGATGTAAATATTCTAATTAAAACATATAAAAACTGGCATAATGTATGCAGTTCCCCAGCTAAAGTTAAGTGAACAAATCTAAGGGAAAAAATTTCGAGGGAAAAAATCAATCCCGATAAGGGGAATTTTTGTTTAAGTGAAAAATTGTTCACGTGAATTATTTACGATTGCAATTTGGCGAAAAGAGAAAAAATTTCGAGTGAAAATATATTCATGATAGGGGTAATTATAAATAATAAAATAAAAATTATATGAAAATAAGCAAAAAAAAAAAACTCCTTTAAAATTACGATGATGCCACTTTTTTATAATTTTATTCCCACGGAATTCATAATTGGAGGAATCTTTTCTCGAGAAAAATTTTTTCCGTAGGAATAAAATTCCGTGAGAATATTCATAGTTGGGCTGTTTGTATTTGAAAATCTGGGGCCGGAAAACGGCATTCGATATCGACCGAAATTTATATTTAAATTCTATAGAAATTTCGATCGATATCTAATGCCGTAATTTGCCCCCTGGTTTTGTCGCGAATTTTAAATACATATTTTATACAAAATCACACCAGGAATTATAAACTCCATCGATTTACAAATTTTCTTGAATTGGCATTTGTTTAAGTTAAATTATTTTCATTATATTTGTCAAAAATCGATCCTGACATCCTTTAAAAAATACTCACATTCAATTTTTTATTATAAAATGAACATGATACCACACGGTAAGTGTGAAAGGGTCTTTCAAACTATTTCGAAAATTTGAAGTTATTTATCATATGTTGCACATCTGACAACTATCTGATTAGAAAATGATAATGAATATATTTTAAACATAAGTAATGCTTCAAAAATATTTACTTCTATATTTGTTTAATCATTTTAAATATTGTTTTGTATCAAGTTTTAGGCATTCGGTTTTGTATAAATAAAAATATAGACTTAACTTAATAAATATGAAAAGTCCAATCAATGGCTCTTCTTTAAATTTTAATGCAATTGCTGATCCCCAGGCTACTTTAACTCACATAAATAACAATTAAATAATTGAATATATTTCCATGATTAAAAATGTTTCTTTTTTACGAATACTCAAAGCGTGTTTCGTTTTTATGTCTTCTTTTCATGTAAATTAGGCTAGTTTTTCTTCTAAATACTTAAGTTATACTAAATTATGACTAACAAAAACGATTTTAATGAAATTACTTTTTTAGATATTTTTAAAACATATAAAACAAAATAAATAAAACATGACACTAACTTAAATTCCACTTCGAATTAGATTTATTATGATTTAAAAAAGAGAAATAAATAAAACTAAACAATAAAATATAAACAATTTTTATTATTTTTTATAAAATAAAATTAAAAAAAAAATACATTAATAAAAAAAACCATATATTATTATAATTAATTAATTATGTTATATAAAAAGAATATAAATTTACATATAAAGAAAAAAAAATTATTACTACGCTTTATAAAAGGAGAATAAAAAAGAAAAAAAATTACTTATTAATTTAAAAATAAAAAAAAAACAATAAGAAAACAAATAAATGTTATAAATAAAACGAAATAAAGAAGAATTGAAGACTTTTTATTGAACAACATTCGCTAAGTTATCAAATTAAATTGTTTTAATAATCTAAATAAATTGAAATTACCAGAAACTGTACCCATGTATGTAAATCTAGTTTAGTGAAGTAACTCCAATCAAAAAAGCAAATATTGGGGTGACGGAGAAGTAAAAAAAATAAAAATCAGGTACTACGTATAAATAATTTTTCTTAAAAATGTCACCGGCTCTTAATGGGTTAAGCATAGTTTAAAAATTTTAATATTTCCTTGAAGATCTCTTCAAAAGCTTTAAAATGATACCCATATTGATATTTTAAAATATTTTAAAAGTTCAGAGGTCCGTAACTCGGAAAATATGGGCGAGCCCCAATTTTTTTACTTGATTTTTTTTCTTATTTTTTAATTCTCAATCGCCCCAAATATTTGTTTTATTGATTGGAGCTACTTTATTGTTCCAAATGATATGGAAAAGCCAGAGGTAAGCGTGGTGTTTGGCCCGCTGCCTTTAAGGATATGAACCAATCTTGCTGATTTTTAATAGCACCTCTTTTGACATTATGCCTAGTCGATTGGTATATTTAAATTTTCTGAAGCTGATCTAGTGCCTAGTGGCAGGCTTGATTTCAGCAATATCACGGACGAACAGCTGGACATCGCTCAGTCGACTTCACTATGCATAAGAAGCCAGTATATATACATATTATGGGTTCGGAAATGAATATTGTAGAAATTACAAACGGAATGAAAAACTTAGTTATACCCTTTTTCCGCTTTTCGTGGTAGAGGTTATTAAAATTAGTCGCCATTTCATGGTCCTTCCTAAAGACATCACTAGGACTAACAAGGTTTTCAACTTTTTGTTGAAAACCCTATCCTAGAGTTTACTTCTGGGTTTATATCTGTTATATACTGGTATGTGATGGAAATCGATCGATTTGAAAACGATTCGTTTTGAGACAAATTTTAAACAAAAGTAAAGAAGTTACTCCAAAGTAATTGTAGAAACTGAATGGAGAGTTATTGAAATATATATTGAAGGTATTAACAAAACGAAAATAGTAAGGATATCACAACCATTTACGGTTTTAAGTCGTCTCGATTTCGAAATCGATTTCCATCACATACCTGATAATGTATCTGAACTAACGTTCAACTCTATTCAAGTTATAATTTTATTATGTGTGGATGCTTTTTAATGAAACATCTCCTAAAAATCATTAAATTTTTTATCGTTATATCGCGTTAGCACTAATTATCACTAGATCCATTCCTAAACCACCCTGAAGACTGAATAACCAAA
Source organism: Gymnosoma rotundatum (assembly GCA_916610165.2). Taxonomy (NCBI): domain Eukaryota; kingdom Metazoa; phylum Arthropoda; class Insecta; order Diptera; family Tachinidae; genus Gymnosoma; species Gymnosoma rotundatum. The sequence continues at coordinate 170,342,039 of OU744336.1, read as the reverse complement.
TTTATCGTAGCAACATCACAGCCCGATAGATCTAAAGGGTTATGCAATATCGCACTGCCTAGAAGAGCAGCATGTCACTAGATAGAGTTGGAAGATAGCAGAGCAGATGCTTCACCGTTTCCTACTCTCCCTCATCCTGACAACTTCTGCAAAAGTCATGATATGGAATATTGAATCTCCTAGTATGGACACCGACGACACAATGCGCTATCAGCACAGCCGTCAGTGTGCCCAACTGTCCTCGAGGAATCCTCAGCCGATTGGCAGTTCTCCTTCTATCATAATGAGGCCATAGCGTCCTCGAAATAGTGCAGATAACCTCGTTGGACCACGTGGTCTTCGCGGCCTCAAAAAGTTCACATTGCAATAAAAGTGTCTTACAGCCTGTTTTTTTTTTTGAAATCTTAATTTAATAATTATAATTAATTTAATAATTATAACCTCACTTTTTTGAAAAAGGAAAATCTGCTCGCACGCAGATGTTCCCCCTTCGAGATAAAGTAATAAACTCGTGTCTTAGTTTAAGACTTTGTCAGCTGTTTAAATAGCCGTTTTTTAAAATAAAAAATATTATGTATAACAAGTATGTAATACGTACGTAGCTGTCATACTCCACATAAAAATACTGGGGTGGAATCGTTAAATCCGTGTTCGTATCGACAATCGTACGAAAAAAAATTACGTGATACGTTAATGGTATGAACTAAATGGCACTATGACACGATTGTAAACGGATCGTAATCTTTTAAACGATTCACAATAGTTTTCAAATTAAAAAATTCTAGAGCTAAAGAAAGAGTATTCAGGGGTGGAATCGTTACATCCGTGTTCGTATCGACAATCGTACGAAAAAAAATTACGTGATACGTTAATCGTATGAACTAAATGGCATTATGACATACGACTACAAACGGATCGTAATTTTTTGAATGATTCACAATAGTTTTGAAATTAAAAAATTCTAGAGCTAAAGAAAGATTATTCGGGCTGGTCAGTTTTTCAAATTTTGTTGTTTCCAAAGGTCAAAACCGATTTGTTGCCTATAGCGCTTGATTCAAGGGCTGCTGCTTCAATTAACACTTCTTTACTTGGCACCAGCAGCTTTTCTTCATAAAGGCCTCCTTCATTCTGGTTTTTTCAATTAAAAAAAAAACTTTTTTCTTTGCTTGATACCTATTTTTGATCAGCCTTAAGCACAAAATTATAAATAAAAATTTTTTTTGCAAAAATATAAATTGCGAATTACCTATTTTAAAATCATTACAGCATTAGCTGGTGGTACTAGTGCGTTCATACACTTAGAAAGCTCATCCCATAGTCTGTTAGCAGTAGATTTTAATATGCTCAATTAGGAAGCATGTTTTTTTTTTGCCAAATTTTTGTGTTCATTCATGAATCTTAGATTTAACTTGTTGTAATAATAACTTCATCGTAAACTAAAATTAAATTTGTTTAATTCGCACTTTTTTTTAGCGAATTTGTAGCAGTTTTTATTTTATTCGAACTAAGTTGTGTAAACGTATGACAGTTCGTAAAAATCGTACGTTCATTTATAAGATAACGTATGTTATAATCTGCGTTATTGTGAATTATACGAATCCGAAAAACGTATTTTTACGATACGTATACGTACGTTCACGGATGTAACGATTCCACCCCTGATTTTTTATTTATGGAGTTTAACAGTTCGATTACGGGTGATAATTAATACACTTGCCATCCCTACCACCCTATAATAGATTCGCCTTGCTTCATATAAATAAAATTGCCGCAAATAAGTTGGTGATTTTTCGAATCTCGTTCGAATTTAGTTTTTGACTACTCTACAATTTTAAGCTCGTTGGTTTAGATGTTTTTTTTTTCTATATTTTTTTGCTTAAAGCTCTTAGATAGGAAGCTAATTAAAATTTTTGTTTAAAATTTATTTAAAAAAATATATATTTTATTTATTTTATTATAATTAACAATCTAGCATTTTAGTCTTAAATTATAGTAAATGCAACAATTCCCATAACAACTAGAATCAAAAAATAAAATTAAATAAATGCAACTTTTTATTCTGATACTAAAAATTTATCGATTATCTTCAGCTTATTTGTCTACATTTTCTTGCTCATTATCTTCAAAAGTAATAACAATAGCACCCTTTGCCACATTTGAACCTTCGGAACCACCAATTGCTTTGATGACAGCATCCCTGGGAGCTTTTAAAATGTGTTCCATTTTCATGGCTATTAAAATGACTAAACTGTCACCCTTCTTAACCTGATCGCCTGGTTTAACTAAAATCTTTTCCAAAACACCCGGCATGGGTGCAATAACTTTGGATCCAGTAGTACCCATTTGATCTGAAGTAGCATTAAGGAAATTAGGTTGCACCAATTCAAAAGTCTTTTTACCATTTTCTAAGAAAATTGTAATTTCCGACTCATCAATGTGCGCGTTATAAGTTGATATATTGTTGGCAATATTTGATCGTATTTTTAAACGATCGCCATCTAAAATACGATCAACTGTAACATTGCGCCAGTCATCGTTGTTGACTTTAATTTGAATATTGGAATCATTTCCGTATTTCAAAAAAACGTTGTATATTTTATCGTTGGCCTTCAATTTGTATTTGTGTATTAAATCGTAATTAATGCGCAAGTTTCGAGAGGCTGTGAAAGGATCACATTTGTTAATGCTGTTAATTTGTGACGCTTGAAGTTCATTTAAGACCAGGGATAATGCAGCTTTGTATAAATCCATATTATGGATTTCTAAAGTAGGAAATAAGCTGTCGAAATGTTGATCAATAAAACCGGTGTGAACATTTGCAGACTGGAATTCGGGATGGCTGGCCAAGTCAATAAGGAAATTGATGTTGGTTTCCAAACCAGTAATCTTGAGATATGGAAATTACGTTTTTTATTTTATAAAAATATTTATAAGCTCTTTTAACTCACATGATATTCCCGTAAACGCGCAATCAAACTGTTTAAGGCTTGAGTACGATTTTCACCCCATACCACCAATTTAGCAATCATAGGATCATAATGTACTGATACCTCATCACCCTCTTTAACACCAGTTTCTACACGCACCAGGCCCTCACTTGGTTGTGGAGTGGCCAAATAGCGAAGAGGACCAGCACCAGGTAAGAAGCCATCACGGGGATTTTCAGCGTAAATACGGGCCTCAAAGGCATGACCTCTACGTTTAATTTGTTTCTGCGTTACAGGCAAACGTTCTCCAGCAGCAATGCGTAATTGCCATTCTACCAAATCAGTGTCAGTAATCATTTCTGTTATTGGATGCTCCACTTGTAAGCGTGTATTCATTTCCATAAAATGGAAACTTAAATCCTCTTTGTCCATAATGAACTCTACAGTGCCGGCACCCACATAACCGACAGCTTTGGCAGCACGTACAGCAGCTTCACCCAGCTCACGACGTAACTCTTCAGACAGGCCAGGCTAAAGATACGACGGCAAATAGTTAAGATTTAAGTTAATAGAAATTTAATTTCTACTTACTGCTGGTGCCTCTTCAATAATCTTTTGATGACGTCTTTGTACTGAACAATCTCTTTCCCACAAATAGACTGCGTTACCGTATTGATCGGCAAATATTTGCACCTCCACATGACGAGGTGATCTAACATAACGTTCCAATAAAACCGAACTATCGCCGAATGATTTTTGCGATTCGTTACGGGCAGAGTTTAAGGCAGTCATAAAATCTTCTTGCTTATCAGCAATACGCATACCTTTGCCGCCGCCACCACGTACGGCCTTAATCATCAATGGAAAGCCAATCTTTTTAGCTTCAGCTTGCAGGCGTGCATCTGATTGATCATCACCATGATAGCCATTTATGATGGGAACACCAGCAGCATCCATTATATGTTTACTTGTACTCTTTATACCCATGTCACGAATAGCCGAACTGGGCGGTCCCATAAAAATAACATTCTTCTTCTGACATAATTCTGCAAATTCCACGGATTCGGAGAGAAAGCCATAGCCAGGGTGAATGGCTTGACAGCCAGCCTTTTTGGCTATTTCTATAATACGGTCAGCACGCAAATAGGAAGAAGCTGAAGCAGCTTCACCTACCCGATAGGCCTCATCGGCATATTGAGTGTGCAAGGAATTCTCATCGGGTTCGGAATAAACAGCAACAGTGCGTACACCTAATTTTCGAGCAGTTTTAATAACACGACAGGCAATTTCACCACGATTCGCTATTAAAATTTTGCTAATTGGACGTACTATGGGAGTAGCTTTAGTTGCATGCGTGGCATAAGATCTGCAATAATAATTTACTTTAAATCTCTTTTTATTCGTATGTAATTGTTGTTGTTTAAAGTGGCTGCCTGTATTTATGTAATGAACATGATCATAATTTTTTCTTAAGTTTTTTTTTTATTGAGAATAAATTAGTGGCAGTTTTATTTTGTTTTTTTACCTTACCTTATATTTCTTAATAATTGTATTAACATTTTATAAAATAGATATAAGCAACAATTGTACGAAAACAAATTTATTTTTATATTTATATTATACTTCTCCCAAAACACCGCTAAACACACATTTCTTGTATTTTGTTTTTAATAATTTATTACTGTATTTTATTGTTTTGATCAAAAATACAACACTATGATTGAAAATAGGTCTGTTCAGTCACTTTATACTGCGTTTCCACTGCCTTGAAATCAACTAGGTTTGAGAAAAACACTTCGAAGTGTTTCCATTTAGCTGAAGTGTTTTGTAAATTCGAATTTATGACATTACACTGACATATTTTTGCGTAAAAGAAAAAAAAAAACTATGTTATTTTTTGTAAAAAATCGTTTTTATTGTTAAATTAATTTTTGTTTTTATATATTTTTCTTCTCATATTTTTTAAACACTTTTTTTTAACAAAAAACATTATTGCTTTCAAACATTTAAAAGTATTTGTCACTTTTTCGATAAAAACATCCAATATGAATAGATAACTCGGAGTTGAACTTGAATATCCTAGACACATCACAGTGTTGCAAAGGCAAAATTAGTTCGAAAAAATAAATTTTCGACATGATTTCAAGCAAATCAAGTGATTTAAGTGGTTTTTCTAGCATGTAAAATGTATGGAAAATCAAGTAACAAAACACTTGATTTGAGCAAATCAAGTGTTTTAGACAAAATCACGTCAATGGAAACGCACTATAAACTAGATTTAAGCCAAAAAAAAAAGCAAAGAGAGACTGTAAAAATTTGATCCGTATTTACTTTCAATTTTTGCACATTTATTACATATTTTGTTTAGACGATCCCACTGGTACACTTCTGCACAAAAAACCGCCCTATACGAATAGTTATAACGGAGTTGAACTTGAATATCCTAAACCCAACACAGTGTTGCAAAGGCAAAATAAGTTCGAAAAAAGTAAATTTTCGACATGCTTTGAAATAAATCAAGTGATTTAAGTGGTTTTGGTAGCATGAAAAATATATGGAAAATCAAGTACAAAAGCACTTCATTTGAGCAAAGCAAGTGTTCTACGTCAATGGACTTTTACTAGCAACGATAGATTAAAACAGAAATTTTCAGAACTAATGGAACGCTTTACTAGCAAAAATTAGTGACTTTTCGAACGATATGCAAGACTTAAAGTATATGTACCACAGTGAAAAAAATAATATATATGTATATGAATATAAAACAATAGATGATATAAGTTCTAGTAACAACTTTTAGTAACTGAACAGACCTAATATTAAAAGTTCTAGCACCGAGTTAATGAGATTTAAGCTGTGCCTCTTTTTTATGAAACGATAATAGTGGTCCCTGTACTATATAATACTCGTACAAATTATAATAATAAAAAAATATAATTATTTTCTTATATTTTTGAAATTTTTCCTTACACTATCTAATGAGTTGCTCAATGCTTCTTTGTAAAATTCTGTGTAAAAATGTATAATTTAAATATACATTGGTCTAAAATCTTTTTTAATTGTCATATAAAAATATTAACATACATATTTGTAAAAAAACTTAATCCTTAAAAGTAATAATATTATATATTATAGCATTAAATTATATAGTTTTCTTCAGATCAATTAAATGTTTTCTCTAGCAGCTTCCCTGTTTTATAAGTCTTAACCAGATACTTCGACTTGTGATTCATGAGCTTTTGTTGGTCCATAACAAAAACGATGTTTTTCATCTCTGTAACGATTTTCATGTTCAACGGAATGTGAATTAGTACGACACTTGAATAAACACAATTCAAATTGATCTTTCACCTGGGCGTATAACATTGCCTGGTGACCTTTAATCGTTTCCAATGCTAGCTCCAGTATTGGTCGCTTTTCAGGATGTAAACAACATGATACACAGTATTCATAGACGCCACAACAATGTTTTGTATTATCACAGGTCTCACAGGTGTAATATTTTGTATTGGGTTTTTCGACGTTGCAGCAACCATTTTGAAGTATATCTTCTGCATTACAAACAAAACCCCGATCGTCAGTTAGAAGAAATTTACCTTGAACTGTATTTTGACAACTGATAGAAGGTGAATTTGTTCTGTATTCGGATTCATTGTCTATAACATGTTCACTTAAAGTGCGCCATATTAAGGGCTTTGTACGTTCTTCTGTAAAATCATACGTTTCAATAAGATCGCGACTGGGATGCTTTAAAGAAATTATTGATATTGATTTATTTTTAATACCAAATAAAAGTGCAATCTTACCTTACGAAATGAATTTTTCACTGTATATACCAATAATATTATTGCTAATACAATATAAATAAGTCGTCTTTTTAGAAAGCGTGTCAACGCCGCTGGCCACATGATTTTCTTTCTGTTACGTTCAAGATGCAGTCCCCTCCGTATGTAAAAGTGGCCATTTAAAAAATAAAGTTTTAACTTAAAAATTATTTACAAAATAAAAACAATTGGAGTGTATAGAATTTTGGTGATAAAAAATAGATAAGTGACTAAAAATGAAAACAAACTCAGCTGTTTTTTATTATATTATTTAAATTCGATCACAGTTGTAAAAAAAGTAACATTTATAAACGTGTGTTTCGTAACACACTTCAAGAAATTGCTATTAATTTTTCTAAAGGAGTAATTATCCGTTAATTAAAACACAAAATTCGTAAGGTCTAATAAAAATGCTTTACAATGTTCTTATCTTTCTAATTCTATACATAAATGGCCATTTCGTCCACTTGCCAATCAGTAAATACTTTCTAGGTTTGAAAAGAAAAGTTCTAAGGGTAGTTATAGGTGTGATTACTGTTTCGTAAATGCAAGAATTAGTGATGGGTAGACGATGCATTATGTTTAATATTATTTAACATATTTACTAGTGGTATTAACAAACTGTGAGTCAGATGGCTTGGAGAAAGATTCTACGATGAGCTACGTGGTACTTTATAGTGCAAACTAGATGATATTTCTGGTTTAATAAGGAATGGTAGGGCGTTTGGTAGTGCAGGATTTTTAGATTTTTTTTTAACATTTTCAACTCAATTTTTATTTCGACATATTTTTAAAAATATTCGCAAGAAAACACAAATAAAAACACATACATTTAGGGCATTTATTTACTAACGTACGCACAATAACAGAATGAGGTTGGAATAAGGTCCAAGACTGAGTAAAGTCTCATCAAGCCCTTCTATAAAATTTTACACTAAAAATAGACAGAATATAATTATGGATCAGGATTAATTCTACAGTAGTTTAAAGTGCTAAACTCTACAAAAAAAACATCATATACGCAACATACATCACCCAACTCAATCTCATTTTAAGACTTTTATACATACGGCTCTTAATCTATAATAGTTAAAAAAATAAAATACAGCATTTAGAAACAAATAAAGTTATGATTTTTAGATTTTAATTGTACAAAAAAGTACAATTGCACCAACCTTCCCAACCCTGATCCAAATCAGTGATTTTAATTTACACCTCTTGTTTTGTTTTTAAAGGTCTGCAGTACGTATGACTAATTTTTTTAACAAAATATTTTAAAATGTTGCATCTAAAGTTGTGTCTAACACTGCACAACTCTTTAATTCTTTTTCGTGTCTAGTACTAGTTAATTAATTAAAAAACAAAATCGTGGCTTAGAATTATTTTCAAGTACATTAATCTACAAGCATTTCAACCAATATTTTTCTTAATGTACAGACATATATCAATGCACACATAAATAAAATGTACGAGGGCAGATTATTCTTATAAGGGAAAGTTTAAAAAAAAAAAAATTTAAATGTATGATGCATCCCTAAATAGCACAGCGTCAACGCTTAGCAAATGGAAAATCCAATTTTGATTGTACGTTAGAAAGTGAAGTTGGCTGCTTGTTGGTTTGTTTTGTTATGGTTTTATCTCTTCTTTATTCTTAAACAGCGGGTTTTATAAAACAAAATGAGTTAACATTACTGTAAAAGACATAAAGTTGATGCTATAAACACAATCATGTCTACCGACCATCGACTACAAGATGTGCGTGCTTATGAGAATAAATCTTGTAGCCGCTACACGACTACCGACTACACGGCTACTTTTGTAGACCGTAGCCAATTAAGGCTAATTTCTATTTTTCTTGGCTACAAAAAACAGATTAGTGCTGCCAATACAATAAATGCATGGAATGGTGGTTTTAAAAACGCAATACATTAAATATCGCTATTAAAAACGCAAAAAACTTTTATTGTGGCACCATTGAAAAATAATAATCATCTGATCATTTGTTTACATTTTTCATTTACTATTTATTTGGAGCATTTTTCATTTACTCTTTGTGAAATTTTCCATTTAGTTCTTTTTTCATCAACTTCTAATTTGTTTCATTTATATTTATTTTTTTGGGTTTTTTATTAAAATTGGTAAGTATATAATAGTAATTTTTACTGTTTATATCTATTTATTATATTGTTTAATGTAAATGTTTAGTTCAATTTACATGTAAATATGGACGTGGACACTTGATACATTGAAGTCTTTGTTTCCACTATTTAAGCAATGGTACTTATAAAGTTAATTAAATTTTCTTGAGAAATTTAAAATTTTTTTACACAAATTTACTTAAAAAAATCAAGTTTGTTTTGTTTTGGTTAACTTTAATACAAAACAGATGTTTATTTTTTGTAGTTAGTGGTCGATAGTCGTTTAAAGAATTAAGTAGCTGCCAACTTGGCTATTTTTGTAGCCAGCTACTTTTGTAGTCGGTAGTCGATGGTCGGTATGCTTTGATTGTGTTTATAGCATGATTGTGTTTATAGCTCTTCATTAGGTATGTCATTGCAGCGTAAAAGCTTGACGAAGAAGGCTTTGTGCTAATTTAGGGATAGCAGATATTAATTTTATTAGGTAGTGTCGTCCGCCCAGCCGATTTCTCTTTTTATTACAGAAACAACATGGCTTTTTGTTGTTGCTTTGAAGTTGGAAGTGTGAAAACCCATTTTCGTATGACCCGCCATTTTTTTTATTTGCTTTGCTTATATTTTTTACTTGTGGCTTGTCAATATTATGAATTTTTTTCTCACTGAACATAGTTCCCAGTAAACACACTTGTTGGCAAGGGTTGCATTTCGCTTCTTATTCAATTAGTGATGCAATTAAGTACTAATTGCTCAATTCGTTAATTGCCTTCTTATATGGTAAATTGATTTCAATAAAGGATTTAATTACAAAAATTTTTTAAAGCGTATGTCTGAACAGGGTATAACGTACGTGGTTCATCCTGTGCGGATAGCTTTGTTAGGTACAAAATATTTAAAAACAAAATCCCAAAGATAAAGCAGGTTCTTCGATCAATATGTAAATCCAGAGCATTTTTGATGTTTCGTACTGCAATCCTTCAATTGGTCAGACAGAGTGTTATTCATTACAAAATTTTGTGCTGTTACAAAGAAACTCAGTAAATTCACTTTTTTTTTGCCTAGAAAACCTAAGAAGAATCGTGTGTATTGCGGTTGAATAACAAGAAAAACTTTTTTAAAGTTGTCAAAAAAAAATGTATGTGATTGAGGGGAATGCTTAAGATTCTTTTTTAGTTTTATTATGTATTTATTATATTATTATTATTTTTATTTCAATATTTCGGTGCTCCTTATCAGTAACGAAAAATCGAAAAAAGTAAGATATTTTAAAACTTTCAGACTTTCGTGCGGCCCTCGTACTTTATTTTCACTAAAAGCTTTGAGTACCTATTTAAATTGTTTGTAGTTAAATGGGGCCGCCTTGAAAACGAAAACAAATTTTTTAATTTTCATATGCATACGAAAGAAACTAAAAGCCGAAGAACACCTTTCCAAATGTTGGGTTTTTAAATTATAAAGAGAGATCGAAGTCTGAGAGCTACATGTATTAAATGATATGAGTAATTTGAAAACTAAATATCTCTTCAATAATTGTGGTGGTGGCGCAAGCGTAAAAATACACGCATTTTATGTGCTGGATCAATGGTTGGTTAGCAGTCAGGTTATGACTACTACTCAGCTTAAAAACATAAAGTTTGTATTTTAGTTTTAATACAAGCGTTAAACAAGCTAATTCGATTATTTTACCAAGTTATTTAAAGCGGTAAAAACTTTATTTCTTTTGGCATAGTTTCTGCAGTGCTTGAACGTAAATTCTCGTCTTGGTTTAAAAAGAAAAAAAAAGAGGGTAAAATAAAAATTATATTACATGTATGCGGTTTTCAAAGCTTAAGCTGAATTCGGTAATGTGTAATTTTAAAGCCAAACAAATAGAATACAATAAAAAAAAATCTGAAAAAAAACAAACTGCATTTAGAATGACCTTCGAACATAATATACAAGCTATAAGAAATGTAACAATATTATAAAAATTTTTCTGTTCAATACAAAATAAAATTTTAAATATAAATTTTTAAAAATTGATGTGTTCAAATAACAAAAGAAAAAGTTGCCGTAAAAAGTGAAATTATTAATTAACTTCATTTGGATGCATGATGATAATGATGCTAATTAAAAGAAAACGTGATAACCAATTTTAATAAAATTTTACAAATAACCTGAAAAACATTCACAAAAAGTACAAAATTATAATCGTTAACTTAAATATTTTAAATTATAAAATTTACAATTATTTTATAATAGACCTACAAGTGAATATCAACAAAAATTTTTTAACAATTTCTTAAACTAATAAAAATCACTTTCAATGCTTTTAATCATTATCAACACATTATTGATGTTAATTCATACGCTAATTTAAGGCTGCCAGATGTAAAGATTTGTTATAATTTGGAGATTTTTGTATTTTCCTAAAAAGAATTTACAGAATCTCGGATATGTTGTGAATTTCACTGTAAGAAAGTCGTAGGCGAGAGCACATTTCAGAGTTTGTGGTTTAATTCATGGATTGTTCATTTATGGAGTTTGTTAAATATCAAAATATCCTTTATTTTACAAAACCATCAAGAATGTTAATATAAGCCAACTTTGCAATAGATTTTGCTTTTCCCGCTCTATGAGAAAAAAAACAAATAGTAATCCCTAGGATTTCTTGCTTGGATTTAACAGATCTTTTGTAGTCAGAATTGCTGGAATATGGAATTATCTACCAGTTGAGTTGAGGCTATTCACACATACAAACAATGCTTTTCGTCTTGAACTAATAATAAACATCTCAAGCCCTTATTAGTCGATTTTGCGTCATATATTTCATGCGTTGCTTCTTACTTTCATCGATAATATCATTTTGCTGCTAATAATATTCCTTAAAAATTTTAAGCTGGCTGGAAAGCCAAACAAATAAAAATGCTAGTATTTTTTAGTTATTGAAAATGAGATGTAATAATTTTTATATAAGCACACTGAGCATTGCAGAATAAAAAATTCTTTTAAAATTTTACTTTTACTTGGGTATTATAATATAAAAGTACTATTTAATACGTATTTTTTGGAGGTTTTTGTATAACATTTTGAAAGAACAAATAAATAAAACAAAAGAAATTAAAAATTTCCCTCCAATTTTCTGTTTAAATTAACTTTTGTTATACACCTTTTTTTTTAAAAAAGTTACACTTATGTGTACACAAATGAAACTTGAAACATTATCTATGAACTTATGAGCCTGTGAGATCCGTATCGACGAGAATCAGACCGTCACAGCAAAGACTAAAATGACAGCACAAAAACCATGCTTTTACCGCAGCCATAAACCTCACAATTAATGTAAAAAAAATGTTGAAAAACAAGAACAAGTACAACATTCATATAGAATTAAAAATGTGAAAAATAAACTGGGAAATGCGAAAAAATATTAATAAATAATAAAAATTTAGTACGAAAATAATTGATAAAGGACAGGATTCACTATCATACTCCGTCGTACGATCTGTCAAAAATTGCATGTGTGCTCAAAATATGATAGTGTGGATTAATAGTGTACGATTTTATAATCTTTTGAAATAATTCATAAAATTTTTTTCTATGCGATCAGAGTTGATTTTTTAAAGGTGATGAGAAAAAAACAACAGAATATAAAAAATTATGTATTATGCATTTTTTTTGTATAATAATGTGGCACCGACGATGCCATTTTGAAACGATCTTTAAAGTAAGACAGAATTCTGTCAGATTTCTGTGTGATTAAAATGTACAATTGTGTATGATAGTAAATCCTGGCCTTAAACGGGTTTGAAGGCAAAAATTGTATAATCTGGCAACCTTATGTTTATAACTCTACAAATAAACGAAAATATACCGTCAAAATAAATTTTGTCTTTTAACTGTGGCTTTGTCTACTTTTACTTTAACGGTAAAAATAAAACAACAAAATCAAAATTAATACGAATAAAAGGTACTAAAATAAAAACAAAAAGCAAACAAAATGGTAAAGAGAGAGTGATATTTAATTTTAGTTTTTTCTTTTCTTTACACCGGTTCTGTATAGAGTTTTTTTTTGCTGTTTAAAAGATATAAACATGAATTCCACCTGTGTGCTGTTATATTTACATACTTACATACTTTATTGAATATTGTAAAATGATATTATGCCTGTTAAACTAGAAATATTGAATAATATTAATAAAGATTTTTATTTTAATATCTATAACCATGTTGGTTGTTGTGTTGTGCTTCTTTTTTTATTTTACTTGTAGAAAATAAATTTCGCTTTCATTTAAAAATTTTTGATATGATTCATGTCGTTGATGTGTTTTAAAAAATTGGCACACGTACATCTCTAGCGCTGTAAAATAGTAGTTTGAATTAAAAAAAAAATCAACAGCAAAAACAAGTATAAAAGCGGTTAAAAATTTTAATAAAAATTACAATTTAAAATGAACTTCATTGTGATTGGCATGTTGATAATGCAGGCTGCAAGTAAGTAATATTTTTTTTAATAAGTTTTATTATTTTTATTACTTAGTAAGTTTTTATAACTTTTTTATATAACAATTTCGTGTTTTATTAGCTGTAAATATTTTGGCTTTTTTTCTTTTAACTACTATACTAATAAGTATGTTAATACAACCTGCATACACATGTAACTGCCACTGTTGACAGGTAATCAGAAACAGTATTTAATATGAGCATTAAAGAATTAAAATTTAAATAAAATTGCAAATTTGTCGTGGTATATTCTTTCAGCGTCGCTACTAATTGTAAACACAGCCACACGGTGTGTGTTTGTAAATATGTCATTGCACGGCATCTAATGCGCAGCACGTATAAAAATGTAAACAGTGGCAGCACTGCGTCTGCAACTTTTTAGTATATTTGGCGCCAATGAAAGTAAATATATGTATATACAATAATCATAAAAATAAATAAATAGTTAATTTATATGTTAATACAAACTTTTTAGTGTTTTAGATTCGAAACATTTAGATGTTTTCTACATTTGATCATTGAAATGATGAATTCTGGATAATTTTTAGTAAAAATAATACAATTCCTATTAAACTGATGTGATTTCTAACCAAATAGTTGAAAACCAATATTTGAAGATAATTATTAAGATTTTTTTTTACAAAATTTTTATGAAAAATTTTTTGTGAAAGTTGTGAAGTCTTGTTTGTATTTGAATAAACTATCAATTTGCATATTGAAGCAAACATTAGAAATACATTTGATTTAAATACATAAATAGCTTTCAAAGAATTCATTATAATTTAATTTTTTATCAGGATGACATTCCACTACTGTTTTTTTTTTCTCTTTTTTTCTGAGTAATAAAAAGCTAAACCAAAGATGATGAATCAGCTGGTCAGTTTCTGTTAATTGAAAAATATCTATTTGTGGTTTATCACTTTGACGTTCTGTTCTTTTCCGTTCGAAACAGTAGAAAATTGAATTGTACGTAACTAGGGTGTCAGACGATCAAGTTTTCATTCAATTTTTAAAATTTCTCTCATTTTTTACCAATACACCCTCACTTTAAAAACTTGCTGAGAATTTGCTTTCAAATTTTCGATCAATTGAGTCTTTCAAATTTTCATTCAAGAGAACAGCTGATTGAAGTTTTTTCCTTCAAATTAATTTTTTTTTGTTTTCTTTACGACATCTTGCTTAAAAACTTGCTTTAAAATTGCGTGCAGCCTACGTCACAGCTTACAATTTTTGTAAATTTTGACAAGCAGTATGTGTAAAAGAGAATTGAACAAAAACTTGGCCGTGTGACTGCACTGTAAAGTTACTCAAAGTTGTTTGGTAGCGTGAGTGAATTATTGTAATTAACTAGGGTGTCGGACGATCAAGTTTTCATTCAATTTTTAAAATTTCTCTCATTTTTTTACCAATACACTCTCACTTTAAAAACTTGCTGAGAATTTGCTTTCAAATTTTCATTCAAGAGAACAGCTGATTAAAGTTTTTTCCTTCAAATTGATTTTTTTTTTGTTTTCTTTACGACATCTTGCTTAAAAACTTGCTTTGAAATTGCGTGCAGCCTACGTCACAGCTTTCAATTTTTGTGAATTTCGACAAGCAGTATGTGTAAATTTCTTGAAAGAGAATTGAACAAAAACTAGACCGTGTGACTGCACTGTAATCCAATTTTTCGGATTTTGAAATCAAAATTGTTGTTTAATTAAAATAAAAAACTTTTAAAAAATGCTTTCCAACAATGATTTCTAAAAATATATCAATTAAACTTAGAATCTGATGTGCTTTCAAAATTGTTGCACATTTTTGTAATTTTTCACTTATTGCTTTTATTTTATTTTAGTGAAATTTGTAGTTCTTTTTTTTGTTTTTGTTTATTATAAACAGCTGATATGTTGTTACAGAAAAACTAATCAAATTAATTAAAAAGCAGAACGGTACGAAACAAAACAGCAACAGAAAGTAAAAACCTATGAGTCCTATAATAAACTTAAATGTATTTAAAATTTCTTTTGATAAATATTTACATTTTAGGGGGAAGAAATTTTGGCCTATAATAATAATCACGGTTTCTCATAGAAACTGCTTAAATTTTAAGATCTGTTAATAACTTTTTTGATAAAAAACATCAACAAAAAAGTATAGTTTAAGTTCAACCGGCTTAAACTGGGTGACACTTTATATAAAGAAATGGTTTTGCATACAATGTATAACAAAATAAAATTAAGTGATTATCCATTAGACATGTGCCCGGTCGTTCGTTTCAGTGACCGGTCTTTTTCGGCCAATTATCAAAGACTGATTCATTCGTTCAATCGGTCAATTTGAACGAAAGGAGCCGGTTAAATATTTGGCTCATTTCGTTCAATTAAGTCATCCGTTCAATTTAACCCGTACACTATTGTACGAAAAGACCGGAAAAGACCGTTCACTTGATTGATTCGGTCAATTTAACCCGTTCGTTCGCGAACGACACAGCTCTATTATCCATCTCTGATCAGCTGCTAGTAAAACGTAAATGAGTACAAATTGTTAAAAAGAAAATAAAAGGAATAATTTTGTCAGAAAAAACTTAAAATTACAGTTAGTGTTATAACATTTAAATTTAAAACCGACTTTTATCTTTAAATATACCTTCTTAATCAGACATGGTGTCGAAAGAAGTGCTATTGGAAATCAGCATGATCGACCCATGTTCTTAGACGCAGTAGGCAAAACACCATTCCTATCTCTAATTTTTTCATATTATTTGGAACGATAACTCCAAAGAAAAAAACAAATATATGAGGCGATAAAAATTAAAAAATACGAAAAAAATATCAATTAAGGACGCTTCAATTAAGGACCTTTTGTTTTTTATTCCAGCGGTATTGTTCTGTTTCATTTTTTATTCCATCCACAAACGCACAACACTTGTTATTGGTGTAGATAACAAGTTTTTTCTTATCTCACACATAGGTATGTATATACATATATAAAGGGCAGCAAAATCTCATTTTCGAACCAATATTGTGTTGGTCTATCAGAATGAGTTTTGCTTTTCTGACTGCTATGATAGACTCGGCGCTATTTAACTACAATTAATGAAGTTTGCTACTAAAATGACATTATTTTTATTTGTAATGTTAAATTAAACCGATAAATAAGAGTTACCCATGTAAAACATTCACTAGAAGCTTAATTAACTTAAATATTAAATATCATTTATTTTGTGTTGAAATTTCAATTATTATTTTTTTTTAAACAAGTTGTTCTATCATCATTTGCATATAATTTTTGCATTTTTTTAAACTCTAAAAGTAAACATAAATTATTATTTAATTCTTTATAGATTTCAGTTTAAAAAACCAGTCTCTTCTTTTAAAGTATGTTGACTTCTGTGTACGTAATATTAACTGATACTGAAAACAGTCACAGAACTTGTCTTTGGTGTTTTTTTTGTTAATGCTTGCAACAGGGATGGAAAATTCTGTTGTTTTTTTTTTCTAAGTGTCTTTTAAAAGTGGAATATAACTTGGTAATGTAAGAAAAATGCCATTATTTTATTTTGTTACATCTATATATTTTACTAACATCACACACTTTACAACTATGCATACGAAACTTCTCTGTTAAACGCTAAACTGCGATTTCTATTCATAGACGAGTTAAAACGTCTTGATTATTTTAAAATGGATAGATCTGGCAACTTATTACAGCTTTTTCTTTTATACATTATTTATTGACATGTGGGTACACGCCAATCCCAAGAATGCTGCATTAATAACTAATAGAAAGTCAAGCTGGTGGCAAACACGTTATAGTTTGATTGAAATTAACTGAGTCACCTCTATATAATTTTGCTAACATTATACACTTTACAACTATGCACAGGCAACTTATCTGCTGGAAGTTTTCCTCAACGAGTTAAAACGTTTTTATTATTATAATATCGAAAGATCTGGCAACTTGTTTCAGCTGTTTCATTTATACATTATTTATGTACATGCGGATTATGTCCCAACCACAAGAACGCTGCAACAATAACTAAAAGAATTTTTAAGCGGGTGGCAAACACTCAAATTTAGGGAGTATCTGCGTCTTTTTGTCACTAATGTTAAATTCTTAACAAATGCATGTGAGTTTATGCCACCCGTTTTATCGCTTTCTTTATGTGCGAAAATACCATGGAGAATTTTGTTAGAATTTCGTATTGTTCCAATTAAGACGATATTTCGACTCATTTCAGCAACCTGTAGGTTAACTATAATTAATGCCAAACAGTTTCGGTTCTCAAAAAAAAAAAAAAGAAACGCTGAGACGTTAGCTAAACAGTCAGCCGGCTCATTAACGGTAAGGCCAACAGATTTTAAAAGTATGAATGCTTTTCTATTTGTAGGCATATATCATCCTTATTCTTTAAAATTTTCTGGTGCAGGTCAAAATAAAAGATCTTATAAAAGTAAGAAAACTTGGCAAAAATATTTAAGTCACAAGATTTAAGTCTCTGTAACAAAAAGTCTGCTTTTTGTAAAAAAAAAGATAAATTTGAACGGACAGCAGTATCAAACACTTAACGGTCCGAAAGTGTATAAATTTTATTTCCTAGTAGGTTCTAGCTATTTTTCGTTTGAAGTAAAATATATATTTGAAATAATAGAACAATAATTTGATTTAAGCTTTAGGTGTTTCGTATCATATGATACCTTTCCAAGCACTCTTCAAAATATTTCCTTTTTTTACCCATTTTTTCTATAAGATATTTTAATTAAATTGATAACAATAATATTGATAGCCGCTTTATACGCCAAATTGGTCGTAGCAAGTAAAAATACCATGTTATTTGGCGATATTGGCTCGTTAGGTGTTAAGTGGAACATAAGTACCATCAAAATTTGTAAAAAGTACTGCATTTGAAAATTTCACTTTTCCATGTCTGACTTGTAAAACGTACAAAATTGATTGCGGTAGAATTTGTTATAACTTAAACCCTCATTAAGTGATAGAAGTTTAATTTCATGCATCTGTTAACAATAATTTCTTTAAACTCTGGCAGAAAAGCAATTTTAAGCAATTTTCGTTTAATAAGTTTGAAGAAAAACTATTATTTTTTTGTTTCTATTTCAATTGAAAGGTTGTTTTTCATTGAAGTATAATTGTTTTAAAATATGGTTATTGTATTTTGTTTTGTTTTTGTATTCTTCACAGCAAAGCAGTGTTAAAAAGATTGTTGTCTATTTTGATTTATTTAATGTGTGAGCTAAATTAAATCCAACAAAGTTTGTTAATTTAATATCAGTTACATGTGTGTTTTTACTGCGTGTTTGATTGTTTGAGAGTTTTGTTGTATTCGTTGAGTGTAGAGTTGGAAATTCAACAATTGGAAATATTGCCAAACATATGATTTGATATGGCAATTTACTTCAATGTTGTTTGTTTAACGCGCAACGCTTTATACATAAATGAAACGGAAGTCAGTTTTAAGGATATTTTTTTCTTTGATAGAAAAAGCTAAATCAATTGTTTTACGGCATTTTTTCCTTAGATGTCTTTAGACTGTAACACCATTTTCTGTACAAAACATTGCACGTTTAGGAAAAAAATATTGAAGTTTAGAAATTAAGTTTTCTGAATATTATTTGATACGGAATAAAAACGAAACTGGGTTTCACTAAAGGCCGGGATTCACTATTATACACAATCGTACGATTTAATAACACAAAAGTCTGAGAGAATTCTGCTCTACTTTAAATTCGTGGCAAAATGGCGTCGTAGGTGCCACACTATTATCAACTCTGATCGCATTAAGAAAGTATTTTATGAATTATTTCGTACAGATCGGTCAAAGACATTTTTTTTTTAAATTGAGTTAATTTAATTTTAATTGCGCAATTTCATTTGGTGTTCACACATGCTCAATTAAGCTTATTCAATTAGCACAAGGCATATTTATTTTACAGGTAGTGTCGTCCGCCCAGCTGATTTCTCTTTTTATTACAAAAACAACATGGCTTTTTGTTGTTGCTTTTTGAAGTTGGAAGTGTCAAAAGCCATTTTTGTATGAACCGCCATTTTCTTTTTAACATGCGACTTGTCAATTTTATGAATTTTTGCTTCTCACTGAACATAGTTCCTAGAGTAAACATACTTGTTGGCAAGGGTTGCATTTCACATCTTATTCAATTAGTAATGCAATTAAGTACTAATTGCTTAATTTATTAATTGACCTCTTATATGGTAAATAGAACTCAATTAAGGCCTTAATTGCGTAAATTCCTTAATTGCGCAATTAAAGCGTATGTCTGAACAGGGTATTACACACATGTACTTTTAA
This sequence comes from Gymnosoma rotundatum, assembly GCA_916610165.2. NCBI lineage: Eukaryota > Metazoa > Arthropoda > Insecta > Diptera > Tachinidae > Gymnosoma > Gymnosoma rotundatum. The sequence continues at coordinate 170,322,364 of OU744336.1, read as the reverse complement.
TCCACACTATCATACTTTTTGAGCACACATGCAATTGTTGTCGTACGATCGACTGAGTATAATAGAGAATCCTGTCCTTAACCATTAAAATCTTTGAAAGTGGTGAAAGAGAACCTTTTTAATTCACTGTCAAATTTTAACGTTTTTTTCCACTGTTTAAATAAAGGAAAAAATTATTTTTAGTATTTTTAAAAAAGGATTTTTTTTCAATTACCTGTTACTCTCTGTGCATGCATTGGCATTGCATTGTTTGTTGACGTTGCCACTGCGATAAAAATACGCCTCATCAGAAAAGATGATTTTTTAAGCCAAATTCGATGTTTGATTGGAGCTTGGAGCTCAAAGTGAGAAAATAAAGAAGTGGTCGCTTGACTTAAATTGTTGAGTCAATTGGACCTTGTAAGCGAATTATATGAGATGTCCAAAATTATTATCATGCGGGTGCTTGTAATGCTGAGTTGTTAATATCGCTGGCTATTCACCTTCCCGGGATTGAGTTGCACATATCCTTCGGTAGCCACCGTGCGACAATGAGGGGAAAATAAGTGCTGTTCACTATCAAGCTAGTACGAGAACTCTCTGTCCAAAAGTGCGTACGTCAGTGGCGTTGGGCAATACAGCACTTACTTTGGAAATAAGTTTTCAATATTTCCCAAGTTTGTTCAAGCATAAAGCGACTTACTTTGGCCCGCGGAGATATGATAGTAACCAGTAGTCAATATTTCGGACATAAAATTACTATATCTTAAAAAGGTACTTGTATTTGCACCACCCGGTACTTAAAGCTTGATTTTTACAAGTAGAAACGGACGAATGGGAAAATTGCAATTTGCGGTTTATGTTCCGTTGCAGCTGGTGACTGCCTTATTTAAAAAAACAAACAAAATTGATGGAAGGGTACAAATAATCCGGCAGCGCTTTTTGAGTATGACGTTGACAACGAAGTTCTTCACATGCGTTAGGCGAAAAAACCAATGGCTCGTTAAAAAAAGTGTGTAAAATTTTGTACCTTCAGAATGCCACACAAAAATGCATTCAATTCGGTACTTTTAATCTCAAAAAGTACTATTTTGGATGGTAGAGTACTTTACAAAATTTTAGTTTGCAGGTATTCAAATGGTCTTAGTGCGGCCGGGTAGAACAGGTCTAAGAAGTCGATTTTTCGATGGCTTTGGATTAGGTTTACTTCACTTAAAAGCACCGGTCATTTGTGGCACAGGCTAATGTTTTAGATAGACCTTGGGATATTTTACAATCCTCCGGTTTCAGCTACATCAAGCAATTAAAAAGTTACTCAGAGAGTATCGCACTGTTTTGCATTATCATTCGTCACTTCTTTGAAAAAATCATTGCAAACTCTGTTAACGGAGAGGGTTGTAGTGTTAATTACCAAAACGTGGTTTAAATGCTGTTTACAAGCAGCGTTGCCGCTTTGGTCCAATCGGACCAAACTTGGTAGTTTTTCGTTTTTAAAAAACAGTTTGGTAGTTTGGTTGGTTTGTTGCGTTTTTTTTTTAATTTTTGGTAGGTTTTCCTCCTGTAGCAAATTTTTAGCAATAGTAAATTTTTTACCTTAAAAATTCAGAACATAAAATAAAAAAATGTAACTTTGAATTAAATAAACAATAACTGTGAATATTTTTACCACTGTTTTCAAAAACTGTTTTAGGTGTAATAAAAACATCTCTGCTTTTTTGCATAAAGATGATTAAAGCTATAACCATCTCTGGTTTAAGAAACGCGAACAATATTATGAAATTGAAATTAACAATACTTTTGAGTGAAGTCTTATTTACAAGTGTTTGTATTAAAACAATTAACAGACAAAATGGAAAAGTAAGTAAACTTTTTTAATTGTATATACTTATGTACCGATTAATTACATAAATATTTACTAATATTGCATGTAAAGAAACAGTCAAAAAAAAATTTAGAACCGAATGGTTGAGCGAATTTGATTGGCTCCAGGAAAGGGATGGGTGTTCATTCTGCATAATATGCTCTAAAACTATTTTAAATCATAACATCCATCTTAAAAATCAGCAAAAGACAAATTTCCACCTCAACAATTACGGAAAAAATCCAAGTGAGTATAACAGAGTTTATGTGCAAGAAACGCATTTTTAAATTTTTGGTAGGCTGTGAACGATTTTGGTAGGATTTTTGAAAATTATTGGTAGGAAGTCAATTTCTTGTGTGGCAACGCTGTTTACAAGTTTAAGAAACAATTATTAACACGATTGTATTGACGGCGATAAAAATTCCAAATTAGATATAAATTGATTTTTTTTATCAAATTCATTTGTTTGAATTAATTATATAATGTTTTTTTTTTGTAAAAATGTAACCATTTTCTATTTATTTTTTTTTCTTTTCAATAGTTAAAAAAATTAAAGTAGTAATTTGCATGCAAACTGAAAAAATTTCTTCTTTTACAACCTTCAGTTACAAAAAAAAAAGCAAAATAACTTAAACTTTCTTGATTAAATAAACACGAGGAAAAATAGAAATAATAAAAATAACAACTAAACGAAAGTCCATTATAATGTCAATAACATGTATCTGTTACACTCATGTGTGCTTAATATCCATATGAATAGTTCAATTTACCATTTAGTTTGTCAATCGAAAGTGAAAATATGACTTTTCATATGAAAACTTGACAAAAAAATTTAAAAAAAATAGTTTGGATAAACCAAAATAAATATTAATTGTTTACCTTAATGCACAAATAAATATTTGCAAAATTTTATAACTATAAAAATTTCCACAAGTCATTAACATGAAAAGCATTAACAAACAACTCACATTCATCATAAATGACGTTACAAAGTGGAAAAATCTCACAGGGTGACATTTTTTCCATAAACAGTTTTACAACAAAATGCTGCTGCAATTTAATATTCATTGAATGATAAAATGTTGATAATTCTTAAAAATTCAGTTCGAACTTTATTTCGAAAATTTGTTTTACGCCTAAAACCAAAAAAAAAAATAAGATATATTTTAGTTAAGAATGTAATTTTTAAAGTAATTCGTAAAAATAGGCTGTTTTTAATTATTTTAAGAATTCGAAGTTAATTTCGAAAATTCGAACTTTATTTCGAAAAATTTTTTTTTTGGCAATTTTCATTTCATTTTTTATTATAAATAATAAAAAATGTTATTATTTTCCTAAAATGTTATTATTTTGCAGGGTTAAGTCAATATACGATATCGAATTATATTAAGGAGCGCTAGGAATATAAAACAAAATTGGTTATAAAAAATATTTAACTAAAAAATATTTGGGAAGATTTAATAAAAATTCTTCTTTAAATAAATAAGCATCTAAGTTTACGATAACGACTTTTGCTCAGATGTTTAAAGATTAAAGGGACCAGAGATAAGCAGCATATCGCTCTTTTTTGGAAGAATAATGCATACCTCTTCAGCAACCTGAATTTTATCCTTTTCCGGAATCTCCTGATAATTATTTTTCTCCAATCTTTATTTGATGCTTGGATTCATCCGTGTACACATCGAGTATTTCGTTACGGTGATCGGAATCTATGCTCTTAAAGGTGACCGACGACGACATTCCGAATGGCATGGTAATGTTATAAAATAATGTGTTCCTGGATGGCCGATGTACATGTAAAAAAGTTTAGTTCAGGGCTCACAGCTTTACCATAAGATTAGCTTAAATCAATGAGTCATTAAGAAAAGCACTTTTGGTGCTGTGGTACAACCGTTATCATCAGCGCAGAGTCGGTTAGAATCTCGACTAATTTTCTGAAGTAGGTAGGTAGGTTTCTTCAGAGATGACCACCATATTAGTGCCGCAATTTAGAGTATAACCTCTATTGCCGTACTAAAGAGCCGTTTAACTTTGTAGTTACTGGTTATCCATGCATAAAGAGCTATAAGACTCACTCCCGCCCTCGATTGGATGTTAAGGCGTAACAGTAGCTTAAATCCTACAATGATCCCCACATACTTGCCTTATCGGACTGTTAAGGGGTAAAGCAAGCGGTTCTTTTATTGTACTACCCGCTGCCTCTGCGTTTATTCCAATTCCATTCAATTTACTGCTTAACTTAAGGATATATAATATATAGTTTGGCAACACCATCTGCATATGTCATACTTCAAAACATTATAGAGCTAATTCTATTAGAAGTGCCTTTAGTTCAAGGTTTTAGAGAAGAGCAGAATCCCTCTTGAAGAGCACTTCGTCTTGCTATATTTTGAACACAGATCCAACCCATGGCGGAAATGATATACCTTTAAAATATTCTTCACAAGGAGCACAACTGATTGGTGTACTGCTAGCTTTTCTAACTGGTGCCAATACTGGGCTCATTTATAAAACGTTATTGCAAGCCGCTTCTATGTTTAGGAAAAACCTTTAATGAATTTCTCTGCGAACCCCACCAGCATTTGCAACTCCATCTTAACTGATCTGAACTTGATGAAGGTAGGCTGAAAATTGGAAAGTCGGTCCGGATTGATCGTTGTGGTAAGGTGGTGATTACTTTTCCATTGCTATGTTTTCAAAGGGAAGAGGAACATGGTTGTAGTCCTAAACTCCATCATTGTCGTATGCGAAGCTTTCTCTTTCTTTAGGAGTTAAGACCTGGAGGGTCCTGACGGCATTCGATATTGATCAAGATTTACGTATGATTCCTTATGCAATTTCAATTAATATCGAATGATGTAATAAGACTTCTGGATTATAGTTCCGTAATGTAAGCAAAATATAACGCTATATATCCCGATAAGCCACGGAAGTTAAGATTTATTAACAAGGCTTTAAAATCTTTTCATGTGTGTTTTGAAATTTAATTAGTGTTTGTACTCTTATGTTTCTAACTTACAGGAAGCCAAACGTTGAGATCGATCCTATTAAAATTTAGAGCACAACCTATGGTTGATCCGGTTGTCGAAACGTACTTTTTTCGAACGGATAATATAATGTTCCACAGAACTACAAAAGTGACACTATCTATATATGGCATGAATTCCAATAAAACTTAATGCTTGAAGTTATAGGACTGGTGGGGAGCATTATTGCCCATCCTATATCTTGAGAAATGCAATTGTGACACTCTCTAGATTTCAAATAGTTTTCTCTAAGACTAACGTGAGTTTTCGAGGAAAAGCTTTGTGAAATATAGAGGGAAAGTGGCAAGATCGGTGACTTCCCGCATAGTGTTATTATAATTCATTAGTTCTACATCAGGAGAACTAGAACGAAGATATTTTCTAAATTAAATACAAGGTACTAAAACAAAGGGTTAGCGAGGTACACCGGGTATGACCCCAACTAAGTTTGACATTCCGTTTGTACTTTCTACAATATTCATTTCCGACGTCTTTCCATCTGTCCGTCCGTGCAAGTGCTAAAATCAACTTTGCGAAGGAAATTTTGCTTTTAACAAAAATTTAAATAAGTCAATCGATCATAGTGTCAAAAGAGATGCTTTTAGAAATCAGTAAGATCGGTTCATGTCCTTAGACGCAGCCGGCAAAACACCACGCCCACCTCTAGTTTTTTTATATTATTTGGAACAATAAAGTAACTCCAATAAAAATAAAAAAAAACAAATACACGGGGCGATAGAGAATTAAAAAATAAGAAAAAAGCATTAAGTAAAAAAATTTGCGCTCGCCCATATATTCCGAGTTACGAAGCTCTGAAATTTTCCAATTTTTTTAAATGCCAATATGTGTATCATTTTAAAGCTTTTGAGGAAATCTTTAAAGAAATACTAAAATTAAAAAAAAAAAATGCTTAACCCATTAAGCGTCGTTGTCATTTTTATGTAAAATTATATATATGTAGTACTTAATTTGCCACTTATTGTGGTAAAGGGTATAACTAAGATTGTCATTCCGTTTATAATTTCTGCAATATCCATTTTCGACCCCATGTTTTCCGAGTTACTGTCCTCTGAAATTTAAAATTTTTTTAAAATATCAATATGGGTATCATTTAAAAGATTTTGATGAGATCTTAAAGGAAATTCTAATATTTTTTAAAAATGCTTAACCCATTAAGTACCGAGGACATTTGGATGTAAAATTTTTTTTCTTGTTTTTTAATTCTCTGTCACCCCAATATTTGCTTTTTTGATTGGAGTTACTTCACTACACCAGATGGTGAAGGGTATATAAGATTCGTCACAGCCGAATATACTTACTTGTTTTTCTCTATGCTTGTTTAAAAGAAATAATTATTTTTGTTAAGTAAGGGGATTTTGTATTAAAATTATTTTCAGTAGTAAATATTTGTTACAAATTTCAATAAATAAAATAATAAACGATTAATCTAAATTCAGTATCTTTAAAGTGATTCGTCACACTTTAAAACAAAGCAGCATCTTTAAAGGAAACACTTTAAGCAGAAAAATGTTAACATATTGTTAATTAAGGAAACGTTTTATCCTCACAAAAAATCTTAAAATGTTGCCTCAACACAAACTGACTTAAGATCAAGACAATAAATATAATTTTTCATAATCATTATTTCTTTTTTTTTCAACTCCACATAAATGAGTGACCATTTTTCGTAAAAAAGGAACAACCGAAAATAATTTAATAATAACTTTAGAAATCATATCAGGGTCTTAATATTCAGTCTACTTTATTGTATTTTCCATTTTTTTTCAGAAGGTGATTCTAGTTTAAGTTTTATTATTAAAAAAGAAAATAAAAAAAATGTCTGGTCACTCAATTCTTAACAATGACTTTTTAAATTCGAATTTTTGAATGAGTCTCTTAAATTCAAGTAAGTGGTGTTTTAAAGACCAGTTTTGGTTTAAGGTGTGTGGTTTTTTTTTCTAAACAGACTACAGCAATTGTTTCAATCCCAACAACAACAACAACCTGAAATAAAAAATTTAAATTTAATTTATATAAAAATAAAACTAATTACATGCATGCCACAAATCGTGTTGCCTGTTGCATTGTTTTTGCCGTTTAACAATGAATGTAGATTTATTTTTGTTTGTTTATGGAATAAACATTTTCGTTATTACTTTTTAGTCAAACTTAAGTTTAGTATTGTATTGTGTATTTAATTGTGAAGAGAGAACTTAAGTTCAGAATCTGACAAAATGTTCAGATTGCATTTCATGAATCGCTTTTTCTTTCCTCAGCATTATTCGTATTTGAATTTGTCCGTTTTAAGAGTGAGTTAAGATTTGTCAGTTTTCTAGTAGTATTTTTTTGAATTTTTTATGAAACCCATAGCTAACTTCAAGTTGAATAGTGCGAGTTTGAAAACAAAAGAGAATTGCGAAACATAGGCATGTACTCCTTGCCAGCGTTGTCACTTTGGTCTGATCGGACCAAAACTGGCAGTTTTTTGTTTTGGTGTGTTTGTTCTAATTTATCTGCTTTTTGGTAAAAAAATGGTTTGTCCATTTCAAATGTTAAAATTATTTTCCAAAAAAGTATTTAAATATTTATATACGATTTACTACAACAACTGAAAACCTTATTTATAATAAAAGAATTTGTGCAGTTAACAACATAAATTGTTATTATTTTAAGTATAAAACTCAATGTGATATGAATTTGTTATGTTAAGACGGCTGCTCTATATATTTCTGGCCGAATAGTGAAAATGCGAATATTTATAAACAAAAATGGTTTTATTGTTTTTCAAAGTATTCTCCAGCATGGTTTATACACTTTTGCATGCGCTCAAACCAGTTGTCGAAGCACTTTTTCCACTCCGATTGAGACACCTCTAAAACATGGTTTTTGAACACTTCAACAGCTTCTTCTGGCGACGAAAATCGTTGACCACGCATATTTTTCTTGATGTGCGGAAACAAGAAGAAGTCATTAGGTACCAAGTCAGGGCTGTACGGCGGATGACCCATTAATTCGACGTTTTGGCCGGTCAAAAACGCTCTGGTTTGAGCCGATGTGTGAGAGCTCGCATTGTCATGGTGAACAATGATTCGTCTTCTCTTGTTGGTTTTTTGAATTTCTCCGATGACTTCAAGCAAACAAATTTTAGTGTACCACTCAGAAGTGACCGTCCTACGTTGCTCAAGCGGAACAGTCGCCACATGACCAGTTTTGCCGAAGAAACAGGCGACCATTTGCTTCGAAGTGCTTCTTCACGAACAACTTTCGTTGGATTTTGATCGTCTTTGAAGACCCACACGGTCGATTGTTGTTTCGTTTCGAGCTCATACGCATAGATCCATGATTCGTCACCTGTGACGATCTTATAAACGTCTTTTGAAGCACCGCAATCGTATTTTTGCAACATTTCTTTACACCAATCGATACGAGCCTTTTTTTGAGCGCCTTTCAAATTCTGCGCGATCCAACGAGAAAAAACCTTTTTTACGGCCAGGTGTTCATGCAGTATCGAAAGTATGCTGGTGGAAGAAATGTCCAAGGATGTCTCTATCTCTCGGTATGTCGCATGTCGATCTTACATTATGAGTTCACGCACGGCATCAATGTTCTCTGGCACAACAGCCGTTTTTGGACGACCTTCACGGAATTCGTCTTTGAGCGAACTTCGGCCACGATTAAATTCATTATACCAATTTTTCACAGTGCTATAGGATGGTGCTCATCGCCATACAAAGATTTAAGTTCATCAATGCACTCTTGTCGTGATAATCCACGTCGAAAGTTGTGTAACGCGATGCCACGAAAATGTTCACGAGTTAATTCCATTTTTTTCTGTAAACAACACAAATAATGGTCGTACGTCAAAACATTTTGAGTACGATTATGCTTAAAAATGAAAAACTTTCCAATGGAAATGTCAGATTGCACTTGGCAGCACTCAGTGTTGCCAGGCCAGAAATATATAAAGCAGCCCTCGTACTTTAATAAATAAAACGTAAAATTTTATATTTTGTACGTTGGAAAATATTTTACTTTGTGGCAACACTGCTCCTTGCTGTTATTTTTATCTCTCCTTCAGTATTTCTCTTTTATAGAAACAGAGTTTTAAGAATTTTGCAAAGTGTAAACTGACCCTAGTGTCTTATTTGGCGAAAATCTTGTAGAAAATAAATATAAAAAATATAATATTTTAATATTAGAAAAAAAAAATGCAAGTCTGAAATTATTATTTCTTAATTTTGATACTTTTTCAAGGCACACATAAGCGAATGTTTATGAATAAAAGTACAGAGAACAAAGTTTTTCATTCTATAAAAGAGTTTATTTGTTTTCAGTTTTAAATTTAATTAAAATTTTAATTATCTCAATTATATATATAATTGGCAAAAAAATTCTGATTAAATTTTTAATTCAATCAATTATATATGTATTTAATTTAAAAAGAAGTTAAAAATTTTTTAATAAGAAAAATTATTGAATCAATTAAAAATTTAATTAAATTGCAATCTGAAAACAAATAAAACCTTTAATAGCTGCAAGAAATCTCCTCTGTGTCACAAGAACTTGTTGCTTTTGTGAATTTATATTTTTTTTTTAGTAATTTTTGAAACAATTCTCAGTAAATTTTATTCTCTCGAAATATATTTGCTTCACATTTTATGTTCGAAAATATGTATTTTGATCAGAAAGATTTTTCCCCTCGTTTATTTAATGTTTTTATACCCTTCACCACAAAAAGTGGAAAAACGGTATAACTAAGTTTGTCATTCCGTGTGTTATTTCTACAATATCCATTTCCGACCCCAAAAAAAAATATATATATTCTGACTTCTTATGCATAGCGAAGTCGATTGTGCGCTGTCCGTTCGTGTTAGTGTTGAAATCAAGTTTGCCGAGGAAAGCTGGATTTCACAAAAAAAAAAAAAAAAAATATGTCAATCGATCAAATATAGTATCGGAAGAGGTGCTATTGGAAATCAGCATGATCGGTCCATGTCCTTCGAAGCAGCAGGCATAACACTACGCCTATCTCTAATTTTTTCATGTCATTTAGAACAATAAAGTAACTACAATTAAAAAAATTAATGTATGGGGCGATAGAGAATTAAAAAACAAGAAAAAACATGAAGTGAAAAAATTGTCGCTCAACCATATTTTCCGAGTTACGGGGCTCTGAAATTTTAAAATTTTTTTATGTATCAATATGGGTATCATTTTAAAACTTTTGAAGAGATGTTTAAGGAAATACTGAAATTTTTTAAAAATGGTTAACCCATTAAGAGCCGATATCAATTTTATGTAAAATTATATATGTGCAGTACCAACATTTTTTTTTTCGTTTTTAATTCTCTGTCAGCCCAATATTTCCTTTTTTGATTGGTGTTACTTCACTAAACTAGATTTACTTAGATGGTGAAGGGTATATATGATTTGGCATAGCCGAATATAGCAATCATACTTGTTATTTTTTTAATTTTAATCTTTGACTTTATTTTTGCCGGGGAACTACATAAAAACATCGTGAAAGTATTATTTTAGGAGGTCCGTGTCCTAAGGGGAAATCGCTGCATTGTTCGTCAGTCTGCCCGGTCAAAAACATTGAAACCATTGTAGCTGGACACATTTCCACAGAATCTGAAATATTGTGGCCGCTGCAACAACAAATATTAATATAAAAGTTTAAAATTAAAGGGTGTCTTAGACACGCAATATTAGCTTATATGATTTTATACAGATAACTTTAAAATTAAACACAGGATGTGTCTCCGCTATAACAAAAAAGTATAAAAAATAAAATTAAAACTTAAAGGGTGTCTTCATAGGAGACTTGATTTTCATGCCTATTGCCGTATCCCTTGAATCGTAAAAGACAGAGTTTTTAAATTTTTAACAAAAATTAATAAAAATATGTAACTAAAAAATAAAGGGTGTCCCACTCATTATAAGGAACTTTTTGCATGGGAATTCTAATCTCACTGGGCGGGTTAGATTTCAAAAAATCTTTCTTTTAATTTTTTTTACTAAAAAGTTGTTAAAAGTATAGTGCGTTCTTATTTTATATGAACCATTTTTTCTTTGCAGTGTTGCCACTTGTTAAAAATATTTTTTGAACGAGAAGAAAAACAAAACAAAACAAAATTAAATTGCATACTCTGTAACCACAAAGCTTATTTTAAATAAGTTTTTAATCAAAATGACGTATTATTTTTGTGGCCTCGCCAAAGACAAATTGAAGTTTATGCCATTTTTTAGTTATTTTTTACACTTTTACTGTTTTTTATTATATTTTCACACTTTTATTGTTGAAACTTGGAAACAAAAAAATTCTACTAATTGCTATTGATTTAAATATCGGTCAAGTTCACACCAATAAATGATTTAACAAAGTGCCAAAATTGTAAAAAAAAACTTCTAAAAAATTTGCTAAAAATCAAAAGACTTCAGAAAGAAAACTCGCTAATCTGTCATATTGATTTTAAAACGAGCATAAAGACTCTCTTTACGTCATACTCACATTAATTAGCATATAGGTCTCATTAAACTTTGGCATGGCATGGCATTCATAAAACAAAACATCAACAAATAAAGAGAAGCAAGCAGTTTCGAAGTAATTTTTTTTATTTATTTGTTAAATTATACAAAAACTATTGTCAAGATTCGAACAACACTTTTGGTTAATAAATGAAGGCGAAGAATCAGTGTTCAAGGATTTCCTTATCAACATTCTCCAAAAAAAAAAAACAAGACAAATAATAAAGATACGAAATGTAAAAGAAACGTGAATCACATACAGCATTTATCAATAAAAAATTCAAGCCGCTTTTTATTTTTTTTTCTGAAGCAAAATGTTTCTTAAAAAACCCAAAATAAAAGTGAATGTTTGTCATGATTTTTTTTACTTTTTATATAAAAAAAATCTCTTTGTCATCGTCACTAGATTTACTTACGGCGTGTTTTACTTTTCAAGAAATTAATTTTTTTTTTAACAGATTTTGCATTACATAAGATTCCATTTTTGGTATCCTAAAAACAATTATCATTGCACTATGGGGCAAAAGCCTTTAAAAATGGAAGCTAATTAAAATTTTTAAATTAAATTTTCTAAACAAAAGTTAACATCGCATAAAAATACACTAAATTTTTTAAAACTAATTTTAATAAATATGTGAGTTGCACTGTGTACCTTGTATGGGTCACCCTTTAATTTTTAATTTTATCATTTTATTATTTATTGTTAAAAACTTATTTTGTCTGTCTATTAAAGTTTAAAACACAAGACAATATATTTTAAAATCAGGTTTTCTATGGGGGCACCCTTTAAAATTAAATTAAATTTTTTTATTTTTATTATAACAGGCACACACTCTGTGTAAGCTTTATAATTTTTCCTTCAATAGAAAAGATAATATAGACAGAAAAAGATCTTCTATGTGTCCACCCTTTAAGTTTGAATTGTATTTTTTACTTTTTATGCCGTAGCAACACGCATTCTGCGTAAATTTCAAAGCTCTGCCTGTTGTGATTGAAAAGATAAGACTATATAAGTCAAAATGAGATTTTCTATGGGGACACCCCTTAAGTTTAAATTTTATTTTTGATAAAGTTTGCTTTAGCAGAAACACAATCTGTGTAAATTTAAAAGCTCTGCTTGTTGTGGTTCAAATAACGCGTTTACACGTCAAAATTAGGCTCTCTACGGGCACACCCTTTATATTTGAAATTAATTTTTTATGTTTATTGCTAAAGCCGTAAAATATTTCTGTGAATTTTAAAAATCTGTCCGCTGCGATTCAGAAATACGTATGGGTCACCCTTTATTTCTTATTTTCATTTTCTTATAATCAGCTTTAGAGAGTGAACATGGTGCCGAGGCAAGCTTGATTTTACAAAAAAATAAATATGTCAATTGATCAGATATAGTATCGCAAGAGGTGCTATTGGAAATCAGCATGATCGGTCCATGTCCTTCGAGGCAGCGAGCAAAACACCACGCCTACCTCTAATTTTTTCACATCATTTGGAACAATGAAGTAACTCCAATCAAAAAAGTAAATATATAGGGCGATAGAGAATAAAAAATAATAACAAATAAACACCAAGAGAAAAAATTGGAGCTCGCCCATATTTTCCGAGTTACGGCCTATGAAATTTTCAAATTTATTAAAATATCAATATGGGTATCATTTAAAAGAAGTTGAAGAGATATTTAAGGAAATACTAAAATTTTTAAAAATGCTTAACCCATTAAAGGCCTATGGCATTTTTATGTAAAATCATAAATATGCGGTATTAAATTTTTTTTATTTTTCGATCACCCCAATATTTGCTTTTTTGATTAGAGTTACTTAACTAAACTAGATTTTCCTAGGTGGTAAAGAGTATATATGATTCGGCATGGTCGAATATAGCACTATTACTTGTTTATTTTTACGTTGAAAGAAATATATTTTATCTTTTTTAAAATAAAAACAACACCTTAAATTAAATTTAAAAAACCTACACAATACATTTAAGTATCACTTTGAAAAAAATTAACAAATGAAATAAAGATTCATCAGAAAAATGTTTAAATATTTATTTAAAATAGTTAAATTTTTTAACAACCAAAAATAACTTAAATAGAAAAATAAGTACAAGCTTTTAAACAAAGCTTTGCATTCAATTTTTTCACACCAATTTTAAATCATAAAATGTTTGTTTACAATCGTTTTTTTACAGTCTCTTCACAATTGAATGCCGAATTTATTTAACTCATTTTAAAGATCATTATCGATATTTCACTGAATTTTTAAATGCACTTACATGTTTGGAACTTCAAAATTAATTTCCTGACCTTAAACACACAAAGAATAATTTAAACGTGCATCTGAATATAGTTATAGATGGCTAAAAATCAAAGAAAAGTAACAAATGCTAATGAGTTGAATATAAAATTTTATATTGAATTTATCTTAAAAGAGTTTATTGTTAATAAAATTTTTAAACGTTAAGTTTTAGTGGACGATGACCAATTTGATTTTTTAGATGTTTCTTTAGGCTGTGTCTTTTAAAGTCACTTTGTAAAAATTTATTAATTTAGATTTTTGACTCAAGTCTATCTTTCAGGTATCGTTTCTGAAATTTTGCTATTTGAATTTGGTAAAATATGGTAAAAAAATCATGTCAATGGTTTTTTGTTCTTTTTAGCTTTGATAATGAAAATCGACATAGAATTAAAATTTTTGCTAAAGGTCTAAATTTTTCCAAAAGTTTCAAATTTCAGTAATTGAAATTTAAAATCTGAGTTCAAGAACTTGCAAAACTTACGCTAAATATATTTCAATTTCACAAGAAAAAAATACTCCAAAAGTTAATTATTAAAAAAAAAAAATATTAATAAATTAAATTTGGCTTAAATTCAATTCCATTTCCTTTCTAAAAAACATTAAGAAATAATTTACAAATGTAAAATAACATTTTCCAAAGAAATCTAGAAAAATTAGACGCTAGCAGAATATAATTCTGCTTCCACATTTATTCTTCCCATTTATCTACCTTAAGTTGTATACATTGTAAACATCATCTATTTAACCAAATAAAATTTTAAGAAAGAATTAAAAATGGAATTGTTATATCATAGTAGTTTAAATAATAATTGAAAAACAAAAATTAAATTACAAGAAAAAAAAAACAAAACTAAAGGAGCTTAAATTTCATTAAAAATATTTAAATTTCATTTATTTTATATTTCCAAAAAATATTTTGTTTATAATTGAATCATAATCGATGTTTTACTTTATAATTGAAAAAAGTGTGAATTTTTCGTATAATTTGAAACCTCTCCAAAATCTCTAGCAATCCCACAAAATTTCAAAAATTCGAAATTATATTGAAACAGACCGCTTACTTCATGGGTCCCTTTTCGACCCCTTTCGTTGCAAAAATTTGTTTCAAATATTTTGTTATGCACTGCTATTTTCTTTTTATTGTGTCTCTTGCTAACAGGCTAGAGTTAACTCTTAACGGTAGTGGTCGAGTGGTAGCTGTTGGCCTTCATCCTTATCGCAGAGTATCCTGTAATTGCTAACGTACGCATTGCATCACATATACTCATACGGGCAAATCCTTGAACCCCATCCAACTTACGATTAATTGTACTTTAAGAGGTCTTTGACTACTAAGCCATTTGGTCATTAATCAAGGTGTAAAGAAAGCACTGAATATTCAAAAAAGCTTCTGCAATTAAATTTCCATTCGTTATATAAAAACTTCAAATTATTTAGAACCGCCAATTAACAAGACTTCATTAAGCTGTGTAAATTAAATAGATAAAACTACATTAATTAACCCCTTAAACTCGTACTTAATTTTATAAAATTAAATTAAATAGAACATAAAAAATAACTTTTTTATTGTTGTCTAAGATGTTGTACTGCCAAATGATTTTCAACTTTAGACTTTTGTCTAATAAGACATCAACTATAAACTTTAAATAAAACATGTGTTTAACAAAAATAAAACAATTAAAATTCACTCTTTAAAATATTTATGAGAATAAAAATGTATTTTAATTGCTTTGAAACAAACAAACAAAAACGGCTAACAATTTATTAAATTGATAGAAAAACGTCTTGATAACATTGCCCTCTTGTTTAAAAAAGCAAAAAAAAAAATTCTTTGAATTATATACGAGGGCAAGCTTAGAATTATGGTAAACTATTCATCATGGCAGCATTTTTTTTAATGAAAGCATTGGAAAGCAACATTTTTAAAATGAGTTTAAAGTTTGCGAGCATCAAGCTGTTTTGTATTGGTTTGGAATCCAAAAATTATTTAAGGATTATGGGGTTGCCACATTTTAAAAAATATAAACTTTTAAGTATGAAGTTAAAATCGATGATTAGTGATCATTTTACCAGAAAACTTGTATTCCAACAAATAAATTTTTTCAAATTGGCATCTCTGTCAACTACCGTTTGAAAACATTTTAAAGCGCCATCTATCGGGAATTAGTGCATGATAGCTCTGTAAACAAGTGTGTTTTGCGGATTTCATAAACTCGAAGTAAACTATTAGCCGTTTATTTTGAAAGTGGGATAGGTCACTTTGTTCTTAAGCTGATACACATAGTAAGAGGATTGCGTTTCAAAGGTTTTGAAATTATTGAGGCTATATATTGCGAAAACTTACTTGCACTTCTTACCTCAGGTTGCTTATTTTTCCCTAATAAAAAATTCGGTCCACATAAAAACGTAGCAGCTCTTAACATTAACTTGTTTTTTTGGGGTTTTTTAAAGTGACTTATAACCTTTTCAAAATTAATGGCTCATTTTATGCAAGGAAGCATGCGAAACTGTCAGATAGAAAAACTTGTAAACGAGACATTCTGCAGCCAAAGATTTGATTCGGTGCATATTTTCCATAGCTGCATATCATAATTTCGGGTGTTAAGTTTGATGCGGAAGCCTTAATTTTCTTATCGTTCACTTGAAACAGCGCCCTGACATTTTTGTTTGTTTCCATAAACCAAACTGGAAACAAAAGCATTTTGAAAAGGTGAATAATAGAGACGAATTTACAAATTTTGAACATGTGCGTTGCTCGTAATGAATATTAATAATTGTTTAGTTAAGGACTAAAGAAAAAGAATAATTCGTTGGTTCCTTCTTAGTCTCTCTTGGTTTATCGGTGATTTTTTGTTGAAAACAAGTAAATCTCAATCTATTTATTTATTACTCGATATTTAGTGATTCCACCTTCTTTCTTTTCACTGAGTCTAAGTATATACTAGGATACGTCCTCATTGTAAATCTCATTCTCTTCCCTAAAACTCGTAGAATAGGAGAAGAAGAAATTTCAGTTGCTCAGACCTCCACTTTATTTTAGGATTAAATTCTTGTTAAAAGTTCATTTACTAGAAACCAACTTCCTTGACATGTGTAGGTTTCAGTTTTGAGTTTATATCTTCTCACTTCAAGCCATGTCTGTACTAATGAGTGCATTAGTTCCTGCTGTTTAGCATCGCTTTAAGCTGCAACATTTTATTTCTGACCAGTCGCCAATTATAAGCACCAGGCAAACAACCTTATCATGCTAGGGTTCCTTTTCCGGCTACTGTTATACCCTGTTCAGACATGTTTTCTTAATTGAGTTAATTTAATTTTAATTGCGCAATTTAATTTAGTGTTCACACATGCTCAATTAAGCTTATTTAATTAGCATTTGACAGCTGAAAAAACATTTTCAGTGTAATCGCAAAAGTTTTTTTTGTTCGTAAAGTTAGAAAATGAATAAAAATGACTCTTTAAGAAAATTTTGGTAGTTTACAACAGAAATATGGAACTACTGCCGGTAGAACAATCAAATTTTGAATCCAAACTATTTGTGTTGAAAAAAATAAATAATATAGGTTCTTAATGGGTTAAGCATTAAAGATCGCATCAAAGGCTTTAAAATGATACCCATATTGATATTTTAAAAAATTTGAAAATTTCAGAGCTCCGTAACTCGGAAAATATGGGCGAGCGTCAATTTATTTACTTGTTTTTTCTTATTTTTTAATTCTCTATCGCCTCATGTATTTCTTTTTTTCAATTTAACCCTCAAAAACAAAAAAACCCCAGTGCTGGGTGCTTTCGCACAGGCGTACAGCTGAATGTGCTACCTCATCTGTAATTATGGGTGATATATATATATATATATATATATAAAGGAATCAGAAGCTCTCGATGTTCTTGGCATGAAAATTCAATATGATGTTCGTTGGAACCAGCATATTTTTCATGTCGCAAAAGAAGCATTCAATTGCCTAGGTTTTTTGAAACGGTGTAAGAAATACTTCACTCCATCTAATCTCCTTACTATCTATGTCAACCTTATCAGATCGAAAATAGAATACAACTCTCATGTGTGGGCCGGTGCTTCAAAGTCTATTTTGAAGTTACTCGAACGCGTGCAGGAGAGAGCGAAGAAGCTCTTCGGTGACAGTAGGGTATCCAGCTCTATTGACTCCCTGGAGCATCGACGCAATGTGGGGTGTGTTTCACTGTTTTATCGTTACTATAACGAAATATGCTCTTATGAAATCAGGGAACAGAATCGGCAGTCTGTATTTTGGAAAGTCACTTGGAACTTGTAATTTTCATATGATCCGCCAACCTCTTCCTCTTCAATTTTTTCCCTATTTAAAAAGATATTTGTTAAATTATAACAAAAAAAATTAATTTTAATTTGTTGGCATTTTCTTTTTATTTGTTTGTTTATATTTTCACATACAGCTTGTCAATTTTATGAATTTTTTCTTCTCACTGAACATACTTCCCAGTAAACATACTTGTTAGCAAGGGTTGCATTTCATATTTTATTTAATTTGTTATACAATCAAGTACTAATTGCTCAATTTAGTAATTGACTTCTTATATGGAAAATTGAGCTCAAATAAGGCCTTCATTGCGTAAATTCCTTAATTGCGCAATAAAAGCGTATGCCTAAACAGGGTATTAGGATCCTTCTGGGTACGTTTTTTTGTGGCTTAGACGCGAATTGCGTGAAATGTTGTGGGCCTTTTTAAGCTCTATACAAGAGTGTAGTCACAAATATGTATACACGTGATGTCTTTTACAAACAGAGTTGCCATTGACATTTTTTTAACAACAACTTTAGCCTGATCTTTGCGGTAGATTTTAATAAAAAATATTTTTGAAGTTGCCTTTTGATCTAAAGCTAGAAACACAATCCCAAAATAAGATTAAGTCCAACTAAAAAAATTTCATTTTATTTTAATACCAAAAGCCCACAATGGCAACGCCGGTTCAATATAATACTGTAGTTTTAGTGTTGTTGTTTTGTAATTATTAATATTGGTCATTTATTTTCTGCTAATCAGCTTGTTTTGTGCTGGACATTTAGGAACAGAAAACAGAACCATTTAAAATTTGTAACTTTAAGTTTTCTTCCCATTTTCACAAGCCGTAAATCATGCCCACTTACTAAAACTATAAAGGAATATTTGACAAAACCTCCTGTTTGGAGAAAGTTTGAGAAAGAAGTGAATGACAAGGATTTACTTTTTTTAGACAGAGCGTGTTTTGAATATCGCTTAAAGAAATGATTACATTAAAAAGAAAAATGTAAATCTTTCTCCAACTGTTTGCGTGTGTTGTTAGCTAATGCGCACAATTCTGCAATTGCCCTCGTATAATTTTTAAACGGTCTAATAAAACAATAAACCAAACATTTTAACAATATTGAATTTATATTGATATTTATTTGTTCAAAGTCGGTATTTTAAAAAGTTGTGTTTCGATTTCTTTCGTTTCATTAAGCTTCACCTCATTTTCAAGTTCAACTACTTTGTATTTGAATTTTTTTCTTCATGCAGACTTACCAGTATTTAAAATATTATTAATATTAACAATTAAATGAATTTATTCTATATTTATCTTTAATAAATAATTAGCAAGCTTTTATTGAATAGGACTTAAAACTTAGTTTCAATTAAGTTGTTCTTTAGAAACAAAAAATATTTAACTATTTATTCTTTTTTAACTATATGAAAATCTAGGCCTAGTTCAAGGTAAATTCAACCTTTTTTTTCGAAAAAAAAAAAGAATTCATTGCTTTAGAAGATCAACTTTGATTTTTGTATTCGATTGATTAATCTTTAGATGTGTATATGTGTGTGTATGTATGTTTTTTTTCTGCTCTACAACAAAAGAAAGCCAAAGTTGTTTGCATAATAGTGCGTTCATAGTTTAAGATTTCTTATACAACACATTTTCGAAATAGTTTTGTTGAAAAAACAAATCAAATTATTTGTATTTTGAAATTTTTGTGGGTTTATAAATTTAAAATAAAAAAAATAAAAAAAATATTTGCTAACAACACTTAATTAATTAAGTTTTTTTTTTTGACAATGAAGGCCTATTGTTTTTAAACATGTCATCTTGTTGTTAATTAAACACAGCTTACGTTACGCATACGTTTGCATAAATTATGTGCCAAATATTTAAACGAAATTTAAAATAATTTTAAATTTTAATGAGTTTAAATTTGCAAATTTGATTGCAACAATCATTTGATAAATCAAAAACATGTTTTTATAAAAATTATTTTTAATAAAATCCAAAAAAATGTATTCAAAAAGACTGCTAATTTAATTTTCTCCTTAAGCACGTAATTTGTTTATAATTAATTTTAACACGATAAGCCAAACTACGACTACTTTAACTTCTGTACGTATTAAATATGGACGCAATTTTATTTTTAGAAAAAACTTGTTTTTAAAATAGTTTAATTGGTTACGAAAAGTCTTACATTAAAAGAAATATTGATTTAATATTTTTGTGCAAAATGATTTTTTTTACAACACTGCAAAAATTCCCCTAAAATTCTACTAAAGGCCAGGATTCACTATCATACTCAGTCGTACGATCTGTCAAAAATTGCACGTGTGCTGAAAAAGTATGATAGTGTAAATTAAAGTGCATGTGTGTGACAGACTTTTTGACAGATCTGTACGATTTTATAATCTTTTGAAATAATTCATAAAATATTTTTCTCTATGCGATCAGGGTTGATTTTTTTTAAGATGATGAGGAGAAAAACAACAAAATATTAAAACAGTGTGACCATTTTGAAACGATTTTTAAAGTAGCACAGAATTCTGTCAGATTTTTGCGTGATTAAAGACCGGGGCACATGGAAACCGTCATACGTTAAACTTTGACACAACATGTTTCTTATGAGTGTTGTCACAATCAGTACGTCTACGTCTCCGTCAACGCAAAGTACGAAAGTTGGTCAACATTTAACTTTTGACGTACGTTGAATACTTTGACAGCTATCAATTGGTTCTTCTTCTTCTTCTTTGTTGTCTTTTAACTCTTGCTGTGTTTCAATTGTATTTTTTTTGCAGATATATGAAAAGAAGTATTGTCGTTTGGTTGCATTTTTTTTAACTTTTGAAAATTTTGTTGTATTGTAAAAATTTTTTTATATTAGGCCAAGTTTTCGTAACTTTTGGTACAAACACATAAAAAATTAGTTTGCAATAAACAACAAATAATATGAAATTAAAATAAAAAACGGGAGTTTTTTTTAATATTAATAAACTTTCAAAATAAAATCTTTTTGTTGTGCTATTTTCTATTATTACGATTATTTATTTAAATTACCGATATTGATTATTGAGGGTCAAAGCACGTCTCGATGGCCATTTCTTTACCGCTTACATAACTCTTCAGGAAACTTCTGACAAAGATTTTAAATAAACTAAAAATTTTTGTCTAAACAATAAAGCAAAGACAAAAATCAAAGTTTAAGCCAATAAAAAAAAAAAATAACCAACAGTAAATCTATTTTTCTTTCACCACTGTATACGACTGAAAAAAAATAGCACGACAAAAAGATTTTATTTTGAAAAGAAATAATATGGCTAAAAAATCATAAGATGTTTATTGCTTCATGTTTAGAAACAGCAAAATGTTTCTGGCAACAATTTTTTCCAACTGTAAAATAATAAGAGCAGCATTTCGTGCGTAAAACTGAACATTCTGTTCAAACTTGTGAAAATTGTTAGCAACTTCAGTTTTCTCGCTTGAAAAAAGTTGTCTTTCCTTTAGGAAGTGCCGGATTATATTACAGAAAACTTGCAGTAATTTTATGTCAAAGTTTTAAGCAAATAGGTCACGAATTAGTTTTTAATGACGGCATTTTTAAAATAATTAGTGTAGTAAATTCTATCGAAGCTCAATCTTTTAAAGAAAAATGTAAAACGGATTTTTTTAAAATCCTACTTTAACTAATTTCATTGAACGGCATATCATGCACTTTTCCATACTGAAATATTTGTATTGAGTCCTAATTTAAATTCTCATGAGTATCATTGGTATGATTTTTGTTTTATTTTCGTTTTTGTTTAGTAAATGAACTTGTTGCTTTGTTGTTATTTTACCTGACACATGGAATAAAATGTTTTACTATATTTTATATAAATTAAATTACTATTTATTTAAGGAATATTTTAAAATGTAACTTTTAGTAAAAAAATGTAACTTATTTCCCTGCCTTTCCCTGGCAACACTGATGAAAATATAAACAGCTGATTTAATATCCGTCAGCAAAGGACTCATTGTGCCAACCTTATGCGTCGTTACTTTGACTTTAGCTGAATACGTCAAAGTACAAAGTATGACGGATTCTATGTGCCCCGGCCTTAATCGTACGAATGCGTGTGATAGTGATCTTGGCCTTAAGAGGTTGCCAATTTACATCACCTGTCAGGCAATAATGCCTACTTGTTTATTGTGTTACCTTCTTAGGAAAGGGGTAGTGGTGAAGAAGAGTGATAGATAGAATAATTTATTTTTCTTTTCAGAACATTGAAATTGCACGTTATGTTAATTTTAAAAAAATATTGTAGCGCCTCTGGTGTTAACAGACGTATGACTTTTTGAAGCTAGTATAGCAGATATTCTCATGCAATATGTGTTATTTAAAACTAAAAAATGAAACGTATTTCTGAAGGAAAAACATATCCATCTGGCCATTTCGCTACTGTTCATATAGCTCATAGAAAATTCACGAAACTTATATCTCAAGCCAAATGGATTAAATGAAAACAATAATCAACCAACAAAGCAAAACGTCAACAAAAAAGCAAAAACATTTTAATCAAAAACAGTGTCGTCTTTAAAAAACTATTTTTATTTCGTTTTTTTTTTACAATGGCAACCCTTTTCAGATGTTGTTGTTTTTTAAAGTATGCTTTGCTGTATTGAAAACCGATATATAGAAAAAAAGCAGCATTTTACAAAACAACCAAAATTTCACTAAAAAGTAGTGCTTGCGATCAAGAAATTTAAATTTCATTAAAATTCAGAAATACGTCATTTACACTATGGAACTTTTCATGAAACTAACATGAAATTTTTGTCTGTTTGTTAAGCAGAAGGAGTAAGCAATATGGTATTGCTTGAGTTTTGAGGGGATATTACTGTTGCTAATGTTTACTTTTAGATAACGCATAACGCTGTAACTTAAATAGAAAATTGAGAAAAAATGCCTCAAAAAATTGCATAGTGTAAATCTGAACAAAAAAAAAACAGATTTACAAAAAATCCGAATTTCACTAAACGATTGAAATTTCACTTGAGTAGCACATTTTTTAAACAATTTTACAAAAATTATAATTCCTCTTGTCATTATCAACATTCTTTTTTGTTAAAAGCAGTTGCACATAAAGAGCTTAACTCAAATATAATTAAAAAATCAAACTGTATTTTTAGAAACCATTTTTATTAACTCTGCTTTTAAAATTAAATGGTCCGATAACTTTAATTAAAAAATTTTTTTTCTAACAACATTTAAAAAAAAAATCAAAACAGGTTTATTGAAAGTTTTTGTTTAAAATACAGAAAAAAGGGCTGGTGGTATAGAAAAATTGCAGTAAAGTTATTTTTCAACAATTCAATTTAGCTGCAATGAAAATGTAAAAAAAATATCGTAACATTTTTAAATATTACATTTGTTATTGATATTTAATCCATTTTATGAAATTAATGTATTAAATTGAAAATAAAAACAGAAAACAATAAATTATTTCTTTAGTTTTTGGTTTTATGGAGTTAATCAAAACTGTAGATTAAACGGCTGATTTTTTTTTTTTTTTTGATTGGCTAATATTAATTTTATTATTTTAATACATTTATTTCCTTTGTTTCTTTTTTTTATTTCGTCAGCTATTTCGATAAACTTTTAATAAAAATTGGGGAAGACAATGATTTCTTGATTAAACGAAAGGTTAAAAGACCTTCCATTACATATCGAAATCGAGAAACTCGCCTTCAAAAGTTTGTATAACGAATTAGATAATTTGATTAATTTAATTACATAAGAGAGTAAATTATTAATGAAGAAATTCGTTGAGGTATGAAGTTAAATAAATGATCGATTAACAGTTGTCTTTCATTTATTATTATTATTTTTTTATTATCCCATACCCGGTCTGCTTCGATAATCGTACTGCGTTTAAGTTAATAAAAAACTACTTTGTAGGGTAACCATATGACTCTCTAGTTTTACAGCTTTAGGCATTCAGATGAAAACTTACTTTACTCGCAAATAAGCCTCCTGGCTTTTAATTGTAATCACACTTTGTTTTCAGAGTGTTCAAATCACTCAAATTTGTAGAGTCTAATAATTGCAGTTCCTTAGATGGAGAGTATTTAATAATTTCTTGGTATAGGGAGTACGATCAGTCTTAGCTTTTGGCTCTCTATATAAAGGGTGTTTTGTTAAGCATGATAGAACTTGAAATTATAAAAAAATAACACTAAAAATTAAATTTTGATGAAAAATTTGTTCTTATTTTTTCAGTAAACTCTGGCAAATCATTATGAATAGACTCACTCTTGAATAACGCTATCAAATTATACAAGTTTACTTTGAAACTCAGTCATCAATTAGAGCAACTTATAGACTACTTCGTAATTTTTAAGGGAATGTGCGTACTCAATATAATATCGCTGCTGTAAACGAAAATGTGATGAAAGATCTAAATTTATCGATTCGTCGTCGTTTGCAGGAATTGGGGCTCTGTTCGTCCACTATGTGGAAAATCTTGCACAAAGATCTTGACCTACACCCGTATAACATCCAGCTAGTGCAGGAATTAAAGCCACGAGACCATTATATGCGTCTTTCTTTCGCCAATTGGGCTCTAGAGGAGTTAGTAACTAACCCGTCGTTTATCGCCAAAATGTGTTGAGCGATGAGGCTCACTTTTGGCTTAACGGGTTTGTTAATGAGCAAAATTGCCGCATATGAAGTAAGACCAATCCAGCCACAAGACCATTATATGCGTCGTTCTTTAGCCAATTTAGCTCTAGAGCAGTTAGTAACTGATCCGCTGTTTTATCGCCAAATTGTGTTCAGCGATGAGGCTCATTTTTGGTTTTGTAAATGAGCAAAATTGCCGCATATGAAGTGAGACATACCCTACAGACTCCATTGCATCCAGAAAAATGCACCATTTGGTGTGGTTTATCCGCTGGCGGCATTATCGGATCTTATTTCTTCAAAAAAGAGGCCAAATGTGGTTTCAATAAGATGGCGCTACGTGCCATACGGCGACCGCAACCATCGAGTTATTGAAATCAAAATTTGGCGATAAGTTGATTTCATGAAATGGACCTCTCAATTGGCCGCCAAGGTCAAGCCATTTGACACCTCTCGATTATTTCCTGTGGGGCCACGTGAAGTCACTGGTTTATGCTGATAAAGCAGCAACAAGTGACGTTTTGAGGGCCAAAATTTTTCGTGTTATGCGTGATACACGGCCAGCATTACTTGAAAAAGACACCAAAAATTGGACGTCCAAAATGCGCTCGAAATCATTTTTAAAAATTAATGCCATGTTGTGATCTTTCATATACAAAAATTCTTCATTACAATTTAATTTTTTGTGTTACTTTTTCAATTTAAAGTTCTATCGAACTTAAAAAAACACCCGATATATGGAAACTATACCCGGTATGCTTCGACGCTTACCCTATGTTCACAAAAACAAAACGCACGTTATCACATTTACACGTCTGTATCAAATTTAAAGAATGTTATTATTTTATAACCAGGGATGGGCAACCTTTTTGTAATGCAGGCCAAAATTGAAAACAACCAAACTTAAGCGGGCCATTAACATTGGTTTTGTATGTAAATGAATATTATATTTATGTTGTTTTATATCTTCGTTCGAATACAAGACAAAAGAATATACTTTTTTTTCTCAGTTTTGTTTTGTTGCCTGTCACTGCATAAGGCCATCGGCCACCTTATAAATTTAAAATATGTTCTCTAGCCGCAGGTTTCCCACCCCTGCCCTAAACCATCAAGCCCTTACTTAATACTTAAAACCACTCTTCTTTTAGAGAAGCTTATAACAAATTTAGAGTATATCGCTGTTGTACATACAATAGTTCTCTAGATATAGGAGGGGAATCCTTCATTCTGGTGTCTTTGACAATAAAAAATTAACTATTTTTCTTTTTAAATACTCAATATAGATTAATATAGATTTAATTAAAACTAATAAAAAAAACGGCCTTCTTGCCCACAAAAACCAAATCATGCAAGTACTTTTATGAAATTCAAAGTGGATATCAGTCTTACAAATCAAACAGTTAAAAGATTATTTATGCAACAATAATTGTTCAAGTAAAATATGGCTGCTTTCACTGCCAAATTTGTGTAAAAAATTTTTTCAAATGAAAAATTTTAATAAAGCATTTTAACAAAAGAATTTATTCAAGCGTAAAAAAGCATATATAATTTTAGTGGTTTGTCGTAGCATTTAACAAGCACTTGTTAATTTGCAAAATAAATATTTTGCTAAGAGATAAATATACAGTGGCGCGTAAAAGTAAAACTTCAGTAAAATATTTTAAGGTTTTAAGGGTTTCATAGCCAAAGGATAAAAATACAACCCTATTGATACCGTTTTTTGCAAAAGGTGGGGCCGCCAAATTAAGAACTGTGAAAAATAAAATTAAAACTACTTTCAAGAATAAATAATAAAAAACAAAATATAAAATTAGAGTGGTCCATATATGATCCGTGAGTCCAACTTGCGAAACGCCTTTTTAGTCTAACTTTTTTATTTGAGAAAAAAACTCACAAAAGTAAAATGTTGTTATGTCAGCCACAAGAGTCCCACACTGTTGTTCTTTTCTTCTTTAACTAATTTTGCGTTGAAGCTTGGACCACAATTCCCTAAATAGTTTTAGTTGCTGTTATAATATACAGACGCCTTTCTACTGATCTATTGCGGCTGCACAACAATTAGAACTTAAAGTGGCTTAAATTATTTTTTTTTATTTATTTGCTTTTTAAACAACTTGGCAGCAATTATTTTTTTATATTCAAGCCTCTGTTTGGATTTGAACTCAAGATTTTATTTATTTTTCTATCACATAAAGACGTCTTCCACATTGTACAAAACTGACTCTGATGTTGCGCATGAAGAGGATGAAAGGGTTCGGTTTGCTATAAATTGACTTTGGAACAGGAATCTATGGTTCTCTAAATGAAGAAAATCTTAATAGTTTTCTAGGCGGAGATTTATGCTATCAACATTTGCGCCACGCTATGCTTAAGAAGAAGAATTGGAGGTTAAGTAGAACTGTGTAAACTTTATGCTGGGTAACTAGTCGCGCAGGCTAATGGCTTTGTAAACTTTGTACCAGAACTATAGTTCTATTTTCATTGAATATTTTTACTTTGTTAATAAGGCACCATTGACGTAGTAATGCCTTTCTGGGGAAGGATAAACCACCACAAGAATAAATTTTTTTTGTTTGTAGCTAGTGAAGAGATTTTTATGCATCACGGTGCCGCAACGTACACTTCAAGTTGATTTTCGATTTGGTTCTCATTATTTTGCCTTAAATAATTCTTCTTATCTAAAAAGAATACGAGACACTATTTTACCGAATTGTTCATTTAAAATGTTATAGATATGCTCTCCTAACTGCTACCTCCCGGTGTCTTACCATGCCCCCATCATTATTATACCCTTCACCACAGAAAGTAGAAAAAGAGTATAACTAAGTTTGCCATTCCGTGTGTAATTTCTACAATATCCATTGCCGACCCCATAAAGTATATATATTCTGACTTCTTAGGCATAGCGAAGTCGATTGAGCGATGTGCGTCTGACCGCCCGAGTTAGTGTTGAAATCAAGTTTGCCGAGGCAGTAGATCAGCTAAAAAAAATAAATACGTCATTCGATCAGACATAGTATCGAAAGAGGTGCTATTGGAAATCAGCATGATTAGTCCATGTCCTTTGAGGCAGAAGGCAAAACACCACGCCTACCTCCATTTTTTTTATGTCATTTGGAACAATAAAGTAACTGCAATCAAGAAAATAAATGTATGGGGCGATAGAAAATCAAAAAATAAGAAAAAAAACATCAAGTGAAAAAATGGCACTCGCCCATATTTTTCAAATTACGGGGCTCTGAAATCTTCAAATTTTTTAAAATATCAATATGGACATCGTTTTAAAGCTTTTGAGGAGATCTGTAGGGAAATATTAAATTTTTTTAAAAAATGCTTAACCCGTTAAGAGTCGATGGGCATTTTTATGTAAAATTAAACATATCAAAATTTTTTTTTAATATTTAATTCTCTGTCACCCCAATATTTGCTTTTTAGATTGGAGTTACTTCACTAAATTAGATTTATATAGGTGGTGAAGGGTATATAATATTCGGCATAGCCGAATATAGCACTCTTACTTGTTAAATAACTATTTTAAATAAAATCATTTACAATATCTGCACCAAAACATCACAAATTAGGACCCCCCCGTTGATAAATCTCCACATTGAAATAAATATTTTTCTCGAAAGCCTGTCTGACTTACTTTATTTTCAAAGTGATCCTTACAAAAATTGAAGGCTATTGAAGGTTGTTTTCCTGAGATCAGATAATAATTTCTGTGTATGGGGGGTACCTCCAGGTTTTTTTCTTTAAAACGCTCTTTATGCTCAGAGTAATTTACATTAAATTTAAAGGGTGTCGCTATTGCAATTTTGCTGAAATGATTAATAATTTTCCTAAATGGAGGTGGTCCTTCATTCCGCCAATTATCCTCTTGACTCTGCACTATATATATCTAAAGTAATGCTCACAAACTTTAAGCGCTTAGTTTTTTAAAGTTCTTTAGAAAAAGGATAATAAAAAATTACCTGTCGCCTCAGTTCTTTATCTGCTGTCTTTAAATTGAAAATACATTTTATTTAAAGAGGTACATTTTCATTTATAAATATTTTGTATTGGGGTACCCTTTCCCTGCCTTGTCAAAAAGTTTTAGAATATTTTAATTTTCCAATGGTCCAGTTAGGCAGATTAAAAATTTCTTGCTACTTTTACATCAATAAAACAAAACAGTTTAAAATAAAAATGCAATTAATTTGTTGCTTGGAAAAGCTGGCATCCCTACGTAAGTCGCTTTTTGATTAAGCCAGCTCATTAGGAAACCTTTATCCAAATTTTTGGAAAAGTCAAAAACATGTTTCTTTAAGTATAGAAACCTTAAACAACATGCATTTGTTGCTAAACTAACGGTTGTTAGAAAGCTAAAACAAATACATATGTATGTGTGACGAATAATAAAGAGATTAATTAATATTGATTGATTGCGAAGATTTCTCGTATAGATGATGCCAAGAATGCTGAT
Source organism: Gymnosoma rotundatum (assembly GCA_916610165.2). NCBI lineage: Eukaryota > Metazoa > Arthropoda > Insecta > Diptera > Tachinidae > Gymnosoma > Gymnosoma rotundatum. Next base: position 170,293,278 of record OU744336.1, on the reverse strand, counting down.
GACGAATGAACCGATCTAGAAAAGGCTGCATTCGATTTTACATTTAGTGTCTAATTTTTTCTATTTCCTTTGAAAATTAAAATAAAAATTTCTAATTATTTTATGTTTTTTAATAAATTTAGAAATTAAATTATCCGTGAACTTTAGCCGAACTAAATTTAAAATGCAATAATGCTTTTATAAAAATATTATATTTTGAAAACAAAAAAAAAATAAAAAATAAAAAAATAAAAAATACTAAAACCTTTAAAATATTTTACTGTGTTTTAAATTTGCCGTCCCCTCATAAATATTTTAAATATTAAAGATGAACTTAACATTTTCTTTGATGTACAACTTGCTCTGGGGGATAATTAAAAATTGAAAAAAAATTCTTTTACAAAAATGTTGTTTCCCTTTCTCTTATTTTTGCATTAATGTGGCTGATGGTTAAAAGTGGGTCAAATGAAGATTTTTCATTTGACAAGCAGAAATTCATCTGTTTTTGTGTTTTTTTTTTCTTACCATTCTGCATTAACATTTTGACAGACATGTGGGGATTTTAAATTTATAAATAAAGTTTTATTTTTTGCAAATTGCTTTTATTGTAGTTTCTTTTATGTGATGTTTTTTATGTATTATGCGTGTTACTGCTTTTAGTTAAGTTAAACATTTTTTTTACTGCCGCCTTTTTGAAGACATTTTTTGTTCATATGTGATCATAAAAAAAACCAAGCAGCCCAAAGTCAAAGTCTGTAGTTTGATACAAGCAAAAAGTACAAAACAAAGAAACCTTAACCTTTTATTATTCATGAGATATTTTTTGCAGATCTTTATGATTTTTTAGTGGCTGTTAGGTATGTATTTCCGTTTAGTTTTTGACAAAAGAAAAAAAAAAGAAAAAATAAAATTATAATGGTTTTTAAATTTAAATTTTTAAAGTTTTAAATAAATCAATAACTCTTTTTATTACAGTTTATTTTTATTATAGTTTTTTTTAAAAGCAGAACTTTTAAAAAAGATCTACTTAAGGAATGAAGTTAAGAATGTGATAAAAACAAAACTTGTCAGTCAAATGCTAAATACTTTTAAGGCTTACGGCTCCTTTAACGCACCCTACTGATTTTCTAAGTCTGGTTGGATGTTGTCTATTATGAAGTCTGCTAAAATTTATTTTGAGAACTTACCCGTTTTATTTAAGCAGATTTCTGTTTTGAAGATACATTTTTCTTATCTTATTGCACCCTATTATTGTAGATTTAAAAGCTTAAGACTACCAAAACTCAAAATACTCGTTATAAAAATTTACAACAACAGAAAAATTCTATTCAAAGTGTATCCACAGTCAATTTATTTTAGTTCATGAGGCATAGTTCCTTTTGATAGCTCAGATACACAAGTACACACAATAATCTTAACGTTTTAAATCACCTGTGAATAGATGAGTACCATACCTGGAGGTATGGTAGTATTAAAAAATAAACAAAAACAAGTAAGAGTGCTATATTCGGCTATGCCTAATCAAGAAAGCAAATATTGGCGTGACAGAGACTTAACAATAAAAAAATTTTAGTATTGCATATATATAATTTTACATAAAAATGACATTGGCTCTTAATGGGTTAAGCATTTTAAAAAATTTTAGTATTTCCTTAAAGATCTCTTCAAAAGCTTTAAAATAATATCCATATTGATATTTTTAAAAATTTGAAAATTTCAGAGCCCCGTAACTCGGAAAATATGGGCGAGCGCCCAACTTTTCACGTGATTTTTTGTCTTATTTTTTAATTCTGTTTCGCCCTCTATATTTACTTTTTTTGATTGGAGTTACTTTATTGTTCCAAATGGTATGAAAAAATTAGAGGTAGGCGTGGTGTTTTGCCTGGTGTCTAGAAGGACATGGACCGATTATGCTGATTTCCAACAGCATCTCTTTCGATACTCTATCTGATCAATTGACACATTTATTTTTTTGCGCCGAGGCAAACTTGATTTCAACACTAACACGGACGTACTAACACTAAGACGGGCAGACGGAAAGATGGACATCGCTCAATCGACTTCGCTATGCATAAGGAGTCAGAATATACATACTTTATGGGGTCGCAAATGGATATTGTATAAATCCAGATGGAATGACAAACTTATCAGGCATGTCACAGAACTCAATTTCGATCGAAAGTGATTTTATTTCAGAAAACGAAAAAAAAAATTTCTTCGGAATGAAACACCTTTTAAATTTCAAAGTGGATTCTTTAAAATTTCCCTATTTGCGGCTTTCAAATTTAATATTATTGTGTGTCCTTGTTTACATTAAGGCCCAACTATAATGTGCATAAGCTAGCTTTAGCTTATGTCAAAAATTCAACGAAAAGCCTGTCAAATGCTTAGGTAGCTTATCAAAGAAATTTATGTGGCTACAATGTACATATATATAAATTTAGTAACTTATTTGCCACAGTTGCACATTTATGTTTATTTCGTACTTTTGCCAAAAATAATTTCTATATAAATCAACAAAATTTTAAAACTAAAAGGCTTTAAAGAAAATATTTTATATATTTAATAACATTCACAAACACATTTACATATTTTAGTTTATGTTCTTAGAAAATGTAAAAAAAAAAAAAATTTTACAAATTATTTTCTGTTTTGTGTTTGTGGCCAACCGTACTAAAAAATGCAACGATGTTCATCGTTTATATAGTGTATATAAGTGTGTATAAATACAAATTTAATTTAAATATATTAAAATTGTAAAAAATTGGCCATAAAGAAATATGTTGTTTTTTACTTTTTTTATTGAATTTAAAACTAAAAAATTTAACAATTTAGGTCTTAATTAGAAAATTTCTTTATTAATGTATAAACCAAAGCACAATCAGCTGTTTCCGTACGGAAAGTGCGATCAATTTCGTACCTTGCATAAAGAAATGAAATTTAACGAAACTTGACGAAAAGTTATTTTATTCACATTATAGTTTACCACATATAATTTAATGTATTTGCACAGTTGTATAAGTTGGCATAAGCTAGTTTATGCACATTATAGTTGGGCCTTTAGCCTTGTTGTTTACTTTGGTGTCCGAAATATTGCCACATTTAAATAAAAAGGTGGAAATTAACCTTTTTTTAGAAATAAGCAAAATCGATCGGAATCTGAAGAAGGTAAAACAAAATCGATCGGAATTGTTAATACGGAATCAAAACCATTCCCTTGTTCAACTTTTTTTGGTGAAGGGTATATAAACCATAAATTTTATGGGAACCCAGTTTCATATGGATGACCGAAACTAATTCATACAAAATTTTATACTAAACGGCATTGCCGTTTTAGCGCTTAAAAAACGCTAAATCTAATTTCTGGTTTTTGTTTAGCAAAGTTTGAAAAGCAGTCTTTAAAATATTTTTTTAATTAATATGTCACAAAGATCAGGCTAGATAATATAACAGGTACTTGGTTTTACCAGTTATTTCTATTGGTTTTAAATTTATTTGCAATTTTCAGGTATTTAAGTTATGTAATATTAGATGGCAATAAAATCATTTTTTACCTTTTCTAAATGAATTGCCAGGTACCACATAATTTGAAAGCTCTATTGTCATTTTTGTCAAAATTTTGATACACCCTTCTATGTGGACTAGGTCCAAATATGGGCCAACTTCTCCTAATTTCAACAGAATTATTTTTTGGGTCAATAAGAACTCTTGTACAAAATTTCATCAAAATATATGCATAATAGCCACTTTCACATACAAATAACTTCTCAAAAAATATGACGTGCATTTGTACCGAATATCTTACCTTGGGTCAGAAAAATTGCTGAGAGTTAGGACTACAAAATAGTAAATTTGTGTTTTGACTCAGCTTGACTCACAGGAGTTGTGCTCTATGAAGTAGGAAATTTCCGAGAAATTTGACCTTTTTTAAAAAAAATATTTAAATTGTTCTGAAAACAGTAAAGCTTCAATTTTTTACCAGTAATAGGAAATAAGTTGAGTTACAACACAAAATTTATTTCGTCCAAAAATCTTGAAAAACAAAAAAGTAATGATCATTTAAACTTTAAAAATTAACTAAAAATATCATAAATTTACTAAATTCTGAAAAAGCCCATTTTGGACCTCCCTGTTCTCGGTGAAATAGTTGAAATAGAATTCTAATTTTGCGGCTCCCGAGGTTTACTACTGTCTACTTTCATATGAGTCTAATAACTTTAAAATCGGAGAACAAAAACCAAAAGGAGTTTTGGCCGCTATCTCAAAATATTGACCACAGTGCGCCGGGGCCCTAAGAATCCGTCATACATTATACTTTGTCTTTTTCAACTGAAAAGTAAGTAAAAAAAAACATGTTTTCTTATGAATATTGTCACAATCATACGTCTCCGTCAACGTAAAGTACGAAAGTTGGGCAACTTTTAACTTATGTTGAATACTTTGACAGCTATTTTTTGTTGCTTCTTCTTGCTCTGTTTTTGCTCTTGCTGTGTTTTAATGCTTTTTTGTACGTCAACAATGTACTTATTGTGTCAAACACATCCGTCATTACTTTATTTTCAGTTTAATACGTTTAAGTTAATACGTTATGACGGATTCTATGTGCCCCGGCTTTAAACAATTGTCTGAACATGTATTTTGTTTCAATTGATGATACAAAGTCTCGAATTATTATTGTTATAAAAACCTTGTGTTATAGACAACAAATTCCGTGAACTTTTTTTTCAGCTGCATACTACCAAACGGAAAGTTACTTTAGAATTGTTCAAACCTGTTCGTTAAGTTATTTGTTTTAATACATAATTCTCATGAGAATCTGAAATTCAGGCAGAATTGCGCATACCGCTGTGTTGCATATTGTTTTGCCATGTACATCGGCTTCTATCAAACGTCATAAAGTTATTTGTTGGGATATTTAATTTTTCTCAAAATTTTTTTTTTTTAATTTTAAACATAACAGTTCTTTACAAAGAAAATGTAATTTTGTAAATACGTAAGTGTTCTCAAGTTGTACAAATAAGATGAAATAAAATATGACAGCACGTAAAGCGCGCTACAAGAATTCCTGCATTTGAAAATAAAAAGAGTACGAGTAAATGATGTAATAAAAGAGATTTGGAAAAGCGGTTAATTTCATTTTTTTAATAACGACGAGTTTGCTTTAATATAAAAAGAGTGTATCTAATTAGTTGTCATTAGCTGTAAACACACATACGATGTTTTTGTTCCACTAAAATCATCGAAAATTTTTACAACAATTTTGTTGCCATTTTTTTAAATAAATTCACGCAAATTATTTTGTTTTCGCTCATTCTTATAATTAAAGATTGACCAAGCAGCTCTCACATGTAACAACTGCAACTACAACTTGAATAAGTTTACAACTAGACCAACATATGGCAGCATAAAACTTACATACATACTTTTGTATCTTTAAAATTATTTCATTTATTATAATAAATAGTTAAATAATTATTTCTTACGAAAATTACACTACAAAAAAAAAAAAAAAGAGAAAAATTAAAAAGGCTTCATATAAAATTATTGTAATATTTGACATTATTATTAACTGACCAACCACAAATTGAAAACGGATATAAAATTATATAATAAATAATATGTATTATTTTTTTCAAGTGTAATTACACTTGAATTGATGTCGCCGACAACAATTACTTATACTGGTTAAAAACTACTTAAGTGAGGACTTGCATGTTTGAAGCTGAGATACTGTAATTTATATTCAAAGCAAATTGCACGAAAGATGACAAAATTACACTTTTTTGTGTATTTATTTTTATTTGTAAAATACATTTTCAAGCCCTCAAGGGTCATTAAAAAAATTACTAAGACTTACAAATGAGGAGAAAAAAAGTTAATATGAAAGTATTTCCAATTATTATGTTACTGTCACGGCATTTAACAAGCTATCAGCAAGGCGAATTCATTGTTGCTTGCTGGACAGACTTTTTCACAAAAAAAAAATTAATAAAAAACACAAAATTTGTCATCAAATAGAATGTAAAACAAATTTTTAAATAAATTTGAAACACGTTTTACCATTTCTTTTGTAACCTTTGATACTATGACGTTTTTAAACTAAAACAAGTAAGAGTGCTTTATTCGGCTATGGCAGGAATTAAAAATAAAAAAAAAAAAAAAAAAATCTTACCAATATGAAAATTTATTATTTGGAATCCTTTTGATTTAAATAAACTTTAAACGTGCTTGATTCCTTCAAATATAAATATTTCATGATATTCTAATGAAATATTTTCAATTTTTATTTTTTCATTGAATCTTTCAAATACATGTATGAAAGAAAGATCTCTTCAAGAGCTTTTAAATGATATCCATATTGATATCTTAAAAAAATATAGTGCACAATCGTAATTTTCCAAGGCGAACTAACAAGGAAAAATCCAAGGCGAATTAAATACTAGGTAATCGCATGAGTACAAAAACGAATAAACGCATATATTTTGTTAGTGTAAATTTACGTGTATGTGGTTCTCAACAGAGAGAAAAAATACTAAAAAAATATATGGAAGAAAAAGAAATTTCATAAAAAGTAAATTTACATATAATAATTTGCACACCATAGACACCAATGAGTGAAAAAAATTTTAGGTACGTTGTTAATTGTCCCAAGCCGCACAATAACAAATTTTTCAAATATAAATTTTGTTTAAACTTTTAAAAATGTTTCTCAAAGAAAAGTTTTCGTTTTTTTTAAAATTGTGTTTTATTTATTTTATATTAAATTTGTATGCACTTCTTGGACACACACACTTTTCACATAACGTTTAATTTGCAAATTCACTGTTTTATCAACAAAATAATTATTTAATATTATTTTCTCGATTTTGAAATTGAAAATTTTTTCGTTTTTTAAATGGCGCGTCAACAAAATGTGACGCTGCTTCGGAAAAATTTGTAAAGCGAATTTGATCACCTGCCGTATTAGTTTTACCTAGTATTCAATTCGCCTTGGGAAAAATTTAGAGGCCAATAACTCAGAAAATATGAGCGAGCGCCAATTTTTTTGATTTTTTGTTCTATTTATTAACTTTCTATCGCTACATATACAGTATTGGGCAAAACCTAAGAAACGTTGTCCAATATTAGCTTCTGAGTCAAATTATGTTTAAACGAACATATTTCAATTCAATGTTTTAATGCAGTTTTATTAGTTTCTGTGTCATACAATATTACAAAAAAAAAAAATTGTAATTATCTCTCACCTAACGGTTCTTTTAGTACAACAACAAAAATTACTCGAAAATTCATTGGGCAAAACCTAAGAAACTTTTAATATTTTGTATAATAACCCTTATTTTTTATTACTGCGGCGCACCGACGCGGCATAGATTTGATTAAATTATCAATTATTTTTGGATCTATGCGTATCCATTCATCTTCCAGACACGAAAATAAATCGTCTCTGTTGGAGAATCGTTTCGATCCAACATTCCTCTTCAATATAGAAAATAAATTTTCGATTGGGTTCAAATCGGGCGATTGGGATTGTTGTACTAAAAGAACCGTTAGGTGAGAGATAATTACAATTTTTTTTTTTTTTGTAATATTGTATGACACAGAAACTAATAAAACTGCATTAAAACATTGAATTGAAATATGTTCGTTTAAACATAATTTGACTCAGAAGCTAATATTGGACAACGTTTCTTAGGTTTTGCCCAATACTGTACATATACATTTTTGTTTTTTTTTGTTATTGGAGTTGCTTAATTTTTCCAAATTATATGGAAAACTTCGAGGCAGGCTTGATGTTTTGCCTACTGCCTTGAAAGACATTGAGCGATCTTGTTAATTTTAAATAGTAAAATTTTCAAAACTATGTCTGCTCAAGTGGCGTATTCAAATTTTCTCTAGCTCATCTAGTGCCTTGGCAAAGTTGATTTCAATACGAACACAGACGTACAGAAGAACATCGATAAATCGACTTCGCTATGCATAAGAACTCTGAATGTATGTACTTTATGGAGTAGGAAATGGATATTGTAGAAATTACAAACGGAAGGACAAATTTAATTATAGACTTTTTCGTATAGGAAACTATACGGCTAATAGTTATATCTGTAATAATTTCCCCACAATTATTGTCATTTTAAGGGTGTTCACTTCATTTTATTGACTTATTATGCAACGTTCTTATAAAGGGGTTGAATATGGAAAACAAATAGATGACTACTGGCAGGTACATGGTATCTGTCTATACTGGTAGAGGATTGTGGAGGCAAACAAATACACACTGCTAGTTAGGCCATTAAAATAATAAAGCGGTAGGGAGAGGGGACAACCCTAAACTAAAAGCCCAACCTTCTACTATGAAAATTTCTTGCGCAAAAAATTAAAGCTCCACCTACTGCTTTAACTTTCTTAATTGGCACATGACAAAACAGAGAGATATTATTTTATGTAAAAAGTACTGAAAAAATAATTTTTATCAGATTTTCATAAGCACGGAAACTCTGCTAGTTTTGTATGCTTTCTGGACACATAAAACATTTAACAAACAAGTTATAAGGTTTTCTTAGTGGTTCTTGAAGGGTTCTTTTTATTGGTTGAAAGCGAGACGGACATATATAAACGAATAAAAAAAATCGTATACCGTAAGCTACCAGATCGTTTAACATTAAACTAATCTGTACGTTTAAACTCGTCTATAATCAGAAATCGCAGTTACAAAGTTGCGAATGCATGCAAGGAGGTGAGTAAATTATATGCCATTATAGAAGCTAATTCGCGGCGTACTCTTTTTACAATTGAAAGAATCCAGCGAGTAAATACAAAAAACGTAATAATTAAAAAAGCTGACTTACTTAAAGTAACGCAAACGAAAAATGCACAACAAATTTGGCGATTTAGAAATCGCACACAAAATTTAAGATTAAACTTAAATGTTTGCTGGGTAATAAATTTGCAACAATTTGTATACATGTGTATGTATGTTAATGTGTGTATTCTTTCACTGTCAAGTGATAAGCTGTCAAATGGCATCAAAAAATTAAGAATGGATGGATGATGGATGAATGTTAGTTTTGATTAATTTTTTATAATTTTTTTTTCTTTCTTTTTTAAAGTCAAAACTAAACCATTAATTTATCTTTATCAATTAAAAAAAAAAATACTTAATTGTTTAATAGATGATATCATTAGCTTATGAACATGAACATTTTCCTGTAAAATTTAAATAAAATAAAAAACTTTAAAAATGGATTGCGGTTACTGGGACGGACAGGTCAAGCAAATTGACAATTTGTACAAACATCATTAAAAACAAATTGAACTTTGACAAGCTTTTGCTTGTTAATAATTTTTATTTAAACTGCAAAATGTATTATATTATTATGTATTATGCAATTAAACTAATTAAGAATCCATAGTTTATAATCATTAGAAATTGCTGTTTAATATATTATGGAAAAGAAAAAATATTTACTTTTTTGGAGTAAGAATAACCTGCTTAACATTTTTACTTCTTTCCATTGTAAAATTGCCATTATGATAGAAATTATACCATAAACATTTGAAACTATGAACAAAATCGCACAGTGGGTTCTATGGCTAAGAAAGTTCAACTAAAACATTTTTTCGGAACAAAAAGAAAACATAAACGATAAATAAAACAACCCTTGACCATCTTTTTAAATCTAGGTTAGTGGAGTAACTCCAATTAAAAAAGCAAATTTTGGAGTGACAGAGAATTAAAAAATAAGAAAAAAAAATTTAAGTACTAAATATGTTTAATTATACATAAAATTACATCGGCTTTTAATTGGTTAACCATTTTCAAAAAATTTTAGTATTTCCTTAAAGATCTCTTCAAAAGCTAAAAAATGAGACCCATCTTGATATTTAAAAAAATTTGAAAATTTCAGAGGCCCATAACTCGGAAAATATGGGCGAGCGCTAATATTTTTTTTATTAGGACCAGCACTCAGGAGATGACCCCTACCTATGCAATGCATTGTGCCAGAACTAGGAAATTAGGTTGTGGGAAGGGGGATAGAGGGAATAGTGCTTGTGGACATTTGACTTGATTTGATGATTTGGCAGGAAGGACCTCTGCGGGGAGTTTATTCCACATACGAACTGTTTGGCTAAAAAGCGAATTCTCTGTGTGAAAAGAAATGTTGCAAAAATCCGATTGCGGTGCTTCAAAAGACGTTTATAAGATCGTCACAGGTGACGAATCATGGATCTATGCGTATGAGACCGAAACGAAACAACAATCGACCGTGTGGGTCTTCAAAGTCGAGCAAAATCCAACGAAAGTTGCTTGTGGAAGAAGCACTACGAAGCAAATGGTCGCCTGTTATTCGGCAAAACTGTTCATGTGGCGACTGTTCCGCTTGAGCAACGTACGACGGTCACTTCTGAGTGGTACACTACAATTTGTTTGCCTGAAGTCATCGGAAAAATTCGAAAAACCAACAAGAGATGACGAATCATTGATCACCATGACAATGCGAGCTCTCACACATCGGCTCAAACCAGAGCGTTTTTGACCGGCTAAAACGTCGAATTAATGGGTCATCTGCCGTACAGCCCTGACTTGGTACCTAATGACTTCTTCTTGTTTCCGCACATCAAGAAAAAAATGCGTGGTCAACGATTTTCGTCGCCAGAAGAAGCTGTTGAAGTGTTCAAAAACCATGTTTTAGAGGTGTCTCAATCGGAGTGGAAAAAGTGCTTCGACAACTGATTTGAGCGAATGCAAAAGTGTATAAATCATGCTGGGAGAATACCTTGAAAAACAATAAAACCATTTTTGATTATAAATATTCGCATTTTCACTATTAGGCCAGAAATATATAGAGCAGCCCTCGTGGTAAGGACATCAGATAGAGTGAAGTATTTTTTACGCCGTTTTAGAAAACCTAGGCACTTAAATGCTTCTTTTGCGACATGAAAATTATGCTGGTTCCAACGAACATCACATTGACTTTTCATGACAAGAACATCGAGAGCTTCTGATTCCTTTATATATATATATATATATATATATATCACCCATAATTACAGATGAGGTATCATATTCAGCCGTATGAATGTGCTAAAGCACACAGCACTGGGTTTTATAAGCGTTAAATTGAACCCTATTCGCAAGGCCCCATTTGGAGATTACCAAAAGCTCGCGATTAAGGGTATCGTCCATGTGCTTTCGCGCAGCCCTGAAGGTCTATTGCGAAAAGAAAATGAATGGCATATGCTACTGTCATCTGCGAAAGAATAGATACTGTTGGAAGTCCGACGTAGAAGGTCATTGAAAAAAATAAAAAAATTTTTCACTTAATGTTTATTTTAACTCATTTTTCAAATCTCTATCACCCCATATATTTGGTTTTTTTGATTGAAATTACTTTATTGTTCCAAGTGATATGAAAAATTAGAGGTAGGCGTGGTGTTTTGGCCACTGCCTCGAAGGACTTGGACCGATCATGCTGATCTTTCGACACTATGCCTTGATCTTGTGCCTTGGCAAACTTGATTTCAACACTAACACGGACGGACATACGGACATCGCTCAATTGACTTCGCTATGCAAAAGAAGTTAGAATATATTTACTATATTGAGTCGGAAATGGAGATTTTAGAAATTATAAACGGAATGACAAACTTGATATACCCTTTTTCCACTTCTTGTGGTCAAGGGTATAAAAATAATAAAGTTTTGAATAACATGCACCTGCAATATGTATATGTATTGGTAAAACAACACATAAACATAAACGTCTTGATTGTAAACTTAACTTGTTAATACATTTGAATTATACTTTGAATTATTTTAATAAAAAGTTCCCCAGTTATTATTTTCTATAACATAAGTTAAGTTACCCAGCTCTGTATTACTTTGTTAATAACACTAGAATACACACTTCACTAACATGCACACACAACTCTTTTGTAACAAAATTTTCTTAATATTGCCATACAGCATGCAACTGCAATTTTTATTTGTAGGCGAGTTAAAACGTTTAAATCCTGTGCGTGGATGGCATAGAGACTTTAAGCAAAATTTTTATGTATCTTTGGAAACTTCATAAGTATTTTCTTAACATAATCATCTGCAGATAAACCCATACACTCTTCGTATATCACAAGGTATCGCAGCATAATGACTAAAATTTCAATACGAATACCGCTGCAGTCTGTTAAAAACATGGGATAAATGCTTGACAAAAGACATTTAAATTTTTTATAATTAGAAAACTGAAAAAAGATGAAAAAGAAAGCCAAACAAGTTTTCAACTAATGTATTTTTTGGGATATTAATTATTTTCTTTCAATCACTTAAGACACACCTTTTAATATCTGAAATAATGTTAGATTGCGATAATCACACTTTTTATTGCTTTTTACTTTAAGAAAAAAAATTTTTAATTATAAAAAATATGCACATTTATACTTACAAATTAACAAATTAATTATAAATAAAATTCTTTTGTAAATATTTTTTCTTCTATTATAATTTTAATTTTATAAATAAAAAAGAAAAGAAAAAAACAAAACACAGAAAACATTTCACACCCTGCATTATCTTTCTCATTATCAATCACCCCTTCCTTTTACACCATTTCTTTTCATGACTTATTACTTTCACAACAACACCAAAAAAAAAACACCTAAAATCTTTTTGTATATTAAAACTATTAACTTTAACTTCCTATAATTTTTCTGTGTTTGTTTTTTCTTTATTCCATTTTTTTAGGATTGGCTTGCGGGACATGTGTTTTAGAATCCGATTTTGGTTTTATACTCAATTGTAACTTCAAAAAATCTGGACTATTTCGTGTACGAAATTTGGGAGGCCTTAAAGCGCACTTTGGTTTAGGTAAATCAATTATTAAGCAAAAAATATTAACTTAACAAAAATACTAACTTGAGAAATATATTTTATATGGTTGTGGTATTTTGATTTTCCTTAAAACACTTTTCCTAATTTTTCTGTACAAAACTCTTATATTTTAATTGTTATATTTACAAGCAAAAGTCAAAGCTGGAAAGAACCTATTTTTAATTTTTTCCACAAATTTTCTACTTTTTGAGCCCACTGTAAGGAAGGATTTTAGTTTTAAGTTCTTAAAATATGTATTCACTACAAAAATCACCTTAGTTACGAGGGCTGCTCTATATATTTCTGGCCTAATAGTGAAAATGCGAATATTTATAATCAAAAATGGTTTTATTGTTTTTCAAAGTATTCTCCAGCATGATTTATACACTTTTGCATGCGCTCAAACCAGTTGTCGAAGCACTTTTTCCACTCAGATTGAGACACCTCTAAAACATGGTTTTTGAACACTTCAACAGCTTCTTCTGGCGACGAAAATCGTTGACCACGCATTTTTTTCTTGATGTGCGGAAACAAGAAGAAGTCATTAGGTGCCAAGTCAGGGCTGTAAGGCGGATTACCCATTAATTCGAGGTTTTGGCCGGTCAAAAACGCTCTGGTTTGAGCCGATGTGTGAGAGCTCGCATTGTCATGGTGAACAATGATTCGTCTTCTCTTGTTGGTTTTTCGAATTTTTCCGATGACTTCAGGCAAACAAATTGTAGTGTACCACTCAGAAGTGACAGTCCTACGTTGCTTAAGCGGAACAGTCGCCACATGACCAGCTTTGCCGAAGAAACAGGCGACCATTTGCTTCGAAGTGCTTCTTCACGAACAACTTTCGTTGGATTTTGATCGTCTTTGAAGACTCACACGGTCGATTGTTGTTTCGTTTCGGGCTCATACGCATAGATCCATGATTCGTCACCTGTGACGATCTTACAAACGTCTTTTGAAGCACCACAATCGTATTTTTTGCAACATTTCTTTGCACCAATCGACACGAGCCTTTTTTTGAGTGACCTTTAAATTGTGCGGGATCCAACGAGACCAAACCTTTTTTACGGCCAGGTGTTCATGCAGTATCGAATGTTTGCTGATGGAAGAAATGTCCAAGGATGTCTCTATCTCTCGGTATGTCGCATGTCGATCTTGCATTATTGAGTTCACGCACGGCATCAATGATCTCTGGCACAACAGCCGTTTTTGGACGACCTTCACGGAATTCGTCTTTGAGCGAGCTTCGGCCACGATTAAATTCATTATACCAATTTTTCACAGTGCTATAGGATGGTGCTTCATCGCCATACAAAGATTTAAGTTCATCAATGCACTCTTGTCGTGATAATCCACGTCGAAAGTTGTGAAAAATGATGGCACGAAAATGTTCACGAGTTAATTCCATTTTTTTCTATATTAATTTTTTCAAGTCACTGTAAACAACACAAATAATGGTCGTACGTCAAAACATTTTGAGTACGATTATGCTTAAAAATGACAAACTCTCCAATGGAAATGTCAGATTGCACTTGGCAGCACTCAGTGTTGCCAGGCCAGAAATATATATAGCAGCCCTCGTATCTTGAGTTTTCTTTATAAATTTGAAAACTTAAAGCCAAATATGTAGAATATGGTGTACGGTATTTTGGTCTGATAGAAATTGTACAACTGTGCACTGAAAGCTTAAACTTATTTAAAAGTGTAGTTGCTCAGCTTTTGTTAGTTACCCTGAATATAACGTGGCTAGTCCATACACGCATGTAATTTATATTCCATAAGGGGCTAGGACTAGTCCAAAGATAACCCAAGAATATAGAGAAAACATTACGATGTCCTAGGGCTGGACCATATAAACCAGCCTTGCATTACATAGGAGTAGTTTCAATACTACTCCTTGTCACTACACGATGGATAACACCAGAGGGTTTGTACAGCACTTGGCAACACTTTATGCAATCGTCAAAACGCGAACACTTATCGTTTAACAACAAATTCTTGTTGAAAAATAACGTGGTCCATGACTGCATTACATAGGATCATGTTGTTGCTTGACCATTTCAGTTACAATAGACCACGTATCCCAATATTATCTGCAGGGTAATTGTGGTATTATTGTATACACACACCATTAGTGGAAGTAACTTATTTACCACACTCATACGAACAACAACACAGGAGTTGCCAGATCTTATTTACGTAACAATATAATTAATGGGTTAAGCATCTTGAAAAAAATTAGTATTTCCTTAAAGACCTCTTCAAAAGCTTTTTAATGATACCCATATTGATATTTTTAAAAATTTGAAAAGTTCAGAGGCCGGTAACTCGGAGCGAACTTCATTGTTCCAAATGATATGAAAAAATCAACAGCAGAGAAAGGCGTCGTGTTTTGGTCGCTGCCTCGAAAGACATAGACCGATCTTGCTAATTTTTAATACCAAAATTTTTAGAAACTATGATCGATTGGCGTATCTAAATTTTTTCTAGCTCATCTAGGGCTTCGACAGAGTTTGTCTTAAATTTAGAATAATTTATGTTTACGCACCAGTAAGATGAGAATTTTACCCAAAGATTTTGGATAACTCGCAGTCTAGAATTCATTGAATGAGCAATTGAAGGTAAACGAGTGTTCACTTCGTTACGACCGGCTTTTTAGTTCTGGCCTAGCGGAAGTCCCAATCGGATATCGAATTTAACTAAAAATCATATTTTCTAACAAGGCGCATTTCTATCATGTTATTATTCAACAAATCTGCAGAGATTCAGAGAGTTCAGTATAGAATCTCGAGTGATGGTGATTGTGGACTTTTTATGGAGTGAAAAAGATGATATGAATCTTTGATTTCATTAGGGCAGCGCAATATGTCACGCAGCTCATCAAACATACGGTTCGGAAGTCATGTTATCAATAGTCTTCCTGCCTCGGAGGTGCGATTCCATCCTTTTACAGTGGATATCGTACTACGCTGTATTAAGTGTCCGCTTATACTGGTTAAAATAAAATACAATCGTCAATACCAGGGGGCAAATTACGGCACTCGATATCGAACGAAATTTCAATAGAATTTAAATGTAAATTTCGATCGATATCGAATGCCGTAATTTGCCCCCAGGTCTTATGTGAAGACACCCTCCAATTTTTAACATAATTTTAACTATTGCAGCAAAAAACTTTCAAGTGTCAAACTTGAAGCCCTATAAAAGACAGAGAGAAATTACTCGTATAGCCGTATTAATAGGGTTACGATTTTACCATTTAGGCACGAAATCCTTAAAGATGATTTGGGTTTGTTTTTAATTAGTTAAAGGAAATGTACAGCCTTTTGCATTTTTAGCTTTTCTTATTTTTAATTGATTTTAATTTTGGTTATTAAATATTAAACGTGATCTAGAAAATAAAAGAATTGTCGCAATTTTCTCTTTTTATTACTTTTTTAATTCATAGGTTTCAGTCTAGGTGATGAATTGGGTTTTGCAGAGTCACTTGGAAATGTTGAAGGTGGACGACGACGTTCGATTGGCTATAAAAATGGTCCTCCACCAAATACTTTAGGAGTTTTGCCAGGAAATCAGCAGGTGAGTTTTTGAACATCTGTAATAACATCAAAATAAAATAAATAATTTTCTTTAAAACAATATTTCTTTTTTTAGTATTCTAATGATAAACGTATAATTTCACGCTCTTCAATGGTTATAACTCCAGAGTTGCGTGAATCTCTGACGAAACAAGCGAAAGCAGCATCGGCGGCCGAGATGATTGCAAAACAAACAGCAGCCGCACAAATGGCGGCTAAGCAAGCTGCCATGGCTGAGTTGGCTGCCAGACAAGCAGCCCTGGCCGAATTTCAAGCACAAAAAGCCAGACAAGGACCCCTAATGACTGAAGCGCGTCCCCTACCATTGGGTGTACCTGCATTTAAACCCATCCCTAAAAAACAAATACCATTACAAATGGCCCAAAGAAGATCAAATATTGCTGTTGATACGTCCAACTCTAAAATGAGCATAAACAATAGAGTCGTCGATTTGTATAGTCAACAAATCAATGCAAATCGAACATTTCATGCTCACAATCCGGTTGTATCACAGCCAATAGCTGTGCCTGCTTTTCAAGTTATGCCCGATTCCATTAATAAAATAACCGAAGTGCTAAAACCTCATCTAGCTGAACCTGTGCAACAGTACACTTCACCTTCCGCTAATCATCCGAATTATCTGCAATTTGAAGAACCCAAATTCGATTTGAAAGACATATCGGTTGAGGAATTGGCGAGAGCGGCCAATGTTAGCGTGGACACCATAAAACATGCGATTTATGTTAGAGAACAGCAAATGAGAGCAGAACATCGTGCCATGTTAGCAGCTAAATTAAGAGAAGAATTCATAAGGACCTCGACATTGGCAAGTTCTACAAGTACGACTTCCACTACCACTTCAACAACAACCGCTAGACCTCCGTTGCAATATTTTGAGAATACGAATGCGGTCAGTGACCATAAAGTGTCAAAGGTAAATTTAAATATTTTAAGAATTTTTAAAATCGTTTCTATTGAAAATTTGATAAAATAAATTCCTTTCATGAAGGGAAAATCTAAAATGTCAAAAGAGAAATTAGTTTTTAATCAGGAGTATCAAAATATATTATCTTGTGAGTTAAGGACTTTCTTAAATTTATCCCAGCTGCTTTTAAATTTTAAAAGAAAAACTAGTTTTATGTCGGGAGTATTGAAATCGGGAGTATCGAAATCGGAAGTGTCGAAATCGGGTGTCTCCCGTCGCGAGCATAAGGTCTTCATAAATTTATTCCTGCTAGTTTTTTTCTCTTTGGCTTAGAGTTTCCAATTAAATCTTTCATAATAACTCAATTGAAGGAATAAAGAACAGAACAAATACGCTGCAGAAAATGGAAAAAGAAGGAAACAAATTGAGGAAAATTTATTAGAGGGACGGTAAAATTTGGGGGCTCCATTTCCAGAAAAAGACAAACTAAATATGTGACATTTTCTTCCTTTTGCTTAACGGGTTACCCTTTGCAATCGCCAGTGTAAAAAAAGACTAATTCTGTTGATACGGATTCCGAATTTGCGCCAACCTGAGGCCGTAACTCGAATTTGAATTCCTCACACATTAATCCTTTCATTCTTTTCGTCTCAGGTGAATGTAAAGGGCAACGCTGATAGTCTAAAGGCAAGACGACATAGAAATGACACAGGAAATGTCGATGACCACATAATAAATCAGTATCTTTTTTAAAATTTAATTTTCACAAAAACTTCGTGCTATTTTTTATTTAATTATCCCGATTAAATTAATTACCGATATTGATTATTGAGGGTCCAAGCACGTCTCGATGGCCATTTCGTTATCGCTTACTTAACTCTTCAGGAAACTTCTGACAAACATTTTAAATAAACTAAAGATTTTTGTCTAAGCAATAAAGCAAAGACAAAAATCAAAGTTTAAGCAAAAACAACAATAACCAACAGTAATTCTACTTTTCTTTCTCTACTGTATACGGTCGACTTTTTTTCGGCTCTTTTATACAGTTGAAAGAGGATGAAAAATAAAATATCAAAAATACAACCTTTACGCATTTTTTGAAATCAGCTGCGGGTAGTTTGGTTGTCAAATTATCCACTTCATATTTTAATGGAGAGTGTTTCCTTTGCTCCCGAGGACAGCATGTTGTTCTATTGGTACTATTTGCTATCTGTCTATTACATTTTCCCCAGCTGAACCTGGGAATGTCATCTCTTCATGTTATTAATTGCGCCGAATTAAGAAAAAGAGTTTTACGTTTTTTGCTTTTTTAGACAAACGTACAGATTCTTTTGATTTCAAATGTCACTGTGGCTCATTATAAACTCTGTATTCTTACATTTTGGCTTTATCTGGCTATACTTCTTGATTCTACGGTCTTGTGAATTCTATTGTCTCGTATTTATTATTACAAACGCAGCTATCCACGTTACACTAGTCTGTTACTCGGGCGAGGACAAAACTACTCGATGCTTTGTTTAGTAACACCTTAACCATCCACAAACTATTTTACTTCGCCTTTCATCTAAGCGAGTCATCCCCTTTATAGACCCCCCTGAGGGTACCAAAAGACTGCGCTGATCTAACCAAGGCACAGACGAGGGTTATCGAAGGTATAGAGGTAACCAGTCCGCCAATGTTTATGCACCAAATCTGGATAGACAGTGGGATACTGCCGAAGGATGCACCAGTGTCCTTAAGAAACTGGCACCGGTAGCCCATACAGAGAGCATCCCATCTCTGTAGCCAGTTATTGGTGAGGTACTTTCCGGGTGGTGGCTGTTGGTTAAAAGTCTATATCTGCAGGTCTGGTGCGGAATAGATGGAAGTGTGCTGTTGCACTCTCAACATACGGGGTTGGCTTTTCTACAACCTTCAAGCAATTGGAAGTTCATGGACCTGTAAGCCATGTTTGAAAAGCTACGTGTCCACTAAATTATCTGCCGTGGCTTCACACAATAATTGTCTTTTGCTTCTAGAAAGGTTTTTTCTGCTGCTGCTTCTTAACTTTCAATTGCATTGTAGTATTATTCTATACACACACCATTAGTGGAAGAAACTTATTCACTACAGTCATACAGACAACAACAACAGGGGTTGCTAGATCTTATTTCTCTTAACAATAGCTTATAAAAGGGAAAATAGAAAAATAGTAGTGTTTGCAGATATTAGATTTGAACTTTTCTGCATGAAAAGCGATATGAAAGTCTGGCCAGCTGGCTTCTGAGTTTCCTGATTTTATTGGAGCAAATCCCCTGTAGTAACAGTAAAATAACGAAACATATCCCTCAATGCGTTAATGCTAATTTTGTCACCGATAAGCTTATTCCTCCTCGAGTCTCACTAAGATAGATTTTGCAGCACCGACCTGAGTGCTTTATTTAAATTTCGATCGTATGCAAATACCATCTGCTGTACGAAAAATTGCATCAAGTTTTCATGTCAGGAACATTAAGGGCTTCTAATTTCATGTTTAAAAGCTCTTCCTAACTCCAGTGATGGAAAATCGTCCAATGTAGGCGACTTGTATAGTTGGAATCTGTTTAATTCTTTTCAATCACACACGATCGCAAGGATACCCTTGGTATAGTTACTGAGACTTTTTCAATACGGGCAGTAATAATTGCTTTCCAACAAGTGAAAATTATTTGCAAGTAATTCAGTCAGTAGATCGTCTTTATCAAATGGGACGGTCATTCACGAAAGAATGATTAAAAGCTTTTGCTGAGAAAGAGACAACAAGAGCTGCTTTTCGTACAAAGGTCTCTCGCGCCTAAATATTTAATCAGATTTTTTTGTGTTACCGCCCGGTTCTGAAGTTTCCTCTTTGGATCAAACTGCCGTTTTGCTTATCTGATTAGACCATAACTTCATTCTAAATTAAGTTAGATTTGCTTTGCTGGAATATAAGCCTTTATTTTCGACAAAATTATATTTATAAACATTTACTCCATGGCTTCGATAATCTAGTCTAGAAAATAAAGTTTTCATTTGGAATGTTAACAAAAATCATACGATTGAGCCTTCTCGTTTCGAAGCTGTTTAGACGCCCTATGAGATTCTAAAATCAAACAGGAGGCGGATTTGTCAATACTCTAAGATCCTTTAATACACTCTTCTCTTAATTCCTTTGTATAGACTAAACGATCTACATGACTAAGATTTCATGATACAAGGGATATCATGTAGTCATAGTGAATTGTTAAACTATATATCAGCTGGCATTTTTTTTAACTGACTTCAAAAAAGAAGAAGAAGGTTATCAACTCGACTGAATGTTAATTTTTATGTTTGTGCCCGCAGAAGTCAGTCATAACTGAACCGATTTTGAAAATGTTTTATTTATTTAAAAAATGATGCTTACAGATTAGTCTCCTTTTTAAAATCTTAAAAATTAAAGGGTTTCCTCATACAACATTCTTGATTTTTACGGGTATTATGTAACGTAAAGGACATCACTTTAAATTTAAAAAATACTGCGTGCCACTATAGCTACCAATAGCTGAAAGTAATACAAAAATAATTATAAAAATTAAAGGGTGTCCCCATAGGTAACGTAAATTGATCTATATGGGCCTATCTTTTGAACCATTATAGACAAAAACGCTTGCGAATTGTACAGAATGTCGATTGCCCTGACCGTTATAGCAACAAGTGTTAATATTCAAAATTATAAATTAAAGGGTGTCCCAATAGTTCATTCAATTTGATGTATGTATATGGCCATACTTTTAAACAGTTGTAGACAGATGCTTGAAATTTAAAAAGAACATGTATTGCCTGGATTTGAAAATTACAGGGTGTCCCAATAGTTCATGTTATTTAATGTATGTGGCCAAAACTGTAAATTGTGATACACAGGCAGCTGAAACTTATAAGGGTCCTATACTGCAAAGTCTTCTATAATAACAAGTTTATGAATTATAAATTTAGAAATTAAAGGGTGTTCCAAAAATTAATGTAATTTGAGCCTTATGTACAAACACTTGAAAATTACACAAAATGTCCACTACTTTGTATGGTATAATAAGAAGTATAAATATTTTAAATTATAAATTAAAGGGTGTTACAATAGTTGCTGTAATTTGATATATATGGCCCAACTCTTGAACCGTTATAGACACACGGTTGAAATTTACAAAGATCATAATTGCTAAGTCTACTTCAACAGGAAGTATATAATTTGAATTTGGAAATTAAAGGGTGCCCTTATATTTGCTGTAATTTGGCAGACGGTTGAAATTAACAAGGAGCTGTAGTGCCAAGTCCGCTATAACGAGTATAAAGCTTAAAGATTAAATAATAGGGTGTCCCAATAGTTATTGAAATTAGAAGTATGAAATCTGTTTTGAAGTCGGATTTTTTTTGCAAGAATTATTTATTTAAACGATACATTTCTATGTTTTAGGTAATGAACGCACCAAAGGAATATTATCCTGTCGGCTATGACAAAAACTTTGATGACAACTTTAAATCAAAAGTAGATTTGCCTCCTACAACATTTGCATGTGCCAAACAAAAACATTTTCCTGGTCTATACGCCGATACCGATTTGGGTTGTATGGTGAGTACAAAGAAATCGTATTAGAAAAATAATTAGATTTTAATTTTAAATTCAATTTTAGGTCTTTCATGTGTGTGCTCTCACCGATGATGGCTTGGTACGCAAATCATTCCTCTGTCCCGAAAACACTCTCTTTGATCAGACGATTCTTAAATGTAATTGGTGGTTTTATGTTGACTGTGCTTCATCAAAAAGTGTTTACGATTCTAATATACCGATATCGAAAAGTTACCAACTAATGAAATCTCTAACGTATTTTTCGAAATTCACTAAAACCAAGGACGGTGAAGAATCCAATGATGGTGGCTTAGATATACAAATACTTAAAGATTCAATAGATAATGCAGATCGTAAATCGTTTAGTCAGGCAGAGGAAGAAGATGAAGATGAAACTACCAAATCCATAGTGCAAGACGAGCAATAACATGTGAATGAGTCATAAGTTTTTAGTTTAAAATAATTTTAGTTTTAGCTTTAATTTAAGTTCGTATTCGCGTGTCCTTTGTGTTAAAAAAAATGAGGAAAACTTTTCAACTTGAATTTTAGTCATTTGTTTTTAGTGTAATTTGCTGCAAGAATAAACGCCGCCTTTGCTAATTGTTAGCATTATGATATTGAAAGTTTTCGCCAGGATTCCTAAGTTTTGTTTTTAAGATTGTTTTTACATTTTTTTTAATTTTTTTCACAATTTTTTCAATTTATTATTTTCAGTTTAATTAAGAAATTTGTTAATTTTTTGTGGATAATTTTTTTTATTTATTTATTATTTATTAGTTTTTTTTGTAAAAAAATAATAAAAGTAAAAAATTTAAAGTTTTTTTTTATTAATATTTTTAAATAGTTTTTTAAAAGAAATTATTGGGGTAAGTTTTTAAAAATTTTTTTAATAAAACTATTTTGTTAAAATGCCTTTAAAAATTAGTATAGGAGGGTCCAATTCCATTTGTTGTATTTTACAAACACTTAATTTCTTGAATGAAAAATTTTTTGAAAAAATTAAATAATACAAATCACTTCTTCCGACGTCTGTTTACTATTAATTCATTTTTATTTATTTGTTGTGTAATTTTTTTGAATTCTTTAAAAAAGCGAAACAAAAACTGCAAAATATACGGAATTTGTCTCTTTAGTCCTTCTATACCTTTCTTTTATATGGACTTGGTCAAAATCTTCATATATTTTTTTAAAGCACCTCAGGCAACAATTTCTTGTAACCGTGCTACATTCGTTGGGAGAGGGACAGACAAGAGACAAGACAGACAGTGAAAGGAGAAAAATAGAGAATAAATGCTTCATTTTTAAACTGTTGTTATAATTTCCGGCAATAACCGTCGTCTCTGGCTGTGTACTTCGAACGTTTGGCAAGCGCTTTCGATGTGATAACATCATTTTCAAGCCATGTGTTTATTAAAACTGAAGAGATAGTGTTGAAAAGTAGTAAAATAGTGTCCATATTTAATTCAACATTGCCCGCCTTGTGTTGTTGATTAGCAGGGTTCACAGATTTTTTTCGAGTCATATCCCCAATAAAATATATTCCCCAAAAATCAATTTCAACTATCCGCCAAAAATTCCCACTACAAATAATACTATTTATTTTTAAATTCAGTTTAAGTATTAATTCCCTGTTCAGACATACGCTTTAATTGCGCAATTAAAAAATTTACGCAATTAAGGCCTTAATTGAGCTCAATTTACTATATAAGAAGTCAATTAATAATTTGAGCAATTAGTACTTAATTTTATAACAAATTAAATAAAATATGAAATGCAACCCTTGCTAACAAGTGTGTTTATTGAGAAGTATGTTCAGTGAGTAGAAATAATTCATAAAATTTACAAGCCGCCGGAGGACACTATCTGTAAAATAAATATGCCTTGTGTTAATTGAATAAGCTTAATTGAGCATGTGTGAACACTAAATTAAATTGACTCAATTAAGAAAACATGTCTGAACAGGGAATTACATACGTTTTCAAATATTGTATTTATATTATATAGCAGAAGTGCCAACGACTTGTCAGTGTGTCATTTATAATTTTCTTAAAAATCAAATATAGGAAAAATATGTTTTTGAATATTAATTGTAGAGATCTGTAAGCAGTTTTAAACACATTTGCCAACTACAAAAAAGGACGAACAGACGGACAGGCGGACATATATATATATATATATATATATACTTTATGGGGTCGGAAATGGATATTGAAGAAATTACAAACGGAATGACAAACTTAGATACACGCTTTTTTCACTATTGACGTGAAAAGTATAATAAATCAACCATTTGGGAATGGCGACATAAAAATGATCCAAAAGCAAACTGTAACACGGCTTATACGAATCTCTATATTCCTGCTTCGCTGTTTCCTTCATGATTACACATCAATTATGAGCGAATCAACGCGCCATATAAAATCTTGAAAGGGAAGCATGTTGTTTTTAGACAATTCAGTTCGAATTTACTTACGAAGCATGAAAATTTATGTCTCTAATTTTTATCGCAAGTTTATCTGAACTAGTTGTATATAAATATAAAAAAGTAAGTACATTTAAAATTAATTAAATTACAAACTAAAAAATTTAAACGAAAAATAAATTTTAGAACAAATTAGTCAAACGAAGTATGCAGTATGTGTCGTGTAAACGGTATGCTTCGCATTGATGATTCGAAGAGCGAAGCAAGTGCTTCATTTTGCCGTGTCAACATATTACTGAAGACTATAAAACTTTTCGATCACTTTAAAGACGATAAAAACTATTAGAATATTTGAAAGAGTTATCGATAACTTTTTCTTTAAAACAAAAAAGAACTCAAGCTATTCAACATTAAGAAGTAGCTAAACAAATTTTCTATAGACAAAGTAATCGATAACTTTTCTATAGAAAATACTATAAATTACTTTTTCACAAAATTGTTTTCGATCCTTGTACAAATAATAGTGATTAAATCCTTTCTTAAAAATAAAATATCTATCGATAACTTAGACTAAGTGCAAACATTTTGTCGATGTATTTTCTACAATATTTTTTTAGAAAACTCTGAAAAAATTAGAAGGCAGCTTTTATTGAGAACTAAGAAAAAATTATCGAAATTTCTTATTAAGAATAAAAAATTTCTTCAGCAATTAAGACACAAGCCATCGAAAACTGCTAAAAAAAAGAGAGACGTCGTTGGAATAAAAAAAAAACTGGCAGTAACTTTTTTTAAAAATAAAAAATGTTCAATTATTTTTCTGTTAAATATTTCAATACTTTAGGGATAAAAAGCTAAAAATGCAATTATTTATAAAATAAAAAATATATAAAAAACTTTTCTATGCAATATTGTTTGATGCCAAATACATTAATAACTTTTTTACAAAAAAAATATTTTCCAAATTTTTGTTCGAAAATTTCTTAAAAGAGTTAGAAATTGATTGATAAATTTCTTAAGAATAATTAAGGTAATCGATAACTATTACAACTTTTAATATATTTTCTAAGAATTTAAAAAGATAAAATAAAATATTTTTGTAATATTAAATATTTTTTTTTAGAAAAAAAAGTAATCGATAACTTTTCTATAAAATAATTTTGCTTTCGATAAAAAAAAACTATCGTTAAATTAAATACAGAATAAAAAAATATATTCTTTTAAAATGTAGAAATTTAAAGAAAATTTTTACATAAATTAACGAAATTAAATAAAAATTTTTTATAGAATAAAAGGAAAAAATATCGATAAACTTTCTATACATAAATTAATAATCGGTTGATGAAATAAATACAGATCGATAGGTTTTCTGTGGTATAAAAGCATAAACTTAATGTTATTTAAAGAGAAAAATTTATCGATAACTTTTAAATAGAACAAATAAGTTATCGATAACTTATATAAAAAATCGAAATCTATTCGATTATCTAAGGTCAAAACAGCTCAAAAAAGTTAGGGCTCTTTTACTTTAATAATACCGATGAACTTTTATGAACAAAATATTCCAGTTTTTATTTATTTTTTCTAGTCATAAAAAAATGTCCAAACTTCATTATAAACATATGATTTCGTCGAAAAAAGTGTAGAGTACAGACAAATAATTCCTTTTAAAAATGTGCAAAATTATAAAAATGAAATAAAATTTGTTAAACAGAAAATCATGGAAATTTCAAGAAATAAAAATTCAACACATTTCTCTTTCGTACAGAGCAAACTTGCAAAAAAAAACACAACATCCATGGGAAAAACCAGTAAAAAACTTATATAAATGATCTGGACAAGCCCAAAGCTCACAATTGTAAGCAGTCACAGTAGGAGTTATGAGCAATTAATTTTAACATTTTTATTGTTTTCATCTTGTCTTTATTTTTCAAATTCATCTGCAAAAGAAAAAAAAATCCGTTTAAAAATTTTATTTACACAAATGGAGATAAAATTTTTCTTTAAATTTAATTTTAACATCCGGTTTGGCTGCTGCTACAAATGTTTCGTTTTGCCATGGAAAGTAGTTTTTCCGGTAACATTTATTTATTTATTATTGTTACGTGAAAATTTCATTCGTATAGAAAGTAAAAGCGTTTCTTCTTCTTTGTTGTTGTTGTTGTTTCTTTATTTGTTTTTACAATTTTTTTTAGTTTTTCTTACACTCAACACTTTGAATCTTGTTCACTGACATTGAATTTTCAATTTATAATTTCGTTGTTTTTTATTTCCATTTTCAATGACAACCTGTTGGTTGGTTGGTTGGTTAGTTTGGAATCCATATTGAATCACTTGCAACATTTTCTTCATACAGAAGTTATTTGCATTTCAAACAGAAAGGACGTTTATATTAAAAAAAAGGTTTTCAAACGATTAAAGAAAAGGTGAATTTCCTTATAAAAAATACATATAAAATAAAAATAATTTACAATAAAATAAATAAAGACGTTGTGAAAGCAAGTGTTAAGAAAACTAATAAATTAAAAAAAAATATTTAATATTTTAATAATTCAAAAAAGTGTACAAATCAACATATTGCAAGTGTGTCGTGACTTTACAACTCACGAACGATCAAACTGAATTCGATTAAATTTTTAGGGTTTGTTCGTATGGTTGTGTAGATGTTTTATCTAAAGTTTGCAGGAAAATGGTCCTGAGTTATAAATAGAAAGGGCTGCAACGATTTAAAGAAAAAAAAAAATTAAAACAGATATAGATATTTATATGGAAGTTCCAAGAGGGTATGATTATTTAAAAAAATAAGGAACAGGAGGGATAAGTGGGGAACAGGAAATATGCACAAAATTGATTTTAACAAAAAAAAAATTTCTATAATATTTAAAAGTTAAATAAGGTCCAATAGGCTGAAGGAAATCTTTTATAACTTCCATATTAATCAAATAAGAAATTTGGTTTTATAAAATTTTAATTCATCTTCCCTAAAAAGACATTTCAATACAAGTTTTTTCAACAAAATGAATTAAATATCCATTTTTGACTGCATAAAGTATATATATTCTAAGTTCTTATGCATAGCGAATTAAGGCCTGACTGTACTTAATTTTTTTCTTATTTTTAATTCTTTCTCACCCCAATATTTGTTTTTTTAGTTGGAGTTACTTCTCTAAATCAGATTTACATTTATGGTGAAGGGTATATGCAATGCAGCTTAGCCAAATATAGCACTTTTACTTAATAATATTACAAAATTTCATCCACTATTGAATACAAATATTTAAAAAAAAATTATAGATTTTTAGTTGATGGAAGAATTATCGATAACTTTTTTGGTTCTATAGAAAAGTTCACAAGATTTTGCTATCCTATAAAAAATTCTTCGTCAATTTTGTGTTTTATTGCTTTCGTAAACTTGTTTGTTTTATAAAATACAAATATATAAAATTTATCGATTACTTTTTTATTGTTATCGATAACTTTTTTCTTCTATAAAAGGTACGGGATTTTTATTCTATAGAAAATATTTCCTCAACTCATTTATTTATTTCAAGCAATAACTGTTTTCTGCTAAAATATAATTTCATTCTAATGAAATTTTATCGATTATTTTTTTATTCTAGAGGAAATAGTCTTTAAAGAGAAGTTTAGTGTTCTATAGCTTTTTGTTTGTTTGTTTATAAGATACAGTTTTCAATGAGAACATTGATTATATTTTTATATATTTTTTTAAGTTGTAAATCATATTTTTATATTGTAGAAAAGTTATCGATAACTTTTTTCTTTTAAAGAGAGATATAAAATTTTTATTCTATAGAAAATGTTTCTTCAATTCATTTAATAATTTTAATTAATAATTGTTTTCTGCTAAAATATAATTTCATTCCAATTAAGTTTTATCGATTATTTTCTTATTCTAGAGGAAATAGTCTTTAAATTAAACTTTAGTTTTCTTTAGCTTATTTTTTAAGGTAAAGTTTTCATAGAGAACATTGATTATATTTATATATTTTTTTAAAGTTCTAAATGATATTTTTATTTTATAGAAAAGTTATCGATAACTTTTATTTTGCCTTATAACAAATTTTTTCAATAACTTAATAAAAAACTTTAAAGTCTCTGATTAAATCTAAAGGTTCAATTAATTCTTTATCAAATCGTTGTCGTAATATTATGGACTTAAATATTATTTATACTGTTTTTTATCTTTCAGATCATGTTCTTAAAAAATGTTATGTTTTTCATTCTATTGATACGTGAGTAATTGTTACATTAAAAAATTTGTGAAATTTAATCAATTTTGTTTTAACCAAATCAATGATGCTCTGAATACTTTACAAACTAAGATTTGTCTTCCTGATGTTTTTGTTTCTTTCTTTATTTTCTTTTCTCACTCCTTTAGCATCGTTTGTTGCGGCTCGCAAAATAAAAAGAGGTCATTTTGTATATCCACCGCATACACAGCCATATTTGCCTTTACCGCAAGGAACTCTAGCTCCTGAACCGCCACCATATCACTTTGAGGAAGTCCATTTAGACGAGTATGCTTCAAATCCACAAAAACATACACACGAACGGTATGGGCAACCAGACAGCTTTGCGCCACATGAACACTACGGACAACAAACCATTTTAAGTGGCACTTATCTAATTGATAACGGTCTGCGTAGTATAGCGAAAGGATCTGCCGATCAAGCCAACACAGCAGTGGCATCACAAAATGCGGCTGGCAAACAGGCTGCCTACGTGGCGAAAAGTTCATTGGCTCAGGCGGCAACACAAGCAGCCGGTACAGCTGTGGCTGTACTCAAGGGCAAAGAAGTACTCTTGCAACGTTTAGATGAACAAAATGCTGAGGCACACAAGGCCATGCAAGGTGAACTGCAACAACTACAACAAGCGAAACGATCAGCCAAAGCAGCCCAATATGCCGCACAACAAGCCCTCAATCATGTCTCTATCTTAACAGCAGCTCTCAATAATGCCCAATCAGCCTCAGAGCTGGCACAAAAATCAGCATCAGAATCAGCTGCAGAATTAGCGTCACAAATTGATATGGTTGCACAGGCCAAAACAAAATTGGAACAGATTGAAACACAATTGTATACGGCGCGCTTGGATTATGAAGAAACAAAAGATGCAGCTGAAAAGGCCACACAATCAGCACAAGAAGCCCAACTCAATGCCAACGATGCTGCATTAAATGCGAATGTTGAATTGCATAGTGAAACGCACAGTGTATCGTCAGCAACGGCGCATGAGCAGTCGCCAGAAACACACGATGATGTCCATTCAATTGTTAAGAGACGTTTTAAAAATAATGAGAAGGTCAAAAAGCCATAATTCTCATCTTTTGTCTTTTGTTTTCCAAATGTTCATCGTTTTTTTGAAGATTCGTATGTGTTTTTTTTTTCTTCCTTTCCTTTCTTTTCTTCTTTCTATAAATTGATTATTTTATTATGTAAGAAAAATTCATTTATTGTTTGCTGTTGTACACAAACGTGTTACTAAATTTTGTATGTTTAAGGAGACATGAGTAAATTTAATGGTAATTTATTAAATAAAAAAAAAAAAAAAAAACTAAAAAAGCACGTTTATTATTATTTTAAGGCTTTTGAAGTTTGTTTTTTAAACAGGCAATAATTTTTTTTTCATTTAAAAGAAACTTAATAGTGCGTTTCCATTGACGTGATTTCGTCTAAAACACTTGATTTGCTCAAATCAAGTGTTTTACTACTTGATTTTCCATACATTTTTCATGCTACCAAAACCATTTAAATCACTTGATTTATTTAAAATCATGTCGAAAATGTATTTTTTCGAACTAAATTTGCCTTTGCAACACTGTGTTGTGTCTAGGATATTCAAGTTCACCTCCGTTCTATCAATTCATATTGGATGTTTTTATCGAAAAAGTGACAATTACTTTTAAATTTTTCAAAACAATAATCTTTTTTGTTACAAAAAAAGTGTTAAAAAAATACAAAAAGAAAAATGTGTAAAACAAAAAATAAATTAAAAATAAAAATGATTTTTTACCAAAAATAAAATAGTCTTTTTTTTCTTTTACGGTGAAAATGTCAGTGTAACGTCACAAATTCGAATTTAAAAAACACTTCAGCTCAATGGAAACGCTTCGAAGTGTTTTTCTCAAAACTAGTTGATTTCAAGTCAATGGAAACGCAGTATAATACTGTTTTGTATATTCGAATTGATGACGTTACACTGACATATTTTTGCGTAAAAGAAAAAAAAACTATGTTATTTTTTTGTAAAAAATCGTTTTTATTGTTAAATAAATTTTTGTTTTTATATATTTTTCTTCTTATATTTTTTAAACACTTTTTTTTTAACAAAAAACATTATTGCTTTCAAACATTTAAAAGTATTTGTCACTTTTTCGATAAAAACATCCAACATGAATAGATAACTCGGAGTTGAACTTGAATATCCTAGACACATCACAGTGTTGCAAAGGCAAAATTAGTTCGAAAAAATAAATTTTCGACATGATTTCAAACAAATCAAGTGATTTAAGTGGTTTTTCTAGCATGTAAAATGTATGGAAAATCAAGTAACAAAACACTTGATTTGAGCAAATCAAGTGTTTTAGACAAAATCACGTCAATGGAAACGCACTATAACACGTTCGTTAATTAATATTAAAGTTGTTCTAAAATTCCTACAAGTTTTGATTTTGCGCCATTTGTGTAATAAAATGTTAGCAACACTGCAAAAACATTTTGAAAGTTTTCGTTAAATAGTAATAAACGGTTTTTGTTATTGAGTCAATAAAGTTCTTATTTAATAAATTTGGATTTTGATATAAGATTCTTTGGTTTTATATGCAAAGTTTGGGTAGAATCCACGGATGAGCTATATGAGCAGTAGTGAATTTGCCGTTTAAATAATTTTGTAATACATTTTTGAAAGTGTGGCACTGACGACGCCATTTTGAAACGATCTTTGAAGTAGCAGAGAATTCTGTCAGATTTTTATGTATGTAATTTAATCGCACGATTGTGTATGAGAGTGAATCCTGGCCTTAAGATGTTAAATGTTTATTACAAAAAGTGGATACTGTTAGAGTCAAAACCAAGATCATTTGAAAAGAAAAAATGAAAGAAACTTTTGGCGTCCCATTGTGGCCGGGAATAACAAATCAAGTATTTCGATGGAGAGAATTTTGCAAAAATTTATTTAAAAAAAACTGGCGCAATACTGAAAAAACAACTAAGGATAGGAATACTTTTGTAGCCCAGTTCAATTCTTATGCAAAAATATAGTCAGCTTTTTTAATGCATCTATTTTTCTATTTATATTAAATGATAATTTAAAGCATTATAAACTTTGCAGACGACTTTTTGAATATCTATGTGACTTTAGTAGATTTTTGCTTTTTTAGACACACTGTCCATCAAATGCAATGCAGCGGTGCATTCAAGAAAAGAAAGGTGCTACTAAGGCAAATTGAATACTAGATAATCGCATGAGGACAAAAACAAAAAACGCCTGTATTTTGTTAGTGTAAATTTTAAGTGTATGTGTGAATAAGCAGTGACGAATAATATAAAAAAAAAGTGAGAAGAAAACGAAATTTATAAACAAATGCTACTTCATTTAAATTTTCCTATAGTCTTTTAGCATATCAAACAAAGTTTTACTCCCGCGCTCGTCTTTTTTTGCAAACCGGATTAATATTTCTTCATATGTATTCAAATGTATTTTATAAAATGTGTATTTTATTGAAAAAATAAAACATTTTGAAAAATGGTTCTCAAAGACTCTTTTTCTTCTTTAAATGTGTTTTTCTTTTGTTTTACTTTATATTTTAGCAGCACTACTTGGGCACACAAATTCTTTTTACTTTTCACACAACGGCTTTCTCGCACTTTCACTATTTTATAAACAAATTAATTATTTAAAAATATATTTTCAATTTTAATATTGAAAACTTTTAAGTTTTTAAAATGGCGCGTCAACAAAATGTAAACAAACTTAGACGTTTGTTCGAAAAAATGTGTAAAGCGAATTCGATCACCTACGCTATTAGTCATGGCGAAATAATACCAGGTGGCCGCAATGGCGAATTCATTAATTTCGCCGTAAACTCTAAATGTCAAACTCCATATATAAAAAATATGTATAACAGTTTATTGTATGGAGTTTGACATTTCACGTTTGCGGCAAAAATTATGAATTCGCCCGTGCGTTCACCTGTATTATTTCACCATGGCCTTGCATAAAAGCAATAGCAAAGGAATACAGGCGAATCAATTACCAGGAGGTAGCCGAGGCATATTTAGGAAGGTGTATGCAAGCGAATTCATTGAGACAAAAAAAAAAGAATAAGCTGCTGGGCTAATAATTAAACCCATGGCAAAATCATGTACCAGGTGATTTCAGTAGCGAATTCATTCAATTTCGCCATTGCTAGAAATGTCAAAATTCATATACATATAAAAATTAGCTATTGTTACGCTTTGGTTCATAATTAATAACACCGACGAAGATATCAGGAATGACCGAATATCGACTTTGTTTTACCTTTTTCAGATTCCGATCGATTTTTGTATTTTAATAAAAAAAAAACGCTGAACATTCACCGTAATATTAAAATGGCAACATTAGTTACATCAAAGTAACAAACAGGCTATTCCATGCCAAAATCATGTACCAGGTGGTTCCAGTGGAGATTACATTTATTTTTGTCGTTGCTAGAAATGTCAAACTCCATATGTATAAAATAAGCGTCAAACTTTTTAAAAATGAAGTCTGACATATCCTGCTACGGCGAAAATGTATAAATGGGCTGTTCCATGGCGAAAATATAACTATGTGGTCGCGATGGCGAATTCATAATTTTCGCCGCAAACGTGAAATGTCAAACTCCATACAATAAACTGTTATACATATTTTTTATATATGGAGTTTGACATTTAGAGTTTACGGCGAAATTAATGAATTCGCCATTGCGGCCACCTGGTATTATTTCGCCATGGGCTGTTCCATGGCAAAATATAACTATGTGGTCGCGATGGTGAATTTATTAATGTTCGCCGTAAACGCTAAGTGTCAAACACTATATACAAAAAACTTGTAAATATTTTTTATATATAAGATGTTTGGCAAAAATTAATGAATTCGCCATCGGGATTATCTGGTATTGATATGCCTTGGGTTATTCCAAAGCGAATCAGTTATAAGGTGGTTGCAATGGCGAATCAAATACCAGGTGGCAGCGTAGGCGAATTTATTATTTTTTGTTGGTAAATATTACTGTCAAGCTTCATATATTAAAGATATATACCATGGCGAAATAATACAAGGTGGTCTCGATAGCGAATTCATTAATTTCGCCGTAAACTCTAAATGTCAAACTCCATATATAAAAAATTTATCTAACTGTTATACATATTTTTTATATATGGAGTTTGACATTTAGAGTTTACGGCGAAATTAATGAATTCGCTATCGAGACCACCTGTATTATTTCGCCATGATATATACACACATTTTTTTATATATGTAGTCAAGGCGAATAAATTATAGGGTGGTAGCGATGGCGAATTCGTTCATTTTCGCCGTAAGCACGAATGTCAAACTACATATAAAAAAATTGTATACAGATTTTTTATATTTAGAGTTTGACAGTTAGACTACCGCCGAAAAGCAATGAATTCGCCATCGCTACCACCTTATAATTCATTTGTCTTGGGCTAATCTATACAAGGAAACAAAATAAAAGAATATTTGAAAAACCGCAAAAACCAAATCCGCTTTGGATTTTAAAAGCGGTTTCACTTCAAAGAAATTTATCGATTTTTGTTTTCTGAATAACCAATTTGCAAAATCGAAACCACTTTCGATGAAAATTGAGTTCTGTGAAATACCTGTATATGTACATAAGTATTTTATGAGTTTACCTTGCTGACAAACTACTAACTGAAAATTACAATGCATTGAGCCAACCTTTTCCCTTCATATTTCTTAACTGAATGCAAGAGTTAACAGAGTTAACTTTTCCGTTTTGGAAATGGAATTTTACAAAAAAAATTTAGAAATAAAAACGGTTGACTATTATTGCTTTTTATTATTAATCTTTTGAATTCCTTTTTAGATCGATTTAACGTGTACACGTTAAAAAGTTTAAAATGTAAACGATAATATTTTAAATGGAACAGAATATATATTTTTTATTTAATCCACTTAAAAAAGGCAGTAACAATCTCATCACAATTTCAGTTGATGCCAAATTACCTTTGGGATGTAAATCGAAATTGTGATTAAATAAATATTTAAAAAATATAACAGAACATATTAAATAGTGTGTGGAAAGCACATCTTTCCTTCGCCATAATCGAAGAATCGTGTAGCATAAAACTATTTAGAAAACTTTTTTAATAATACGGCTGACGTGCCATACGTTGGCGCTGTCTCTGTTCCTGCAACTGTTGTCTGAGTTGCGGCGTTAAATATCGTTTTCCCAAACGCCGTCTTACACGCTGGGCATTAACTTTAGCTTCGTTAGCTGCACAAACGGCTTTGTAGGCCGCCGCCTTAGTGTTGGCGAAATCTGATCTAGCAATGCTTAATTGACGTAACAGCTGTTCCACACGACATTTGGCCGCCTCCATTAATTGATTTTTTTCGGTCAGTTCCTGTTGGGCGCCGGCAGCTGCCTGTTCTGAATTGCCAGCGTTTGATTGGGCGACCTGTACAGCAGAGGTTAGCGTTTTCAGTTGAGATTGAGCCTGCTGGGCAGCCTGTACAGCGGCTTGAACATTTTGTTGGGCATTTTGTAGAGATGCTGATTGTTCTTGAACCACTGCTTCCGCCTCGTGCACTTCCGTTTCAAGTTGTTCTACAATTTGTTGTTTTCCCGCCAAAGCTGCCTCAGCTGCTCTTGCCGCTGCCATTGCCTTTTCAGCTAGTTGCATTTTTACTTGATGTGAGGCCGCCTGACCGGCTTCTTGTTGCGCTTCTGAAGCAGCCTTAGCTTCCTGGGCTGCCTTTTGGGCGATATTGCTTGCTTTTTGTTTGGAACTTCCCTTGGTAAGGTTAGGATTGCATGTCTTCGCGTGAGCATTACATGTTCGTTGTTCTCCCCCCTCTTCACCTGAGCTGCCACCCGATTCTTCTGCTGACACAAAGTCCGCATATACAGAGGGAGCCATACGTTTTAAATGTTTCTTTAAGTAAAAATTTATTAACAATATTTTTCATTTATCGGTGTCAATTACTATTTACCAAATTTGTCGAATGTCCTCGCGAATGTAACACAAAAATGCTCAATAGATAAATTATCAAAAATATGTAGGGTTTCATTTTAATTTTTGTTTAAAAATATCTTTCAATTTATTGCTGAACAAATTAATAATTTCCAAATGATTTTTGTCAACAGTTGTGTCAACGGCAGGGAGAGGAATTATTGTTTTTAGTTACAAACATTTAAACGAGACCTGACGAAAACCAAATTTTTTCATCAAGCGTTGGATGGGAAGGCTTATTTGACAACAGCTACCCTATTGCTTGATCAAGCAGATCGATCACATGTTACATTCATCTTAAAAAAATTTTGAAACTGCAACGGCGAATTCGCGCCAAAGAGAAGCCAAACTGGCTGGATCATTGGGAGTAACAGGTAACTTTATAACATAGCTAAAGGCCAGGATTCACTATCATACCCAGTCGTATAAAATGTCAAAAATTGCATCTGTGCTCAAAATGTATGATGGTGTGGACTCTAAAAGTCTATGTGTGTTACAGATTTTTCGACAGATCTTTACGATTTTATAATCTTTTGAAATAATTCATAAAAAATTTTTCGTCATGCGATCAAAGTTGATTTTTTTAAGATGAGGAGAAAAAAACAACAAAATATTAAAACCATATGTTTTTTGCATCTTTTTTGTATGAAAGTGTGGCACTGACGACGCCATTTTGAAACGATCTTTGACAGAATTCTGTCAGATTTTTATGTATGTAATTTAATCGCACGATTGTGTATGAGAGTGAATCCTGGCCTTAAGATGTTAAATGTTTATTACAAAAAGTGGATACTGTTAGAGTCAAAACCAAGACCATTTGAAAAAAAAAATGAAAGAAACTTTTGGCGTCCCATTGTGGCCGGGAATAACAAATCAAGTATTTCGATGGAGAGAATTTTGTAAAAATTTATTTAAAAAAAACTGGCGCAATACTGAAAAAACAACTAAGGATAGGAATACTTTTGTAGCCCAGTTCAATTCTTATGCAAAAATATAGTCAGCTTTTTTAATGCATCTATTTTTCGATTTATATTAAATGATAATTTAAAGCATTATAAACTTTGCAGACGACTTTTTGAATATCTATGTGACTTTAGTAGATTTTTGCTTTTTCAGACACACTGTCCATCAAATGCAATGCAGCGGTGCATTCAAGAAAAGAAAGGTGCTACTAAGGCAAATTGAATACTAGATAATCGCATGAGGACAAAAACAAAAAACGCGTGTATTTTGTTAGTGTAAATTTTAAGTGTATGTGTGAATAAGCAGTGACGAATAATATAAAAAAAGTAAGAAGAAAACGAAATTTATAAACAAATGCTACTTCATTTAAATTTTCCTTTAGTCTTTTAGCATATCAAACAAAGTTTTACTCCCGCGCTCGTCTTTTTTGCAAATCGGATCAATATTTTTTCATCTGTATTCAAATGCCGAAAAAAGTAAAACATTTTGAAAAATGTTTCTCAAAGACTCTTTTTCTTCTATAAATGTGTTTTTCTTTTGTTTTACTTTATATTTTAGCAGCACTACTTGGGCACACACATTCTTTTTACTTTTCACACAACGGCTTTTTCGCACTTTCACTATTTTATAAACAAATTAATTATTTAAAAATATATATTCAATTTTAATATTGAAAATTTTTTAAGTTTTTAAAATGGCGCGTCAACAAAATGTAAACAAACTTAGACGTTTGTTCGAAAAAATGTGTAAAGTGAATTCGATCACCTGCGCTATTAGTTTTACCTAGTATTCAATTTGCCTTGGGTGCTACCAAGTTTTGATTAAATATAGTTTTTCCGAAATTAAATCTCTTTTTTGTACGAACATTTTATTCAGTACGATATGCTTTTCGATTCGTAAATTTTATACGAGTGTTTTATCAAAATGAATAGAATCAGGAAACTTATTTTCTATCACAAATTGTTGCTCATGTAATTGTTATCATAAATAACTTTCCATATTTATTTATTTATTGCGTTCTGTGGGGCCTCCATAGTGTGAACTCGATAATTTATAAAGGTCTACCCGCTATTTTTTTAAGGCGAATCAATTTATTTTAATTTCACCCATACTGTCATTTGATAAATCTCAAAGTCACATAAAAAACTAAGTTTCTTAAATCTAGAATTTGTCATTGTGACCGACTCCAAGTAGAGGATTCAGGTAAATTTAGAAAATCGACTTGGACAATGACGAATTCATTCACCCCTATCATAAATATCTTTTCCATTGAAATGTTTTCCCTTTTGCCAAATGGCAATCGTGAAAAAATTTATGCGAGCAATTTTTCTCGTAAACAAAAATTCCCCCTATCGCGATTGATTTTTTCCTTGACATTTTTTCACTTTTCCCTTGGATTTGTTTACCTAAATTTCAGTAGCAATGTCTCATTTAACTTAACAAGGGGTCATATGCGTCTTGTACGTCACGTTCTTGTAATTATTTTTAAACTTTAATTCAACAATTTTAACTGAGCTTTTTCTTCTTTCTTACATTCAATGTGCACTGATAGCTTATTTATTTTGAACAGCTGTTTAATGAAGGGATTAAATATTTCACGGTAAATCAATGACAACAATTTTTACTTCGGGGGAAATGAACATAAATTTCACTACTTATTCACGATAAGGGTGATTAATTTTCACTGTCATTTAAAATCTCAGTTTCTATATAAAAACTACTAGTTTCGTTCAAGGCGAACTTATAAAAGGCGTGAGCGTCTAACATACCAGCAATTTACGTTTTTGTATGAAAAGGTGGAAGATTATTAATGTAAATATTTTTAACTAAACTTATTTGAACATATTTTCGAAGATTTTCACCCCAAATTTCAATTGTAAAAAGTTGCATCGGTTCGTCTCAGTTTATACTCGCGATTTGTTTCTTTAATCTAGAACTTAAAAATTCCTTTTACCAAAAAAGTAATTCGCCTTATTTCGAATTTATTATTATTTATTACGATATTTAAGAAATGGTAATGGCACTGAAACAGAAAATAAATAAATACTAAATGTCGATTCATGAATGCATTCTCTTAGTTGTTTTTTTATATGACGTTGATTCATTTCAGAAGAAGTGATTTCTCAGAACTTGCTTGTGCTTTTCATGTTTCGCAAAATAAAATACATCGTATAATTAAGGACAAGGTCTGAGTAATATTAAAATTAGGACGATCGATTTTGTCGAGCTTTTATAGGCAAAAAAAAAAATGCAAATATTTTTTTAAATTTTGTTTTTAATTGTTTTTATTGTTGTTTATTACATTTATATAAGTTAAATTTTAAAATTCCTTTTAAATTTTATTGGTGTAATAATAATTTATTTTAATTTTTGTTTAATTTTTTTTTTTTATAAATTTTAGTTGTTTTTTTACGAATATCTCAAAAATTTTATACAATTTAGACAGAAAAAAATTTCTTTATCTGATTTATCAATTATTTATTAAATATTTTTTACTTACAAATTACAAAAATAATACCCAAAATTTAAAACAGAAATTATTTATTTTTTTTATAATAAATAAATTTAAAAATCAAAGACAAGAATGACAAAACGTTTGATATTAAATTTGGTTTTAAATTTACATATTTTTCTTTAGGGAAAAAAATAAATTCTTAATAAAAAAAATGCCATTGAGAAAAAGCATAAAAATTTTGGATTTGAAAAAAAAGCATGTGATGTTTGCTGTTGTTGTAGTATTAATAAAGTATGTGTATATTTTAACAAAAAAATTTTTTTTTTAGTTTAAGTCTTGTTATAAGGTGAGCGTCAAAGTGATAAGGTCACTTTATTTTTTTATGTTAAAATAAAAAAGCATTGAATGATAGATACCGTTAGGTTGAGGATCTTTTATTTGCTAATTAACTGCTCCTAGAAAAATCTTTTGAAGTTTAGAACTAAGTGAAAAAAAAACATAAGGGCAAAAAATCCTGGAAATAAGAATTGTACGGCTGTTAGGACTCTACATCGTCTATATATCCGAGCTAATGTTTTTCACCAGACGATGATTTAGTTGAAACAAGCGACGTAAGTCTCAACGTACGTTTAAAAAAAAATAGGCGACTGGGTATTTTAGGGCGAGAGTTTGTTTCTTGGTGGCCATGTGAGTTGTATGTCCTCGATTAACTTCGTTAAGGCTACGTTTAGGCCTCGGACTACGCAAACAACAACACTACTTAGGTCGAGTTTAAGGTCAACATTTTATTCCTTATTAATAGAGTAATGCCGCTCATATTCGACCGATCGCCTAAAACACTGAAAGAGAAGCCGAGGTGGCAACTCGAATGATCTGCTATTCTACACATACAGCCCCCCAATCATGAATATTCTCATGGATAAAATTTTGCTCGAGAAAAGATTCCTGCAATTCCATTAGAGCAAAAATAACATTTTAAAGTGGCATCACCATCATTTGAATGGAACTATTTTGCATATTTACATTTTATTCTTCTTTCATAAATCATAATCAGCCCAATTATGAATATTCTCACGAAATTTCTTTCCCACGGAAAAATTTTTTCTCGAGAAAAGATTCCTTCAATTATGAATTCCGTAATTTGAAGGGAGTTTTTCTTTGTTTTTTTTTCATATAATTTTAATTTTATAATTTAGAATACCTATTTTTTCCCCCGAATTTTTTCACTTTCCGCAGTCAACAAAAAGGAGAAAAAATTTATAATAGGAGAAAAGGGAAAAGCGAAAAAACTCGCAAGGAATTTTTGTTTATAATTGGGCTGAATGATTACTTTTTCCTCCGAAATTTTTTCACTTTCCGCTGTCAATAAAAAAGGCAACAAATTTTTAATCCTCATTAAAAAAAAATTAAAATTTTAAAGTGGCATCACCGTCATTTGAAGGGAGCTATTTTGCTTGTTAACATTTTATGTTTTTTTTTTCATATTTCATAACGCCTACTTTTCCCCCGGATTTTTTCACTTTCCTCAGTTAACAAAAAAAAGCAACAAATTTTTAATAAGGAAAGAGTTAAAAAATTCATATGATTGGGCTGGCCAACCTATATTTAGGTTAGAGATATCTGGCAACACTCTATGTATTTTTTCTTTAAAACACAAAAAAACAAAAATACAAAAGTGACCCTATCACTTTGATCAGGGCCTTAATAAAGAAAAAATAAATATTTTTAATTTAAAAAAAATATATATATAAAATAATTATTTTTAAATTTATATACAATTAAATGTTTTATGTTTTGTTTTAATTTTTAAAACCCTGTAATTTTTTTTTTTACTTAAATTTAAAACGAAAAATAAAATTGAAGTTTTTTTTTGTTGTTTTTGTTTTAAATAAAATTTATAACATTTAAATATATGTGTTTGTATGTATATAATTGTTTTTGTATTTTATTAAATATAATTAAAAGATTAGTTTCATTATACATATAAATTAAAAAATAAAAGTGAAAGCATTTTTAATTTGCACTTTTTTTGATTTATATACTTTCTTTTTGTTAATAAAATAATTATTTATAGTAATAATAATAATATTAATATTGAAAACATTTTACAATTTCTTAATTATGCTTAAAAATCAATTAAGTTAAATTATTTTTTAGTATATAATATATTTTTTATTATTTTATTAGTTATAATATTTTATACTATATGTAGATAGATATAATATAGATATATATGTATATGTATAGATTTCTTTTTAAATCTTATATTAAACATAAAATATTTAAACTTAATAACAATTTTTCTTTAGTTTTAATTATTTTTATTTTTTTATTTTTTTTTTAATATAATTAATTTATCAATAATAAATATTAAATGTTTTGTTACTGTTATTGTTGTAGAGATTTTATATAAGCTAAAATTTATTTCCTTTATTAAGCTTAAATTAATTTTGCTGTAATATTTAGTTTTGTTTAACATGATCAATAGAAAATAAAATTTTATTTTTATTTTTTTTTTTTTGTAATATTTTCATAATATAATCAATCAATACTGTTTTTTTTTTTATTTTTTAAAATAAAAATTTATTAATAAAAGTTTTTATTTAATAATATCATCACGTTTAAATAGTGTTTGTGTTTTGTTTTCTATATTTTTAACAAAAGTTTGCATATTTTAAATTTTAATGAAAAAGTAAAATAATATTTTATTAACATTTTTTCTAGTTTTTAAAAAGGAAAAGTTTAATGCCAAGATTTTTGGAATTGTTTAAAAAATAATTTTTTATGAGGACAGAAGTACCAAAAATTTGTGTTAAAAGTTTTAATAAAAAATTACACACACCTGAATCAGGTATGAGATGGTAATCGATCAATTTGAAAACCGTTCCTTTTGAGATATTTTTGAACAATAATAAAGAAGTTACCCCCAAGTAATTGTAGAATTTGAATATAAAGTTATTGAAAACTATATTTAAGGTATTTAAAAAGCGAAAATAGCAAGCATTTCGCAACCATTTTCGGTTTTAAATCGTTTCGATTTCGAAATAGATTTCTATCACTTACGTGATTTTAAAACGAAAATTCTTATTACAAATTTTTTTTTTTTCAAAATTCAATTTTTTCCTTTTTATGTATAAAAGTTTTGTAAACTCATAATAACATGGAATATACTGTACAAAAAAATTTTTTTTTCAAAAAACTTCATTAAAACTCTCATTTGGTATAATTTTTTAAGATTTTTTTTTCGAGACGTTATGAAATAAAATCTTGGTTGTTATTGGACGGAAATAATGCCAGCTGCGGTATGTGTTTGTGTTTTAACAGCGGTATGCGTAAATTAACGTTTAAGAAAATTAGAAGTAATTTTTTTTCTTTAAACAATTAACTAATTTCAAATCAATAATTTATTTTTATTAT
Source organism: Gymnosoma rotundatum (assembly GCA_916610165.2). NCBI lineage: Eukaryota > Metazoa > Arthropoda > Insecta > Diptera > Tachinidae > Gymnosoma > Gymnosoma rotundatum. Next base: position 170,250,816 of record OU744336.1, on the reverse strand, counting down.
AATTTGGTATAAATAAGCTCTTAGTTAGTTTTAAATATTAAATAAGATTTCATTAAGCGGTCGACAGGAAAATACAGGGGGTGCAAGTTTACAAAAACAAATCTCACAGAAAAAAATTCCGCAATACAGGACATATTGAATTTTTGGTTTTATAAACTTTAAGATAAAATTAAATAAGTTTTAACAAATAAAAAAAAACGCAAAAATATTTTCAATTCAGAAAAATCTCATCAAAGTGAAATAATTCTCAAACGGTAGAAAAATTCTTTTTTTTTAGAAAATTATTTTAAAAGCTACAACATTTGAATGTACAAAATTACTGGAATAAAAAATACAATGAAATTTTCATTCCCCTCGTAGTAAAAATTAATATCATGGATTTCCCATGAACTATTTGTTCCCTTCATTAAACAGCTATTCAAAATAAATAAGCTATCAGTGCATATTGAATGTAAGTAAGAAGAATAATCTAATCTAATTAAATATTCATTAAAATTATTGAAAATCTACAACAAAAAAATATTTCAAATTATCAGCTACAGCACAAGCGCTCGCTTATTGACCATATGGGAAAAAATGGAAGTAAATTGAAAAATAATTTTAAAATCCCGATAACAACCCGAAAAAGAAAGTGAATGTTCTTAAATTGGAAATATTTCTTCTTGTATCAAAATTTTTCTTTTAAAATAATTTTCTTTTAAAACTGACAATTATTTAAGAAAAAGCAACATGATATTTAAAACTTTTAACTATAAAATAAATAAATAAATAATATAAACTATGTCACGATTATACAAAAAATTACAAGTCATGATTCTTAATAATAAAAGAATATTTAAAACAAAACTAGATTAAAGCAGCAACTCTCTTAAAAAGGAAAAGTAAAATAAAAAATTGCACGCACTATTTGTGATTTCCCGATATTTTATGCCGAAATAGAACAGACAATAAGGTTAATTTAGGAAAGCTTAATAATAAGCTTAAAATTAAGATAAAACGAAACCAGTAGGTTTTCTATAATAATTTTTAAAATTAGTTTAAATATGATTGATACAACAAGCAATATCTCATATTAAAAAACCGAGTGTTCGAAAACACGAAATGAAGTATAAGAACTTCTCAATTAAAAAAATCGCTCTTGTGCTTATTTTTTTAGCAAATTAATTTTTTTTTTAATAAAAGTTTCATTAAAATATGTTGTAAAATTGTTTTTTAAGAATATCGAAATTATATTAAATAAAACTCATTTTTCGAAGTAAGTGATTCCGAATATTTTTTTTTTTTTTTTTATAAAATGATCTGTAATTGATGTTTTTCAAAGAAACCTCATAATGAGTTCAATTAATTTCTATATTATTTAAAAGATTCTTTCAAAAGCTATTCATAAAAAGAATTATCGAATATTGTGTAATTTCGAAACAAAAACTTGAGATGTGAAATACAGTAAACTCGCAATAATTCTCAGCCCGATAAAAAGAAAATCGGAATAATTTGTTAAAATCTAGCGGTCTCTTGAAAGAAATGCTCTCCTAAATCGTTAAATTTATTTAAATTTTGGTCGCACCGATAATTGGTATTTTTGCAGGTAAGTCCCCTTTAAGACGAGCGAACATTTGAAAGGGAAACATTTAGTTTCATATCGAATTATGGGTTGGGAAGAGAGAAACGTTTTAGTGTTCGGTACTCGGCGATACGCTTTGTTGACATTTTCTTTGTATACATTTTTAAAAGCGAACACTTACAATACTAATGAAATGTTGCCGACAACATGTTCGCCTGTGTGAACGCGAATGAAAAACAAAAGGTTATTCCAAATATTTTTTCTTCCAAATGTTCGTTCGTCTAAGCTCGGACTTAAAAAAATTGATTGCTTTTTTTTTTTTGAAAAACCTGAAAATCGCAAGCCCCTATAAATCGTACAAAAATTACTTGTTCCTCGAAAACACGAATTATCGAGATCCTACTGTATTATTAAAAAGTTTTTGTTGTTAGAAAAGAGGTGACACCACACAGCATAATTTTTTTGTGTCATTAAAAAGTGGAAAAATTTTTAATCAAAAAATTGTTGTTGTAGGGAACTTTTCTTTCTTTGGCTTTTGCTATTTCTTTCTCTCTTACTTAAAATGCTATAATATTAATTTTCGATGTCGAAAGCAAAGAACATTCGTAAAAGTCACATAACTTTGGAGAAACAGCATGCTGCAATATTTATGCCCTGTTCAGACATGTTTTCTTAATTGAGTTAATTTAATTTTAATTGCGCAATTTAATTTGGTGTTCACACATGCTCAATTAAGCTTATTCAATTAGCACAAGGCATATTAATTTTACTAGATAGTGTCGTCCGCCCAGAGATTTCTCTTTTTATTACAAAAACAACATAACTTTTTGTTGTTGCTTTGAAGTTGGAAAAGTCAAAAGCCATTTTATTTAATTTGTTTGTTTACATTTTTTTTCCTTGCGGCTTGTCAATTTTATGAATTTTTTCTTCTCACTGAACATAGTTCACAGAGTAAACATACTTGTTGGCAAGGGTTGGATTTCGTATCTTATTCCATTAGTGATGCTCAATTTTCTTCTTATTGCTCAATTTATTGGCTACTTATATGGTAAATTGAGCTCAATCAAGGCCTTAATTGCATAAATTCCTTAATTGGGCAATTAAAGCGTATGTCTGAACAGGGTATTAAGCCGCGAAATGATGTACACCGACACGGTGAAAGAAAGTTGAATTTGCTTGTCGAAAATGCCGATCTCTCAACGTCGCAAAACAAGAATATTTTCGCTAATTACAAAAAATTTTGGCATTTCGTAAACCGCTGCCCTGAATTTAATAGAATCCGATGAAATTAAAATTTACATTTGAGTTTCTTAAAAATTTTAAAAATAAATTACATAAATTGTTAAAAACAAAAAAAAATTATTTTCTTTTCATTTACATTGCAAAAATCTTCAACTTTAAACTTTTCATAATTTAAAAGAACTAGAAAAATTAAATTAAAAATATTTAAATATTCGTTGATAATCTTTTTTGTAATAATTGTTTTGATTCTTTATTTTTAGCTTCTTATACTTTTTGTTTGTTTGTTTTGCTTTTCTGTTTTTAAGATTTTTTGTTTTAGTTTTTATTTTGTTACCTGTTTAAATCAATAATGTTAAATGTTGTTGTTGCTATTGTTTTAAATAGTAGTATTAATAATAATATTAAGTTATTATTAATATTAAATATGATATTTAAACTATGAGTATATTAAATAATTACACACATAAAAATGTATCTCTTCGAATTTAATTATAATCACTTTTTCTTTTAAAATCACTTTATGCTTTTATTCTTTGCTTTTTTTTACTGAAATCGTAGTTCTTACTCTCTTTTCAGTTTAAGTACTTGCGACATCTTTTTGAACCACACGAACAGGGTATTTTTTCATCTTCAAATGGAAATTTATAATCATAAGTTAATTCCTCACCCTGGACTATGCGTCGTAAGGCGAAAATGATTATATGTTTGTGTCCCAAAATATCAACAACTTTCGAATAGCAATTGGGCTATAAAAAAAACAAAAAAAGGTGTTATTTGTATTTCCATCTCTGCTTATCAAACAGTTAATCTGACTTACTTCACATGAATGATTTATAAATCTGGCTGCATTGCCACGCATTGTAGCGTCTACTACCAGATGCTCATCGATTTTGAACATGTAACAGCCAATACCCCGACTATTGTAATAGCGTTCACGTTGATCGGTTAAAGTGGAACGTATCAGTTCACCAGCATATTCAATAACCATTTCACCTAGAAATTGAAGCATTTAAATTTAAATAATTTTTTTATAAAAATAATTTTCTTATAATAAAAGAAATTTTCATTTTTTATAATGGAAAAATCGATTTTTAAATGTAATAAAAGAACAGGTCGTCCATAATGCTGCACACAACGCCGACCAGCTGGTGCGTAGCGTCCGCTTGTGTCTTTTAGTTGGGATCAAGAGTAATAAACGTCGCTTTCGTTGTATTTAAAGAAGTCAGAAAGAATGATGATGCTGTACCAAAATATGCTCTTAATTCCACTCATTAAACCTTGTGTGATCTGGAATCGGTACAAAGGAAGTACTTCTGCTTACTATAGAAACTCAACAAACTAAGAAAAGACTTGTCTTCCTCGACATTTGTTGAACTTTAAGATTTTTTCTCATTTTTACAGCAGTCAGTAGTTGGGTATAATTTCAGCGTCAGGTAGGAATTTAACATGCAAATTTGAACGGTTTTTAGGAATAAGCTTCCTGATTTCATAAGAGCAGCACATTCCGTTGTAGTAACGATAAAACAGTAAAACACACTCCACATTGCGTCGATGCTCCAGTCAATAAGTGGAGCTGGCTACTCTACTGTCACCAATGAGCTTCTTCGCTCTTTCTTGCACGCGTTTGAGTAACACCAAAATAGACTTTACTCGTAGAGGCCCATACATGAGAGTTGCATTCCACTTTCGGTTTGATAAAGGTGACATGAAGTATTTCTTATACCGTTTCAGAAAACTTAGGCACTTGAATGCTCCTGTTGAACAATAGGCTTGGTCCAACAAACATCTAATTGGATCTTCATGCCAAGAATATTGAGAGCTGCTGATTCCTTCATATCTTCATCACCCAACATTACAGATAAGGTAGCATATTAGGTGCGAAAGCAAACAGCACAGCGTACAATTAAACCCTGTTCGCAAAGCCCCATTCGAAGATTGCCAAAAGATCGCGATTTAGGGACGATACCCTGTGCCTTCGCATAGTCCCAATTTCCATAAGGCTTGACCTATTGCGAAATATGAATGGCATATGCTTTTGTCATCTGCGAGAGAATAGATAGAGTTGGAAGGCTGACGTAGAAGGTCTTTAAGAAAAATATTAAATAGGGAAGGAGAAAGGACGGAATCTTGCGGTACCCCTTAATTAACTGTTTAATGAATTAATCGTTTAATAAGATCGCATCTAAAACAACTCTTATAGTGCGATCCTTGAGACAGCTCGATATAAATCGAGAAATGCTATCACCGACAATGCCACACTTTATCAAACGCCTTGGAAATATCCAACACCACCAACTTACTTTCGCCGAAATGGTGAATGGATTGACACCATTTTTACAAAAGGAAGGCCAGTAAGTCATTCATAGAGCGTCCCCTACGGACGTCGTACTTTCGGTCTCTATATAGGCTGTTGAACTCCAGATGAAAATTAAGCACACTTTCCGTTACTTTGGAAAGAGCAGAGCGATTTGCGATTGGGAGGTAATTTTCAGGGTTGCTAGCATATCCCTTTTTGAGGATTGGTGTTACATCAGCAATGTTCTTACATGATGGGAATTTACCAACATGGTACAAAATGCTTAAAAGTTTTGCTAATGGACGCGCTAACGTTGAAGAGCACTGCTTCAAGACCAGTGCTGGAATTCCATCCGGACCTTTTTAACTGCACGTGCTCGAAAGAATATATCTGGCATATGAGTTACTGATAATGCGGACGCTCTGTCATTGCTTTTCGGCAAGTGAGCTTTATCAACCGGACCATTAAAAATTCGATCCCTTCACTTTTTTAAGGAATGAACAAAAGCTCTTGCTATCCCATGGAGCAGCAAGAACTTTAGCATAAAGGCGCTGCTCGTATAAAGTTTTTTTCGCGCCTAAGTACTTTGGCACACGAAGATCTCGCCTTTTGGCGTAGCAAATCAGTACCCTGCATTTTTGTTGTTATGTGAGTTAGACTCGTATACAAAGGACTTCGTACCAAGTGTGGGCCAGCCTTTAATTTGCTCTTAGTTTTTTATACTTGGCCTTGCAGCGGACACGGTACTCTGCGCAAAATTTTATGCATCTGATTTTAAAGATTAAAAGGACAAGAACATATTTGTCTAAGGCAAGTCCCTATGAAGACATCCCTTATTTTATTTTCCAAGATTTGAACGATAAGATTATATTTGTCAAAATCATAATTCTATAGACACCCTTCTCGTCTCTTATTTTTGACCTAATTTTTTATACTTCTTATTCTAGCAGACACAGTAACACTTGCTCTGCGTAAATTTCACGCGTCTGCTTTTAAAGATGGAAAAGATGAGGCCATATTTGTCAATATCAAGTTTCTATGAAAACACCCTGAAATTTTTGATTTTTACTTGTCATTAAAGCGGACACAGTACTACACAATATAGGCCAATTTTTAGGTTCTGACTTTGGAGATTTAGGAGATGAGACCATATTTATCAAAATCAAGTCTCTATAAAGACCCTTGGAAACTTTTGCTATTATACCCGGCATAGTGTTGGTTAATCTGCGTAAACATCAGGAAATTAATTTACAACATTTAAAAGACAAGAACTTATTTGTCAAAATCAAGTCTCTATGGAGAAAACCTTTGATTTGTTTATGCCTCTCGCTTATTTAAACTGTCTAGCTATGGCGGTTTAACAGATAGAGACCTATCACAGACAGAAGATCGACGTTAAAGAGATATTTATATGGTTACTTTTCTAATCATTGGGTTCGAAACCCAAAAACGAAAAAACAAAGATTAAACTATTAACGCAATCATTGAGGAGTGAAATCGCGCCTTTTTTCGTAAGTTTAAGCATGAGAAAACTATTGAAATATTTACTTTTACACAACGAACTTACCAGCTTCAATATCCTTTGTACAATATAAACCCCGACCATGAATATGAGAACGGAATACACCCACATAATCTTTATAAGTTTCCTTTAATGTGCGATATTTCATTGCCATGGGTAAATTGCTGCCAGTACCGCGTCTATTTAAACGAAATAATTGTAAACAAACAGTTAATTTTTTTTTTTTTCAAATAGAACAAACGAAACACTTACCTTGGCACCAGTTCATTGTCGGATGGTTGTACAAACACTTGTACTGGCTGTTTACGATGTCTTGACGCCAACCAGCTAAACATATCATACTCCGAACGCTTTGAATAGGGTTCGCAGCGTGCACATTCATAAAGATTCTCGGTTAAATCCTCTTGATCGGAAGCATAGTCTATGCTACTGCTATCGGTATCAAGAGAACCTGTCATGGAAGCATTACCATTTAGTGAGCACGAAGAGGATAACGAGCTGGTAGATGCTGTGTGTGATGATGATAAAATCGAGCCATTGCGTTTATGATATTTTGGTGTATATTTTTTACACTTTTCCACACCCGGCAACTGTTCAATGAGATATTTTAAGGCGTTCGTTTTGAGACCAATCATTTGAACACCGCTCATATCGGCCAACGGACCTTCGGGTAGGGGTGATAAGCCATAAGCTCTGCGAGCAACCTGCACTGCCTCAAACACTTTCTCCCACACTTCGGCTATGGAGGATGATTTGTAGGTAAAGCCATCATCGCTTTGTATTTCGTACAGTAAATGGGGCCCTATTACACGTTTGGGATCTCTTGAAGGTGGCTGAGGTGCTTGAATCGGTGCCATTGTCATGGGAGCTGTAAAGTTGACTGTGTGCGTTTGTTGCTGCTGTTGCACACTATTTAAATTCGATGCGGATTGTAGAGACCTTGAACAATTTTGTATATAATTTGTGTTAAGAGAGTTCTCTACTTCCTCTTGTAACTTGTTAGAGCTTTGAGTTTTAATCATGTCGTTATAGTTTTGTTGCTGTTCCTGCTGTTCCTGCTCTTCCTTCATACTTTCGGCTACCAATTGAGCTGCTATAAATGCTGACGTTTCTTCAGATGTGGGAGTATAATATTCATTAGCTTCTTGTGGCGTTAGGGGCGACTGTTCATTGCTGTTTGTTGTAAGACTGTTGTGATTGTTATTTTTTAGATTCTCTTGGTCAATGTTAGCGTTTAGATATTGATTATTGCAGGCCATTTCTACTTGAGCTTCCAAAGTAGTCGAGGTGTTAAGAGAATCATTGCAATCTTCGTTGGTTAGGTTGTCTAGAATTTTGCTTATTTTCTCTTTTACAGCCGGTTCATCGCTATCCATTGACATGTTATCGGAACCATCAGCCGAAGGCATTTTCAAACTAAAACCATCATCTTCTTCCTCATCCGGCTGTTGTTCTTCTTCTCCTTCTTGTTCATCTTCCTCGACATTTGCTGAACTTAAGGCTTCTTCCTCCTGTTCACAGCACTCAGTATCGAGTATAACTTCACTTTCAGGTGGGAATTTCGGATCTGTTATAAGGCATCCTTCGGGAGTAGAACTATTTACAAAATCAGTAATGCCATCGTGCCCATAATTTAAATCGTGCAAGCTCATTTTTACTACAGGTTCCTCGGCCTTTTCTCCGATGTCATAGGTCAGGGGTGGGGGAGAAGATTTAGCCAAATTGTGTTGCTGTATGCTTTGTTGTTGCATATGCATAACTTGCTGTTGCTGCAATTGTTCATGCGCCACTTGCTGAGTCTCATGTGGCGGTTGTGGTGAATGTAGCAACATTTGCTTAACCTCTGCCTCGTAAGCAATTTTATTTATATTCGCCTTTATCGAGGTTTGTTGCGGCGCTGTATCCACTGCTGCTGTTGTATTATTTTGTGAGATCTGTGAATTGGTGGTAGTGGTATGTGCTAATTGTGTAATAGCCCCGGCTGCTGCCGTGGAGGTGGAGGATGATGTTGTGCTACATGTTGTTTGAGAATGTTGCTCGTACTGCCTCTGTTGCATGGGCAGAACTCGATTTGTTGGACGCGTTATTGTAGTACTCGTGGTAGAAGTTGATGTTGTATTTGTTGCGGAATATTGCTGCAAGGGATTCACAATGTTGATGTTTGTGTATTGCGGCATTCTTTGTATTGTTGGCAATATATTATTCACATTATCCGAATTATTGTGAGTTGCTGTTGATGCAGTTTGTTGCACTGCCTCATAGTTGTTTGTCGTATTTGAATAGCTGCAATGTGAAAGATTTTGTTGTGCCATCTGAGAACTGTCGTCTAGCAACAAGGCATCAGCAACATTATAGTGTTGTTGATGAGAATTAGCTACATGTTGCAGATTTATAAATTCTGAGCTTTCCGTTGGTTCTGTGAGATTTGTTAAAGGTATGATGGCAGCAGGTTCCTCAGATATTGGTAGGCTGGTAATTGTGGTATTTGAAATTATTGATTGCTGCTGCTGCTGCTGCGTTGCTTGAGGCTGTTGCTGTTGTTGGGGTTTCAGCACTATCACTTTACTTGGATTTGTCGGCGCTGTTGCCTGCATTTGGACCAAAGGCGGGTTTGTGTTAATTACATTATTGTTGTGGACTGATTTAGTTACAACTGTAGCTGTGGCAGTCTTCATAACTTTCGGTTTTACTTCCAATTTGTGTAGAGGCCTGATCATGTTTGTCTTCTTATTTGCTGCTGTGGTCGAAGTTGTGGTTATTGTAGCTGCTGCTACTGCTGTTGTTGTTGTAACAATCAGTTGGGGTTTGATTACATCGCTTTGGGCATCTGCTGGTTGTGGAGTTACACTTAAGGCATCTGATGGAATTTGTTGCTGTTGCATTATACTCGTTGCATTTTGGTTTAGTTGCTTAATGTTTGGTCCATGTGCGGGTTGTGCTATCTGTGTGGTCTGTAGTTTAATTTTTTGGGTTTGTGGTTGACTGCTAACCTGCACAACATGCGGCATTACTTTATTTACCACTTGAGGCTGAACTTTAGTTACGGTGGCTACGGGTGCAGCTGTTTTGGTCCGTTTAACTTGAGCCACGGGCGCTACCTTTGCACTAACTAAATGAACATTGGGTTGCTGGTTTGCAACCTCAATAAATTGTGTTTGCGTAACAGGAGTTTGTGAAGGAACTGTCGGTTGTGGCTGTTGCGTAACTATAATTTGGGGTTGTGGCTGTGCCTGTGCTGTGTGCAATTGGAAACTTTGAGCTGCCGATGCTACTGGTGGAGTTTGCAAGCGAAAAACATTATTTTGTGCCTGCTGCTGCTGTTGTTGCTGCTGCTGCTGCTGCTCTACCAAAGCTTGGGCCTGTTGTTGTAGAGCAGCTTGTATAAAGTTATTTTGATTGGCCTGTTGTTGTGCTGTGTTGGCTGCAGTTGTTGCTTGTTGGGAGTGCATGATGGCATTATTGGCATCCACATTGTTAAGCAGCACATAGCCAGCAGGTATGTCAACCAACGGTTCTATTTTACTGGCCTGAAACACCTGTGTTGTGGTAGCCGAAAAACTTGCATTTTGGCTTAACACTCCTGGCATGGCGGTGGAGACAAATTGTTGCGAAGACATAACCGTATTCTGTACAATGGTCTCGAGGCCATAGTACATGGGCTGCGTAGTAGTTGCTAGAATAACTTGTGGTCCTCCAGCTGCCGTTAGCATTTCTAAGCCATTTGTACCTGCAGTCGGATTACCACTTATGATGACCTGCTGCTGTTGAGTTTGTCCTGTGCCCTGTTGGGGTATTCCCCCTTCTGCTGTCGCCGTTGTTGTGGTGGTTATTACATTGCCTCCTTGCAGCTGTATAGTTTGAGGTTGTATTAGTGTTCCTATAACCTGGGGACCTTGAGGTGTTGTTAGCAACTGTAGAGGAGTGGATGTTTGGGGTGGTGCGTTTGTTAGGACCAAGTTGCCGCTTGCATCTGTTTGCAAATAGGCCGATTGCAATAAGGGTTGTGTATTTGCTGTTGTAAATAGTGAAGCCTGTGACTGGGGCTTAAATTCTGTAGCTTGCTGGGCTGCAGGCAAAGTCAAGTACTGCAGTTGTGGCTGTTGCGTTCCATCGTTTGTGGTCGTTACAAACGATATAATATTTTGTGGCTGTTGCATTATTATTTGTGGTTGCTGCTGTTGTTGCGGTTGAGCTGTTTGAAATAGTATTTGCGGTTGGGTATTATTCTGCTGGGCCTGTTGTTGCAATTGCTGCAGTAACTGCTGATTCAGCAACTGCGTAGCATTAACATTTTGTGGTTGTGTTATGTGATTAGTCGTCGTTGTAGTTGAATTTATTTTCGATTGTATTGGTTTTACTACAGTTGTGGCCTTTAATTTATTTTTGGCTGCTGCCTGCTGGGCCGCTTTTGTGGCCATTGTTTTAAGCGGTTTTCCCTGTGTCACTGGTAGCACTATTTTCTTATCCGAGTTGGTGGCTTGTAAAGTTTGATATGTGGCTGGTGCGGTTTGATGTTGCTGTGTGGCCGCAGTCGGTAGCTGTATAATCTGTTGCGTACCATCTGGATTTGTAGAGACTGCTATTAGTTGGGGATGATTCTGCAACTGTGCAGCATTTGCGTATTGCGTTGTGGCCGGCTGTAAAGTAAATGTTCCATTCAAATTGGCTGTCAAACCCTGCAAGGTGTTGGCATACATTTGCAGATCCGCGGAAGCTGAATTCATTTCTGGCGTTGTAGTAGAAATAAAAAAGTTTCCTCCCAAGCTCTGAGGTTGCGTCAACTGCTGTATGTTGTGTAAGTTTTGTAGATTTTGTAAATTCTGAACTCCTTGCAATTGAACACCCTGTAATATGTTTGCTGTTTGTAAACCTTGCAGCTGGGACAACGATTGTGTTGGTATACTTTGTATGAAAGGCATTTGTGTGGTTCTTTGTTGCTGCTGTTGTTGCTGTTGAAGTTTATTATTTAACTCCTGCAATTGCTCCAAGGTTAGAGCTTGTGGTGGTGCTACATCAGGTGTTTGGGAGTTTTGTTCTGATTCTGATTCACTCGTGGATGAAGACATCGGCTCACAATTGTTCAAATGCCTTTGAAATGATTCTATATTTCGATAGGTGCATTGACACCTTTCACACTTGACAGCAGTTTGGGTGGCCTCTTGAGTAACGAAACGATATTCAGTAATACTGTCATCTACACCGTCTACCTGCATTAGTTTGATTTTATTGTCTGCTTGATTAGAATCTAAATTATAACGTTTCTCGGCGCTCCAAGTAAAAGATCTTTTATTCGCACCCTCCATATCTAAGCGTCTGGTGACTGAGTTCACTTCTTTTTTCTGGGAACGCTGATGATTATTAAGGGACAGCAACATATTTTCCGATATCTTTCTCCTTTTAATGGCGTTTTTTGCATTAACATCACAGTTTATCACCGGAGAAGAAGACTTTTTAAGTTTCTGCAGTTTAACTGCCTGGGCCGCTGTAACAGTAGCGGTGCTGAGCAAAGCATCTTCCACATGATTATGATTTGCCGTATTAGACCAATTGCCATTCAGTTCAGCAGTCAATTGCTTGGTAAAAGCGCCTATGGAAGTCATGGTATCTTCATCAGACAGCTGTTGGTTCGTAACGCCATCTTTAGACTGTTCTCCCTGTGCCATATCCTCATAATTCATGCATTTAGTAAAAATATCCAGCATGGAAATACCTTCCAAGAGATCACCCGGCAAGTCTTCAAATATTGCATCTTTAATTTCGGGAGGCAACAAGTCGGCATTGGTTTGAGGCTCCTCATCATTGGCGGCATTAGTTTCTTGAGTGTTATTGCCAGAACATGAAGAATGTTGAGCAAAATTATTTAAATAATCATATTCCTCGGCTGTTTCATAGTCTCCTTTGGACAAACTTGAATGCCATTGTTGGATCTGTGAAAGACCCAATTGGATGAGAGCCAAGTTATTGTGAGAATGATCCACGGTAAAATTTTTACCCAAATCTACAGCACCATTGGATAAGGAAGAAGAAGACGCATTGTATATATAAGTTCTTACAGTGTACTCTACAATTTTCCACGGTTCCTTGGTAGACCAATACAAACGTGAACACAGAAAGTTAACCGGCACCAAAGCATCATAGGTATCTGAGAATCTGGGTAATATATGACCCAATTGCTTAACTTCTAGGGAACCAATATGAAATTGAACCTTTGAGGGTTCCACCAGTTTTTTGCGCTTGCGTTCAAGTTCAACGTAAACAGGCCGCGTGACTTCGAATTGTGTTTCAAAGCTAGTCTTTGTATTGCTAAAGTTGACAGCATGTTGAGGACAATACATGGATTTATCGGCTAGAAAGGCACAATTTTTTGCCCTTGCACAGGGATAATGATAGTGTTCACTGCAGGATTTCACATTACAGCCAACAGTGGCTCCTCTATTGCCACAAACGGAACATTTAATCATGCGTCCACGAGCCACGGCCGAATGAACATTTTGTAAGGAACCATCTATCTCTTCGAAAACCTCAGCGGACCATAAAGCACAATTGGTGTGAACCCAACAATCATGACCACAATATAGCAAACGAGACTCTTCAGTAGGCAAGCCCTCACCAGTACGACGGCAAAATAAACAAATTCTAGCATCTGAACGAGATTTTATTTTGTACAGCTGATCATCCAAATCCTGTGGCAACTCAGCCAACAAAGCTGACCTATCTTGACCATCTTGCTGCTGCTGAGTCGATGGTAAACAATCCATATGGTAGTCTGACTCGCTGTCGATCGATGTGTTGAGACCATAGGCTCCTCCTGCTGATTCATACATGTCTTCCTCCAAAGCATCTGTGCAGGCTTGTGTCTCATTTTGAAACCAAGGAAACTGTTCACTTAAAATTTCCTTATAAACAATAACCAAATCATCACAGTTGGCCTGTTGTATCACCAAATTCATGTCATAGTTGAATTCGGCCAGCGATACATAGGAGCCATTGGAAATTTTATGTTTTATTTCCACTAGACTTAAATGACTTGCAACTGAATTGAGTTTAGCCTGACAAATACATTTTTTGTTTTGCAGTTCCAAAGACGAATGATTTAAAATCACCTGATCTCTTTCCCGATCATCGAATTCATAGATATCAATATTAGATGGGGGAACAAAAGAATCCTGTACGTTATTTGATAAATTTTGTTCTTGCTGAGAGCTAAATTGTAAAGATTTGGGTTGATATTTATTGCTGGTAGCGGTAGAGTTCGAAGAGCCACAAAAACATTTCATTTGTTTTCGAGGACTTAATTTTAAGAGAGCACAGGCTTGACGAGATTTGCTTAGCAGCTTTAGTACGCTCATTAAACTGGATTTAAACTCTTCCTTGACTGCTTCCCGCCATTCACAGGCTCTTTGTTTAGCATCTTGCGATTTGCGGGAACATCTTTTGCAAATAAATTCAATGGACTCGGGCAAAGTACTAAGCAAATTGTATTGCTCGTCGGTTAATGTTTCACATTTTGCATGAACCCATTGATGACAATCGCCACATTCCATCATCTTTAAATCAAAATCCTGGTCATCGTAACACTTCTGGCACACAGGACAGTAGTTTCCCTTTTTGCGCAATTTAAAACAATTCGTACACATGGGCAAGTTGCCAACGAACTTAGTCACTTTGGTTGTGGAACACGAACGACATTTTAAACAGTTGACACAGATTAAAGGTCGATCAGCGCCCAGCAAACGTTTGCTTGTCCCTAAACAAGTAGAGTGATAATTCTTTTGACATTTTTGACATTTCACTTTAGCACCGGAAGACATGTTGCAGGTATAGCAGACCGTACACCTTGGACAAAGCCAATTAAGTTTGGCTATGGCTGTATTCGCATTGGAACTAAGGCCCGTAACGCTAACACAACTTTCATTGAGAAGCAGGGTGTCATCCAGAGAACCATGTTTGAGATTAAACTCATCTTGTACACAATACTGATGATACGGTTCACAGCAGCATGAACAAAATATTAAGGGCTCTTGACCCGCCGAACCACAAAGAAAACATAAAGCGCGCTGCGCCACTGTTTCCGTAACAATAAGACCAAAACCAGTTTGGCAAACTTCAGCTGGATCATAATTTTCCCAAAAATCTATGGATATTAATAGTTTACACTTAAATTGGGGTTCCTTGCGCGTTCGGGGAGGCAACAAGGCTGGATTGATTTGACTGTTAATCTGTTTCTTATAAGCTGTCAATTGGGTATTGTAATGATGGGGACGCTGTGACAGTTTAGACACTGGCACCAGCGCCTTTGTTGTAGTATTTTCTAGTTTTTCGATTTTAGCTGCTTTTGGAGGAGGCTCTAAAATGTTTGTTTTGTCTTCGTTTGGAAATTGCTGCGGTTTACAAGACGCACAATTATCATTTTCATCAGTGATATTAAGTTTTGTAACTGTTTGCTGCAAAGTTTGTTGTAGTTGTTCCTCTGTTAAGCCAGTTTCTTCGCCATCTTCTCCAAACATGGCCAAAGGCTGTCCCAAAACTATAGAAGCACTTCGGCAGACATGTTTAACGCGAGGACCTTTTAAGTCTATTCGTTGGCGTTTGTCTGCAGCTGATGCATTCACAGCTCCATTAGATGTTGCTGTTGATATTGTTGAAGCTGCGCATGATATAGTGCCAGTAAGAGTAGGAGAACATAATGAAGTTGCCATGCTACCTGCAGTTGTCATATATAGCGAGCTATCATCGTTTGTAGTGCCTCTTAAATCGTTTACTAAATTCTTTAGTTTTTCTTTAATCTCTTTTGTTTTCTCATTTTCTGTTTTGGGTGACAACATTTCCTTCATTCTTATTTCCTTGCGCTCTCTTTCGAAAGTCTTATCTTTCTTTTTGTTGTTAGACTTTAAGGCCTGTGTTGTTGTCTCCAGAGCTATAGGTTCGGTCTTTTCGGTTTTTAAATCTTTCAAAAAATCCAAAGGTTTCTTATCCACTTTTTCCTGTTTAGTTTCTAGAGAATTTTTTAAGAAGAGCGGCTTTTCCAATATTGCCGGCCTAAGTAGCGGTACACTACCAAAGGTTACATTATTCTCTACCAAAGGATTTGTTTTCAGATTAAGTTTAAGCGTTTCCGTTAAAGAATTAGTGGTAGCAGGAGCTGTTGTTGTCAGGGGATCCACCAGAGATTTCCACTTAATTTGAGCAACTTCTTCTATTAATTCTTTCTTAGTTTTGGTATCTTGCAGAGAAGATTTGATGGCATTGCTGGAGCTGGCATTATTCAATACCGGCAGCACTGCATTAAGCCTCACTTTTGGCAATTGTAGCGTTTGCAGACACTTTTTAAGCCAACAGTAGCCGCAACGTTCTTTGTAAACTTTTTTAAAGTTTTTCAAATGACCCGCTTTATTGTTTAGCGGCAAAATCACACAATTTCCTGTTTTGTAAATGGAAATAAAATTAGTTTTCTTTTTCAAAATTATATTGAAACTGAAATAATAATTTCTTAAAAAATATTTTGAAAACAGAACCTTTTGCAACATGAATACAAAGTTTTCCAATAAGAGAGGGTCGATAATAAAAGAGGTTAAATTTAGCTAAGAACTAGAAATAGAGAAATATTTATTTTAAATGCCCGTGTTTGCCACAGTTTATGGAAAGTTAAATCTTTTAAATATTCCGGGTTCATAAGCGGAATAGATCAAAAACGTCCCAATTCAATACCTTTGTTCCATAGATTATGCTGCCTGGTAGCAATAGTCTGTGTTGTGTTGACTTTAAAGGCATCGGTCCATTGCGGGTTACTGCGAGAAAAAAGTCACTGCGGCTGGTGGTAAACGTACCCTCTAATCATTGATACGGTATGTCAGTAGTTGTTGCAAGGTGACTTCCTCTCTGCAGAGTTTCCTCTATATGGTAGTTCGAAAGGGATCTGTGTTTGAGATATATTGGATTTGCCTCGCTATTGAAAAGCCGAACATCGAGAATGCTGTCGTTGATTTAGAAACAGAACGAATTCAGGCGGGTGTACCATCCCGATCTGAATAAATAGAGTTGTTTGCCTTATACGAATGGAAGACGACCACACAAAATAATATTTTGGTTACTATCTCAAAACAAAGGCGAACATCGAGAATGGTGTCGGGTATACCATCCCGATCTGAGTTGAGAGATACAGCCACAGCTGTGAATCATACCAAGTAATAGATACGGATGGGAGACGACCACACAAAATAATATCCTGGTTATTATCTCATATTTCCGAAAACCTTCGAAGAATTAACTTCGTTAAATGTTGGTTTGGATACCCTCCCCGGTGACATTATAAAAGGAACTATTTTGTCAGCATTAATTTATACTTCTCTGTCATCATTTCGCTTTATTATGCAAGTGTTCGTTAGATACGAGAGCTGCTCTATATATTTCTGGCCTAATAGTGAAAATGCGAATATTTTTAATCAAAAATGGTTTTATTGTTTTTCAAAGTATTCTCCAGCATGATTTATACACTTTTGCATGCGCTCAAACCAGTTGTCGAAGCACTTTTTCCACTCCGATTGAGACACCTCTAAAACATAGTTTTTGAACACTTCAACAGCTTCTTCTGTCGACGAAAATCGTTGACCACGCATTTTTTTCTTGATGTGCGGAAACAAGAAGAAGTTATTAGGTGCTAAGTTAGGGCTGTACGGCGGATGACCCATTAATTCGACGTTTTAGCCGGTCAAAAACGCTCTGGTTTGAGCCGATGTGTGAGAGCTCGCATTGTCATGGTAAACAATGATTCGTCTTCTCTTGTTGGTTTTTCGAATTTCTCCGATGACTTCAGGCAAACAAATTATAGTGTACCACTCAGAAGTGACCGCCCTACGTTGCTCAAGCGGAACAGTCGCCACATGACCAGTTTTGCCGAAGAAACAGGCGACCATTTGGTTCGAAGTGCTTCTTCCACGAACAACTTTCGTTGGATTTTGCTCGTCTTTGAAGACCCACACGGTCGATTGTTGTTTCGTTTCGGGCTCATACGCATAGATCCATGATTCGTCACCTGTGAAGATCTTATAAACGTCTTTTGAAGCACCGCAATCGTATTTTTGCAACATTTCTTTGCACCAATCGACACGAGTCTTTTTTTGAGCGACTTTCAAATTGTGCGGGATCCAACGAGAACAAACCTTTTTTACGGCCAGGTGTTCATACAGTATCGAATGTATGCTTGTGGAAGAAATGTCCAAGGATGTCTTTATCTCTCGGTATGTCGCATGTCAATCTTGAATTATGAGTTCACGCACAGCATCAATGTTCTCTGGCACAACAGCCGTTTTTGACCGACCTACACGAAATTTGTCTTTGAGCGAGCTTCGGCCACGATTAAATTCATTATACCAATTTTTCACAGTGCTATAGGATGGTGCTTCATCGCCATACAAAGATTTAAGTTCATCAATGCACTCTTGACGTGATAATCCACGTCGAAAGTTGTGAAAAATTATGGCACAAAAATGTTCACGAGTTAATTCCATTTTTTTCTATATTAATTTTTTCAAGTCACTGTTAACAACACAAAAAATGGTCGTACGTCAAAACGTTTTGAGTACGATTATGCTTAAAAATTAAAAATTTTCCAATGGAAATGTCAGATTGCACTTGGCAGCACTCAGTGTTGCCAGGCCAGAAATATATATAGCAGCCCTCGTATCATGTAGACACTGCCCGTTATAATCCTAAGACCGACATTTCGGCAAGTCTGAAGCTGGTTTTTTTATTAGGACCAGCACTTAGGGGATGACCCCTACTTATGCAAAGCATTGTTCCAAAACTAGGAAATAAGTTTATGGGAAGGTTTCGTTTTGTGTCACTAACTCTTGGATTCCAAAATGGAGCTTCTTATTTGCCCAAGTAGAGATAGTGTTTTCACTTCGCAACTTTCTCGCTGATTGCATTGGTGTGGAAGTTGCGAAAAAGGAAATGCTATCAAACGTGACTCTAAGTACTTTGGGATAAGATGACATTTAATTTCAGCCCACACCCTTTGTCCAGGAAGCGACCAGTGTCATAAGAAGTTTGCAAGGTCATAGAATCGTGTGCCGTGACGTTTTATGAGTGTCACTGGTTTGCTGGACCAAACGTTATTGTTGTTCAATTTTTACTTACAGAAATATGTTTTTAGAAATCGATAGCGCTCACCGTTGATGGTAATGTTCTTACCAACATTATTTTCACAAAATTACAGACCAGAGTGAGGCCAATTACCGAAAAGTTCTTACCAACAACTTGTTGTTTAAGGGCCAATTGAACGATGTCTCAATCGTTCGTTCGCATAATTACATTTAAAACAAAAACAATTTTTTAGAATTCGATAAGATGTTCTCTGTGCTTGTGAACGTATGTTTTCAGGAAAAAAAATAACCTCATTCTAATTGGAAAACCCGTTAAATCAGATTTGAAAAATAAACAATTTCAAAAAGAACAGAAAATGAAAATTATTGATTTGAGACAAAACTTACCATCTGCTTTGCACTGGAGTTGTATGTTTTTAATTGTTGGTGAATTTTTCATGGCAAGAGATTTCTTGGCAATTTTCGATATGAATTTGCGGCAATGTTCACAGCTTGGTTCCACATATTTATTGGCTTGCGGCATATTTTTCGAGTGTATTATCGAAGAGCAAACAGTACACTGATTAGCTGGAGTCGAAGAAGATGGAGGAGAATTAAGTGCTGTAAATTAAGGCAACATAAAAATTACTTTATGACATGGAAATGGTTACGTTTCCAATTAACTCACTTGTATTGTTGGTTGCTTTTTTGACACTGGTACCATTTAAGGAAAACGTAGGAGATAATAATGTTGCTGAGCTACTCAAGCCGCCACCTGCAGAAGCTGACGATGATGATATCGCCTGTTGCAAAGATTTAGGTAAAGAAGCGGATAAGGCTAAAGCTGCCGCCGCAGCAGCTACAACAACATTTGAGTTATTAATGCGTTCAGTTGCTGTGGAGATTGTGGAACTCGATAAAGATTCGAATTGTAAGCGGGGTTGTCTTAAAACAAAACTACTGGGCTTTATTGAGCTACTGTTGATACTGCTGCTGTTAACGACGATATTTGTATTGCCAGCAAAATTCGAGAAAACATTTGTACTGGAGGGAAACGTAGACGAAAGTTTTCCACTATCCAAACTCAAATCTTTAGTGGATTTTAAAGCTAAAATTGAAAAATAAAATTGAAAAACAAAACTCTTTGAAATTAATGACATTTATAAGAAAAACTTACCTGTTGTGCCGTTACATTCCTTGGCATTGTAGTCACCCAAACCGAAATAGTTTGGCTGTTGTGTTGTAACGGCCATTTTTTCTTCTTTCGCAATAGCAGAAGAGGAGGAGGAATTTTGTGTTAAAGCTGTGGCACTTTTTAAAATACTTTTCTTGCAGATAATACCATCTTCGATTAAACGCTTATTGGGTTTAATGACTCTCGAAGAACGAGAACGTTTGGGCAATACAAAATGCTTATCCACAATCATTTGCTGTTCCTCTTCTTCATTTTCACTGTCAGCTTTCAACTTAAGTTTGATTTCTTGCTCAACTTCTGACTTGACCTGGTCATTTCTTAACTTTGCAACTTCTTCCCCCTTCTTTTCTTCACTTTGTTCGCTGTCATCTTCTTCCTGGCCTTTTTCATCCTCCTCCTCCTCCTCTTCATCATCGTCATCATCTTCATTTGCCTGTCCGTCATCCTCTTCATCGCTTTGCTCTTTACTTAAGCGAAAATTAATAATATTTTGTTTTTGTTTATTATCCTCCTCTTCAGTGGGCGCTCCAAATACTCGTGATAAAGGACCCGCCAAAACTGAACCACCTTCTGTTGTTGCTGCTGGCAACGTAGCAGAGGAAGAAGAATGACTTGAACGAAATTTTAGTGAATTCAATTTATCAATATTTGAATTGTTTTTGAGTATTTCCGTTAGCCTGGATGGTCTAACAATGCATTCACTATTTCTTGTGTACATTAGGGGACGATTCAAGCACTCCTTTTTTATAATCGAAACCAGCGGCTTACGATTATCCGGGTTATAGAACTTTTTAACCGCACTTTTATCATCACTAGTTTCAAGTACATTTTTAAATGTAACTGTTTTCTTTTGTTTCTTATCGCTACCAGATGAGGATGATGAATTCGAATTTGAATTTAAATTAGCAGTTGCAGCACTATTTGCTGCTGCTGCCAAGAAATTCAACGATGTTTGGGCAGCTGTGCTTGGCGATGAAATTAATGCCACATTTGTTTTGTGTTCCATTGTTCTGCTTGGCGAATTTGGAGGAGTTGTACTGGGACTTTGTTTAATCATATTTTTATTATCATCTTTTTTAGTAGAATCGCTAGAGTCTTCTTTTTGCAAATCACTGGTTCCATTTAGTAGAGTTGGGTTGTCTGTTGTAGACTTTTGGAATTTTTTCTGAAAAATTATTAAAGAATATTTAATAAGTAAGAAAATTAAAGTTTTTTTCAACAGATAAAAGTCAAATATTCAATTTTTTCTTTCAAAAAGAAAATAGCTGGATTTGAGGTGGGCGCCCATCTTGCTTATACTCTGCCTATACTTTACAGCAATAAATAATTCTTGCAAAAAAAATCGACTGCAAAACAGATTTCATCTGTCTGCCTATAACGGTTCAAAAGTACGGTCCCATACATTAGATTACATTAACTATTGGAACACCCTTTGTCTCCAAACTTTATACATACTTGTTCAACTATTCAATAATTTGGAAATATACATAAAATTACAACCTTTATTTTCAAAATTCAAATAATACACCTGCTGTTGCAGTAGATTTAGCAATCGGGTTCTTTGTAAATTTCAACCGTCAGTCCATAACGGTTCAACAGTTTGGCCGTATACATCAGATTATATCAAATATTAAAAACTGTTCAAAAGTATGGCCATATACATCGAATTTAATGAACTATTGGGGCACCCTTTAATTTATAATTATAAATATTAATACTTGTGACTATAACGGCCATAGCAATCGACATTCTGTCCAATAAGCAAGTGTTTGTCTATATTGGTATAAAAGTTAGCCCCATATAGGTAAGTTTACAGTAATTATGGAACACCATTTAATTTCTAAATTTAAATTATAAACGGGCTGTTATAGCGGGCTTAGCAATACAGGTCGCTTAAGTTTCAGCGTTTTGTCTATAACGGTTCAAAAGTTCGGCCACTTATTTAAAATTACATCAACTATTGGGACACCCTTTAATTTACAAATCCAAGTTTTATACTTATTGTTATGCGGACTTAGCAATACAGGTTCGTTGTAAATTTCATCAAATTAAATGAACTATTGGCGAACCCTTTAATTTTTAATATTCATACTTGTGACTAACGGCCATAGTCGTTCTATCTAAGTTGCAAGCGTTTGTCTATAACGTTTCAAAAGAAACGGCCCATATAAGTAAATTAACATCAATTATGGGGGCACTCTTTAATTTTTAGATTTTTTTTTTAAATATATTATGGTTGTTGGAAGCTATAGTAATACGCAGTAATTTTAAATTTAAAAGAAGTGCCCTTTACAATTTATAATACACTTAAAAAACGTGTATGTTGTAAGGGGACACCCTTTAATTTTTAAAATTATGAACTGTTTTTAAAACGATACCAATCTGTAAGCGTAATCTATCAAATTACAAAAGAAATTCAAAATCAGTTCAGAAATATCAGAGTTCTGCAAGTTCAAACATAAAAAAATGAACATTCAGTCGAATTGATAACCTCCCTCCCTTTTTTTTTAAGTCGAG
This sequence comes from Gymnosoma rotundatum, assembly GCA_916610165.2. NCBI lineage: Eukaryota > Metazoa > Arthropoda > Insecta > Diptera > Tachinidae > Gymnosoma > Gymnosoma rotundatum. The sequence goes on along the minus strand of OU744336.1, from coordinate 170,228,400 downwards.
TTAAAATTCAAGAAGTTACTTAAATAATTTTTATATAAAACAAGATTATTGTTTGCGGCGTTGCCAATGTTTTTTAACCTGAAGAAATGTAGCTCAAGTTCAAACATTGCAGAAACGACTTTTATTTAATTGAAAGATCAATTCCGGAGATAAAAGATTTTAAATCTCAGAAGTAGCTCTACCTATCGGCTTCAATCTGTTGAAAGTGGAACCTGTATACAAAAATCTTTATCCCTTTATCAACCCTCTGAAATAAAGTTTTGTATACAGATATTTAAATCAGTTGAAAGTAAAAAAAATTACAGTTATTTCCACCTTTACCTTCCTAGAGCCCAGGCTTTAAAACATGGGTAACCTGTTGAATTCGCTAAAATAAGGATCTATTTCAAGTTTCGTTAGAAAAGGAAAGCATTTTTTTTTAATATGGAAGCTGCCGCTAACACGCATTTTTTATTACTAACGAACGATGTGATGAGCATCACTGGAGATATTTGGCGCAGCTAAAGGCGGGTTCACCCATTGTTTCGGAACAAAATTTTTGTTGTGAGAGTTTGTTCTGAAACGATTCACCCACTTCGAACAATTTTTCTGGAAAAACAAAGCTACCATATGAAACATATGTGTAAGCGAGATGTGTTACTTTACAAGCAGGCAGCACTGTGATAGAAAATTAAAATCACTGAATGCCGTTTTGTTATAAATAAATTCTAAATTAAAAAAAAATTCATAATTAAATCAAAAAATGAGGTAAAAAAAAAATTGAGGTAAAAAGTCATACAAGCATTCTCTACCCGGCTTTTTCATTTCTGAAATAAGCTTCAAGGCAAGGGATTCATTCGTTGAGATCCATGACACAATTTTTTAAACTTATTTTCTTTTATTTTGTGTTTTATTATAAATATACCAGGCAAATTAAGGCAGGTAATCTTAAGAACAAAACAAATTTTAAAAATAATTATTGAATATCAATGCAAACAAAGAACGAAAAATTATGTAAAATATATTTTTTGCTTGAATGATTTTTATCACATTAATTAATGAAGTGGCAGCTCAGTTAAATTTTCTTTGAAAAAAAAGTAGTTGGCAGCACAGTTTCTTTGTTTCGGAACAAAAATTAAAATTAAACCAATTCAAGCTGAAATTGTTCCGAAGTGAGTTTACTCTCTTTCTCTCTCTCTCTCAAAAAATAAAACGTCAAACTACATATAAAAAAAAATGTTTCGGAACAAAATTTTTGCCGGTGAACCAGCCTTAAGGAACGGCTTCTCATTTTTATTTAAAGAGATGATCAACATCGCCGAAAATGTTAAGGAACGACAACATCTTTTTGTGTCTTTCTTTTTTGTTTTGAGGACTAAAGGCACAATAAAATGTTACTGTTTAGAGGGGATTTCAAAACGAACTTCGCCTTAACGACCGATAGCATAAGCGAGTCGTGGATAAGGATTTCTTTTGCCGGCAGTGGCATGAGTTGGCACTTTATCCTTGTGTCGATTTTTTTGTAAAGTTTTCTAAAGACACATTTTTAAGCCACAGCTGTCTTTTGGCTTCAAACAGATGCTAAGCTTTCTTTCCAACTATGAGTCCAACACTGAATTTGGACAGCATTCATCGAAACTTTTACTTCTCTTTAAGGTTTTTATCCCTCCGTTTAAGGTTGTAGCCACGATTCAATAATTCTAATTTGCATAGAGGTTTGGTTATGAAAAAATATCGACAAGATGAGTGAATAATACGCAATCGTGGTTTCTGAAGGAATACTGATCAAATTCTCTGTAGATACACAGCTATTGCAAACACACGTTCATTAGAAATGAAACAGCGTTTAAATTAATTTGATTTACCAGTTGAATTCGCTCCAAGAAAGTTGGCTGATAAGATTATGGCCACGATCTGTCGGGAAGCATAGTGACCATGCTTACACTTCTGGCTTAAGAGATAAAAATTATCTAAACACATACAGGACACAAACATCCTTCCTGCGTTTTGAGTCTAAGCCTGAAGGGCCTCAGTTACGGTGGTAGTTGTATTTAGCCCTTTGTTACACTCGCAAATATTTGTTCTCTTGTTTCAAACCCCAGTCAACCCAGGCGACTAGTGCTTCCTTATACCCCTGAAGCAATATTGTCAATATTGGTGGAGGGTTTTCAATATGAGGCATATTTGCAAAGGCATTCGAGTGAACATTTAAAGTCCTCTTTAAAAACCTTCCGCTAAAATCTTATTGTACTAACAAAAAGAGTTTGGAAATCGCTAATCCGAGACAAAAGTAAAATATGCTACTCAAGCCGCCACCTGCAGAAGAATAAGAAGAAAAATGAAAAAGAATCAAATTTAAAAAGTCTTCCATTGCCTTCCATTCGTACATTGAAAATATAATTCAATTTTCCCCCTTTTTAATATCGTGTATTTATGATTTTAAAATAAATTTAATTAGAAACTGACCTTGATCTCAAATATATATAAAAAAATAAAAAAAATGCAACGAATTTATTATTCATAAATTTAATGCAAGGAAAAACATGTTAAAAGAATCGGGCTTAAAGACAACAAAACAAAAAAACAAAAAATAAGCAATAATTTAAAAAACTAATTCATAAATATTTAAGTAGAAACAAAATCAGACATGAGAACTTTAAAAGACCCTCCGACCAGACCATTCAAGGCAGGAAAAAACTAAAACTAAAAAAAATTAAATCCCTTTTAAAAAATAAAGTAAATTGTAGAAAAAAAACACACACCAAATAAAAGATACTTAAAAAATATTAACAATTAATACAACCAAAGCAGTCAACAGAAAAAACTACAAAAAAAAAGAAGAAGAGTATAAAACTAAAAACACAAAGAAAAATCAACTAAGCAGACCAACAGACATGTAAAACTTCTTCTTCATTTTTTTTCTGAACATGTTAAACACCAGCCAAGAAAGAAGTCATATTAAATTAAAGTCAGTCAAGGCTTGAGAGGGAAACATTTTTAACAATAATTTTTCTTTTGCAACAGCAACTTTTTTTTAACAACAACTGCAAACAACAAATCAATTGTTAAATAGGTAAAAGAATAAGAAGAAGAAGAAGAAAATAATAAAAATCAAACATAAAAATATCAAAAGTTTGGAAAAATCAAAGAAAAACGTTGGGGAAGGGATAATAACTGGGCGCTACTAACAGATGAATAAACATACCAGCTTAATGCATGTATGTATGTTGTATGTGGCAGGCAGATAGTTGGATAACATTTTCAACCCAATTGTTAGTTTATGTTTTCTTTTTGTTTTAAGAAAAACAAGCCTGTCAGTCAAAGAAATGTAACTACAACAAATAATCGAACTACCAAGCAGCCATCCAGTCAGTCAGTCAACCAACCAAACAAATAAACGAACAAATAACCAGCCTAGCTAAGCAACCATCCACGACAAAACATAAAGTGGTCAACAAGCCAGAAAGAATTGCCAGCAAACAACAACATTAACAACAACAAATACAAAATATATCAAGTATAATAAAAAATACAAATAAAATAAAGGGAGAAATGCAAATATACGAGCATATCGCAAACTTTGTAATCCCGAGACACAAAGCGTCACTATTGTCGTTGTCGTCAATGCACAGTGATTGATTAGTGATTCAAGATTAAAAAAAAAACGCAAACATTTTATTTAAGAACTTTCAAGATAAAATTATTGAAAAACTTAAATTAAAATAAGCTCTGGAACAGAGAAAATTAAATCAAAAATTTAATACGAATTATAAGTCCAAAATGGACTTGCGCCTACTTGACACTACGCCGCCCTTTTAAATAACTCTTTTGCATAATTTTAATAGAATCTTCTTCTTCCAACTCATAAGTGGATGCTAAATTGAAAGATAAAACTTAAAGCCGCCAAGTGTTAGTTGGATTCTCCCACGAAGGGTTCTACACCAAATATAAGGGCCACTCTTTAATTTTAAGCGACTTCAAAAATAGAAGCAGGTGTTACAATTCGACTGAATGTTGCTTTTTTATGTTTGTGCCTGCAGAACTCAGTCATTTCCGAACCGATTTTGAAAATTTGTGGTAATATGATAGATTACGCTTACAGATCGGTCCCGTTTAAAAAACAGTTTATAATTTTAAAAATTAAAGGGTGTCCCCATACAACATACATATTTTTTAAGTGTATTATGAACTGTAAATGGCGATTCTGTAAAATTTTAAATGACTGCGTATTACTATAGCTCTCAACAACAAAAAAGTTATACAAAAATAAATCTAAAAATTAAAGGGTGCCCCATAATTGATGTAAATTTACATATATGGGCCGTTTCTTTTGAACCGTTATAGAAAAACGCTTGCAAATTGGACAGAATGTCGATTGCTATGGCCGTTATAGTAACAAGTATTAATATTAAAAATTATAAATTAAAGGGTGCACCAATTGTTCATTTAATTTCATTTATATTGCCATATTTTTTAACAGTTGTAGACAGACACTTGAAATTTACAACGAACCTGAATTGCTAAGTCCGCTATAACAACAAGTATAAAATTTAAATTTGAAAGTTAAAGGGTGTCCCAATAGTTGATGTTATTACAAGTACGTGCCCGAACTTTTGATCCGTTATAGACAGAATGTTGAAACTTAAAAGGGACCTGTATTTTTAAGCCCGCTATATCAATGAGTTTATAATTTGAATTTAGAAATTAAAGTGTGTCCCATAATTGCTGTAGATTTACTTATATGGGCCTATCTTTTGAACAGTTATAGACAAACGCTTGCAAATTGGACAGAATGTCGATTGCTATGGCCGTTATAGACACAAGTATTAATATTTATAAATTATTAATATTATAAATTAAAGGGTGCGCCAATAGTTCATTTAATTATGTATATGGCCATAATTTTAAATAGTTATAGATAGACGATTGAAATTTACAAAGAGCCCGTATTACTAACTCCACTACAACAACAAGTATAAAATTTAGTTTTGGAAATAAACGGGTGTCCCAATAGTTGATGTAATTTCATGTATGTGGCTGAACCTTTGAACCGTTATAGATAGACAGCTGAAGTTAACCAGGGACCTGTCTTGCTAAATCCGCTATAACAAGGAGCTTAGAATTTGAATTTAGAAATTAAATGGTGTTCCCAAATTTATTGTAAACTTGTTCTTTTGACCCGTTTTATACAAACACCTGAATTTTGTACAGAATGTCTACTACTTTCTTTCGTATAATAAGAAGTATAAAAAATTTCAATTAAAAATTAAAGGGTTTTAGAATAGCTGATATAATCTGATGTATATGGCCAAACCGTTATAGACAGACGGTTGAAATGTACACAGAACCTGATTGCTAAATCTACTACAACAGCAAGTATATAATTTAAATTTGAAAATTAAAGGGTGTCCCTTAATGCTGTAATATGATGTATATTGCCAAACTATTGAACAGTTGAACAAGTATAAAGTTTAGAGATATAAGTGTGTCCCAATAGTTAATGTAAACTAATTTATGTGGCCATACTCTTGAACTGTTATAGGCAGACAGATGAAATCTGTTTTGAAGTCGGTTTTTTTGCAAGAATTATTAATTTTATGTTTTTATAATTATTTGCTGATATTTTAAAGTGTTCTGCCCGTTACGGTCCAATAGTACCACAATATATGTCAAAATCAGGGGCAAATTACGGCATTCGATATCGAACGAAATTTACATTTAATTTCTCTTAAAATTTCGATCAACATCGAGTGCCGTAATTTGTCCCCAGACCTGCCATGAGGGCAACCTGTAATTTTTAATTTTACCTTTCAAAATTTTTCGTTATCGTAGACACATACGATAACGAATTTTGTATTAAAATTTAAAGGTGCTCTACGTAAATTTGTGTCTGCGCATAACGGTTAAGGAGATATGGCCATGTACATACATGAAAATTACATATCTATGGGCTCACCCTTTAATTTTATTTCATTATTTGTTGTTGACGAAAAAGATTTTGTATCGAAATGTAACCCTACATTTTACTATTTAGATACGAAACCCAAAAAAGGACAGGCACCAAATTTTAGTTTAAAAAAATAAATCATTTTGGGCACTTGCTCGACTTTTAAAATCAGGCAGTGATTTCGCTTTCCCATCCATATTTCATATTAAAATAAAATCGGTTCACTCGTATGAAAATGCTCTCCCCTCAGGGTCCGAGTTTTAAAGGAAGACATAAACTATTGCGCCTTTCAAATAAGGAAGTATCTACAGCTACACGCGACTATTTAATATTTAAATCATAATGTAAGAGGTAATATTTATTAAATAAATCGCTAAAATTTGACACTGTTTAATAAGTACAACTCTGTTCATTTAAAGTTCATAATGGTAACACTATGTTGTTTACCGTTATTGATTTTCTCTTTGTGTTTTTTTTTTATAATTTGTGAAATAAATTAATTGTACACCACAAATTCAGTTAATCTTTAAAAGTTGGATTCAATTAACTGTGATTATACGAATTTTTTTTAGTATTTAAAAGGCACTTTTTGTACAAGATGGGCAAAAGCAATTAGAATGAAAGCACTCATTGGGATGGATATCGCAACAGCCTTAAAAGTTTATAAAACAACTAGTCACAAAGCCTTTTCCTGCCAGGAAAAAAATATGTTTTAAAATATTATGATCTTCTTCGCACAGAGTGCGTAAAATGTGTTACATTTTATGTGGATGATATTAAGGTTTCTTTCAAAAAGTCATAGAAAAAATTTAGAGGATTGTAGCAAAATTCTAAAGCCACGCTCACCGCCTACAAACCGAAAACCAAAAATCTGGCTCCTAATTTAACTATGAAAAATTTCAATTTTCTTCAATATCAAACGGCTTCAGAAAACGGCTCTGAAAAGAGAATTGGACATGCCTACATTCGGACACAACAGATACAACGAAATTAAATATATAGCGGTGCAGTATATCAGAAACCATACGACTACAGAAAAGTTGGTCCCCGCAAAAAAAAAAGCCGAATTACGAGAGTTTGTAGTTTTGCACTACAGTGTTGTTGAGAAAAAACAACGTCTTTGGAGAAAATAAGGCAAAACCATCTGCAGACAGACACAGTAAAACGTCGATTGAGAGAACGTAGACTCTTTGGAAGAATTTTCCGAAAGCAGCCATTATTCTCTAAGCATAACCGAAAGAGAAGAAAAAAGTACCGCCATTGGACTGATGTGGAATGGAAAAAGAGTATTAGTTTCAGACAAAACAAAAATTAAAACAGTTTCACCCAATAAAAAAAATATGTTCGCCGGGCAAAGTTGAAATATTTGATCCAAATTCCACCTGGACTTATGGGTTCTATGTCAACACGTAGTGTTGGGCCGCTGCATAAAATAGAAATTAATATGTATAAGTTTCAATATGCAAGATCCTTAGCGATACAATGATGACATATGCTGACAGAGATATTTAAACTGGTCACCGTTCAAGCAATGTTTTTTTTTTAACAATTAAACAATTTAACAATCTCAACCTGAGTAAGAATCTGTGACAAGTTGTAAAAACTATAGTAAACTTCGTAAAAATAAGCAACTTCTAGAATCTATTTGCCGAAACAAATAAAGCTTGGGAAGTTATTTCTAGTGGTGCATGTAAAAATTTAGTGACCTCGATGCCTTGCACATGTCAAGCTGTTATCGATAGAATAGCTTTTCTGCAAAATATTGATTTTCATATATGAGATACTGAATTACCTCCCCCATCAAATTTGATTAAAACACATTCAGCAGTTTTTGCGTCATGCGTACAGAGACAAACCGAAGACCAAAAAACCAAAAAAGTATTTCAAATACAGACACGATCTTGTTGTAGTTTTATTATCTTCCATGTTCTGGCAAACGCGAACTTTCAAATCGCAATGTTATCGAAGATTTCCGTCTTAAATTCAATTGTTACAATTTGCATCAATTGATCTCGGTATAATCTTGAGGTTGAAAACCGCCAGATTTCCAGTGAAGACGACTGTTTTACTATTTTACATCGTAATTACCAAATTTTTTAGAAGATGGGAGCACTTATATATGTATAGATTTCATAAAATAACTTTTGTCCTTCAAATTCTTACTGTGTAGGCGAAAGGTTAGATAGAAATTAAAAGGGATCCACATACATATTCGTATACTGCATATATTCGTTTTGTACTTTGAAACGTGAAGTTAGCTGCAGCTCGTATACATCCATAAAAACTGCACCAAAAAATGCATTCTTAAAGAAGAAAAGAGAAAATCTGCGGCAAAAAAAATTTGTCGAAATATAAATGGGAAAAAATAATTCGAATAAAATTTTTTTCTATTTCAAGCCCACTGTGCTTAGACTGCCGTTGTTGTATTTATTTATGCATATGTGTGTGTGTATGTATTTTCGTTAATGTTGTTGTAGTTATGTTGTACTTAAAAAGCAAGTTTATACGTTGTTGCTGTTTTTATTATTTTTAAGTTTTCTTTCTTATTTTTTTTTTATTTTTTATTTTGCGAAAATTTTCTCTTAGACACACACTTACCATACAACGCAACATTATTTGAGTGTTGTTGTTAAGGTGGAAAAAAGCGGGCTTAAATAAAAAAGGTATTAAGGCTTTTTGTTACCAGTAATAATCGTCAAAAGGTGCAACGTAAAAAATGGCATTAAAAATTACAACGGCAACAAAAGAAGAAACAAAAACACAAGTACCGAAGAAACAAACAAACAAACAACAATAACATGGAGAAGGCTTTAAAATAATAAACAATTATCTACCGCACACATGCACATAATTAATGCTACACAAAATGCTTAAGGAGATTGTAAAGTGAGCGTAAGGAATGTGAATAGCAATAACACACAAAACAAAAACAGAGTCAGAGTCAAGTAGGTGTAATGGAGACACTACAAACATCCAACAAAAAAGCAACAACATTCAATGCTTAATACGTCGTCATACTCGTGTATTGTTGTTGTTGTTTTTTTTTCATTTATTGTTAAGATATTAAAAGGAGAAAAACAAGGAAAAGTTTAATAAAAAAGTTAAATGACTAAAGGAAAAATAAACAACAAGGAATCGCACACCACAAAACCAAAAAAAAGTTGTTTAATAAAGAAACAAAAAACTTTTAATGAAAAGGATACGACAATTCAATCATTAATTTGCGTGCGGGAGTAAGCGGGATGGATTGCTATTTACGGAAGAGGGAGGTAAAATAAAAATAATTTTAATGTGAATGTAAAGTCATTTGAACTGAAATGGACATTCACTATGCCGCCAGGTTTAGGGAAAAGAAAAAACTTGTTAATTATTTATTTACAAGATTAGCAAAATTATGAGGGATGACTAACAGGAGACAAGTTCGATTTAAAATGAAAGTGATATAAAAATGTAAAACATATTGTCATTTTTAATAAGAGGGTAATCAGCGTTGCCATAATGGGGATTACATGTTAAATTATTGTATAATGAATTTTTGTTTTAATGCCAAAGCATTCAACTTTAAATTGCACCCTCAAGTAATTTGTTTTTAATTTAAATTAAATAGTCATAAAATTTTGTTAAGAGAGATTTACACTTCTGAAAAAAAAGATATCTTATTTTATAAAACAAAATTCTCTTACGTGTTTGTTGTTGCATACATACATAAATACTGATATAAAACAAAACACTTAAAGTGGGATGCCAGATTTTTTCAACGTACAACAGTTTAGACGTTTTAACTCGCCTATAAAAAGAAGCCGCAATTGCGTCTAGTAAGGCAGTATTAAACGTCGTACAGAGAAAAAAAAATACAGTTAGGCACAGAAAATTGTGTCTGCTGGCACTGGATCAATAAAAGGAAACGTATCCTGATTAGATAACAACGAAGCAAACTTACAACAAGAGCATCAGTGTCATTAAAATCGAGGATTATACTCTAATGAGATTCTAAGAAACCTTGACCGAAGAGTTAATCGGGTTTTTCTAAGATTTGCTTCCTCCTACTTATAATTAACTAGTTCGGCTTGAGTTTACTTTTATTTTAATTTCTAAAATTTTTTAAAAACATTTTTGAAATTGAAATAAAAATGCATTTATTATAAAATGAGTAATTGAGTAATAATTTATGGAACACGATTTCATTAATATGGCTGCTGTTTTTGGTTGTATCTCAGGAAAGGCTCTAAATATATAAGCCTTACCCTGCGTTTCCACTAGCCATCAAATTCAACAAAATATGCACATAACGCCGGTAGAACAACGATATTGATTTGTCCTGTCTGTCTTGTCTTGTATGTGTCGAAAACGTGTTGATGTTAGTGTTCTGTTTGATCATAATTTTCTGTTTATCGTCAGGGTTACTTCAATGTTTTTAACAAGGAAGAGAGTGTTCGCATTGTTGATCAATACATGACGTTAATTCGAAATAGAGAAATCATACTAAAAGTCATATTTGATGGCGAACATTATTGCTCAGACAAATGTTCGGACAACGATGGTTGCACATGAACGAAATGTAAACATTGAGCGTCTACATTAGCCGAATTCAAGTGCGACCTGATGTTCATACCAATTTGTTGGCTAGTGGAGACATAGGGTTAAAAGAGGGTGAATTGTTTGTGGATTTTTTGCAGATCCTTGTTTTTGGAACACCCGGTATGAAAAGGAACTCGTAGTGGTCTGTTTCAGTATCCACTCTACGCAATGATCATTATCTATTAACTTTTTCACACTTAGCATAGAGATTGTGCTTTTAGCGTTATTCAAGGTTTTGAAATTGTATTGATGGATATTTTTTATACTGAATAATACTTTTGTTAAACCATCGTTTGACTAAACTAACACAACCACTTTTTCCAAAAAAAAAAAATTTATTCGAAATATTACGAGGGCTGCTGTATATATTTCTGGCAATCTGACATTTCCATTGGAAAGTTTGTCATTTTTAAGCATAATCGTACTCAAAACGTTTTGACATACGACCATTATTTGTGTTGTTTACAGTGACTTGAAAAAAATTTATATAGAAAAAATGGAATTAACTTGTGAACATTTTCGTGCCATCATTTTTCACAACTTTCGACGAGGATTATCACGATAAGAGTGCATTGCTAAACTTAAATCTTTGTATGGCGATGAAGCAACATCCTATAGCACTGTGAAAAATTGGTATAATGAATTTAATCGTCTGTTGTGCCAGAGAACATTGATGCCGTGCGTGAACTTATAATGCAAGATCGACATGCGACATACCGAGAGATAGAGACATCCTTGGACATTTCTTCCACCAGCATACATTCGATACTGCATGAACACCTGGCCGTAAAAAAGGTTTGTTCTCGTTGGATCCCGCACAATTTAAAAGTCGCTCAAAAAAAGGCTAGTGTCGATTGGTGCAAAGAAATGTTGCAAAAATATGATTGCGCTTCTTCAAAAGACGTTTATAAGATCGTCACAGGTGACGAATCATGGATCTATGCGTATGAGCCCGAAACGAAACAACAATCGACCGTGTGGGTCTTCAAAGACGATCAAAATCCAACGAAAGTTGTTCGTGGAAGAAGCACTTCGAAGCAAATGTTCGTCTGTTTCTTCGGCAAAACTGGTCATGTGGCGACTGCTCCGCTTGAGCAACGTAGGACGGTCACTTCTGAGTGGTACACTACAATTTGTTTGCCTGAAGTCATCAGAGAAATTCGAAAAACCAACAAGAGAAGACGAATCATTGTTCACCATGACAATGCGAGCTCTCACACATCGGCTCAAACCAGAGTGTTTTTGACCGGCCAAAACGTCGAATTAATGGATCATCCGCCATACAGCCCTGACTTGGCACATAATGACTTCTTCTTGTTTCCGCACATCAAGAAAAAAATGCGTGGTCAACGATTTTCGTCGCCAGAAGAAGCTGTTGAAGTGTTCAAAAACCATGTTTTAGAGGTGTCTCAATCTGAGTGGAAAAAGTGCTTCGACAACTGGTTTGAGCGCATGCAAAAGTGTATAAATCATACTGGAGAATACTTTGAAAAACAATAAAACCATTTTTGATTATAAATATTCGCATTTTCACTATTAGACCAGAAATATATAGAGCAGCCCTCGTAATATCAAACATAAATATTTTCAATGGGTTTTTGCTGAGTAACTAAACATACAAACACCTTCTCTTCAAGCACTTGAAAATTATTTAAAATCTTCTAGTTATTTTAATATTCAACATACTTTTTTTTTTTAACATAAATTGCAAGTCATTTCATAACCCTTGAAATAAATCTGTTAAATAAATTTGAAGAATTAAATACTGAACCCTGACTTTTAAATCAATCAAGGAGGGAGATTTTTGCTGTTTTAACACTCACAATAATTTTTGTTGTTGGCTGTTCTTTTTTCACACAAAAAAAAAAGCTTAAAACTAAAATTAAAACAACTTACCGTCGTCTCGAGCTGAGAGCTGGTTGTTGAAAATGTCAAACTGGAATTTTCATCAATATCATCTTTATCATCATTATTATTATTGTTAATATGACGATTATGACAATCATTATTATGTTGATTAATATCATCATGATCATCATCATCATTATTATTATTATTATTACTATGTTGCTGTTTTTGTTGTTGCTGATCATTTATTATATGATTTATAGCGGTGTTATTATGATTAACAGATTTATGATATTCATTAATATTACAAGAGGACGAAGAAGAAGAAGAAGAAAAAGAAGACGTTTTGTGATGAGCTGCTGCTGCTGTAAGTGATGCGGAAGATGAAGACGAGGCGGACGTTGTTGATGGCAACGATTCATTATTTATTGGTTGAGCGTTTTGTTGTTGTTCTGGGGTCGTTTTCTTGTTTGTTGTTGATGATGATGATGATGATGCTGTGGGAAAATTTACAAGAGGGACGGGTAATGCTGACAATGTTGTAGAATTAATGGTTTCTTTCTGTTGTTGTTGTTGTTCCTGTTGTTGTAATTTTAATTTACTTGAAGATGGTAACATAACTTCAGGTTTATTTATATTTAAATTTTTGAATTTTTTACACGGACGTTTGGAAAAATTTACATGCAACGTGGTTGAGCTTATAGCAGAGCAAGAGGAGGAGGAGGGTGCGCAGGCTGTGGAGATGTTATGAAATTTTTTCAATTCTTTTGTTATAGTAATTGTTGATGCTATTGTTGTTGCTGCTGCTGTTGTTGTTATTTTGTTAGGAATTTTAGATCGTTCAGAAACGAGATCTTTGGCAACAGGACAATTACTTTTTTTGAGATTTGTTACATTTTCCATTTTATCATTTTGATGTTGGGAATTTGTATTATTATTTTGTTGTTGCTGCTGCTGCTGTTGTTGTTGTTGCTGCTGATTTGTCGTTGCTCTACCATTCATTCTTCGGGCACCACCCACCCCAGCCCCAGCTAGCCCACCGCCACCATTCTCATCTTCATCATCGTCGTCTTCCTTTTTACCATTTTTACGTTTTTCAAATTCTACCGAATCGTAATTTAGGTTTTCCTCCGTTTTCGTTTGCTCCTCATCATCTTCCGTACTGGCTGCCGTTGCAACTGCATTTGTATTTCCTGCAGATGCTGTTGCTGTTGTCCCTAAAGAGTTATTTGAGTTTGCTGTAGAAGCGGTCGATGCTGTTGCAGTGGCCGCCGCTGCTGTCAACGTATTATTTGGATCTAATTGCAGTACACTTATCCTTTTACGATTAATCGATTTAGAAGGTTTCCCGGGAAACTTAGAACGACCCATAATAAATTTATTATTTGCATTTGGCGGGTAATTTTTTGTTTTTACTTTTGTTTTGATTTATTAATTTTTCTGTTTCTTAAAAAACAGCTTTTTAGTTTAGTTGTTGCTGTATCTCCTCAACAACAAGGTGTTGTTGTGGCTTTTTTTTAGTGACATAAGAAAAACTTAAATTGAAAAAAATAACACACACTAACAAATCGAACGTGTTGCTAAAAGCATGGCCATGCTGCTTGTTGTTCTTTGGCAAACTAAACTCAATTCTCTAGAGGACAATCAACATTTTTGTTTTGTTTTCTGGTTTTAAGTCAACTTATATCTCTTGTTTTGCTGCAAATTGTGTGTGTGTGTGTTTTTCTCTCTTTCTCTTATTTCTTAAAACACTCTCTGCAAAGCGTAATTTCTCTTTTTCTCCCGTTTTTCTTTTTTTTTTTCTTTAAAGGAATGTGCAACACTGTAATTGATTGTTAGCTTTATTTGTCTTGCTCTTTGTTATTGGTTGGTTGTGTTGTGTTGTTGATATCTGCGTTGTGTGTGTGTTTCGGCGTAAAATTGCTGTTTGTTGGTAAAAACAAGCAGCTGCTTTTTTTATGTTAAAATACCTTTTTAATTATATTTAGGTTCGTTTGATTGTTAAATGTTGCATATCCACCACCATCACCAATAACATCAGTTTGTTGTTTTAAAGATGTTTAAACTTTGATGTTGTTGTTGTTGTCGTCGCCTTAAAACAGAAAACACCTTTAAACTATACAATTGTTTGAGCGGTCTGTGTTATTATTATTTCATCACATTTAGATACAATAAACAGGCAAAAAACACAAGAGAGTAAAATAAATGAGAGAGAATAAATTGCAGAAATGTCCAGCCAGAGGTAAACAAATGTTATTAAATGTAACGTTTTTTATAACAAAATTAAATTTTTTAACGCGCTCACCGAAGTTTACAAGAGTGAAAAGTTTTTAAATAAATACTTTGATCGCTAAATAAAAAATATACAGTTTTGTAGTGCGATTCTCTACTCTTTTTATTTAACGATTATCGGTTTATTTAAATTTAATAAACAAAAAAATTGTCAATTATGCTATTCAGTAACACCTTTAACGATATTCGCCGTTGCTTAAAGTAACCTAATATAATCGATTGTAATTTTAGCGTTGTTTAATCTGACAACAAATTGTGTTTATGTAAATTCATACATATATAAGCATAAAACAGAATATATACATATATTTGAACACAAAATAATAACACAGTTTGTTTTTATTTTAATTAAATAAATAAATACGCACATTTATAATGTATTTCAAAAATAAATTTCTTGTTAGAAAAAATTGCAGATAAACATATGTTTTGGTATTTATGTAGAGGTAATCGTAACTCTACAACCAAACATATTATTGTTTTTCTTATTGTCATACTTCATTGACATCTAACTGCCATCCCTAAATTAGCACGCAAAGCGCAAGATATATGTCAAAATTTCGGCGTCAAAGATTATCAATTGGAAAATCCAATTTTGACAATGCGTTAGGAAGTGAAGTTGGCTGCTTGTTGGTTTGATTAGTTTTGTTACGGTTATAAAGTAATGCCGATTAAGTTATTTTCAAGGCAATCTAGCGGTTTTATCTCTTCTTTATTCTTATACAACGGGTTTTGTAAAATAAAATGAGTTAACATTACTGTTAAAGACACAAAGTTGACGCTCTTATTTAGGGATGACATTCCAGCGCAAAAAGCTATGAATTACATTGCTTTGCGTCATACGCGCTAATTTAGGGATGGCAGTAAGAAATAAACACATGCATGTGTCTCACTTGAATTCACATGTTTTTAATCTTCTCTTTTTTGTTTATCGTTTAATTGTTGACGGAGATGCCACTCAATTTTAACTTGTGTCTATTATCGTTAAGCTGAAGTTAGTGAATCACTTACTCGTTATTGCAGACAACAGAAACAACAAATATAACTATTGTCGAATTGTTAGTGAATTCCACTAATGGTTATATTTAATTGGACGTCCTTAAAATTAGTGTTATTTGCTTCTTTGAAAATTAATAAGCGAAATCAAATAATTAGTATTTTTAGGTTAGGGTTCTTAACATCATAAAAACCATTTTTTTAATAAACTACAGAAATAATGGGAGAGAGTCAGTATCGCGTAGTATTGATACAATCTCTTCTGTCCGAAATATTGACTATCAGGTCATTAACAAATCTCAGTAGATTAAAATTAATCGCTTAGCGTTTAAACAAAGTAAGAAAATATTCCGAATTTTTTTTTTTCAAAGCGAGTAATGGTGTTGTCCAAACTGTGCGTTTAATTATTAGAAGTTTTAGCAAAAAAAGAAGTAAACACAGTCAGTAATGTACTCAAGTTTCTGCAAAAACTTCGTAAGCGTGGTTTGCTAGTGAACAACTCTCATGGTCCCCGGCGTCTTATGATACGTATCGCTTTCAATATCAGAAACTGAAGGCAAACGTCCATCCACTTTGTTACGGCTATTTGCTTTAGATATTTGATATATGGCCGAAAAGTCATCTTTTCTGAAATGGTGTTTCGTCTCCACACAAAACTGCTGCACTTAGAAACCGTCACATCACTGCACGTTATTGTCGAGATGCCAATGCCTCCACAGACAGAGATAGATTAGTTTTGATATTTTTAATATTAAAAAATATTTGAAAATTTCAGAGGCCCGTAACCCGGAAAATATGGGCTAGCGCCAAATTTTTCGCTTGATGTTTTTTTTTCTTCTTATTTTTTAATTTTCTTTTGCGCAATAGATTTGTTTGTTTGATTGGAACTACTTAATTGCTCCAAATGATATGGAAAAATTAGAGGTAGGCTCGCTGCATCGAAGGGCATGGACCGATCATGCTAATTGCTGATTGAATAGCACCTCTTTCGACACTATGTCTGATCGAATAATGTATTTAAATTTTCCCTAGCTGATCTAGTGCCTTGGCAAACTTGATTTCAACACTAACACCGACGGAGAGACGGATATCGCTCAATCGCTATGCATAAGAACTCAGAATGTATATACTTTATGGGGTTGGAAATGGATTTTGTAGAAATTACAAACAAAATGACAAACTTCTTCCACTTTCTGTGGTGAAGGGTATAAAAAAGCGCAAGCGATGAAGCTCTCTTCAAAAAAAAATCGCCTTTAATCGCTTTATTTCAGCAGTTACGGTTACGGGTGATTGACACTACGACATAATATATACGAGGGCTACTATATATATTTCTGGCCTGGCAACACTGAGTGCTGCCAAGTGCAATCTGACATTTCCATTGGAAAGTTTGTCATTTTTAAGCATAATCGTACTCAAAACGTTTTGACGTACGACCATTATTTGTGTTGTTTACAGTGACTTTAAAAAATTAATATAGAAAAAAATGGAATTAACATTTTTCACAACTTTCGACGTGGATTATCACGACAAGAGTGCATTGATGAACTTAAATCTTTGTATGGCGATGAAGCACCATCCTATAGCACTGTGAAAAATTGGTATAATGAATTTAATCGTGGCCGAAGCTCACTCAAAGACGAATTCCGTGAAGGTCGTCCAAAAACGGCTGTTGTGCCAGAGAACATTGATGCCGTGCGTGAACTCATAATGCAAGATCGACATGCGACATACCGAGAGATAGAGACATCCTTGGACATTTCTTCCACCAGCATACATTCGATACTGCATGAACACCTGGCCGTAAAAAAGGTTTGTTCTCGTTGGATCCCGCACAATTTTAAAGTCGCTCAAAAAAAGGCTCGTGTCGATTGGTGCAAAGAAATGTTGCAAAACTACGATTGCGGTGCTTCAAAAGACGTTTATAAGATCGTCACAGGTGACGAATCATGGATCTATGCGTATGAGGCCGAAACGAAACAACAATCGACCGTGAAGAAGCACTTCGAAGCAAATGGTCGCCTGTTTCTTCGGCAAAACTGGTCATGTGGCGACTGTTCCGCTTGAGCAACGTAGGACGGTCACTTCTGAGTGGTACACTACAATTAGTTTGCCTGAAGTCATCGGAGAAATTCGAAAAACCAACAAGAGAAGACGAATCATTGTTCACCATGACAATGCGAGCTCTCACACATCGGCTCAAACCAGAGCGTTTTTGACCGGCCAAAACGTCGAATTAATGGGTCATCCGCCGTACAGCCCTGACTTGGCACCTTGTGACTTCTTCTTGTTTCCGCACATCAAGAAAAATTGCGTGGTCAACGATTTTCGTCGCCAGAAGAAGCTGTTGAAGTGTTCAAAAACCATGTTTTAGAGGTGTCTCAATCGGAATGGAAAAAGTGCTTCGACAACTGGTTTGAGCGCATGCAAAAGTGTATAAATCATGCTGGAGAATACTTTGAAAAACAATGAAACCATTTTTGATTATAAATATTCGCATTTTCACTATTAGGCCACAAATATATAGAGCAGCCCTCGTACAATATGTCGCAAGCCTTGTAGTTATTGATCGTGTAGTGTCGATGTCGGAAAGTCACAAAATTGCCATAGAAAAGTCGCTTTTCTTTTATATAATTTAATTAAATAAATTCCAAAAGATCAAGTTGGACTACAACATGAAGAACGCCGTATTGTATATTTTAAAAAACATCTCTGCCTATTACGTTTTAACAGATAAATCAGTATATGTCCCTTTAAGTCTACTCTTCTATGGGTCACCCTTTTAGTTTAAATCTTTGATTTATTTTTTATACTTAATATTATGGTGGGTGATGCTTACTGGGCATACACTCAAAGTCTGCCTGTTGCCGTTCAAAAGATAAGTCTACATACGCAAAAGTCACGGCTGGGGTAACCCTTTAAGTATAATGCAAAAAGCGGACATATTACTACATTATCTGAGTAAAAAAAAGTGTCTGCCTACAACGGCTTAAAGAGTCACATACGCAATAATTATGTCTTTGCAGCTGTTATGGTTTAAAGTGAAGTAGGCAGCCACAGACAGACAGAACTTGTAATATTATTGTGTAATGTTTTCTTATCCTTTAACAAATTTTGGGCCACCCTAATAACTCTTGAAACGTTATTATTTGACTTTTAGCATTTTCCTAAAGTTAACATCACTGCTATTAATTTATTTGTAAACACTCAAAAGCACTCAAGTTTTTTGCACGTGCTTTTTTATTGTTATCACAAACACAATTTTTGTTGTGAAGCTTTCTCTTCTATTCTCTCATCTCTTAATATTTTTATTTACTCTTCTTGTATTTTTCTCTGCTGATTTTTTCTTTCACTATGTCAATATTGTTTTACTTACTGCAATTGAGTTTTAAAATTGTTTGTTGTTAATTTTTTGCTGCTGCTGCTGCTACTTTTCCACTTTCCTCGTTGTTGTTGTTGTTGCTATTATATGACATTTAGCTCTTCAACGTTGGCTTAAATTTTCCCAAGTGGTTTTTCAACTTTATTAACCCATCGCTAAAGTTTGTGAAAAAATCTTTTTTTCTTATGCCAACAACAAAAAGAAAATGCACATATTACATATGTATGTGTGCATGCATGTATGTGTACATATATATGTGTAAAAGAAAAACAACTTTTCTTTTGTGTTGAAACAAAATTTTACAACGCTGCTCAGCAGAATGTGCAAGCAAACATTTGAAAATGTCCTTAAGATATTTTTCTTTTTTGTTCCAGAAATTTATAGTTGATTTTTCTTTGTTGTATTAAGAAGTCGACTGCGTAATTTTTAACTTTTAATTTATGATGGGTTGGTTGGTTGTTTGGTTATTCCTTTAACCTTTTTTTAGTGGTGGTTTTTTAATTTTTTGTTTTTTTTTCTTGCGTATTTGAATGAGTTTATGACGTTTTTCTTTTGTACTGCTTGCTTTGCTGCCTTGATATTGAAACTTTATATTTTGCGCATTTGCTTTCCAATTGTTTTGCGTTTTAAGTTAATTTTCCTGCAAAAGTACAGACGTTTTCTTTGCGCTCTTTCTACTATTTTTTTTTCTGTGTGTATTTAAATTTTTTTCAGAAGTTTGACTTTTTACTATAATTCACATTCACATCAAGATGTTGACGACGCAGCAATGATATTGAGAATAAGAAGAAGAAAAAGAGAAAAAAATTATTTATTAGTTTCATTTTTAATTTCGTCTCTTCTTTTTTTTTGTTGTTGTTGCTTTTGGGGATTTTTTTTTATTATTATTGTACGTATTTGGAGTGTTGGCAATATGTGATGGAGTGTGTAGAGGGGATTAAAGCGAGAATGTGATGAAATGATGAAATGTGCGAGTCGTGTTTTAAAGTGATGTGATGGGATAGAGAGATAAAACTAGTTAATTTTGCTGGATGAATGATTAGATGGGGAGGCATGATGTGTGGTGGTGTTTTGGATTCATTCGATTGTATTTGTTGTTCATTTTTTTAAGCACCAATATTAAGATGTTTAACAGAAGAACAAGCTGAGATGGGGAAGGGGAGGGATAAATACAAGAAATTTAAGGAGAAGAAAAAAAAAACTATTATAAAATGACAGCAATAAAAATATATACAAGATAATAATGAACATTTGCATTTCATGACAATCACCATAATGTTGTTGTTTGTGTTAATAATAACGTTGATGACGATAATAATAATGATGATAAAGATGATGATGGAGTTGATTTTATGTTTGAGTGTGTGTTTGTTTGTATGTTATGACTAAGCAAGTAGCAATTTTTAAGTTTTTTTGTTTTTGTTGTTTTTGTTCCTGTTTTTCAAGTGTGTTTTAAAGTTGTGGGGGGAAAAATGGGGTGGTTGTGTGTTAGTGTGAAGTTTAAAGCAAAAACCAAATAAGAAAATGAAAAAACAAATTGTGTCCCAAAGATTGAGTGGAATAAGTGCAAATAATAATCACAAAAAGGAAGAAAAAAAAAACTTGTTTTTAATGAGAGGGGGTGGGAGAGTATTTATACTTGTGTTAATGTTTGTACACTGTTGTAGTATGTATTAGAGGCAAAAAAATGTTACACATGTGTTTTGTTATTAATACAAAAATTCTTAATAAAAAATCAGGTTATGGAAAGCCTTAGACTAATTAAACAAAAATCAAATTTAAAAGTTTTGAAAAAATGTGTTTGTTTATTAATTTATATTATTTAAAATCTTATAATAAAAGCTTATAAATAATATGAAATTATATTGAAAGCAACAGAAAACTTTTCCCATAAATAACGTAATCGTTTTTAAAAATCGGTCTTTAGTTTTTTAAGCTCATAAAAGAATTCTCATACTGTTTAAATAAATGTTTGCCGCTAATCTGACAAACTAAAATGTAAGCAACTAGTTTATCGCCCGATAAATAAAAAAATAGTTTCTCGATAATGTTTTTTGAAGGGAAATATTTAATTATTAAAGAAATCATGCCTTTTATTCTTCCTTTTTTCTGGTTTAATTATGGAGTTTTGGCCCAATCTTTTTTCTGCTGAGTTAAGTTTAAAAAAAAAAATATTAATAAAGGTACTGTCAGATTAGTCAAGTAGGTACCTGACAAAAAAAGCCGTAACCACTAAATAATGAAAAGTAAATTGTTTCCCATGGCAAATAAATATAAGAAATGTAAGATCATTCTCAGTGTAAAAGGTTATAAATCATAATACGTGTTAGAAAAGATTAAATAAACATTTGTAAAAATAGTGGTAGTGTACAATTGAAATAATTTAGGAAAAGGATTTGGAATTCGATTTTGTTTAATCAATGTATAAATCGACGTATGGGCACTTACAAATGAACTACAATCTAAGTATTTCCGTGTTGGTCCTTAAATGGATTTAAAGTAAAAAAGTATTGTTTTAAAAGAAATTTTTGGAGATTTGGATTCGACTCGAAAATAGTCTCTGATTTCTTTTTAAGTCAACGGAATTATTTATTTATACAAACAATTTGTAATAAAAAAGCTAATAAGGCTAAAATAAATTATTATTCAAATGAACTATTTAAAAATAAATAGAGAATATTATTCCTAGTTATTGGGCGAATTATGCGTTTAAATCTATTTCTTACAAAAAAAAAGCGAACTAAAACTGAAAGACTAAACAACGTTAAAATAAAAAATAAAAAACACAAAACCTATTTTTTTTGCTATTCATAATCGCTCAATTGTCTTCTTTGGTTTCCTACTCTTACGACTTTTTAAGATCTGGCCACACTGATATATGAACATATCTTGGCAGAATAGCTGCCAGACTCAACGATTTGCCGCCGTTTTGACGATTCTAATTACTTAATATGGCATATCAAAGATTTAACGATTTTGACATAAATCTATTTTTTTTTTTTTTTTTTTTTTTTTTTGTAGAACTTGTGTGAACCCGAGTGTGAAAGTTGTTACTTTTGTAAATAACAATTACAAGAAATAAAAGAGATGTTTAGAACTTTTTTCACATTGTCGTATTCTGTATCTAATTTTGTATTCTATACTACTTGGGCACTGAGTAAAGTAATCCTGGTAATACCGATAGTAGGATTCAAGACTACAAAAGCTAAAGGTAGTAAGATTTAAACAATCGAATGAAGCAAAAGACTTACGTGTGTACTAGAATATAGGGAATAAAATAAAAGAATTTATATTTTTTATGAAATTAAGAAATTTTCGTAACTTCAGCGACTAGAAAAGAAAAATTCAGCGACTATTTTTAATTTGATACAATATTTTTTTTGCATTGAGAAACATATTTTTGGTTAAGTTTTAACGAACGATTTTCGGATTAAATTAAAACTTCATTACGGTACCCTGACATTATGGAAATAATGATGTTTTAATAAAGTTTCACACTTTTTAAAAAGTTTGAATTTATCTTTCTCAATCTTGAATAAAATCGTGTTAACGTTAAAGAAGAAAGAATTATATCTACACACACTTCCACACGTAAATAAATATTTTTATAAACATATTTTAGCACAACGTGACCAGACTTATCAAGATGAAAATAATTGAAAGCAGTAAATATTTTCATACAACTTTTTATTGTTAAATGTACTGACAGGAAAGAATTTGCATAAAATTTAAATACTACTATATCCGTGAGGCGTTTGCAAAAATCTAAAAAACAAATTGTTTTAAATTTAAAGTCTTTGTAAAGGACATTTAAAAATGCCTTTTGTTATATAGACGATCATACATCGGCTCATATATCATTTTTCAACGATCATTTTGTTGAATTTGGGAATATAAAAAAGTCGTTTATAACCAAACTACAGAAAAAAATGGACGGAATTAAAAATTACCATTTTTGCCGCTAATATCCATTCCCTTTGCAATGGAAGATATCACGTCTGTCACACGGTTGCAGCGCGGTTACCATCTTGCTAATATCTCATTTTACACTAAATTTTGTGTCCAAAACTGGAATAACAGAGCTTGAAATATGTTTTGTTTTAAGGGTTTAATGTTTTTAAAACTATATCCTGAAGGAGGTTCAATGTATGTGGATTTACGGCGAATTATACGTGCTATTAAAAAGCGAGTGCAAATGAAGCTGTGCTTCTTGTAACTTAATTTTATTTATTTGTATGCTTTCTCTTAACTCAAAATGCTTGTTAACAGTGCGAATAGATCGGCTGACGATTTAAGAAACTGAATTTGCATTGCATTTTGTTAAGACCTCTTGAATTCCTTTTGTATAAAAAAAAAACTTAATTTTAACCAAAAACTAATCATATCACTGCCATAGCGTCTTAAATCTGTCGCAGACACTAAAGTTTTTCAAACAAGATATTGAATTTGGATTGGAAAATCGTTGTTTTGTATGAAATAATGAAATAAGGTGTGAGTGAGATTAATAAAAAAGTATTTCTTTTTTATTTATTTTGTTAAAGTAAAATAAAATTCTCTTTTAAACGATAGATTTGGTGTATTTGTTGTAAATTACAAGCTGGTAAGGCCTAATTCCTTTCATGTCCATAAAAATGCAGTTTTTTTATTACATGTTTCTCCTAAAAATATTTTATTCACTTTTTAAGGGGATTCGTCTATTTACATAAATAAAATTAAAAACATCAAGGGACAATAAAATAAATAAATTACTGTTAGTTTGACTGGAATTCATACCTCACTTGCTTTAAATTATTCACAAATATTATTTAATTATTATTTTTTATCTGCTATATTCATAAAAAAAACAAATATTTAAAACTGTAAGAAAACTTAACAAGAATGTATAAAAAATTATTTTGGCGATTTTTGCAAAAATAATATGGTCCAAAAAGATCTGACAACTCTGTAAATGATGGCGAGTAACAAGATGATACATTTGATTTCTTCTCAAATACAATCTTTGAAGGTCAATTAAAAAAAAAACTTAAAAGAACATTCATCATAATTAAGTTGCTAATGGGGATACTTTTAGTATTTAATAATTTAAGCGGGATTGTCCTTTCAAAAGGCCAAATTCTTGGTCTCGTTATTTATGCACCAACAAAAAGTGAATGCTTACAAAAACAACTAAAGTGAGTAAGAGAAAAAAAGAGTTAAGTTTTTTATAATGAAAGGGGATAATAAAGCAACAAGGAAACCAATGAGTAAGAGAAATAAATGTAAGAAGGTAATCAAATGGAGCACTCATTATTTAAAATGAAGTCGGTTAAAAAAGGGAGGTTGGGTATATTAGTTAATATTGACAACAACTTACACTAAACAAAAATCAACTAAGGACAAACAAAACTTGGTTGTCTTGTTATATCCATATGTAAGTATGTACAACAGTGTATGTGGTTGCAAGTGTGTTTTCATATATACATACATAAATAATAATGTTTAGGTAACATAAGCATGCATGCATGTGCAAGGTAGGTATGTAGTATAAAGAGTATAAAGCATAAAATAATAAAAAAATTAAAGAAAAAATGTAAGTATTAATGTAATGTTTATATCATGTTGTGTAGCATGATAATAATAATAATGACGATGGTGGTAAAGCTTGTTAATCTTGTCAACTGTACGCGATTTGTTTCAGTTTTGTTTTTTGTTATTATTGCTACAATATTTATTGTTGTTATTGCTGTTGCTGTTGCAGTTGGTTGTTGCTATGTTTAACCATGTTTGGTGTGTGTGGTTTAGTTTAATACAAATTTGTTGTAATTGAAATTAAAGTGTGAGAGCAAATAAAACTTGCTGCTATAATAAGAAGACGAAGAAGTAAAAGAAGTGGAAAATATGCTACAGGCAACAATTTTTTTAGTGCTTGCATGGAGCATGCATAAATGATAGAGTATGTTATGTTGAGTGTGTATGTGTGTGGTTTTCTTTTATTTGATTTGTTTAATTTGCCAGTTTAAGTTATAAAATTATTTCAGTGGCGAATGAGTGATAGAAAATGTTAATTCACTGATTATACAGAGTCTTAAAAGAGTAAAAGAACACACAACAGTCTCTCAAGTATATGTTTTAACAATAAAAAATAACTCTGTTTTTTACTAATTTTTCCAAAATCCCGAATTTTTTTATAATTTCTAAATAAAATTGCCTTTGATTTTATTGTTTGCCGTCTTCTCAAAGGTGTTTTAGCACCAACAACAAAATGATAATGGATGTAATTGAGAAAAAATGAAACAAAAACAACACATACTCAATTGTTCGGCTGGCGAAAAATTGTTTTTATAATTAATTTTTGTTGCAAATTTTTTATCATTTTTGGAATATTTGAAATGTTTGTGAATATTTACCGTAACATATTAACATTGTGTTGCTAAAGAAGCCCATTTAAAAAATTTAATTGCTTCAGTCTGCGAATACCAGCGATATAATCCAATTGGTTTATGAACCCAATTGAAAATGTATGGTCATATCTCAAGAAAAAAGTTACATAAAGACATCCCAAAAACCGCAGTGAATAAAAAAAGTGCAATATTGGATGAATAGAACAAAATTCCTAGTGAATATGACCTGCAAAAATTAATAAGCTCCATGAAAAAAAGCTCCACGCCATTGTGAGCGCCAATGGAGGTCAAACCAAATATTAAACCACATCATATAAATTTTTTATACGGTTTTTGTAAAATGTAAAAATAATTTCTTGACATTGAAATAATGGAACATTCTTAACTTTTTATCACTTTATAATAGTTTAAATCTTTATGTTTTTTTTTTTGTTTTTTGCTGTATAACAGAAAACACATTCCTAAATTAATTTGTAATAAAAAATATTACCTTTTTTGAAGTCAATTAATTGTACTTGACAGACTGTATTTACATACATACGTTTTATTCTAAACCATAAAATACTTGAATTAAAAAATTTGAGTAAATATTTTTTATATTCATAATAAAATTTTTTTTTTATTATTTATTTTTTTTATTCATAATAAAATTAATAGTGCAGCTCAACAAAATGCAGAAACACCTGAGCATGTTGTTGATGTAGACAAGAAGAGTCATAAGCTAACAAATTTTGACGGCGGAAGGGAAAGTCATAAATGCTTTGGTTGATGGCTATAAATTTACCAGAAACAATTACAAAAATATTTCTTAAACAGAAATAGATTTCAACTTTAAATAAAATTCCAATATTTTAAATAAATGGTCACATTTTACCAACGAAAATTGTACTTTTTTCATTACATATGGAATTAAATTATAAAAATGTAAAGTAGGAAAAATTATTGGTTTTGAAACAAAGTAAAAGATAAGATAGATGTCTTTTCAACAGAAGCTTTTTGCAAAATAAAGGCCAGGATTCACTATCACACTTAGTCGTACGATCTGTCAAAAATTGCATATGTGCTCAAAGTGTATGATAGTTTGGATTAAAAGTGTATGTGTGTTACAGACTTTTTGACTGATCTGTACGATTTTATAATCTTTTAAAATAATTAATAAAATATTTTTTTCCATGCGATCAGGGTTGATTTTTTTAAGATGATGGGAAGAAAAAACAGTAAAATATTAACACCGTATGTTTTTGCATCTTTTTTGTATATTAGTGTGGCATTACGACGCCATTTTGAAACGAACTTGAAAGTAGGGACAGAATTCTGTCAGATTTTTTTGTGATTAAATCGTACGATTGTGTATGATAGTGAATCCTGGCCTTAACTTAAAATGCAAAACAGAAAAATTACAAAAACGTTTGCATACAGTGATGTCGTAGCAAACAGCGTTGCCACTGATTTTTTTTTTTTTTTAAACTACCAAAAATCCTTAAAAAATTTTATACAAATTTAGCCTGGTTTTAAAACAGATTTAATTGCAAAATACAACAAATAACAAATATTCTGTGTATAAAGAAAAATAAAATCAGTGTTGATTTTTGCTGTTTTTACTTAAACTTTGATTTTTGTCTTTACTTTATTGTTTGGACAAAAATCTTTAGTTTATTTAAATTATTTGTGAGAAGTTTCTTGAAGAGCTAATTGAGCGGTAGCGAAATGGTCACCGAGACTTGCTTTCACCCTCAATAATCAATATCGGTGTTTTAAATAATTTGTTTGGGATAATGAGCACAATATTTTTAAAGAAAATTAATTAGTCTTAATTAAAAAATATATTGGTTTAGTAAAAATTTTTCTTTCAAATTTAGTACAAAAAGCACTACAACGGCAACGCTGTTCAATGTAAAATGTGTTGGTGCAATATTTTGTAAGTTGTGTTAGTTTCAATCATGTATTTCTTGCTAAGCAAATTTGCTTTGGCGCGTAAATATTGAAATATTTAAATGCTTTAACTGTGATTTCTCTTAACTCCATTTAATTTAGTTGAAAATGATTAGTAAATAGTATAAAATTTTTTTTTAATTATTTTAAAATAATTAATATATTAATGAGCGGTATTGTCATTTCAAAACTTTAAAAACTTTTTTGAAAAAAAAAAAACAAATGCGAGTTAATCGATTTGCTAATTAAAGCTTTCATTTAACTTTTGCAAAAAGTGTAACCAAAATGTAATAATAATAAATTTTCCAACCCTGGAGCCAAATTACGGCATCTGATATTGATCAAAATTTCAATAAAATTTAAATGTAAATTTCGATCGATGTCGAGTGCCGTAAAAAGACCAGGGAGCGTCTTTTATAACTTTAGTAAATATAAGCTTTAATTTTTTCGTCAATGATAAAATTCTTTTCAATTCTGTCTAATTAAACGATTGCTTAAAGTGCACAAGAATAAAGACAGAATAGTAGTAACAAAAACAAAAAACCGACTAAATAAATAAATGACAACGAAAAGCGTGAAAACATTTTACAAAAGCGATTTAAGCACTGAAAATTAAATTGAATATGAAATGATTGATTAAAACTGCGGCTAAAGCGCAACACGAAAAAAAAATAAAAATAAAACGAACAGAACAATCACACATGAAATGAAAAAGAACTCATAATAGACAAGTGAACGAACATGCAGAACGACCCAAGTCATGGTATTAAAAATTTTGTTATATCGACTCGTACTAAATGACTGACGTTTTGAAGTGTATTTAATTAAAAGCAAATTAAGATAAAAAATAAGAATTAGAAAACAAATAGATATAAAAAGGTAATAAAAAATATAAAGTCATAACAAGACTGTGAGACGGTGATTAGAGGATAATGGCGATGGCAACGGTGATGGTGACGGTGACGGTGAGGGCAACAACGAAGAGTTAAATATTTAATCAAATCTTTGACTGACTGTGTGTCTGTGTAATTGCTTATAGTGAGTGACAATTAACCCAAATTTTCAAACGTGTTTGTAAACGAAGCAATTTTCGTATTTACTTTTTCACTTATTTATTTGCATTTGTTAAAAAAAAGCGTTATTGAAAAATAGAAAGAAACTTGCGAATAATAAATTAAAAGGCTATTTAAAACGTCAATTATTATATTAATTAATTAGTGGATTTCGAAAAAGTATGAATTATACTATTTACAGCGCTTTTACTAGTGAGGTGAGATGTTATCAACATTATTAACAATGCTGTCTGTTAGGCGTTTTTTAGTTAAGAGACTATTTCATTGTTTGGTATATGAATGCATAAATTTTTCAACTTTTTTTTTTGTTTTTTCTTACAAGAATTTCTTCGAAATTAAATTAAAAAACGTTTGAGCAAAATTTTTGGAAAATCTATCTTTGATTATATTTCAGCTCTAGAGTTTTTTTATTATTGAGAACAGCATTCGAAGGATGACTTTTGCTTAGGAAAATTGATTGTGGGCCGGAGGATAGAAAAATGAGTGTTTTTCGGTATTCGACAATCGTTCTTGCATTGAAGGAACCAATTTTATCTGTGATTAGTGGCTAATCGTCAACTAATGGATTTGCCCTGCATAATAAATGTGTTGCACGTAAAAATATGGTTTCAGCCTGTTCACATAATAAGAAGCAGATCAGGCTGCTGCAGTCATGGTGGTAAGCATGTTGACTACAAATCTGGTTGACCAGGGTTCAACCCCTGCAGAAAATGTTTTTTTTTTTAATAGTATAAAAACATATACAAAATAAGCATTACAACATGCAACCTCTTTCGTCGGGATTTCTTCATAGCATATTCGCCGTCCAAGTACAATAACTAAAAAATATCAATATATTTCTCCTTTCTCTCGTCTATCTCTTTCCTAAAGAATGTAGCACGGTTACGAAAAATAACAAACAAAAAACTATTAACCGCAGATTTCTTTCTTAATGGATCCCCCTTTTTGACCCACTTCCTTCCGCAATGATAATCGTAATTTACCTTTACTCTTGACTTTAGAGATGCCAGACTGTTGACTGTTGAGCTGAGTCCGTAGAAATAGCTAACATTTGTCCAATGCTTAAATCCCCTCTCGCAACTACATTGAAGAAGCTTCTTTTTGTGTTTATAAGTCCCTTGCCTTCCAATACCGGACATTCACACCTTATGAACGCTACCTTCTCAGCCTCTTTGAGGCACAGTCTACAAATATTATCTTTTTTAATCCTTATCCTGAATGGATACTACTTGAAATTTCCATGACCTGTCACTAACGTAGTTACCCAGCTTAAGGTATTTCTGTTATTCCATCATAGAAGGGGGTACAGCTAGGAAAGCTAACCGAGCTAAGCTATAAATTGCTGCCGCATCGATCTTATTTTCCACGTGGACGAAAATAGCTTCAAGGCCACTCAAAGCCCTTTTCCAAGAACCTTCAAAAATATTACTTAACGGATGTTTAATCGTTTAATTTTTTTTCTTAATGATTGCCATTCAATTCTATCCGATAGTCTTTAATTGGCCGAAGAGAGAGACAATTCAGATGTTGCAGCTCAACGGATACCATTTAACTTTTTAAAGTGGAAAGTTGACAAACCTGGCCAAATTATTGATGCGCAAGTGCAAAACGAAACTAATGGCAACAGTAGCTTTTCTGTATAATTTAATAGGTAAAGTTTGGATATTAATACGAACAGTGTATTGTTTTTTGTACAGTTTTCATACTCTTTAATTTGGCGGTTTAAGCTTCACTGCTGGCAAAACATTAAGTTTTTTGCCCGATAATTGCTGAGCATCAACTTCTGCAGATGTTTTGGTAGTTTTTCAACATTCTGCTGCAATTATGTGGATACAAAAATGTCTCAATTTTTCAAATTAACAATTTTTTTTCTACGACTTACCCGTGGATTCTTGTTTTTTTTTTTTTTTTTTTTTTTTTTTTTTTTTGTTACACATTCGAATTGTAAATTTTAAAGGAATTTTTTCTGTTTTGGGATAATAGTATTTTTTTTTAATAATACAAGCCGTTCTTTCGGCCTTTAAAAGAGATCTCACCGCTCTAAACTAAAAATTTTTTGATACGACTTACCCGTGGATTCGTTTTTTTTTTTTTTTTGTTACTTATTTGAATTGAACGTTTTTAAGAAATTTTTCTGTCTGTGGGGTAATAGTATTTTTTTTTAATAATACAAGCCGTTCTTTTGGCCTTTAAAAGAGATCTCACCGCCCTGAAACTAAACAATAATTTCTTTGAACTTATGTGTTTCAGCAGTGATGAATAAAATATTATTTACTCTTTTCATGTTACAAACTAGAAACACTACAATTAAGAGGCAAAAAGTTCGGAATCTGGACTTAATTTTACACGTCTCCCCAATAGATTTTTTGCCGGAACTATTTGTTTGATACAATTCTTAGTTGTCTGGAAACTTTTACAAATGGAAAATGAAAACGAATTGTTTAATAAAATAAGTTAAAAGGGCCAGTTTTAAAACAATGATTCAAGATTAAGTTACAAAGAGTTTAAAGAAACATGCTCGAATACATGTTCTAAATTAAGAAATTTAAATATTGTTTTATAATATTTTAGCTAAATTAATTCAATTAAATTTTTATAATTTTATCTTTTAATTTTTAATTGTTAAAATTTTTAATGCGTACGTGTGTAGGTTTGATATAAATAAAAGACAAACATAACAAATGGCACCTTTCACATGCTCAATCAAATAAACAGTTAAAGCGCTAATTTGACAACATTAATAAAATACGTTCCTCCATTTTTTTATATGCGATGGCTGCCTGTCAGTCAATTTATTGTTTTAATTTAGCCATTTGCTTTATTATTATTGTTTATGCATAAAATTAAATTTATTTTTATAATAAATTATATGTAGTTTGCTGTTTTTTTTCGTTTTTTATTTTGTTTGTGTTTTTGGGTAAAAACAATAGATACATAAAATAGTAAATGACGCACATATGTATGCGTTTAAATACTCCGACACATTCGCACACACACAAACATGTCACCTTGAAAAAAATTATGATGTATTTAGTACTTTTGTATGTGATCGACCTACAGACTTGATGTTAAAAAAAATATGAAATTAAAAACAAATTATTTACACAAAAAAGACAGACGTAAAAACATACAGGGTGGGTATTGAAGTGGGGGAAAAAGCAAATATAAGCAAAAAATTAGAGGATATTAATAATAAATAATTCTTTGTTTTTTTACAATTTGTCAGGGTGGCAACATTCGATTGTAGGGTGTACTAAAATATCTGCTAGAGAAAAAAGTTTCAATAAAATCTGCAAGTATTTTTAAAGGTCAAATAATTCCTTTGTTAAATACCGCCTCAGTGCATGACTCATTTTCTCAACAACTCTACCTTTAACTCTCACACACACACACATTCGATCAATATTTTTAGCAAATAATTGATTAAGTTAATTAATGGCTACAAATAATTATCTATTTCCAATCACGTTGACTTTTAAATACCACTTTGCAACAAATTATTATTAATGCTTTTCAAAAAAAAAAAAAAAAACAAAACCCCATAAATTTGTAAAAGCAACAACACTTCACACACCTATTTTAAACAAATTAAAATTCTGTAACGACCACGATTTTTTTTTATGTGACACAACATTAAAATACCATATCACAGTGGGGCGAACAGCTAAAAAAAAATTTAAATACAAAAAAATTGAGTTGACAAAATAAAAAAAAAATCATAAAAAGTACCTTTCTTAAGGGATTAATATTTAAAAAGTACCTTTTTTAAAGTATCTTTTTTTTAAAGTACCCCTATCAGTTATAACAGATGACGGATGAGCTGTTGAAGAGAGAAGTTGTCATGTGCGGTATCGCCAGCACGATATGGAAGAAACATTTGTTTGGCAACAACTTGAATTAGTTTCCAAGATGTTCTACGGAAAAAGTAAATCCACTACAACTCCAGGCGTAAAAGAATTAGTTAGACGCTTGTTAAATCAAACATCAAAACTCTCAATTCACACGTTTTACAATATTTGTAACGATTTATGGCACTTAACTCGTCTGAGGTGCACAAAAATTATTCCTTTGCAAAGATGTAAATAAAAGTAGTGACGAAGGATAAAACAAATTCCAAAACTCAAACTGCACCTCCCATTTGACGTGAAGATTTATTATGATATATGAAGACCATATTCGGCCCAAAACTTTGCTGTGAAGTGTTGCCAGTGAGTCTTGCTTTTCTATTGTATTTTAGTGTTTAATATAAAAAATACGCCATCTAATCAAAATCATATCAGATGCGAGATTATAAAAAAAAACTGACCAAAAATTGGTATTTAAACACGTTTTTATTTTAGCTTTTCCGTCCAACTTTTTTTATCTTTTAGAGTTACCAGACATATTAAAACGATTTTTACATTTAAAAATGTTAGAAATACGAATAAAAATTCTAAAATATATAACAAAAAATTAATATTATGTTTTAATTTGTCAATCAGTGTTGCCAGGGAAAGACAGAAAAAAGTTACGGTTATCATTGAAAAAAGTTACATTTTTTTATTACAAAATTTTCATTAAATAAATAGAAATTTAATTTATATAAAATATAGTTAAAAGTTCCTTTTTTATTTCAGAGAAATTAACAACGCTACAAATTTATTTACTGAACAAAAACAACATGAAAAAAAAATAATTTAAAAAAACGTATGAAAAAAATTTCAGCCCCATGATACTCATAAGGATTTAAATTAGGACTCATTGCTAATATTTCGGTATGGAAAAGAACACGCCATCTTCACTCAATAAAATCAGGATTTTTTTAATAAATCCGTTTGACCTTTTTCTTTGAAAGAATGAGTTTCAATAGAATTTTCAATGTTAATAATCGTATTGATATTTACGACCAACGGCTATTAGAGAAGTTCTTGCCTCAAATAATAAAAGAAGTACTTTTTCAGTAATATTACTTTATTTGGTGTCTGTATTAAAAGTTACGAAAATTTGGCCAAATATTGCGTGGAGCCTTTAAAAGTTACAAAATATGTGAAAAAATATAACCGAATGGCAACACTGCCGTCAATGCTCCTAGCGGTAACTTTTGGTGATACCAGACCCAAAAAAAAGTTAGTGTTTTTACGTTAAAAAAACATAAGAGAAATGTGTTTACACGGTAAGGAAGAACTTGTAAATATGAAGTTTTTTTCTGAAACTCAAAAATGAAGGGTTTTTTTTTTGATTCGTAAACGGACAAAACCAAAAACCGCAATGACTTTCCTAATTTTAATTGATTTAAACATATGCGCTTACAGTTTTTTAAAGCTTACACAACTTTTTATAACTATTTTAATTAACATGTGTTTTATTCTTCTACGACATCACAAGCTAAAATATTTGAAGCAATTTATTTTTCGCATTTTTTTTTTTTTTTTTTTTTGTTAAAAATTTTGACAGCCTGTCACTTTTTTCCCAAAATGTTTTTTTTATAAATTTGTAAAAATACATTTTATTTAAATTTGACTGTCTACTGCCCAGAGTTTGAAAAATATATTTGTATTCAAATAAACGTTTTTTTATTAAATTATTTAATTTTCATTTTTTTTTTTTAATTTTTTTTTTTGAAACATAAATGTTTTGTTATGCAAATAAGATAACATCTCAAAAATAAAACATAAAAACAGAAATTTTAATAAAAACACAAACTTACGAATTAAATTATTAAAAAAAAAAACACACAGAACACCACGAAGCAATAAAAAATTCAACAAAAAGCACAACAAAAACGGATTAAATTTAAAAACGCTCAACTTTATTGACTTTTAATTTTAAACACCAAAAAAAATCAATAAAAAATATTATAATTTTTCTTTATTAATTAAAAGCAGAAGAAAAAAATCACAACCGATTTTTATTTAAAACAAATAAAAGATTTACAGCCGCTCACAGCACACCCAACGTTTGTTAATAGAAAGAACAATAAAGTTAATAAATGGTATAAAATTAAAAATTTATAAATGATTTTATGGTTTCAAATTAAGGCTGGATAGCTGTTAGCTTTTAGGTACCGGTGAGATTTGTTCATATCTATTTGCATATTATACTTTTTATCGATCTTTTTCTTGCTGTTTGTTTGATTGTATTTTTAATTTGATTTAGTAGAACTTGGCAATAATAAACTCGCACACAAATTGAATCGGATTAAAATTTTATATTAATATTCAAAGACTAACTAAATGGAAAAATTTACACACAATAAAAAAGTAATAGATAGAAATAGATACGCGGTACAGTGGTACAAAAAGAAAATAATTAAGAATATTTTTTTATATATTAAATTTTAAGTAAAATTTCAAAGTTGTGGTGAAAACTAGTTCCCGCCAAATTCATAAAAAATTTAATTTATATTAATGTTACAAATTTATTGCTGAATCGCATTTAAAAAATGCAACTCTGTGGTACAAAACTTTTCGGAAGTGTAAAACAGTAAAAGTTAAGGCCAAAAAATGTTTAATTGAAAAATTGTCAATTGTTTGGTCTTCAGTAAAATTCATTGTAATTTGATTGTGTTTGCAAAAGATTGCCAAATTGTACGCTTCATACAAATTAAATAGAAAAAACTGAGTAACTAAATCGATTGTGTCCAAACCAACCGCCAACACCTTAGTCCAAACTAAAACGAGTAAAGACCCTAGTCCGTGCGGATTACCGGTTCCCATGTTAACAGTAGTTGACCACCGGTCAGAACTTAAGTCTTCATCTTTCAATTTAGACCCCTACAAGCCCAGATGACTGTTACCGCTTTATATTACAAAAGTGGCGGGGTCCTCTATGGGGTCTCCATGAAAGACTTACTTTTTCTGTAAACTAAAAATATATTGGAAATGTTCGTTGTCACAATTCTCTAATATCCTTCTTTTTCCCCGGTGCACTAAGACTCTAGCTGAGCTAAGCTAGGTGCAGACGAGGGTCCTCGGGGGTATAGGGGGAACCAGTCCCCGGTGTTGCAGGCACTTAAGCTGGATAGACAGTTGGGTACTGGTACCACGGGAACCGGTGGCCCATACAGAGAGCCGCCCATCTCTATAGCCGGTTATTGGTGAGGTCCCTTCGGGGTACACGTGGTGGCTGTTAGTAAAAAAAGTCTAAATCTGCGGGTCTGGCGCGGAATATATGGAAAAGTGTGCTCTTGCACTCTTAACAGACGGGGTTGGATAGTCTCCAACCCTCAAGCCGGGGTATGTCATGGTCCTGCAAGCCATGTTCTTGACATTGCAACTCGTTTGGCTCCGTCCGATGGAAGGCGCTAATCGACGCATTGTATTTCACTTAGTGGTAAGACCACCGTCAGGTTAGGCCATCAATGGCAAGTACTGACGTTAATCTGTATCACGTATTTAATATCTTTCTTGTCACCCCGGGGGGCACTAAGAGTCTGGCTGAGCTAACCTAGATTTTAAACGAACTGCTTTCGGGGTATAGGGGCAACTCCGGTGGATAGGAGCTGAGTGCTTGTCAAAGTACTGACTAGTACCACGGGAACGTGTAGCCCATAAAGATATCCGCCCATCTCTGTTGCCGGTTATTAATGAGGTCCCTACGGGGTACACGCGGTTTCTGTTGGTTAATATCTATGTCCGCAGGGATCGTTCGGAATAGACCGAAGTGTGTTGTTGCACTCTCAACAGACGCGGTTGGATAATCCCCAACACTTAAGCAAAGGGTATTTCATGGTCCTGCTAGCATTGTTCTTGAAATTGCAACTTCGTTGATTACGCCAGTGGAAGGCGCTAGTCGACGCTTGTATTTAACTCAGTGCTGAGACCACCGTCAGAGTAGGACTTACACGGCCAGGTACTGACCTTAATATTTATTACGTATATCTTTCTAGTAGAAAATAGCCATCACTTTTTATCATTTAAAATTCTTATCTGGTATTTTTTATATAAAATAAAAATATTTAACAACCCACTGTATTGAGCTTTAAAATGCAAAACAACAAAAACAAAAAAAACTAACGACAAATTATATTTAAAAATTGATTATTTAAATTAAAATAGCAACACAAAAATCTCATAGGTATTTTTTTTTTCTTTTTTAATTTTATTAATATGTTTGTGTATCTTTGCTTATTTTTCATTGAGTTCACCTTTATTTAATATTTATTATTTTTTCATACGTTTTGCACACACACACACATTTATTAATTATACAAAAAGCAATAACAATAAAGCAATGAATAAAAAACAAAAAATATAAAAAATAATAATAATAAAAATTAAACACGAATACGTAAATATTTATCTAACTTTTTCATTCTTAATTCTCTCGTTGCTGTTTGTTTTTTGTTTTTTTTCGCATGTGCACAATACAAGCAAATACTAAAACTATGACAGACAGGCCATAACAACCATAAACTACAAACAAACAAAATTTTGAATCAAAACAAAATGAAATAAAAAAAATAATTAAACACACATAAACTCAAATTATTTAAATGCGAAATGTTAAACAACTATCGAAACTAATCAATATTATTTCGCAAAAATTACGAAAATAAAATAAGCGGCAGCGGCAATAAAATAGTTTTGAAAGCTTAAATGTTAAAGAACAACAAAATGAGCAATGATGCCACCACTTTTTGTTGATACTAAAATTGACGTCAATGAATTACAAAGGCCCGGTAAAAAACATAAACGCTATGCACAATAGTATTGCACAGCACCAGGGTAAATTTTATAAACAACTAGTTGTCTCAGGCGAGCTTCGCTTCCCTAATAGGAAAAACCGTACCATACCCACTTTTCTAGTCCAGCGAGCTTTTTAATTGTTTGTTCACCATATAAAAAATTTCAACACTCTGCATGTTATAGTTTTCTAGGTATATTTTCTTTGTATAGGATATACCAAGTCCACTTTTCTAATCCAGCCAATTCTTCGCTACATTATGTAAGAGAGTTATTTGAACAAAGTTTTAAAGTGGTGCTAACCCGTTACAAGTATCAATTAACACAATGATAAATATTTACTTTGTATGAGAGGTGACACGCCTACCTAAAGTATAAAAAACAAGCTATTTATTTTACCAAACGTATACTGGTGTAAGCAGCTAAAACTTCCTGACAAACAAATGAACATTTGTAAACTTGTCTTGTCAGATGTTCTTTTAATTTAAAAATACATTCCTTTGAATATTTTCGATTTTTTTTTTCTTTTTTTCATTTTAAAATACATTTTTTTAATCACCTATTTCCTTGAATTTGTTTGTTTTAAATACGGTAAAATCTGGCAACACTTAGAGTGAGAGAGAAAGACTATTTATTCAATCAATCCTAGTTTGCGGTTTTTCCACTACGTTAAGCGCTTTTTTATCAACCAAAAATTAACCGAATTTAAAAAAAGTGTATTTTAGAGCACAAACAGTTAATCATTTTGTACCAAAAAGATGAAATTCTATTTCTGAAATAATAAGCTTTTAAACATATTGGCCCATATTCATAGTTATAGAATAAAGTAGACTCTTGCTAAAGTATACTCTAAAATAAAAAGCTCTTATTATCTTTTTTGCTTTCATAGTCAGGAATAAAGTATACTTTAAGTTTAACCGCCTTCCACTGGGTGTCAACTGTAATTTGATAAATGTTTTCATACAATTTCTAAACAAACATTTGAAAAAAGTAACCTTGTTTTTATTTTGTTCACTTTGGTATAAAAATCAGATAAAGAGTATTGTGTTCTTAAACCAAATAAAATAATTTTGGAAAAATGAGTTTAAAACAGCTTTGGGTAGTTTTAAATTTAGAGTTGACTTTCTGGCCAAAAATATATTTTAAATTGTCTATGAATGAATTAGAGTCGACTCTAAAATAAAACCTACTTTAGTTCCCTTAAAGTATACTTTATTTTAACTATGAATTTGGGCCATTATTTTTACTTGAATTTATTTAATTTTTGTTTTAGTGAAATTTAATGCTTTTGAACAAATTTTTGGCGTTTTGCTTTGGTAAAGTTGGCATCGCTGCTGTTAATTGTTTATAAAGTTAGTTGCCAGATAAAGTTGGTTGAAAATCGCCTAAATATATTTGAAAGACCTAAAAAATTCGTCACTTTTTTTTCAAAGGATTTTTACTTATTTTTTACAATATTAAAACTTAAATTAAGAGTAAAAATTCTTAAATTTATTTGTAATTCTAAATTTAAGAACAAGGTCAAATTAAAGACATTTAAAACACATAAAAATCAATTACTTCCCCGACTTAATTTTTTTAAATATGGCGAAATGTGGCAGCATTCAGAATTAAAGATACTAACACACACTACCAATTAATCTACGCCAACTATGCGTTTTTCAACTATATTAAGCGATTTTTCACCAATTGTTTTAGCACACATAATACTTTAACAAACGGACTTAATATAATTTTAATATATTCTAGACAGTTATTGGTTTTATAAAAAAAAAGTAAAACTGAATTTCCATCTCTGAAATATGAAGTTTTTAAGATATTATTACTTGAAAAATATCTACAGTGGCGTTTTGCTTTGACAAAGTTGGCATCGCTGCTAATAATTATTATTAAGATAATAAAAAATACATTTACTTTTTGGCTGCACTATAATCCCATAACCCATAACTTAGAACCATAAAGCACAAATAATTAAATTTAATAAAACACAAATCTATAAAGATCTCTAAATAACGAAAAAAGAACCTAATTTATTTTAAAAGATGATTAGTATAAATTTTACAATAAAAAATAA
The DNA here is from genome assembly GCA_916610165.2 of Gymnosoma rotundatum. NCBI lineage: Eukaryota > Metazoa > Arthropoda > Insecta > Diptera > Tachinidae > Gymnosoma > Gymnosoma rotundatum. Next base: position 170,189,256 of record OU744336.1, on the reverse strand, counting down.
GTAAAAACTTTTTTCCTGAAATTGAGTTTTCAATTAAATCATTCCATGTACACAATTTATTCGTCATAAGTATTTAAAATTAAAACAAAATTAGCAAAAATCATTAATATAAATTCGCTGTATCTATAAATTAACTTCTACTAAATAGCTTCGATAAATGTACCCACAATAAAGATAACGAATACAAACATACGATTATAAAAGCAACAACAAATTCTACAGCCGTTATAAATAAAATATATATTTATGTATAGATTGTTAATAACATTTTGACCAATTTTTTCATGACTCTACATAATTGAAAAACAACAGCAAAAGTAACAATCCAAACAACAAATATACGAAAAAGATATTAAAATGATTTGAATAAATATGTATGAAGTGGAAAGATGTACTCGACAAATTGTATTCAGTGTTGTCATATTAGGGGATTTATACCCAAATCGGGGATTTTACTTTCAAAATGAGGATGAAAATTTCAGTTTGGGGATTGAGGAATTCTTTGATAATATGTTTTGCATTATGGATATTTAATAAAGTTTTTTGAGAATTTGTTTAAAATTCTGTTTTTGGTAATTGCAATTTTATTATTATTATATCGATTTTTTTAGGTATGAAAAAGTACATAATTAAAAAATTATGACACGTAAGTCTCTCCGTAAATATAAATAATTACTTCCCCTTTTTTTTTAGCAATGAACTCAATGAAAATCAAAATAAAAAGTAAAATGCAATACAAGAATCGATATACATTTTAAAAATATTACAATTTGATGTGATACTTTTGTTCCATCTTCAAAAATATCATTTTGATTCAGAACTTTTCGATTTGGTTAATTAACTTAATATATATATATATATATATATATATATATATATATATATATCTTTTACAAATATAATTTTTCAAAAGCGCACTTAAATTAAATTTAAAAATAAATAGTATTTTTGGAGATAGTTGAGTGTTTTGGGGGAATTGTGGAAATAAAATTTATTTAATTGGGAATACGACACAAAAGAAATCTGGGAGCCCTAATTGTGTTCAACTTGTTTTAATTGTTATTGGTGTTTTTATTGTTTTTACTTAACTTTCAGGTGAAAACAGAGTGTCACATATAAAAGAGGTCTCTCATAGAGAAAAGTTGAATAGAGAACAAAAACAATTATTTTGTTTACATCGTTCAAAACTGGGTACAGTGATGTTAAACATTTTTTTTTTTTTTTATTAATGCAACCCACACGTAATTTTTCAAAAATGCAGTAAACAAAAAAGAATTTTTATGTAGTTAGCCAGACAAAATCGACAAAACCAACTAAATAAAATTCAATGACTGAAAATGATCGATTTGGTAACAATTAAACGGCATTTCGTTGATTTTTTAATACATTTTCCTTACTGAGCTCAATACACATTATCTATTAATTCTCGAACTTCAAGTTATATTTCAAATGGTCCTTGCATATTTAGATATTTGACTTAAATTTTATTCCACCGATGCATTTCTTAAAGTTTGTAGGCAGAAAAAAAGTTAGAAGCCTACCTATTTCTTATGATTTTTGCCACCCAAAATAAAAAGAGGGTCCGCCCATGTTTATCTTCATGTGGGCGCTAATCTTCTTCTTCGAGTGCGTCTTATTTAATATTTTTTAAAACAGCAACTTTTCGAAGATTTAAAGAAAAAATTAAAAAAAAAATTACAAAATATTTTCCTGCAAATTTTAAATGCGAAAATAATAAATTAAGAACTTATCTTTTAACCCTCGTAATTGATATTTGCTTAAAGTTAATTGCATGGCAGTGATTGAAGCTAATTAACTCAAAAAATTATCATACAATAAACAATTATTTTAACGATGTGTTAAAAGTGAGATTGCGTAGAAGAAAAGAGAATTTATTTGCATACTTATTATCTATCTACGTTTTTTGCATTTCTACGTTTAAAAGCAAATATTATAAATTGTCTGTGAAAAACATGCCGTGTGAAGTCAGATTAACTAGTTTTGCCTCTCCTTAATTTAGACATTGACATACGCTACTTTTTTTATAATTTAAGTTCAAAAATCAAACAATTTCGAGAGAAATTAAAATGGATATATAAATTGAAAATCATAAAATATTGACACAGTCAATATTATTTGATTAGCGTGGTCAAACAATTTGAACAAAACCAACAAAATAATATATTTTTTATAAATATAACATAAAAATATAACATAGTTAGTCTAGCGAGTCTGGTACTTTGATTATTGCTTACTGTTCTATTCATTTGGTCAAGGCTGTATTTTTTCCTGAAACTTTTTATTTTACGATTACGAAAAAATATTTTAATGCTACCTACATCGCTTAAAAAGCAATTTGAAAAAAACGTTATAAATAATTAATTATATGTACTTTTGTATAAAACAACCTTATTTACAAAATTCGTATGTACATAAATAAAAAACCAAAATAGAATTCTCGTTTCATATTTTTAAACACTTAAAAATCCTTTTATTTTAATACCTTTACCGTCTTGGCTATTAAATTCCTCTAATTTGCCTATTGTTTCTTAACTTCAACAACGCAACACCCACCTGACCCTAAACGATTATAATAATCATTAAAAATTTACTGCTTCATTGTTTGTTCGTCTAATTTCTTTGCTTCGTTTGTTGTCATTAAGAAGGCAGACATTTCAGAAAAACGGGGGCTTTCTGTAATGAATATGCGTATGTATGTATGTACAAACCAACTAATAATATACATGCAATCATTTTCCAAACACCTAAAATAATATCAACATTATTAACAACGAAATAAACATGTCTGTTGTTGAATTTGTTGTCATTATGTGAAGAGTAAAAATATTGTTATAATTTGTTGGTTTTTATTTTCTTTTTTTTTTTTTCTTATATTGTTGTCCTATGCAATTGTTGTTTTTTTTTCTTTACTTGTGTTAATAGCTGTTAATGTTAATTTGTTGTTGTTGCTTTTGTAGCCATGTACATATATAATTTTAATGTTGTTATTATTGTTACCAATATGAACTCGTTTAATATTTGGTTCGTAAATTCACTTATTTACCCACCATTTTTCAATTAATTGAAAAGTGATGCCAGATAAAGTAATTAATTACTACTAAAATAAATTAATCATATCAATATAGAAATGTATTTTTCGGATTTTTTATTTAATTTACTTTAATCGTGCTTGATTCCGCAGTAATACATTTCATTTTGTAGCTTTTAATAAAAAATGTTTCCTAAGAATATCATGAAATATTTACAGGTATTTGAAGGATTTAAGCACGATTAAAGTAAATTAAAATTGAATCATATTATAGGATACAGTAAAAATTATTAAACAATAATTTGTTATTTTATATTTATACTTTTTCTGTATTTCGAGCTCTGGCGATTTTTTACTTTTCTATAACGTTGCATTTTAACATGATCACATTAAGTTATTTTACATTTTCGCCCCAAGGATAAACATTAATGAAATTTATTATATAGGGTGTCCCAAAAAAAGGTTTATAAATTTTGTTGATCCATAAAAAGTATTTAAGACCCTCAAGGAAACAATTTTTATTCTTATTATTTAAATACACAACTGGCGAATTTATTTCTTAAAGATAATGCAGTCCAAATGTAAGCCCTAACGTTCGTTGTATGCTGTTCTTAGGGTAGAGTGCATATTAACTGTCATTTTGTCTATGAAGTCGGTTTATTCATTTAAGAAAAAAGTTAATTTAGAACTGCGTGGAGGTCAGTCTATGTTATCCAAATTTTCTACGAAAAATCTGACAAACTCTTGGCATCCTAGGGGCTTTATTCTGGGACCAATTAAATTTTTTGAGAATACTTCTTTAGCTGTAATGACAATCTATTTACATTTAAAGCACGTTTATGCATTTAAAACATTTGTGCGATTTTGAAAAAAATAATATTTGCAAAAAAAAACAACCCATATTCCGTTTAACCCTTTCGTATGATGTTTGTTTAAATGATTTATCAGGCAATTAAATTTAAATCGTCACTTCAAAAATCGTGTTAACCAATTTTATTCTTAATGTTGGTACGAAATTCGTTTCTTGTGAAATAAAGCAGATGCTTTGTTATAATTTATGCTTAATTCGTTTTTTTTTTTTGTTTTTGATGCACACATTTAATGCGAGACTTGCAGGGTTCGGGTATAAGATTTTTTTCATAAAATATGGCTACTCTTTTGTTTAGTTTTCTTATTGCTTTCTTTCTTTTTAAATGCCATTATTATAATTGTTGTTTCAATCGCCGCTTTAGATAGTTTGTTTTGTTGCTGTGTGCAATTTGCGTTCACATTAAGTGTAAAAAATACATTTTTTTTTAATAAAACAGGGTAAACGCGAGCACACAGCATATTTGTATTTAAATACTAAAGAGTAAGTAAGTGGTGTAATAAGTAAGTAAAAGTACGAAATGAATTTATAAAAATCACATATTTGAATTTACACTCGTACAATAGTTTTGTTATTTTCCTAGATGCAGTTTAATGTTCTCGTTTATTTTACGTTTTCTTTTTTGCTGGTCCTTAGTTGGTTGGCTTGTCAGGGAGAGACGACAGTAGGTATTCGCTAGATTGTTGTTTGTTGGCATTGTTGAATTTTTTTTTTTTTTTTGCAAGATTATAAAGTTTGGTATGTTCTGTGTGCATGTGCATGCGAATAGTTAAATGCGTGATTGTTTGCCACTCGGTTGTATTGACAGCAGCTGCTTTCAACTGTCATAAACACTGAGAATTATTATAAATTAGTATGCGTGTTTGTGTGTGCATGTGAAGCAGACCTCCAGCTCTTTTATTTGCCAGTTATTTGTATGTTGCGTTTTTTGTTGTATTTAAAATTTTATTATTGTTGTTAGAAAACCCTCTTTCTTTTGTTGTTGATTGTTTGTGCGCTTGAAGTGGTGTCATGGATATGATATGTATGTATGTATGCATGTATGTTTGTATTTATCCTTAGTCATCTATCAAGTGTTGCCAATTTCAATTAGTTTAGACGCTTAACACAGATTTGACAATTTTACATTCTAATTGGATTGTAGAGATTAAAAAGTTATAAAAGAAGTGTGCCAAGAACATGATGGCACCTTTGGTATGTATATTAGTAACGCATACATATACAAATATTCCATGTATGTACGAATGTAAGTATAAAAACCTATGTAAACTTTCAATGATTTTGCGTACATTATAAAAAAAATTAAAATTAGAAGAAATGTGACAATAAATACTTTAAAAAAATATTCAAAACTGCACTGAGTTTAAAAGAATAAAAAACTCAATAAAAACAAGAAATCAAAATATATGATTAAATAAAACAACGAAAATTTTTTATGATATTAATTACTTTTCAAAATAAAATCTTCTTCTCGTACTATTTTCTATTATGTCGATTGATTGTTTAAATTACCGATATTGATTTTTAAGGGTCAAAAAGCATGTATCGATGGCCATTTCGTTACCGCTTACTTAACTCTTCAGGAAACTTCTGACAAACGTTTTAAATAAACTAAAATTTTTGTTCAAACAGTAAAGCAAAAACAAAAATCAAAGTTTAAGCAAAAACAACAATAACCAACAGTAATTCTATTTTTCTTTCTCCACTGTATACGGCTGACTTTTTTTCGGCTCTTTTATACAGTTGAAAGAGGATGAAAAATAAAATACAGGCCATATATAATTTTCCGCTGGCTCCGAGGCAAGCTAAAGCTTTGATTCAAAGGCCAGGACTGAAAAATATGTGAATCTGAATAATTTCCTAATGGTCATTATGGACTATCTGGGTGCTGCCTCTTCTTCGCGTACATTTGAAGATCAAACATTTACCTTGGGATTGCGCTACTAAAACACTTCTAACTTGATGTTATTAAAGTAAAGCTTCAATTCAAAGGAATGTCACATCTTTAATCCACAACCATCATATGGAGGGTCAATTCCCTATTCGAGTTTTAGTGCTCCTGGAAGCCTCATTTTTCAGACTGGTTCATAATATCTAGATAAGTATAAAAGAAGTATAAGACTTCTTCACTAGCTGATAACAAGCAAATCCCTAAAGCTCTCGAGTCTTTAGCTACTTTGAATCGGTTGGACTCTTGTTAGAAGCTGAACAAGTGACCAAAGGCGATTAGAAGTTAGATCTAAAATGATCTATAGTTTTATATGATACACCACGAGAGTATTATTATCATTATTTCTGATCGCTACAGCCAATTTTTTCTTTAATATTTAATTTTCAGTGCTGTGATTAAGGCAGCACTATGCCAAAAGCTACACAAAGGATCCCGTTTTTGCCTTTTACACTTGTGAATATCAAACGTTTTGTACCCGCTCTTGACTATTTCTAAGGTTAGAAAAATATAACACACAACCCTTATAAAGGTACTTTAAAAGCATCTAGTCTTTTATTATTTCCACAACTTTCAAAATGCGACTAAAAAATCTAAAATTTGCTTAAAAAATCGTCAAACCTGCAAAAGCCATTGATGACTCGTAAATATCGTTAAAATTATAATTTGATAGTTGGCAATATTGTTTTTACTTTTGTTGGTTTAAAATTTTAATTTTTTTTATTTACGTTTTTGGTTAAACATAACAACGCCCGCCACTCACAAATTGCACGAATTTGTAAAGAAAACAACCATAAATGTATTTTAAAAGGATGTGGACGTTTTCGCTTTATACAATTTTTTATTTACAGCGCCTTTGTTTTTTTTTATTTGTAACAATTGTTGTATTTTATTTGTATTATCCTGTCTCTAGGGTTTTTTGTTTACTTCCTTTTTATATTTAGTATTTTTTTTTATTCGTGTGTTTGTGTTATTTTATGTAGATAGTCTGGAGTTGTTTAAATCTTGTTGATAGTTTTTCACCCTTGACTAATACTGTATTTACTTTTGTTTTAATTTTTGTTGTTTTTATTTTTTTACATTGAAACTTTATGGCAGAATAACCGAATTTAAAACGCTTAAAATTTTCTTTTGAAATTTATAGAAGTGTGAAATAAAATTTATTTTGTTTTAATACATGCATACGTACATTCATATGTATATACATATATTTATATATATATATATATATATATATATATATATATATGCGTATATATGTATGTATATCTATGCATGCACATTCTTTGTGCAGTCTTTATGGTATTAAAATACATGAGTATTTATATGCATGTGTATGCGCTTGAGTATGTTTACATTTAAAACTTCTGTGAAAGTTCAACTTACTTTTTTCACACACATATACTAACCCTTATTTTTACTCATATTGAGGAATAATAAGCGCTACCAGATCTTTTAAATCTGCATTTTAATATTCAATCGCTTGCGCTTAAAAAATTTGACAATTAAATATTAGTACGATTTAGAGAAAAATTATAGTTTTTATTGCTCTTAAATATGCAAAATTGCTTACTATTGCTTATGCTAACCCCACGGGGGCACTAAGAGTCTGGCTGATCTATTCTATGCAGTCCCCCGTTGTGCAGGCTCCAAATCTGGATAGATTGTCGAAAGATTCACCAGTGTCCTTAAATAAACTGGCACCATGGAAACCGGTAGCCCATACAGAGAACCGCCCATCTTGTAGCCGGTTATTGGTAAAGTCCCTTTGGAGTACACATGGTGGCAGTTGGTTAAAAAGTCTATATCTGCAGGGGTTGCGCGGAATAGTGGGTTCTGTTGCCGTCTCAACAGATGGGGTTGGATAGTCTCCAACCCTCAATCAAGGGGTAACTCATGGTCCTGCAAGCCATGTTCTTAGAATTGCAACTCTGTTGGCTACTTCCAGTGGCGCTAGTCAACGCTTTGTATTTCACTCAGTGGTCAGGTTAGGTCCGATTGCCAGGTACCGACGCAAATCTTCATCACATCTGTTGCTTATTCTGAATAAATGCATCAAATATTATTTTGCTGTTGGTAAAAGAATGTTATCGAAAACATTTTGCATTTGAAGATGCTGCCAGAAACATTTTGTGATTTTTCACAAAACGTACAGACCTCAAATTTAGCAACATTGTTTTTTCCCCTGGTGTTGACCGCATTTCTGACGATATAATAAAAAGCTTGAAGAAATTTTTAAACACAAGTTAATATTAATTTCTTATTTTTATCACATTTTATGCGAGATTTTTTTAAATTAAGCGCACACCTCGCAGTCGGCTGGCAGCCACTGGCACTCAGGCCTTATCTTTGCTAGGAGGTGGCTAAATTATGCCAAGCAAGCTATGAATACTCTTCGACCTGCAGTTTTTGTACAGAATTACCTGCGCATGTAGAGCTCAGTGTGTGTAGAAGGGAATTTAATGGATTCTAATCTTGGAAGCCCCGCAAGTGGTTGAGTGGTAAGTCTCTAAAGGTAATCAAGCTTCTATAGGCGAAAAGTGGATCCCAAAAGAAATGGACAAGAAAACCAAGCACTTATAGAAGAACTAATCTCTAAAGGCTGTGCTGAGCCAAAAAATCTAGAAACGTAATTGGATATGATCAAGGTAAATGAAACCTTTACTAACAGCTGTCTTAGTTGAAAATCGAAGACAAAAATAAACAACTTTAAAAATTATAACAGCTGTTTTTTTTTTTTCGTCGTTATTGTAATTTACACAACAAATTGTTGGACGAAATTCGTCGTTCGTTCCAGTTGTGTTCCTCTCTACACATATTTTTACATATACACACACTCGTTACTCTTTCCTTAGAAATATTTGCTCGCAAAGAAATCGCCAAAAATTCTTAATCCCAATTAGGTATTTATAAAAAATATCTTCAATAAGCTATCATATCTGCCATCTTTGTGTAGTAATTATTTAAAGTAGCCAAAAAGCTGTCAGTTGCTGATCTGTGTTAAAAATGTTTATATAACAAAACGTTAAAAAGCTTCAGCTGCTCCATGTGGCAATACTGTTTTTTGTTTGTGCAAGGCTTCAAGAGTTTTGTTTGTTATGAATTCATTTAAAAGGAATTTTAATTGTTTGTCTCTTGTGTTTATTTAGATGACAATGACGTGCTCATATGCTTTTTTTTTTTTGTTGCTCCTTTTATGATCCTCTTTTAAAACCTTCTTTTGTTATATTTGCTTAATTTTATTAAATAAATTACCATATTTGTGGTCAATAACATTGTTTGTTCTCTTTGTTTGTTTTTGTCTCATTGACGGGCATTTTTTTTTTTCTTTATCATATTTTTTTTAGAATGCGTTTTTTGATACTAAAATTTTTAATTTATAAGATGTCAAGTTACGAGTATAATGTCTCAAAACAGAAACAAACACATGTACATGTAAGCGTTCATAATTTTTTCAGAGAGAATTAGGAATATTTCTTTTTTCGTTAACTCCTGGTAGCGAAACAAGCTCAGAAAAGTTTGGTGTGCACTAGACATGTGCCCGGTCGTTCGTTTCAGTCACCGATCTTTTTCGATCATTTATCAAAGACTGATCCGTTCGTTCAATCGGTCGATTTGAACGGATGAACGAATTTGAACAACAATCCTTCTAGTATGTGATATTCTTGTCTTTTTTGATACAGAGGTGAAACTATTGGCACATAGAAAACAATGTATCCATGTTTTCTGTAGGTTGTGAAGAGACATATATAGTGCTTTTTTATTATGAAGAAGAAAAAAAAACAAAACAAAAAAAATATGTATTTAACAAGAAAAAAGAAAACACAAAAAGTTTCTTTTCCAAAAAAATAAATATTATTCGTAGAAATTAAGAATTTAATTATTACATTGCTTAAAAATTTTTTAAGTTTATTTAAAAACACATTTTTATTTGAATATTACCAATTTTCCATTAAAAAAGAAATACTAAATCCAAAAAAAAATTTTTAAAGACTGTTAATTCAAACAAAAATGAAATAGGTATATATAGATATATAGCAACTCCTTTTAATACACAAAAAATCAACTGAAATAAAAGAACATGGCACACGAAAGTGATCCGAACACCATATTTTATACCGTACACTCACTAATGACTCATTTCGTTCAATTAAGTCATGCGTTCAATTTAATCCGTACACTATTCAACGAAAAAAACTCAATTAAATAACCGGATCATTCCGTTCACTTGATTGATTCGGTCAATTTAACTTGCTCGTTCGCGAACGAAACAGCTCTAGTGTGTACGCACAGGAATGCGTGTGCCGAAGATCTGTCATTTGCGGTAAGCGAAAGAGGTATTTTTACTCGTACCGAAAAGGCTAAACAGTTTGAATACCTAAAACTTTTTGGATAGGTTATCAATGTGTGTAGGAAGATGAAATAACTAAGCGTTACACTGCATAAGCAACACACCGAGATGAACATACAGGATGTTTAAGGCGCAGATCAAATATAAAATTCTACACTTTCTATTTATACGATGATCTTTCGACCCTTGATGACCTATGCATCCATTGTCTGGAAACCAAAAGCCTTTGTGATTGCTGCCGCTGAACTTTGAAATGTATTATGTATTATTTAGCATTGCCAGCTCTGCTTATTAAAATGTGATGCCATACAGCATTGCTTTGAGCCTTCAACGGACACTCATTATGTTTGACGTTTTTAGTCATCATCATTTTGTACTGGTACTGGATACTTAATCAAGCCGAACTCGTCAAACTGTCCACGACTGGGGAAATATGTTATCTTATACCAGACAGAAATGTTTGAGTTGGAACAACTATTGTTGTGTAGGGTGCACTCGATAATCAATTAATTATAATACTGAACTATATCCTTAGTTAATAAGGTAATGTTAATGAGGGTTAAGGAATGCATAGGCACTGCTGGTAATAAGGCATCACTCGATCTAAAAGCTGATTTGAGGAAAATCAGCTATTGACGAAAAGTAGAAAAAAATCAGTGCTTTGAAATATAAAAGTTTTTACATAAAAAAGTCAACATGGGTCTAAAGTTCAACAAATATTTAATTACGCCCCAAAGCACGTATCTTCTATTTTATTTAATTTAATTTAAGATTTTTCTTTCAGTGTATTCCACACAACAATAGCTACTGTTTTTTTTTCGTTTTTATTGGTTTTTTACATCACCGAGAATTTTAACTTTTAACAATTTGCTTCTTAGATTAAAGAACAAGAGAAAAAAACCAATTGTGCTGCAGCATGCTGTTCCCAACGAAAATGCAAAATCAAAATCAAAAAAAAAAAAAATATACACGAACTCGTAATAAAAATAACAACAACTAAAATGAAATGTAAAATATTGAAAAATTGAGAACAACAAAAACAATATTAAAATCAATGATGTGTAAACACCGCATGCGTTTCATGTGAAAAGACAAAAGAAAAATTTGCACAGAATTATTGAAAATTATATTAAAGAAAAATGCAAATATGTGAAAGATTGTCAGCGTTTAAGGAGAGGAAGAATGAATGAATAAATGAAAGGTAGAATAAAACAACAAATTTTTACATTTTATGTACCAGTTATTAAAATGCAGCGAATTGCGATGAAATTATTCGTTAATGATTTTTTCGCACACCGTAGGAAGGACAGTAAGAAATTTCAATTTTTTTTCATTAACATAAAAATCAATGAACTGGATACATATTGGTTTTTATGTGTGTATAAATTATTTTATAAAAGAAACAGGGAACTTAAAAATAATTATAATATTCATAAAGAATTATTATTGTACTGTGTCAATATTCTATTGTTCTTAATAGAATCTATATTTAAGTAACTTTATAAGCAATTGACCTAATGAAGAGGGACACTTTAGGAAAAGTGACTTACAGCTTTTCTTGGTGACTACTGTAAGTACTTTCTTTTTTTTTAATTTTGATTAAGTAACAGCCAAAACTTAAACATGCACGTCAAGCGTTATCTATCTTTCAAAAATTCCCGTGCTAAAATAAAATGTATGAAACAAATAAAAATAGGGCTGTCAAATTTTTGCAATTGGAATTTATCTGCTAGCGATACTGTTTATGGCAAAAGGTTGGCACATGTGATTTCAGCTAGGTGCTAAATAACGCTACGATTGATGCACTGAACAGTATATACAAAGAATGCCAAGCAAATCTGCATAGCAGTCGACTTCCATTTTTAATTCAAATTTAAAAGCATAAATTCACGTTTTTTACTGTAGACTGAAGAAACCCAAATGATAAATCCTAAAAAGTAAGGGGATTTTAAGATGTTCGGCAACGTAAGGAACGGTACTAGATTTTAGTCGAAAAATATTTATCAGTTACGCAATGATTTATGTCTGAATGCCAAAAAAAAAGTATTTTACATCCAAGAAATTAATATAGAAATGTCTTTAAAACCACCATAAATTTCTGCATTTTAGTTTTATTGAAATTGTTTCACGAAGTATTTTGTACAAAAACATAAAAAAAGAATAAAAAAATATCCTCCGTAAATAATTGAATTTTTGGCAAAAATCGTCAAAAAGTCGATAAGATCTATAAATCCTTATACCGCCAAAATAAATAAAAATCGTCAAATCTGGCAACTGATAATTAAAGGCGCATATAATTTAACTGTTAAATAATGTTGCCACATTAAACCTTAAAAGCTTATAGTTAACGATTTTGAATTTTTCAAGTTTTTAGGAGTTACGTTATCTTTTAATGGACGTTTAATATTTAGTTCTTATAGCTTTGCGAGTTAAAAAATATTTAAGAATTAAAAACAAAAAATAAAACGTTGTAATTAAAATTTTATTTTATTTTTTGAAAAACTGCGTTTTACTACTTTGTTAAACTGAAATTTCTGAAATTTCAGGTATATTTAAAGCTATCATTCTTTGTCTTTTCTATCTTTTTTCTTAAGTTAAAAATAAATTATGTACTTTGGTCCTTTCCTAACAACTAATCCAAGGGACATTTATTTTACTATGTAGCGTCTTCCGACCAGCTGGTTTGTAGTTAGAAGTGCCAAAAGTTGTTTGTATTTTACTACGTTCGTTTGTGCATACGAAACAAAGCAGGGATTTGTATTAAGAGCAATTTTTTCTCTTTCTCTTTCTGTTTTTGACATTTCTAACGAACAAAACAACAATAAAAAGACTTGTTGTTTTTGCGATGTTGTACCTAGTGAAATAAATATGTCTTGAACTAAGTTATTGTTGACAGAACAGATTTATATTTTTGTTTATAGTTTTTATTTTGTTTTTCCAGAATATTCATACTTTTTCAGTGAATAATACATCTTATATTCTTGTATTTATAAACATAAATTATCTAGTACTGCATGCATTGATATTATTTTAAATTGTGTGTTTTTTTATTGAATATAACGGGGTAGTTATAGTAAAATTTCACCTAAAGGAAATTTTAAAAATTACTTCAGGCGACATTAAAAAATGTACTTTATAGAAAGAACCTTTAAGAAAAACAAAATTAGAAAAAATCCTTCTAAGAGAGAACTTTCAACAAGATAAGCTCGTACTGTATAAATGTACTTTCAAGAAAGCAGTTCCTTAAAAACCCCGTCAAAATAAATTTATTTCTTTAAAAATTTCTAGAAAAAGTAGTGACTAAAATAAAAAATGTACATACACAATTGCACATTTTGAAACTAACAATTAAAAAGTCATTGGAAAAATTATTTGTGTACATATTGTTTTTGTTTCTATACTTTTAAGAATACTTACTCTGCCAGTACTCTATATACTACCAATTAAATTTTATATAAATTTACTTATTTCTGTTGTTCAGCGCTGTTTAATGGTGGTGGGGATAAATATGACACACACAAAAAAAAAACAAACACAATGTACATAGATACCATGAACATACACACTATACGTAATAATTTTAATTTTATTGCGATTTATTTTAATAATATTTTTAAACAACGACGAAGATGCTTGTGCATATATACTTAACAAATTGTAGGCACAATTATTCAAAAAGATAATTGAGATACTGTTTTTTATGTTAAGTATTGAGAAACTTAATTGAACAGATAAACCTATAACGCCGACAAACACCGTATTAAATTTGTTTCATAAAAATCAAGTATGTATTATGCAAATAATATTTAAACAATTATTATTTGCTTGTGCTTCTGTAGAAATGAGTCACCATGGATTTCTTTTTGTTATTTATTCACGATTTCTATATCGCTTTCAATACTTAATTTATTTGTTTGTGTATACAAATTTAAACAAACAGAAATCTTTTTTATCTACAATAATAAATTGCTAGAAATAGACAAAAGTACTTAAGTTTTAGTTTTTTTATAGTGTAAAAATAAAAAAAATTAATTTAAAGCTGCTAGTGAAGTATTCTGATTTCAAAAGAGCAAAGGAGATTGCAAAAAAGTAGAAATTTTAAATTTTTTATAAAATGTTATTAAATATATTATTTATTAATAATTATTATTGTTTTTTTTTTTTTAATAGGTAAAACCTTAAGACCAAATAAACAAAACTTTCATTGAAAAATAATTTAGTTATTAAAAACTTAACAAATTCAAAATCGTTAACAATATTTATGAAGGTTTCATGTGGCAACATTATATTCTGATTAAATTAAAGGCGCCGCAGAATACCAGTTGCCAGATTTAACGTTTTATTTTCATTTTGACGGTTTAATTAGTTATTTTTTATATTTTTTTTTTTTGTAAACAAAACATAAACTTAAGATCTCAGTACCCAGTTGTGCTTTATTTGGCATTCGCCCAATTATTTTTGACTGTCCTACAAATTAGTTTTTATGTGAATGCAAATATGTTTAAGAATCGTTCTGAGACCGGATTGTTTTTTGCTTGCAAACTTTTTATTAAATTATATTTAAGGTAAATTTTATACCGCTAAAAAAATGCTTATTAGATTAAGCTTTTCCATATTCTTTTATATTATCTAACTTTTGATATTCTAGAAGGGGAAAAAAATCAACGATAAATTAATTATTTTCAATTGATTTTGGTTTGTAACAATAACACTGTCCAACAGCATTTTTGGAACAGAATAGCGACCCTATAATTCTGAAAGGGTTTGTAGGGTAGATCATTTTTGTAATACAAACTTATGGTCCAGCACGTCTTAGCTTTTTTTACAGTGGGTCAAAGTTTTCATTTTTTGGTCGAAGGGAGCATTATACTGTATGAAAAAAATGCTGTAAGTTAATGCCTGAGAGAATTCTTATGGTCTGAGTTATATTGTGGAATTGTATGAGGATTATTTTTGTGGAAGATCTTAACCCTCTAACTGGTCCCTTTATGGGTCAATTTGACCCTTTTTTCGAGAAAATCAAAAAATATCCTTTAAAAAAGGACATTTAAGGATTAAAATATTGTACGAAAATGTTTGCTGGAAAATTTCAGTGGGGGTCATCAAAGACACCATTGTTGTAAAAAAAGCTCTTGACGCTTAATTAGTAAAATTATACACCAACATATACAAAACAGGTAAACACAGCATCAAGTTCGGCCGGGCCAAACACTGAGTTCTCGCGTCTAATCAGCTGTGAATTACAAATCGGGTGTGATATTAATTAAAATTTATAATAAAAAATAAAAAAAATCAAGCATAATTGAGCTATGCTCAATTTAAAACAATATTATATCACTGATCTCAAACTAACTAAGAACTAAAAAATTATTCTAAGGGAATAATTTATTTTATAATAAATTTTTTAGGATATTGATTTAATTATTATGTTCCTGATAATATTTTAAAAGAAACATAAATAATGTTTCACAACTTATTTAATTTATTGAAATATTACATTGAAAATTTTTTTGACGATTATTAAGCAAAATTTAACGATTTCATCTGGTAACCATGCTCTAAAAAATGGCAACAACGTTAACAACAGACAATGAATGACACTTCAAAAAGCAGCGAAGATAATTTTAAATGACAACAATTAACTAAATATGTACTTGATTTAATTATGAGTGATGGCTTAGCCTGCTTACTTGTTTGTGTACACCATCGAGATCTTTAAAACAATTCATTTTTAAATTTGTTTGCTCGCCTGATGCTTTATACTCCGGCTCAAAAGAGATTACTGTTAAAGCCGTATCTAACTGCTATTTTACAAACATGATCCTATTGATCATCGTAATAGTATTGATTAAATTGATTTTCTTGTTGCTAAAACTACTATTAAATTTACACTCTTGTGTTTGTTTTTATTATTTTGTACCTCCTTTGCACCAAATGCTAACACGTACTGTTAGTTTTAAACGAAAATTGTTTGGTGTCGTTTGTTTTATATACATATACAAACACACACATTTTCGATTTTTTTATGTTAATATTTACATTTATATTTAATTGATGCTGTGTATTTAGTTAAAAGAAAATAAAACACTTTAAAAATATATTGACGTGTTATATTTAAATTCATGGCAAAGCACTTATGCCCCTATTTACGTGTTTGACAGATTTTACAAAGATAAAAAATGAATAAAATAAATATAATTTTAATAAAATTTATTAAAAAAGTTTTTAGTAATTTTTTAAAAATATGACGTAAAATTTTGGCTAACTTTATCTTTATATGTTTTATATACAAAAACGCTTTTCATTTAAAATACTTTTTATATTAAATTCTAATAAGTGAAACCATCCACGTACACAGTTTGAGTAAAGCTTGATTTTTCAAGGACACAAGATAATTTAGTGAGTCGATGTTATTTTGAAATATTTACTTTTGTTTTTACACACACCCAAATGAATTCTATTAATTGCAACAAATTTGAGAATTAACAGGTTCCCTGTCCGATGTATCACATGTGATACAAAAATATTTTTTTGTACCATGATTACAAAGTCCATGTATCATATATGATACATAATACGCTCAATGAATCATTAGTGATACACACCACATATGATACATGCAACGTATGTGATCTAATTTCAAAACGTTCATGTAGCATTTTTAATACATACATTTTTACCGTTATAAATCCATTAAAGATGCGTATGGCTAATTAAAAAACACATTAGTAACCTCGAAAAATACCTACAACATTAAATTACAAAAACATATGTGGGACGTATACCGTTAAAAAATAAGGAACAAATCTAGTTTACGGGCACCGCACCAAAATTAAAAAAAAGTTGACTACGGGGTGCAAAATGCAATTTTAAGCAAAAAATATAAAATGAAAAAATTGGCGGCAACCCTTAGTTTCGGAGTTACGGACCTCCGAAGTTTTTGTATCTAATAAGGCACAAATCGAGTATTCGATGGTAGGATGGGACAATATGGGTATCATTGGAAAGGGAATTTAAGGGCCTATTCAATTAAATAGAAAAAAAGTAAAAATAAAATAAAAAAATCAGGTAAGGCTCCAAAAAAACTATTTTTTCCATATAAACATAACTTTACTCAAAAACGAAATAATTTTCTTCTCTATGGTATAAGCAACAGCGGCTTTGCTTTCTAAAGGTTTCCTAATTAGCTGGCCTTCGGCCGGACCACAGGATTTTCTCCTCTATGGTATAACCAACAGCGGCTTCGCTTTCTAAAGGTTTCTTGCGTAGCCGGCCTTCGGCCGGGCGCAAAGATTTTCTCCTCTATGGTATAACCAACAGCGGCTTCGCTTTCTAAAGGTTTCTTGCGTAGCCGGCCTTCGGCCGGGCGCAAAGATTTTCTCCTCTGTGGTATAACCAACACCGGCTTCGCTTTCTAAAGGTTTTCTGCGTAGCCGGCCTTCGGCCGGACGAAAGGATTTTCTCCTCTATGGTATAACCAATAGCGGCTTCGCTTTCTAAAGGTTTCCGAATAACTTAATTTATTTTGTAAAGAAATGTTTTTCCGCACCAGATTTTTTTATTTAATTATTTTTTCAATTTTTCCTGCTTCAATAAATAGCCTCTTATATTCCCTTTCCAATGATACTCATATTGTCCCATTCCGCCATCAACTACTCGATAAATAACATATTATATATAAAAACTTTGGAGGGCCGTAACTCCGAAACTAAGGGTTGCCGCCAAATTTTTCACTTTACATTTTTTGCTTAAAATTGCATTTTGCACCCCGTAGTCAACTTTTTTTTTATTTTGGAGCGGTGCCCGTAAACTAGATTTAAGCCAAAAATAATTTTTGTATGGGGACAGGGAACCTGTTAAAAAAGTAAACCTAAAATCTTTCAATAGACAAAAAACTTCAATAAAATATTATTGTTTTTACGAAGAAATCAAAGTCTTAGCACAAGAGAACAAATTCACCATTAAATACTATAAGCCCGATTAACAATTAACAAAAATTATTTATACAATAAAAAACAGAAATTCGCTTAAAGTGCCCCTTTTTTCACTAAAAAAAATAGTTTTTTGAATAGTGGTATTAAAAAACAAATTTCACAAAAACAATTTTCGTCAAGAAGGATAGGTTAAACAAAATAAACTCCAACTAAAAATTAAATAGTAAAATTTCATTAGATTATGAACAGTTCGCGAAAAAAATTTTAGTTATGATCAAAACACAAAAAAAAAACATTGAAAATGCACAAGAAATAAAATATAAGGTGGAAAAAAAATTTTTTTTTCATTTATCTCTTAAAATTAAACAAAACAAAATATTTAAGGTTCGTTGAACGAGTATCAAGTGTTTTTGTATCCCTAAAATATTAATTTGTATTTACAATTTTTCAGTTTGTTTTGAACTAAATTCGTGAAAAAGTGAAAAAACAAATGCTCTCAAATTTAACAACAAAAATTTTGCGGCAAATTTTCCCTCTCTTAAAAACGTTAACGCACACTTACACAAAACAACGAAACTCGAAAAAAAATAGAGAATCATTTAAGAAAAACGAACAAAACAAAAGGTTGAACTAGAAGTTTTAAATAAAAAGAAACAAAAAAATAATTAAGCGAACAGTTGACAAGATGTTTGATAGTTAATAGTTTTTTTGGTTTTGTTTTTTTCTTTATGTTAATATGAATAAGCACATGATGTAAAAAGATTTGTTTAAAATGTAATTTGTTCAAACTTTAACAAACTTACCTTTAATTTAATAATGAGATGTAATAAAATCGAAATCCATTAAACGAAAAAGTGACAAACGAGTAAAAATGCAACACTGTTAGCGACGACTTACCTGGTCGTATGCAAACGACACCAGGTGGATTTCAAGTAAAAATTTCATTAAAAAAACTTGATTTCTCTTTGCCTTACTTACATTAAAAGTATATTTTTAACTAAAATTTTTCATATTTAATCTAAAAGCTTTGTTTATTTTTTAAGATTTAAACTTTTATATAATATTTTCTCGGCTTTTTTACAATTTGCGCTCTACTACATGCGTAACACTTTTAATAAAATAAATCACACCTATTTACATATAAAAACTAGCAATTTTTTCATAATAAAACCCGTTTATTAACACACTGAAAAATACACACACGTTCAAAGAGAATGCAAGATGATGATGAAGAAGAAAAATTACTCGTTTTTGAATGATGTTTTATATATTTTTTTCAAGTCTTTATTTTGGATTTGCGTATACGTACGAACACCATAGATGAAAAAATTTTAATTTTTATTGTATGCTTCTTCTTGGTTTATTCATGTTGTTGTTACTTTTTTTTAAGTTTTCACACACACAACTACAAATTTCACAAAATATATAATTTTTCAATGAATAATTTTGCTTTAAAAATGTTGTGATCTTCTTACTATTTTTTATATCTTCCATACGATAAATATAGAATTTCGTAATTTAATTAATTTTTTAGCTTTATTCGTTATTATTACATGTATTTTTTATAAAAAATGTAGAGCCAGGCCGTTTTTCGTTTCTATTCTTTTCTTTACTTATGTGTAGTTTTTCTTGCGTATGGCACTTGCACGTATGCTCTAATTGATGTTTGAAAAAGGACTGAAGAGAAAATTTCCTGCGAAAAATTAGTAGAGTTGTATTTAATAGCCTCTATTAATATGTGCTAAAATACAACACTGGCAAATATTTACGAATGTTTATAATAAAGGAGACATTGTGCAATTAGAAAAGTGTTGCGTTTTAAATTGTTATGCTAATATAAAATTAGTTGCTGTTTTTTTGTATCACCCAGTACATCCGGTTTTTGAATGCAGTTAGGTGGCGGTAGTCTAAAACAAGCGACAATATGAGCATAATTTTTCTTTATTATATAAAATTATATCAGGAATGAAAAAATCATTAAATACGATTTCTTAAATTATGTTTACAAGAAGTTGTGTAAATATTTAAACAGGCATGTTCTGACACTCGCATGTTTTTAAAATCGCATGTGATTTCAAAAACGCCAACTTTTGTATTACATGTTCTGAAACTCTCGCGTTTTGCTTGCGATTTGCTCTTTTTCAAACTTATGTTCGAAAAGAAAAACAGGATTTTACGGTGCAAAACATAAATAAACAAAAAAAAACTACAACAAAATGCCTGCTGCTGTCTTGCTTAGTTTCATTTCTTAAAAAAAAACATGCAATTAAAAAAAGAACGAATTAAAAAACGGACGCTTAGAGATTTTGACAATTCAATTGACACTTCAATCTAATTTATATTTATTAATTTAAAAAAATAACGCAAGCCAAGAAATATTTTGGCGACAAATGGATTTTCTATTAGTGATATTGCATTTAGCATCTTTGATGTAAAAGGTTACTAACGCTGTAAGTAATCAGTACTTAAAAAGTATTTTTGTTTATTTGGTTAATTATAAAATACACGTTCGGAACTCATATCGCCCAAAAAGTAATTTAAATAAATGTTTTAAGGTCCCTTAACAATTGAATTGCACATTTAATAAGCACCGAATATTTTATAAGAATTGAAAATTAAAATAACCACATATTTTTTGACTACCGACTATCCGTTCAACCGCACTAATACTAGTATATTTTCGAACATCAATTAAAGCTGTTTCTATGAAATCGCCAGTACTCAATAAAACAACCAAAGCAAACAATTGGTAGAACAAATATCAATTTTTAAATTAATCGTTTGCGACTTAAATTGTCTAAAAATTAAAATAAATTTTGTTAAAAATAAAAGAGAACATTTTAATTTTCATTTATGTATAATTTTATTATTGCTTCAAAGTTTATTTTAAGCAAAATTCGTAACTTCACTTCAGTATGTGCTTGCGATTTGAAGTCGTTAAATTTTTTGCGATTGTGAACTACAGAACACCTTTCATGCGATTTCAATTCGCATCACTAGTTTTAAGGGATTTGCGATTGTCAGAACATGCCTGAAAGTTTATAAATCTCTTTGTAAGTTTGTTTGTTCACAGCTAAACGACTAAACCGACTTTAATAAAATTTGAAAAGCGGACATTTGCTCTTACGTTAAAATATTTTCACACAGAAGACTAGGATGGGAGAAAACTTCCTCCTTTTCCGAAATCTTTATGTGTCCGAATTTATTCAAAGACCTAATCGATTTTAATGAAATTTGAAAAATACATAAGTCCTCAAGTAAAAGTTCCAATACGCAATGTATGTTTTCAAAGCTAGGGCCAAGATAAGGGGAAAAGTGAAAAAACAAGCATTTACGGCTGCACCGATTTGAATAGAATTTACGACAGAGATAGCTATTTATTTAAAAGTTCCAAGAGGTTATGCCTTTTTGAAAATAAGAAACAGGAGGAGTAAATGGGTGAAAAAAACGTGCTAAGTCAATTTTATCAAAACGTGATTTTAAGAAAAATTGAAATACAGATAAGTCCTGATCCCTAAGGTCCAATAGACAGAAGGAAATCTGTATTAATGTCCATAGTAAAAAAACCGTCTTGAAGAGTGGTCGGTATATATATATACGTAGTTAATATCGTTAAACTATATAAGGGTTTATTAACATTCCTTTGAAAAGTTTTAGTTCATAATTTTGTAATTTGGTATTTATTGTTGAATTGACTTTTCCTTTTAAAGTTTTCGCATGGCACAATAAATCATCAGATAAGTGCAGAGGCAGTTTTTCCAAAAAATTAATATTTTTAGAATTTTAGCTCAATCACTTAAGTACATGATGCACTGTCCCATAAAATCGTACAGTTTATTTACAAAAATCTAAAATTCAATCCTATTCAGAAAAATCGTGAGAAAATGTGTGTTTAGGTGACATATGTACAACAAAGATACAAATGCAGTTCTAATTAAAAGAACCATAATTATTTCAAAACTTTTAAAAGAATAACGCACATAAAAGTATTGTAAAACAGATATTGTGTAGATGTTTAATCCATTTGCAACGATGAAACTGGTTGCGTTGAAGAAATATAAGTCTTAAGAGTTTATCAGTGATTAAATAACACCTCAAAAAAATTTTTTAATGTTGAATTAATATTCCCAACACTGGAGGAAAACGGATCGAAGAAAACGTCAAATTTTACAAAGGAGTATAACAGTTTAACAGCTGTTTGCAAATAACATACTAGTCGGACAGTTTCTTCTTCTCAGTTTGTATCTGTTTCATTACTATATTCATCGTATTGGACATTAAACAAAGATAAAGAAACTGGCAAAAAATTCAACCTTTAAGCAAGAAAAGAAAAAAATTTTACTCGATTTTTTCGTTTGTTATATAGAAAAAGATTATTACTTAGTTTTTAAATACCACGAATAAAATGCAACATACTTATATGTTAAATAATTACAACCATACAAAAGAAAATTGCTAAAAATTTTTAAGTGAATAAAGTGATTTTATATAAAGCAAAACAACGCAATTAGACAAAGAAGATTTTTTTCGTTTGGTTGGTGAAAAGGTACAAGAAAAATTGAATTTGATTTAATTTAAGAAATAATATATACGCAATAATTATAGTAAGAGGAAAAAGATAAGAATAAGATTTTAGTTCATTAAAAATTGAAAAATAAATAACAACGAAATGTTTTAAAATAGTTTTTATATACAATTAAATACATTAATTAAAAAATTAAATAAAAGTCCTGAATAAATAAAGCAACAAAGTGATAACTAAAAATATAGACTTGTATACATTAATACATATGTGTGCATTTATGTGCAGTGCATATAATAATATTTTGTTGAATAAATAAAAAACCAACAAAAAAAATCATAATATTTTGCTGTGTGGAAAAACAAGAAAACTACTTCAGCTTTTTCTTTTGTTAGTATTTCTGTTATACGACTACGTTCACAACCAAATCGCGCTTTGTGTCCATTTAGTTGCTGCTGCTAACGCTGTTGACGTTGTCGTTGTTTTCATACTATTTTTGTTTTTTATTATGTATTTCACTTTTCCTGTTTGTGTGTGCGTAAGCAGTTAAATAAAAACTGCTGCAATTTAAAAATTTTCTACACAAGGTTTATTTTGGCTTCAAATAAAAAAAGAAAACATTAATTAATCTCCATAATTAATTGCTGCTATAACTATAAACTATTTTTTTTAACAAAGTGTAAGTAATAAATTATTATTAATTAGTTATTAGCACATAAAGAAAAAATTATTCAAGTAAATTTTTTAAACTGGTACAAAAATGTTTTAAATTATTTTCATTTCAGTTTTCTTTTTATCTTATGCATCAGTTTTTAAAAAAGAAATACTATTTTTTAAATATCATAACTATGATGTGATTTTTTAAATTTTCCTAAGAATGAAATTACAATAATTACATTGCATTTTGTTTTGTTTTTAATTGTGTATTTACTCTTGTTGGCAATTTCATTTTATTAGCGAGTTGCCAGATATATATTCCGAAGAGTTACGCTGCCAGATGTATTAGATTACTTTTGCTGTCGTTATCTGTTATATGTAAAGTTATTACAAAAAAAGAAACTTCAAAAGCTAATTTGTATTAAATTTACATTTTAAGATTTTAATACCATGTTCACATTACAATTCGAATGACGAATGTAAAAAAGCTTTGCCATTTAATTTAAACAACTATTTTGTTTGCTTTTTATACAATATTAAGAAAGTATAGTTTTATTTCAAGAAGATATGCTATCACAATTTTTTTTACTATAGAAATCAGAAAAAGTGCTAGCAAATGGGAGCAATGCAGCGAGCGCGCATGATATTTATTTAAATTTTTAGTGTCCTATAAAGCTTTTTTCTTGTTTACTTTTTATTATTTCGACAGTTGTTCAGGTAAAACTTCGATAAAAATTAGAGATGACACAGATTTTATAGTAATTGGCGTGGTAATTCAAACTCAATTACCTACAAAATTGGTGATTCGCTCTCAAAAATTTGTAGAGGCTGAATTACGAATGGGAGAGCGAATTACGAAAATACGCTGTAATGTGAACATGGTATAAGGGTGCTTATAGCAACAAGTAAATACCCTTCGGATTGTTAAAGAAGTGATTTTAAAGTCATAAAGTCTTTATGTGTCTTTCTATTACCGTTTAATAGATACTGCATTATATATAGTATATATGTATATACGTAAAAATTGCGTCTTTATGGAGACCTTAATTTTTTGTAACTTTTTTTTAGCATTTGCTGTTGTAGGGTCCATAATAATACACCTTCCGTAAAAATTTCAGGTGTCCTAGAGATAAATTGCTCTGATAGGCGCAGAGACATTGTAGTGACTACAGTTAAATCTTGTACCAGATGGTGCCAGTGAAGAATTAATTTACGCCATCGCTTAAAATGTCAAACTCCATACATTAAAAATCTACGTAAAATTAAAATTAAAATTTTGCGAATGACGAATGTTTTCATATTCATGACATTTCTAACGCAAAATACACCTAATGTTTTAAGAACAAGTATTCATTTCTATTTGGCTAAATCACTTACTTAAATATATAAATATTATGTTTATTTGCACTCTTAGCTTCAAAGTAATTCAAATTAAATGTATGACAAGTTCTAAAACTAAAAACAAATAATGGCTATGTCCACGTTTACACTATGCCACTTTTTGATGAAATAGATATACTTTGTTTTTGAAATTGAAATATGTATTTCTTTGCCAGTGTTGTATTCATTGTCGCCTTGAGTATACCTCTTATGAATTCGCCTTATTTCAGTTGATCAGACTAAGGCATATCAATTATAAGTTATATATGCCTTGGATCAGACCATAAATTTGCCAAGGTACATTTATTTTACTAGGTAGTGTTGTCCGCCCAGCTCGTTAGTAGTTGAAAATATCAAAAGGTGTTTGTATTTTACTACATTTGTTTACGAATTTTATAAAACACTAACAACAAGCATTTGCAAAGCAAACACTTGTTTTTAGAGCAATTATTTTTTATTTCTCTTTCTGCTTTTGACATTTTCAATGGACAAAGCAACAATAAAAAGCCATGTTGTTTTTGCAATGTTGTATTTGTTGTAGAGCCGCTACTACCCAGTAAAATAAATGTAACTTGAAATTTGCTTTTATCTACAAAAAGGAAACTCCCGTAAATTTGTTTTATTTACAATTTATCTAAATTTACTTGTATTCATAAAAAGGGAATTTTCCTTAATTTGTGATATGATTGTATGTATTTCGAAAAAAATTAATTTGTCCATAAAAAAATGTTAGTTCAAAAATTTTTAATCGTGCTAAATGGAAAAAATCATGTAAAAAATATAAAACTTTGATTTTCTAAATCAAAACCGTGTAAAAACAGAATTAGGTGTACTTATATAATTTCAAAAGATTAATACAAGTGAACGTTCGTGAAAGTTTTTTTCTTAGAATTTCAAATCAAAACGTTATAAGCAAATGACATTTTTATTTTGGTTAAAATTCAATTAATTGCAGCAATATTTCTCAACAGCAAAAATAAAATATTTATAAATAAATTCCTAAAATTGATAATTCTATATTTGCAATAAATAATATAAGTATGTATGACCCCTCCGGTTGGTTGGCAATACCATGATCAGCAGTAGGTAGAAAACAATATGCAGTATCATGTAGAAATAACACATAAATAATATTCATAAAATAATGATGATGGGACGTATGTACATAAAAGCGTTCATTAAAGACAATTTCTTTGTATATACATACGTTATGTATGTATATAAAATATAAAACTTTCGTTTAGGTATTTGCTGAATGGTTTATCTGTTGGTGAACCCTCGATGGCTTGTAACCCACTTAAAAATGTATTCATTTCAATTAAGCACAGGCAACGTATCGAGACAAGCAAACAAAACCAACAAGAAAATAAAGCTGGAGTATAAATGTACATACTGCTTACCATTTATATTTACTTAATTATATTAGTAAATGTACACACATATATAGATATATATTGTACATACTATATTGTTAAAACCTATAAATTTTTTGTTTTATTTTCATTATTTTGTATAGCTGAAGCTATTGTTTTCTTGAACTGATAATTTTACTTTTTAAAGATACATACAAAAATATGAAATGCAATTTTTAAATTACAAGTTAAAAAAACTTTAAAAAAGTATTGTTTGAAAGTCATTTAAAAATAAAACCAACTTCCTTGTTTTAAAGTGCAAAGATGCCAGCCTGATGGTGTTTTAACATGCAAGAGATTTTTAATAACCGCTATTTGAATAGCTGCCAGATAAAGTTGCCTAATTTATGGCGTTTGATTCAAGTCGGGAAAAGTTCGTGGTTACACAGAATGTTTTTAATTTAAAAGTTATGAATTTATAGTCTTAGATGTATATTTAAGAAAAAAAAAACATAGAATATTCTTAAACATTTGAAAAAGTTTTAATTTTCTGAAAAGAACAGTTTTAAACTGAATCGTAAAAAGAAATTCTTCGCTGATTTTTTAATAAGCTACCCAGGAAATCTGCTACCCATTTTTATCAGACAACATTGGCTTTTTGAAGCATGGTTGTCATAGATAAGTAAAGGTTTTAAATATTATTTTGGGAAAAATATTTATAAAATCGTAATTGCCGAAATGTTTTGAACATTGCAAGATAATTTAATTAGTTCAGATTTCTTAAAAAGTGGCATCATTTATTTGCATCATATAACAGACAAATCCTATTTAGCGCGCTACGCGTAAACTATCTGCCAAAAACTAATGCCGAGGTGTCCGCACAGGGGTACTTTACTTTTTTTTATCTTATATTGGCTCTAAAAATTTACTGAGTGCACCTAGATTAATGAAACTTGGCAGGAAAATCTCTTATGGTCATAGGCTGTTAAAGATAGAAAAAAAAGAAAAATCGGACCAAGGGTAAAAAAGTACCTCTGAAAAATGCATTATTTTTTTAATTTTCCCTCCGTTTTGTTTAGCAGTTAAAGAAACTTAATGTTGGATTTAAGAGACTCAAGAGATTCTAAAATGCCATTTAGGCACCGCCCCTTTTTGTAGGCGGTGTAATAAAATATTATTTGAAAAAAGAATGTAATTATTAAATGAAATGGGTTACATACGCCTTAAAACCTTACATATCTATTTATATGGGCACGAGGAGGTATCACTCCAATCGCACCCAATGCCTTACCGATCTCCGGCTTCCAAGAATATTATTAAAATATTATTTTTTTTAAATTTGTAACTTATAGTTCTTAATTTATCTGAAAATAATTATTAATTTATTCATAATAATAACTTATTTATGATATTAACGGTAAATTTTATTTAAAATTACTAGACATTACTAGTGATGCCAAGTTTTTTCAAAACTTTTTTTTTATACAGCAGAGATGGTACTTTAGGTACAATTCAAAGTTAAATAGGCGTTATATTAATATAACACTTTCTTAGATTAAACAATTTTTAATTCTCCGACAAAATTTTAGATTTACAACATGCCATTATTTTCAATTCTTACTTTGTATATTTTTCTTTTTGCTTGAAATTTAAAAATATGCTTCTTTCAATTTTTAAGATATACATAATTCTTAAAATTCCTAAGCATACACATAAGCAGGTATAATGATCACATACTAGTAGCTCTTTGCTTCACTTTATTTGTACGCAAAACATTGTATACACAGCATGTTAAAACGCTTATAATCATTATTTTATTATTTGTTATTTGGTTCGTGAAGAAGTTGCTACAGAAAACTACTTTAGTCTAAAGAGAGCGAACACAAGCAAAAGTACGTTTATAAATAAATTTTAAAAAGCAAAACAAAAGTTTAATATAATACACGTGTACAACTCAAAAATAATAATAGAATACAAAACGAAATAAAAGAGAACAAAAATATTACGCTTTATTATATTGACAGATAAAAAAGATTTAATGCAACAATTAGATCAGTGGGTAACAGAGAGGAATAAAGCTTTTAAGGAACAAATTTGTTTATCAAACAGTTACTAAAAATTCTCTCTTTTTATCTTTGCTTAAGTATTACACAAAAAATTAGAAATAACATCATAACCGTTGATAGTGAATTTCATAATAATATAACTTGGGTACCACTGTTGCTTATGCAAAGTTCAAATTGTTTTAAGTGTCAATATTAATAAAAACGGCAATAGGAATGTTATGAAATTAATGAAAATGGCATTAGGACAAGTACGCGTAAATATGTAAGCAGCCAGTGATGTTGTCGTCCCAATTGTAATTCATGTTTGTTTCTTTGTGTGTTTTTTTGTGACAAAAAATTTATAAGTATGTGTGTGGATTTGTTTAGCACGCTTTTGCGTGAATGTAGTCTGCAGTGTTACCATTGATCTATAAAAATAAACAAACATTAAGCAATAAAAAAAACCAATGTATTTTTAATTTGATTGGCACAAAAAAAGAAAGATACGAAAAATTAAAAAAAGTTGCATGTTATTATACCCTTCACTACAAAAAGTGGAAAAAAGGTATATCTATCTAATCAAAAAAATAAATATCGGTCCATGTCCTTCGAGACAGCAGGCAAAAAATTTTTTTTTAATTTTTCA
This sequence comes from Gymnosoma rotundatum, assembly GCA_916610165.2. NCBI lineage: Eukaryota > Metazoa > Arthropoda > Insecta > Diptera > Tachinidae > Gymnosoma > Gymnosoma rotundatum. Next base: position 170,160,504 of record OU744336.1, on the reverse strand, counting down.
TATAATTTGAAACAATAAAGTAACTCTAATCAAGAAAATAAATTTTATGGGGCGATAGAGAAATAAAAAAATAAGAAAAAAAAACATCAAGTGAAGAAATTTGAGCTCGCCCATACTTTCTGAGTTACAGGACTCTGAAACTTTGTAAAATATAAATATGAGCATCAAATTTTAGGTTTTGAAGAGATCGTTAAAAAAATACGAAAAATTTAAAAAAATGCTTAACCCATTAGGAGCCGATGTCACCCCAATATTTGCTTTTTTGATTGTGTTACTTTAGTGATTTAGATTTACAGAGATAGTTAAGGGTATATAAGATTTGGCATAGCCGATATAGAATTTTCACTTGTTTAAAAAACAAATTACAATAAATTTATTTTATAAAGGTACTTAGAGAAGAAATCAATATTTTTAAAATATCAAGGAAGCAATGAGAATTTAAAATAAAGCAAATTTATGCAAAATATTAAATTTCAAAAGATAAAATATTTGTAAAAAAAATTAATTTTTTATTTATTATATTAGGCTAATATCCCATAACATTTTCCAATAAAAATGCAATTTATTTGTTGGTTTGGAATAGCTGGTATCTATACGTATTTCGCCGATTGCTAAAGCCAGCTCATCAGGAAACCTTTATCCAAATTTTTAGAAAAACCAAAAACATTTCCTTTAAGTTTAAAAACTTCAAAAACAACATGAGAGTTATTTTAGAAGCCAATTGAAACATTTTAGAGTTGTCTTTTAGGATTGAAAAAACGCTTACTCAAGTAATTAACAACAAAATACGTATGTATCATTTTAATCACATTTATTTACATTGATAAGAGTAGTGATGTCAAGACTTCAAAACATGAATATTAAAAAAAAAACAGCATAAAAAATGTAAACTGCTAAAAAAAATATCGTTTTAGAAAAGAAGTGAGAAAATTTTTCAAATCAGTTAAAAAATAGCGTTAATTCACATGCGCATGTATTAATACAGGCATGCACGTATGTACATTTATGTGTATTTAATAATTGAGTATAGAATTAATGTTTATATGCTTTTGATCAGACTTTTCCTTTGTTTTGATTTTTTTTTTTTGCTATTTCAATTCCACACCAATGCTCAAAACACGTTCTTGAAAAAATAAAAACATTACATACCTACAGACATAAGTTTCTTAATTTTTTAAAAGTTAGTTTTAAAAGGTGTTGCCAGTCGTTTCAAAAAATTATTCTTCTTATACCAGTTTGACAAAAAATCTCCAAAGAAATTAGTCCAAATGACATAAAATTAAAAAACGCAATTAACACGAAAAAAAACTTAGAACTGCTTTTCACCATTATTTATTACATGCACCTAATTATTTCACTAGCTTCTGCTCATGATTTCGTCTGCGTCAACTATTATGTTTTACTAAGTACTTACATGAATATTTAGAATCGTCACTTTATTGAAAAACTATTCCATACTTTTAAACTTTGCATTTGTTATCTCTTAGTTTTTATTTCTGCTTAGTGGGTTTAATTAAAGAAGTTTACATTAATATTTAAGAAACAACGTTGAAGCTCTTATTTAGGTATTGCTGCATCCTTAAAGCTAGGCGATAGACAATGTTGCGCAAGGGCCCCTAATTTAAGTTGGTCTTTTGAAACGAAGTTTGATTATTTAAAACTAAAAACATATCGTTTTTACTATTACCAAAGAGACCCATAAAACCTCCTGTCTATTTAAAGAATCCTGATCCTGATTAATCAATTGGAAGTTGCGGCTATACTAATTTGGATCTTTTTTCATGCTTCCTTGAACGTTTTTTTTAATATCTCACTATTTTTGGCTTAACCTATGTGCAGGTTTTAATTTCTGTTATACCAGAGGGTTGCGGTAAATTTTACTTCAGCGGTTTTAAATTTGTTTAAATTTTTTCTTTCGTTTTTGACGTGTTTCAAGCATATATTATTTAATATGATCAAATTAATTTATTTTATATAGAATTGATATTGTCAAATTTAATTTAAAAAATATTGCATTTAGCTCTAATTTTAGCTGTTGTTATGAATTTTTTTCGACGTTTTTTTTCTATTAATTTTTTCTGGCAACTTTATATTAATACGAATGCTAAGTAAATTTCAAATGCTGCAAAAAAATTGCTATTAAAATTAAATTTAACTACATCCATATGAACTTAATTAAATAAGCTGAAAAAATGCTTATATGTTCACGCTGGATTTAAATAATTAACAATTAGTTTTTTTTATTTAATTATTGTGCTCTTTTTAATGACAGTATAAATTGTGGTTTATTTTAGTTTAAAAGTTTTAGTCGGTTTTTATTACATCTGCAGTTACCATACATATGTATGTACGCTATGTGTTAGTACACTAACAATTAGATTTAGTTCACAGATTTCATTAAATACAAAAGAGTTCTAACATTTTTGCTATTTATTAAAAAAAGAATTTGATTGCAAGTATTAAATTGCGTTTAAATTTGAGTGTTGTCAACATTTTTTTTTTCAATTCACACGGTAAATAAAAAAGATCTTCCCGCTTCTTTACTTAAAAACTCCTATTTATAATTTTAATGCATTCTTCATGTAAACTCTTTTACATTAATGTATGTGTATAATGAATATATTCTTTCAAGTATGTTCAGTTACTTTGAACTTCAATTCTAGAATGACGATTAAAAAAAGATATCAGAGCTGCAGCGAACGGTTTTCACAATCATTTCCTGAAAGTTAAGATCAAGTTACACATCAAGTTGTACTACGTAGTATCGTTTGCCCAGTTGTTGTTTTTTTTTTTTTTTTGTACTTGCTATTATTATAAAATCAACATTACTTTTCAAAACGTGAAAAGTTTTGACATATATTTCACAGCAAACGATCCAAAAATAGATTTTTTCTCTTTTTATTATTTTTTAAATTTAATTCTCTATCGCCTCATATATTTAGTTTTTTGATTGGAGTTACTTTATTGTTCCAAATCAGATGAAAAAATTAGAGGTAGGCGTGGTGTTTTGCCTACTGCCTCGAAGGACATGGACCGATCATGATGATTTCCAATGCCACCTCTTTCGACACTAAGTCTGATCGATTAACGTATTTATATTTTCTCTAGCCAAACAAGTGCCTTGACAAACTTAATTTCAACGCTAACACGAACGGTTAGACGGACATCGCTCAATCGACTTCGCTATGCATAGGAAGTCAGAATATATATACTTTATGCGGTCGGAAATGGATATTGTAGAAATTAAACACGGAATGACAAACTTTTTCCACTTTTTGTGGTGAAGGGTATAAAAAAGAAGAACTTACAAATTTATTTAATTAATTACCTTCTTAAAAATGAGATGTTTAACACTCTATCGTAAGCAACAGCAAACGTTATTTAAAATAATTGCTTTGCTGATTGCTTTGGTGCAGAAAGAAACACATAGTCAGCTAAAGCAAAGGCGTCTCTTTCTTTTTTTTTTTTTTTGCATTTACTTTTTGCTTTTGCTGCACATTTTTCCACAGCAACACTTAAGCAACTACATATGCATTGAAAATAGTCAAGCATTTTTAATCACTGGTGATAATGAATCTATCGCAATATTCTTTTGTTCTCGATCGTGAGCTAACGTGGCAACAATGTTGCTGATAACTCTTTCACAAAGAACTAATTTTAATTTACTTTATTTGTTCTTTATTTCTTCAAATATAAATATTTCATTATTTTCTCATGAAATATTTATAATTAAAAAAAAAAAAAAAAAAAATGTATTACTGCGGGGAAAGCATACCCATATGGCCATTTCGCTACTGCTCATATAGCTCATCATTGGATTCTACCCAAATTTTGTAAAGAAAACCTCTTAAGTCTTATACCAAAAGCCAAATTGATTAAATGAGAACTCAATTGAATCATATTCTCATCATATATGTATATGATGCTTTATAACTTTATCTCATGTCAACTCGATATATTTTTTATTTTCAGATTTGAGGATTTTGGGGCGAATCCTGAAAAACACCACGATTAAATGTTGAAAAAAACGTTTCATCTTGATATGTTTTTATTATTAAGGAACTAACCCAAAGCAACAAGAACTAAAAATAACACTGCCAATTTAATTCAGTAAAGCATATTGGTGACTTTTAAACAGTCACCAATTCATCAGCTTAAAAATAAAAGTCCTTAAAAAGCTGGATTTTTTTTTTATTAGCACAATTTACCAATCAAAATCATTAACAAAATGTTGTACGTTTTTCACGTCGACGTTGGCCGAATGTTAAATTTCGACATGACAGTGGCACTGTCATCTGTTGAAAATCTCAAGGACACAATAGAACGTTTGCATGGTATACCAGCGGCGAATATTGTTCTTTTGGTGAGTGGTGGTGAGATGTTGACACACACAACACAGGTCTCGTATTATTCGGCCGGCACGGATACAAATCCCATTTATATGTTTTTAACGGGAGATGTTAAGCTGCCACAACAATTGGCTCCTGTGGATGCTGATTTGGATTTAAAGGAACAAGTCGAACGTAGTAAAGAGCTACCTGCCGTATATGACACAGTGGTGAAGAGAGCACAAATTGCTTTGCGCATGCATGATTTGGCGCGTGATGAAGATCGTATGTGTGAGCGTTTGGTACACGAACAGCATTTGCAACAACAAGGCTGGTCGGCAGTGGTAGCTAATATGGAAGATTTGACCGAAGAATTTCGTTTACGCTTTCGAAACTTCTGCGAAGCCTTTGATAGACATTTAGAACGTCGCTCTTCTTATTTGGAGCTATTACGAAATTTCTCAGACGATTTGTCTAAACTTTCCCGTATACCCATATTACCCGGCCTAATGCCATTAGCCGAGGCAGATTTTCATGGATTTGATGAGTTCTTAGAAAATGATGATGTATTTTCAAGATCCACAAATCAACAACAATCGGTATTATTAGTTGGTGCTAATGTAGCTACTGGAAAAGAAGTCGGAGGTGATGTTGCAGAGGCTGCTGGTAGCAGTACAACTGGTGCTCGGATAGCTAGTTCAGAAGGTGGTGATAATGCCGATGATAAAAGCACTTCTTCTACATCAACTTCTCCCAATAAGAAACTGAAAATGGCTAATGATGCGAATGAGGAACGAAGTTCACAAACTTCCCAAACTTCAGTAACTTCAAACACTGCGCGCAGATTAAATTTGCTTCAGTGGATAACATCTAAAGAGAATCACAATGTTTTAAGAACCATGTCAGACGAGTGTATTCAGGGCCTAGCCACCTTTAATGAGGAAGTTTACGATAAGTTAAAGCAAGAAGGACAAAGTATTATAAAATCAGCCGAACAAAGTAATGTTAAAGAGATACGCGGCTTAGGAGAACGGCTGTGCAAACTGGAAGAGATTAAGTATAAAATCAAGAGTATGGTGAAAGATCAAAGAGAGCTGTCGACAGCTTTCCAACAAAATCAAAACAGGGCCATTAATTTAAGAGATGCCTCTATATTGCCCGATCTCTGTGCCTCGCATCAATCTCAGTTGCAGGTCATGTTACAAAATCACATAAAAATACGTGATCATAGACACTGCATAGCCAAAGCGAAGGATGAGCTGGGTTCAAATTTACATGCCCGCCTTAAGCATATTGTGAATGTAGAAAATACGATGAGCGAATTTGACAATCGATTGTTGTTCTATCATCGATGCTTAAGACGTGCAGAACGTCATATACATATCATCGAGCAAATACACCAGGCCCCAAATATGTATGTAGCCGCTGTCACCGAAGTTATGCGCCGTAAGATATTTTCCACAGAATTCCGTTTGTGGGCTTCGAAATTGGCGGAAGATTTTGAATCCATACACAGCGAGGAAATGAAACGCCGTCAACAGTTTAACACAAATTTCGAGGGGCATTTTTTAAACATTTTATTTCCCGGAATGGCTGATATGCCGCCGGCTTTTGCTAACGAAAATCCTCTTATATTTGATGCCCGTTTGCCGAATATAACTAGATCAGACATCGATGTTTTAACAACACACTTGCCTGAAATGGCCTCGCAAATACAGCTACCCGATATGGAACCCGTGATATATTTTTTTGTCTCCCGTTCGGGTACACATCAGCGAGAACGTTTCGAAGAAATACTGAAGCAGAAACAAAAACGCGCTGCAGAAGAATTGAAAAAAGTTTCGGGAGAAGATGAGCAATCATCAACTTCAACTACGCCCATGGTAGTGAGTGTAAAGTTGCCTTTAAATCCTCGATTGTGTGAATTGCGTAAAGATACTTCTGGATCAGCATTAGGGGGAGAAGAATCTGAAACAGATACCGAAACCGAGTTTGAACAAGTTCCCCCAAGTAGCCAACAAAGTGTTGCAACATCAACCAGTGAAAATCTGCAATTAATTCCCGCAATATCAAAAAGTACCGCAACTGATCAGTTGATCACCCAAAGCGCAGAAACTCTTACCGAGGAAAACTCGGAAAGTTTTAAAAATGAGGTAACCCATATGCGTGTTATGCTAGGAGCCATGTCAAAATTGGCCCTGGAGTGTATTCAATTGGCTCGCAGCAATTTGCAAACATTCCGGGAGGATTCCATTTCACAAAAAAACGACATGCAATCGGATCTGCAGACACTTAACGACAAGTGGAACGTTCTCAGAATGCAATGCGAGATCAGGGAGCAGGAACTCGAATTACATCAAGCTAAAAAGGAACAGGAAATCTTGCAACTAACTGAAGAACTTAAAAAATGTCAATATGAGTTAAGGGAAAAAAATGAGATGAGTCATGAAATGTCCGCTATGAAAATTAAATGCGCTACTTTGGAGGCCCAGCTCGAAGAGTTGAAGGATAAATTAAAATACCTTGATATGGAAAAGGAACAAGCTATATTAGAGGCACGAGATAAACTGATACACGAACACAAGACAGAAATTGAGTCGTTAAGACAGCGTTTCAAATTAATGACTTCAATTGATCGTTCGCCCTCGGATCTCAGCTTAGAAACAAATCCGGCGAGCGACAATTTCATAGAAAAACAATTACACGACACTATATTAACCCAGTTACGCAGTGAATTGGAGGCTGAGAAGGAAAAGGCAATAACGGCAGCCATAGAAATGGAGCGTTCTATATGGCAATCGAAAATATTCCCATTAAATTCAGAATCTGTGATGGCAAATGTTAGCATCCTTAAGGAAATGCTAGAGGAGAAGGAGCGCCAGTTAGAACAATTACGCGAAAAGGATCTCATGTTAACAAAGGAAAATTATCAATTGAAAACACGCCTGGATGCGCTTACCAATGAAGAAGGAAATAGCTGGCTTAAGGAGAAAATTGACTATTTGCACAGAGACAAATGTCGATTAGAAGAAGAACTCAATTACGAAAAGTCTAAACGTTTAGAAATGGAGACTTCATTTGCAGCTCTGAAAGGGTAAACATTTCGAAATATTCACATATTTTTATTCATATTTATTTATTTTTTTTTTTACTCTTTAGATCTTCTTTTGAACAATCTTCTGTGTTGCGGTCTAAATCTAGTAGCTCTAGTCATAAGATGATTGTTTTAGAATCCTGTTCAAAAGGAGATTTAGTTTTGGTGGTTTGGAGTATGCGTCACGGTCAGTTTATGGTCGTACAAGACTCGCCCAGTTTATATTTTGTACATGGTGATAGTTTGCCTGCTATGAATTTACGTTTACCACAAACCGGTGAGGAGTCTACCATACCTTTGCCTTATTATGCTATTGGTCGTGTGGTAGAAAAGGAATATTGTCAAGCTAGAAAGGTTTGATCCACAACAGATAATGACAATTATTATGAAAAACAAAAAACTGTAACTGTCTTTTTTACAGGATGAAAACCGTTACCGTGTTAATAGGGGTTCTAAATTCTATCGCATTAAATTGGCACCATTGGTTTCTAGACAGTCATCAAGACGTGAACGATTTGAATGTAAGTTTTTGAAAAATATTTAATAGTATTTTTTAAGATAATGATTTCTTTTTTTTTTTCCAATAGCATTTTCAACTTCTATAAGTCGTTCGGTATCGCAATGCGAATCACATAGTGAAGCTTCTCAAGCTACTGGCACCTCAGCCACTGCAGTTTCTAATACTGCATCGAGCACTTCGCCATCTCTAAGTGCCATGACAGCTACATCATCCGATATAGGCAATCTATCCAAGGATGTAGTTGATGCCGCTGTTGCAAACACAATGCCCGCGGCTACATCACCCATAACGATAATAACTACAACTGCCAATCAGGCAACTGCAGCACCGTCTGCTATACTTTTGTTCAAAGAACGTACCATGAGCATAACTAGTGTTACCGAGGAAGACGATGAGCCGGTATCGCTACTAAGTGAACGCTGTCGCTATATTAGTGTCAGCGAAGAAGATGAAAATCTTTTAGCTGCTAGTCCACCGCCCATTTGTGTCACTGGCGATGTGGCCACAGCTACACCAATTATCAATTTACAAACACAACAACAAAAAACGACTGTGATAACAGAGCAACCAACAGCTACAGCAAGCAAATTGGAATTAGATTTAATGTTGGCCTCTGCCGATATTAATACCACAACAACAGTTAAAACTTCAACATCAATAGCAACAACAACACAAGATAATAGCGAACAAGATTTATTGACAACTGCATCCAGTGATGATACTCCTCAGATTGTAGTCTCTGCAGCTATTTTAATACCCAGCAATCAGGAAATGGTTGAAAAAAGTTCACCTTCCATACCAACTTCAGTTGGTACGACAAGCGAAGATTCTGATGAGTACAGATCCTTGGAACCTAAAGAAGATACCGACTTTCCAATAACCGAATAGTGTTGAAATCCATCTAATATTATTATAATTAACAGTAATGCTAGAAGACCATTTAGGAATGGGTAACTTTTGTCTTTTATTTTTTATTTGTTTTATAATTTTTGATGATACTAATAATACTATTTTTACTACTATTGTCATTATTAAAACTAAACTATTATTACTACTACCACCACCACCACAACTATGCTTGACCAATACAACAACAACAAAATTTTAAAAACCGTAATGTAGAAGAAGAAACATTTTGAATGTCCCTTAAATCTTTAAACAAAATGTTAAGAAAAACCCAAAACAAAAAATAAACAACTTAAACTATTTTTAATGTTGTACTGCTAATCCTTCAATGTTTTAATGTAGAATGCAAAAAATATAAAAGAAAAACAAATAACAATAACGAATAAATAATTATAAACAAAAAGAAATAAATTTATCTAATTAAACAAATTTAACTTAAATAATTTTTAAACTCACACTCAAGTTATGTTAAAACACCTAGGATGAGATAAATTAAGGGAAATTTGTTTAATATTTCGCCTAAGATAAAATATGCTATAATTTGTAAAAGAAAATGTTTATGTACATTCGGAAATACCGATTTTCAAAAGAAAAAATATCAAGAAACATAAATGTTCAATAAAGAGATTCTTAAAAATTTTTGTATAAAAGAAACATTTTGGAGAGAAAACTGCAATTTTTTTTAGTCATATTGAAAATAAATAATTTGTTGTTATTTTTAAAAATTATTTTGTTACATGAAGCCAAAGAAGTTTAAGGCGTTAAGTGTTTTACAAGGCGAATTCAAGTAAGCAAACGTCAATCGCCAATTTACTGATTCGGTATGCATATTGTTACGAAAAAGTAAGATCTGGCAACCCCTGTTATTGTTAACAGTATGAGAGTGGTGAATAAAGTTTCTATCGCTAATGGTGTGTGTATTGAATACCACAATTAGCTAACAAAACCTGAGCAGCCTCAATGGCTGCGTTGGTAGAGGTGCGTGCTGTAAAACAGAAGATCATGAGTTCGAGCCCCACCAAAAAGAAAAGTAACAATTATTATAATGTTATTAAAAATTAAGAAGCAGCAGTACAAACCTCTCGAAAGGTAAAAGACAACTATTTTTATGAAAGATTATTTACTGGAGACGTCTAATTTAATATGAGAGTAACAGATAATTGTTAAGACGCTCCTTATGAAAAAAAAAGTAAGAACGGTAGCGGTTAGCGCAGAGAAGTGTAACAGCATAACAACAGTGTATGGCAGACGTGTGTCGTGGCTATTGAATTAAATGGGAAGACTGGCTTGGATAAAAGGCGCAGAGGAGTTGTTTGCGGATAGTTAAGGTTAAACAAAACATCGAGTAGTTCATTTCTCGCCGGATCAACACAGTGATGTAGCGTGGATGGCAGCGTTTGTAATAATAACGCATGTTTAGTAAGTACGAGACCATAGGAGTCAGAAGACCGTAAAAATACAGATTTTTATAATTAGCCACAGTGGTATTTGCAATCAAAAGAATCCGTACTTTTGTTGTAAGAGGGAAAACGAAACAATATTTTGATTTTAATGTAACAAAGTTGATTTGATGTATTCAAATCACTTAGACCCAGAGGAAAAATCAAAAGTAATTAAACCCGCAAGAAAAACTGCGCAAAACTTGAATCTTCGCTCTGGAACGAGTCGTTCTTATTACTCGATCAAAGATTACCAACTCACAGAAACTGTATCAACTGAAAGTTTTTTCTCAAGGGTAAGACTTTAACATAAGTAAACTGTTACGATTAAATAAACGGATTGCAATGTTAAGGAAAATACATTATTTAATTTTATTTACAAATTTACTGCATCAGCCAGTTTTGTAGGGTGTTTTTGAAAACGAGGCTTAGGCGTCTCCACTAGCCATCAAATTGAACAAGACATGCACATAACGTCGGCAGAATAACGTTGTTAATTTGTTCATGTTCTTGTATGTGACGAAAAGGTGTTTATGTTCTGTTTGAGCATAATTTTCTGTTTGTCGTCAGGGTAGTTTAATATAATCATACTAAAAGTCATATTTGATGGCGAACATCATTGCTCAGATAATTGTTCGGTCAACGATGGTTGCACATGAACGAAACATGAACACTAACCGAATTCATGTGCGAAATGATGTTCATACCAAATTGATGGCTAGTGGAGACGTATTTTATTCGTCTTGGTTTAGTATGTAAATAGATCGAAAGCAATCTATAACAGGTAAATGCATTTAGTGCGAATTGTTATTTGACAACAAACTGACATGCACGGCGAAATTATAACAGGTGTAGCTAGTAGCCCAGCACTTTCCTCGTCTTTTTTTTTAAATTTATTTAAAGGTAATAAAAATTATAATTTATAAAGCTTCAAACAAAAGTGCTAAAAGTGTTTTAATTTTTTTTTAGTTATTTTCAGCAATTTGAATAAAATTTTTTGCTTTAATTCCTTTTTTTTATTTAAGTTTGCTTTTTTTGAAAAACTCGCTCCAACAAGAGGAAATGAATTCGCCTTGCATACACCTTGTTAAATATGCTTTGGTTCTTCTACAAAAAAATATAGTTTTCTAAATGATACAACTTTTTCGATCGAAGTTAAGATCTATTCTTAAGTTGAAAATTTCAAACTAATATTGTGGCAATGTCAAACAAAAACGGGAAGCTCTACTATGTGTAATTTAGAATAGGTGCTACCATCGCAGGTGGTTGTGACAAGCAACGTCAAAGTTATCTATTTTCTTGTCAAAAAAAACAGTTATAAAGAAAAAAATTTTTGAATTTTGGGAAAAACAGTTTTAAAAAATGACCTTGTGTGAATATTACAATAAAGGTATAGTTAGTGTTGCTTCTTTTTTACAAGGACAATTTTTTTCATAGCCAGGCGATAGCAACGGCGAATTCATTCATTTTTCGTGTCCTGAATATAAAGCTCTGTATTTAAAAAAATTACATTTTTATTTTTATAAACTGCGTTAAAGTGAATTGTATGGATAGTGGTAGAATTGGCGAATTTATATATTTTCGCCGTTGCCCTAACTGTCAAACTCTATAAAAAACGTAAAATTTTGTTCAAGGCGAATCAATTACCAGGTGGTACGCGAATTCATTATTTATTTTTTTTTTCTAGTAAAAATAACTGTCAGACTTTTATTATAAAAATTATACACAGATTTTTTTAATGGATTTTGACAGAAGTGGTCACGGCGAAAATTAATGTATTCGCCTACGCTGCCACCTGGTAATTGATTTGCCTTAATTCAGTTTATATAATATTTGACATTTGTAGTAACGCAAAAATAAATGAATTCGTCATTGCTTACATTTGTTATAGGTTCGCTTCAAGGCGAATCAAGTACCAGGTGGCAGCGTAAGCGAATTCAATAATTTTTGCCGTGAACACTACTGTCAAACTCCATATATAAAAAATCTATGACTATTTTTTGACGTTTGACATTCGTTTCTACCAGCAAAAAATAATAAATTCTATAACGCCGCCACCTGGTAATTAATTCGCCTTGATTCGCTTTGTCGCATAATTTATTCGCCTTATCAAACTACTTTTAAAATTTGCTTTATTTTAATACATCTTGCATTAAAAATTGATTAAATTGCAGCACTCACTCTATTTAGTTTATTAACCCTTATCGGACGCGACTTTTCACACGTTTGATTCTCACCAGGTTGTAGTTATTTTTAACAAATATGAAAAAAAAAACAATAGTATGTTATTATACATTTATATTCATTTCTTTTCAGTTTTGTTACAAATTATTTATTTATTAAATTATTATTTATTAACGGTAAATACGTATTTTCAAATGGTAAGGGTAAATTGAAGAAATGAACGCATTTTAAAAACAAATCTCATCAATAGACAGTATGTTTCGACATAATTCGCCTTGTCACTTCACACGTGCCATACGACCGTTGCAGAAAAGTACTGTTGTCACGTCAGAAGTGACTTACGACCGATAAGGGTTAATATAAAATATAAAAAAAACTCAAACTAACACCAAAATAGAAAACACATCTTAGTTTCCGAACAAATGTTTTTTTTACATTATGTATAATTACTTTTCATAAGAAATAAATATACTTAAAAATCCTTGTCTCACGAAAATTCTTTAAAGCGAAAAAGATTAATAGAAGTAAAAATTTAATAAAACTAAGATTAAATTTACCCTTTGAAATCAAAAATTTAATAACGACATATTTTAATTAAATTTTGAATTAATTTAAAATAAATTATAAAGAAAATTTTAAATTAACAATAAAACAGATAAAGTGATAGTTTTTTCGTAAAAATATATTTTGAGTTCTTAAAAATTATATAGAGTAAACAAATATATGTATTAAAAAAAAGAAATATACATATTGAAAACATAATAATAAAAAGAATTAAACAAAATAAATGAGCAACAAATTTATTAATTTACTTTAATCGGGCTTGATTTCTTCAAATGTAAATATTACATGATATTCACATGAAATATTTATTACTTAAAACTACAAAATGAAATTTATTACTGAGAATATCATGAAATATTTTAATGAATCAATGGCGATTAAAGTAAATTAACATAAAAAAAGATTTCGAATAATAAATATACATATAGATAAAAAATTTATTTGTATATAGTTTTATTTAATCTTTTTTTCCAACGAAAAATAAATTTATTATTAATAAGTAATAACTAAATAAAAACTATTTGTATATAGTTAACAAAATTTTAACAATTCGAAAATAACTTTTGCTTTAAGGTAACAAATAACAAAAAACAGAAAAAAAATGTAAAAGCGATGAAAAATCAAATAAAAAGAAATATTAAATAAACAAATTTTCAATACTTTCCTTTTTTTTTTTTTTGATAATTTTAAAAATATTTTAAGCCATGGCCTGGTGCTGTCAGTTAGCTTGAATTCCACTTACCCAGGCGTAAACGTAGTCTTTTTGGTCTTTAAACGCTGTGGCACCGGTCGAAAAATACACAAATTTTTGCTGTTTCTAATCCATATATTTTCATTTGATTTTCATAATTTATTTAAAATAATTAACTTCTTAAAATATGGTTACATTAACTTATTGAAAATATGCAATAATTAATTTTAAAAATTGTTTAACAATTTCGATTTTGGTATCTTTTCACTCAAGTCTTGGATGTAATTCTCCTTCAATAATTTTTTTCAGTTTCTAAACAAAATATGTATATTTTCTAATAATGAATATTTTGTGTGATTTTATAAAATTAAAAATCATTTGTAAATTTATTTTAGCATGATTTAAAAAAATAATGTTAAATAATAGGTCTGTTTCTTTACTCTAATTTGGGATCCCAATTTGGACCAAAAGTGTTTCCTTACTTAAAAACTGTGTAAATAAGAGCGGTTTTCAGAGAATAAATTTCTTCTTCTTGCACGAAGCAACCTAAACTTTAACTTCGTGCCAGTTACTTATATATGTATTTCAAACAGCAAAAACAATAAATAAAAAAAAGTTAGTCATAAAAATATTTAAAAATAAGTAAAATATTTTTACTAATATTAAATTTAATAAAACTTTCTATTAGCAAATGTAGGCCTTTTAAAAACTGTTGTTGCACATTAAGTGGGCAGAAAATTTCAAATGTCGCTGTTCTCCTGTAGACACTAACTCAAATTTTAAGCAAATTGAGTATTTTCGTAATTCCAAAACATTTTACACATATACACCTCGTCACAAAATATAAATGCAAAAGTATCAAAAATAACGGTTTTATAAGCATTCACATTTTTAATGCTACATTGTAATAAATATAGTTTCTATTACGTTTTTACCTTCTCCTGTAAAGTTACAAATATACGAGTTAGGACCTTTCTGTATGAGACCAGCGACATACTTCTTTGCAAACTTATAAACGTATACTACCACACATTTATTTGGCTTTTTTTTGTGGATTTTACATCTTTATAGGATTCTGTAGAATAACAAATTCGTAACAACTTGTCCATTGTTGCTTTTTGCTGATTTGTTTAAATTGATTTTTTTTTATACAAACAGTCAAAAAACACTTTGATTTTTAGTTTTTTGTTTAAAAATTACATTTTATGTTGCCGTACTTTTTTACAATTTTGTCTCATTATGAGAGAAAATTATGCTTACACTCACTTTCACGAACTTAACCCAAAATGTAAACAAACATACCTAATAATTTCCAATAGCAAATTTTGTATTAATAAATTTTTTTTAGACACAAAGATTCAAAGTTTGGCTTGACATACAGTGACTTTCAGGTATACATATGCCTCTCCTGTTAAGACTCTTTAATTTTTAAGTTTTTCGGTGTTACGTTAGTATTTCTTACACATAGGGATTTGGCGATGTTCCTTTGTAAATAATCGAATTGAAACTAGTTTTGCCCACCATTCTCTCAGGCAAAACTACGAAAGATTTTATTGGAATTTAGGAACATCGGTCCATAAATGGTAAACATATGTTCAAAAAAACGCAATTTCCTTACAAAATTTTTTGTTGGTTATTGTTATTTTTTGCTTTGTTGTATTGAAAACCGAAATTTTAAAAAAAAAAAACCTTAAACTAAGAGGTAATTTGAATATCACAAACCAACTACAATTCCCCAAAAAATTACATTTTCATCAAAAATATTAAACTTTACTATAAAAACTTGCTTTTCCAATTAAAAAAAAAAAAACTTGAAAATTTCAATAAAAACCGAAAATTGCGCAAAAAAATTAGAATTTTCCTAAACGATTAAAATCTCACCAAAATATTTTTATTTAAAAAATTCTACTTTCAATAAAAAATTAAATTTACACCGTTATTAAATTAAACCTAGTGAGCCTCTAGTGGGCGCCGGGCACATCCTAAAGTGACCCTAAATATCTTCATTAAATCAAAGATATTTATATTCCAGCAAAAAAAAATATATTTTTTCCAAAAACTATATTCACAACTCCTTTAGTGAAGGGTATTATAGATTCCGCACAGCCAAATGTAGCACTTTTGTTTGTTTACGCTAATTTTGAAATGCGACATTAAAGAAAATGTTCTTATTTTATTAAGAATATTTTTATAAAAATTGCTTTTCTTACAATAAAAAATAATACAATGAAAACGCCAAAAAAACCTATTGCGATTTATATTCCACCTTCCACATTTTAGCAATCGTGAATAATTTCCCCTGAAAAAATCCATTGCAAATAGAATACCCGTTATGAATGTTTTATTTTTTAATGAAATGTAGAATTTCTTTATTGTTTTGTTCACTTTGATTTCGGATTAAAATTTTTAATTTCAAATTTTAGATTGATAAAAACAAAGACAAATTTAAAAACCTCAAGTACGGACCAAAAAAAAACTTTATTTAATATTTTTATCTAAAACTAAATGTAATTAATTTGTTCGAGCTGTATTTATATAAAAAAAGCTTTTTCTTTTGTTGTTTCCATAGTTTTTTTTTATTTTCTTCACTCTTCCTTTTCAATTAAAAAGGTGTTGAAATTGCCTTTTTAGTGATGGCCATATTGTTACATTTCGCCATAAAATACGCGATATATGACACACAAATTTTAGGAGGTCCGTAGCTCCGAAACTAAGGGTCAGCAGTAAATTTTTTACTTTATATTTGTTGCTTAAAACTCTATTTTACAACCCGTAAATACTTTTTAATTTTTGCAAATGCAATGATAACACACAAACAGCTATTCCAATTGTGGAAAAAAATGTTCAGGTGAAATTCCTGCTATCAAATTCCTTTTCGGGTAGAATATTTCACTTTTTATTTACGATAGTGTTGAATGTATAATAGATTTTTGCTAGTCAAATATTTTTCCTAAAACCATGTTGAAAGCTTCCTAATTTATGTAATCCAGAATTAAAGTGAACCTTTTTGAAAACTACACGCTCAAGTTTAAATAAATTATTTGCAGAAAAGTGTCTTCCAATATTCAGAAATTTGTTATTGATGGAATTTTTCCCTCTTCACAATGCCATTTTCTCGAAAAGAAATTCTCTTCTATAAATGTCTAATGTTGCGGGCCATCAATATAGAACTTTTCAATCTGCCCTTTAAACAAATTTACAACTTTCTTTGAGGAATAAATCATTATTAAAAACTCTACTCTATATTGTATGTAATTCATTTTAAAAATTTCCTTTAAACTATTAAAAAAAGTTTTTCAAATAATCAATCTTTCAGAAGAAAAACTTCAACAGTAACTTATTTGTAAACATAAATTTTATAGCTTTTTTTTCGAATGCATGGAATATATAAAAAATTAAAAGATTTTGTCCTATAATCCTAAACCTAATTAAATATTAATAGCAACTATTTATTCAAAAATTATAATTTTTTACACGATATAAGTATGTATTCATTATTGGTAAAATAAAAAAAAAGGATTCTACAAAAACATTGAATTAAAAGATAAAATTTTCTTAAACGAGCAATGTTTTAAATTATTTTTAGTGCATATGTGTATATATACATTTGTATTATACATATAAAAAATTCTCATATTTCAGAATTCATCATTAAATAATTAGAAAATAAAATTAAAGACAAATTGCCTATCAATGTTGTTGATGTATAACTTGGGTATGACTATCACTTGCTAATTGTACGTCAAATTCATGTACCGAGTAATCGGTTACTACAGTTTGTTGGGGTAGTAAATTTTTGACTGTTTGCTGATGGGTTATTGTACTTAAATGTTGATCTAACTGATGTTTGCGGGAAAACGTTTTATTACAAGGAATGCATCTACAATATCAACAATAAAAAATTAAAATAAAATCATTAATCAATTTCGATTCAGAAATTCTTACGGAAAAGGTTTTTCTCCTGTATGTGTTAACATATGATTCTTTAAAACATTTGAATACGTAAAAGACTTTCCACAGGTTTGACATACAAATGGTCTTTCATTTGTGTGAATTCTAGAAAGGAAATATTTATTATCAATTTTATTGCTTTTATTATAAATTTTTGTTAATTTGAAATTAACCTTTCATGTTTTATGTTTGTACTTCGATCGGCAAAGGTGCGACCACAAAACCGACACACAAAGGGCTTTTCACCTGTATGAATACGTATGTGTCTACCGATTTCTGAAGGGCAGGTGAAATGTTTGCCACAAATTCTAAAAGAAATAATTAAGTAAAATGTTCAAAATAAATATAAAAAATTCTAAAACTTACTCGCACTCAAAAGGTTTTTCTGATCTATGTCTCCTCATATGCATATTTAATAAGCTTCTTTTGGAGTAAATATTGCCACAAATTTCACATATATTTGTTTCAGATTCTGCTTCATTTTTTTTACGACCCCTTCCACGTTTGACCTTTTCTTTTGTAGAATCATTCTTTGAAGCCATCGATTTGTCTTTTTTTACTTTTGAATCGGATTTGATTTTTTTGGGGATAGACACAAATTCACCATCAAAAGTTTTCTCACCCTCATCTGAGTCGCTATCATCTAGAAGTTCTTCACCATCGATTTCATCCAATTCAACTTCTTCAATACTGAAAAACTGATTGTCATCCTCATCACCATCATCAATAAACTCGGCCTTGGTTTCACTCATATCATCAAAATCCACCATTTGACCATCAATATATTCGGGTCTCAAGTCAAAAAACATTTCATCCTGTTCATCATCGTCGACTATTTCTTTTCTTTTTTGCTGACTTGAAGTTGCCGTTTCCAGAGGTTCTGTTTTTAGTTCAGACTGTCAGACATATTTACAGATTTAAGATTTTAAAGACATTTATATTTCTATATAGAATACAATAATACCTTAACTATAGCATCTAATAGGGCATGTTCACTTGCCTGGCACATGGAGCGAAATTTGTACGAAGTATTTAAGGAGGCCAGACATTGTAGGCAAATCATTGTAGGAAATTCCTCATGATGCTTTAGCTATAGAGAAAGTTATGTTTAAAAACTGTTAAAATGGTCAATTATTCAGAATTCCTACCACAATGCCTCCACATTCCTCAATACGCTGTACTATTTCAGCGCATCGTTCATTTTTTTCATCGAATAATGGTTGCATGCCCACTCGTCCTTTGTCTTCTTGTAAACAAATTCTACACAGATTACTGACCACCGGCATTATTTGCACAGTATATGGAATTGAAAAAATTTATATTAACAAAATCAAATTATTTATTTTAAGTAGTGAAAACAATAAAAAAGCAGATCAATTTAGTCTGATAGTTGCCAGCCTGCTTTTATTGAAAAAAGGTTGCCAAATCGGCAGGAAATCCCAACCTGGGATAACTATTAGGAATATTTATTTATTTATCCATTAATATCCCATAAAGTAAATTCATAGAATATCTTAAAAAGGCGCCGGGTGACAAGACCATTTGCGCACGAATATCATCTAAAAATTTAAATACAGCAAAAGTGAAACTAACTTAAAAATATATAGCAATTATTCATAAAGGTTAATAATACGTAAAGTAAATGAAAGTAGCAAGATAAATACAAATGATGTGAGGATAGTGGTTTTAAACGTCCCTGATACCATGGCATTCCAGAGATCTCCTTAACCTGGATATATTTTTCTCGGTAGAACAGTCCAGAATCTCCTCAAGCGGCAAGTCAGATTTTGAATTGGGACATTCTGTAAGGATGTGATATACGGTAAGTACCTCATTGCAAAAACTACATAAGACTTATAACAAATAGAAATTAATTCCAATTTCTATACTTACTAATTAAAGGTAAGCTAAGATTCTGATAGCGTAGTAAAGAATAAATCTTATGATGACATTTGGCATAAAATTATGACATTTATTAAGAAATTTAGTTTTAAGCTCATTAATTATTAAGCTCATTAGTAATAAATTAAAAATTTCTTTTAAAGTTATAATAATAAAAATTAATTACATTTAAGAACGGACTTAACTTCATATAAAAAATAGATTATTAAGATAGAGAAAATTAGATACAGTTTTTCTAATTAACTGTTAAATCAATGACACATGTCCTTGTTACGATCTCAATCAGAATTTAAAACCAAGTTTTTAATTTAATTTATTTTTTTATTATTTCAATATGTTATTTACTTTATGACATCAAATGTGATAGTAAATTGAATCTTGCATATCATTTATATAATAGCAATATGAAATATTATTAATAGTATTCGCTAAACAAAAGTTGAATCCAAAAACCCTCCTGCCAAGAAGAATCTATCTGGCAATATTAAATACATTGAATAATCTGTTATAACAGCTGTCTTATAAGGTAAACTTAACATACCCCACGTAATAAAAAAAAGTATTTTATTCAGAAATGGTAAACGAAATTTATTTTATTGAATTAAATAGTTTTTTAAATTACTAATTTTAGACTCATTTTATGCGAAATCAATTGTTGTACTTTTATTTATATTGCCCGAAATTAATTTAAAATATATTTAATTTTTCACCTATTATTTCAGTATTAGCAGGATTTTTAAAAATACTTATTATTTTACACTTAAAGTCCTAATAAAGTCCATCTACTTATTTTTACTTCTTTCTTAAACTGTGTAGTTTATTCATCCGAAATTCTCTACACAATATTTTTCCATTTTTTTCAGGCTTCTTCCATTGAATTGGAACATTTCTTTATAACAGAAAATGATTAATTTGTTTACAATGGTACCAAGGCAGATTTATTTTAGTAGGTAGTAGCGGTAATACAACAAATACAACATTTACAAAAACAACATAACTTTTTATTGTTGTTTTGTGCTTTGGAAACGTCAAAAACACAAAGAGAAATAAAAGATAATTGCTCTCCATATACGTGCTTGCTTTGTCTCGCAAACGGTTGTTGTTAGTGTTTTTTGAAATTCGTAAACAAACAAAGAAAAATGAAAAACTTTTGACATTTCCAACTACAAACCAGCTGGCCGGACGACACTACCTAGTAAAATAAATCTGCCTTGAATGGTACTATGCAGGTCTGAATTGTATCAATTCTCCCATACCTGATTAGAATATAAAGCAAAAAAAGCATTAATTCTGACAATTTTTATTGGGTTACTAAAATCAATGAAAATGTTCAATAAATTAAAATTTAATAACTTGGTAGGTAAAGAATTTCTCCTAAATAGTTTTTTAACCTAACATGTTTTTTTTATTAAAGGTTATATCTAACAAGCAGGGCATACAACAATCACGCATACAAACTATCAACAAACTCGTGCAGAAAATACGTAAACTAAAGACCCTGTTGGAAAAACACCCAGATAACAAGAAATTTAAGGAGCGTATAAGAAAAGCAACAGAAACAATGGAATCGCTAAAAGTATAACAAGTGTAAAAAGCAAATTTTAAGTTTTAATTCATTTAATTTTTCCAGAAACTCAAGAGAATGGATATAGTGAAAAAAGTTCTACTTATGGATAAACCTGCTCCAGCTATTATTACTAACGGTTTGGCTACTCCTGAAGAGATAGCAGTAGCATTGTTGTCCATGAATAAAGTAATGCAGAGCTTAATCAAGAGATTTAGAATGGAACTACAGTTAAATGAAGAACAAAAAGATGATTGGAAACAGTTGTTGAATACAGCAAGCAAACGCAGCCAAAAAATTGACAGAACAGCCCAAAAACGACGTAAACGTTTAGAAATGAAACAACAAAAAGCGATGGAACGGAAGCGACAAGAATGGTTAGAAGCAAATCAACATAAAATAGGTGAAAATATTTCAGGTGAGACCGATTGGAATGCATCAACAACAGGCACCTGGAAAATAGAGGAATTAACAAAAGATAAAGAAACGGTTAATAAAACAGAAGAAATATCTAATAAGATAGTTTCTGTTAAAAAAGAACAAACATTTACTAAGACCGTATTAAATAATAAAAACCAAAAACTTGAAAATAAAAGAGATATTAGAAATGCAAAAAACAAAAATTTTAAGAAGGAAATAGAGGATGATAAATTAAATACAAGCAAGGCAAAAAGCAACATGATTGCATCAAATGAAAATAAATGTTCTAAAAACAGCACAGCAGAAGACTTTAAGGAATCCTTAGTGGTAGATCCATTTTTTATAACAGTTACCGGAGAAAATTATATGTCTACTGCCATAATTAAAAAAGAAAGTTTTGGTGAAGAGGAAAATATTGGAAAAAGAGATCTTCATATGATAAAGCTAAATAATTGCGATATAAAACCAGTTGCTGTAAGAGATCGCCATAATCAAAGCCAGGACAAGAAACAAAAAGCCAATAAAGGGAATTCTGAAAAACAATCCAACAAATTTTTGCAAAGAAAATTTTATGATAAAAATAATTTCCAAGTAAAACATGATTTTTATAACAAAGAATCTGTTAACAGAAAGGAAATAGATCTACATCCTTCTTGGGCAGCCAAGCAAAAGCTCAAACCGATTATAACTGGATTCCAAGGTAAAAAGATAACATTTGATGATGATGCGTCAAGTCAATCAAACAAACATCTAGAAGTAGATAAAAAAACTAACAAATCCTTAGACCAAAACGCTAATAAATCTGAGAAAGACTCTCTACATCCATCTTGGGCAGCTAAACAAAAACTAAAACCTACTATAACGGCTTTCCAAGGCAAGAAAATTACTTTTGACAATGATGAGTAAAAAAACAATGTATAAATAAGTTTTGTTAATAAAAAAAACAAGTAAAATTTTATTAATTTCAATTAAACATTGAATTATGCTTTTATCTTGGGTATGTAATGACCACGTGTTTTATCATCACTTATTAATTTATCAATGTCTACGCCAGGGAATTTTCGACGTAAAAGATCACGGTCCATATTTGGGTTGCGGCGTAAAATCATCATGACCTCATTGCGCGAACGGCTGCAAATAACAAAAAAAAATTATATTTTGAAAATTAATTAATTTAATAAATGTTTCCCATGTTTTTAATTTAATTGGACTGCAAATTAATTTTTTTATAATAGGTAATTTTTAAATATATTTTTTAATATTCGCGTTAATCGAGAACTATTCCTTGAAAAAGAAAAAAACGTAAAGAAAAAATTTTGTTATTTTCACAATTACTTCTTGTTAGTTTCCTTAATTTTTCTTTAAAGATTTTTGGAATAATTGCTAAATATTTTAGATTAATTTAAATGTAAAATCGCATTTCTAACAATTTTTTTTTTTTTGCAATATCCAAATTTTACCGAAATTTGAATTTTATGAAAAAAATTATTTTTCTATTTTAAGAAATTAAAATTTTCGATGAAACTTTCATTTGCGTTTGGAAATGAATTCAATAAAAAAAATTTTCTTGTTATTTATATATATTTGAAGCGAAATATCTTCTTTCTTAGCGTGTAATTTTGATTGGATGATAATTTTAATTTGTGAGATTTAGATTTTTGGTTATTTTCTTATTATTATTATTGTTTTCTAATTTTTTAAGCAGTAGGTCAGTTTATAAATTATAAAAAATTTTATTTATATTTTCAATATTTCGCCACACCGTTGGGTGGCATCATCAGGAAACAGGAAACAAAAAATATTAATAATTAGATTTTCTTTTTTTGAATAACAAAATTAAAATGGTGAATGCCGACCAACGGTGTGGCGAAATATTGAAAATATAAATAAAAGTTTCTATAATTTATAAACTGACCTAGTGCTTAAAAAATTTGAAAACAATAATTATCTAAAAAGGTCAAAAAACATTTATGTATATTATTATTATTATTAGTGCATGAATCTTTATATTTATAGTTTTTTTTTTTAAATTTTTTTTTTACAAAAAAAAGATTTTTTTTTGTTTTCTTTTGGTTATATTTAAATTTTTAGATAGTTTTGTTCTAAATTAGATTACTTTTGAGCCTTTAAAAATTAATTCAGTACACAAACGGACGTTTAATCCATTCCATAACTAATAAACACATAATCGTATATGAGATCAAACGAATTGTATATAAATTAAGAGAATAAATAATTTTTTATGCCCTTATATATAATTATACTTACTTTTTGGCTTTTCGTTTTACATTGTATAATTTTTCGCGATATAGCAAGAGAAACTTGCGTACCGCAGAACCTCCATAGCCTATGGAACGCGATTTTATCCACTTAACATTTAGTTGTGGTGGCAGAGCGTGTTCACAATATCTAAAGACACAGTTAAAGCAAATGAGGTTGTCTTACGAAATCCCATCAAAAATATATTCTTACCTATACATATAGCGAATACCCAGATTATTGGCGACTAAACGTTGAGGTCTTTCTCCAGTTTCACCTGTCTCCAACAAGTGATATGCCTTGTTACGTTCTCTTACTACTGTTTCCAAATTTTTCATAGAAATTTTTACTTTATCTAGACGTTCGGGACTGGGAAACAATTCCATTTGTTCATTGCATTCATGTTCCATAGTTAAAAGCATATTACGTTCTTTAAGCAAAACAAACCATAGTTGATGTAACTCTTTATTTGATTTGATACGCAATTCATCCAGCTTCCAAGCTCTCCCAACCTTAACCTCATTTTCAGACCAATTTTTGGAGTCATCAAAAAATTGCATTAAATCGTTATTAAGCCGAGTTGTAGAAAATTGCCGATTGTTAAGTGCTGGGCCAAAGGTGCTCGCAGATGTTTGCAAACATTGTTGAATCCTGACAAAATATTTTTTGTTACATAAAATTCTTATAAAAAATTTGTATGCTCTTATTTATGTATGTATGTACCTTAATAGTTTGGACGAGTTTTTGTGAGCATGATGCAATGACAAATTGCTAATGGAATAACATAGATACCTAACATTAAAGGATACGTTAATAACTTTTTTAATCCTCGACATTTTCTTAACTCTGTATTAAACCGGGGAAAAAACTATGTAGCGGTTATCCCAAAAATTAGAAAACATGAACAACAGCTGTAATGTGGGTGGGTGCTGCCACCCTAAAATAAAAATTGTAATAGAATTTATTAACTGTTAATGTTTCTTTGACCTTTTTAAATAATTTTTCTTTTCTAATTTATTAAGCACTAGGTCAGTTTTATAAATAATAAAAATTTTTTTATTTATATTTTCAATATTTCGCCACACCTTTGGGTGGCATCATCAGGAAACAGGAAACAAAAAATTAAATTTTCTTTTTTCAAAAATAACAAAAATTAAAATGAAATTATTTTTTCAAACAAAAACAGAAAAATTAAAAATCAAACGACAAAAAACTCAAATATTTAAACATTTACATTTTTATAAATTTAAAACTCAAAAAACATTCAAGTAAAATAACTCAATAATTTTAAACATTTACATTCTTATAAAAATTTTAAAAACAGAAAACATTCAAATTACTTTAAAATTTTAAAAAACTTAATACAAATACATTAACATAAACTTTAAGGCTGATACTGATAATGTTGCGCAATGTTATAGACATTTAGTGCATAAAAATTAATTAACGTTTGAGAGTATATGATTGCTTGTAACATTTCTATCGTGAAAGTTTATGTTAATGTATTTGTATTAAGTTTTTTAAAATTTTAAAGTAATTTGAATGTTTTCTGTTTTTAAAATTTTTATAAGAATGTAAATGTTTAAAATTATTGAGTTATTTTACTTGAATGTTTTTTGAGTTTTAAATTTATAAAAATGTAAATGTTTAAATATTTGAGTTTTTTGTCGTTTGATTTTTAATTTTTCTGTTTTTGTTTGAAAAAATAATTTCATTTTAATTTTTGTTATTTTTGAAAAAAGAAAATTTAATTTTTTGTTTCCTGTTTCCTGATGATGCCACCCAAAGGTGTGGCGAAATATTGAAAATATAAATAAAAAAATTTTTATTATTTATAAAACTGACCTAGTGCTTAATAAATTAGAAAAGAAAAAGAATTTATTAACTACAAATAAAAGGTGATGTCGACTTTTAAATATTTAAAATCGTAAATTTTATTCATTATTTTATGCGAAGCTTTTACATATATTATCATTTAAATTAGTTGTAAATTTATAAATTTTTAAAAGTACGTATTGCAAACGCAGTGTTGTATTTATTTTCGCCAAGAGTATACCTGTTATTAATTCGCATTGAAAGAAACCTTTTTTTAATAAATGTTTTTGTCCTCATGCGACTAGGTTGTATTCAATTTGCCTTGGTTAATTCAAATGTAAAATAATTCACATGTTCAAGGCGAATTTACAACAGATGGCCTTGAGAGCTCAGGTGACTATTTTTTGCGCTTGTGATTTTTCCTTTTCGAATATAGAATGTTATGCTGGCTACAGACAACGCAATTTGTTTCTGCAACACGTTTCACATTCAGGTTTCATGTTTTGACACAAATACTGAAACCAACAGTGAAAACGTAAACGCAATCTCAGTTCTGTTATTTTAAATTATAACATTAACATCGCGCGGAAAAGAGGATGCAAAAATGAATCCTGTTTTTAGCTTTTTCAATGCTTGCGTTTATATCAATATTTTTATATTCAATTACTAATTTTTCAATGCTGCTCCTTTTATAATTTTATTTTTGTATTTATCACTTTTCACATCCCATTTCGTTCTTTCTTCATTACTTACATGTTTACAGCTTGCTTGTTGTCAATGTACTAAACACATAAAATAATGAAACAGCGATACAAACAATGCAATCTGTTTTAATGCAACCAAAAAATATCAAAACATTTTGATGTTACTAGGGTGTCAGACGATAAAGTTTTCATTCAATTTTTAAAATTCCTGTGCTTCATATATAAAAAATAGTACACAGATTTTTTATATATGGAGTTTGAAAGTAGTGTTCACTGTGAAAATAAATGAATTCGCCTACGCTGCCACCTGGTAAAAGATTCGCCTTGAACACTACATCAATCTCCATTTATAAAAAATCTGCGTATATTTTTTATATGAAAATTGATAGTAATTTTTTTTTAATTTTTTAATTTTATAATGATTTCGACCACGTTGCCACCTGGTAATTTATTCGTCTTGTTCAAAAGCTTCACAAAAGTACTGCCAAATTTTCTTTTCAAATACGACTCTGTGTTTTTTCTGAAATCAACGCCATTCTCGCAGATTGAGGTTATAATTTACTTTTTTGCTGTATTGCATCTTCGTCGGCGGGAGTGACTAATAATTTTTGTTTAAAGTGAACATATTGTGTATATTTGAAAATATAACAATATTTGTAATAAATTTATCTGACTTAATAGATTTCATCAACTGTAAGTATTTAAATTGTTTTTCGAGTACTTTTACAACGAAATGAAAAAAAGCAAAAAGAACGCCATTTTTAATTTTTCATTTGTATGCATGTCTTTGGCGTCGTTTTCTAACCTCTACATTTTCTATATACTAGTTTTATTACTTAACAGAAGACGAGCATTTTAAGGAAATGGAAAATAGCAATGTAGTAGAGAATCGCGAGAAGGAACGTGATCGTCGTGGCCGTGGGACGCGGGGATCCCGTTTTTCCGATGCCGATGCATCCGGCAGTACTAGTGGAAATGGCGGCGGCAGTGTTAATCGTGATCGCAGTCGAGAAAGACGCAATTGCCGCATTTACATTTCAAATATTCCATACGACTATCGCTGGCAAGATCTTAAAGATCTTTTCAGACGTGTTGTTGGGTCTGTGGAATATGTTGAACTTTTTCACGATGAAAATGGCAAAGCCCGTGGTTGTGGTATTGTAGAATTTAAAGATCCCGATAATGTTGAAAAGGCATTGGAAAAAATGAATCGTTATGAAGTGAATGGCCGTGAGCTGGTGGTTAAAGAGGATCATGGCGAACAACGTGATCAGTATGGTCGTATTATGCGTGATGGGCCTGGTGGTGGTCGTGGCGGAGGTTCTGTAGATCGTGGCGGTGATCGCGGATTTTCTCGACGTGATGACGATCGATTGTAAGTAGTAGTACATTAGTCCGATTATTACAATATTTATATTTAAGATAAACTTTCAGGGGGCAAATTACGGCATTCGATATCGGTCGAAATTCACATTTAAATTCTACTGAAATTTCGATCGATATCGAATGCCGTAATTTGCCTCCAGGTTTTACTGAAATTGACTTAGTTTGATGTAGAAGAATTTTTATGTTGTTTAAATGTATTGTTTCAATTTGTATCCAAAATTTTGCAGTTGTTGCACTTTTTAAAGCGTTAATAAGTTGTGTAGACTCTTAGAATTTTTGACGACGAGTAGGATATATTAAGTTAGTTTTTAATTTCTATTAAGCTGTAAATTTTGTACAAAGTTTAACAGAATTTTATTGTTTGAGGTAAATTTTTATATATATCAAGGTTGGATTGCAATCTTTTGACTTCGAGGTAATTAAAATATAACAATGTAAGAAAATCAATTCGTGATTTAAATTGCATACACATACAAACTTCGTAAAAATTTTCTCTTTCGAAAAGAGTTTCAGTTGTGTCGTATAAGTTTACAAATTATTTTATAGCTAAAACAATTTTAAATAATTAAAATCGGAGCTGGCTTTTTAAAAGGAGAATTCGTTTAGAAATGTTTGATTTTTATTATTCGTATCAGTATAAAAACAAAAATTCAGGTTATTCTGCTTTCAAACTAAATATACTGGAAGTGTCCATATTTTAAAAATAATCACTTATACATTAACATCGAAATTTTTGGATTAAATTATTTTTCTCTTTATTTTTTAAATTTTATTGTTAAAAATACATTGACAAATTGTCTTGTTGATACAGAAATATGGTTAAAAGATTTTTGTTTGTTGTACTTGTACCTTCACCTGACATAGTAATTTGTGATTTGTAGTTATTTAGTTATTCCACAGTATTGTTTTTCTTTCTCAAACCAAAGATACTAGTAAGCATTCAATTACGATGAGAAACATTCCTCTGCGATCAAGTCTTTTAGATTTCTGGAGATATTTTTTTAAAGCCAGCATTTATACTTCTAATCCGTTTTTTTACAATAAAATTAGTTTGGTTTTTGACAGGTCAGTTGATTCTTTATGCATTATTTATAGTTTTAGGACTTAATTTTCTTTAGAGCAGCGAAATTTCAGAATATATAAAGAATGAAAACAATTTGGGATAATTGTTTATATATTAAATAGTTACAGTTATAGTGTAAAAAACTAGTATGAAAAATAGTTTCCCTTCCTACTTTTTTGGCAAATCGTAATAAATTGATCTTACCTTGCGTTTTAGAAAACTAGGGACTCAATATAATAAGAATAATTAAGATGTAGTCATTAGCCACCTTTATATTATTTGGAAGGGCTAATACAATTGAGATAATAAAAATAAATAAGTAAAAATGAATTTGTTCCACAATCAACACGTACAGTGTCGGTAAAAATAATAGCATCAAAACAAGTCTTGTAGTGAAATATCAAAAGGTCATTACTAAAAACACTGCTAGCTACATACATTATGGCATAATTTTGAAGTAATTAAAAATTCCATATTACACATTAAGTAAAATTTTAAAAGGAAAAACATTTTCTAATAATAAGAACATGACCAGGGATTGCAAAAATTATTAAACAGATTTGAATAAAACAAGTAAGAGTGCTATATTCGGCTATGCCGAATCTTATATACCCTTCACCATCTTTGTTTATCTAGTTTAGTAAAGTTACTCCAATCAAAAAAGCAAATATTACAGACAGAATTAAAAATAAAAAAAAAAATTGAAGTACTAAATGGGTAAAGCAATTTTAAAAAAATTTTAGTATTTCCTTAAAGATGTCTTCAAAAGCTTTTAAATGATACCCATATTGATATTTTAAAAAATTTGAAAATTTCAGAGGACCGTAACTCGGAAAATATGGGCGGGCCAAGTTTTTCACTTGGTTTTTTTTTTTTTATTTATCTATCGTTCCATATATTTGTTTTTTCTTTTTTTTTGGGATTTGTTCCAAATGATGTGAAAAAATATGACTGTTCAATCGGCTTCGCTATGCAGAAAATATATATACTTTATAGGGTTGGGAATGGATATTGTAGAAATTAAAACCGGAATGACGAACTAAGATATATCCTTTTTTTCCACATTTTGTGGTGAAGAGTATAAAAAACACATTAATTAATTGTTTCAGATTAATAATTTTTAATGCTTTTTTTTCTGATGATGCTATTATTTAGACTGCAACTGTATCGTGTTATTTATTTAAAGTTTGAACCAGTAATTTCATTTTAAATATTTATCAATTTTGTGTTCTATTTTCTAAAAATTTATTTGGATTTTAAATAAATTTTTAAGATCTTTTTTTATGCATAATTTACAACAAAAAAGGTAGTTTTATAAATATTTAACAATATAGTTTTGTAAGTATCCATGATAAATTTAAATTATTCATTTATCTCTCTTCTAATATTTGATGAATTTTTCTCGTAAAAAATCGACAACAGCCGTACAACAACAAAATAAATTATAAAGTGGTGGTAAAAAAAAATTTTTGCAGCGTTTGGTTGAATGGAAATTGTCTTTTCTTCTTTGATGGTTTGTTTCCATGTTTGTTTTATACATTGTTGAATTCTTCCTTTTAGATCTGGTCGTAATAATTTTAACATGATGTCTAATGATTTTAATAATCAACAAGGGAATTATAATTATTATGGGCTTTCTGCTTCGTTTTTGGAGACTCTCGGCATTACTGGACCTTTACATAATAAAGTTTTTGTTGCGAATGTGAGTATTTATTTAATAAAGAAATCGATTGATATGTGCATTGATTGATTGATTGACTCCTTGTTTGACTTCTTTAAAGATGATGACTACATATTAAATAGTTACACACGAATTTTACTCTATTATTAATTATTTTTTGTGTGCAATTCAATTCCTATTGGGGCCGTTTCTTTTTTAACATACCATTGTTTTTTTTATTCTCCTTTTTTATTTAAAGTTTTACACAATGATTTTCAGTGTTTACAGCAAAAAAAAAAAATCAAATGACTTCTTTTGGCAGAAACATGAATCTTCGGGGCTTGTTCTCTATTTTATTTAAAGAGAGATATAAATATTAAAATTCTATGATCTCTTAAAACATACTTTGAAGGTTCTATAAAGAATAAATTAATGGTTTGGTTTTCGCTTGTTTCTTAAGCTGTGTTTTGGTGGCGCTGTTTGGCTACTGTTAATACAATTCGTAATTATTTTGGGCCAAAAGTAGATATGCCTTTAAACCAATTTTTAATAGAAATTTAAATATAATGAATTCCATTGATTTCAAAGATTTGTATTTGAAACCTTTATATTAATTAATAATTTATATTAAATAAATATATATATATAAACTTTGCAGAAAAGCTGTTTCATAAACAAAGCTGCAAATTTGTATAGAAAGGATTCGTGTTGTTCACATAACTACAGGCTTTTTCATTTTTTTTTTTTTGGATTTAAATGATTTGTCAATTAATTTGTTGTCAACGTTTAGTATAACTTGTAGGCCGGCCCTATTATTCTATTGAATATATAATTTCATTTAGCAAAGTATGCAGTCAGTCAGCAAAAAAAAAAAAAAAAGAAAAAAAAATGCAGTACAGTACACTGTGTTGGGTTGCTTGATGTGTGTTAATTCTTTTTGATATTAAAATATATATATATTTTTTTTTTTCAAATACTCTAGCTTGACTATAAAGTGGACTCAAAGAAGCTTAAGCAAGTCTTCAAACTGGCTGGTAAAGTGCAGAACGTAGACTTGGCTCTGGATAAAGATGGCAACAGCCGTGGTTTTGCAGTCATCGAGTATGATCATCCTGTAGAAGCTGTACAGGCTGTTTCCATGTTGGATCGCCAAATGTTGTACGAACGGCGAATGACAGTGCGTTTGGATCGTATACCTGATAAGAGCGAGGGTCTAAAATTGCCTGAAGGTTTGGGTGGTGTTGGTATTGGTCTGGGTCCCAATGGCGAGCCTTTAAAAGACGTTTCCCGTAATTTACCTAACAACAATCAAAACAATCAGTCGCAAATGTCGGGTAACATGATGGGCATGGGCAACAACATGGGAGGTGGTGGTAGTATGGGCATGGGTAATTCAAATGTCGGTGGTATGTTTGGCAACTCAGCAGTGCAACCAAGTCCGGTAGCCCCAGTAGGCCCCAATAAACCTTTGAATGCTAATTCGGGGTTAAATTTGGGCAATTTGAATACTTCAAATTTGGCCGCTTTAACTAATGTTGTAGGTGGCCTAGGAGCTGCTCTTTCCAATCCTCTTCTCACAACATCCCTTAGTAATTTGGGATTGAATTTGGGTAACCAAGGAAGTGGCAATGATGACTCTATAGCTCCTGGCAATTCAGCTCTTTCAAATAACTATAGCACTGGCGGCAATAACTATAGTTCTGGCTTCGGTGGTAGCTCATCAAATTTTAGTTCACAAGCCGGCGGCACTGGTGGTGGAGGGGGAGGAGTCCCTTTTAATTCTTACAATAGCTCTGGCGGGGGTGGTGCTGGAGGCGATAATGAGTATAATACGGGCAACTCTATTGACATGTATGGTGGTGGTTCCGGTGCCAATAATCCCGGCAATGTTGGTAATGTACGCAAATCCGACACCATTATCATAAAAAATGTAAGTTTTTATTATTTATTAGTTAGAAAAATTAAAAAGATTTGTAATAACTTTAACTTCTAGATTCCACTAAGCTGCACTTGGCAAACTCTTCGCGATAAGTTCCGTGATGTGGGTGAAGTAAAATTCGCAGAAATTCGAGGTAACGACGTAGGAGTTGTACGTTTCTTCAAAGAACGGGATGCCGAATTAGCTATTGGCAAGTTTTTAGCTTTTATTTTTCTTATTCTTGTTCTAATGATTGTACATTACTTTTTCAGCTCTTATGGATGGTTCTCGTATGGACGGTCGCACCATCAAAGTCACATATTTTTAAAAACCAATAATGAAAAAATATCTTATTTTAATAACCAATACACATGTATTTTTAGACTTAATAATGATGAAAAATCCATTTATAGAAAATGATTTTCATTATTTTAAATCATTTTTAATATTTTATCTTACATTTATAACGAAGTCTCTCCTACACTGCTTTTTACACTTTCTTTTGATTATGATTTAGTTTCATTTAATTTTTCTCTTAAAATAACAAACAAAAAAAAATAATAAAACTTTTAATTGGCTCTTTCTTAAGTATGTTTTTAGACTACATTCAATAATACTAAACTTTCTGTTTATTAAATTATCTTTTGCTATTTAATATTATATAAGTTTAATCATAAGAATAACTTAAAATTATTTTTGAGTATTTAAACTACTATACAAAAAATAAATAAACACATATTAATAAAGTTTTATTATGTGTGCAAGAAAACCTACCGATGAATTTATCATCTACATACAGACATTAAAAAAATTATAATAAAACACTTAGCACTTCCCCCAAAAACAGTTGATGTATTTTATCTAAAATATTAACTTATTTAAATGTGTAGTAGTGATTCCAAAATAATACAAACTTAATAAAGGAATTTAAAATACATATTGTATTTTTAATTTCATTCCAAAATCATTGTTATTAAAGATTTAATTGCTAATAAGGAACATAGTTTTATAATACACATACATTGAAGACAGTACAGATTTGGAAGGCATGAAATATAAAATGATAAGTTTTAAAAAGTTTGAAGTTGAACCGAAACACTCATCATTGGTTGCAAATTTACTCTGTTGGTATGGCAATGAAAACCGTTAAAACTTTTATTTAGTTAAAAAAAACTAAACTTTGAAAAACTGCAATAAAATACAGTAGGAGGTTCTAGGTGTTCATGAGATAAATTTAAAGTAGAAAATAGGTTGCTGCGTTTTTTAGGTACACAATAGTCAAAATTTATGTGTAAAAGATATTCATAACGTTAGGTTGCACAGGCTGTCGGCGTAATGAGACTGACTCACTTGGGTCCTAAAGGTCCCGTTGTGTTACCTGGAATAGGATGTGCAAGGATCAAATTCAGGTCCCTACGGTACCATCAAAGATCCATATCCAAACCACCCCAAGGATCAAATAAACGAGTTTGTCCTAGCAACATCGCAGACCGATAAGTCTCAGACTGCCGAAAATGGCCACTCTATTCCCAGAAAGAGCTGGACAATGGCAGAGCAGATGCTCCACCGTTTTCTGCTCATCCTGAAAAATTCTACAGTAGTCATGATGCGAAAGCTTTTAGCTTCAGTCTGCTATCATATCAGCACATCCACCAGTGAGAATTTTTCATGGTTGGATGGATTTCTCTTCATATTCATTTGTTCATCCAATATTTTTAATTGATTCTATTTAATGAAATCTTATTTTTTTATTATTTTATTTTTGATTTGTAAGCCTCATTGGCCAATTTTAAAAATAATTCACGATTGTTTGAAGCATAGTAGCTTAAGTGATACAACTTAAAACTTCGTTTAGAAAATTTTCTGGTTTTCTGAATTTTTATAAGATTGATCTTGAACATAAATGTATTTCGCCTGTTTCCAATTTTGAGGAAAAGTAACGGCAATATTTTGTGTTAAACTTACATGTAGACAAAGTGTAAAGGTGAGTACAAAAGTCTATTTCAGAGAAATGGTATATATATTCTGGTAGTTCTAATGTAACAGGTTAAAATTTCTTATTTTTTGATTAATACACTCTTTAATACAAAAAGTGTTTACAAGCACAGATAAATAATAATAAATAAGTGTTTTTCGAGAGATTACTCTTTGGCAACAAAGGCTCGGTATGTGAAATGATGATCTCGAAAGGTTAACCGAAGGAAGCTCACCGGGGTTTTCCAGAGTTTTTACTTGGTCTACATTTAAAATTTTTTTTATCCATATAACTGCTCTAATTGCCAGTTCGGTTAATTTCACTGTCTTTTTCTGTTTATAATAGATTTCAAATCATATTTTGCGTAAACCAAGCGTTAAAACTTCGAAAAGACGATATCATTTATTTGCTTTTTTCTAATAATTTTCAACTAATTTTTTTGGACTCTTGTATAATTGTTAGAGATTTTTATCAAAAATAATTTCTAAATTGAATATTTAATCGGAAGTGGAATTTAGTAGATTCCTGTTATTTTTTTCATTTGAGATAATGTTATATTTTACGACTATAAAAATGAAAAGTTATATTTTCGTATCGTTACTAAAACTACTCTGAGAATATTTGAACAATTTGCACATTTTCACGATGTTTAAAAAAACCACAAATTTTTTTTAACAAAGAAAAATTTATCTCAAATTCTTAACATGTAGTTTTAGGCTTTTCGAGTTTTATTGACTATTTATATAAAAAAACATTTATTCTTTTAAATCGTAGTAGAAACACCACTTGCTTTGGTGTTTTTTTTTTTTGCAAAATAAATCAAATATATTTAGATTATTAAGTGCTGTTAGCGGCAGCTGTTGCAGTCGGAGAAGCAGCAACTGCAGTTGTAACAGCAACCGATACTGTCGTCGTCGAATTTCCTTTAAAACGTTCTAAACGTTTACGTGCTTTCTCAGCCCATTCATCGTTTCCGTTTTCGCTGGATGTTTTAGTTGAAACAGCTGCGGGGGTGGTATCATTTACGACTAAATTGGTTCTTGATGCAACTTCACCACCAAAACGCTGTTTACGCTTAAGCATACGTTCTTCAGCGTCTAACTTGGCCAAATTTGTTGAAGTCACACAACCAAAACGTTCAGCTCTCTTTTTTAATAACTCTACCTGCTTTTCGCTGCTTACTATTGGTGCCACAGAAATTGCACCATCTTTTTCTTTTGCTGCTGTCTTAGTTTCAAGGCCAAACTTTTTAGCCCTCAATTCCAATCTCTCTTGCATGGTCAATTCTTTCAGTTTTTTAGTAGCCGCTCCGGCTTGATCAGCGTCAATTTTTTTGTCTTCTCCTATAATAATGGGATTGCGCTCGCTCATTTTTACAGCTTTGGCTGGTGAAGGTACTGTATTTTCTTTGGTCGTACAAGAAGCATTGGTATCTATAGAAATACCGCTATTTAATGAACTTTTACGCTTAAGAACAATTTTTTTAGTAATAGCTGTGGGCGACTCAAGGATATCATCCTCTATAGCAGCTGGATCTTTGTCATCGCTTTCAAGTGTTTTTGCCAATATAGTTGTAGGTGTGGTAGTGGGACTTTTCAGTAACTCGTTTTCATCTGAACCCAAAATTTTTTCTTCATCTGAAAGAACGCCCTCCTCCTCGTCAAGAATGTCTTCTCCAACTAAAGAGCTATCTTCCAGTAGTGGTTCACCTTCCATAGCCGCTTGTAAACGTTCTTGTAGTTCATTTTTATTTCCTACTATGGACAGTCCGCGTAATTTTAATTCTCGCTTTAGATCAGCGACCTTAAATAAATTTCTAATTTTATTCGTTTTCTCAAAGTAATTATCTCACTTACCTTCATATTTCTCACATCGTTAATGGGCATGATGATGTTTTATTTATTTATTATTTTAAAAATTGTAATAAAATTTCAAACTATGTTCTACATAAAAAAATATAGTTGGTCATAGAATTTGCAATTAACAATTTAGTTACACTTTCAGAAACAAAATTGAATTAAAACAAAATAAAACTTATTGACAGAGCCGGACAGCTTGCAATGCTTTTCATTTAATGCAGGGTATCAAAGAAATTAAGTTTGTTAAATGTATGGCCAGTTTTTGACTACACATTTATTTTATTAATTTCATTCTAAAATACAAAGCCAAGCACCGCTAAAATAATAAAATTACATAGGAATTAAGCCTGAGATAATAAATTCATATTTAAACGATATTAAATAAATTCAAAATACAATTACTTATTCTTTTTATATTTTAGTACATTTTTAATTTGTATATAAAACATAAGCATTAGTTAATTTACATTTAAATTCAAGCTGTATTTAAATACAGTTTTAGTCGTCTATGATAATTTAACTATGATAAAAATAAAGCAACATTAGAAATATCAAAATAATGATTCGGCTCTGTTCTGTGAACCGAATCGTTTTTAAAAATAAGCGATTTTTAAAACCGAAGAAATTACTATTTGGTGTTCTGTAAATCACTCGTTTTGGCATTATCCAAACGCCAAAGTCAGCTGTTGATTAAAAAAATGCACAAATTTAAAATTTCTTTACTTGTGTTTTCAGTCATTTTTAAGAATAAAATTGCATTCGATACTTTAGATCAAGTTTCTGCGAATTCGGTTTAGAGAACTCAAAGAAAATGCCAATTTCGTTTTAAAGCGAGAAATTTACTCGGATTCGTTTTACAGAACAGGGCCGAATATTTTATGAAAAACAGCTGCTAACAAACACAATGAAATGCAAATTTTGTTAAAATTATTTGAAATATATTAAAAAATGCTTTAGTTTATTATGTACCATCTGTTTAAACAGCTGACCAAATATCAAACTGAAATACCGTAATTACTGTGTAAACATTTGTGTTTAGTTTATTAAACATCTCGCTTAAACATTTTAAAAACAACTTGTTAAGCACTTAATCACAAAAAAGTTGATTAAACAAATAAGTGCGAACGCCATATAAGATAATTTATATGATATAAGATAAGATAACGTACTATACAGGGTACAATAATTCCTTTAGAAGAGTTTTTATATGTATTTGGAAATCTAAGATCGGCAAAAAAAAATTCTTGTTCTTTTTATGTTTGACAAATATTTTTAGGTTTTTTTTAAATCAATTTCAAGGTAAACAGGGTAAAACTGACATCCTAAAGTCCCTAAAATCTAGGGACTCCCAAATTTATTATAAAATAATATTTCCTTTTGTTATGTTTTAAGATTTGTTTTTTTTTGCAATAGTGCAAATCTCAAGCTGAATTTGCACAAATTGTTAAGGTCTTTTATATGCTAAAATTTTCAACAATATTGAATTGTAGCGCTGTCTAATGTTGACATTTACATGCGAACCAAGTTTATTTCTAGCGTCTGAAATTATGCTTGCATTTAGTTTTTACTCATTCTGGTCCTCTTCTGGTGTAAAATCCTTAAAGAAGGTATCTTATATATTTATCCATACAAAGATGTATTTCTAAATTAAGCTACAAGCTTTCGAATTATTGTATTATATTGTATGCAAAAAAAAATATTATTTTGTATTGATTTTTAAAATTTACTTCCACTATAGAAGCATAAAATTGTCTTTTAATTTTTTTATGTGTCTTTAACACTTCCCGCACTAACTTCCCTCTATTTGATTTTGTTTCAAATTACAAATGTCAAAACCAAATGAATTTCGAGTACAGAAAAGTATGTATGTATATATATATGTATGTACACATGAGTTGGTTTTTTAGAAAGTAGTATAAGTGCATTTTTTCATATATTGAGATATCTAAGGGTTTGCGTTTAGTTTAGACAAAGTCTTCTCTTTTCTTTTCCTACAAAATGAAGCTGTTTTTTCGGCAAGCCTTTATTGCATTATACTGGTCTTGGGTAGTGTGGCTGACTTCAAAAACGTAGTTGCTTTGTATTCGAACAATGTATTGTGTTTCATAACGCAATGGTACTAAATGTTTACGTTGCATACCATTCCAAAATGTCGCAGACAAGTATTAGAAACGTTGCACCCGAGCAACTAGCGCATCAGTTTTTAAATTGATGCTTTGTTTCGCAACTTTGTATAGGTACAAGATCTAAATACTGCAGCAAAACTGTATACAAACTTTGTATTAATACATTTTGGAAGTCAGCCTGTAAAATTGGTCTTTTTCTTTAACCCTGCATAGATAAGTTACGTCTATCAGACGTATGCCTTTTTAATTTTGTACTCTATCTCTGTGGTTTGTGGTGAGAGAAAATTTATATGCTCAGTATTCTCAGTTGATTTCATTTACCAAATTTTCTAATATCAAAGAGAAATTTTAGTAAATAAATGATTTCGATAACTACTATGCCAATTATTATTTTTTTTTTAAGTCTTTAAAAGGATGTTTGAAACCATACGTCTTTTAGACGTAACGTTATTTTTGTACAGTAAAGGTTTAATACTGTTTCCACAACTGCAAAATATCTCTCGTTTGGAAGAAATTAAAGAAAGTTGCTTTAATTTTACTTATTCGAAATGGACTTATTTCAATTTCGAAATAAGTATTTGGTGATAGAATTGTACAGCAAAACTTTTTTTGTTCATTTTATATCAAGATAGAACTCTATTGAAATTGGGATTGTAACTATGGAGAGAAGGAGTCTATAGCGCATTAAAATTACCGTTAACTTAGTTTTTTTTGAAAAAAAAGTGGACTTATACCACTTTCAGAAAAACCATATCATATATCTTTTTTCCTTTCTCTTTTGCTGTGTATAAATGAATAATTTTTTTTTTTACCAAAAATATGTTTTATTTCCTTTTTTTTAATTTAATTAATTGCACAAACTGAACAAATAATTTTAATAAAAGTATTGTCTATATATTTCTAGAAATAAGTTTCTAATAATTTAATAAGCAGTAATAATAGTAATTTAGCAATGTAGCAATATTAAACATTAATAAATGGTATCAGTCTCCAGTCACAACTGTGTTAACAAGTATTTTTGATTACTTTTAATAGACAACGGGGAAAAGTTAGCCCTTTTCTGGCTTGCGAGTTACGGCTGAAAATATATAAAAAAATAATTAAGCTTTTAAATATTTTTTTAATTTATCTATTTAAAAAATAACATACCGTTTCATTTGACTCTTTTTTCTCTTTTTGAAAATTCGGACATTAAAATTAATTATGTATACGAAGTATCTACACAAACGTTAGACATATTCACGGTATTGGTATGATTAAGGCGTTAATTATGCTCCAATAATTTTTTAAGAATATTATTAATCAAGGTTTGTGTTTTTGTTTCTTTTCTTTTTTGATAATGAATTTTTTATGAGATGAGTAATATTTGTGTTTTAATTATATTTGGCCGCTTTTATATATGAAAATACAGACATATACATATATTTATATAAGTATGTTTACACGTACATACTTTTAGTTTTTTTTTACTTTGTTGCTATTAAGATTTTTTTTTTACACAATGCCACATTTTTTAAATATAATTTTACGCTTTCGTACCGTTGTACATTTCTGCAACTTTATAGTGCCCGGTGTGGACTTTGATTTGGTAAATGTGGGACTAAATGCACTAATGGTCTTGTGATGTTCATGACTATGCGAACCATTTGGGTGCGATCCTTGCTGATGTTGTATATAAGAGGCCTGACTTAGTTGGTGACATTTGGTTGCCAAGTAACGAAATACTGAAGCTACATTAACATCCTCCTTAACCGATGTTCTTATCAGGCGACAATTTAATTGTTGAGCTAAGGACTCTACTTCATCGGCTGTAACCACCGCCTGATCGATGAGATCAATTTTATTTTGAACTATGACTGTGGGTATTTCCTGACATTCGTTTTCTACTTTGCGTTTCCAGTCCCGCACAGCCTCAAATGATGCCCTATCTGTTGTGGAAAAGGTTAGAACACATGCTTGAGCACCTCTATAGTAAGCCTTGGTGATGGCATCGAATTCTTCTTGACCCGCCGTATCCCACAGCATAATGCGCACATCTTCACCATCGATTTCGATTTGCCTCTCTAGAAAATCCACACCTATAGTTTTTTTGTAATCTTTTGTAAAGATACCTTTACAGTATCGTTGTATCATTGAAGATTTACCCACACCACCATTACCAACTATCACCACCTTAATGGCGAATTCAATATCATCTTCTCGCATAGTGTTAAACATTTATATATATTTCTGAATTCCAAATTTCACTTTTATTTAAGAGCTTTTTTCGATCGCCTGCAATGGCAAAATCTGTTTATTTTTTTTTTCTTTAATTCGACTCAATAGTGACAAGTTAATTAAAGTATATTAACCTTCAACGTTTTAATAAAACTCAATAATTCGTAACGTAATTCTCTAGTTTGAATGTCTGCATAAGAAAAATCTTGATTTTTAATAAAATTTCCTTTTTAACTTTTCTCCATTACTCATTTATGACAAAACCAAGAAAACATTTACTTTCTTTTTCATTGATTTCTCCGGCCAAGATCAGTAACATTTTTAATGCGTTTTTCCAAGCATGTTTACAATCATTATTTATTTAATAACCGGTTCCAGTGCGTTATTTTTGTTTTTGTTCAAACGTTGCGTATGCTGTAAAGAAAATAACAAAAAAGAAGAATTTAAAAAAAGATGTTCATTCCTTGGTGTTAATTTAGTAAGACTTGTGCTTGTGTTTTAATCGTTTTTATTTTTTAATTTTAACTATTTACAAAAACTAATTTCTTTTTTTGACTTAATATTTCTTTAATTAATGAATACATTCTTTAGTTTTTTATGTTTTTCTATTTATTAAATGCATTCATTTTTAAACCGTATGTATTTTTTCTCACCGTCTTTTACAGCATTATCGTGACATCTGTCAACTGTGTATTTATGTTTGAATGTGTGTATGCATGTCGAGTTTGATTATAATTACATTATGCTATTTTTTGCTAACATTAAAAGTGGATAAAGAAATTTCTAATTAACATCATATTATTATTAACATCAAATTATTATAGTATTCAGTCCAAAACATTTTATAGTAACCCGTATATTGTAAAAGCTTATCATAAATAAAAAAGAAAACGGGAATGATTTTCTATTCCTACATGAGAAGTAAAATTATAAAATTGCGCCACTTTTCTCGGGAGTAAATTCCAGAGAAGTTTATATGTATATTATATTTACAAAATGACATATTAAGGAAATGAAACTTACATACATGTGTGTATGAAATATTATAATTATATGAGCTGGTTTAAAAGTGGTATAAGTCCATTTTTTCATATATTGAGATATTTAAGGGTATGCGTTTGAATCAATTTAAAAATATTGGCCAACTTTAATGCATTCAAGTGATGTGTTTTTAGACTAAAACACCTTTTAAATTTTTTTATGAAATAATTGCTATTAAAATTTTTTTGAAAAATAACATTTAGAAGAAATAAAAACAGGAGCAATATTAAATCCATATTTTTATAGACATCTGCTTTACAAAAAATGAGTTTTTATGTAAAAATTAACAGTTAAAAAAATTCATTTCAGTTATGTTAAAAATAGAAAAATGCAATTAAATCGTCCGCTAAGCCGAATCTTATATACCCTTCACCATCTATGTAAAAATATTTTAGTAAAGTAACTCCATTCAAAAAAGCAAATATTGGAGTGACAGAGAATTAAAAAACAAAAAAAAATATTTGGTACTGCATATATATATTATTTTTCATTAATATGTCATCAGCGCTTAATGGGTTAAGCCTTTTTAAAATTTTTTAGTATTTCCTTAAAGATTTCTTCAAAAGCTTTAAAATAATACACATATAGATATTTAAAAAAAATTTGAAAATTTTAAAGCCCTGTACATATTTATTTTTTTGATTCGAGTTCCTTTATTTTTCCAAATGACATGACGTGGTGTTCTGCTTGCTGGCTCGAAGGGCATGAACCGATCATCCAATAGCACCTCTTTCAACACTATATCTGATCGATTGAATTTTTTTTTTTGTTAAATCAAGTTTTCCTCGGTGATTAAATAGGTTACTTTTCAAATGTTTATAATTTTTTAAGGCCACGACTGACAATCTTACGACTTATTCACAAGAAAATCTGATGGAATCTGTCCTACTTAGAAAAACTGAAAGAAAGAGTGTGTTACAGAAGAAAGATGCAATCAAAATGCAACTCTGATGGTAAAGAAACTATTATTTCATAATATTTTTTAAATGATTAAAAAATCGCACTAAGTTCGAAATCGCTATTTTTCGATTTATTACCCTCTTAAATTAACTACTACATGAGAGTTAAATTCGTGATTTTCTGTTTCATAACATGCAGGTATATCTAACGTTTTTATTCGTCTAAACGGCAAATTGTGTTCTGTAAACTTGCTGTAAGAAAGCAACCAGAAAATATACTCAATCTATTTGATTTAATTCCTGTCAGCTAACTATTATTTAATTCAATTTTAATACCACACCAGTGTTGCCTTTTGGTTACAATTTTTAAATTTTTTGCAACTTTTAAAGGCCCTACGTAACATGTATAATTCTGTTATATTTAGCCCAATTTTCGTAACTTTTGCTATAGACACAAACTAAAGTAATATTATTGAAAAAAGTACTCGTTTCATTATTTTAGGAAAGAATTTCTCTGATCGCCGTTTTCCTTTACATATCAAATCCACATACAAAATTAGTTTGAAATAAACAAACAATAACGTTGCTGAAGTTGAAGTTGTCCTCTTGCCAATTAGTGAGTAATCACAAAATGTTTTTTGCTTCATGTTTAGAAACAGCATAATGTTTCTGGCAACAATTTTTCTCAACTGTAAAATAATATGAGTTGCACCTATTTCTGGCGAAAACTAAGTACTCTGTTCAAACTTGCGAAAATCGTTAGCAAATTTAGTACCTCGATTTAGAAAAAAAATGTCTTTTAATTGCCTTAAAGAAGCGCCGCATTATATTACAGAACGGTATTTTAAAATAGTAAATTCAAAGAAAAAGGTTAAACGGATTTATTAAAAAATTCTACTTTACCTAATTTTAATAAATAGCAAGAGCATGCACTATCTAATCGCGGAATATTAGTATTAAGTCCCGATTTTAATACTCATGATAATCATCGGGATAAAATATTTTTTCATATATTTTTTTATTTTCGTTTTATTTTTCTTCAGTAAATGAGTATGTGGTCTTGTAAATTTCCCTGAATTATGGAATTAAACTGGCAACACTGTACTACATAGACTTTGCTTGTGGTGAAGTAACAACTTATTTAGCTCGTTTTACCATACACACACACACGGTAACCAACATCTTTTGCTTTAGTTTTTACATATGTATAAAGTTTTACCAAATCTAATTTTAGTAACAATATTTTATAGCTCATTTCCAAATGATGTAGGTTTTTAATAAAAAATTGTACATTAAAAAAAAATAGTAAATATTATGTCTATTTGAAATTTTTGCAAAATTCTTGCTTTTCTAAATCTTAAGTAAGAAGTTACTGATTTATTTCCAATAATTCATTCATTTGTTATGCAAATTTATTATTTAATTTTTTACACAAATGGTATTTTATTTTGTTATCATAAAGATTTTTAATGTTTTCTGTTTAAACACTAGAGAAACTTTCAGTTTATGATTTTATTGTTTTGTTCGATCGATGATCCCTCTTTTATTGTCATAATGTTAATTAAGACCAGTGTTAAGTTTAAATTTGTTTAAAAGCCGACTTTTTTTTTTTCTTTGTATACTCTCATATATATATTGTTGTTTTTGTTATTGTTTAATAATGTTTCCTTACGATTCTAATGTTATATAAACAAGCTGTTTATATAACACTTTCCCCACAATTCCCCAAAAAAACAATTTTAGCTATTCCCAAAAAAGCT
Source organism: Gymnosoma rotundatum (assembly GCA_916610165.2). Lineage (NCBI taxonomy): Eukaryota > Metazoa > Arthropoda > Insecta > Diptera > Tachinidae > Gymnosoma > Gymnosoma rotundatum. The sequence continues at coordinate 170,116,259 of OU744336.1, read as the reverse complement.
CACTACAAATAACAATATTTATTATACCCTTCACCACAAAAAGTGGAAAAAGGCTACATCTAAGTTTGTCATTCCATTTGTAATTTCTATAATATCCATTTCTAACCCCATAATGTATATATAATCTGAGTTCTGATGCATAGCGAAGTCGATTGAGTGATGTCCGTTTGTCGGTCTTTCCGTCCGTGTTAGTGTTGAAATCAAGTTTGCCTTTGCAAAAAATTAAAATACGCCAATCGATCAGACATAGTGCCGAAAAAACACCATATTATTTGGAACAATGGAGTTACTCCAATCAAAAAAACAGATGTATGGGGCAATAGAGAATTAAAAAATAAGAAAAAAAAAACATCAAGTGAAAAATATGGCGGTCGCCCATAATTTCCGAGTTTCGGGCCTCTGAAATTTTAAAATTTTTGTTAAATATCAATATGGGTATCATTTAAAAGCTTTTGAAGAGATCTTTAAGGAAATACTAAATTTTTTTTAAAATTTTTAACCCATTAAGAGCCAATGACATTTTTATTTAAAATTGTATATACTTAATGTATGTACTTAATTTTTTTCCCTATATTTTAATTCTCTGTCTAATATGGAAATTGTCCCTTTACAGTTTCCTAGGTAAACGACAACAACTTTTCACTTTGTATAGAAGATACCACGCCCCCTGTTCCAATCCATCCAGTATTCCGCTAGACTAAGAAGGAAGTTTCTAGGACAAAAATTCAGTTTTCTACGTGTTATAATTTCCCGATGCTGACTTTCTACTTTGCATGGGAGGTACCACGCCTACTTTTTCAATTTAGACAATCTTTTCTGCAGCTATGTACATTAACATTAACAGTAGTGCCACGTACCAAGTGCCTTATTATATCAACCGCTTATCTCATAATAAACTGCGAAAATTCCAGCAAAATCGGTTCATTGTTGTTGCAGCTTTCTGTGCTTCATATATACACATAAAAGTATATATACAAGATAGAAGAAAATATATATCACATCAAACTGCTGAATAGCATGACGTGAGATAAACAATTAACTTAAACACTGACAGCACCTTTAAGTCTAGGTTTTAAAAGTGTAACTTTAAAAGAATAAAAAAGCAAAAAATGTTTTTCTTATTCTTTGTGACCCTTTTATACAATGAAGAAAAAGTTTTTTTTTTATCAGTGATAGCAGGATATCTCCAAAGAGTTAAAATGAAATTGGTTGTCTTTTATTTTAGATGAAATATGTATGTAAGCCTCCCTCGCATTAACTTCTAAAAACAACAATAAATTTTATTATCGATGTGAGTAGATTAGTCGTCGTCGTCATTAAAAATATTTTTGAACAAAGTTGAGGTTGGTGGCATTTTGTTGTTGAAACGATTTCCCATGTTGATTTCTTCTTTTGAATTGCAATTGATTTAACTGCATGCATGTGAAATTACATCAAGTACTTTTCTTTCCAGTGGATTTTTAATCTTTTTTTCTTTGTTAGCTGCTCTCAAGAATGCTTTTCTTTGACTAAATAATAATGACTGTTTGTTGCGTTCATATGTTAATATTACATACTTACACATATGCATACATGTATGTGTGCATGCATGGTTTTAAAACAATTGCTAAATGGTTGTCGGTTGGTTACACTATTTTGTTCTCGTTGTTACAACATATTGTTTTTATTGTTGCCGATTAAAACAGCTGCAGTGATCTGTTTTTTATTTTATTTCTCCTTTTGTATTTGTTTTTGTATAAGTTGTCGGTATTGGGCGATTTCTTGGCTTAATGTTGTGTAGCGATTGTAGTAGTAAGTGAATTAGTCTCTATCATTATCTGTTGTGTGCACCGCCGTTTTCATAATCTTTGTTGTTGTGGTTGCTTCATACTCAGGCAAATACGAAGAGCTTCTACTTAAGGCAATTATGAATAAAATTCTCATACTTACCTTTTTCAAATCTCTTAATATAAATGGGCACTTCTAACGGTACCACAGCATTTATTGTATATGAAACACAAAGGTGAGAGACATGTGAAAAGTCGTATCTGTGTGATGCAAAACAGTGTTGCCGTAAACACAGGATGAACAAAATAAAAAGATTAATGAATTTGAAAACTTAGTAAGGGAATAATTCAAAACCATTTCAACACAATTATGTCGATGTTGTAATTAGGATTATAGAACTTTTTAGATGAATTTCTAATTCTTTTTGTATATTCTATTCAGAAAGTGTAAGTCTGACTTTTCCTGTTCATGTTACAATTAATTACATATATAACGGAACCTTACTCTTACTAACCGACTAAAATAGTACGTGAATGTCTTACAAGCGGAGAATATATTTTCTATTTTCACGAAAAAAATATTTTACTTTTTCTTTTTCGTTTACATACATATATTTTTAATCAGACATATCAAAGAACTCAATTTCGATCGAAATTGGTTTCAATTCGGTAAAATGGTTCTTCAGTAAACGAAAAATGAAAAATTCTTAGGAATGAACCCACTATTAAATTCCAAAGTGAAATTGATTTTTTCTCAAAGTTTATTGTTTGCGGTTTTTAAATTTACTTTTATTTTGCATACAGCCTGTTTGTTACTTTGGTGCCACCTATGTTGCAATATTAAATTTTTAAAGTGGAGTTTAAGCATTTTTTTTTAATACATAAAATCGATCGCAGTCTGAAGATGGTAGAACAAATTTAATTGGAATGGTTATTACGATCGGAATGTGTGACATGCCAGAATATTTAAAACAAAAAATTGTGATTAGGTTTTAGAATATTTGTTGTTCTTATTGTTAATAGATGAACTCATTGTAATATTTTACAACCTGTATTGCCTTTAATTAACAACAGCTTACAAGCTCTATTAAAAAATGATGTACCTTCATAAGCGTGGCTTAAAATAGCGTGGTGCTTTGCTTTATATTAAAGGTAGAAATTGGTTTTGGTTTCTGTAGTAATATTTAGAATTGAATGTAACTTAACGCTTAGAAGGTGCTGTTCGGCTGTTTTTTTTTCACCAAAGTAAAGAGAAGTATCAGCCTGGAAATGATTGAGTCGCTAGTAAAAATCAGCAATATGTTTACAACTTTAAATTGTTGATCTAAACGTTACAATGTTTTGATAAAGGGCAATATTTAACGATGAATATAACTTACCGCTGCTAAGGTACTGTTCGGCCCAAGTTTGGACAAGGCCGAATAGAGAATTTTTGGGCAAAATTTTTATTTTACAGTAAAAAATGGAGGATCCATTTACGACAACTACCTTTTTAGCGTTTAAATTCTTCATCTAAAAAATATTCTCTGGGTAAGGGACACAAAGAGTTAAGCCTAAAATGAGGAACACACTCCGCAGTCCCGTGACTCCAATATTATTTAGACAAATTTGAGGCACAAGTATTTGTAGCTCTAAACCATATTTGGATAATTCTACCGAAACAATATTTGTATATTTTCACTGATATGCTATATAATATAATTTTCTCTGTATTTATTAATTTTACTGTTTATTTTTTTAAAACATCACAAAATGTTTATTGTTGGAATATATCGCTCATTTACTAATACAACGTCATAACTCAAAATTTAAATTTTTGGAGTTAATCATACAGAATTTTTCGCCGTTTCATGTTTTTTATTGTGTATACGATTCATCTTAATGTCTAATGTACTTTCCCCGTTTTAGGAGAATAACGTCATTATTCAAACACCCCACATAGTTTGTCCAAGACACCCAATATACATATAATTGATGAAAGTTTTTAAATAGATTTTTTATTTATGAATCATTTTACTTATTGTAGAGGGAACTTAAGCAGTCTGATATTTTTAACGATGTTGAAAACGAGTCAAAAACTTAAACTCTCGAAATGATTTTTTTTTTGGGTTATTTAGTTCTAGAAGTGAATGATCAATATATATTTTATTAACGCACATAATGTTTCATTTTTTAATTAAATCGTAATTGCAGTTCAAGCTGTCATTATTTACTTAATTTAAACTAACAAGCATAATATAGATCATACAAAAAAACACTGCTTAAATGTATTCGGGCTTTTAAAAATATAAATCTTTTGTTTGGCTGCCAAATAGGAAATTGATAATATAAATAAGCTAAAAAAATAACAAATTTGTTAAATTTTCAGTAATTTTGCATCTTGTTTGTTTATTTCCTTGTTTTTATTACACATAAATATGTGTGTATTTTAAATTTTTAATCGTAACTCGTAATTGTTACTCGACAACACTGTTACTGTTCATCATTATACATTCATATATTCTTGTTGTTGTATTTTCTTTTGTTCATTGTGCTTGTTTTGAAATTTGTAGTTGACGGTAACTCTTTTAATTTAATTTTTCACTGCTTTTCTTATTGTTGTGAATGTAATATTCAAATTTAGCTTTTATGTATGTGTGTGTGTTGGTTAAGTTTTTTTAATGATTATTAACGATGTTGATATGCATATTACATTTCTTATTTAATTACTAAAAACAAAAGATTTCTGTGTTTTATACAATGTATATAATTAATTATACCTAATAAATATATATGTATGTATGTATACGAAAGAATGGATTCCAATCAAAACGACACATCCATACATAGTATGCACACACATGCATACATATATAGTTATTCATATGTCATAAAGGATGGTAATACAATGTGAGAATACTTAAAATTTTGTGGTATTTTTAAACACATTTCCGTAATTTGTTTAGTTGAGGGGCTGGCTTACAAGGAAAATACCTCAGTATCTTAAATTTTGTTCTTTTTTTTTTTGTTGTAGTTACACTTATTTAATTATTAAATTAGAGTTTGTTGCGCTTTGAACTGTAGTGAAAGTCATCTCCACATTTAAATACATTTTTTTTTTATTTTTTTACAATTTATGCTTACATTTTATTTTTTATATGTAGGTACCAATCTTATAAATCTTTTAAAGCGTTTAGTTTAAAAATGCGCTTTAAGATATATTTTTTTCGTTTGTTTAGTTTATGTTATACACTTTCATCAGTTTGCAATAAAAAATAGGAATCGCTTAAAATAGAAATTGTGGTTGACCGGTTTAATCGTTGTTTACTTAATCACGCTTTTTCCAAGACTGACTTGTGCCACAGGTGTACTCTCTTTTCTTTTAAAATTTTTGTAGCTTAACTTGATGTTTTATTTGATGGTAAGACGTTCTTAACCTGGCTTAAACTCAACAATATGGTGTAAGTCATGGCACATTATGTTAAAGTAAATTTTAATAGTGTGCGGGAATTGTGAGAGAGAGAATTAGAAACATGTAATACTGCCAAAAGAGAGAGAGAACTCAAAAAGTGTAGTCAAAGCAAGAGCGTTCAAAATTGATCAAAGTTGCAAGTATGGAAAATATTTAAATAAGGAAATTTACCCATGTTATCGATGACATCAAATATTGCGATTAGGACGATGTCTGAACGCTGGTAAGTTTAACTTTGAGGTTGTAGACGAATAACAGAAACAGGTCCCTTACTCGGCACACAAAGCTGACTCTATGCAAGACACTTATCCTAACCACGTTACAATGCGGCACAGAAACATTAATACTTGCTCAACCGGATGAAGTTGTTCTTGGAATGTTCGAGAGAAAAATACTAGTGGACTATTGGTATCGTACAAACCAAGAGCTGTATGAGCTCTATGCAGAAATTTTTATAGTAAGCGAGTAATCAGTATAAATTGACTGGTAATTAAAATTAAACTGAAGTGTCAGTAAAAAGTTAAATCATGTTTAAATTTATACCATGTTTCCCACTGACTTCAATTTATTTTGCTTTCGCATATTTTTAATTATATTTTTTCAAACATTTTTTTTTTTAAACAACAAGTAAAAGTGCTATATTCGTCGAATCTTATATACCCTTCCCCATCTATGTCAATCTAGTTTAGTGAAGTAACTTCAATTAAATAAAAAAACAAATATTGAGGTGACAGAAGATAAAAAGTAAGAAAGAAAAAATTAAATATTTAGTTTTTAATTTATTATTTAAGCACAAGGTCTTTTAATTTTTATTTTCTCAATATTTCGCTACTCCCTTGTGTAGCTTCATCAGGACAAAGAAATATTTATTTGAACACAAAAAAGTGTCATCGGCTCCTAATGGGTTAAATATTTTTAAAATTTTAGTATTTCCTAAAAGATCTCTACAAAAGCTTTCAATAATACCCATATTGATATTTTAAAAAATATGGTGCAAAATCGTACTTTTCTATGAAAAGTCCAAGGGCCTATAATTGGCAAAATATGGACCCATATAGATATTTTAAAAAATGTGGTGCAAAATCGTACTTTTCTATGAAAAGTTCAGAGGCCCATAATTCGCAAAATATGGACTAGCGCCCATTTTTTCTCTTAATGTTTTTTTCTCATTTTTTAGTTCTCTATAGCTTCATACTTTTGTTTTTTCATTAAAGTTACTTCATTGTTCCAAATGATATGAAAAAATTAGAGGCAGGCGTTGTGTTTGGCCCGTTGCCTCGAAGGACATGAACCGATCTTGCTGATTTTCAATAGCACCTCTTTCGATATCATAAAGTTGAACTTCAATAAATACTCGATATATGCCATATTATACATTAAAATTTCGGTCCGTAACGCCAAACTAAGGGTGGCCCGCAAATTCTTCACTTAACATTTTTTGTTTAAGATTGCATTTTGCACCCTGTACGCAACTTCTTATATTTTGGAGCGGTGCCGGTAAACTAGATTTACCCTGGAGTTAATGTCGACGTCGTTGACGGCGTTTCAAGGCCGAAAAAGTTGAAACATATTGAACTTTTACGGCGTTGCAACACGTTGAGATTAACTGCTCTCATACAATGTCATACGATTCAACTTTTTTTTTGACATTTGACGCCGTCAACGACGTCGACATTAACTCCAGGGTTAAGCTGTAATTCTTTTTCTGAGTGTTGTTGACCATTAAATCTAAAATTAAGAATATTTTAACATTGAATTCGTTTTAATAACTAAAAGGTTACCCCACTAATTAATTCAATACTGAACTTCAAATTAAGTACGATCTTTTGCAACGTTGTTTTTTAGCTTTCTTCTTTAGTTCTTTATTCCACTTTAAAAAATTTAATGCCTGGTGCCACCACTAAATTAATTTAAATTTTTAAGAAAACATAATTTTTGTTGCACTGCGTTTAAGATTATAATAGTAATAAAATGGAAATAAGTATAAAATGGAATATATGTCGAGTGTGTCTGAAGGAGGAATCAAAAAATTCAAAAGAATCGGAAAGCAATCAAATGAGACACTTGTTCAATGGAGACAAAAAATTAGCTTATCATATTTATCAACTTTCTGGTGTTTTAGTAAGTATAAAAGATTCACAACAAATCCATTCGTAAAAATTTTAATGTTTATGGATTATTTTTAATATTTAGATGAAACCAGGCGATCATATGCCGGAAAAAATTTGCCGCAAATGCGTGTCAATAGTAAATAATGCAGTACAACTTCGAAAAACTTGCCGATCTTCAAATGTTTATTTAAAATCTGTATTGGAACGAACCAAAACGGCAAGCACTTTTTTCAAACCAGAGAGTGTAACTTGTCAGCTAAGTGATGATGACGAAATGGAAGAAGATGGAAAAGAAACTGACACCTCAGCCGTAGCAGAAAGGGAACATGGAAATATTAAGTTAGAAAAACAAAAAGCCACTGAAATCGAAATCGAGGAAAGCAGGGAAGAAGATTTACAAAATATCGAAGATGATACTAATTTAGACCAACAGAGTAATGAAGTTGCAGAGGACTTGGCAGACAATATCTCGGAAAACACAGCCGAATTAGAAGAAATAATAGAGTGTACAGAGGAAATTGAAGATCAAATAATTGGGGAGGCAGAGTTTGATGACAGACAAGATGATGAAGAAAATTTAGACATTGATAACAAATATGTTAAACCAGAAAAGTCGCAATTACAAAAATTTTATATGACTGTTAGTTTTTCCAAACATAAAAATGCTGAAGAAGAGGACACGGGCAACTCCAAAAATAATGAAACAGATTCACGAAATTTCCAAGAAAGTGATGAAGAATTGTATCATATTTTCAAGGATATCAAGAATGAAAATGATGATGGCTTGGAAGAGCATGAAGACCATCACGCAATACAATATGTTGCTATTGAAGAAGATGAAAAGGTAGAGAATGATATTGAAGATTCATTAATGGTACACTTGGAGGACAACATAAATGATAATGAAAATCAAGCTCAAGTCAGTTCAACCGTGGATACAAACGATGAAATCGAATATTATGAACATGATTCTAATATTTCAAGCATACGAAGCGATATAGAAGAAGAGCGTTTAGTGGGCAAAAACTTAAATAATTGTGATACCTCAAGCAGCAAAGCATCATCGCAGAATGTTAGTGAAGAAAATCCTCATGTAGTTAAATATGAAATAAATTTAACACATTCACCAAAGGAGAAAAGAAAAAATCTGGTAATTTTACCTAGACGCAAGATAAAACGAAATTCGTCAAAATCTACAGGATTTGCATCAGCGCTGGTATGTGTTTGCGAAATATGTGGCAATCAATTTACTAATCGAAATCTCATGAACATTCACATGAAAGTTCATTATCAGGAGAAAAATCATCAATGCGAGTAAGTTTAATTTTTTTTCGGCAACTTTTAAGAAAAATAAGTAAAAACAATTTTTTTAATTCTTTGAAATTTTTTATATAGATTATGTTTCAAACGTTTTATAACCGCCTGTAATCTACAAGCTCATATGCGCATACACACAGGTGAAAAACCTTTTGTTTGCAAATACTGCGACAGACGTTTCAACGATCGTACCTCTAATCTAAGGCACGAAAGGTATGTAAATTTGCACAAACAACAACAAAAATAAATTAAAACCACTTCTTTTTGTTAAAGGACTCATACGAATGAAAAGCCTTTTGAATGTTCAAGTTGTGGTAAATCCTTTTCTTTGGCCACGACCTTGCAAAATCACATGAAGGTCCATACCAATGAGAGATCATATAGGTAATATATCTGATTTTTTTTTTTTGTTAATGCAGCATAATTAGTAAAATATGAATTATATTTATTTTGCATTTTTTTGCAGGTGTGAACCTTGTGGAAAATCTTTTAAGTTACCGCATCATTTAAAGACTCATCAAAATACATCACTGCACCGATCTGTGCTTCGAATAGAAGAAAATAATGAAAATTAATTTAAGGAAATATGTATTTTTTAAAATTTTCCTCATTTAATAAATGGAGTTTTTTTAATAAGTTGATTAACATTCTGGCCAAAAAATTTTAAAAGCTCTTGAAAAAAATTCTTGGTCGGCGAAATATTTATGAGCCATAACAAACAATGTTAAATAATTAAATATACATTGGATTGAAGTATCCGTTGAATTGTTACAATCTCTAAGCATCCGCTTTTTAATTTGTTCTTTTTTTAATTGCATATTTTTTTTAAAGAAATGAAACTAAGCTAGGCTAGTATATTGTAATTTTCTTTTGTTTATTTATGTTTTGCACCGTACAAACATATGTTTTCTTTTCGAATATAAGTTTGAAAAAGAGCAAATCGCAAGCAAAACGCGTGAGTTTCAGAACATGTAAAACAAAAGTTGGCGTTTTTGAAATCACATGCGACTTTAAAAACTTGCGATTGCCAGAACATGCCTGTTATTAGAGTAAATAGTTAAGAGATTAAGAGAACTTCTATTAATAAAACAGGTAAATTTAATCAGTAACAACTTTTTGTCAGAAAATCCGTGGCTTTGTGTCGACAAAATAATGGCATTTGGGATCATTGGAAGGCCAGTTGAAAATTATATGCAAAGCGGTTAGAGTTACTTTGTCGTGCAGTTATACTATTCCGATTTTAATCGAAGATGACCTGCAAAAGATATTTCCGTAACGTAATTTACAGGTGTTTTTCTTTAAATCAGTGTAGCTATGAAATGGGAAAGCTCTACACACCATACTAAAAAATAACTATTTTTTTCCTTAAATCAGGGATGGTAAAAGCAATTTTTATTACCAATTTAAATAGTTTTCTTTTCAAAATACTGAGTAGCCTCCGACTTTTTTTTATTGTGTCAAATGACACATTGGTGTTTTATTTAACATTCCAGTTTTAACTCTTGCCAAAATAAAAAATTTTATCCGTTTTTAACGATTAAAATGTCATGAATTAAATTTACAGATCACGAAAAAAATTGAAAGTTCAGTTTCTGTTACTTTTTATTTACAGTTCATAATGCATAAGATGTAGAAAAATTAACATTTATTTATCTATTTAGGCTTAATTAAATAGCGGTCTCATAAAGAATCTTATAGCCGGATGCTTCATACGCAGCCTCTTTTTGTTTGTGTGATATTGTAAGCATATGAGCTTTCAGTTGATGTGCCAAAGTAAACGACTTATTACAAATTGAGCAGCTGCAAAATAATAAAATTTATCTTTAATAATTTAAAAATTAAGTTAAAAAATGCAGAGTTTTAAAATAAAGAAAATCGGCTTAAATTAAAAATTTTAATATTGTTGAACTTACACATAATCCTTTTCTCCCGAATGCAATTTTAAATGATTTTTTAAAATTGCAGAATAAGAAAAACTTTTTCCACAGATGTTACATTTGTATGGCCTTGAGTTGGTATGGATTCTAAAAAAAAACAAAATATTGGACTCAAATAACATATTTTATAATATTATATTATTTAACCTTTCATGTCTATGCCGGGAACTGCGATCCATAAAGTGACGGTCACAATATTTACACTTAAAGGGTTTTTCGCCGGTATGACGATACATATGATTTCTTAAATCACTCATAATGCGATACGATTTGTTGCATAATCTAGAAAAAGAACGAAAAAAGTTAAATAGAAAAATTTCAGAAAAAAACAAAAAAATAAAAAAAATATTTAATCTAATGTGTTTTTTTTAGATAAAAATGTTTATTTTAGTCTCAAAAAAAAAAAAAAAAAAAATAATAATAATAACTTACTCGCATTGATAAGGCTTAACATCGGAATGCATGCGCATATGATGCTGAAACAAAGGTTTTTTACTGTAAACATTTCCACAAATATTACACATATACGTGGATGGCTTCGGCAGTTTAACAGGCTTTATTAAATCTTTTTCATCCTTTTGTTGACGTCTTGCTACCTTAGGTTTATATTTAACCATAGCTTTAGCATTTAACTGTCTTATTGCAACGTTCTTTGTAGCACAGTGATTTATGAATTCTTCTAGTTCTTGATCATCTTCAGCATTTATATATGCAATTGCTTCTTCATAATCGTCGGGTGTAAGAGCTTCCAACAGATCACCATTGTCGTTAACAAATTGCGTCATATTTTCCAATTTGATATTTTCAATATCAATATCATTGTTTCTGGGGTTTTCTAAACTGCTAACATTTTTATTATCATTGCCATTGTCACCATATTCATTATTCTCATAAAGATCGTCTTCCATATAATGACCATCATCATTATCTTTTTCATATTCAAATCCATCGATATTTGCCGCATCAATTACTTCATGTGATTTGTTTTTCAGCTTTGTACGTATAGTTTGTAGGTCCTCTAGTTCTTGATCTATGTCGACCACTTCCTGAGTTTGTGTGGTCAAAAAAACTTGGGAATTGTAGCACATTTGACGAAAATTGAACCACATGTGTACCGTGTTGAAACATTTGCCACATATACGGGTTGGCAATTGTTTCTTATTGTGAAGCTTAAATATTATAAAACAAATTAATATAGCACATACTTATATTGAATAAAAACATTGTTTACCCTAACGCCACAACAATACTCCACTTTTTCACACAACTTTAAATTGCTAAATTCATCATTTTGATCATCTTCGATTTTGAAAGATACACCATTATCGTTTTTAAATAATTCATAAGTTTTTGTAATTTCGGTTTCCACCAAGCACAGGCGACATTTATCTGTTGTTTTTACAGACATATTTGTTAGTTTTTAATGCATTAATTAGAGCAAAATATTTTTATTTACTTTTAAGCGCACTGGATAATTTTAGCTTTTGTTTACATAAAGATGTCAAAATTTTACAGAGTTGTTATACATGCGAAATCTGGTAGCACTTTTGTGATATGTAGATGACCTAATAGCGGTTCTGTTAAAAAAATTCAAGTAACAATTAAATGAAATGTTTCTTTTTACATCTATGTAAATTTAAAATTTGGGTATTCCATTTTGGGTATCATATAGCCAATTTTTATGCTGTCTAAAGCATCACAAAGAAATAATGAATATTATTAAAAAAAAAATAATATTAAATTGAAAATAACCTTGTTAGTTTTATTAAGTATATACTTTTAATTAAATAATTTAGTCATAAGTTATATTACATGTTACCGAAACCGTAGTTTTAAAAATAAAAAATACCTATAAATGTATAATTCAATTAAAAAAAGTTGTATTTCTTGCTCAAAATTGTTCTGCGTACCCACTTAAATATTTAAGGTGGATAGCAATAAAATCTATAAAAACTTACAGTTCCGGAAAATTTCACGTATACAAATACTTATTTTAAAGCAAACATTTCAATTTTCGAAAAAAAAATTATATTTCACATAAATACTTATGTACCTATGTATGTTTGTATAAAGAAAATCTAAAACTAGTTACTAAACCAAAAATAAAAAATAGATCTTGCTTTTAATCTTAACGTTTCTTAACTTTTCCATTCTTAACAGTGCGTAAAGGACTATCAGTTTTCATTTCCTTGCTGGCTTTAGTTTGCGACTTTTTCTTTTTGGACTTAACTTTATCATAGGCACTAAAGTCTAAAACATCGTCATCATCATCGTGACCATATTTTTCCATTAGCTTATCCATAAGAGTGTTAAAGCCACTTTCACGGTTTTTTTGTCTAGCCATAATGGCTTGTTCTAAACTGCTTCCACCGGCCGCCGATCCTGCACCAGCAGCATCGTCTTCATTTTTTTGCTTGGCCATTATTATAGCTTTAAGCTCTTCAGCCTCCTTGGATTCGCGAGCATATTTCTTGTGGCGTCTTTTACGTTTTTGTTCCGGTTCTTGCGTGAAGATTTTATATTCTGGTAAATCACCGGCCGCTATGAGTTCTTTTACAATCTCATGTATACGCGGCTCATCTTCGATCTTCATAAATGGTACCGAATTAATCATATAATTAATGCAACCTTTACCAGCCAGATAAGCTTTCTTTATGTCAGTCTTCTCTAAATCTGAACCCACGTAAGTCTTTGCATAATTTGTGATGTCTTCCTCGGTCAAGGGTTTAAAGAGTTTTCTCCACAATTCCAACCAATTGTTCAGCTTTCCTTCCAAATTATCTTCATCATCATCGTCTATAACCCCTTGCTCATCGTAGAGAGCTCTCTTGTCTTTGTCGACCAATATTTGATAAAGTTTTGACAATAACTTAAATCTTTCAGTGGCTGTTTCTTTTTGTGATTCCGGTACACGATCCGGATGCACTAACAGAGACAATTTGTAGTAAGCTTTTTTAATGTCTTTTTCCGATGCCGTCTTTTCCACATCAAATAATTTATACACATCGCGAGTGTCAAAATATTTTTCGCACAATTCCAAGGTAGACATTTTAGGAGTCTTTTGATAAAAGAAGTTGTTTAAATTTTCCTGTATTATTAAAATAACGTAAGCAACAAATAAAGACGCTGACAATTAAGAAAAAGTAAACGCACAAAAAATTTCGCTTGAAAGGCGCCAAGAAAAAAAGTTAAGGTGTTAACAAAAACAATAAATTTACAAAAACAAATAAGATTTGCGTATTGGGCTGTCAATGCAAAAGAAAATTGGCAAAAATCAACTCTGCTTATTATAGGGCTGCCAGATAATAGTGACAGTAAAATTAACTCGTAAACAAACTGTTCATCATATTAGAAAAGATGAAAAAGTTGCTAAAAGTTAATAGTCCGTTTGGAAAAGCGAGAACAAACCAAAATAACTAAAAAATACTATTCGTTTAGCAGCTTTAAAACCTATTTTAAATTTAAACTTAACAGTAACAATTTATTTATTCTCAATGCATAAAAGCCTTTACGGCCAATCCAAAATGCATAGCTACAAAACTTAAAAAAATTTAATTGTTTAAACTAAATAGAAAATATTAATAAAAAGTAATTAACAATGCAAATAAAATTGTCTCTTCAACAGAAAAAACCTAACTCAAGAAATTTTGTTAATAAATGATGTAAAATGTTGTTGTTCCCTTGGCAAATTGATAAATTTTCGCTGTAAAAATAATATATAAAAAATCGCTATTACATATTTTTAAATTTCAGAAAAAAGGACGAATTTTCACAATTATATAAAATTTTTATCAAATGATTGCACTACTAAAAAATAGGCCATATAAATTTTTTCGATTTGTTTTGTGTCGATTTTTTTTCTTAAAAAGTATGAAGTGATCTGCGGCACGCTTTTGTTCTTAGCATAAATAAACTAACATTTTTGATTCAAATTCCATTTTTTGTAGCAGGTGTATTTTCATCGATTTCTTAGTACATTTTTTATGGACTGAAGGTAAATAAGTCGCATGTGCACTATTTCTTTATATCGTATACTACCTGTTCATAATTCAAAAGTCAATAATTTTTTGTCTTGTTTTTTAAATTTTATTACAATATTTTAAGTCAAACTGGATTGAGCTTTAAGAAAATAACATTTATATTGATATAATGTTTACAATAATTTTATTTTTGTTTGATAGAAAAGGCTTTCTTAATCTTATTTACAATAAAAAATATTGAAAAACCTTTTCACGCGAATAAATCTCGTTCAAAACTGCCCAAAAGTATGCTCTTAATAAAATACAGGTAAAATTTTTTAGTTTATATTGTTTTTTTCATATTCCCCACGTATTCATATAATAAACATTAATTTGATGTTGTTGAAGAGGGATTATCCTCCACCAGGTCTTCACTTATATCATTATCATCAAGTGAATTATTATTAAATTGTGTACAGGAACGTAATTTATTTAATTGTTCATAAAAATGTGTAGTATGAGCGACCGCATGGGGAGAAACATTAAAAAGAGGGTGAGTAGGTTGCAGTTCATTATTGGGATCACCCAATATGGCAGGATTTAAGGCTGATTCCGAATGTTGAGCTAAAGTTACTCCACTTAAGGTATAGCAAGTATGATAAAGATCTTGCGGCCTAAGAAATTAAGTTCAAAAAATTATTTTTAACAGTACAAGACTGTAAGAAAACTTACTTTCCAGGTTTGTCAATAAGACCACCATTGGGCTTTTGACAGCACAGTAAAATGTATTCTTGTAGGGCTCCCACATCGAATAAGGCTTTCGATATGAGTTTTCCATCCTTTGCCATTATGGCTTGTGTTATAGGTATTGTAGCTCCTACCCAAAAGGAATAGCAGCCATCTACTAACTTATTGGTACGTCCCTGAAATCCTCCTTCGTAAGCCATTTGACGTTGTAATGTCCATTTCTGTGCAAGAAAGTAGATGAAAAAAGGCAAGTATTACTTGCATTTACAAAAAAAAAAAAAAAAAGAAAAAGTGGTTACTTTACCAATAATTGTTCTTGATCACATTTATGGCCTTCATTAAGCAGCGCTAAGGCTGCTATGCCGCAAAATGTATAACCACCATGAGCTTCTAAGTAAGGAGCTCCACCAAAGCCCCCTTCATACGTTTGACAGCTAGCAATCCAATCTCCAGTTTTTTCAAATAGTTTATTTAACGTTGCCTGCGGCATATTTGTTAGTTTAGCCACAGACACGGCACAGTAAGCACCACGAACATCACATTCACCATCGACATGAAGTCTAAAGGAACCATCCGGTTCTCTTACAGCAAAAAGAAAACGTTCCAAAGAATCCCGGTCAATGGCTCTAAAGGCACTAGGTGTACCAATAATAGCCAAACTATTGACAGCAGCATATGTGGGAGCCAAATGAGGATACTGTCCAGGACCACCTGCAAAACCACCTTGAGAATGACGGCATCTAAGAAAATTTATTTTAAGGAAACACTATGCTTTCTTTTTAAACATACATACTTGATCAAAAATTGTACTACTTGTTCTAGTGTTTCCGGAGGAAATGTAAAATTTAAAACATGCGCAGCTTGTAATATCCAATATATACACCAAGTCCTGCTGCTATCCAAGCATTCATAATTACCCGGCAAACAGTGCAACATATTTTCCAGAAATCTTTGATGTTCTTCTCTATAGAAACGGGTTATATGTTTATCCGTCATGCCTATTTGTTGAAATCGATCAAAATATTTCTCAACAGAATTTTCCGTTTTTTGCTAGAACAACAACATTACGGAGTAAAGTAATTTGAAAAAAAAAACAATATTTTCAACACACCTGTTCCCTGGAAGTTACTGTTGTTATTTTTTCATCGTTAAACTTAAAGTTTTTAATAAAATTAAAATCACGAAATTCCAAAGTTTCTTCCATATTTGTTGAATATTAAAAAAGATGTTATTTTATATTAAAAAAAAAACAAAAACCTTAAAAATTATAATTTTTGGTGTAAATTAAAAAACCAATTCAACAAGACGGATTTAACAAAACAACTGTTTTCGTATTCGCTGTCAGAGTTGTTAGTGTAAAGCTTTTTTCTTGCTCTTTAGTATAGCCAGATCGTTAAAAATGTGATTGTTATAGCGAAAGTCTTTGTAACACAGTGGTAAAAATCATCACAATTTATACGCTTGAAGATTTAAACAATTTTGTTTTTGCTACATTATATTTAATTATTAAAATTGTTCAAGTAAAACTGTCATAGTAAAATATGAAATAAAATTTGTAGGGCAAGTAAACATTAACACTTTTGTGTTAATTATAAAAATATAGTTTAAAGAAAATTATTCTTGTAATTGCAAAAGTTAATTGTAATAGCTAACATGCAGAGGGTCATGTATGATAAATAATTTGATTTGACAGATAAATCAAATGCTAGTTGTTAATACTGTGCACAAATGATCGTTAAAAAATTAAATAATTTTGATTTTTTTTTTCATTTTCACATACTATATCACAATAAAGTTTCTTTTAATATTTTTAAATATTAAATTTAATATCTAAATAAAAATATACATCTTTTTTCTTCTAGTTACATGGGCGTATTCCAGACAATAGTGTTTTTATTTTTATTTAGCAAGGTCTTAGGTTCTCTGAGAATTCTTAAAATAGAAACAAGAATGCCTAAACCAAGAGATATTGGATTAATATTTGGTAAATTTAGAAATACAATTTATACTAACATTGATTATAACACAGAAACTTAACTAACAGATGTTACTTTGGAAAATTCGGATGAGGAGTGTAAAGAATTACTATCGTATCGTATAAGAGCAAATGGACATTGTTGCGTTAATGTTACACCACATATTCATATGCGAAAGGTACATTTTGAAATATAATAAAATTGAATAAATAAATAAATTTATTTAAATATAAAAATTTGCAATTATATTTGTATGATCTTTCTTAATTTTTAAGATGGGTCGCATCGTGGGTGGAGATTTTGGTTTAATAAAACCGGGTGCAATGGATAAAGTATCATTAATTTGGCCTACTGTGGTAAGATATAGAATTTAATTAAATGAAAAATTTTTAATATTGTTTGCATGGCATAATAATTCATTAGGTGAGTGTTGTTCGACAGCTGATTAATTTTTATATAGAAATCTTTTGCATTTTTTGTTTTAAAATATCAAAACAACGAATAGTCTTTCCTGAATGAATTCTTATCTTTTTCCAATTTCTTCTAACATCAAATATTTTTCTTAGCAGATCTTAATTTATCTGCTTTTAATCAGTATCACTTTCTGCCTTTTGATGTGTATAATTTTGGTTATTAGGATGCTTTAAAGTAAACTAAGATAAAAGTTCATTAATTATAAAGTTCAAATGAACACAACATTGCACATTTTGGACAACATTGAATTATCAGGCATGTTCTGAATTCCACACGAAATTTTTAGTTTTGTATTTTTCAAGGCATTGTTTTTGTAAAAAATAATTTTATAGCAACAATGCTTTGAAAAAAGTGAAAATTTTTATGGAATTCAGAACATGCCTGTATTTCTTTTGGGATCACTTATACCATAAATTGCACACGAAAATGTTTTAAACTTTTATTTTTTGTTTAAAGTCTTTATATAACCGTGTTGGACTATGCCCCATTGCAGTAACCTCTACAGATGAGAATAATAAAGAACGAACCATACGACAATTGATTAAATTTGACACTAGATTTCATATTTTAGACCCTTATGGGCAAACATTGAGGAAACGTAAGTGATAATTATTATTTTTTGGTAAAAATTAAAAAAAAAAAAAATTATTTAAAGAAAAAAACTTTGTTGATTGCCAAAATTGGGATAAAGACTATTTTAGGAATTGTACCCCGGTTAATTGCGAAGAGCGCTATTTTGGTTTGCGTAATTTTTATAATACTACTTCAGAAATATGTGAAGAGGTGCCCCGATGTTATGAAAAATATATGGTATGTAAAGTAATATTTTACGATTTTTCTTGTTTATAAATAATTTTAAATTATAGAATTGTATTTATTTGTATACATTTATTAAACATTTCTGTTTGTATTTGATTTCAGTTATACGACATGTATGCAAATGAGTGTTCCGATACCAGAATGATTTTAACTGAAGAAGATATAAAAGGCTTTGAAGAAGGTAGATTTGACAATAATGCATGGAGATTCAAGTTTGGAAGAAAGAAGGGGGTACGATTATTTAATAATTTTATTATCTATATACTTACAATTAAAGTGTCAAAAGGCCGCGAATGTACATGGAATGATTTAGAATGCAAAACACCAATTTTTTAGTTTTTGTCTTTCTGTCTCTCCATTCTTGCATCACACTAAAACTAATGGTCGGTATAATGATTACTTTTTACTAAAAGAAATATATCATTTCGAAAGAAAAATTAGCAAAAAGTGAGAAAGTACACAATTTCACTGATATAAATATACTGAAAACTTCACAGAACATTATTTAACACAAAATTTTAGAAAATACACAAAATACTTTATATCAATATAATACTATATATCAAATTATATCAATTGATTTACAATAATTGTAATATTTTTACAACATAACGCTATATAAGCAATACAATTAAAAATTACATACTTCTCCAATTGGCCATGACTTTGATAAATCTTAAATGACTGCTGCGACACAATAGTAAAACGTAGAAGACATAATGGAGAGAACTTAAGCGAATCTGTAACGCAATTTTTCAACAAATGGCCATGAAGTCATTTATGACTAAAAGAGCGCCTACTTCCTCGATGAAATCGTGTATGACTTCATGCGCCAATATCCTCTAATTTTTCGCCTTTTTATCTTTTATAACATTTTATAAAAAGTAATGTCAGATATCTTGTCTATTGGTCTTGTCGTTATTATTATTTTATGTTACACACTACAGACAGTACAGTATTCAAGACGTTGCCGAAATATTGTAGTAACAGCAATTTCCAAGAGATATATCTGGTATACATCATCGAATACAGTTTGGCCTCTGGGTTATAACGCGTATGAAAAAAAGCTTTTTTTAACATGAGCTTTATACATCTAATGTCAATGCCTGACATAGTAGACAGCTTTTATACATATTTTTTACACACAGCACACAACGGCGCCGTGGCTTAGTTGGTTAAAGCGCCTGTCTAGTAAACAGGAGATCGTGAGTTCGAATCTCGCCGGGGCCTTTGTTGATTTCGTTTTTTATTAAATTTTTAATAACATATTTTTATTCAAAATAAAATGTTTTCGAATAGTTTTTAAAAAGTTTTTTCTTCATAATTTAATTAAAGAAAAAGAAGAAAAAGAAGAAGAAGAGAAAGAAAAGACCTTTCAACTTTCATGATCGTAATTTCAAACGATCTGATTTTTATCCCAATGAGGATGATGACGAAGAAACTTTGCCACCACAAAATAATGACAACAAAGGAACCTGGGTGCAGGGTTTGGGTGAAGGTCTTTTGATAGTAAGTCTCGCTATCAATATTCCAACAAATTTTTTGGACTTTATTTTAATGATTATGAACGCAGATTGTTTTTGTTATTATTTTACAGGTGTTTGCTACTATTGTCATTTATATGTTAATATGTTTTACCATCTTTTTAATTGTAACATGGTTATCACGACGGCCGGCACACAGAGGAAATACAAGTGGCCGTGCTATTATTTTAAACAGCCGTAACTATGGATCAACAGAGGAAAATGCACCAATTTACACAACTTCTAGCTTAATGTCGCATCGTTGATTTTATATTTTTATATGTATGTAACTTTTATTATTATTAATTAAATTTGCTTAACTACAATGTTAATTATGTTTTAATCTAATAATTTTTTCGTTAAAAATATATTTTTTAGTTTTTGGTGAAATTACAAAATAGAAAACTGCAATAAAATTAATAAATTTAATTGATTAACTTTAAAAGCAGATGTAGCTACTATTTATATGCCACACAAGTCAGATTTAACGGCAGTTTTATTTATTTTCTGTCTTTAAAAATTTGCATTGTCTAGTAAATACATTACTTAAGCTTACAAAAGAATAAATAGAACAAGTAATTCGGGTAGGAAAATTAACACTTAAAAACAAATAAGTATTTGGCATCTATTGTTGTATTCGTAGTAGTATTTAGTACGACATCTGCAGGAATACAAAATTATTTACTAAGTACTAAAAATCAAATGTGAATAAGTGAATAAAAATGCTTAACTATTTTCAACGCATTTGCAATTGCTTAACTGTTGCTTAGGAAAAAATGTGCAGCAAAAGCAAAAAAACAAGGAAGTAACGCATTTGCTTAAGCTGACTATATGTTTCTTTCTGCAGCTAAGCAATTAGTTTAAAAACGTTTGCTGATGCTTGAGCAATCAGTTGTTCTTGATTTTTATTTTTGCTTAACACTTAACTACGAAGTTGTAAAGGACTACCGCCGTTTCTTGCTGTTACTTGCTGTAACTCGCTGCAGCAGCAAACGTTTCTAAAGTAAATGATTTGCTGATTGCAATGCTGCAGAAAGAAGCAGATTAAGCAAATGCATTTTTTTTATCTTTTTTTGCATTTGCCTTTGGCTGTGTCTTCGTTTGTAATGAAATGTTTTGTAAATGCTGAGACATTTAGTTTTTTTATTTGCTGAAACACATGTAAGCAAAGCAAAGATTTTAATGCTGTTGCTATTTTTAAGCAAGCAATTCAAACCCTGCAGGAATATAAGCGAAAGTTGAAAAATGCAAACGAAATTAAAAAGATATGGAAAAGTTAGAGGCGGCCGTGGTGTTTTGCTTTTGAAATTAAATGTAATGCACAGTTTAGTTTTTTTTTTATTATATCTTAAAGTTTTTGAAAATCTTTTACCTGTTTAAGTTTTGTTTAAGCAAAAAAATATATATAAAATAGGGCTTCAAACTTCCCGGTCTGTGAGACCGCGTGCGGGTATATTTGTTACAAAAATTGGGGCGGGTGTAGGAAGGTTAATATATAGGCTTGTATCCCTACTTCACATATTCTGTTTTAAAACTAAAGGTCGATGGTCAAATAATGATAGCAAATGTTCTCATTTTCTGTTTTTTTACTTTTTGGGTAAAGTTCATGAAAATATCATTTGGAACAATAAAGTAACTCCAATAAAAAAAAAAAAAAAAATATATATATATATATATATATATATATATATATATATATATATATATAGAGCGATAGAGAATTAAAAAATAAGAAAAAAATATCAAGTGAAAAAATTGGCGCTAGCCCATATTTTCCGATTTACGGGGGTCTGAAATTTTCAAATTTTTTAAAATATCAATATGGGTATCATTTTAAAGCTTTTGAAGAGATCTTTACGGAAATACAAAAATGTTTTAAAAATGGTTAACCAATTACGAGGGCTGCTATATATATTTATGGCCTGGCAACACTGAGTGCTGCCAAGTGCAATCTGACATTTCCATTAGAAAGTTTGTCATTTTTAAGCATAATCGTACTCAAATGTTTTGACGTACGACCATTATTTGTGTTGTTAACAGTGACTTGAAAAAATTAATATAGAAAAAAATGGAATTAACTCATGAACATTTTCGTGGCATCATTTTTTACAACTTTCGACGTGGATTATCACGACAAGAGTGCATTGATGAACTTAAATCTTTGTATGGCGATGAAGCACCATCCTATAGCACTGTGAAAAATTGGTATAATGAATTTAATCGTGGCCGAAGCTCGCTCAAAGACGAATTCCGTGAAGGTCGTCCAAAAACGGCTGATGCCGTGCGTGAACTCATAATGCAAGATCGACATGCGACATACCGAGAGATAGAGGCATTCTTGGACCAGCATACTTTCGATACTGCATGAACACCTGGCCGTAAAAAAGGTTTGTTCTCGTTGGATCCCGCACAATTTGAAAGTCGCTCAAAAAATGGCTCGTGTCGATTGGTGCAAAGAAATGTTGCAAAAATACGATTGCGGTGCTTCAAAAGACGTTTATAAGATCGCCACAGGTGACGAATCATAGATCTATGCCTATGAGCCTGAAACGAAACAACAATCGACCGTGTGGGTCTTCAAAGACGAGCAAAATCCAACGAAAGTTTTTCGTGGAAGAAGCACTTCGAAGCAAATGGTCGCCTATTTCTTCGGCAAAACTGGTCATGTGGCGACTGTTCCGCTTGAGCAACGTAGGACAGTCACTTCTGAGTGGTACACTACAATTTGTTTGCCTGAAGTCATCGGAGAAATTCGAAAAACCAACAAGAGAAGACGAATCATTGTTCACCATGACAATGCGAGCTCTCACACATCGGCTCAAACCAGAGCGTTTTTGACCGGCTAAAACGTCGAATTAATGGGTCATCCGCCGTACAACCCCGTCCTAATGACTTCTTCTTGTTTCCGCACATCAAGAAAAAAATGCGTGGTCAACGATTTTCGTCGCCAGAAGAAGCTGTTGAAGTGTTCAAAAACCATGTTTTAGAGGTGTCTCAATCGGAGTGGAAAAATTGCTTCGACAAATGGTTTGAGCGCATGCAAAAGTGTATTAATCATGCTGGAGAATACTTTGAAAAACAATAAAGCCATTTTTGATTATAAATATTCGCATTTTCACTATTAGGCCAGAAATATATAGAGCAGCCCTCGTAACAGCCGATGGCATTTTTGTGCAAAATTATATTGTATATGTAGTACCAAACTTATTTTTTTTTTATTCTCTGTCACCCCAACATTTGGGTTTTTGATGGTGAAGGGTATATAAGATTCGGCACAGCCGAATATTGCACTCTTCCATGTTTTAACTAACATTTATTTAATACAATTGTTTAAAACATTTTTTCGGCATCTTTTTTTTTGATAATAAAATTAAATGTCATTCAAACAAAAATATTGTTAAATAACGTGCCTTAGTATTTATTACAGCGATGCTTATTAAAAATAATTACGCTAACAAAAATAATATTTTATTTAAGTTTACATAGTCGGAACAAGAAAAGATTAAAGTATTAAAAAACAGCAACTGTTGTTAAATAATTTTATCAACTCAATCGCGTGCTGTTGTAATGTTTTATTTAAGAAACAACAACAAAAAATCAGACATTTGAAAAAGGTAAATATTATTATTATTATATCAAGTGAAGAGTTATTTGTTTTGTTTGTGCTCTTTCATATGTTTGTAAGTGTGTGTACATTTCCTTGCATACAGACTGCGTTTTGTTGGTGTTTAATAGAAACGGGTCGTATGCAGATTTAAAACATGCCTTAAAATGGCAACAAATATTTTGTTTTATAAATTTCTAAAAAATGATGGGTAATTTTTATAATCCTACATAAGAAAATCTAATAAAAGAAAAGATGCAGTTAAACGCAACTTTGATCGCATAGAAACTAGGTATTATTTAAGGAAATTTTTATAAAAAATTAGAATTTAGAACAGCGATGTTAAAAACGTTCACATTTTATGCCCTTCGCCACAGATGGAAAATGGGTGTATTTATAATGGTTGGTCATTCCGTTTGTAATTTTTACTATATTCATTTTCGACCTCGTATATTCTGAGTTCTTATGTATAGCGAAGTCGATTGAGCGTTCTCCGTCTGTCCATCCGTGTTCCTATTGAAATCAACTTTGCCAAGCACTGGATGAGCTATAGAAAATATAAATACGCCAATACATCAGACATAGATTAAAAAATTTTACTATTGAAGATCAGCAAATGCAGTCCATGTCCTTCGAGGCAGTGGCATTTTGGCCACCTGCCTCTAAGTTATTCATATCTTTTGAAACAAATCTAGTTTAGTGTAGTAACTCTAATCAAAAAAGCAATTATATGGAGTAATAGAGAATTAAAAAATATGAAAAAATTGGCGCTCGCCCATATTTTCTGAGTTATAGGCCTCTGAACTTTTCATAAAAAAGTGCAATTGTGCGCTATACTTTGAAAGATATCAGATCAATAGGGGAATCGTTTAAGTGCTTTTGAAGAGATTTTTCAGGAAATACTAAAATTATTTAAAAATAAAATTAAAATTTTTGGGAGTTTTTAAAACTGTTTTTGGGCATCGTGAAAATAGTTGTGTACAAAGATTATTGCAATATTTTTCTTGACGTCCTGCATTTATATGAAGACATGGACCAGAATATTTTTACCTTTAATAAAATTTTTGTATAGACATATATATGTATGTATCAGAGAACTGCAAGAGTGTCTGTTTTTAATACTCTAAGTATACTCATCTTAAATGCGGTTGCGGTGTGATCGCCACCGCATTTCTTAAGTGCAAGTATTTACTATACCCATTCCATTTGAGTATAAGTGTCTACCATACTCAAGTAGAATGTTTGCGATGCTGGCTTTACTTTATTCGTACTCATACTCACAACAAACACCAAGAGAGAGATTTTAACGTGTGTAGTGAGAGGAAAACAGAGTTATCAGATCAGAATTATTAAATCAAACACAATATCAAAAGTCGCCAATGTCTAAATTAGCTAACATACATACTTCTTTGAAATTATGAAAGTTTATTTAATATATGTATAACAGAAAATAAATTTAATAGAACCCGTAAAATTCGCCATATTTTCATTTGTTAAAAACACAACAAAAGTTTACTGATAACTCAAGAATAGTTCATTGTTTATTATATTACGTTTTTGTTAGGGTTTTTTTTAAAGTTACACAGGATAGAAATTTAAAAATTCTATTCGTTAAGCAAATAGATTTTTAAAATGAACAAATAGTTATAAAAGCAATAATTAAATTTAACAAAATAAAATATGTAAACTAAAAACTTTATTTTATTTATTATTATTTATGAGGTCTATGTCTATTCAGTTAAAACTAAAAAATTAAGTAATTTTCCTTTTATTCACGGATTTATTTTACCATTTTGTTTTCCTAAATACCGTTAGTAGCACGTTTATGACAACAAGGCGTATAAACTGAAAATATTTGTACATAAAAAGCAGCAATAAAATAAGTATACCTGCTTTAAATAGTGTACAAAAGCTGTGCCTTTCAGCGGTTTTTATTGCATTTTATTAATTTAATATATGTTGTATTTCATACCTATGAAAACGGTTGTTGTCTGTTTTTCTGCTTAGAATGTTTAAGCAATAGATTTGATCAAATTTTGTTTTTTTTATTGTTTATAAATAGATCTGCATACAATGCAGTATTTCATAAAACGGCAGTAAAAAACTTTAATAAGGTAAAAATGTGGCAACGTTGCTTACAAATAAAGAGAATTAAAAAATTCTGGCGTACGAGTATAAAAAATACTTAAAATTCTGATTGCGATATTTTTGATACTCGTTTTTACAAGAATGGGTAAAATAAACACCGCAACTTTTTATTGCGGTGTTTATAATACTCGAGTATGAAAAGTATAGAGTATGTATAGAGTAAGTATGCGGTGTACTCGTGCAGTTCTCTGGTATGTATGTATGTATGTATGTAAGTATATATGTATGTATGTATGTATGTATGTATGTGTGTATGTATGTATGTATGTATATGTGTGTATGTATGTATGTATGTATGTATGTATGTATGTATGTATGTATGTGTATTCAAATCTTCCTAAAAACTCTATTTGTAAAAATTTAAAAAACTTTAATTTACAACTACGTTATCCAACCCTGTCATTAATTGACTTGTTTCACTTTTCTATTTTTTCACTTCCATCCGTATGATTTTTCATTTTTAGTTAATTTTATTTTAAATAATAATCGGGCATATTCCCATTAGCGTTCTTATTTTAAAACGAAATAAAAACGACAACTTGGCACCACCGTTGTCGTTATCAAAAAAAATCGAAAAGTGTCGGTATTCTCTTTTAGAAACGACAAAGAAACGCTCGTATTTTGTCGCCTTCATTTTTAGTAGCGACATTAAAACGAGAGGTTTGAAAAAGAGAAAATGAAAATTACAACGTTGCGGCAAGTTGAAAATTTAGTATCAGAAATAGAAAAAAATCCTAAATATGAGAAGGTTTTTGGAAGGAAGTTGCTGAAAAAATAAATCAATTTGAAAATCCAGTCCGTGACGGAGATGGTTGGCACAAAGTAAGTAAAGCTTAATAAACTACAAGTTATTACTAATGATTTTAAAATATATAACTTAAAGTGAAAAAGAAGCTGGTAACCAATAAATCTGAGGCCAGAGTAACAGGAGGAGGGATTAATAAGCAGATTTCACTGCCATCTTTAAAAGAAGTTGTGGCAAATATAATGCAATTCGAAAAACAAATAAACCCCATAGGAGATGTTGCAGAACGTATTTAAATGCAGTTTTATTAAGCCTGAATGTGTTCACAAATCTTTTAAAAAAATGCACATAGGATCAAACAATTAAAAATATGTACTTATGAGAAAGATTCTTACACTTAATCTGGAATGCAAAAATTATTAACGTTCTGCCGTAAATTCTTCCAAAGTATAATTCGGTTGACCACTTCCTAATCCTCACTTGAACTTAAAAATTAAATTCTGTTACCGATAACTTTTTATCATCGTCTTCGTCGTATTTTAGGAATACCATTTTAGAAACGAAGCAACATAAAAACGACTTTTAAAACAATAACGCCAAAGGGAATACGCCCGAACAATTTTTATGTTTTTTTCTGTTAATTTAGGTTTTTTCTTTTTGTCTTTTTAAAAGTTTAACAATATAAACTTATTTACAAATATCGGTGTTGTATTTCCTACATTTTACAATAGTTTGTAAATTAAAAAATTTTGTTCTTTGTGTTAATACAACAAAAGATTTATTGTTGTTTTTTCTGTACTTGTATTTTAACATAAAGTTTTACTTGTAAGTTGCATAAAACATTAGTTTTATGCAAATGTTATTGCATAGAAAATTATTAGAACGAGCCTTATACACAAAGAAAAAAATATATATTTGTTAGCGAAACTTTTATGTGGTTTTTAAATGTTTTTATTTTATTTATTTTTATTTAGTTAACGCAGGTCAGAGGATTTTTCAAACAAAATTTTCAAAATACGAATTCCAATGGAAATTAATTTTTACAAATCCTAGTATTTATGATTTTTAAAATCCGAAAAATTCTTAGATTTCGAGCTTGCCATCTATCGAGTATCAATGTGCAGTAAAAATAGTATTTCCGTCTATTATTTTGGCTGAAAAAATAGCTGTTGTGTCCACACACTTTCTAAGATAACCAACCCTGCATTAGTGATGACGAGCATTAAATTCAGGAAATTCTCTTAACTCGAATAGCTTTAATTTCGGTTACAGAAATAAATCCGTTTTCTCTGTGTACGTAAGTATTTTAAATGTAAAATGGCAAAAATAAATTCTACAAATTTTCATAACAGACCACAATCATAAGAACAACACAAAGTATTCAAAATATTGCATGTTATAAATTGGCATCTTTATTTTTTATTTTAAATGCAACGAAATGAAGAAAACTGGTAAAACACAATAAAAACAACAACAACAATAAAATATTGCACCTTGCCTTGAGATGTGAGTGTGTTAATTTAAAATGATTAAATTTTCCTATAGTTTT
This sequence comes from Gymnosoma rotundatum, assembly GCA_916610165.2. Taxonomy (NCBI): domain Eukaryota; kingdom Metazoa; phylum Arthropoda; class Insecta; order Diptera; family Tachinidae; genus Gymnosoma; species Gymnosoma rotundatum. The sequence goes on along the minus strand of OU744336.1, from coordinate 170,088,133 downwards.
TGAACACTAATTTTATGGTTTTTCTATTCAAATTGACATTTACTAATGGTTTATATGCAGCAGAAAATAAAAATAAAAAATTAAAGCTACACACAGCTCATAAAACATTCCAAATATATTAACATATTTAATTAATAAACAAAAATAAAAATAATAAAAAACTAAGAATTGAAGGGTACTTGTATTTTTTCAAGTGTTTTTTTGGGTCAGTGCGCGTGTCGTGTAAAATTTACACAAGAAGTCCCCCTTATTTCTATATTTTTTTTGTAATTTCTTACTGTTGTTTATATTCGTCTGTTGCACTTTTTGATGAGTTCTTTACAATGACCAGCAATTAGCATAATCGTTGTTGTTTGTTAAAATTGCACAGTCTTTCTTACTCACGTACAACTAACTATGCGCCGAGTTAAGTGTCTTAAAAAAAAAAAAACTTAACAAACCTTTAATTTTTTTCCTGTTTTTTGTTTAACTTGTCTTAAGTGTAGGTTAAATAACATCTTTTATTTTTTACCCTTTTCTTAAATGTGGTGGTGAGAAATGATGACCCTACTTTTATAAGGGGTTTTTTCTTCTTTTTGTTTTTGATTATTTTAACCCTCTGTGCCAATTTTAATTATTATGCATATAATATCGCTGATAAGTATCTTGAACTTAAGCTTATTTCACAATTGCTTATAATCGTATGTTGGCAACGACATGATAGTTATAAATTATGAAAGCTAATATTTTATAAATGAAATATGTTTGTTGTTTAAATTTAGTTGCAGTGCATTATTTTTGGCTTTTAACTTATTGTTTTATTTAAATTAAGCTCTTGCTTGCTTCCCAGCGAAATAAACTTGACTGCAATAAAGCAGACCGCAATTAATTTTATTACAATTAAAAATAATTTTTATTCAAACGAAAAGTTTTAGGAAGCTTTCAATTATTAAATAAAATTATACTCGAGATTTTTGGCAACCCTGCTTTAGTTTATTTATTTTTTTTGTTATTATGCCGTTTGCCGTTACTGAGTTAAACCGCCAACTTGTGTCATTTGTAATCTGATTTTTTTTTTTGTGAAAATTAAATATTAAAATTTTGAAAAAATCTAATTTTTGTTCAAAAACAAGGCAAATTAACTTACAGGCGGTTCTGATTTTTGCTTATGTTCGACATTAACAAAATTTAAAAATAATTTTAAAAATAAATAATTTGCAAAATGAAATAGAAGGCATTGCTGCATATGCAGGAGAAAGAAACCAACTGGTAGAGCCTCATTTAAAGTAACAAATGATGATAGAAGATTAAATTGAATTAGGCTTCCTTTTGTTTAGTCAGCTTTTTTGACTTCAACGTCGTGCTCTGCAGCAGTAAAATTAAATTAGGTGTTTCTTTTTGTAGCTCTGCGCCCACCTAATATTTAATTCGCCTTGTTCGAAAACTGTGAATCAACCATGAGGTTATAGTGATAGCGAATTCATTCATTTTCGCCGGTAGCTCCATATATAAAAAACCAGTATTCTATTTTTTTTAATCTAGTTTGGCCAAGGCGAATTTGTTAGTTTTCGCCGTATGCCCGAATGTTAAACTACATATAAAAAAAATTGGCTTGGATTTTTATATATGGAGTTTGACAGTTAGACTAACGGCGAAAATCAATGAATTCGCCATTGCAACCACCTCATTTCCTTTGGTTGATTTCTTATGAAACAAGGCGAATCAATTACCAGGTGGCAGCGTAGGCGAATTAATTAATTTTCGCCGTGAACACTACTGTCAAACTTCATATATAAAAAATATGTGTACTATTTTTTATATATGAAGTTTGATGTTCGTTTCTACCAGCAAAAAATAATAAATTCTCTAACGCTGCCACCTGGTAATTGATTCGCCTCGATCTGAAAACTATTTGTACAAAAGCAAAATGTACATGTTTCCATCGTAGTGTTGTATTTATTTTCGCCGTAAATATACCTGTTATCAATTTGCCTTGGATTTTTCTTTTTGTAGCCGTGCGGCCAACTGATATTTTATTCGCCTTGTTCGAAAATTGTTAATTACAAGGTGAATCAATTATAAGGTTGTAGCGGTGGTGAATTCATTTTCGCCGGTAGCCCAACTGTCAAACTTGATACATAAAAAATCTGTGTACCATTTTCTTTACATGTACTTTGACATTCGGGCTAACGGTGAAAACTAACGAGTTCGCCATCGCTACCACCTCATTCATGTTTTTTTTCTTGGTAAATTTCAAATATTTCGTAAGTTTTAAATATTTTTTTTTTTACAAATTTCAAGTTCCAGTTCAAAATTAATTTCATCTTTTTGGTGACTTTTTTATTCAAATTTTAGGTAATTTTTTCACTTTTTTTATACCCTTTACCACAAAAATGAGAGCGATGTCCGTCTGTGCGTCTGTCCGTCCGTGTTAGATTTCACACCAAAAAAAATAAATGTGTCAATCGATCAGATATAGTGTCGAAAAAGGTGCTATTGGAAATCAGTATGATTGGTCCATGTTCATCGAGGTAGCAGGTAAAACACCACGCCTGCTCTTATTTTTCGAGTCATTTAGAACAATAAAGTAACTCCAATAAAAAAAAAAAAAATAAGAAAAAATATCAAGTGAAAAAATTGGCGCTCGCCCATAATTTCCGAGTTACGGGGTTCTGAAATTTTAAAATTTTTTTAAAATATCAATATGGGTATCATTTTAAAGCTTTTGAAGAGATCTTTAAGGAAATATTAAAAATTTTTAAAAATGCTTAACCCATTAAGAGACCATGACATTTTTATGTAGAATTATGTACGTTTAGATTAATTTTTTTCTTATTTTTTAATTTTCAGTCACCCCAATATTTGCTTTTTTGATTGGAGTTACTTCCCTAAACTAGATTTACATAGATGGTGAGGGGTGTATAAGATTCGATATAGCCGAATATAGCTCTTTTACTTGTTTTAAACAAATTAAAAAAAAAAAAATTAAGTCACTTTTGGTAATAGGTTGTGGGACCAGATCCATAACTTACATTGCTAATTTTAAATTGCTCGGTAAGAAGCTTATTTTTGTTACTAATGGAGGATTTCAAGATATTTAAACTAGAAGGTAAAGGTGGTACTACGCGCTAGTAATCTTTTTGATATAGTAGATACAGTTACAAAGAAGGCTGAGCAAGATATCGCAAAAATAAATAAATGGATTTCCTTGGATGCAAAAGCTCAAAGAATGTTGGTCGTGTCTATGGCTGAAGAACCAATGCTTCACACTATGAATTGCAACACAGCAGCTGATATGTGGTCTATTCTTGAAAACGTATATGAGCAGAAGTCAGAAATATCAGTTTATTTATTACAGCAACAATTTTTTTTTCATATCAGAAAGACCCTCAGGATACAGTATCGGTTCACATTTCTAAGTTACAGAAGTTAGTCAACAACATGTTATCAAGATATCAGATAACATGTTGTTAACAAAAATGTTGATAACCTTGCCGTGGGAAGCTACTGTTAAGAAAGAGAGAACATTAAAAAATTTAACATCAAGATTATGTATGGAGCAGACAAAGTTTTATATTCAACCATTTAAATCTGAAGCATTTGTTGCCAAGCATGATAAGAAGGTCAGCAGGCAACAGACTCAAACTAATTAGAGTTCTAGAGGTAAATATTTTATTTGTACAAAATTTGGAAACTGAAACCGAAACTGTCCAAAAAAAAATCATAAACGCAGTGACGAAGGTTTCATTAGTGAACATTTATTTGCGTCTACTTTTGAGGATGATTCGTGGTTTGCTGACTCTGTCGCTAGCGATTATATGTCTAATAAGAAACAGTAGTTCAAAAATTACGTTGAATTTAAGACTCCAATAAGTATTAAAATTAATTTTTTTTCTACTAATGCTTGCTTGAATAAGGGCTATTCTCTGGAGGCAAATGACAGTGAATGTGTTTTAAGTATGATGGTAAGGTGTACCTTAAAACCTTAAGAAAACTTTTATAAACTTTTTAAGCTTCTAATACAAGTGAAAGAATATACTTCTAGTCTAAATGTTGCTGTCGAAGTTGATTCCTTTGCAAACATGACATGGAAGAATGTATCATCAAGATAAAGAACATTTAAAAAAAGTCTTAGGGAATTAAAATATAAAATATTCTTGAGATGATTTATTTTGTAAAGGAGCAACAATAAAATGGCGTTCGCAATAAGTAGTAACAGAGCAAAAGAGCTAGGGCACACATATCTATGCGGGACGATGCAAGTTAAATCATTCGGTGGTGCCCGTTTTATGTTACTTTTTTCTGATGATTATATTAATTATCGATACGTTTATTGTATAAAGTGTGAAAGTTTGATGTTGCTAAAGAAATTGTAAGATATTTAGATCAAGTCGCTAACAGTCTAGAATTTATAAATAAAAAAGTAAGTGATATATTTCGTAAATATACACCATACACACCTGAGCAAAATGGTAAAGCCGAGCAAGATATGAGAACTGTAGTAGAAGCAGCTAGATTTATAATACATAGCAAGTGTCTTAACATAAATTACTGGGGTGAGGCAGGAAATAATGTCATTTTTACACTTAATAGGACAGGAAAAAGTCTACAAATACTCAAACAGAAAACGAACAATTCGAATTTTTTTCTCTGCTAACGGAATAATTCTTTTTTAGAGAGCGTTAGATTGATGTATTGAAGCGAATTCGATTTTTTTTAAAGAAATTTCCTCATTTTTAACGAAAGAATACTTTTTGAGTGAAGTTTTTTCTTTTTGGTAAAATTTCGATTTTTTAATAGATTTTGTGCAGTTTATTACTTTATCTCGAAGGGGGAACATCTGAGTGCGAGCAGATTTTCCTTTTTTCAAAAAAGTGAGGTTATATTTGAAGTCGCAACGCGCACGTTTTTTATTCTACAGGATTTTCCACTTCCTATACGAAGGTATAGGTCGATGTGCAGTTCCTGGAGAGACTAGTTATATCAAAATACTTGTGGGATACCCTGGCGATATGGTTATATACCCCTGCCATTATTAAATTAAGATTTCAAAAAAAAAAAAAAATAGATTTTGTGTTGAACATTTAAATTTTTGGCTTCTTTTTTATTATTGTTTTACAAATTGCAATATTTGATTAATGAATTTTACGTCCAAAAAAGAAAAAAAAAATTGCCCCCCAACTAAATTGTTCATCTAAAATAAGTATACTGATAATGATTGGAAGTTAAATAAAAGTCCATCAATTGGAAAGAAAAAAAATTCTTTAAGGTACCTACACACTACACAATGATATTGACGTTATTGCTGTAATTGTTGTCGTTTTGATCCACACGACTTAACAAGTGTATCAATATTTTTAAGCAAAAATGGCGCAATTTTTTTTGGCATTTTCATATACATACATGTGTTTAAAGTAAACAAAACCATTCACGCAAAGCTATATTTTTTCAAATTATAAAATTATTTTAAATAAAAATATGAAACAATTCGTCATTAAATAATTTAAATAATGTTTAGTGACATTAGTATTGAAAAAGAGGATCTTGCAATGACAATAAAAAAAGTTATTGTACAATATTGTCAACACATTGCAAAATATTGACTTTTGTGCAATTTAAATCAAAAGACTTTTCGCTCCTTTATTGCAACATAGTCATATCTCAAAAAATTTAAATTTTGTAGTTACTTAAGCAAAGCTGCTCTTTTAGACCTTCTGTACATGTTGAAAAAGAAAAACAGTTTTATATCCCAAGCTGAATCGAAGTTATAGCAATTGCAATTGCGGCAATTAGATCATAAGACTTATGTCTTGAAAACTTAAATCGCATTTTGCCAAGTTCAAGTTTTTTTGAGATATGACTATGTTGCAATAAAGGAGCGTTTTGTTTTTGTTTTGTTGTTAATTGGTAATATTATTGTACAATATCAATTATTGCACAATTTTATTGCAAGTGTATGTTGGGTACCTTTAGAATATTGAAAAAAAAGAAACTCAAAATGAAGGTGGTTGTGTTATTGCTATGAATTGTTTCTTACGAATAAACTATTTATGGATTTATAGACAAAACCAAGGATGATTTACTAAAAGCGAGTATTCGATAACATTAAGTTTGTTGTATTAAACACTGACGTTGATATTTTTACTTCTTAAAAACACATTTTATTTTTATACACTTCACCACATAAAGTGAAAAAAGGGTGCATATAAGTTTGTCATTCCGAGAATAATTTCTACAATATTCATTACCTAATGCATAGCGAAGTCGAATGAGCGATGTCAGTCCTTCCGTGTTAGTGTTGAAATCAAGTTTGCCGAGGCAAAAAAAAAATGTGTGAATCGATCAGATATTATTGGGGCGATAGAGAATGCAAAAATAAAAAATCATAAAGTGAAAAAACTGGCGTTTGCCCATTTTTTCCGAGTTGCGGCGCTCTGAAATTTTCAAATTTTTTAAAATATCAATATTGATATCATTTTAAAGCTTTTGAAGAGATCTTTAAGGAAATGCTAAAATTTTCTAAAATTTTCCAAAAGTTTTTTTAATTTTTAATTCTCTTTCACCCCAATATTTGTTGCTATTCTGATTGGAGTTACTTCACTAAACTAAATTTACACAGATGGTGAAGGGTGTATAAGATTCGGCATAGACGAATATAGCACTCTTACTTGTTTTATTTTTAACTTGGAGTTCATGCCTTTTTTAATTTATATTAATCGCAAAAACTTTCCTTTAATTCATTCACTAAAAAATCTTCGTTTTTTCCTCCTTCTTGTTTTTCTGTTGAACTAAGAAAGCAAAAAAAAAAAAAAATTAACTTAAATAATGAAATCTTTTCGCACAATCTCAAATTGCTCATTAACATTTTGTGTTTCCACTATCACTTTGTGAAAATCATTAAAAAAAAAACGAAAACAAAAATAAAACAAAGTTGTAAAAAAAGAATAAACTTTAGAATGAACGGAGTTGAATTTCAATGCACCAACTCTAGTCGTAACCAAATGGTCCATTAATGGTTTGTTGGCTGAATGGATGGATGGCTGCATTGTAGCAAAACAGTGGCTGTTTTGTCTGCTTTTATTATTTCTTTTTTTTTTTTTTGCTGTTGGTTATATACTCGTATTAACTTAATGACAAAATGAATGGATCTGCTGAAAGGAGAACGGCAGTAGTAAGTGAAATTCCAAAACTCCTAAATCCTCCAATTCTTCTTAAAAACGTGTTACTTAAATTATTTCTGTTTAATAAAAAATAAAGGATTTCTAAGGGGTCTCTTATGATTTGGCGGTTAGGCAGAGAGGACCGCCCCAGAAGCCGACTGTTTGTCTTCACACAAAAAATGTTTTACTAAGATACAATTTAACACAAATCTTATTACTGAAGGGATAAAATTCTAATTTTTATGTTTTATCGGGCACAACATCCAGTAAATGTGTTTATAACCTAAAAAAATGGTTTTGAAAAAAAAAAGTTTTTTCGATGGGATGTCGCAAAATAAACGTTAGAGTTGAATTTGTCAGCATTTTGGCGGTAAATTATTGCAAACAGTAAAATAAAAACATTTTGACAGCGAATGAAATAATTGATTGATTGGCTAAGGGTCAGTAAAAACCAAGGCGAATTAATAAGAGGTATACTCATGGCGAAAATAATTACTACACAAATCGTCTTCAGCTGTTAAAAGAAAAGGAGATTGTAACTTTTGACACTCGAAGAAGGAAAAATCACAATAGTCACCAGGGCTATCAAGGCCACCTGTTATTAATTCGCCTTGGTAAAAATCATGGAGAGATCAAGTATCAGATAGCAGTGGCTAATTCATAACATTTCACTGTTGCTAGAAATATCAAACTTCACACAAAAATAATTTGCGCAGACTTTTTATATATGGAGTTTGACATTTCCAGCGAAGTTGACCATCTAGTACATGTTTTTGCTCTGGGAGAAAATGGAGCGTAATACGTTATAGTAATTTGTTTTCGAATGAAAGTCATCCTGAGCGATGAGAAACATTTTCACGTTGAAGGCTTTGTGTTATTTGTCAAATTTGCAGTATTTGGCCTTCAGAGAACCTACATGTGATTGTCCGAAAGCAAAATTCATACAAAACGAATCACCGTTTGGTGTGGTGATCTCTGTGTTAGAGGCATTATTAGTGCCTGATGTCAAGACATGATAACTATATAAAACTCTTTCTGGTTGTGTCTTCTTTCCTAATTGGCGATTTCTGTTTCAATGTAACAAAGCAACGGATGCGTAGCCTTCGTTTTCCTAGAAGCAAGATCATATTGTAGCCGTCACGGTATTTAGTCTGAGAGTTTTATTCGGGCTCATATTGGCTTGTAGACCATCGGTTTCTTGCCCTACTGCTTCTTAAAACATCTGGGCACCAATTTTCAAGTAAAATAAAAATATTTGAGCCCCAACTAGTAAACCGGAACACTGATACATACGGAGAACCGTCAGCCTTATTATTTTCAGTAAACTCTCCGGCAAATCATTATGAATAGACTTACGCTTAAAAAACGCTATCAAATCATCCAAGTTCACTTTAAAAATCAATCATAAATTCAAGCAACTTATAGACGACTTCGTGATTTTTTGGTGACATAATCATCCGTCTGAGCAAGCCATCCGTCGAACTGTAAATAGATTTCGTACCACATACTTTTTAGAGGATGCAATAATACCAACACATTCAAGGAATGTGTGTACTGAAGAAAATATCACTGTGGTAACCTAAGGTATGAAAGAAGATCCAAATTTATCGATTCGTCGTCGGTCTAAAGAATTGGGGCTCTGTCAGTCCACTACGTGGAAAATTTTGCGCAAAGGTCTTGGCCTACAGCCGTATAAGATCCAGCTAGTCTAGGAATTAAAGCCACAAGACCATTATATGCTTCGTTCTTTTGCCGATTGGGCTCTAGAGCAGTTAGTAACTGACCCGTTGTTCTATCGCCAAACTGTGTTCAGCGATGAGGCTCATTTTTGACTTCATAATTAGCAAAATTGCCGCATATGGAGTGAGACCAATCCACAACATGCCCTACAGACTCCATTGCATCCAGAAAAATGCACCGTTTGGTGTGGTTTACACGCTGGTGGCATCATCGGACCTTGTTTCTTCAAAAATTAGGCCGGATCTCAAATTACGGTCAATGGAGATCGTTACCGCACCATGATTAATTATTTTATTGTTTGAAAATATGGATGACATTGATCCGAACGAAATGTGGTTTCAACAAGATGGCGCTTTGTGGCATACGGTGACCGCAACCCTTGAATTATTGAAATCAATATTTGGCGATAAGTTGATTTCGAAAAATGAACCTGTCCAGTGGCCTCCAAGGTCGTGCGATTTGACACCTCTATTATTTCCTGTGGGGCTACGTGAAGACACTGGTTTAAACCAGCAACAATTGACACTTTGGAGGCCAACGTTGTTCGTGTCATTCGTGACATATGGCCAGCAGTACTTGAAAAAGTGACCCAAATTTGGACGTACAGAATGCGCTTTGCCATGAGCAGCCACGATGACCATATGCCCAAAATCATTTTTAAATATTAAATCTCTATTACAATCTTTAAATCTTTATTACAATTTAATTTCTTGTGTATTTTTTACAATATAAAGTTCAGTCGGTCTTAAACAAAACACCCGATACGAACTAAAAATATAAAAACATTAAAATATTAAAATATTACAAAATTCACTTCAAAATTTTCCTTAACCAACTCAGCAGTTGCACTACATTTTGTGCGATTATTTCATTTCACTGTTTGATGACAATACCTGGGATTTACTCTCAATGACAGGCAGACTCCTTAAAGTTAGTTTCATTAACCGAATCTTATATACCCTTCGCCATCTATGTAAATCTAGTTTAAAAATTTAAGTATTTCCTTAAAGATCCCTTTAAAAGCTTTAAAATGATACCCATATTGGTATTTTTAAAAATTTGAAAATTTCAGAGGTTCGTAACTCAGAAAATATGGGCGAACGACAATATTTTCATTTGATGTTTTTTTCTTATTTTTTAATTCTCTATCGCTTCATATATATATATATATATATATATATATATATATTTTATACTAGATTTACTTTATTATTCCAAATTAGATAAAAAAATTAGAGGTAGGCGTGGTGTTTTACCTGCTACCTCGATGAACATGGACCAATCATGCTGATTTCCAATAGAACCTCTTTCGACACTATATCTGATCGATTGACATATTTATTTTTTTGTGTCACGGCAAACTTGATTTCAACACTAACAGGGACGGACAGAAGGACATCGCTTAATCGACTTCGCCATGCATAAGAAGTCAGAATATATATACTTTACAGGGTCGGAAATGGAAATTGTAGAAATTGCAATAGGATTGACCAACTTAGATATACCCTTTTTCCGCTTTTTGTGGTGAAGGCTATAAAAACGAACTTTTCTCTGTCAATTTTACAAATACAGTTTTATCTTAAATTATCAACATGTGGTGGTACACAATTTACCTTACTTTTTTGTTCCTTTTAAACGAAACACAACATGACAATTATACAAAAGAAAAACATGAATATTCATAATATTGTTTGTTAACTTTTATAAAAAAAGTTTATTATTCACTCAAACACGTTTAGTGCAGAAATAAAAAACCGCAACTATTTTATCAATATCATATCAAGTTAAATATAAAAATATAATAAAAATTTTTACATGTTTAGGGTGGACAACAACTGGCCACTTATCGCTTAAATAGCCAGCCAGCCAAAACAAATACAAACACATAATAATAATAATAATAATGCAAGTGACAACATGTCCCCTTTTAGTGACACATTCCCACTTGTGTCAAATAGCTTATACTGGACGTTAAAAAAAAAAAAGAAATAACTTTCAAATAAAATGACAGAAAGCAATTTTTTGACGGATGAAAAAAAATTAAACTAAAAAATAAAACAAAAGTTTTTAGTTGTCCACAAAAAATATTTATTTTTTTAATGGCTCCTTTAATGCATTTGTCTTGTTTAAAAAGAATTTATAAAAGTTTTTTTTTTATTTTATTATATTTAAATATGTCTGGCACCTTATTAAATGTTAATATTTATGTTTTTATTATTTACATAGAATTTCAAGTAAACGAGTAAAATTTATAAATTACAAAAAAAAAACATAAAAACAGTCACAAATTCATTTTTTCTTACCCCTTTTATGCTGTTATTATTGGCGTAATGTGTAGTAGTTGTTGTAGTTTTCGTACAGTTATTCAGTATTTTTATGATAACTTTTATTATTGTTATTTGCAATTAAGTTCACAATAAAATGCAGTTAAAGTGTTCGCTTGGCCATGGTAATTAATCATGTTTCATTTTTATTATTTCTACTTTTGTATTTAATTTCTTTTTAAATGTTTTTGTTAAGTAAAATTAAATTATGCCTATAAATTAATGTTTAGTTGATATTAAATGGGGCGCGCTGCCAACTAACAAGTGGAAATGAAAAACAGTTACACACACGTGAAACAGTGTGTACAAAAAATTTGTAAACAAAAATATAATTTGCAATGTAACACCATAATTTAAAAAAATTTATTTATTTTATTAGAAATGAAATTAGATGAATTAATTTTATTAATTTAATTTTTCTTATGTTCAAAATTGTTGAAATAACATTAAATATTTAAATCTTAAATCTAACAATTATGCCGTGTTAAGTCTAAACAAAATATTTTTTTAATCAAGGTAGCTGTAAATGTTCAGATTCATCTCTCTGACTGATTTCTCTTCTTTTAATTCCAGTGTAACTACGATCGTTTTATTAGTTGCGGGCTAAAAAGTTTGGAGGGTGTATCAAGCTTTTCCTTATGTTCTTGAGTGTTTTACAATATCGACTTCAACATTTTTTTTGAATAGGCAGGTAGTTTTTTTAAATTAAATTTCTTCTAAGTTTGGAACGGAGACACTATTCCATAACTGTTTTCCAGCATCATATAAGTTTTAGTATCGCATTATAAAGTAAAAGTTTACAATCTAGTTTAAGTCTAATGTTTCTTCCAATCCGTGCTATTAAATTCATTTGCGTCAGCTTGGTTTCTCTATGTTTTTCTCAAATCCACATTCAAGGAACTGATCCTGCTATATCGTATAGATTTCCTGTTTGGTTGTGTGTATTCCGCGATATTCAGTGCTTAACTTGGAGTCTACATTAGAAATAACATCGGAGATGAGAACTTCAAATTCCATCGTTGAGAGAATTCTGTTACGTGTAAACCTTAAATTAGTGTTATTGCAATCTTATAAGAATTCTTTTGAGAGCGATGTTATGGGATATCTCATAGGAACAATCTTATGAGATAATTCGTCAAATATCAAAAAAAAAAAAAAAAAAAAAATTCAACTATATATTTGTTAACAAAATACCGTCACTACAAATTTGATGCACAAATTATTAAAAATATCTGCCCAAGAGTACGATTTAGTAAAAAGAAAATAATTAGTTTTTAATCAAAATTCGTTGGATAAGTTTGTTATTTTCAATCAGTTGCAAGCAGGTGTTTTCTCTCAATGATTTATGAATTATAAGAAATACTTGTTCCCCTTGTACGATATTAAGTTTAAGATGGAGAAATGCTCTGCCGTCGTTTTGTCTCATCTTATATTAGAGTTAATCGCAGCTGTAGACTCTGTGTAAACAGAAATAGTGCAAGGTCGAAGATAGTAAGTGGTATGTAAAAGGTCTCTTAGAGTGTTAAGTGGGACTCGGAAGGAAACATTATTAGAAGTGTAGCGCCGCTAAATATCCATTATTGTAGAATGACAGATGAGGGACATGAAATTTCTGAAGGATATGTGAAGACAAGGAAGAGCTGGGAAGCCTTTGGGAAAAGAACAAAAGGTTTAACGATAAGCAAAGCGATATTTGGAGGTATAAAATAAAATCTATTGTTGGAAAGGCAGTTTATAAGAGTACTTCAATATGGCAAGGATCTGTAGGTCAATGTTCGGTATTACGAAGCCAAACACCTAGATGACTGAGCGAAAGAATCTACTTTTTTTCTAAAGAGAAGTAGCACTTCAGGCAATAATATATATTTAGTTATTTTTTGTAACCATTCAACCTTCTTTAGGAAAGGGATAGATGAGAGATAAGATAGGTGGTGCAAGGAGAAATATATAGCCATTTTATTAGTTATTTTACTTCGCCGGCGAATATGCTACGAAGAAATACCGACGGAGGAGGCTGCTTGTTGCAATGCTAATTCTGAATATGTATTTATAATGCCATTAAACAGAAAAAAACATTCTTATTTTTTGATTGCCGCAGGGGTTGAACCATGGCCAATCAGATTTGAAGTCAGCCTGGCGATTAGTAGATATATTCAGCTTCATCAAGGTGACCATAATGTGACGCAACCTTCTTAACGTTAACGAATCGTATTTTTAACTTCCGATTCTTGGCTAACGACGACTTGTATCGTGTTAATCCTTATGCTGAGGTCCTCCGTTTTAGAAATTTAGCTCTTTCCGTGGCAAAACTCCACCCAATATGTTTTTAGGTTGCGAAAGAGGTGTTGTCTACTACTTTTGGATTTCCGTTCAAAAAATTTACTTTTTTGCAGCATCCCACATAGGTTCCTGCATTCTGATAGCTGTCAACACTTTATCGGAAGAGGTACTTTCGAGGTCACCTTTTCTGCCTCTATGTGAGCCTTTAAGGTGCATTTCGTTAGGTACCATATTGTCCTCTTAGGCAAAGCTCCTTACAGTGTATTAAAATTGAGGGTGATAATCTTGCTAGTTTTTATTTCCTTTTATCTTTTTAAGAGCCAGATTAGACAACTCAGCATACTTTTTATCGATCCAGGCTCTTGCAGGTGGCAGCTAAATATTACTCGGGCCAGCAAGACAGTGCCTAGACACATTTGGGTAACTGGTAATGAAAAAAGTCAAACAGTCAGGCAATCAAAGTCAAGGATTTGCAAAGAGTGAATATGGTACATTCAAAGCCTTCTAGAGCTACGAAAATTGATATTTAGGTTTTAGAATAAATAACTTTTGCCGCTTAGACTCAAGCATGCAAAGACTACTGCGATTCCAAATATTAAAAGTAAACATATTTCTAAAATTTATTTTCCAGACTGTAAACTAAGAGAAAATTTTAAATTATATATTACAACGCATTTTAATTAAGACGACAGGTGACATTTAAAATACACACAAGCATACGTAGATGCGGCATCACGTAACAAAAACTCTTATATGTAAATAATAAATATGGCAATCTTTTGTTTTGGTTTTTTTTGAAAATAGTAATTAAATAAAAATGCCTTGAGTATTTAATAATAATAATGCCATTAAAATAAATGACATTAACTTTAATGTATATTGTTTATATTGTAAGACAAAAAAATGGTTAAAAAATAAATAATAAAAGAAGTCAATATCGAATCAAAAAGTAGGTGTGTGATTAAACGTGAAAAGCAGATATCATTGCATCATCACAGCTTCGTTTAAAGTGGCAACAACCTGTTTTTATTTACACAAAAATATTTTCCTGTTAAAAACAACAACAACAAAAAAACGCCAAAAAAGCATAATCAGTTTGTTTTTTAAATATCGTAAGACCTTCAAAAAGAAAAATAAAATTAAAAAAAGTCTAATTAATTTATTTTCGCCTGATTTACATTTGAAACACAAAATTAAAAAAAAAATTTGATGCCAAATTTAAGCCAGGACGTCAAGCTTCGTCTTTTTTTTTTTAAACTTATACAAGCTTATACAAAATATAAGCGTAGCGTTGATGCTCTGCATTAGGCCAGTTTTGATAGATTCTGAGGTAGTTAAGTTGCCTGCAAAAAATTTTTTATCGATCTTACAGCCAAACCGGAATTAGCGCCTATAGCTTTTGCGCTGGAATGTCATCCCTAAATAAGAGCATTAACTTTGTGTCTTTTACAGTAATGTTAACTCATTTTATTTTATAAAACCGGATGTATAAGATTAAACAAGAGATAAAACAACTAGATTGCCTTAAAAATAATGGAATTGTCATTACTTTATAACCATAACAAAATAAAACAAACCAACAAGCAGCCAACTTCACTTTCGCACTGTCAAAATTGGACTTTCCAATTGTTAAACTTTGACGCCTCGCTATTATGGTTTACTTCATACATTTTGTATGTACATGAGAATTTTTGACAGTTAAATTGCTCGTTACGCGCTAATTTAGGTTCGGCTGTTAGTCGTCATTGTTGAAAAGTAATGACAATAGTTATTTTCAGGTCTACCTTTAAGCGATTTTACCTATATTTTATTTCTATTCTGTGGGTCTTATTAAACGAGATAATGTAACATTACTGTTCATGACGCAACATTGATGCTCCTATGCTAGTTTGCCATCACGGCATTTCATTTGACGCGCTGATTTAAGTCAGCTTTAAAATAGCCGGCGATCACATATTTGTAAACTAAATGCATTCAATTCCGTATATTTTGGAGTAATGTTGCCACCCCTGTTTTTTATTCAGTGACACCTGACCTACCATCTTGACGAACCATTAATTTGTGCAGCCTTTTTTTTCGAATTTTTTAGCACAATCATGAATATTCTCACGGAATTTCTTCCTCGCAGAAAAAGATTTTTTTCGAAAAAAAATTTCCTACAATTATGAATTCCGCCGGAACAAAATAATAAAAAATTTTGCATCATCGTAATTTGAAGGGAGCTATTTTGTTTATTTTTATAATCAGTCCAATCTTGAATATTCTTAGGGAATTTCCCTTTTACAAAAAAAATTTTTCTCGAGAAAAAATTCCTCCATTATGAATTCGATGGGAAAAAAAATTAAAAAATTGGCATCACTGTAATTTAAGCGAAGCTTTTTTACATTTAATTTCTCTGTTTTGCTTTTTTTTTATTATGTAAAAGTAAGTTTGAGTTAAATTTTTTTTAGGTGCGAACATTGTTATTGATGGCATTCTTTGCGTTACAAAAAAATATTTGACCAGATTTTCAAGATAAATTTATTCGCGTCGTACGTTTGCACCGACAGTGACTTCAATGCTTTGAAAGTTCGTTATAACGCGCTAATGAACATTATTTTAAGTTAAATGAAGAAATGCAACACTTAAGGAAAGATTTATATCGCAAGTGATAAACAACTCGCCTAAGAACTCGTCATGTATAATATTTCCTAACACACACTCGCTTCGCTTCACCTCTTGTTAGAAAAAAATTTATTGCAATAAAATTGCATCGTGTAAATGTTAAATAAAGCCGCCGCCGAAAACTTAAGATAACGCAGGAAAATGCTGCAATACTCTAGATGTAATCGACTTTAGAAAGCTTCTGAAAGTTAAAGAAAGCAACTGAAGAAGCTTTCCGCGCAATGATTGTAATCAATAAGAATCAATACCTGTGTTGTGACAGGAGTTTTATTACAAAAACCTGCGTATGCCTGTAGGGTGCATTCATAAACTGAATATGGATTTATTTAAAACTAAAAGCACAATCGTACATTTAAATGATGACCGAAATTCCCACGTTTTCGTTAATTTACAAGTGGTTTGAATGTAACACAACGTCAACCTTTTACATTTTTTTCTGTTAAAGACCAGTAGCTGCTTGCAATTTTAATAATAAACAAAAAACAAAAAAAAAAAAAGAAGAAGAAGAAGAAACCAAATCCAAGTCCATAGTAGCAAATGCAACATGTTTTTTTTAGAGAAGAAGTAGAGTTTAAACAAGGATCGTTTATCGCTTAAAGTTTTGTGGGATGAGTATTGAATACAAGCGAATGTATTTTAATTTGAGATGACATCGTACAAACTTACAAATATAAAAAAGTCCATATGGATTTAAATTTTTTTCTTTGTTATTGTTGTTGTTATACACTCTTCACATAGTAAAACAGAAATACTGATCCATTGATCAAGACAAAACCAAAATAAGAATGAAAAAAAAAAAAACGAGGTGTTAATGGCCAAAATAAAAATCCAGTAGACAGACATACGAATAAAAACATGGAGCAAAAAACAAAAAAAAAATAAATAAAAAAAATATCAACAATAAGTTAAACAAGGTGTTGGAATTGTGTCTAAAAACGAAATTGTTGTCATTGTTGTTGGTTGTTTTTGAATTCGGAACGGTGTTGTAACAAGCTCTGCAGACAGTTTGTCTGTAGAAAATTTTAATACATAAGATTTGATCTGTTACAGGGTGGAGGCAAAAGCATATCCCATAATAGTAAATGTGTCATAATTGTTGGAAAGGGTAGTAGCTAATGTTTTTATAACATATTGCAGAAATAGATCCAAAACAATACTACATCCGAAAGCTATACCTAAATAAAAACGGAAAGCGGAACGTTTCCTTCCGCAGAGCTTTTACGCTGAAATTCCATACCTAAACAAAAGCGTCAATGCTACGTCAAAATGATAAAAACAGAGTTATTAAAAAAAATGGTAAACATAACTTTCCTGATAATTTTAACAAGAATAACAATTCTGGAGTTTCTGTTGTACAAATTAAAATTTTATAAAAAAAAAAAACTAAAATAAATAAAAATTATTATTATTATAAAACGCTTTGTCAAAATCGGATTTTCCAATTGCCGCCGCGGTTTTACGGTATGCTACATACAAGGTGTATGGGCATGAGAACTTTTGGCAGCAAAAAACGCTTTGCGCTCTTGTTTAGGTATGTCTGTAACTTAAATCAAATGCTCTGAACACATTCGAGACAGCAGCTACCGACTGCAAAATGTTAGAATTAGAATGCATGTGTTTATATGAGAATGATTAATTTATTAACAGCAAGGCAACAAGGCGGCAGGTTGTTGTCTGAGCTGAATTCGCCGCTGCAGTCAAATTAAACTAATGCTCTGAACACATTCGCCACAGCAAGATACACGAACACACGACAGCAAATGACGCTAACAATATTTGTCGCCTTATACGCAGCTACATAATTATTTTGAAGGCAGCAGCTACATAATAAAAAAACGAATTAACTGTATTTCAGTGATGTTATTTAAGCGATTTTTAAAGAAGCAGCTCCGATTTATAATTAAAAAAATTTTATAACTATTTTGTAAGAGGCTATTTAAAGAGTATAATAATTCGTTTGGATTGTCTTTAAGATTGAAAATATATAGAAGTAATTCTCAAAAGCAATAATAAGTACAGTAGTGTGTGTCACGTAGTTTCTTGTCCACTAAAGTAAAGAATACTAAAAACAACAGTTTTTGATATCTATTAAAACCAATCGTGTTATTTATTTACAGATATCCCATACGACAATTGAAATTAATATAAGTACTAGAGATGAGCGATATTTAAGTACCTGTGATTAAATCACTGTGATTAAAAAATCACTAGTCACTGCAGTGACTGAGTTGATCAAGTAACAGTTCCGCTTAAGAACGTTCTTTTATATTTGCACACACACAAACTTAAATTTAATTTTACTTTGTGAAAGAGAAATATAAGTACTTTTGACTCCTTCATTTTTAGATATAAAACAGCTTCTTTGCCGCGTAGCTTTTTCTTGCTCTTACTTATTAACAACAACTATTCTTTTTTCCAAACTTCTCACATTCATTTGTAACAAAAATGTTGTGTGCCTTTTATTTGAACCTATTATAAATCAGTAAATTCTATATTTCTGGGCAGCTGCAGCTGCTTTTAATGTTGAGATCAAAATACCCTTTTCATTATGAATACTCGTACTGTTTGCATAAAATATTATTTAAACATGTATGTATAAATTAAAAAGAGCTTCTTTCGGTGATCACGGTAACTATTTAAAAGAACGGTGATTTGAAAATCACGTTCACTGGTAACGACGTTCCTCAAAAATCACGGGATCGCTCATCCCTAATAAGTACTTCAACCAGCAAGTACTAAGAACAGAAGTAAATTTTTAACTAAATGTTGTCCACACAGAAAAGGAATTTTAGTTTTATGTACATCTTAATACATTCCTCAGAAATTTTTACAATTATTCTTCGTACACTTTCGCCATGACAATTGTAGTATTTTTAATTCGTCGATGTGGCATTTCTAGTTTTTTTTTTTTAAATTCAAATTTCGAAAAATATGTTTTAAGCAATTATTGAAAAGTATGTAAACAGTGTTAAAATTTTTCTATATACAAAACTAAAATGTGCTGACAACTGTTTAAGTACAATTATACCGGTAAATTGGGTGATTTTACATTGGTTTCTCTATTTTTCGACTAAAAAAAATCCGTGTTTGAACTAAGGTTCTAAAGGATCTCCTCACAAAATTTTACTTAAATCTATCCAGCAGCACTTACGTGAGACAGATAAGAATTCAATAAATACGTATTTTGTATTCTAAATCAATTATTGTCTTCATTATTTTCCTTAAATATTTCAAGTACTGAAATTATCCTTTTACAGTTTTATTATAGATTTACACTTAAATCTTTAAATAAATAACTTTTATTTTATATTTTTATTGTTCTTTTCGTTTTTCATAATAA
Organism: Gymnosoma rotundatum; assembly: GCA_916610165.2. Lineage (NCBI taxonomy): Eukaryota > Metazoa > Arthropoda > Insecta > Diptera > Tachinidae > Gymnosoma > Gymnosoma rotundatum. Next base: position 170,068,646 of record OU744336.1, on the reverse strand, counting down.
GAGATTTTAAGCACTTAATATTTTACATGTCTTAAGTACTGACATCACTACACTGTTTATTGTCGCCAATAAAAATAGAAATTAGTTTAATTTGACTGCAGCGGCGAATCCAGCCCAGACAACAACCTGCCGCCTTGTTGCCTTGCTGTCAACAAATTAATCATTCTCATATAAACACATGCATTCTAATTCTGACATTTTGCAGTCGGTAGCTGCTGTCTCGAATGTGTTCAGAGCATAATTTCTATTTTTATTGGCGACAATAAACAGTTTAGTGATGTCAGTACTATAAGACATGTAAAATATTAAGTGCTCAAAATCTCTTATTCTAACGAAAAGAACAATAAAAATATAAAATAAAAATTATTTATTTAAAGATTTAAGTGTAAATCTATAATAAAACTGTAAAAGAATAATTTCAGTACATGAAATATTTAAGGAAAACAATGAAGACAATAATTGATTTGGAATACAAAATACCTATTTATTGAATTCTATCTTAGCACGTAAGTGCTGCTGGATAGATTTAAGTAAAATTTTGTGAGGAGATCCCTTAGAACCTTAGTTCAAACACTGATTTTTTTTTCGTAGAAAACTATAGAAATCAATATAAAATCACACAATTTTACCGGTATAATTGTACTTAAACAGTTGTCAGCACATTTTAGTTTTGTATATAGAAAAATTTTAACACCTTTTACATACTTTTCAATAATTGCTTAAAACATATTTTTCGAAATTTGAATTTAAAAAAAAAGTAGAAATGCCACACCGACGAATTAAAAATACTACAATTGTGATGGCGAAAGTGTACGAAGAATAATTGTAAAAATGTCTGAGCAATGTATTAAGATGTACAGAAAACTAAAATTCCTTTTTTGTGTGGACAACATTTAGTTAGAAGTTTACTTCTGTTCTTAGTACTTGCTGGTTGAAGTACTTATATTAATTTCACTTGTCGTATGGGATATCTGTAAATACTGTTGTTTTTAGTATTCTTTATTTTAGTGGACAAGAAACTACGTAACACACACTACTGTACTTATTATTGCTTTTTAGAATTACTTCTATATATTTTCAATCTTAAGGACAATCCAAAAGAATTATTCTACTCTTTAAATAGCCTCTTACAGAATAGTTAAAACATTTTTTAATTATAAATCGGAGCTGCCTCTTTAAAAATCGCTTAAATAACATCACTTAAATACAGTTAATTCGTATTTTTAATATGTAGCTGCTGCCTTCAAAATAATTATGTAGCTGAATACAAGGCGACAAATGTTGCTAGCGTCATTTGCTGTCGTGTGTTCGTGTATCTTGCTGTGGCGAATGTGTTCAGAGCAAAAGTTTGAAATAGATTGGCGTCAAGTTTTCTTAAAGTAAACCAGATTTTTGTGGGAGAGTAAAAGAGAAATAAAACGAGTCTGCACTCTTTACTTTCCTACATAAATCATATTTTTACCCGGGTTTACACATGCCAAGGTTATGTGCTGCAAGTCTTATTTTTGTAAAAGAATTAAATGCTTTAAAATAAAAAATAAAAGATTTTGACATGAAGTTGTCTGCTAAAGAATGACAGTCGTTTGGCATTATTTTGAAAGGTTATGTCAATTTAAATAAAGGGTGTCCGTCGGGAAGGTATACTACTTTGTTTGTTTATAATTTTAAATGAAAGACAATAAATCTTATATTGATAAATGTTTATTTAATGTCGGCAATTATGAATAAGAATACAATATCAGATAAACTTCTCTGTTAGCTTCATAAAAGCGATCCGTTTTGAGTACATTTTTCATTGCATTCTAACACATTTCACATGGTATTTCATTAATTTCATCACGGATATTCTTTTTAAGTTTTTCAAGCGTTTCTAGTTTGTTTGCATAAACCTTGCTGTTGAAATATACTTACGAAAAGAAGTCCGGAGCAGTCAAATCAGGCGACCGTGGAGGACAAAAAACATCATCATTTCTTGAAATAACTTGTTGTGGAAAGAGATCTCGTATCAATTAAATTGCAATCCTGGCTGTATGCGATGTGGCATCTAATATTTTTCTATAATAAATTTCTATAAATTCTATAATAAAATGGCGTCTAAACAAAGTAGTATACTTTCCCGGCGGACATCCTGTATTTTCAGGCCAATCTAGCGATTTGGTCTTTATCTGTTATTTTTATTTAATGAGTTTTATTAAACAAAAGTAAAGTTGACATTACTGCTTACGACCTTATCTAAGCTTAGAATTACAGCGTTAAACTTAGACAACTCTACGCTTGACGCGCTGATACTATTTAGTACTGTAAATTGTTTTTTCTTATTGAACTCGTTTTTAATTTATTTTTTAACGCGCCGTTAGATCTATTTTTTTTTAATTTATTCTTGAAAAATAAGGAACTGCGCTAGGCGGCGTCTCATTTTAAGTGGTTTTCATAGAGAAAAGTGCAGCCTCTCTACTCGTTAATTAGAAAAAATCTCTGTGATTGGAACTAAAAAACATTGAATCTTGAAAATTGGCGTTAACAAGCCGCTGTCTAGTGACGCTACCACGATATAACTAAACGTCACGGTTATATGAAACTGGAGACCTGTGCTACTTACTGTCTGCCTATACCAATTAAGAAAAACTTATCTCATGCTTTTGAAAATCTAAAAACATCAACTCAATTCGGACAGGACCTTGCCTTCTGCCTTGCACAGCCAGTAGATATTTCTGGGAACGATTTTCGTCCTATCAGTTTACGTTAAGTTACGCTATGTAACAAAGACAATCAGCCTGCCCCAGATACTGAGGATAACTTAAACGAGTTTAAGGAGGTTAAATAGATAGGATATACTAAATTACCTTCAAGAATTGTTGGTTTTAACAGGTTGCTTCGCTTTCATAATAATGTAACTCCTACTTTTGTAGAAAAAACATGTATTTAGTGTACGGATAGAGAAGAGGAGGAGGTTAAGTCATTTGAATACCCACTTTACTCGTACTATTGAGCGGGGTAATAAAGTGGTTTTCCTCGGCAGTCTGATGCAGCATGATTTTGCAGACTTATAGGTTTGAGCTTTACCCCTTAGCCGTGTTAGACTTGTCTTCACTGTACCTCAAAGACACTTTTAAAGATTCAAGTTAATCGGGCTTAAACTTTTGAAAATAAAAATGCAACACTTTCAAATAAGCGTCCCATGAAACTTAAATATATTTTTTTCATTACTTTTAACCCACCTTTTTAATGTGTACATGATGTACAATAAGTGTATGAGTAGATATCAGTTGGGGTAACCTTAACACTGTTTAAGTTTACATTACAAAAAATAAATAAAAAAAATTCTTTAAAATTTAAATCCTAACCCTCCCTACAAATTTTATTTGTTATGTGTAAATGTTTTAGCTAAAAGATCGTTTTTTTTTGTTTGTTTGTTGACTTCTGTTTGTTTATTTATTAAAGTTGCTTTAAAGTCAAAAAGCCAATTAAATTAAGAAATCTGATGAGCTGGCTAAGATTCTTTAAAGTTTTTTTTATTTTTTATTTTGTATTTTTACATTAAACAAGTGCTAACTAAAGTTGTTGTTGTTGTTGTTGTTGTTTGTGTTGTTTTTATTTTCTAAAGTTCTTGGTTTATTTTCTGTTTTTTTTGTGTATCGTGAGTCACAAGCCACACATCTTTTATATTTATTTATTTTTGTTGCTCTTTCTTTTGGTTGAATTTAACAAAAAAAGTTCTTCTTAATTTATTTTGCTGCTGTTTAACACATGTGACATTCTTTCTAACATTTGTATAAGTCATTTTGTTTATTAGAATTAACAGAACGAATGTTAAGACAATAGTTAATATCTTTAAAAAAATGTTAATATTTTACAGCCAGCGTGTTTTTCCGTTATTTATTTTAAAGTTAATTAATGCGTTGATAATTCTTTACAGCAGTAAGTGGCATCACGGAAATAGTTTCCGTTATTTTTACTGTATTTTTATTTTGGAGCAAATTCGCTTGCATGGTTGTTTGTTGAGGTATTAAATTTATTAATCTAGAAAGCTGTGTTGGAGACACGTCGACTTCAGGAAAATCTCTAAAACTTTTCTAAGCTGATGGTTTTGGTTATAAAAATTTATGTTTTCTAATGCTGAAGAAGATAAGAAATTTTTTTTTTCTAAAAATTTACAATGCAGTTTCTTTTCAAATAGGGGTACACTGTAATTAGAAGTGTTGCGGCTCTGCAAAATTTACCTGTCTTTTTGTTAAGTGTCCTAAGTCCGTTTATGTTTCAGATATTAAAGGTTTTGCCTGTAATTTTTGATTGTTCGAAAACTATAAACATTATAGAATAATAAATAAGTTTCTATGACTCCCATGGGTCTTGGGGCATTAAAATTCTACTTGTTTTAAATGCAAAGTACTTCGATGTTTAAGTGATAGAAAGTTTAATTTTAAACTAAAGTCAATTATAGCGCTAAATACCTGTAAAAGGCCGATTGGTAGGTAGTGGAGTAAAAAGTGGACTTAACAACTTCTTGGGGCATTAAAATTCCCTATTTTCAAAACTACATTTAGTTTGTTGATTTTATAATGCAGTAGTGCTGTATTTTTTGCCTGGTGGACCGCTTTTTTTAAGTCCACCTATTTTGACATATAAAAAAAAATTCAATTCTGGTACGATTGGTACGATAAGAATAATGGCATATCAGACGCACTAAATGCTATGGCAGTTAGGAAAATGCCATGATAACTGTTCTTAGTCTTGTGGGCCATCAGTTTCGGAATATTTAGAATTCCACTGGTAGATATTTCGTTTGCTAAGTTCGACGGAAGCCTTAATTCTTGTATTACAGTTTGTTTTAACCTCAATATGGAGTTGAATTGCAACTGGACGCTGCAACCTATAGGAGTTTTAGATAGACTCCGCTTCTAATAGAGCTGCAAAACAATCGATAGTTTTAGCTGGCTATCGATAGCTCTTTCCTATAGCAATGGTTGCTAAAATAAGCACTTAAAAAATACGATAGTATCCATAATATGGATACATTTTAAGAAAACTATCGATACTATTGAATGTGTCGACTATTAATAGTCGATTTGGTACTTAGGTTTCGGCACCAGGGCACTGCTGGGACTTCGTGTAGGTACCCACGCAAGTTTTAAAACCCGGGCCAGATCCTGTTAGTTGGACACCGCCGAGACCACTCTTTATACCTGATAGATCTGAAGGGACCTGTCGAATACCCTGTAGTGAGAGAGTTATGTAAACCCATATGCTGATGGTTCTAAACTAAATATTCAGGTGGGCTTTTGATTCTTTTCTGAGTCATTTTCAAGAGATATTCGGAACAATATAGTAATTTTAAGCAGCAATCTTAGCAAGTAAATAGATCACGAAACTTTACACATTCTAGTCGAGTTGGGGGGTGAGAATACGCGTCTGGTAACCTCTACATAAAAGAGGTCTTAAGAAAATGACAGACAGTCTTTAAATAAGAATGGTGAGCACTTCAAACTCATGTGGCATTACTTGAGTTGGAGAAGATCGGTTGTTTTCCTAATCTTGGCATTTTTAAAATTAACATTGTTTAAGTTGTGGTGATGGAGAAGAGAAAGAATAGATTAAACATTTATAGCTGATGTTAAAACTCGCCTTACTTCCTATATTTCAAGGCAATGCCCTTCGTTAGACTAGACTAAAAAAGGACTCTATATCCTAAGTCAGTCTGATCCACAGGCAGTGCCGCATTTGGAGTGAGACCAATCCACAACATACCCTACAGACTCCATTGCATCCAGAAAAATTGTTTACACGCTGGTGGCATCATCGGACCTTATTTCTTAAAAAATAAGGCCGGATCTCACGTTACGATCAATGAAGATCGTTTTTATGGACCACATTGATCCGGACGAATTTGTGGTTTCAGCAAGGTGGCGCTATGTGCCATAAGGCGATCGCAATCACCGAGTTAATGAAATCAAATTTGGCGATAAATTGATTTCGAGAAATGGACCTATCAATTGGCCTCCAAGTTTGTGCGATTTGACACCTCTTGATTATTTCCTATGGATCCGCGTAAAGTCACTGGTTCATGCTGATAAACCAGCAACAATTGACGCTTTGGAGGCCAACATTGTTCGTATTATTCGTGACATACGGCGAGCAGTACTTAAAAAAGTGACCCAAAATTGGATGTCCAGAATGCTCTTCGTCATGAGCAGCCACAATGGCCATATGCCCGAAATCATTTTTAAATATTAATGCCGTGTTCTTCTGATCTTTCAAGTTCTAGCGGGCTTAAAAAAACTTATTAAAACTTCTTATAAAAAATTCTTAATGAAGTTTAAAAATGTTACATATTTAGTTTAAACTTTCATTTAAATAATTCTGCAAAATAGATCTCTTAAATTATAAATTTGAATGACCGCAAAACAAATTGTGTTTCAAACTCATTTAAAGGAAGAAGGGTTAATGATGATAATGATATTTGGTGGATATAATTGCAATTAACCTGTTCCTCATTTATGTTTGTTAACATTTCATTCTGTGTGATAAGTGTGCCAGGGTAATAATTAATGTTATCTATCCTGTCACACAACAACAAGAACAATATATTACCATTATTTTGAAAAGGATATTTTCGCATATTATAAGGCTTGTTTAGCGATTTACTTAAAGATCCTGTGATGTGTTGACTTCATACTCTCTTTACACCTGCCTGTCATGCTTCAATTATTACATTTCGTTTTGTATTTTTATTTTCATTATTTTGCTCACATTTTTTTTTTCTATCTTTAACTGTCACTTTGTCTTTATGAACTGGTTTTTTAAAATTAAATTCAACAAAACTTATATTTTTTTTTTCTGTGTTACTTAATGATTGCTGGCTGAATGGTTGTTGCAGCTCAAAGAGTATCCTTTATAGCTTTATTTTATAAGGCGGAAAATCTTCTTTAAACAAAAAAAGAAGGGGACACAAAAAATGCTTAAACATAAGAAATGTTTACTTCTTCTTTAATTTCATTCATTTCTGGTCTTTTTTTTTTGAACTGGGGTTCAAACAAATTTGTTGCATTCCCGTTTGCGAAATGTTATTTGACATTTAAAACTGCAAGCTGCACCAGTTAATATTTAAAATAATGAAAGCAACATACCCCCCGATTAAAACCCTAATACTCGTACTTATTACATCCTATTTTCTTAACTTCCCCTTTTATTCATTAATATTTTTTTTTTTATTACAAATTAATAAAAGCTGATGTTTTTGCTGCCGTAATGATGTTTAATGCTGCTGCCTTTGTTTTAGTTATTGCAATTTCTTAAAGCCACCTATCAATTTTTAAATTGTTGCTATCATTGAATTGTTTGTATACAAAGTTTATTGTAACATTTGCAACAAAGTTTAGCGCGAGCTAAATAAAAATTAGCTGTAATTCTCAAATAGTTTAAACATTTTTAAAGCCTTTTTTTAAGATTTTTTATTATTATTACTTTTTTTTTGCTTAAGTTAAAGTCATTAAGTAAAAAGCTTAGGAAACCTTTTAGAGTAGCCTGGAGATGAACTCAGGCAAAAAAAAACTTGGTTGGATTGCGCTGTTTGGTTTATAATTTAATATTTTTTTTGATAATTTTTGGGTTAATATTTTTTTTTGAGAAACTCCCGAATTTTCGGGTTTTAATGAAATATACTTTAATTTAAATTTTTTTGTTACAATTTTTGGTGAAAATGAAATATTATGTTTAAGCCCCGATTGTGTAGTGTAATTAGTGTGATATTTTAATTTTTTTCTAAATAAATAAACAATAATAAAATACAAAAGCAATGGTTTTTTTTCGTAGGAAAACAGAGATGATTTTCGTTTTTGTCCTTTTCGTCACCATTAGTGGAGCGATTTGGTTGAAATTTATTTTTTTTATTAAAATTCTGATTTTTTCCTAAAATTCAAATATTTTTTTTGTGACATTTTTATTGGTGAATTAATTGTGTGAAATGATTTAGTGAACTCCAATTGTTTAATAATTTTTTGAATATTCACTTATCAATACAACAAAGCAAAACAACATTAATAAAATACCACAATTCTTGAAAAATAATCGACTTTAAAACAAACATACATTAAATCAACTATAGTGACACCCTTTAAGTGCCAAATTGAAATTTAATACTGGCTGTAATAGAGAACTTAACCATCAGATTCTTTTAAATTTAAATCATCTGTCTATAACGGCTCAACAGTTTGGTCTTATACATCAAATAACATCAACTATTGCAACACCCTTTAATTTACAATTTAAAATTTTCTTAAATTCTTATTATACCAAACAAATTAGGGGACATTATCAAGTGCTTGTATATAACGGTTTATAAAATACCGTTATATAGGTCATATTACATTAATTTTTGGAACACCCTTTAATTTCTAAATTCAAATCAAAAGCATCTTGTTATAGTGGATTAAGGTCCCTTGTAAGTCTAAGCTGTCTGACTATGTTGGTTAAAAAGTTCGGGCCACATACACCAAATCACATCAACTATTAGGACACCCGTTTATTTCAAAATCCAAATTTCATACTTGTTGGTACAACGGAGTTAGAAATACAGGTTCTTTGTAAATTTCAAGCGTCTGTCAACAACTGTTTAAAACTATGGCCATATACATCAAATTAACTAAACTATTGGGTCACCCTTTAGTTTATAATCTTGTACATTTCTCCTTGTTATTAAAGTGGTCATAGTAATCGACGTTCTGCCCAATTAGCAAGCGTTTGTCTATAACGGTTTAAAAGATAGGCCCATATAGGTCAATTTACGTCCCCTATGGGGAAACCCTTTTATTTTTAGATTTATTTTTTAATTACTTTTTGCTATCGGGAGCTAATAGTGAACTCTTTTGAGGTCATGGTAAAACTGATTTTAACCCTGATACAGGCACATGGACAAGATGAATAAAGCTGCAAAATATATAGAATTCTTAGTCTTGAAGTGATTATTTTAGAAGGCTATAAAATACTATTTTTTAGCTAAAAAAATTTACACCGTCTTAAACAAAAAGGGAACTTACAAAATGTACATACTCTTGCATTAAATTCGTCCTTTATTCTTACCAATTTTTAACAATGCAGCAAAAAATTTTTTTTATTATAAAACTTTACAAGAAATTGAGCAGAAAAACAAAAAAATGAAAATTATATTCTTGTAATTACACCTTAAAGAAAATGACTCTAAAAATAACTTAATAATACAAGTTGCACTAAAATTGCTTGCATTCCTTGCGCGAATAATTTAGTTGCTGTAGTACGTGACACTCATTTTGTAGAGTATGCAACATCGCTCGTACGTGTTTCTATGGCATAAAGTTTTTTCTTTACTCATATTTAAATAAAAATCGATTTTTTTAGTCCAAACATTTTTAGTGGCGATCATTTTATTAAGGGATGAATGAATGAATGATGGTTATAAAGCGTTTTATGAAAGTACTTCAAAGTAAATTATACTAGAAGGTCAAATTGTTTGGATGTTTTTTTGTGCAAATTAAACTTTAAATATATACAAATCAACATAAAAAGTAACTTCATCACATAGGCCCCGGCGAGATTCGAACTCACGATCTCCTGTTTACTAGACAGGCGCTTTAACCAACTAAGCCACGGCGCCCTATTAACTTTATGCACAAATATGTTTAAAAAATATTGTGTGATAGTATTTGAAATTCTTTGCTTTATAGAGTTTTAATAAGTTCCTTTAATCAAATAGTTTTTACATAAATGAAATATTTTTTGTTCATCTAAATTTTAATTATAGAACTTTTTGTCAAAATTTTCGGCGCTTAAGTGCGCATGTCAAAATATTAGCAATTAAGTTTTTGTTTTGTTAATAAGTTATTGTATTCTATTCTATTTTTAAGGAAATAGTCAAGGCGATTATATAAACAAGGCCGGACAGCTTCAAAAACATGATGTCATTTTTTTGTTGCAGAGCACCACGTTGATGTCAAAAATAGTTGACTAAACAATAGGAAGCTGAATCAAGTTTAAACTTTTGTCATCATTTGGTACTTAAATTGACGTGGTACCGGTTGGTTTCTTTCTCCTACTTATGCAACAACAAGTTATATTTCATTTTATGGTTTTGTAATTTAATTTTTTTACTATTTCAATTATTTGAAAAACATTTTTGTATACCCTTCACCACAAAAAGTGGAAATAGGGCATAACTAAGTTTGTCATTCCGATTGTAATTTTTACAATATCCATTTGCCACCATATAAAGTATATATATTCTAACTTCTTATGCATAGCGAAGTCGATTGGGCGATGTCCTTCTGATCCTTCTGATTTCACAAAAAAAATAAATATATCAATCGATCAGATATAGTGTCGAAAGAGGTGCTATTGAAAATCAGCAGGATCGATTCATGTCCTTCGGGGCAGCTGCCAAAGCACCACGCCTACCTTTAATTTTTTCATGTCATTTGGAACAATTAAGTAACTCCAATCAAAAAAAAAAAAAATATATATATATAGGGCGAGTGTCTTATACCCGCACGTATATGTATAAATAAAACTATAAATATAAAAGAAAACGCTAAAACATATTGGCAGACCTTTCCGTAGTATACAAATCTACCCGTTTTAACCCGTCTATAAATAGAAATCGCTATTAAGAGAGGTATGGCAGTAACTCTTGTGCATTATGTTAAAGTAAATGTTGCGGAGTAAAAAAATGTATAAAAAGCTCAGGTTAATAAAGTCACCTCTACGAAAATAAATCCTGGTGCGTCTTATATTGCAATTCAACAAACAATATTGTTTGGGAATTGGAAATACATAAAAGTTTAATTTTATTATAATCAAATATGTAAAGATCAGTAGCCTTATTCTGTAAATCGCTAAAGCTAACTCTATCGCTAAAAATCTAAAAAACTCATTTAGCGATTTTGGGCCACAAATGCTATTTCATAACCCTTTTTGTCGTTTTTTATTTTTAGCTTTTTAGTGATCGAAATTTAGATTAAGCTACGAGAAATTAAGAAGATGTGAAGAGTACGAGAATTTTTCTCTTAATCATTTTTAATGAACCATTTTTTATTGGCTACAAAAAGGACTGGTTTATTTTGTTTCCCTAATTATCACATTTACAGATATCTGTCAACGATTTCAATTATATGTTTTATTGTTTCCTTGTTAAGGGCGGTTTTGTATCCAAAAAGTGAAAACGGACTCTACTTTTATCGCTGTTAGACTGTCTGTTACAAGTCTCCATCTCCAGAAATATAATATTAAAACCTTGGGCTTATTTTTTATAACCTTGTTGGCAGAGGTGTTTCCATACAGACTTGATTTCAAAACTCAGTTGGCAGACATTTTAGTATAAATTATAAAATGAAAGGGTGTTCCTTAAGAACTTTCAAAGGAAAATTCCAAATTTTATAGAAAAAAAATAATTGAAAACACTGTTCTTGTCTGCTTCTAGACAATGTTGGACAAAATGCGGCCAATGGCGCCGTGGCTTAGTTGGTTAAAGCGCCTGTCTAGTAAACAGGAGATCGTGAGTTCGAATCTCGCCGGGGCCTAGTCGCAGATAGTCGACGACTCATGATGATTCATTTTATTTTAACTTAACTATTCATTGATTTAAATTTCTAACATCAATTAAAGTGTCATTTATAATTGACTTGGTCTATTCTTATTATTTTTTTTTTCATTTCTAATCCATCAGTTTTTTTTTTAAATGCAATTTAACTATTTTCCATTAAGTAGTAGATTTGTATTTAATTCGATAATAAATTGTTGGAGGCAAATTGGTTTTCAATAGTGAGTGAATAGCAAACAATGTAAATAAATGTTGTTGTTCAATTTTTTGTTTCAATGACTGTTGTAATTTGCCAAAACAGCAGCAACAGTTAATGTCGATCAAATTGTCAGTTAAATATCGATCAACTACAATTTAAATTTAAATACCATTAAACACGCTATGAGAAGATTAAAAAGACTAGAAAACAAAACGCAAAAATTATTTCAAGATAAATTTATAGGATGATGTTGTGTTTTGCAAATGTTTTCAAGTTTTCTTATTTCTGGGGTAACAAGAAATGTTTGTCGATCGATAAAGACTGTAATTTTAAAAGATTAGATTAAATTTGATAAATAAGACTGTTGAGCAACCAAAATTCTATAACAAAAGTCTTAAATAATCATTACATATTTGTAGTTAGATTTTGGTTTGAATTATTTGATTTACAAATGGGTTAATTATTTTCTGTTGGGCTTCATTTGTTACCAAAGGCACTATTTTCGAGATATGATAAAATAACCTGTTGACAATCATGTAGTATGGGAGCGTAACGTATAAAAACTAAAATGAAGCATACTTTCAGGAGTAAAAAAAAATAAATAAATAAAACTATTTCGTAAAAAGCATGTTGTTTTTATAGAACTTTAAGTTAGCAACACTTTTTTAACTAGCGGCCAATTTGTCAGCTGTCAAGTGATTTATGTTTAGTTTGGCACTTTAAAAGAATTAGACTGATGCCTAAACAATGCTTCCAAATTTTGCAAATTTTCTTGAAAATCAGTCATCAATACAATTTATCTGCTGTGAGAATTTCGTTTAGAGATGAAGCTCTTGTTTGATTGAATGGATGCGTTAGTAAACAAAACTGCCGTAGTTGGGGTGATTATAGTTTTCAAGTGTAAGTAGAAACACCGTTACCTCCAAAAGAACTGACTGTTTGGTATGCTTTATGAGCTTGTGGAATCATTGGTGCGTACTTCTTTAAAAACGATGGTGTTTAGAAAGTTATAATTAATGGTGACCGCTTAATGGTCATAATTACTGAATTTTTCGTTCATCAATTGAACAACCAGGATGTGCAGGAGGTGAATTTTCAACAAGGCAACTCAACATGTCGCACAGCTCGTGACACATTGATTCATTGAAGAAAATGTTTGAATATGGGCATAGTATCACGTTTCAGATCCGTGCATTAGCCTTCAAGATCGTGCGATTTAACTCCGCTAGACTATTTTATGAGGGGTATGTAAAGCCACTATCCTGCACCCAAAACGATTGACCATTTGAAGGATTATATTTGCCGCGTTAGTGCCGATATACGGCTAAAAAACGTTGAAAAAAGTCATTGAAAATTAGATCTCCAGATTGGACTACATCTGATCCGGCAGCCACGGTCATATGCCAAAAGTCATATTTATATTACAATGCAAGAAGATTGTAATTGGAATAAAGTAAATTTCATGTCAATTAAAGAAAAAAATGCATCTTTGGTTTATTCAATTTCAAAGTCCTATACTTCTATGGCCCCCTTTATAAGTAAAAGACAACATAGACGACACTATAATTATATATACGTATATTGGAATTTTGTATAATCTTTAGTAATAAACGGGTAGACTTTGGTACTTTTTATAGAACACGCAGTCAAAGTGGCCTGCATAAAAAAGCGATCAGCTCAACTACACTTAAAAATAATTAATTTAATGAACGATATTGTCATTTCGGAGTTTAAATATTTCTTTTCAAAGAAACCTATTTTATTTAAGGGTTTTAAAAAGTGTTAGAATTTTAATGCTTACTAACAAATAAAGTGGAGTTAACCGGTTTGGCAGTTGAACCGTTGATTTAAGTATGGTAATCAAGTTAGGGACTAGGTTGTGTATGTAGAGAATGCTTGCTTAATCAGTGTTTGTATATAAAAGTAATATACTAAATAATTCTCGTTTTCTTTTTCTCCAAAATATTTGCTTAAATTAATAAGTTTACAGCCGATACAGCGTTGTAATAAAATAAATAAAATTTCATATTTTAGCGATTCTCTGCTGAAATATGTTATTTTAATAAGTCAGCCAGACCATTCTGCGTTGAAATCAAATAAGAAGAGTTCCGCATCATGTACAGGCGAGGATTTAATTTTAAGCCGTGTATCCACTACCAATTATCTTGGGCAAGTTGCTTCCGTTAGAAATCGACTTCCAGAAATCAGGAATTGCATAAGTCACTTGCAGAAATTATGTCGAAGCACGTGTTTGTTGTTTGCTGGAAGTAACTTGAACGACTTGCTGCGAAGTGCAAGTGTTTTGAAGACTCGCAGAAGAAGTCGGATATACGTCGGGTAAAAGGATTGTTGTATTTCTCACCGAAATATACTACGACGGCAGTTGCAGTCACAAGTCATTTTTATACTGTCATTTGTTAAAAAAAGCAAACTCTACTGCAGTTTGTTTCACATTATGTGGAAAAACGTTCGTAATTTCTTGCAGCAAGTTCGTAGTAATAACTCTGCAAACTACTTCTGGAAGCAAGTTTTGCTTTGAGTGGAAACACTTCAGCAAATACTTGCACAAGTTCTTCAGCAAGTGACTTGCTAGTGGACATATGTACGGCTTTAGATTTCTTATATTTTTATTATTACACTCTGTGTAAATTTGAACTGTCTGCCTTTAATAGTTTATTAAATTAGAACAAATACGTAATAATCATATTTCTAGGGGACAAACATACTGTTTGTACATTTCAAGTGTGCAATTAAAATATTTTGAAATAACATCCCTGTGGGGACACCTTTGATTTGTAAATATATTATGTAATTTATTGTTGTATCGGCAAAATAATAACATTTCTGTGAAAATATCAAGTGTTGGTTTCCAGAGATAGAGACCTGTAGCGATAACTATAAGAGGCATTTGCACCCTTTGATTCCGGAAGAACCCCATAAAAGTGATGCTTATGGTTAATAATTTATTTATATGTACTTATTTACGATTTTTACGATTTGATTTTAAGATGAATTTCTAAACCGCTAAATAATTTTTGAGAAAATTAAAAATTTTTTAAACGTTGTTTTTTTTTTTTTTTTTTGGTTGGACTTCTTTTATTTGATCTTTTTTACAGCATTTTATTTTTTCCCAATTTCCATATATGTATATCCAGATGTTCATGTAAACTGTCTACTTTGCCTACTAAATTGTTACTTACTTAATTGCAAATTTTTATTTTTTAATTAAACTTAGAAAACTCGTGAAATCCTTTAAATCGTAGAGACTTCGCTCGAAAGACAGTCCCAGGCGGGATTCGAACCTCTGAGAACTTGTGTTTACCAGACTGCTATTTTAATCAATTATGCTACTGCCTTATAAAAAGCCTTTTCAAAAATTTGCGAGTAATGTAACATATGGGGCGCCATGGCT
Organism: Gymnosoma rotundatum; assembly: GCA_916610165.2. Lineage (NCBI taxonomy): Eukaryota > Metazoa > Arthropoda > Insecta > Diptera > Tachinidae > Gymnosoma > Gymnosoma rotundatum. Next base: position 170,053,472 of record OU744336.1, on the reverse strand, counting down.
TAGTTGGTTAATCGCCTGTCTAGTAAACAGGAGATCGTGAGTTCGAATCTCGCCGGGGCCTGTGAGAATTGTAGTTTTTTTTGAACTTAATTATTCGCTAAGTTAAATGGATGTGTTTATGTTATGAACCTATTAAGTTTGCGATTAGATTTTGTAAGAAAGAAATCTAATGAGAATTTTTATAATGGTCCAAAAATCCAACGTAACGTAACGTTTTGTTTCTACACTATCGCAGTTCAAGTAGAATGATAATTCCCAGCAAACTATATGAATTAGAAAGGAAACTTTACTCATTTCTCGGAGCTTTTACGCTCAATACAAACAGCAGTTTTTTGCCATCCGAAAGCCTTAAGAATTGAAGGCTTTTTTATACCCTTCACCACAAAAAGTGGAAAATGGGTATATATAAGTTTATCACTCCGTGTGTAGTTTCTACAATATCCATTTCCGACCCAATAAAGTATATATATTCTGACTTCTTATGCAAAGCCAAGTCGATTGAGCGATGTCCTCCTGTCCGTCCGTGTTAGTGTTGCCTCAGCAAACTTAATTTAACAAAAGAAAAAAAAAAAATGTGCCAATCGATCAGATATGGTGTCGAAAGAAGAATTATTGGAAATCTGTATGATCGGTCCATGTTCTTTAAGGCAGCAGGCAAAACACCACGCCTACCTTTAATTTTTCCATGTTATTTGGAACAATAAAAAAAAAGACATCAAGTGAAAAATTTAAAATCGTATATATTTTGCGAGTTACGGGACTCTGAAATTTTAAAATTAAAAAAAAAAATCAATATGGGTATCATTTAAAAGCTTTTGAAGAGATCTTTAAGGAAATACTAATTTTTTTTAAAAATGCATAACACAGGAGGAGTTTTTTTTTTGGTAATGATCATTTAATAGTTGGCTGGGTTATGAGCAGCAAAACAACCCGGATAAAATGAAAAATCAGACTGTTTAGAAAAATTTCTAAAAATGAATTTGTGTTATGAGATGTCAAATTACATTCCCTATTATTTGACATTAGTTGCTTTCACACTTTCACACTCTTTCATAATACTTTAGGTATTTGACAAATCATAATACTCAGTATTATAGTGTAAAATGATGAATTAATGAATGAATTAAAACGATTTCAGTAACCAAAATTATAAAGCAAAATTTTTGAATAAGTGGTACTGTTTCTTCACATAAAAATCAGTGTTAAATATGTATTTAAAAATATTTTTCTATTTTTAAAAAATACATATAAATTTTTTAGAATATTGATTCATGAGCTCTGTCACTCGCAATTTCACATACAAGAGTAGCACCACATTAAGGGCGCCGTGGCTTAGTTGGTTAAAGCGCCTGTCTAGTAAACAGGAGATCGTGAGTTCGAATCTCGCCGGGGCCTTGTTGGAAAGTGTTAATTTTTGAACAAAATTCTTATGCTACGTAAGGATTTTGGAGATGATCCTCCTCCTCTTTTCAACTACCCGAATTCTTCCTGGTTAAAATAGAAGCAATGTTAGTTATTAAATAAATAGACAAAAAAGATTTTTGAGAGCTTTTTCTTAACATGTCAAAAAGATAAAGGTGATAAAGGTTTGTTATATCTTCAAATGAAATTTTCCTTTTTAATCGGCTTTAAAAAGTGAATGTTGTCAATTCGTCTGAATGTTGCTTTTTTTTAAATGTTTGCGCATGAAGAACTAACTGAGTCATTTCTGAACCGATCTTGAATTGGTACCGTTTTCATAATCTTAAAAATTAAAGGGTGTCCCCATACAACATACATTTTTTTAAATTTAAAATGACTGCGTCTTACTGTAGCTCCCAATAACAAAAAGTATTACAAAAATAAATTTGAAAATTAAAGGGTGTCCCCCTTAGGTGACGTAAATTAACATATATGGGCCTATCTTTTGAACCGTTATAGACAAACGCTTGGATAGAATGTCGATTACTATTAACATTATAATATCAAGTATAAACATTTAAAATTATAAGTTAAAGGGTCTCCCAATAGTTAATGTTATGTGATTGATGTGGCCAAACATTTGAACCGTTTTAGGTATGTAGCTGAAATTTACAACGAACCTGTATTGATAACTGTGCTATAATACCAGGTATAAAATTTGGGTTTGGAAATTAAAGAGTGTCCCAATAGTTGATGTAATGTTATATATGTGGTAAAATTTTTGAGAGGTTGTAAACAGACGCTTGAAATTTACTAAGAACATATATTGCTAACTTTTCAAGAAATTTGGATTTGGCAATAAACGAGTGAAATAAAAGGGTGTCCCAATAGTTGATGTAATTCGGTATATGTGGCCGAACCGTTATAGACAGACAGCTAAAACTTACAAGCAACATATGTTGCTAAGCCCGCTAATATCAACAAGTTTATAATTTAAATTAAGAAATTAAAGGGTGTTCCCATAATTGGTGTAAATTTACCTATATGGGCATATTTTTTGAACGTTCTTGACAAGCGCTTGCAAATTGGACATAATGTCGTTGGCTATGGCCGTTATTGTAACAAGTATTAATACTTAAAATTATAAGTTAAAAGGTGCCCCAATAGTTAGTTTAGTTTGATGTATATGGCCATACGTTTGAACAGTTGTAGACAGACGTTTGAACCTAAAAACCTGTATTGATAGCTTCGCTAGAAATTTGGATTTGGAAATAAACGGGTGAAATAAAAGGGTGCCCCAAAAGTTGATTTAATGTGGTGTATGCGGCCAAATGGAAATAGACAGACAGCTGAAACTTACAAGAATATAGGTTGCTAAGCCCGTTTTATCAATAAGTTTATAATTTAAATTTAGAAATTAAAGGGTGTTCCCAAATTTATTGCAATTTGACCTATATGGCCGTATTTCTGTAAAAGTTGAATGCGACATAATGTCCGCTACTTTGTGTTGTATAATAAGAAGTAAAAAAATTTTAAAATATAAATTAAAGGCCTTTACAATAGTTGCTGTAATCTGAGGTATATGGCCAAACTGTTGCACCGTTTTAGACATACAGTTAAAATTTACAAAGAACCTGATTGCTAAGCCTACTACAACAGCAAGTATATAATTTGAATTTGGAAATTAAAGGGTGTCCCTAAAGTTGATGTAATTTAATATATATTGCCAAACTGTTGAACAGTTGAACAAGTATAAAGTTTGGAGATTGAATATAAGGGTGTCCCAATAGTTGATGTCATTTCATACATGTATGTGGCCATACTCTTGAACCTTTAACGACAGACAGACATGAAATTTGTTTTGAAGTCTGTTTTTTTTGCAAGAATTTATATTTTTATAATTTTTTAATTAAAGTCTTAAAATAAAAAACAAAACAAAAATGTTGTAATTTTACACAATATGCTCAAAGATATTAAAATAAATTCCTTTTGTTTTTTTTTATCCTTAGAGGCGTTTTAAATCCCTTTTTTATTTATAATCCTCTTAAAAACACTTGTTCACAGAACGATCGTTAAAACTTATTGTGAAGTTGTGGTTTAAGTCTGTTTCCTTTTCAGTTTTTCTTCTTGTGTGTGTTGTAACACATGCTGGGCAGGCAGTTTGTACAAGTGTTTGGCTTTTGTTGCGACTGACAGTCTTTAAAATATTGTCTTTTCTTTATTTTAATGTGATTTTGTAATTTTGTATTATTTTTTTTTTTAATTTTTTTTGAAGCATCTTCTTTTTTTGTGTTTGTCGTTGTTGTTGCTGCCGTGTTTTTTTTAATATTTTACCAAGCAGCCATATTCTTTTGGGTTCCGTTGTAGTATCTAGGCTGCCATTTACAAATAAAAATGAAAAAGAAAAAAAATTAAAACAGAATCTGTGGTTGGTTTTGCCATTTTTTCCATTTGTTGTGTTGCTTCATACCATCCATGTAATTTACAGTCCGGCGCGCGCACAATTGTATTGTATTTAAACGTCTGTCTTTATATTTTTTTATAGTTTTTATTTGCGTTCCCAGACTCTCCCTTGACAATATCGTGGTGGTGTTGGGCAACGCCCGTTGCTGTTCCATTCATTTTTTTTTTGCTCTTCATTGTTGCTTCTCATTATTGTTTATGATTTTGCTACTGCTGTATGTGCAGCAGAGATTTTAAATATTACAACAAACATTTTGTATTATTTTTCCTCTTCTTTTAGCTTTATTTCCATTTTTATTGTTCTTTTTCTTTAGGTGCTTTCAAATTATATTCGTTCATTGTTTGTGTGTGTGCTAACCACACCTCCATTTTGTGTCGCTGCAGTTTTCTTTTAGATTCATATCTCTCCTACGAAGTTAAGAATCTGATTTTTGTAAAAGATTTTGACTTTTTAGTATTTGACTGCAACAAAATTATTAAAAAAAAATGTAATCAGAGATCTGATTTAATTTAGAGGGTTATACATTTTGTGGTTGCGAAGCAAATGGGACAGCTGTTAATAACAAATTAAAAACGCTCTTTTAATACGATTTCAATTGCAAATTTACCGTTGATTTTTCTTTTTGTTCATAATACTTGCATTCCTTTTAATTAATCTTTGTATTAAAATGGATATTTTTGTTGTTGTGTATTTTTAGTTCCGTTATTAAAGCCATCGACAAACTGCAAAAAATAGAATTATTTCAACAATATAATTATTGCCATCTGTTTCGTTCATAATATTCCTGATAACTTGACAGGTCGTCTACTTTCTTGATATTTAAGTGCAAATATGTCTACAATATTTTTTTCGATTAATTTTTGTCTTTAAAAAACTTGTTAATTATTATAATAAAATGGGAATAAAATATTTGTTGTATTTTTTAATTATTAATATTTATCATAAAAATTTTATGTTGTTGTTATTTTACAACTACTTGCATCTATTCCGTTCACTTTGTTTTATGCAATTTGTCAATATTTTCTTTTTCATGGGAAACACAGTCAGATATTTTTTCTTTGATATTCATTTCAATGTTATAACATAATAAAACTTTTATTTGTTTTCAGATTGTATTTTAATTAAATTTTTAATTGATTCAATTATTTAGTTAAATGAAAAATAAACGCCAAATTTATTAATTAAATAGTTAATTGTATCAATTATGTGTTGAGTTTAAAAATTTCTTAGTTTTAATTAAATGAATAATAGATTTAATTAAAAATTTTGTCAAATTTTAGTTTGAAAATGGGTAGAAAAACTTGGCTAGTGAATCACACTACTCATTAAAGAAAAATTTGTTTCTTAGCCGAACCCCACCTACACAAAACTCCATTTACTTAATTAAAGCTACTCAATAGAGTTGTGTCGTTCGCGAACGAACGAGTTAAATTGACCGAATCATTTAAGTGAACGAAATGATCCGGTCATTTAAATCCGGTCTTTTCGGTCAATAGTGTACGGGTTAATTTGAACGGATGAATTAATTGAGCGAAATGCGCCAGATATTTAACCGGCTCCTTTCCTTCAAATTGACCGATTGAACGAATTGAACGAACGAATCAGTCTTTGATAATTGACCGAAAAAGACCGGTCACTGAAACGAACGACTAGGCACATGTCTACTTCTCAATGTAGTCAGCTTTGTAGCAGAGTTGAAATCTTCTTAGCTACCTGTTAATAAACGCCACCACGAGGAAGTATGAATCTAACTTCTGTTAGTATAAACAGCTACGGTGAACCATAACCTCATTACTGCCAGCCAACGTCCATTTGAATGCACAATTTAATAATAAAACTTCTTTAATTATCGTAGGGTCTCTTCAGCAATGATCGCTAAACAAGAACGCGCGGGCCTACGCACACAATACAAGCACAATCAAAAATGAGCATTGAGAGCAAAACACATTACACATACATGATAGTTATCAACTAATCACGCATTTTTCAAAGATATAAGAATAATTTGAATATTGTTAAATAATCATTAGATAAACATTTGTTACTATTTGTTGAGGTTTTTAACTCAAATGCTCATAAAACGTGACTCAAACAATAAAGAATATTAAATGTTTTTGTGTTTGTTAATGTAAAACAATATGACAATCTAATCTTATAGATTATCATTAACAGCAGACTCTCTGAATGGCGACCTCTGCTTTTCAGAACACGCAATATTATAACGGCCTCTCGTCCTGTAAAAGTTCTAATATTAAAGACGAATAGGGGAGAGTGAAGAATGAAGAAGGAAATTACATTTCTGGAAATATTGTAGTTTTTTATTTCACGAAATTTTTTTTATTCAACAAACCTTCATTAATTCTGCTGAAGAATTTTAGTCTGAAAAAATTTTGATTTTTATGAAAAACATCTCTCATTAGCCTGGCTCTGCTTCAAATATTAAAATTTCTTGCCTTAAATCCGATTTAGACATGCTGAGATTTCTTACAGGGAATATTTACCAGCAGTATCTAAAGAAAACTATACTGACCTTTTATACACCCACCACCACCACCCCAATTTCACAAACACTGCATGAAAAGTTTAATAATTTTAATTATTAATTTAATTAAAATTCTTTCAAATATTTTTTCTCATCAAATAATTTCCCATAAAATTTTTTTATTCCCAAATAAATAGTAATTTGTTGAAAGAAAAAATCCAAGTATGTGACTTGAAACGCCCACTTTACAACACCCACTTTCTATTGTTTTAAATAATCATATAGCACAGCTTTTATTAAAAAACCCCCAATAGAATTTGAAATGCTGGGCATAAATGTATGTGTTTGTGTATTTGTGTGAATTTTAAGTAATAATTACCAATAGTTGTGTAAATAGTTATCAAATACTTTAACAATTTTACCTTGATGACATTGCTAAACAAATACTTATTGTAAAACAATAAAAACACAACAACAACAATAACATTTTAACAAAAACTTGCAAGTGAAAATGTAATGACAAATATTTGATAATATTTAGGGTTACCAGCATAGTCTTAATAGGAATTCCGTAACTGAACTTTTGCAAACTTAATGAGAACTTTTAAAAGCTTTATTCTAAATTTTAAAGCTTTAAGGAAAACACTTTATTTTACTCAATTCTTTAAAGTCCAAGGGATTAATTAAAAAAAAGAGGTGTGAAATTCGTTGTGATTCATAAATAATTCAAGTACGCGCCGCATTTCCAATTTCCTTTATAATTTTGGATTTCGGAAATCCAAAAGCACATAAGCTCTGCTAGAGTTTACCATGCTTCAAGACGTTCTTTCACAATATATATTTCAACCCATTTCCTATCATTTGGACAGAAAAAAGAAATTAAACGGTATCATTCACCGTTGATGGCAGCACAAAAGTCGACACCCATTCTTTTGGGAGACCCTTTATAGAGGTATAGTTCTGATAAGACAAAATCCATATCGTTTCATATAGTTGGATTGATTTTAATTCAGAAGTAAAAAGAAATCGGAATGATATTTAAGAGTAAAATTATTAAAGAAGGAGTCCCATTTAGAGAAGAAGTGAATTGTTGTCCTTTTCATAACTGACTTTTTCTTTTACATAGTAGGGGTATGTTCTGTAACTATTTCACCATAAGAATTAGACTCACACACAAAAAGTTAAATACCATGTATGGGTCACCCTTTAATTCTTAATTTAATGTTTTTATTATTTTCTTTTGAAAATTTGAAATGTCTGTCTATTACGTTTCAAAAGATAAGACAACATACATTAAAATCAGACCTCCTATAGGGTCACCCTTTAAGTTTTAATTTTATTATATCATACTTGCACACCGTGTCTATAAATTTCAAAGTTCTAGCTATTGCAGCTCAAAGATAAGTCTCTATACATAAAAGTCACATTTTTATTGGGGCACCCTGTAATGAATTTTTTTAATTAAGTTTTACAGCGAACAAAGTCCCATATACTCTGTGTATATTTCAAGTGTCGGCCTAAGTCGGCTTATACTCTTTTTAGACAAGTTTCCTTAATTGAGTTAGTTTAATTTTAATTGCGCAATTTAATTTGGTGTTTACACATGCTCAATTAAGCTTATTCAATTAGCACAAGGCATATTTATTTTACAGGTAGTATCGTCCGGCCAGCTGATTTCTCTTTTTATTACAACCAAACCATATGGCTTTTTGTTGTTGCTTTGAAGTTGGAAGTGTCAAAAGCCATGTTCGTATGACCCACCATTTTCTTTTTATTTGTTTGTTTACATTTTTTTGCGGCTTGTCAATTTTATGAATTTTTTCTTCTCACTGAACATAGTTCCCAGAGTAAACACTCTTGTTGGCAAGGGTTGCATTTCGCATGTTATTTAATTAGTGATGCAATTAAGTACTAATTGCTAAATTTATTAAATGACTTCTTCTATGGTAAATTGAACTCAATTAGGGCCTTAATTACGTAAATTCCTTAATTGCGCAATTAAAGCGTTTGTCTGAACAGGGTATTAAAAAATAAGGTCATACATAGTTCGTGAAAATAACGACGCAGGGGGGACACGCTTTTAATTGTTAAACTCATTTAATTATTTGTAGGAGTAGCAGTCATAATAATGCAACGTTTCCACTTCAAAAATAGAGGCATGTGCAGACATACAGACGGATGAACGTTGTAGAGATAATAAAGGGTAAAACCTCTTGGGCACGGGAACCTAACATTTAGTGTTAATTAATTTTTTAAAGTATGACACTTTAAAATTTGAAATAGTTGGCAACTCTACTTAGGCCTGATAAATACCTGCCAACAATAATACAAAATTTACCCTTTTATTTCATTTACAGTGCATGATGAATCTCATTGCCATTAAATGTTGTTATTATTGCTTTTGTTGTTGTCAATGCCGTTGTCTTTGCACTTCATAATTTTCTCCATGAATGATTTTCTATGTGAAGGTTGTGACATTGTTCAATTTTACAAATATTTATTTTCAAACAATAGAAATACAGTGAGGTAAAGAACTTATAAAGAATTTGAAAAAAAAAATCGCCCTTTTCCTATTTCAAATTACTGGCAACTCCCTGTTTAATGTTTGTAAAGTTGTTGTTTATAAACTGAAGTTGAAAGCTTCTCTGATACTCACACCACTTTGTTAAATATTTGATGACAGAGTTGCAATTGTTTGTTTGAAAGTATGTTTATATATTTAAAAGGCTACATATTTTCCAGTCAGTCAGTCATGTTGTCTTTTCTTTCAATATTTCCTTTTATTTTTTTAAATTTTAAATTTTATGCTACAATAATTTAATACCGGTCTTGAGAATTATAGATATAATTCCTTGTCTTTTTTTGCATTTAAATAGCTCAAGTAGACAATGCGTGCGTGTCATTGGTACTGTTAACCAGACGAAACAAAAAATTTTAAGGAAAAACGCAATCACAAGAAGAAAAATAAAAGAGAGTTTTTTGTATGCATTTTAAAGTGAAAGAAGAAGAAAGAAAAAAAGCCAGCACACAATCAAAAACTTTCAATTTCAGTGTCATTCAAACGTAAATAAACAAGTGGCGTTTTACATGACATTAAATAATTTAAGAAGATAAACGCATTAAAAAAAAAACAAAGCAAAGGAAAATAAGAGCAAGGTCGCATGAAAGTTTTTTAAAGGGTTTTAACAAGCATGATACCAGTTAAAAGAAAATTAGCTTTAAATATCTTTCAAATATCTTCTAGAGTTTTCGAAATTATTTCTGTGTTCTAGAAGTAAGTTCGTAGATTTTAACAGATTAAAGTTGCGTAACCACAAAATTATTAAATATTGAAATGTTGCACTGTAAACAATTTCTCGCTTTATTCGTGCAGTATGGCAACACTTTGTTAATAAAAAAATTTAGAGTTACGCAAGAATAAAGTGCTTTTACTGTTGCCTTCCATTAGCGATCAAATTACTTCTTAAAAATAAAATCAAACTCGTATTCAAACACTGCATATTTTAGGAAGATCTCTGTGTGAGAGATTTTCTTGCATGTGCTGACAAATTTCCCTAAAAGTACTAAAGCCGACAGACCACGCATAGAAGACTAACTCCTTGAAATGAATTATAAAATAGCAACCAATGGGAGTGGATCTAAAGAAAAAAATTGTCGTTAGTTAAGAATTAATCTCTATGCAAACTATCCAGAATCTGACTTAAATCCACTCTTGGTGAAGGCCATCGGCAGATTAATAGAAAGAAGCTGATCAAATATTTAAATCGGGTGAAGAAGACTGTATTAAAAAGCTTCAGTATCTCACTATTCGCGCTTAAACAACATAGTCCAAATTTATGGTTAAGAGAAGCTTGAGGATAAACCAGCTTCAATCCATATTCTTTGTTGAAATTCAAAGCTTTGCGTGGATAAACGATCTTTAGAAATAACTTTAACTGCTGGTTTGGTTAGAACCAAAAGGTGCGAACCTTTAAGTGTAGCAGACGATGAAGAAGACCGATATTATTACAAAACTCGGCATGAGGTTGACGTGGATGATGGGATGGGGCAGGGTCTCAGTGTATTTTTTCATACCGTTTGCTTCTAAAAATCTTAAAGTTAAATTGTGGGAGTGGGCTTCCTGACCCTCTGTTCAGTCTCGTTACTCATGCCAACCGCATGGCAATTTTTTTGAAGGTAAGAGAACAAACTCATTACAACTCCGATTAAGAAAATCTCTAGAAGCATTAAAGGAGAGTTATTAAATTTTTTGTTAGGAATATATGCTTTATAAGCAAATTCCTTTGTGTTCCTGAGCCCAAACGTTTTCTAGGTAAAAATATATTAAAAACAATCGTCATGCAATGTTGGCACACTGTAGGAGACAGCTACTTATGGGCAATAAAAAATTGCATTTCAAGGTGGAAAATGTTCCCAAATGTAATCTTCCTAATTTTAGCTAAGACTGGGAGCCTATTTGCCTTGGATACCCAGCCTCCTTGACATTTTGGCTTGTGGATTATTTAAACTAGAGAATAAGAACTATGGAAGTCTAACTAATAGCAGATTACTGGTACCTCTAGAACCGTAAGGCCGCAGGGATCACGGACCCTGTTCCAGTTGTTATTAGAAAGTCTCTTCGATTATTAAAGTGGTGGCAGCGGCACCTGCATAAGTAAGACCACCTCAGACTAGAGCCAAAATGGTAGGCACTTAAATAAATCCTATTCTTAGTCTTTGATTGTACAGATAACAAAGCAGAGTGATAGTGCATTCAGCCAGTTATAGAAACGATTCCAACAACAATAACTTAATTGCAACTTTTGTTTAATTTTGGTTTCTCCACTGCAGGACTTAGCAAATACGTTTGCGCAACTAGAGAATATTTCTAGAAGGGGATAATTGTGTCACGTTTCATAAATTTCTATGGAAGTAATTCAGGGAAGGGCTGGCTTAATTTCTTTTTGGATTGGCTAAACCCTCCCAATGAAAGCTTTTATACACCTTTAGGTAGATAGAACAGTATATGGTAGCCATCATAGGTTCTGCAAGTATGTCATTTTTGGCTTCTAAAGCCTCACATTTGAAACCGTAGTATCAAAAAAGTCTAAAGTTCAGTTCTTCCTTTTCTTTTAGCCACCACTATGAATAGTTCCTTAGTATTAAGATCCATTACCATTTCTAGAGACTCACGTAAGAAACCGATCAATAGGACTAGAGCTGAGGGGACGACCTACTGGCGTTGTGGCAGGACTTGTAAATTAGGTTATGGGAAGAAGGATAGAGGAGGAGGCAGTAGTGCTTTCGAACGTTTGATTTATTCCCCATACGAACTGTTCAGCTAAAATACGAATTTTCTCTGTAATGAATAGTCCAATTCACTAATATATCGACTACAAAGTGAAGCGCTCTTGCTAGAGAATGTGTTGTGAGGTTTTCAGTAGCAAGTTTCATGATTTTATCAGAGCATATTTCGTTTTAGTAACGATTAAAAAGTGAAACACATCCATTCCGAATTGCATCGATGCTCCAGTGAGTCAATAGAGCGTAACTCCAAAATAGTCTTCGAAGATCTGGCGCATACATGAGAGTTGTATTCCATTTTGGGTCCAATAATGATGACATAGATAGCGAGGAGATTAGATGTAGTAAGGTGTCGTGTACATCGTTTCACATTCAGCCATACGTCTGCACACAGCGCTGGGTTTTTCGAGCGTTAAATTGAAACCTATTCGTAAGACTCTAAAGATGACGATTGAGGGTATCATTAATAAGCTTTCGCATAGCATTAATTCCAAAAGCCTTGGCCTATTACGAAATGACTATGAATGGCATATGCTACTGTCCACTGCCAAAGAATAGAAATAGAGCAAGTGTCGAACTTTTTTCATTCCGCTAACACCTCTGACAATTCATAGTGGAAGTGGGGCACTCAATTTTAATTTTCTATTTGAAGTTCGAACAACTGGTTGTATAATTTTTTAAAAATCTCCTAGAGTGACTATGACAAAAAGATGAAGCGCAATAATAGAATGGTCTTCTGTCCAGGGAGGAATTTGATGGAGTATTAAATTGCTGGAGGCCCTACGGATCGACTAAATCTGACATAAAAATTGTGCTTAATTTACTATTAAATTTTAACCTTTCCATATACATAACGGTAAACATCAAAAGGTATCACTTTCCAGTGTCATCTAAGTGCCGACAATTAAGCGCCACTTTAAACAAAAACACAATCGTATATGCGCTTCAAACCAATTAAGATTGAAGAGCACGAAAATTAAAAAAAATAATAATAAAAAATAAAATTCCAAATTCAAATGAAAAACGTTTAATAATCATAGACGCAAGATGATCATCAACAGCAGTGACAGCAGCCACGACATACAGGGCAGAAGAATGATGAAAGCAATGTTGATGATGATTACGATGATAATAATGGTTGTGGTTAATAACGGTGGAGGTTGTTGAAACCGACAAATAACTTGCGAGAGTGAAAACAGATCATAATTTCCAAAAAAAAAAAAAAAAAAAACTAACGCGGAACATATGAAATCGGCAAGAAAGATGATGTTGAATAAGAACAAAAACAACAACAATGTTGTCTGATAATAAATTGTTTGTGATGATGTACGGTGGGAAGTTGTATAAATCATTTTGATTGACAGCTTCGAGGGAAACAACAATTATGTGAAACATTTACACATCAGTTGCAAGTGACCAATATGTAAAAAGAGAAAAAAAAAACAGCGCAAAAGTTCTAAGAAAAACCACATTCAGTAAATGGTCAAGCCACAGAAAAAAAAGCCAGCATAATTTTACATTAAATATGATGGTTTTTAATTTAATGATGATGATTATCATCAAGATCTTCTTTTGTTTTGTGGAAATAATGAAACTTTTAAAAATACGAGGTCAGTCTGAAAATTTCTTTCGAAGCTTAAAATTGGCGGGGTAATATTCGTTATACTTTTAGTGTACTTTTAGTATAACGAATCGGTACAATATGCGTAATAGTTGTTTCAAACATTGAAAGAAGCATTCACTTTATTTCGACTAACAATTAACTGCATTTTTTTAAAAATGCTAATGTGTTGGCAGTAGCGTGTTCAACTCTACGAAATCCTCAGAACGAAGAGGAGATTTGTTAAATCGTAACTAAAATAACGACAGCAAATTCTGAAGAAAGGCCGACTAGTGGACAGGCATTCAATGTGTACGAAATCTTCTAAGGGAGACGAGAATCAGGGAAAATTTTACGAAGATCACATAATTTAAGCTGAATATGCAAATAAAGAAGAAAAAGAATTTACTTCCAATCTGAAGACATAGAAAAACTTGCTTTTATCTTCATCATTTGGTTTTGATCAGTCAATGGAACTAATGAAACAAGAAGAGGAATATTCGTACTTTCGCCAAACAACCCGAATGTAAAATAAATTTCCCATGAAAATATACTTTGAGACACTTTTAGAAAGAGCAAAATCATCGAACGTTTATCATAAAGATTAGTTAAGTATCGGAGCTCTAGAAGACCTGGCTACTTGTGCCGCCATATTTTCTTCGCTGCAATTGGGTTTAGGAGACGGTAATCTCCTGGGCAAATACGTCAGTATCTCTCCGTAGGCCATAATCAAACGTTGGTTTTACAAATACAATACGTCTAGCAACAACCTCGGAACAGTAGTTGTGTGCTTAAAGTAAATTATCTAGACTCTTACAATTGGCGGAATACTCTTGACGCGTTACTTCCCGAGTATCCTCAATATTCACCGGTGGCAACTCATACTGTCTTATACTCCACAAAGAAAAACCTCAAGGAGCCGGGAAGTCCAAGACAATGTTCCTCTAGTGGCAGCCTCTGGGGCGAAGACTTTTGCTTTAAATCACTGATAACCAACGTTTGAACTGTAAGAAGGCGCTTCAGACCCATGGAGAACGCCATGAAGGTCATTCTGCACGAACGATTTGAGGTTGTGGTGAGATAATTTACTGCGAGTACGATGTAAATTCTCTACCTATATTTTGAAGTTGCAGCCCAATGCAAATTAGACTAAGAAATCAAAAAGCAATTTAAAGACTGGGTTTTTGCTCTCTAAATAGGTTCAAGTGAAGTCTCGGTGGAGTGTTGATTGTCTAATATGCGTGTGGCTACAGAATTTTGGCAGACATCTATATTGAATGATGAAAAGATTGCTTTTACATCGGGTCAGGTCAACTGTCCTTTTACTATTTCTAAGCCTATAGAAAGGTAACGCCAAAGAGGATATCTGAGGTGGTCCAAGCAACACCCAAATAAATTTAGTAACTGAAATTTCACCTTCGTTCTGAATTTCAAATGCACAAGGCAATTTTAATCTTCTTCAAAGGGCTATAAAACCCCTCAAAGAAATTCTTTAATTACGCTATGAATATTTAAAACCAGCCATGCAAACAGAATATCACTGACTTTTTGATCTGCTCTCGTGTATTCATGCATGTATTTCTTCATTCAGATTATTCTGTCGTTAATTTCTAAAATGATAAAAGAGAAAAAAATGCAACTTTAAAATCGTTGATAATTGAAATAAATTTTTGTTTTTTTTGAGCTTCAAATTCACAAAACAAAATTCATTGGAATTATTTTAAATAAAAAACAAGAAATGCGACGAACAGTTTGTTAAAATTATAAATGAAATGTAAAAGAAACATGTTGATAATTGCAGGGTGCATTAATTAATCTTTTAGTAGATGAAATAAAATAATACTTAAGACACAGATCAATCATTTTATTTTTATTTAATTCGGTTTTCTTGTTTAAATTGTTGTGTAGCTGTTGCTGTAATTGCTGTATTTTTTTTTTTTAATTGCATTTGTTTTGTATGACATGTGCTTTTGACAAACAAATAACAAACATATGGTTACACTGCAATGTGTTTATACATACACATTTACACATACAGTACATATATTCAGAGATGTATTTAAGTGTCATTAAAAATTAAATAATTGTTATAAATTTAAATAATTTACTTTTAATAATTTAAAACACACAGTAGTTGAAAAACAATTAATTTTTGTTCTCAATAAAAAAATAAAAAAAAATTAAAGCAAAAAACAAAAACAAATTTGTTTCCTTTTAATAACAGCAAAAAAACTTTATTAAAAATTATTTCTTTTAAGAAATATAATTTTTGTTTGTTGTTGTCGTTGTATTCACCATATGACTGACCCCCCTCAGTTTAACGTTATATGATCTGTTATTAATTTGATTCTTGTTTAAGCAGCATCAGCAAGTTTTTTTTTATTGTCTCTTATACCCAGTTCTCCGCCTAAACTATTTGGGCTGTGTTTGGCTCCGCTCCATTGAATGAAATGTTGGCACTGATTGTGTGTGCGTATTATAATCCTGTGTTAAGCTTGTCGCGCGTTCTCATGTTTAATGTCTCGTTTGTGGTGTCTGTTTAAATTGTTTGCTATTTATGTCGGCAACTACCGTATAAACTTAAATCTTTTTTCTTGTTTTTGGTTTGTTTTGTTTTTGTTTGACTTCAGCATGTTCATACAACATGTTGTTCATATTTAGTTGGAGCCAAACGTACGTACGTATGTGTATGCTGAAATCAATATGTTGACTAATAAATTGTTAAACCAAAAATCTGTTTTTTTATTCAATAACAATTAAAACTCAAATATTAAAAAAAAATGTGAGGTTAAGAGAGATGTTGATTTAGCATGATAAAAGGGCCCCAAATGATGGCTAAAATAATATTGTTTTAACATTGAAATAACTACTGGGTTAAAGGAAATTAGAAACCGCACAGGTTCTGCTGTGTAATCGAAATATGAATCTTCTTTTCTTTGACGTTTTTCTTTCTTCTAAGAATTCTAGAATACGAAGTGAAGTCAAGGAATATTGACAAGCCGACTTTTCAGTTTTTTCCCGAAATTTTACCGTTATAGTTTTCAATAAACAAAAATCAAATCTATTTTTCTTGGATATGTCACACTTGCAACCAGTGGCGGACTGCTATTGGTATGTTATAAAAATTGGGTGAAATCTCAAAGTAGCGGGGTATTTTATTTTTAGCCTAGTATCAGTCCGTATATTTCAACCGTTTAAAAGTCTAATATCCCTATAAAATGTTTAAAGCAAACCCAAAAAACAGTGCGTCAACTCTTTTAAGAATATCCGTTGGCTGCTAAAAATTTTCATTGTTTGTTGGCCTCATTGTTGAAAAGTAATGTTCATGTCAGTATAGCGATTATTATTTAGTCGGTTTTATAACATTACTGATAATGATGGAACGTTGCTACTATTATTTAAATACAGAGTGGCTGATGAATATTGCTACATTAAGAAACTCAAATAACTTTTTTTTTCAGTGTACGCAATATATTTCTCTTTTATTCATGTTAAAGCTCATTCAATTTTATTAAATATAGTTTAATTTTATTTAAAAATAATGGAATTTAAATACCCCCCCTTGCTCGTTGATGCATGTGCGACATCTTAGCAAAAAGTTGTTTATTACGAGTACTGCTTGAAGCGTTGAGGCAGGAATAGCCGCAATTGTTGCTCGAATGGATTACTTTAGTTCATTCAAATTTGTTGGTTTTGCTTTGTAAGCTTCCTGTTTAGAATAACCCCACAAGAAAAAGTCAGATGCAGTAAGGTCAGGTGACCTGGGTGGCCAACGGAATGTGGAGTTTCTGGATATCAGCTTATTGCGAAATTTTCGTCGCAATTCTGTCATATGAGGTTGGGCTATGTGAGGAGGTACACCATCTTTCTGAAACCATACAGAGTTAAAAGGAATTCTATTTCGGCGTAATTCTGGATAGAAAAACTCTCTCAACATGCTCAAGTAACGGTCTCCAGTAACCGTAACGGGGTGACCGTTTTCTTTAAGGAAGTAGGGCCCGACAATGCAGCGTGATGAAACTGCACACCCCACTGTGACAGGAAGTGGATGCAATTCCGTCTCATGGAGTGTCTGTGGGTTGGAAGCACTCCATATTCGACAATTTTGTTTATTTACGTTGCCGTTCAAATCGAAATGGGTCTCGTCAGACATGAAAAGACAGTTCAACATGTTTCCATCCTCTTCCACCATTTGAAGCATCTTCTGGCAAAATTCCAAGCGAATCGGCAAGTCTTCAGCGTTCAGTTTGTTGGCCATTTGAATTTTATATGGGAATAAGTCAAAATCTTTGTGCATAATTGACTGTAATGACTGTCTGCTTACACCCATTAGAGCAGATAAGCTTCTTGTCGAAACTCTTGGATTGTGTTGTATCGCAGCAGCTACAGCAGCGATTATTTCCTCCGTTCGAACTGAAGGGTTTCGATATTAAGGTCTTCTGTTGACTGTCCCATGCTCAGCAAAATTGTTTACAAGTCTCATTATGGTCCATCTGCTCGGAGGATTGCCGCCAAATGTGCGCCTATACTATCTTTGAACCGAAACTACGGACTCCAGTGCGTGATAACGGCGGACAATCCAAGTTCTTGGTTTGGTGTCCCAGTTATCCATTTTTGTCAAATCTAAGAATCAACCTGCAAAATAAAAAAATGGACCACATTCATTAAATAGAAAAAAAGTTATTACATTTTTTGTTGGTAGCGGCTTTCATCAGCCACCCTGTATGACATTTCAGTGTTAAAGTTAAGAGCTGCGCAACGCTACGCTTGCCGCTGTGAATAAGGTTGTTCTAAAAAAATTCCCTTTTTTAATAATATATTTATCAGTGCCATAGATAGGCCTATCAAACGAGCGATAAACCTAACTACAACGTATTTAGGCTCCTGTCTCAGATTTACTTTACTTTTTACAGAATATTAAAACATGATCTTCTATTCGTTAAAAGTCTATAGCCCCCTTTCCTAGTGTGATTCCCTTTAAAAGTAATTTCTAGGGTTGCCATACTTTTTTGACTGATTTTGCCGAAGTCAGTATAAAAAATCAACAAAAAATTTAAAGCATCATTATCATTTAACTTTGACGCATAGATATCTGTGTATTTATGGATATTTGAAAGTATTTCCTAATATCCCTACTCAAGGCGAATTCATAGCAGATTAATACGTAAGCTTCAAAGGCAATTTTCTTTTGCGTAATTCGCTTCAGTGTTTTATCAACTTGAATACAAAAAAAAAATTTAATATTTGCAAAAAAAAAAAACATTTATCTTAAGGCCGCATGAGCTAATCGATTCACCTGTAATTGAGTCGCCTTGGCTCTTCCCGAATACTTCACTTAATTTTGTTAACGAAATATAAAATATTTGTTTAATTACTCACAATAGCTTCTTCTCTTTTCCTTTGTTTTTTTTTTGTGATCAACAGCAACAACTTTAATAAATATAATATAAACAAGAAGGAATAACGACAACAGCAACAATAACAGCAATATACAAAAAATGCAACTCTATCGCATAACAGGGTTGTATTGATGATGCTAACAAACCATGTCAACCTATAAAAGTTAAGAGAACAAAAACAAAAAAAAAAAAAAAACAGTCAAACGATGATGATCGTAAGTAAGCTTTTTAAAGCTACAACACTAGCAACAAACAATATTGTTGGAATGCATGGTTGCTATCTCATGTGCTTACAATACAAAATTTAAGTTTTTTTCTGTTTGTGATTTTGTTTTAATTTTTATTTTAAACGTTTCTGCGTTGTTGTTGTTGCACAGTTGTGATTTTTGTACTCTTTAAGAAAATTATGACATGAACATGAACGTAATCCTCATAATGATGTTATACAATACGCTATCTTAGGGTAAACAAACTGGAGCCGCATTTGAAAAACATTAAAAAATAAATACTGTGCCCTCTACGCTGACACCACTCACAGAGTCCAAGGAAAACTATATGTGGAAATATTGGTAGTTAAGATGGGACCTAACAAAATTAAGGAAGAAAAACAGCAACAACAATTATAAAAAAAATAAGAAGGAACAACATGTTGAGTTTTGTGTTGGTTACCAAAAAAAAAAAAAAAAAAGAAAATGTTCACAGGACAGGAATGCGCTGACATTGAATATTTATATGAGTGGATTATGACAGGTTTGTTGGCTGTGTGTTGTCGTTGATTTTCATTTATTTATTTTTTGTTGCATTTTTTTTTTTTTTTGTTAAATTCAATTTGTACTTTCCAGGCGAAGCTTTTTCAAAACAACATACAAAATTTACATTCAAATGGTTTGTGCGTATGGGGTATTTGTCGATGGCAGCCAGATGATTTATTTTGGGTTATTGGTGATATTTTTGTTAATATCTGTTTACGCCACAACCTAATGTGAAATGATACAACGTACAGCAAAAAAACAAAAAACCTGAAAAAACTTTATATTGTCTTAATAAATAAATAAAATAAAAAAAGATCATGTATTAAGTTTTAAAGTCACAAGACAACTAATTAAAAATTCATAGCAGTTAAGGCCGCGACTGACTATCCTACACAATCTTGCCATTCATTTACAACAAAATCTGATGGAATTCTGTCCTACTTGTAAAAATCGCCTAACAAAAGGGTGTTAAGGTGCCACACTGTCACACAATTGAAAATGTAATTCAAAATGCAACTCTGATCGAAGAGGAATTGTAGTTTTGTCAAAAAATTAACGATTAAGACAGACCAGTCACTGAAACTGTTACACACATTTTATTTTAATACACAATATCATACTTTTTTACATACGCGCCAATTTTAATAGATCTAACGACTTAATGGTAGGTGATTTCCTAACTCAATTTCGGAATGATACGGGATTCCAATGTTACCGAAAACTATTCTCGTACTACAAGTTTAGGTAAAAGAGAAAGCTGAAAGAGAGAATAAATTGTTCTTCTTCTTGCACTAAACAGCTCAGATTTTTTCATTGGGTAGTTTGTGACGTGCGCCAAAATAGCATAGAAGAAAGAGTAAATAAAGGGTCCGCTATGTAATTTTTTTTAACTAGTGCTTATTTCGTGAATGGTAATACTTAGCTCATATCTGATTTGACAGATAATTAGTTTTATCCTTCCACTAAACGATTGAACAACGCTGGGAAATGTTGCGACGTTACTTTGAAAACCATGGTAATGTTGCAGAATGTGTGCGAAAATTGCGTACGGATTTTGGAAGAAGAGAAGCACCGTCACTTCCGTATGTTTGTTATCTTGTGAAGAAACTAAAGGAAACTGGCATCCTCATCGATAAACCAAAGCGTGAAAAGACATAAACAGTGCGTACATCCGAGAATATTGCTGGTGTGGCAGAAAGTGTGCGCCATCAACATCAATTCACCGTCGTTCTCAACAATTGAACATTTCGGAGACATCATTGAGATGATTTTTGCATAAAGACCTTAGTATGACGCCATAAAAAGTCCAACTGTTTCAGGAGTTGAAGCCATTTGACCATCCAATGCGTTTTTTATAGCATTTAAAAAAAAAGTTATTTGGCGGACTCCTCAAAATTGTCGCCATTTTGTCTACGCTATCTTGAATGCACGTTAGTAAACAATAACAAATGCTCGCAAATGTCTATCAAAAGTGTTATTTTAAAGTTTTTTTTTCACAAAAAATCAAAAAAAAGTTCCCTAATTACGTTAGAAATGCATGTAGATACGTATATTTTGTTTTGAAATAGAAATTTGTCTTTTAGTGCACCTGTACTTATCGGCGTTTTTGCCTATAATTGACAATAATTTTTAAAAATATCGTTCTAATATCCTGACTAAATTTATAAAAATCAGTGGTATTGATTACGCACGTATACATGGTTTTGGATCTAGGCAACCGAAAGCTGTTTCTAAAGTTATTTGGAACGCTGAATCTGAATCTGCACATAGTTTTTTTTATTGGTTCTGGTTTTCGAGATAATGAGAATTTGATGTTTTTGGTACAAAACTTGTTTTTTGGACTATTTTATTGAATAGTGTGAAGTGATGCTGGAATATCTTCAATATTCTTAAGGTTTCGTAATCTCCAGAAGTTGTGCTTTCTTTGGGTATAACAACCATTTTCTATCCTTAATGGATACTGTTGGAATTGAGCATCAAACACAAAATTTCTCATTTCTCAGTTTTGACCGCATAATCTCCACAACAATAACTTGATTTAACTTTTAGTTTGTAAAGCGTAAACTAGACATTTTAGTAGTTAAAATAAGCTATTAAAGTTCTAAATCCTTGACCACTTCCAGAAATATTAAAAAAAAGTATTCGAAATTTTTTATACAAATTTTATAAAATTATTTTCTATTTTCTTGAGCTTTGGGTCCTTATATTTTTTAATAATATTTTATTTCAATATTTCGGTACTTTCTGCGTACCTTCTTCAGGAAACAAAATTAATATATAACCAAATTAACAAAATTAATTAACAATTGAAAAAATTTTTTGTCATAATGAAGTTAAAAAACAATGTTTCAAAAAATTTTCAAAAACAAAAATATAAAAAAAGTGTTTTGTGTTACATACATATATTAAGAACAAAAACATTTATGTTATTTTGTGAATTAAGTGTCTGTATATATGAGCGACATTATCGGTATCTGCTTTAAAATTAATTCTTTTAGTCAATGGAGTATTTACAATGTGTAACATTTCCAAAATATACCGTCTCTTATAATTTTTTTCAATACCAAGAACTGAAGCATTTTCAAAGTTAGGATAGTGACCTAAGTCAAAACAATGAGTGGATAATGCTGTTTTTTGTGAATTAACATATCTTAAGTCCGACTTATGTCCAGCAATTCTAGTCTTTAGTTTATTTTTTGTTGTACCAATATATACCTTATTGCAAATCTCCTGATCACTACCTTTACAAGGTATTTCATAGACTACATTAGAAATGTCAAATTTATTAATTCTATCTTTAGTCTTACTAAATAATCTATTCAGTGTATTATTTGTTTTAAAAGCCATGTTATATTTTTCCTTATTGAAGATTTTTGAATTCTTTAAACGTTCTGAAAAACCTTGTACATAAGTTAAAGACTTATAAATCTTAGGCTCCAATGTGCTTATCTTAATTGTATTTCTTTTTTGTCCGTATTGTCTAATAAATTTATAAATAAGTGTTTTTGGAAAGCTATTATCCGCTAGTATATTTTTAATCTTTTCTTTATTCTTTTTATGAAATTCTTCATCACTTATAGTTAAAACTCTTTCAATTAAATTTTTAGCTGTATTAATTATTATACCTTTGTTGTGCTTTGAAAAATAGTTAATAATTCTTCCTGATGCTGTCGGTTTTTGATACCAATCCATTAATATATTATTACCTCGTCGAATCAATAAAGTATCTAAGTAAGGAAGTTTGGAATCGCATTCCTTCTCTATTGTAAACTTAATATTAACATCAAAAGAATTGAAAATCTTTAACATATCATCAATTGCACTATCAGAAATAATGCAAAATAAATCATCAACATACTTAGTAATAACTTTTGGTTTTATAATTAGTTTTTCTAAGCAAAAGTCCAATAATTTCTCCATAACAATGTCTGCAACAATTGGAGATGCCGGAGATCCCATCGGAAGACCCTGTTTCTGAACATATATTTTTTTATCATACTGAAAATATCTATTATCCTCTATGCAAAATTGAAGAATACGTAAAAATAAATCTTTATCAATTTTAGTGTGTGGTCTAATTATATCCCACTTTTCTTTTATTGTATCAATAGCTAAATCTACTGGTATACTAGGAAATAGAGATATCACATCTAAAGAAACTAATTTTTCATTATTTTCTACTTTAAGTTTTTTTATCTTATTCTTAAAATCTAAAGAATTCTTTACGTTATATTTTGAAAACTCAGTGATTTTCTTCAAAATATCTGTCACATATTTGCATAGTTCATAAGAAGGCGAATTTACAAAAGAACAAATAGGTCTTAAAGGATATTCAGGTTTATGAATTTTTGGAAGTCCATATAACCTAGGAGCAGTAGCAATGTTGGTCTTTAGTTTCTTCTTGTCAAAAATAGTTATAATTTTTCGTTTAAAAAGTTCATCTACCAAATCATTGTTAATCTTCTGCAATTTGCTAGTCGGATCTTTATTTACTAATTGATATTTAGAAATATCTTCTAAAATATTATTAATTCGAATGTTATATTCATGTTTCATTAAAGCTACTGTTGTATTACCCTTGTCTGCTTTTACAATAAGCAAATTTCTATTCTTTTTTAAAAAACTCTCTGTTTTTCTTACTTTATCTAAAATAAACCTATCTCTATTGGTCAATTTCATTTTATTATAATGATTGTCAATAATTAGTGACAACCTAGTTCTTGCTACTTCCTGTTCCTCTTTACTTTCTAAAGTTTGTATAAAATCTTCTCCTTCAGTTATCATATTCACAATAGGTAACTCATTTTTTGCAGTGGGAAGTGCATGCTTATTACCTAACGCTAGAACAGATTGTACTTCTAATGGAATATCTAAATTAGTTTTATTAACAAACCAGTTTTCATTAAATTTAATACCTAACTTCTTTTCCTGCAAATCGCGGAGACAATCAAATTTTCTAATATGTATGTTTTTAACTTTCTTTTCAAAGGAAACTGCCTTAATATCTTCAAAATTAAGAAAAGATATCATATCCCTTTCTGTAAAATATCTATTTAAATTTCTTTTTATAAATGCTAACTCACTTTGAAAATGCTCCAATAACCTGTGGTTATTCTTGATTGACAACTTTAAAATTTTGTAATGTAGATCACTCATATAGTTATTAAGTGTATGTTGTATATCAGCCAAACATCTTGTATTAAATATATTTGAAATGACTTTTGTAGAATTGACAATGAATCTTGGAATGATTCCAGAATTTCTGCATCTGATCAGGAAAGTTATTGTTGACCTTATTTTTATAATTTTGTTCTTCACCGTATTAAATCTGTTGACTAGTCTTCTAGTTATATTGTTATTTTTTAAAAAATTAATTTTGAAAAATCCATGTGAATCTTGATTTATTTGATAAAATCGTCTATCTTGATAATCTTGATAATTTTGAAAATTTCTTATTCTTCGAAAATCTTGATTAGTTTGAAAATTATGGTTATCTTGAAGATCTTGATAAGTTTGAAAATTCATCTTTCTTGTGCTCATATTCTTAATTAGTTTTATCAAATAAATCAAGATTCACATGGATTTTTCAAAATTAATTTTTTAAAAAATAACAATATAACTAGAAGACTAGTCAACAGATTTAATACGGTGAAGAACAAAATTATAAAAATAAGGTCAACAATAACTTTCCTGATCAGATGCAGAAATTCTGGAATCATTCCAAGATTCATTGTCAATTCTACAAAAGTCATTTCAAATATATTTAATACAAGATGTTTGGCTGATATACAACATACACTTAATAACTATATGAGTGATCTACATTACAAAATTTTAAAGTTGTCAATCAAGAATAACCACAGGTTATTGGAGCATTTTCAAAGTGAGTTAGCATTTATAAAAAGAAATTTAAATAGATATTTTACAGAAAGGGATATGATATCTTTTCTTAATTTTGAAGATATTAAGGCAGTTTCCTTTGAAAAGAAAGTTAAAAACATACATATTAGAAAATTTGATTGTCTCCGCGATTTGCAGGAAAAGAAGTTAGGTATTAAATTTAATGAAAACTGGTTTGTTAATAAAACTAATTTAGATATTCCATTAGAAGTACAATCTGTTCTAGCGTTAGGTAATAAGCATGCACTTCCCACTGCAAAAAATGAGTTACCTATTGTGAATATGATAACTGAAGGAGAAGATTTTATACAAACTTTAGAAAGTAAAGAGGAACAGGAAGTAGCAAGAACTAGGTTGTCACTAATTATTGACAATCATTATAATAAAATGAAATTGACCAATAGAGATAGGTTTATTTTAGATAAAGTAAGAAAAACAGAGAGTTTTTTAAAAAAGAATAGAAATTTGCTTATTGTAAAAGCAGACAAGGGTAATACAACAGTAGCTTTAATGAAACATGAATATAACATTCGAATTAATAATATTTTAGAAGATATTTCTAAATATCAATTAGTAAATAAAGATCCGACTAGCAAATTGCAGAAGATTAACAATGATTTGGTAGATGAACTTTTTAAACGAAAAATTATAACTATTTTTGACAAGAAGAAACTAAAGACCAACATTGCTACTGCTCCTAGGTTATATGGACTTCCAAAAATTCATAAACCTGAATATCCTTTAAGACCTATTTGTTCTTTTGTAAATTCGCCTTCTTATGAACTATGCAAATATGTGACAGATATTTTGAAGAAAATCACTGAGTTTTCAAAATATAACGTAAAGAATTCTTTAGATTTTAAGAATAAGATAAAAAAACTTAAAGTAGAAAATAATGAAAAATTAGTTTCTTTAGATGTGATATCTCTATTTCCTAGTATACCAGTAGATTTAGCTATTGATACAATAAAAGAAAAGTGGGATATAATTAGACCACACACTAAAATTGATAAAGATTTATTTTTACGTATTCTTCAATTTTGCATAGAGGATAATAGATATTTTCAGTATGATAAAAAAATATATGTTCA
This sequence comes from Gymnosoma rotundatum, assembly GCA_916610165.2. Taxonomy (NCBI): domain Eukaryota; kingdom Metazoa; phylum Arthropoda; class Insecta; order Diptera; family Tachinidae; genus Gymnosoma; species Gymnosoma rotundatum. Next base: position 170,027,600 of record OU744336.1, on the reverse strand, counting down.
GAAACAGGGTCTTCCGATGGGATCTCCGGCATCTCCAATTGTTGCAGACATTGTTATGGAGAAATTATTGGACTTTTGCTTAGAAAAACTAATTATAAAACCAAAAGTTATTACTAAGTATGTTGATGATTTATTTTGCATTATTTCTGATAGTGCAATTGATGATATGTTAAAGATTTTCAATTCTTTTGATGTTAATATTAAGTTTACAATAGAGAAGGAATGCGATTCCAAACTTCCTTACTTAGATACTTTATTGATTCGACGAGGTAATAATATATTAATGGATTGGTATCAAAAACCGACAGCATCAGGAAGAATTATTAACTATTTTTCAAAGCACAACAAAGGTATAATAATTAATACAGCTAAAAATTTAATTGAAAGAGTTTTAACTATAAGTGATGAAGAATTTCATAAAAAGAATAAAGAAAAGATTAAAAATATACTAGCGGATAATAGCTTTCCAAAAAGACTTATTTATAAATTTATTAGACAATACGGACAAAAAAGAAATACAATTAAGATAAGCACATTGGAGCCTAAGATTTATAAGTCTTTAACTTATGTACAAGGTTTTTCAGAACGTTTAAAGAATTCAAAAATCTTCAATAAGGAAAAATATAACATGGCTTTTAAAACAAATAATACACTGAATAGATTATTTAGTAAGACTAAAGATAGAATTAATAAATTTGACATTTCTAATGTAGTCTATGAAATACCTTGTAAAGGTAGTGATCAGGAGATTTGCAATAAGGTATATATTGGTACAACAAAAAATAAACTAAAGACTAGAATTGCTGGACATAAGTCGGACTTAAGATATGTTAATTCACAAAAAACAGCATTATCCACTCATTGTTTTGACTTAGGTCACTATCCTAACTTTGAAAATGCTTCAGTTCTTGGTATTGAAAAAAATTATAAGAGACGGTATATTTTGGAAATGTTACACATTGTAAATACTCCATTGACTAAAAGAATTAATTTTAAAGCAGATACCGATAATGTCGCTCATATATACAGACACTTAATTCACAAAATAACATAAATGTTTTTGTTCTTAATATATGTATGTAACACAAAACACTTTTTTTATATTTTTGTTTTTGAAAATTTTTTGAAACATTGTTTTTTAACTTCATTATGACAAAAAATTTTTTCAATTGTTAATTAATTTTGTTAATTTGGTTATATATTAATTTTGTTTCCTGAAGAAGGTACGCAGAAAGTACCGAAATATTGAAATAAAATATTATTAAAAAATATAAGGACCCAAAGCTCAAGAAAATAGAAAATAATTTAATAAAAAAAAGGGTCAAATAATCATTATTATACAAATTTTATATATTTTTATATGAAATAATTACCCAAGTATACTTGGTTTTTAGAAATGAAGAGCAGTCGAACTGAGTCGCTTGTACTCTTTGGGATCTGTTTCACGCATTAAAGTCCAACAGTAGTCGCTTATTATGCCCTCGTCCCAAATTCCTTGGTATCGTTCTTCGATTTTCGCCAAATCCGGTCCAGGAACAGCAAACTAGAACCAATTTGGAAAAAAGAAACCCGGATTTGAATTCAGCGCCTCATTAGATTTGTAAACTTGTGTTATTGTTTATTTAAAATATTTGGGAGCAGTTTCCTGAAGAGCTATGGCCATCGCGACGTGCGTTCACCTTCAATAACAAATACCGATGGTTTTAATAATTTAATTTTATTTAATATATCCGTGGTTTACTTTTGTTGAAACTAATACCATAGTGGCCTCATGGCCTTTAACGGCAAGGATTCACTATCATACTCAGACGTATGATCTGGTAAAAACTGCATGGGTGCTCATAAAGTATGCTCGAACAATGCATAGTGTTTCATAATGCCATTCTAAAATGTCGCAGACAAATATTAGAAACATTGCAACCGAACAACTAGCGCATCAGTTTCAAAATTGATGCGTTGTTTCGCAACTTTGTATAGGTACAAGATCTTAATACTGCAGCAAAACTGTATACAAACTTTGTATTAATACATTTTGGAAGTCAGCCAGACATTTTAACAGATCTGTACGATTGTAAAATCTTTTGAAATAATTCACAAAATGTTTTGCTCTGTGCAATCAGATTTAAATTTTTAAGATGAGGAATAAAAACAGAACAAAATATTAAAATTATATGTTTTTCTATCTTTTTTGTATAATAGTGTGGCACCTACGACGCCATTTTGAAACGATTTTTAAAGAAGGACAGAGTTCTTTTGGATTTATGCTTTCGGATCCAACAAGAATATTTTCCCTTATTAATGCAAGAAGTTTAAAGAAAAAAGGCCACAAATTGCAGGCTATATCTTTATACATATCTTTTATATATTCTCTGGACACAACTCGATGTGGAGGCTACTGTTTTTCTTAGCTATATTCAAATTTAAAAACAAAAACTTACGTGTGTCGCTCATTTTCGTTTATATTTTTAACGCCATTTTATTAGTGATGCCATCAGAATATCGAAATCACTGTTATTTTTATAGTGACGATATTAAAATAATCGAAAGATGTAAAGTGGAACAAAATGAGATAGGAACATATTTTATAGATGTTGATTTTTAGCCCTGCGTATTTTTCATGGGAAGATGTTAACATCTTCTCAAATTCATGGTAGATGTTAAATGTTGATCAGTGTAAAGAGGCTGTTAATAGTACTATTGTGTTTAATAGTGAATCCTGACCATAAAACATGCAAATCTTTTACATCAGCCTTTTACTTTAGCAAAATTTAATATATTTCTTTTGTAATTTAAAGTCATTTTTTTTCGTAAATTTCTACTTTATTTTTAAATGATCAAAAACTAAAAAAAAACTTCTCGAAATAATTTGCGTCGGCCATTTTGATATTATTTTTCTTCATCATAATTTGCCCAATTATTTTGGCAAAATGTTTCAAAAAAAGTCTGTCTGCCGACCAATGATTGAAGTCTTAAGCATTTCATCAATAATTTCAAATCATTAAATCGACATGTTTTCTCTTTTATTGTGTTTTGCAGGTAGAAAATGTGTTTTTGTTTTCACAAAAATCGTGGTGGACTGCTAAAAAAATTACTCATTGATCAATCAAATCAATTATTATTGATGTCCAGGTAAAAAATGAAATTACCTTTCAGATGCTGTCTTCTGTTGTTGTTCAAATTTTAATATTTGCCAAGCGAAAACTTTAATGGGATTCGTGGAATAAAATCAAGGCAGGGTGATTTCTTTTTTTTTGAAGTTTCATAATTGTATGTGATCTGTTGGCGCGGCCATAATGAAAGGTTGCCAGATATGAAAAAAAGAATTATTATCCCATGTTTTTCTGTTGGCAAACAAATTTAATTATATTGTTAAGAGTACATTGTTTTAGCTTAAATATACAAATGTCGGTGTATTTAATTCTAGTTTGTTTTCAGATTGGTATTTTGCGATAAAAATCTTTGAAAAAAAGTTGAATAAAATAAACAACGCCAACATGACCAATAACATACTAAGAATAATGAGGTTAAGTTGAATACATTATAGGTTATGTTCCCTGCATATGTTTTTATGTACATAAATACATACATATAACAATTGAAAATGCCAAAACGGCAATCCGTTGCTAAATCTACTTTTTAAAGCATTTCATACTTGTATTGTTTGTTTTGTCTTAAGGGTTACAAATAAATTTTCCCAAATGGCGGCTTGTTATTTGTAACATGTCGCTTTAACCCTCAAACGTATAAGAGTTTTTATTATAAAATACCTTTTTTGTACCCAGCTTCAATGAGGAAACAAATTCTTCCGACACAAGACCTACGATTGGAAACCCAATTATGTTTACGGGCTTGGGGCGCCTTGAGTATATTGTGCGTGTTTAGCACAGTGTGTAACGAAGCGGCTATGATAACGATAGATGTATTAGCGAGAGAAAGAGCCAAAATATGAGTCGTATTGATAGGGCTCATTGGGAGAATACCAAACGCATTGATGGACATTTATAAATAAATGTGCCCATAATTATGAAAGTGGTCTAAGTGATATATTTTTTGTTTCGAGATATTTAATGAATAAATTAAAAATAAAAAATATTTTTACATTAGGCAACAACCACTATCTAATGGTTTATTTTTGACAATTTCGTAAAAATAACATTGAATAAATTTAGTTTAAAAAAATGTGGTATGAAAATAACTGATATATTATTTTTTTTTTTACTTTTGACATAGACCACTTTCATAATTATGGGCACAAATGAAAATATAATTATTTTTTTTTATTTATTTTTTTTTTTGGCTTAAGTTCAGCTTTAGTTTAAGTTTTAAAATATTTTATTAAGATAGAAATATTATTTTCAAATAATTTCATTTATTTTCCAAAGAAAACAGGAAAAATTAGACACCAGCAAAATGTAATGCACTCATTTTCACTACATCTGTCATCAGCAATCTTCACATCTATCTGCCTTAAGCAGATCCGTTATCTATTTAATCAACTATTTCTTTAACTAAGGAATATTCATAAAGGCCAGGATTCACTATCATACTCAGTCGTACGATCTATCAAAAATTGCTTGTGTGCTCAAAATGTATGATAGTGTGGACAAAAAGTGTGTGTGTGTGTGTGTGTGTGTGTGAAAGATTTTTTGACAGATCTGTACGATTTTATAATCTTTTGAAATAATTCATAAAATATTTTTCTCTATGCGATCAGAGTTGATTTTTTTAAGATGAGGAAAAAACCCAACAAAATATTAAACCCATCCCTCTTTGTACATTTTTTGTATAATAGTGTGGCACCGATGACGCCATTTTGAAAAGATTTTAAAAATAAGACAGAATTCTGTCAGATTATTGTGTGGTTATAAAAAGCTTTTCTACTTAGTTTTCTTTACAAATCTTTACATATATTTATTCTTGCTTTCTGCCAACCATCGGTGTAGCAACGCATTATATTTTTATTTTTATTCTTCCATACTTTTTTTTCACAACTAAAGGCCAGGATTCACTATCATACACAGTCGTACGATCAGTCAAAAATTTCATGTGTGCTTAAAAAGTATGATAGTGTGGATTAAAATTGTATGTGTGTGACAGAGCTTTTGACAGATCTGTACGATTTTATAATCTTTTAAAATAATTCATAAAATATTTTTCTCTATTCGATCAGGGTTGATTTTTTTAAGATGATGAGGTGAAAAAACAACAAAATATTAAAACCATATGGAACGATTTGGAACGATTTTTAAAGTAGGACAGAATTCAGTCAGATTTTTGTGTGATTAAATCGTACGATTATGTATGATAGTGAATTATGGCCTTAATGGCGGATAAAACGATCCAGAAATTGCTTGCATTAGATTCTGCTGGTCTCTAGAGTTTCTCGTTTTCTTTGGAAAACATCCCCAAATATTTGTAGATAATTGATTACAAATTTTCGTAAATTTAAATAAAAATAAACTTAAGCCTAATTAAATTAATTCATTTTTTATAACAACACATACCTCACTTAATTATTTAAAGAGTTTACAAAATTAAGAAAATTAATTTTTAAAGTAAAATCGAAAAAATTTGTTTTTTTTAGAGCTCAATACAGCTGAGATTTTAAAAGTCCCTTTTAGTATCCTTGCAGTCTTTGATGCTTAAATATTATGAATTTCCATATTTATTATCTGCAGTTTTCTTTGCTTTAATCCTCCATATTTTTCCCCCACTGCTTTTTGGTTGTTGTTATTGTTTTTGTAGCCTTTATTTAATGTCTATGTATGTCCTCATATAAATTACTTACAAGTTTCTGTTTCTGTTATAGTTTTCTGTTGTTGTTTTTTTTTTTTGTTTTATATTTAAAATTCATTCCAGATAAGATTTCAATCATGGACACGCAAACTGCATTTTTACATTTATTTTTTTTTTTTAGCTTTTGTGGTGCTTTTGTTGGCCAAGGATTATTGCTTGAACGTCGAGCCTAACATGATGGCAAAATTACAAAGGAAAACAATGAATATTTTGGTAAGTCCTTTTTTTGTTTAACTTGTGTTCCTTTTTTTCTTTCTTTATTTATTATTTTTTGTTTTGGAGAACAAAAATTATAAAATATAGAGTTGATGGAAATAAACATCATTTATTATTTGATAATAATTTTAGTTTTGCTGTTGGGCTTTTAGAGTTTTTATTTAAATTTTTCTTAAGTTGAAACTGTCGCTATAAGGGCGGCCTTAGAATTAGCTGACCAGATGATTGGGTAGTTACACTGAAAAAAAAAAATAGTTTAAATCAAGATTAGGCGGTCATACAAAATTTTCCACTTGAAAAAAAAAAATTGTTCATCGGCCGCCGGCTGGCAGACACAAGAGCGTGATTGGCTGTAACTAAACTTGAACCAAAGACAATAAATTTATAAATAAATAAAAAATTAATTTAATGTCTTTGGTTAAACTAATACCTCCTCTTTGTTGCTGTTGTTGTACAGTACTACTGCTATCGGGAATTCTTTCTTGACGAAACGCTTTCGGTTGGTCAAGTGTTACTCGGGTCCAATTGTCGTGTAAACTTTGAAGCCGACTGGTAACAGGTTTTTTGATCCTCTACGGAGGCTGGCTGGATTAACTCAAACAACATCTGACGATCTCCACTTTCATTAAAAAAGTATCTGCGTATGTGGATCTCTGTATGGATGAACATCTCTTCTCCAGTACTGGGAATGTTATTAATTACAATTTTGTAAACGTGAGAATCTAACAGGAAAGAAAGACTCGTAAAACATAGAGAGAAAAACTCGAAAGAATTTGACAAGAAAGCCTCTGAGGCTATAATCCCTCAAGCAGAAACTAAAAAAAGTGTTTAGATAAGTCGAGCTATCTTAAGCCTAAAAAATCCGTTAGTGATGGGTCATGGCCAAAATGTGCCTGAAAAAAGCAGCAAGATGGCAGCAAACAATTTGTGCAAATATCCAGCTCTGATTAACATACTGCGTAAGATCTCAAAGCAGACACATATTTAATGTGTTTAATATACAGAAAAAAGTTTTTGCATCTATTAACTGTTTTATTTGTTTTAAGATTGCTATTTAATAAAATTTTTAATTGATTTAATTAAATAATTAATTGAAAAATATATATAAAATTTTCTAATTAAATAATTAATTAAATCAATTATATATATTTAATTGAAAAATAAAAAATTAATTTTCTTATTAAATAAATAATTGAATCAATTACAATTTTAATTAAAGTTTAATTTCAAAGTAAATAAAAACTGTTTTCTTTGTATGGGAAATGGAGCAATTGTAAGAAACTCTGTGGTGGGATGGAAAATCGACTACTACTCTATAGTCGAGAGTAAAGGCTGATGCTAATTTTGGCGCTCAATATTGTTTATTTTATTTTCTAAAAAATACATAATTTAATAAATGAAATTTAATTTGATTTATCCAATCACCTGGTATTGGATTTAGAGGAGAGAAAGTTAAAAAATATATTTTTCACAAAATTATAAGACAGTAAAATCTTGCTCCTCTGTCTTACAACAAAAAAAAAATGTAAAAAAAACTGGACTAAAATTCACTCCCCATAAAGAGTGTAACTAACTAACTTTTATTATGCCCTTTTATAAATTATATATTTTTTCTACCTCTTTATTAAGTCTTGTTTTAAAATTTGTTTTCTATTTCTTGAAAAAAAAACTCTAAACTTTTTTGTTAATTTTTCTTAAAAACTGTTTTTCAAAAATAATTCATTTGCACGCAAATTATGAATAAATTTAACGCCATCAAATTTTCCATACAAAGAAATTATACAAGAAAATAAAAACTTTTAAATAAAAAAAAAGAAACAAATGAATTATAGAAAAATATAAATCATTAAGAAAAATTGCAACTACAAAAAAAAATTATTATCGAGTTGTAATGGATATTAAAAAACAACAAGAACAACAATAATTCAAAACAAAAATTGTGTTAAAAGCAATTTTATGTTGCATTATTTAAATTTTTTAGTTGCTTTTAATTTTTACTGTTGTTGCATTTTCTTCTTCTTATTATTATTATTTTATTTAAATGCAAATTTCTTTAAACAACATGAACAATACCTTAAGATAAAAATTAAAAAGAGTTTAAAGTCAGATTTATAGGCCAAGATAATAATACATACACACACACACACACACACACACACACACTTTTGTACAAAGAGATTGCAATTTAACAATTAAGTTGGTAATAGAGTAGTTAATATCATTTATTTACTGGTCTAGTAAAAAGTCTTTATTAAAATTATTTAAGCATTAAATGAAAATTCTGTTATTAAAATGGAACAGAAATTGTTTTTTTTAATATTACAAAAATAAAAACCGAGTAACCTATTATTTATTATAATACGATTTTATTCTTTTATTATTTATTGCTTTTTTCAATATTCGAAAATTAATTAGTTATTAAAATAAAAACCGAATAACCGAATATTTTTTGTATTATTGGATTTTTTTTTTAATTTTATGCTCTTTTTATCCTTAAAATATTAAAAATGATAAAAAACTATTTAATTTTTTAAATATTCGAAAACTAGTTAGTTATTATAATAAAAACCGAATAACCGAATATTTTTTATTATTCCATATTATTATTTTTTTTAATTATTTTTGTCTTTATAAATATTAAAAAAGTTATAAAAGCTCTTGTTTTTTATTTTTATTCAAAAAGAAATTTTTTGTAAAAATTAAAAACCGAATAACCGATAATTTTTTATTTATTTGTTTGTTTTATTTACTTTTTATTTGTATTGTTTATAAATATTAAAAAAAACATTTTAAATAAATTTAAGATTTTTGTCCAAACACCCTCAATAATCAATATCGGTGATTTTAATAAATAGTTCGGGTTAATTAGGGCGATAATGTTTTAAAATTTAATTAATTTAACATTCGCGTGATTCAATTTTAATTATTAATTATAAATTTAATTAAAAAAGTAGTGAAAAATTTTTTCTATTAAATAAATAATTAAATTTATTAAACACTGAGTTAAATTTAAATATGAAATCAATTAAAACTGCAGTAATTTCCTTGACATATGTGCACTGTTTTTAATTTCTTTGTCAATCTATGGATGCCGTTATGCCAATGATCTCTTGTTAAGCCACTCGGGAAGGAAATAATGCGCAAGTTATAAAAAACTAGCTAAACAAGTTTAAGATTTCTGCGTCCGGTAAACAAAAGATGAATTAAATTGAAAACGGTGGCAACACTCTCTGCATTTAATCGATATAACTCTAACATCATCTTACGAACAGCCACTAGTTGCTCTTGTAATCATCATCGGTGCATTATCGTACCGCATCATCTTAGCAACCGAATATACAAATTTTCCCAGGTTTTAATTAGAAAAGGTCCTGCAATACAATTCCTTTTCAGTGTCCTGCCAATCACATAACGTTTACATCCATTTACACTCACATAAACAACTACTTGGTTTTGCCACTATTGATTTCAAATCTATTATTCAATAAATAATGAAATTATTAGAAACTTTGTCACAAACAAAAAAATCACAGCAAGTTTTAATTGAAACTAAAAATGACATTTTCCTGATCACGGGGGAGTTGTTGGTTGCGGTAATTAAATCTGAAAGTTGCAGTAACTTGTAGTGAAAAGTTTCAAATACTTTTGGGTCATATAGACCGACGCCTTCTTGTCACATTTGATACATATTTGATACCGTTATTGTTGTTTTAATTTTTGTTTTGGCCACGCAAAATAAAGTGCTAATTGTTGGGTGTTGCAACCCCAGTAGTTTCCAAACAAAATTACAACAACAATTTATATATTTTTAAAATTAAAATGACTGCAAAAATAAAACTGATATTATTTGCCAGGCAGCTGAAGTTTTTTTTTTTGTTATTGTTGTTATTTCTATTTCGATCGTCGTTATTAATTTGTAACTTGAGCCACTTGGCCATTAAATCGTAACTGTCACTTAAGACCAACTTGATGACACGCACAACTTTACAATACTCTATGGCTACTTTTATATTGCTCTTGTTGTTGTTGTTGCTGTAGTTGTTCTTTTGCATTTTTTAAAGTTTAATTTACTTTTTTTATTAATTTTTTTGCTTAAGCGGGTGATTTTTTTTCGATAAAGTTTTTGCTCTTTTACTGTTTCCTTGGGAGGAATAATTTTTATTCACTTTAAACAGCAGCATTTGCAGTTTAATTCAAGCAACCAATGCATGAGTACATCTACACGGAGTATATTTATACATCACTGGGGTTATGAACAAATTTGCAATTCTCATTGTGTATATTTCTCGAAAGCCCTTCATCAGCCGCAAAACACTTCTGGATTAATAACTAATCCAAGCGTGATTTAATCAACTTTAAGGTGCCATCAGGCCTGTTGTTGTTATTGTGCGTTCGAATATTTTCCTCTCACTGCCGCAGTAGGTCTGGGTCAGAAAGTCATAGAGAATGGTTGGTACTTCTAACGTACACATCAGCTGTGATAGTAAACTTTTTTTAAAGGCCTGTCGCACCTTTGTTTAATTTTTTTCATAAATCAGGATCAAAAAATTACAAGCAAATAGTGGTTATAGATCTTCTTAAAAAACTTTTTCTTTGTCGCTCATATTCAAAAAGCTAATCGATTATTTTAATTTTAATTATTTTAAAGAAGTATTAAAAATCGAGTTTTGTTTTATTTATACCAAACTTAAATTAAAAATAAACTTGAATAATCCAAAAAAACTTAATAACCGGATAATCGAAATTTTTTTAACACTAACATGCAAAAATTGTACAAAATGATTTTTTTTGTTAAAAATATATTCGTATTATTTTTCCCAAAAATTTTAATGATTAAAATAAAAACCGAATAACCGATTAATCGAATAATCGACAACCTTTATATAGAATAATATGTACAAAATTATTATTCTTATTCAAACATTTTTTTGTGTTTTTTGTAATGGACGATTTAATAGAAAATAATTAAAAACAAAAAACGAATAACCGATTAATCTTTATATTAGTGAAGCCAATATTACACAAATGCTAAGAGTTTGATTTTTTAAAAAGCACCATTATCAGTGCCTGTTTCTCTAAGTAAGAAAAACATAAAAATTGTTTTTCCTTTTGTTATAAATGAGCAAAAGATGTGTTCGTTTTAATTAAAACAAGCGGGCACTAATCGGAACAAGCGACTAATCGATTATTTATTAACGTTGTTATTAAATAATTGAAAACATTTTTTTTTTGGAAAATTTCATTAAAATATAATTTTAAGTTCAAATCAGATATTTTTTTACAAATCAGGATCAACAAATTTCGAGCCAGTAGTGATTATGGATTAAAAATACTGTTTTTATTCTTGAAAAACTTTTTCTAATCGAATATTTTAATTTTAATTAGTTTAAATAAGTATTAAAAATCTAGTTTTATTATTGTTATTGTTTTATTTATCACATTTTTATACGGTACTGAACTTAAATAAAAAATAAATTTTAATAATACAAAAAAACTTGAAAACCGGATAATCGAAAACTTTTTAACACTAATATGCAAAAATTACACAAAATAATTTTGTTTGCTAAAAACATATTCGTATAGTTTCTACTCAAAGTTTTAATGAAAATGAATCGATTAAAATAAAAACCGAATAATCGAATAATCGTCAACCTTTATAAAGAATAATATGCACAAAATCATTATTCTTATTCAAAAATTTTTTTGTGTATATTCTACTTGACGAATTAATAGAAAATAATTAAAAACAAAAAACGAATAACCGATTAATCTTCATATTAGTAAAGCAAAACTAATTTAAATATTAAGAGTTAGATTTTTTTAAAAATACAAATTTTAAAATGGTTTTCCTTTTTGTAATAAATGTGCAGAAGATGTGTTGGTTCAGATTAAGACATGTAGGCACTAATTGGCACGCCGATTAATCGATTATTTATTAATGTTATTATCAAATAATTCAAAAAAAACTTTTTGTATTTTTCATTAAAATATAATTTTAAAATGAAATAAGATATAATCGACTAAAGACATTCGATTAATCGATTAATCGTTATTATTTTTTTATGGAAATAACCGATAATATGCTATTTTTTTAAATCGAAATTTAAAATAAACAGAACAAAAGTGTTGAAACTCCAACTTATAACCATTAAATCGTTAATAAAAAAATATATAAGTATCAAGTAAATTAAATTTTTTTTTTAAATTCGAACCACCCTAATGAACAACAGATTGAATAGAAAATATATTTCTTATTTACACACTGTCGTCTAATCTTTGGGTTTAAAGTTTCAATGTAATGACGTCAACAGACGACGGAAGAATGGACGGACAGACAGTAGGTGTTTAAAGCGGTGATGTGAGCTTGTGTGCGTGTGTATGTGTGTGTGTGTACATTAAAGTGGGAAACTATAACTCTCGATCTGCTGTGGATTGCGTGCAAAAATGTACTACTTAAAGACAACAAAATTCAATCTTTATTTTATTTTATATTTTATTTTATTTAAAAAAATAAAGTTTTGTTTTGTATTTTTTTTTTTTTTTTGTTATTTGCTTTAATTTAAACTTTAACGGTTTTTTGCAAGTAATTTTAAATTTATTTTTAAGTTTTATTTTTTTTTTATTTTCTTTAGCTCTGTTTTAAGAAGTAAATTATTTCAAATTAACTTTAATTTTAGTTTCAATACCAGAAATTCAGGGTCACATTTACAATTTTGTGTTTTTTTTTTATTTCAATCGGCTGTGTTTTTTCGTATTTAAGTTTTTGCGTTTCCTTTAGAAGCTGTTGTTAAGAAGTGAAAGAAAAAAGAAACCCATCTTTTGTCCATCATTAAAAATCCATTTAAGCTGTCAATCATAGATAGAGAGTAAAAAAAAAAAAAATACACAAAATACAATATTGAAGTTTTGTATACAATAATTTTCTTGGAGTTTCTTTAATTTTTTGAAGTATTGGAAAATAAAAAATGACTTACAAAAAACATCCTGTTCAGCACAATTTTTTTTAACAGACAACTGCCAAAGATTAATTTGATTCCGCTTAAAATTTAGTTTGCAGGCGGTTTTAAAGAATACCACAGGCATGTGAACTTTTAATAAGCTTCAACAAGCCCTATACTTTAAAGTTAAAATTTTTTAAAGCTTTTGTTAAAAGACCAAAGCAATAAAATTGCATCGAAAATATTTTTACTGATCAAAAAACTTGAAGTTTTATTAACAAACAAGTAGGGTGTCATATAATCACTACTGACAGCCACTCTTTTTTTATTTTTATTTTTAATGCGATTAAATTGAATACAAAGCAAACTTTACTAAAATAATTTGTCTGAATAATTTCGTTTGATTTTACAATTTTTACGGGCTAAAACCCTTTTTTTTTTGAAGATCATTTACATAAATTCATTTGTGTTTAAATAGCTGCTTACACTTGTTGCACTTTGAGTCGCCTGTAGACGTAAAAACGTAAAAGTAGAAGAAGGGTCAATCCTCATCTGATCATTATCAACATTAACAACCACATTGTACATCATTTTGATCAGTCAAACAAGCAGACAGCGCCCTCAATTCTTCACAGCAATTTAAATTGGGGTTAAAGCTTTTTGTTATTGTTATTTTAACTGCCTGTTGTTAAACAAGATCCCTCTTGTTTTTTTTAACAAAAACAAATTCTTTGAGTTTAATTCAAATTTAAGTTTATTTGTTATTTTGAAAGTATGGAAATTATTTAAAGATTTTTATCAATACGATTTAAAAATGTGGGCGTTTAAATTAGTAAATTACACAGAAATTTGTGTATTAATTTGTTAGTTGTATAATCAGCATGAATTCTATATAATTTGCTAATATTCCGTTAGTTTTTTATACAAAACGACATCCCTGTAAATTCTTAAATTATACAACCCTGCATTAAGTTTGTACATTGCCCCGTCGCCATTTTCTTTACTTTGTATAGTTTTTCTTTCAAAATGGAGCTCTGGCGGAGTTACAAAAAATTTTTTTTGATCTGCAGAGACGGGAGTTTTAAAACTAGCATAAAAGCGTAATATACGTATTAAAGAAACAAACTCAAATAGAGGTTTTATAAACATTCTTACTTTCATTTGCAAATATAAAACACGTAAGTAGCCGCTGCAGAATTATACGATTTGGTATTACTCCAGATTTTCGCCATTTCAATTAAAAAATAATAAAAGGTTTTTTTGAATAAAATTAATTATCTTTGTTGTTATTATTTCGATACTTTTGGATAAGACTACAATTGAGATTTTTAATTTGTTAAGTTTCTTGTTTTTACACGTAGAATATTCGTTTTGCAAAAACAAGTATACCATGCAAATGACTTCGACTCTCACAATCTGCGACTACTGCAAAATTGGAGCTTACAATATCTACTTTAGAAAACATGTCCCCTGAGGCCATAAGTGATATACATCTGTCTTACTTAGTAAAATCGTAAGAGAATGTTAGTTAAGCTGCCTTAACACCTTAAAATGCAACTCTGAACGCATAGAAACTATTATTTTACTTATACTTTTTTAACACTCATAACGTTGTTAACAAATTTAACGACTAAATCGCAGACTGTGTCAAGATGTTTAATCAGCGCAATCTTCCTGACCATAATTCTCCTAGGCTTAAGCGAGATTGGAGTTAGTTCAACAATCCATACCGTAACATTCAGAGACTGCGGTGTGATTCGAACTCATCGTGAGTTTTTGTTTATCAAGCGCATGCTTTAACTAACTCCGCCACACGATTTCAAGTTGTTACATTTTTTAAGAAGAAGGCTTCGGCAAAATAATACTTTTAATCTTTTCATACTGGCGTCTTAAACAACTCTACCTTAAATAGCATCCCGTTCAATATGGCTGCTGTAAAATTATTTTTCTGTCTATTTGAGGCTTCGTTGGGATTCGAACCTATGACTACTCAGAAATTATTAGCTTAGTTTTTTAATATTCTGTTGACCACATGCAACTCTATATATCATCTCATTATTAAAAATTTTATTTTACATTTTTTCTTTCTTGATTTTATTTAAGATGTTTTGCTGCATATGGTGTTATGCTAACATACATAGCATAAACGAAGACAAATCTTTAATGTACCTACAAAGCTATAAATGATTTTTGTATTAATTTTTCCTAATCTTAGAAATGATAACATGTTTTAAAATTTGAGAAAACCACGATTTAAGTGGTTTTCCAAACATGAAAATTATCCATTACAACTCTGTTTAGTTTCGCAAACAGCTTGTGTAGTTTTTTCTGGATAGGGAAAAGGTTAAAAAAGAATAAAAATCAGTTCTGGATAAATTATTGCTATTAAAGTTATTTAAAAAGATGTCGCTCTCCTCGTTTAGTCTAAATAATCAAAATAAATCCTTGACTTGAAATTGTTTTTTTTTATTAATTTTAATAAGAAAAAGTTATTGAGTTTAACGCAACACTTTTTCTTAAGTAACTTTTATAAAAAGTAGACTGGTGATTTTTCCAACCCTGGCACTGTTACTCAGTTTCAACTATATGGCATCTCAAAGTTGTTGTCAAGGTTTGTTTGTTTTTTATTTATTTGCTTTTTTATATTTATTTTCGAAATTACTTTTAATTAAATAATTATTATTTTTTATCATTGTTAAAAATAATTCAAGATTTTTCTTTAATGACTTTAACAAAATTATGACAAAGAAAAATAGATAAAAAAATAACTGGCAAATTATTTGCCATTGTAATAATTTACAAATTATTGTTAATTTTTTTTTTTTTTTAATTTAAAAAAGTAAAAATACAACAGCAAACCAACCTTCACATACAAAAGCTCTCATCGAGAAAATTACAAGTTAACTAAAAATACAAAACAAAAATGTTTTTGTTAGTAAAATACAAAAATAATTAAATTATATATGTATTAAAGGAATTCCTTCATTTTATTATTTTAAAGGCAAAGAAAACCAAAATTTTTTAGTCTTAGGGTATAGAAAAATTTTAAATTTTATAACTTTATGTACTGTATTGAATCCTGCAGATCCGATGGTGCGTGTGCATTTGTTACGCATGTAAAAATTAGCTCGAATAATAACTTTTGTTTAAATAAAACTTTTATCAACATTTTGTTTTCTTGAAGTTGCGCATAAAAATTAACTCGAATAATAATTTTATTCGAATTATATTTATTCGATTAAAAATTTTATTCGAATAATTAATTCTTATTAAGTAATTATATATTTTTTACCTCGAATTTTTTTATATATTCTAATGGACCCATTAATTAGGCATAGGTGAGTTGGATTAAACATGTCCTTCTGCCAACATTTGTTGGGTGCCAAATTGTCATACAAAACAGCTGCAACTCAAAATGTAGCAATTTTTGTTAGATCTAACGATTAATCTCATAGTGTTTAATGCCATTTTGCCACTTATATACGTTTTTCATTAACACAAAAAAGAACTACATTAGACTGATTGTTTAACATCTTCGTAAGATTATAAAACTAATTTAGTTACACTTAATATCTTTGGAGAATTTTAGTGTCATCCAAATATTATAAAAAAAAACGAGCGGAAAAGATTAGTTTAAAAAATAAAGAAATTTTTTTTTATTAGTGAAAAAGAAAAATAAAATGTTTAGAGAATATTTTCTACTACATATTGCCTTGTGGTGAAAAGTTGACCTGGTTTATCATAGAAAATTTTTTCTTTGTTTATTTAATGTACACTCTCATGCTTTGAAAACATGTGTATTTTTTACCTGTGTAGTAGTAGCAACTTAGGGTTAATTTATTTCTTAAATACTGAACCGACTTTAATGAGATAAAACAGTGCATTAAAGCTTGACAATATCTAAAAATATGTAAAAGAACCAACAAAATCGGTTGAAAAACAGCGAAGAAAAAAAATCCGAAGTTTTGTGTTTGCCTATTTATAATTTCTATTTCTGGTCAAGTGTTTAAGATAAACTACATTTCAATTTTTTGCAATGTGGCATCCTCATATTATTCTCTGACAAATAACGGTTCAATATATTTGCTCGCTCTCTTCACAATTGTAAACTATAACAAAACTTTCATTTGTCTTTTACAATCAGCGTTGCCACACAAGAAATTGACTTCCTACCAATAATTTTCAAAAATCCTACCAAAATCGTTCACAGCCTACCAAAAATTTAAAAATGCATTTCTTGCACATAAACTCAGTTATACTCATTTGGCTTTTTTCCGTAATTGTTGAGATGGAAGTTTATCTTTTTAGAATGAACACCCATCCCTTTCCTGAAGCCAATCAAATTCGCTCAACCATTCGGTTCTAAATTTTCTTTTGACTGTTTCTTTACAATGTTCACTAAAAGTATTATATTATTTAAAAATGTTTTAAAACAAAAATATTAAGAGTGGTTTTACCAGGTTGATGGTATTTCGTCTTCTGAAATTTTATTTTTTTCATTTAATTTTGGAGTTTTTGCAAATCTTAAAAAAATACATGCAATATTAGCAAATATTTATGTAATTAAAAGGAAAGTATTTACAAATAATAAAGTTTACTTACTTGTCCAATTTGTCTGTTAATTTTTTTAACACATACACTTGAAAATAAACCTTCACCCAAAAATATTGTTAATTTCAATTTCATAATATTGTTCGGATTTCTTAAGCCATGGTTATAGCTTTAATCATCTCTATGCAAAAAGCAAAGATGTTTTTTATTTCACCTTAGACAGTTTTTGAAAACAGTGGTAACACTATTCAAAGTTATTGTTTATTTAATTCAAAGTTACATTTTTTTTTTTTTTAATTATATGTTCTGAATTTTTAAGGTGAAAAATTTGCTATTACTAAAAAATTGCTACAAAAGGAAATCCTACCAAAAATTTAAAAAAATGCAACAAACCAACCAAACTACCAAACCGTTTTTTAAAAACGAAAAACTACCAAGTTTGGTCCGATTGGACCAAAGCGGCAACGCTGTTTACAATAGATGTTGTTTGTGGTTTTCCGTTAAGGCCAGCGGCCATATTTTTTCAAATTTATCAAAAAGAAAAAGAATTTCACACAAAAAAACCAATAAAAACAATAATAACACGAATGAATGAATATGAATGAAAATTATTTAACATCCGGTAGAGAGAGTTTTTAGTCTATTCTTAATTGCTGCTAGTAGAAGATAAAACCAATAATTATTTAGTTTTTTTTTCAAACATTTCTTTGTAAATTTCATCAAATGACGGCTGTTGTGGTTGGGCTATTTGTACATCAGTCGGCTGGTCCGGCCTGGCCTGGTTTAAAATGTCAATCAAATATAATTGTTTTTTTTTTATTTATTATTATTATTTTTTTGACTGAAGACAAGGGGATTGTAATTTGTTTATTTTTGAAGTTTTGTTTTGTAGCTGAGTTTAAAATTAAACCTGTTTTAGTTTACATTTTCTTAAAGAAAATTTCTGTAAATGTTGTGTTGTTTTTGCTTAACTTTAATTGATTTAATAAATATTTGGACAAGACAACAAATTTCGTTTTTAGGAAAGCATAGTTAATTTATTTTTAATTATTGTTCTTAGATATTTCAATTATAAAAATGTTTAAATAAAAGACTATAATTCTTATTATTAAAATTTATTAATGAAATTTTAACACAAATTTTTAATATTTTTTTTTTTAATGAATGCTTTTAAGTTAAAAGAGTTTTAGAAAGCAAGTTAAACGACACACACAGATTAAGACGGATATGTTGTCGATATACCAAATCAAAAGGCTACAAGTAATAATAAGGCGACCATTGATTGACAGAATATAGTTTAACACATTCCACATAAAACATAACACTGTTTTCGGTAATGAAAGAAAATAAGAAATGAGAAAAAATTATATAAAAACTATTCGAAACTGTCAGTATTTAATTTGCCTCTCATGTATCGAGTATTAAAGAAAACATTATACAACTGTTAATTGATTATTTAATTAATTTAACTTAATTAATGATTGAATAGAAGAGAAGCTACAATATCCCGACAAAATCGGAATTTAATACTTTATAGGCAATGATCGCCACACAAAACCGCGCGGACTCACACAATGCAACCATTGTCTTATTAATTATTATAATTTTAACGAAGTATTTATTTATTTATTTTTTTTTTTTTGTGGTTTTGCACCATTACATTCTTATTCATTTAAAGCAGTCTCTCTCAGTGGCGACCACTTTTTATAGAACATAAAATAATATGACTCTTTGGCGTACATTCAGAGCAGAAAAGAATTATGGAAAACAGTTCAAACGATAAGTAGAGTCTCCAAAATCCACTAAAAAATATTAACTCCGAATAACATCGTCGGATTAAATTTATTCTTCAAACGCAAAGAATAAAAAATCATTGAAATTAAAATTTCAACTTGTGACTGAAAATTGAAAATGTGTGCCTGTTAGAACATGTGTCAAAATAACACCTTCTATAGGAACACTCTATTATTTCTGCTTTTTATTTGGTATAATTTTTATTATAAAGGTCTCACATTCTGTGCAAATTTAAAGCGTTTGCCTGCAACAGTTTAAAAGACAAGTTCATTTTCTTTAAAATCACGGCCTCTATGGAGACACCCTGTAATTTTTAAATTTAATATTTATACTTATTTTTATAGCGCACATACTTCATACAAAGTCTGTGTAAATTATAATTGTTTATCTACTGCCTTTGAAAAACTAAGGGCATTATAGGAACATCCTTTATATTTTATTTAGCAGACATAAAACTACCTTAACTTAAACTGCTGCCTATTGCAGTTCAATAATAGGGCCACGTGCGTATACATTTTTCAATATTGGGACACCCTTTAATTTAAAGGTTTTTTGTTGTATACATTGTATACATAGTGGACACACACACATATTGTTTAAAATACACTGCAAATTTTATGCAACTGCCAGTTACAATTTAAAATATAACAATATTTTTCTGAATATCACATAACTTTTAAAACACCCTATAATTGTTGGTATTTGTTTTTTTAATATTCTAGCTATTACAATAGAATCCAGCAATAGAGGGCTGCCACAGACGAGTAGTAATTGCAGCGAAATTAATAGAGTTCTGTTTTTAGCTTCTTGGATACGACGGAACTCTTAAAAGAACCGAAAAATAACAAATCGTTTCTAATTGATTGTCAACAGTTTTATGAATTGCATAAGATTCTTAGAACATAAACAGCGGTAATATAAATTCTGCTTGTTATTTATTTTTTCTCCCTAAAAAAAACTTTTCGCCGAATTTTTGAGTTTTTGTAAAAATAATTTCAGTTTGTATTTGTTTTTATTTTAACAGACCTTTTTATTTCTTTGAATCTTCAAGCTAATTGTAAAAACTTACGAAAAGCTTTTTTATAATAGTGACTAGGTACCTGCAATATTTCCTCATTATTCTTCAAACATTTTTTAAAAATTGAACAGGGAAAAAAATTTTGGGCTTATTAAATTTTTTTTTGTTGTCAGAAGTTTTTTAATTAATTCCATTATTTATTCAATTAAAAAAATATTTTCTTTTTTCTTAATTGAAAATAGGTATAATTGATTTATGTAATTATTTAATGAGAAAACTTTGTTCTGATTTTTCAATTGATTATATCGGTATTTATGCAAAATAAGAATTTAATTTCAATTTAAAAACAAGTTAAATTATTAATAATAGCAAAAATATTTTTCTTGATTGTTTGAATGTTTAAGGTTTGAATAAAAAAGAAATCCAGAAAATATTGTTTCTAATTTTTAAGTTGAAAATTTGATGATCTTTTTGGTTTTCACAATATTTTTTAAGTAATAATATATTTTTTTAATTATTATCATAAAATGTAAATATCACTATTTTGAAGATGTTAAAAAAGCCAACTCAAAGGTATGTTGGTGTTTATAATGAAGAGAATTTAAAAACAGCTCTCTGTCTCTCATTATAACAAAATATTCCTTATTCTTAATATATTTCTTTATTCCTATAATAATTAACTTTGTACTTGTATTTCCTTCACTTAAAACGGCAGACAATAAAACGTAATACAACAAATTTATGAGCAACATCTTATAGAAATGATTTCCTAAAATGAATTTAACTGGTTTTAAAATGTTCAAATTAATCTTCTTTTCAAAAGGAAAATAAACTCCACCTTCTTGTAAATACAATCTACCCCTTTGTTGTTACTTAATTCTAAATAAAAAACATTTACTTGATGCAGTAAAGCATGAGTTAGAAAGAGAGTAGTGTATTCTAGATTTTATATATTACAATAATCCAACAAATATGGCGTTGTTCCAATAACCAAATTGTTCCGTTAAACAATACAAAAGGAAATATTTAAAACACTCATTTGTACAGAGAAGGAGAGTTTGTTTGTTTTAAGAGAGATTTAATTGAAAAAGAACTCAATTGGAATTATAAATAATTTTATGGGAAGGAGTTCAGTTTGTTACTCAAATTTAAGTCTGTTTATTGTAAAGTGTTTTATTCATGAACAAAATTACAAAAACCAAACAAAGGCATAGAAAATAAAACATTTTTAAAGATTTTTGCTCAACATTTTATATTTCTGTCTGCTATTAAAAAATTTTAAAATAATTTCTTAATGTTATTTATAATTTTCTTTTAGAGTTTGAAGTTTTTTTTGTAATAAATTTATAGCGGTATTTTTAAAAGACTTACAAACATTTATTGACCTATTGATCTATTATTAATAATATTTCAAGGCCATTTCGAAGCATGTTCATATATTCGTTTTTAATTTCTTTGCACTTGGTTCAATAAGTACCGTTATTACTTTTATACATGTGCAATGTTTCGTAGCAAGTGTGAATGTGTGTGCTTATGTTTAGAGTACATAATTTGCTTGAGAAGAAGACAGCTTTTCGTTTTTTTTTAATAAAAGTCAAACCGCACATAATTGTTTTGTTTCAAGAAAAATAAAACGTAAAATTGAAAACACGCAAATTTGCGTTTAACTAAATTTTCAAGAAGTTAAAAAAAAAAAATAACAAGAAAATAAATAATAAAAGAATAATAAAAATGTATCAGAAATTGTATAAAAAAATAACACCAACAAATAGGTAGCCACCAAATTATTTCAAATTTGTGTTAATTTATTTATTAAGTGACACTTTTTGTTGATTAATGAACGATCTTTTAATGAGCTTTAATTATATAAAATACACCTACAGACATTAATATTCCATATTTTAATAACAATAAACTGAAATCATTACCGGGCGGTATTTTTTTTTATAAAAATTTTAAAATGTGTTTTTTATTATTCTTCAAATACCTGTGATGTTTTTTTTATAAAAACCTCTAAATTATGCCGTTTTTCAATTGATATAAAAAATTAATTTTAAAATCAACAAATTTAAGTTCAAGTGTTATAATATTTAGCAGGAACTACAAATTTACTTAAAAATGTTTAGCATTTAATTGCACAGAAAAGCAAAAATTGCGATATGGTTCTCTGCAGTAATATAAGGTGGCGGTAAACAAATTGTAGTGGTTTTAAACAATATTTTAGTCAGGGTAAATAAGTTTTTTTTTTACATGTGAGCATTAAGTTTTTATTACGCTGCAGTTACACGTTAAAAAAATTTGCTTTTAAGTTAATTACATGTGCGGATTGTTAAAATTTATTCGAATTGACAACTGTGAGGTAGGCTGCATACAATTTGATGGCAAAATTTAATACAACATTTCATAGTCTAGGAGAAAATTCAAAATGCTTGCCTTACTGGAAGTGCCACAAGAAATAAATCACCTTTTTCATTCGATAATGTTCTTCTGTGACTCATTCTCTTTAAAAAAAAAAAAATAAATATGTGTTTTTATCCTGAAACTTGCACATTCTATACATATATGTTTCCTTAAGCTTTATTAATCTTTGCCTCTCTTAATTTTGAAATAAAATATTACAATTTCTGTTTTGTTTGATGTCACTCTATTTACTGAGCTTCGTGTAATTTTATAAACAAAACAATTTCCTGTTTGATATTTAGCATAATACATACTGCAATACCGTTCTCCACTGCGATTTCTATTTGTAGGCGGGTTAAAACGCCAAGATTATTCTAATGTAGAAGGTCTGGTAGCTTATTCTAGTTGTTAGCATCAACCTGATTGCCTTGTTTATAAATGCTTTTTATAGGTGTGAGAAAAGAATAAAAAATGAAAACAGAAATTTTGTTGTTGTCAAACTTTATAAGTTTTTTTTTGTTGTTGTGTAAAGTCATTAAATCTATTTTTGTAACAAATTTTAAATTTCAAACGGTAGATTTGAGTTTTATTTTATCTTAGTCATGACTTTCTTGGAGCAAAGCCTTGATGTAAAATTCTGAGTTGTTGGTGGCTCCATCTTTATGCTAGTGAAGTCTATAAGACATGGCATGTAATTCTCTCTCAACTCAAAACTGCTGGGAACAAACTGAGATTTTAATTTCTTGCGATTGATTTCGCTTTAAAAAAAGCAATTACGATGTATCGGATTTCTTTATTTTTTAGCTGCGTGAGAACTACCGATATCGATAACTATAGCTTGACAGCTGATAATGTCAAACTGTGTTGACATTTCTGTTCAGTAAGGTTTGGTCATCATAAGTCGTTTAACGCCTGAACAATGCTTCCAGATTATAGAAATTGATTTGAAATTTACTTGAGCACTTTAATCAAGAAGAAGATCACTTCTGATCAAATGGTTGCCCCATTAAAAAAAATTGCCATGTTTGAAGCGAAGACAAATTTTTAGTCGTTAACTAGTACCAAGGCGAATTCATATCACATATACTCACAGCGACAATAATTACAACACTGCGAAAGAATTTCGTACATTTTGTTTTTGTACAAATCGTCTTCGGCTCTTAAAAGTAAAGAAAATTATAACTTTTGACACGCGAAGACAATAGTCACAATAGGCCACCTGTTATTATTTCGCCTTGACGAGTATTAGTAATTTGCTGGAATGGTTATCTGGCAGCAAGTCTGTATTACTTCTCATTCTTTCAAGCTCCCTCTCTCACTCTCTCTAGCAAAGTAAAGTATTTCGCAACAACAATTGAGTAGTGTGGATCAGTGTTGCCAGTTTTGCCAGTTTTTTCGAGCTTTCTCGCCAAATTGGTTGTCGAATATCGCTAATATAAAGAAATAGGTTATATAAATATGAAGTGTTTCAAGTGCGTAATTACGATATCTAGATTTCTTAAAAATTTCTTGAGCTGTAGAAAATTTAATTTAAAAATTGACATTAAACTTAAAAAAAATTTACATGTTTTCCGGTCGAGTATATCTTTCAGCAACTTTTTTTAATTTATAAAAAACTGTAAAATTAACGTATGAATTATACTTAAAACAGTCTTGTTCAAAACTATTTTTTTTTAATTCATCGCTATTTTCTTTATCATAACTTTTTTTGTTGCAGATTCCATATCTCATTTAGTTTTAACAATTTTGATTTTATGTCTCACTGCCTTTCTCTTGGAGCGCCTTTAGCGTCTGTTTCTTAATTGCAAAATTAATATATATTTGTATATACAAGGCAGATAAAAAGGTACGTACAAATATAGGACTCAAAGCGACAAAAAGGATTTTCGCCTCGTTTGGTGAAAAATCGCCATAACTGACAACTGGCATGGACGGCGACTAAGCGGGTACTTGCAATAATTTCCCTTTGTAGCTTCATAAATTTTTTTTTCATTGCCTTGAGAAGCTTTAATTATACTGGTCTATCAACATCAACTTGTTGCTGTTAAATTTTTAGACCAACAATTTTGTTTCCTTGTATTTAACAAAAGCAATAAATCAATTTAAAAAATCTAATAAAAATCCGCAGATGACATTTACATACTCTAGTATCAAATGCTCTGAAAAATACTATTCTGAATATATGGAAATGTTATTTTTTCATTAAAAAAACATGCAGTTCTCTAAGAAAAACACAACATTTTTTTTTTATTAAAATAATTTATGCGCAAACATTTGCACATGAAAATCTTAATCACTTGTCAAACAATACAATATTGTACCACATTTGTAAACTTATTTGCCGTATTCACAAGCTCTGCTAAGGTGTAGGTAGTATTGCATACTACCTTTTGTTTACTTCTTTGTGAACAACCATTGTATCAGTGTGCCATTGTACATTGTACTTCATACGTCAAAAAGTAAATAAGAAGAAGAAAAGTGCTATTCGTCATTTGTTATTTAGAAGCCAAATGGGGGAGAAAACAGAAAAAAGTAAATTAATAGATTTTTTGTGTGAGGATGAAATTCAAGACGTTTTTAGGATGAACCTAATGTTCTTGCTCTCCAGTCGCAGAATTATACATTGAGGGCATAATCGGGTTTTAAGATATTTTGATGAAAACAGATTTCTTCATATGATACGACTACGGCCAGAGGAATTTGCTTATATATTCAACCCTTTAAAAAATGACGATGTTTTTCACACAATTGGCGAAAGGCTCCAACTACGCATTGACTTGCAGCTTAAAATTGTACTTTACTGCTTGGGATCTTAAGGAAATAGTGCTTGTGTTCGTAAGGTAGCATCTCTTTTTGGTATATGTGATGGCGGTACCATACAAAATATTAGAAATCGAGTCATTAAAGCAATATTAAATCTTAAAGAACAGTTTTTATATTGGCAACTTTCAACTTCAACTTTCTAATAAATCAGTCAAATCAATAAATCAAATAAATAAAACTAATAAAAATATCTCTTAATTCAATTTAATGTAATATAATTCACACATGAACACAAAAATAATAATTCATTTAAACATAAAACATTTAAACAAATACAACGTTTGAAAAACATATGAAAAAAAGTACTAAGTGTTGTATCGCATGTTTGCATGAAAATTACCAACAACACAGCTAGCACCGTTGTAGTTTGTTAGCACTTAGCACGTACTAGGGGGCTTGTGAATAGGGCAATTATCTTATTCGACATCAGCTAAAATATGTTTTGTTTATTGTAAAAAATTACTTATGGCGCAGCACCACAAAAAAGTTGCAGTTTCAAAGCAAATAAAAAAACTCGGCGCAAAAAATGTCTACATTTTTATGTTTCTATTTGAACATATCGCCATAAATCATTTACTTAAATTACCACGTTGTTATTATGCACCGCTGTGTATGAAAAAAGCAGAATCAATTTTTTTTTTGTTTTTAGCTGACAAACTTGTTAAAAGAAATTCAACTTTATTGGACGCAAGTGTCATCGTTTGATGGTTGTGCTTTCAAATGCTTTTTATGTTTTAAGCTGTTTTGCTCTAATGACAGTTTTTAACGATCTTGTGACAAAGAAGGGTTAAAATGGGCAGGTTTTTCGTTTGTAATATAAATTAAAATGTTTCAGTAGATTGTTAAGAAGAAACATATGAAAACAAATGAAAACCAAATAAGTTTCATGTCTGGCATTTTGATTACAAAATATTTTAATAAAAATGTTCAAGTGCGAATTCGTTCGTCACACGAAGGTTTTTGCAGTAGCGAGGAATATATTTTCTTGGAAAAAATAATTTAGTAAATGTGGCATCTCTATTGTGGAGTTGTACTAGAGGAAGTGTTGCTTGATGCAGGGATGTTAAACTTTATTCTATAAAAATCGTCCAATATTCGAAAATAAATTGTTAAAAACGTCATATATTAAAAAAAATACAGATTAATGTTTTAAAATGTTTGATAATATTATCAGCCTTTTTTATTTGTCTTATTTGGGAAAATCTAATGTTAAATTAGATATTGTAATGTTAATTAGATATTTATTATAACCGCAAAACATAGTTATTTTTGTGTTTTTTAATTAAACTTTTAACAAAATAAAAAAAAAAAAACAAAAGGCAATTAAATTGAATTTTCTAAGTTGGTTTGAGAAATTTTTTGAAATATATTATTGTATTTGAATAAACTTAATATCAATATATTTGTTTCTTATTTCCTAAAGATGCCACCTAACGGTGTGGCGAAATATTGAAACAATAATAAACGATATTTTTATTCTGAAAACCGATCTAGTGCTTAAAAAATTGGAAAAATAGTTAATTATTAAGACCAAATAAACAATAACATTTAATTTACTTTTTATTTAAAATTAATTCAATATATTCACCCCTATCTTGAATATATTTTAACTTAAATTTTTTTCCCTTTTCCCCAAATTGCAATCGTGAATAATTCACGTGAACAATTTTTCACTTTAACAAAAATTCCCCTTATCGGGATTGATTTTTTCCCTCACAGTGGTATTTGCAATCAAAAGAATCCGCACGTTTGTCTAAAAAGGGTAAAACGTCTCAATATATAGATACAAAAAGGGTGTTCCACTAGGGACATAATTTCGAGGTATACGGGATTATCTTTTGCATTTTACTACAAAGAGTCCTAAAAATTACACGGAGCGTAAAAACAAATGAAAATTTAAATTTTTTAAATTTCAAGGATGCCTTTTTTATGTTCATAGAATTTTCTTTTAAACCGTGAATGACATAAAATGAAATTTGATTTTTTTTTGGAACTTTAAATGGCAGTGTTACACCACAAGTTATCGCCTAAGTTTTGAATGTCAGTTTTCTCCTCCTCCAGGGTCCACATGCCCTCACCATCGTATAGGGAGTGAGAATTTCCCCATAAAGATTTTTTTTTTCATAAAACATATTTGTGCACTGGGCTTATTAAAAAACTCGTGTAATTTGAAAATGCCCCTTCATTGCATATAATAATATTTCTGTGCGACCAGAGTTGTATTTTGAGGGGCATTTTGGTTGATAGTGTTTCACCCAAACACCCTTTTTTGCCTTTTTTTAGGTTTGACAGAATTCCATTACGGTTGTTTAGCCTTCTTTTAATAATGCGGTCGGTTTTTTTTAATTACTTATGTTGTTGTTAATACGGAATTACAATAGCATAGAATTGTCCAGCCCTGCTCTACTAGGGAAATAATATAAAGACCTATGAAAGTCAAATTTAAATTTTTTTAAGAAAATTCACTTAAAAAATTTTAATGTCAACATAAATAATAAATAAATTATTCAATAAAAAATTTTATTACATTATTCTTAACTACATCAAAATTTATTTTTAGTTTTTATTTTTCGTGTTTTTGTAACAATTGTTAAAAGGTGTATGAAAATTGATTGCATAGTTTGATTAAAGCTTTGGTTTCTTTTTTTTACGATTTTTTTTGTCTCTGAAATGGTAAAATTAAAAAAAAATGTATGTTCTCCTTATATAATTAAAATTTAATGCTCAGTGATGTCAATTAAATGTAATTATTTTGTTTACATTTAAATAAGTAAGTAAGTGCTGCCATAAAAAACTATATAGATATGTAAATAGTGAAAAAGAAACAAAAAAGTTGTCCATTACCACCATTTTTTTTTTCGTTTCTCTTCAGGACGTAGAATAAATAATTTCAAACAAAAAAAAAAAAACAAATATTTTATATAAAAACTATTTTGTTGTTTTTATGATTATTTAAGGGTTTTAAAAAACATGTATTTAAATTTATATTAACGTAAATAACTGTTTACCACACAGTGATGTTTTTAGATTTTAATTATTATTTGCAGAAGCCAACCATTATTTTTGTTTCTTTTTTGTTGTGTCTATGAAATTTCAAACAATTACATTTTATTCCCTTGTTTTTTTTTTGTTTTTGTTTGTTTTTTTGGTTGTAGATATTGTTGTAGATATTTGTCTGTAAACAATAATGGCGCTCATTGTCACAATACTCATCAAGCATATACATACACACTTAAATACTTATTTATAGATGAGTAGTGTTGTTAAAGTAATGGCTCTTTATTATATAGTGTTATTTTAATTTTTTATTTTTATTATTTTTTTAACAAATGCAGAGGTGATTTTGCTGTAAGTTCGTTCATATGCATTTTAATTTCTTTGGAATTAAAATCTTTTTATATTTAAAAACTACTTATTGGGTTTGGCTTTTTTTCGGAACTCGTAAAGGAGTTGTGTTTTTTTTTTTTTGGTATTTTTTCAATAATAGCGATTTGTTTTATAAAAATAAAGGTAAATTTTCTTAAAATGAGAGCTTTTTGATAAAGATTTACTATTTTCTGTTGTTTACTCCTATCAAAGGTTTTATTTGTTTTCACACAAAAATACACGCAAAGAAAAAACGTAGGTTTGATATGGTCACAATAAATATAATGAACAAAAACACAATTATGTATTTGTGTTATTGGATTACTGAAGTTGGGCTGATGTTTGGTGGACACCAGATCTTTTTTCCAGACCACGATGGTAGCTCAAAATTCCTTAGTAATCTAAAGGATGAAAAGTTTTACAACTTATAATTATTCAGAGTAGAGTAATTATAGTCGTTAGGGAGTTTTTAGAATAAAAATAAGAAATCAAATTAGTTTTATTTCAATACTGGGGTTTATTCACAAATTGGAAGATCCCCGCCGGAAATAATGTAAATACAAAAATACAAATTTTTATATGTAATTTAAAATTAATGTTGAGTTGCTCTTGCTAAAAATAATAACAAAGTATTTTATATTATGATCTCTTTGCACTTATGAGACTATATTATAATTAAATTATATATCATGACATTTTCAACCATACTATGATGTTTTAATTCAACCATTTAATGTTTATATTTTAACATAATTATTTTTAGATTTTACCATATTATTGTTGTGCTAGACAACAATATGATTGCAAGACCAGCTTTATTATTATTATTATTATTAAATGTAACAATACTACGTTTTGTTTACAACCATATAATACAATCATAATATGTTGCTCTTAGATTATAGTTACTTCAACCATGATTTTTCTTTGCGTGTATACTTAAATTTTTAAATGGCTCAATTATTTATTTTAGACAGTTATTGTCCCTTTTTTTTAATTAAGGGCCAGTTTCACAATGTCGCAATCGTTCGTTCGTTCGCATATTTACACTTAAAACAAAAACAATTTTTTAGAATTTGTTTTTGTTTTGAATGTAATTGAGCGAACGAACGATTGCGACATCGTGAAACTGGCCCTAAATATATAATTACTACATTTAATTGTTTAACCAAAAAAAATTTTATTTAGTTTTCAATTAAATACATAATTAAAAGAATTAAAAGTTTAATGGAATTTTAATCTGAAAACAATTTAAAGCTTAAATATAGGGAACTATTTTTCTGTGTGCCTGTAATGGCCGCAAAATTATCCTAATAGGTATGAACAGGTTAGGAAGCCTTACAGGTAACGGACATTAGTTGCAATCTGAAAATAAAGAAATTTTAAGACAATAAGCTTTTCCCCTGAGTTGATGTTCGAAAATGGCTGTGAACCAGCTGTATACTTTTGATATCAAAGTTCTTATGAAACTGTTTATTATATTAAGAGAAAACACTTGCCATCTGCTTTTTGTATGACTTCTTTTCTAGAGGTTCACATTATTTTACCCGAACGCGCTTAAAGTCAAAACATACCCTTCACCACAAAAACTAGAAAAAAGGTATAATTAAGTTTGTCATTACGTTTGTAAGTTCTACCATATCCATTTCCGATCTCATAAAGTTGGATAGTGTTTAAATACGCTAATCGAACAGACATAGTGTCGAAAGACACTATTGAAAATCAGCAAGACCGATCCGTGTCCTTAGACGTAGCGGGCAAAAAAATAATTTTCTAATTTTTCCATATTTTATTTTTCAATCACAAAGAAAAAAAAACAAATATATGGGGCGATAGAGAATTAAAAAATTAGAAAAAAATATCAAGTGAAAAAATTGCCGCTCGTCCATATTTTCCGAGTTACGAGCCCCCGAAATCAAAATTTTTTTTATAATATCGACATGGGTATCGTTTTAAAGCTTTTGAAGAGATCTTTAAGGAAATACTAAAATTTTTTAAAAATGCTTAACCTATTAAGAGTCGATGACATTTTTAAAACGAGAATTACATTTTTTTAAGTTCTCTGTTACCCCAATAAATGCTTTTTTGATTGGAGTTACTTTACTAAACTAGATTAACATAGATGCTGAAGGGGATACAAGATTCGAAATAGCCGAATATAGCTCTCTTACTTGTTTTACATAAATTAAAAATTATTTATTTGTTTTATATATACAAATTACAATAATAATGGTCATCCACAAATGAATACACACAATAAACGCTTTTAAAACATTCATCATATCGTTTATGATGGTTTTAAATTTATTTTGTATTGTAAAGCAATAAAAATTATTTTAAGTTTAAATTGAATTAATAAACATTACGGAGTTATAAAAATTGTGGCCATAAAATTTTTAAACTAAAAGCAATTAATGTAATTAATTTTTTTTAAATTTATTTCCCTAAATAAAAAAATAAAAAGATTAAAAAGAAAAAGTTTAAACAAAAAACCAATAATTGAATTGAGGCAGCTGCGGAAGTTGAACAAAATTTTTTTTAAGTCAAATACGAAAAATTCTTAAGTAGAATAAAATTTTTTACAAAAGGGCGGACAGAATTTGAAAATATTAAAATCACATGTTTACATTTATATTATTCAATTGTGATTTTTGCAAAGCGTCAAATGCACAAGTGACGCCGTAACATTAATCTCTAGCGTTCCAAGATCAATTAAGCAATTAAAGTAAAAAAATCGACAAAAACATAAAAGTCGCCAAGATCACAAAAAATCACCAAGATAACAAAAAGTCGCTCAGGTGCCCTAATTAAAAAAAAATAAAGTTTTAATTTGTGTTATATTTCTACATTTTTTTTTCGGTGGCAAATATGATGTCTCAGGAATTAGAGCAGACGAATAAAAATTATATGAATGAAAACAAACACATTAAAAAAATATTAATAATAAAAATTAATTAAAAAAATCTCTTAGTTCTTTCCAACATGAGTTGTTTATTTGCTGTTACAAACTACAATGTTTCAGTCTGTTTTCTTTTTTTTTCAATTTAATGTAAAGCTCATATCGTTCTATAACTCATTTTGCCTTTGTAGAGGAATTTTTTTAGTTTTCTTAAATTAAGTCATAATTCATAAATGATTTATTAAATGAGTTAAAAGCATTAGAACACAAAATTTGTTGTTCTTATAAAATTTATTTAATACAATTTTTTGTTTGTTGTTCAAAGTGTAATACGAGGGCAGGTGAATATGTCTTTATAAAATCATATGAGGCATACCATTAATTTTTTAATATAAAGATTTGGAATTTTTTTTAAATTCGTCTTTTTTATACCCTTCACCACAAAAAGGAGGAAAAAGGGTTTAACTAAGTTTCTCATTCTGTTTTTAATTTTTACAATGTTCATTCCCGATCTCATAAAGTATATATATTTTGACTTCTGCATAGCGAAGTCGGTTGAGCGATGTTCGTCTGCCTGTCCGTGTTAGTGTTAGTGCTTCGGCAAACTTGATTTCACAAAGAAACTAAATATGTCAATCGATTAGATAAAGTGTCGAAAGGGTGCTATTGGAAATCAGTAATATCGGTCCATGTCCTTCGAGGCAGCAGCCAAAACACCACGCCTACCTCTAATTTTTCATGACATTTGGAACGATAGAGTAACTCCAATCAAAAAAATAAATACATGGGGCAATAGAGGATTAAAAAATAAGAAAAAAACATTAAGTGAAGAAATTGGCGCTCGCCCATATTTTCCGAGTTACGAGGCTCTGAAATTTTCAAATTTTTTAAAATATCAATATGGATATCAATTTAAAGCTTTTAAGAGATCTTAAGGAAATGCTAATTTTTTTTAAAAAGCTTAACCCATTTAGAGCCGATGTCTTTTTTATGTAAAATTATATATGCAGTACCAATTTTTTTATTTTCTGTCACCCTGGAGTTACTTTACTAAACTAGATTTACAAAGATAGAGAAGGTATATAAGATTCGACATAGCTGCATATAGCACTCTTACTTGTTTAACAATCAGTTGGTTAAAATAACTTTTAATATTTTTTGAAAGGAGAAAAAAAATTTCGAGTAGTCGTCATTGTGTAATTCTGACACATCTGTACCAGCATTAAAACCTACAACTATAGGACGCTGTCCAAGATGTATATAGCTTTGGTCGACCGTAGTCCATTCAAGTACGTAGCGGCCATAGAGAACTTGGTATGAAAAAAGTCGACTAAATGGCCACTCCGTTTTGTTAATGGAACCATGCGATTAATCTGTAGCTTCAATCGAACTTTTCCAACCCGATCCTGATAATTTTCTTCATCGATACATGACTGCTGGGACGTGGACTTATTACTGTACACTGGAAATGAAGTGCCGTAAGAATATTTTTCGTCCTAATTGGTGACTTACGCGAAGAAATTAAAAAAAATTTACTATAAACCCAAAACAATTTAAAGGTTGGTTGCAGTTTTGATGACAAAAAGTATTACTTCTCGAATTTGAAACAAAGCCTCGGCAAAAAAAAATACTTTAATGGAGTTTTTTAGGTGAAGTCCGACGTTTGTCGCTAGACCTGTCAAAATTTGCTTATGTTTTTAAATACAGTAAATTAAAACTTAATTTTTATTTTTGTGATAGATTTTTTCACAAGTCCAGTTGCTGTCCAGCTTGCTAGTAAAATATTTTGTAAACAGAGTTGCATTTTCTTTCGTTTTTTTTCGAGTATGAAAGATTTCTATCATATTTTCTTGTAAGATTATGTAGGATAGTAAATCTCAACCCTTTTCTGCAAAATTTGTTGGAGAAATATTTGCTTCTATAGTTTTGTTAAGACCTAAATTATAAAAAAATACATTTTTACGTAGTTTTTTTTTCTCTAAATGTGCATAAACAACCACTCATCCTTCCCAATGGCCACAATAAATTTGACGACTAAGACGACGTTGAAATGCCGACATTATTTGCATATCAGTGCACGCACGCATTACTTTAAGTTGGTTACACTTAATGTCTGTTAAATTGTGTATTGTGTTGTTGTTGTTGTGTTTGATCTTTTAACGTTATCATTATTGTTGTTGTTCTTGTGTTTTTCATTTCTTAAAGCAAGTGCTAAAAGCAGGTGTTGTACTTGTGCAATAAAGAGAGGGTGTTTATGCAGAGGGGTGGAGTTACTTTTTTGATATAAGTAAATTTGTTTTTGTTGCTGTCAGTGGTCCTTATTTTGTTTTATGATAAACTTTAATAAGTAGGCAACATTATTGTAGATTGGAAAATCAACTAAAAGGAGCTGCCATATAATTTTTTTTCTTACTAAACTAGCGATTTTTATAATAACAATGAAAAATTTGCTTTAGTTTCAGCAAATAAAAGGAAAAATTTATATAAGACGAGAGATTATATAGATGCAGTTGGTGGCATGTTATAACGTCTAAGGAGATAAAGTCCATGGACATGGTAAGCGAAGGCGGTGTCGGTTAAACGGAGAATGGTTTGCGCCCGTCCAAAGGACGGCTATGCAAAAAATCTCTGTCAAGCAAAGCCGTTGTTGGTTTAAGTGTTTAAAACCACACAATGTCCATGGACATTATGTCACTTTTGAGTGCGACATAAAGTCCATGGACATTGTGTCCCGGGATACTCTGACATGCCATCGATGAAATTTGCATTTGACACAAAAATCATTAATTGTGCTAAAGTATAATATTAAATAATACAAATATAAACGAGTACAAGAGTATTAATATCTGTGTATTTGTCACAGGTTTCTATCTCTTGAACCATAGAAGTTATACACTTGAAGATGTATTATTAGGGGTGCTACAACAACATATCGTAAAATTAAGTTAAAAACAAGTTGGAGCGCTATATTCGTCTATGCCGAAAAAAATTAAGTACGACATATATAAATTTACATAGAAATGACTTCGAATCTTAATGGCTTAAGCTCTTTTAAAAATTTTTAGTATTTCCTTAAATATCTCTTTAAAAGCTTTAAAATGATACTCATATTGATATTTTAAAAATTTTTTAAATTTCAGAGCCTTGTAACTCAGAAAATATAGGTGAGCGTAAATTTTTTCACTTGATATTTTTTACTTATTTTTCGATTCCCCGTCGCCCCATATATTTATTTCTTTGATTGAAGTCACTTTATTGTTCAAAATCACATAAAAAAATTAGAGGTAGGCGTGGTGTTTTGCCAGCTGCCTCGAAGGACATGGACGGATCATGCTGATTTTCAGTAGAACCTATTTCGACACTATGTCTGATCGATTGGCGTATTTAAATTTTCTTCAGCTAATCTAGAGCCTTGGCAAACTTGATTTCAACATTAACACGGACGGATAGAGTGACTTCGCTCAATCAACTTCGCTATGCATAAGAAGACAGAATATATATGTATACTTTATGGGGTCGGAAATGGATATTGTAGAAATTACAAACGAAATGATGAACTTAGTTATACCCATTTCCACATTTTGTGGTAAAGGGTATAATTAAAGTAAAGTTTCCATAAAGATGTGATTTCCACAACAGACAGACCCTTCCAATTTATAAAGGGAATGTAATCTGTAAATTAAAAGGTGTCTCCATATAGGATTTGGTTTTGACATTTATTGTCTTATCTTTTAAAATTAATTTAAATTTAGCAATTAAAAGGATACTTCATTCATATTTATTCTTTAAATTTAGAATAGGAAGACTTCTTAAATTAATATGATTTGTTGCACGTTCTGTTTAAAAAAATTTAAACAAACCCCAATTATTATCGTGAAAAAAAACGAATTTATGTCATTATATTCTTCACACATTGATTGATCTGGCGAAAACTAAAACATTTCGGATTTCAAGAGACTACAATGCCTACAAATTACAGTTTTTTAGAAGCAATAGAAAAAGTTTTTAAGCCAGTGCTGCAGTGCCTCCAGTATTACGCAGATATTATGTAGATCACTTTTAAAAGAAACTTTAAGATATCAGAGAAATTTATGAAGCTAATTCTTCAATAGTGAGGAGGAACTGAGTAAAAATGTTGGTGACAGTCAAGGGACATCTATTAGGAATAAATAGAATGAATAATAAATTTCAAGAATTTTCTATTCATTGTTCTATTGCTAGAAGAACTGAAGCCTCTAGATCATCCATCGCTTAAATTGACGCATGTTGATTGTTAATGTTGAAAAACAAATATATTTATGACGTATCGTAATTAGCTATGATCTCGAGATGGAGCTGTCATTGATTCATATTTTTTTAGCTCAGGTTGATCCAGCGACGATCGCTCAAAAGTATGATATTGCGATAAAATATCTATTTTCTTTTTGTCTAAAATGTTTAATGTATGATATGAGAGCTTACTGATTTTAGATTTTATTTCAATAAGAGTTACACATATTTTCAGGCCGTGTTTTTTTATTGTTTCATTGATTAGATTTAAATCCTTTTAACAAACGTTGTAACGCCATTAGAACTTTTTTGAAAGGCTTATTATAATATATACTTTGCCTTTTTATATCGATTATAAAGTATTTTCAAAAGTTTTATACACTAATGATATCACCTATTTGACAACTAGAAAAAAACGCTATGTAAAAGAAAAAGATCTTATCTGGCAACTCCATGAATTTATAATTCACCATTTTAACACAAAAACAAACCAAAAAATGTGCATTTTACTTATCAATATAAAAATTCAAATTAAAACAACTTCTTGGTAAACAAAAACCAGGCAGACATAGAAAATAATTAAACTTCACTCCCTCTTGTAAGAATTTCTTATTTTAAATGGCTCAAAACATTTTCCTTTTATTTAATTTCAGCCATTTTCTCACTAACAAAAAAAAAAAAAAAAACATTTTTTTTTATTTCTTGGAACTTATTTAGATAATCAAGCAATTATAAATTATAAAATATTTTTAATGAAAAAAAAAAAAAATAATAATAGAAAATAAAATGTTAGAGCAAAGGCAAAAAGAAAATTAAATCAATCTTGAAATTAATTTGCAGACAGTGAGTGGCTAAAACTGAAACCGCTTTAATCAACCAACGACGAAACGTGAAACCTTAAAAGAAATAAGAAATGACGGTCTGATGTGGTGGCTGGCGCACCCTATTATTGTTGCTTATTTTCTTATAAAATTTATAAATATTTAATTAAATTTTTTTCTAAGGCAAAATCGTTTTTTTCTTCTTTTCATTATTATTATTATTTTGAACGCTGAGAAATGCATATTAAATTACACAGTTTCGAATACAGAAGGAGAAGCAAAAGTAGAAGAAATAAAGTTAATTATAAATTAGTTGCAGCCAAAATTATAAAGTTAATGCATTTTTTTTTTCTTATTTTCTTGTTATTATTATTTTTTTCTACAGTTTTCTAATCTATTTTTTTTTTGTTATTTAGCTAAACTTGTAAATTTTTCGAAATAGAGCGCTAAAATTTTTTAATTAAAAACAAGCTAAATATGTAATGGTTCAAAGAAAAAATTTGATTAAAATGTTTATTGCAAGTCCAAAAATGCAATTTATGAAACTAAAAAGTAACAGATTGAGAAAAAATTTAAGCAAAAAAAAAAAAAAAAAAAATTTATTACTTTAATGAATGACGAATGTCATGTTTTGTTTATGTACTAGAAAACTGTAATAACTCTATTTTGTGCTTATAATGCATAATTGAATAATTTATCTTGTTGAAAAAAAGTGTCAGGCGATTAAAATTTGTATTCTCTTCGAGAAAAAAGTATGATTGCTTTTTTCTACAGGGCAAAAGAATTTTCACAATTGAAATTGAATACATAAACTTGACAGACAATGTGTTTCAATCCATTTTGTATGCCTCACAAAATATTGACAGTTGGTGCTGACAAGACCGCCAACACAGAACCCTACTATAAGAGTGACGGTGTTTTGACCGGTAACATGACCATTATTATTGTCCGAAATACCGCTTATTTTGTAGAACAAAGTTTCTA
Organism: Gymnosoma rotundatum; assembly: GCA_916610165.2. Lineage (NCBI taxonomy): Eukaryota > Metazoa > Arthropoda > Insecta > Diptera > Tachinidae > Gymnosoma > Gymnosoma rotundatum. The sequence goes on along the minus strand of OU744336.1, from coordinate 169,989,725 downwards.
TTACTTTTTTAAAGGAAAATAAAAAATAAAAACAAAAATAAAAAAGCAGTGTTGCCATAGATTTTTTTTGCAAACAGTTTAATAAAAATTAAGCCTGAATATAATGGATGTTTTTTTTTAAGACCGATAGAACTTTAGCTTGTGAAAAATAATACATACATTTAAATTGTAATGAAGAATTTTTTTTATAAGAAAGATCAGAAGAACATGGCATTAATATTTAAAAATGATTTCGAGTATATGGCCACTGGGGCTGCTCATGACGAAACGCATTCTGGACGTCCAATTTTGGGTTACTTTTTCAAGTACTGCTGGCCGTATGTTAAGAATAATACGAACAATGTTGGCCTCCAAAGCGTCAATTGTTGCTGGTTTATCAGCATAAACCAGTGACTTCACGTGGCCCCACAGGAAATAATCGAGAGGTGTTAAATCGCATGACCTTGGAGTCCAATTGACAGGTAAATTTCTCTAATTCAACTTATTGCCAAATATTGATTTCAGTAACTCGATGGTTGCGGTCGCCATATGGCACATAGCGCCATCTTATTCAAACCACATTTCGTCTGGATCAATTTCATCCATATTTTCAAACAAAAAATCATTAATCATGGTGCGGTAACAGTCTCCATTGACCGTAACGTCTAATTATGCCACCAGCGTGTAAACTACACCAAACGGTGCATTTTTCTGGGTGCAATTGGGTCTGTAGGATATGTTTCGGATTGATCTTACTCCAATGCGAAAATTTTGCTTAATAACAAACCCTTTCAGCCAAAAATTAGCTTCATCGCTGAACGCAGTTTGGCGATAAAAAAAAGGATCAATTACTAACTGCTCTAGAACCCAATCGGCGAAAAAACGACGCATATAATGGTCTCGTGACTTTAATTCCTGCACTAGCTGGATCTTATACGGGTGTAGGCCAAGATCTTTGTGCAAAATTTTCCACGTAGTGGACTGACAGAGCCCCAATTCCTGCGAACGAAAACGAATCAATAAATTTGAATCTTTTTTCACACTTTCGTTTACAGCAGCGATATTCTCTTCAGCACGCACATGCCTTCGACGTGTTGGTGTTATTGCATCCACTAGAAAGTAAGTGGTACGAAATCTATCCACAGTTTGACGGATGGCATGCTCAGACGGACGATTATGGGCACCATAAAAATCACGAAACCATCCATAAGTTGTTCAAACTGATGATTGATTTTCAAAGTAAACTTAAATGATTTGATAGCGTTGCTCAAGCGTGAGTCTATTCATAATGATTTGCCAAGGTCTACTGAAAATAATAAGAAAATATTTTTTATCAAAATTTCAAATTTAGTATTATTTTTATAATTTCAAATTCTATCGGGCTTACAAAAACATCTGATACAAATATCTCAACGAAGATTTATTCTATTTAAAAAAAAATTTCTTCAAATTTTTACTAAAAGCGCTACAACGGCAACCTCGATCAATATAAAATTGATGCAAATGTTTTAGTTTTAGTTGTTTAATTCTTGCTGGGAAATAAACTGAAATTCAGCAAAGAAATTTTGAATTACCCTGGCGGTTTTTGATGGGCGGGGAGCAGACTCCAAGATGACGAATAAATAACCCCAGTAACAAAAACCATCGTTTTGTTAAGGAAATATTCTGCCAAAAATCAACTGCTGAATATCATAATGCAACTGAAGAAAATAATAATGCAAATCCTCTGGTGAAGTGTGTATAAGAATCGGCTCAGCCGAATGTATTCTCTATTTCAGATACTTTTGGAAACAAAATTTTATTTTTAGTTTTTTTTATCTTTTGTTTTTTATTTTATTGTGTTCTTGTGCTAATAACGCAAAATAAATATGATAAATTTATTTAAACTAAATGATAGCAGGTTAAATTACCAAAACACTGAGTAAAACATTTTAGGCAGGTTGGGCACATGTTTTACTTAATAATAACTTTGATAGAATGAGAATTATAACATGCCAACATAAAACTTCTATTAAATTGGATATAATTATTTTATTAAACATTTATAATTTCTCTTAAAAAAAACAGTCTGTCTATTTGAATATTTTTTAGAAAAAATAATTGTTTTATTAAATTTATTAAATGACGTCACGCTGTAATTTTGTTTATTTTTATGCCAATAATTGATAATTTTTTTTTTTTAATTTAATAAGACCAGATGAAAAAATATAATTATATTGAAAGAAATAAATAAATTATTTAAAAAACTTATTTTTTTTTTAAATTAATTTCAATATATATTTTTATTTATTTAAAACATGAAACTTTAAAATTAAATTTTTAGTTGAACATTTATTTTTATATTTATTTTTATACACTACGATCAAGTATCGAATATAAATTTTAGAAATGAATGATTTTCTTTTTATGTTTTTAATTCTTATTTCATTTATTCCATCAACCACTTTTGGCAGATTTAAATACAAATAAAAAAACTGTATTTGTGTGACTGTGTGTGTGTGTGTTCAACTGGAAATTATGGGGCATAATCTTCTTTAGCGCCTTGACAGCAAAAAAAATCTGCATGTGGCGCCTAAGCACTCAAGCATGCTGCTGCTGGAGTTGCATTTGTGTTTTTTTTTGTTGTTAAAGGTAGACGACAGTAGAAGTACACCATTCATTGACTACGGTAGAGTCGATTATGGTTTCCCCTGTTAAACAGTTCTCCCCACTGTCATTTGTTTTTTTTTTGCCTTTTTTATTTTAAAATAACTTCAAGTCCAGCTGCTTATTTAAATTTTATTAAGAGGACAATATTTTCTTATTGTTGTTGCTGTTGTTTATAGTCTGCTTTTATATTTAAAGCAAAAAACATTATTGTGTTTAAAAATATTCATAGTTGAATAAATATAAACCAATCGAATAATTTTTTTACATTTACTAATGGGTCACCTTTTTGAATTAAAAAAATTAATCAGTTATTGAATTTTTAAAACTCTATTTTTTATTGAAACTTTTTGGAAACTCAATTCAATAGCTTAAGTGAGTAATTTCTACAGGGTGAGCCATTGGCGTACTTAAAGAATTTTTTGTGGAGGGAGCTATAGTCCAAAAAAGTTTGTCATTTGTAAAAAATTTCATTGAAAGAAAAAAATCTCGCGGGATGACAATCAACGCCAATGGCTGGAGTTTAAATTAAACATAATTTTTTACAATACTTTAGATTATTACTTCTAGCCCATTCTGCGTAAAATAGGATGACTCTAATATTTTCATGTGAGAAATATCTCACTTAGGTTACAGAAACGAGCCACAGGTGTACGATTGACAGACAGTAACAAGATTGAATTCGTGTAGAGTCGAATTTTCCACTTCAGTGCCTGCGGGAATGAGTGCTTATTGGCACTGGTATTAAAATTAAAATAAATCCATAGAAAGTATTTTAATGATATTAAGTCAAACGATGAATTAAGTAGCAAAATCAGCATCCAGCTGTTGACTTAATTTTACTGATTTTAAAAAATTGTTTAGATTATTTAATGAAAAACAAATGTTCTCTAAATGATCAGCTGCCAAAGTTCCCTCCCTTTTGAAATCACATTTTAAGAAAATTTATCCCACATACCGTTAAAGTTCTATCAGTGATTTGATAGGATCTGGTTTTTTATGTCAATACATTTTCGTTTCTTTTAATAAAAATTTGAGCAGTTTAAGCTTCATGAGAGGTGACCATCTTCATACTCTTTGTAAGGGAGTTGGAGATCTCATCTAAATTTTACCAGGCATTTTGCGACCAATAACTAATCTTGACTCCCCACGTTTACTGCTTAGATTTCCAAGGTCCTTACCTACAACTTTCTGTCTCGAAATAAAAAACAAAAAAAATTGAAAAACTTCAAGCCAAACATTTACAACGAATTACAAAAAAAAAAAAAAAAAAAACGAAAGATCGGAATATGGCATTAATATTTAAAAATGATTTCGGGCATTTGGCTTACGCGTCTGCTCATGACGAAGCGCATTTTGGACGTACAATGCTGGCCGTATTTCACGAATAACACGTTGGCCTCCAAAGCGTCAATTGTTGCTGGTTTATCAGCATAAGCCAGTGACTTCACGTGACCCCACAGGAAATAATCAAGAGGTGTCAAATCGCGAGACCTTGGAGGCTAATTGACAGGTCCACATCTCGAAATCAACTTGTCGCCAAATTTTGATTTTAATACCTCAATGGTTGCGTTCGCCGTTTGGCACGTATCGCCATTTTGTTGAAACCACATTTTGTCCGGATCAATGTCATCCATATTTTTAAACAAAAAATCATTAACGGCGTGTTATCTACACCATCGGTGCATTTTCTGGACGCAATGGAGTCTGTAGGGATGTTGTGGATTGGTGTCACTCCATATGCGGCAATTTTGCTTAATAATTGAGCCTAAAATGAGCCTCATCGTTGAACACATTTTGGCGATACTAACTGCTCAGTTACTAAGTGCTCTAGAGCCCAATCGACGAAAGAACGAGGCATATAATGGGCTTGTGGATTTAATTCTTGCACTAGCTGGATCTTATACGGGTGTAGGCCAAGATCTTTGCGCAAAATTTTTTACGTAGTGGAGGGACAGATCTCAAATTCCTGCGAGTGACAATGAATTGATAAATTTGGATCATCTTACACACTTTCATTTACAGCAGCGATATTCTCTTCAGTACCCACATTCCTTCGATGTGTTGGTGTTATTGCATCCACTAGAAAGTAAGTGGTATGAAATCTATCCACAGTTTGACGGATGGCATGCTCAGACGGACGATTATGGGCACCATAAAAATCACGAAGCCATCCATAAGTTGTTCGAATTGATAACTGATTTTCAAAGTAAACTTGAATGATTTGATAGCGTTACTCAAGCGTGAGTCTATTCATAATGATTTGCCAGAGTCTACTGAAAATAATAAAAAAAAAATTTTCATCAAAATATAATTTTTAGTGTTTTTTTTTTTTTTTAATTTCAAGTTCATGAGACACTGCGCACAGCTGAATGTCAGGCTGCTTTAAAATAGCTGGTACTTAAAGGCCAAAACGTTTATCAATCAAAGCCAGATACTTAAACAAAGAGTTAGAGATCTGGACTATATTGAGACATGGAGTACAGTGGCGGAATAAGTCGCTGGAAATCCTCTAGTTCGATGGAAGTGGGAACTTGCTTAAACCGTGTACATTCGAACTAAGCAGGATGGTGGTTACTTCGACGTAACACTCGAACCTATTGGTATATCTGTATTATTGCAGGAGATGGCGAATGATGAGGAGCATGAGATGAGGACATTGAGACGTTTAAATACGTTCTCTGACTTCTGCTGCATTGATATTGATCGAATAAAGTCGAATATATATTGCGAGTGATTTAATAACATTTGTAACCCATTTGAGCTGGTTTGAATGGAGGCAGCTAAAGAAAGTATATGCGAGACACGCTATTCCCAAGACGCCTTTTCTTTTTCCGGAGATACTGCAAATTGTCTTTTCCTTTCTACCGCTTCTATTTATCTGTTTCCATTACGATGGTTTTTAAAAAATATTTTCTTAATTTTTTGTTTTTAATTTTTGTTAAGAATCCCCAAACCGATATGTTTTATTCCTTGGAACACTCGAATATTTAACCTGCGGCTTTTAATTGTCATTTTTTTTTATATTTTCTTTATAACATTTTTTTACTTTGGTTTAAGAACGAAAGATTAACAAAATAAAAACAATAATTTCATACTGAAAATGTTTTAATTTTTATTTTAAAAATATTCTTGTTGTTTTGTTTATGTTTTTATTCATTCTTGTGCTGTGTGTCGCGTCATTGTTTTCAAACAAACATATTTTATATGTTCGACATAACATCTGACAAATTTCTCTGTTGGACATTTTTATGTTTTTTATTTGTTCTTTGTTTTATGGGCAGTTCGCTAAAATAGCAGAACAAAGACAGAGGGTGGCATTTGAAACCTGAAATTTTAATGATTTGTTATCATTAGGAATTTTGTAACAACTTTATTAAATGATTTAATTGTGAATGCACAAAAGGATATCGAGTTTACCTGTAGACTTTAGAATAAAAAAATTAATTAATTTTATAATTTAAGTTACATAAATAATAGTAATTTAATAATTCTAAAAATAAATAAATAAATAAATTAATAAAAAATTAAAAACAAATTTAAACAAAAATTTTTTTTACAATTTTATTATTTAAAAAAAATTGGAAGTAATGTCCTTTCCTTCACTAAACTGGACATTGTATAAAATTATAAATATGTAATAGCAAAATTAATAAGAAATAGGAAAACATCTATTGAAGGCTATTTTTAACTATTTTCAAGAAATATTCTTTTAAAAAGACGATTTTTGAAATGCTCGTCAACAAAGAATAGAAACTTGCAACAACCTGTCATTATTAAAAAAAAATAATAATACAATAATTCATCTTCAAAGTGGCGTCACTACTCGGCCGTTTTTTACCTAGAGAAAATAAAACACTCAGGCACCACACACAAACACTCACATCATTTGACATACAAGTGTCAATCTTCATCAAATAAAGATTTTTTGTGACAGCATCAATTACATCCCTAAAAAAGAAAAAAAAAGAAAATAGAAAAAGTCAACAAACACAATAAGAATTTGAAAAGGAAAACTGAAAATTAAAATTAAGTTCCTAAAACCAACAACCTACAACAAGTCGGCAGTATCTTTGATTTTTTTTCCGGTTATTTCTCTAAAATAATAATTTTTTTAGTCTCCTAATTTTTGTGTAAAATATTTTATAATATTTTTTTTATATCAAATAACTAGTAAATCAAATCATAAAAATAAATAAAACAGATTTATTTCTTTCAGGAAAAAAATGGAAAATATACCAAAAAAAAAAAAAAATATTAATAAAAGATTTCTAATCTTTTTATGAAAAATTTCTAATGAGAAAATTTATTTCTGTTTGTCTATTATTAAAACTTCTCTAAAGTTTAATGGAGTTCATTTTGAGGTTTTTATTTTTTTTATTTTTGCCTTAAATCACAGAAAAATCAATCAGTTAATATAAATAGGAAGAAAAAAGAAGCAAAAAAAAAAACAAATCCTTTAGCATAGAAAACCAAAGCAAAAAAAAAATTTGTTGCCTTGGGGTCAATTGTTTACTTGAGTCTTTAAGATGTTCTCATAAAGATCTATGAATGAAGATCTCAAAATTTTGAAATACTATACTTAAAGCCAACTACTTTTACAACAAATATTCGTAACAATAGAAAATGTTAAGCGATAACAGACAGTTAAATACCCTACAATTATAGTTTAGTTAAAATATAAAGGCTAATTTCCAATTTTTAATAGAAATTTATTTTATAAATATTTAATAAATCGCTTTTTGTGCAAGAAGTCTTTGAACTTTCTTTTTCTTATGATCCAAAGGCATGAAAAATATTAGTTCAGATTATGAGACTGTGCCACATGGACATCTAAAACATTATAACAACAGTAAAATAACATAGTGACATTAAAGTCACAAGAACTATATTATGTTCGCTGTAACAATATTTAGTTCCGCTAAACAAACTACAGAAGAACAAGAACCATATTATGCTCTCTGTAACAATATACGGTTATGTTTAACTGTAGTTTGTTTTGGCTTACGTGTTGTTACAAGAACGATATTATGCTTTCTGCAACAATGTATGGTCGCGGTAAACAAACTAGTTATATTTGGACTATAATTACAAAAACCATAATATGTCCTCTATAACAATGTATGTTTGAGGTGAAAAATCTATATTTATCGTTGCGAAATTGTAACAAAAACCATATTATGTTCTCTGTAATAAAGTATGTTTGCGGTAAACTGTAGTTATAATTGCTTGTAACAATACATAGTTGCGGTGAACAAACTAAAGTTAATGTTGCTGTATTGTCAAGAGAACCTCATTATGCTGTCTGTAACAATAATTGGTTACGTTAAACAAACTATAGATATTGTTGCGGTATAGTCACAAGAACCATATTATGTTCTCTGTAACAATGTATGGTTACATTGAACAAACTAGAGTAATGGTTGAGGTATTGTTACAAGAACTATATTATGCTATCTGTAACAATATATGGTTGCGGTAAACAAACTATAGTTATAAAAACCATATTATGTTCTTTATGATAAAGTATTTTTGAAGTAAGCTAATTGTAGTTATGATCGCGGTATAGTCACAAGAACAATCAATCTCTGTAGCAATATATGGTTGCAGTAAGCACCCATAAACAAGTTTTTCTTAAAATTTGGTCATTAAATAGTTATTACGCTCAAAAGGTGCAACATGGTTATTTTAAACTATTTACTTTTTTTTAGTTGTAAGCACAACTAAATTTTTATAACTATTCGAAAAAGAAGAGACTACAAAAAACATTTTTATTAAATAATGGAAATCTTCTCTAACCTTAGAGTAGAGTACATTACAAAGCACAAACTATTTCTTCAATGTAACGAATCATATTTATTTTGTCTAAAAAAATCTAAATTGTACGTTTACATTTCTTTTAGTTTAAACTTTATTTATTTAATGTAATATTTTGTTGTGGTTTGTTCAAAAACTTTTTTTTTTACAATTTTAGTTATTTGCGGTTTCTGTGCTGCAAGCTTGTTTTCTAGCAGACTCTATGTCTATCGTGGATTATTAATCTTAGCCAAAAAGCAAAAACAAAAACACTAAAAAAATACCTAAAAAAGAAAAATGTTGTATAAAGTGTATTTAAGATAAAACAGCCGCCTTTTTATTGATATAAAACCATAAAAACCATAAAACTTAAGTTTAAAAAAAGGAACCTACAACTTTAAGTTTAACTTAAATTTTTTTTATTGTTGTGAATTGAAAAAAAAATAGTTTTTAGGCTTTAAGTTTAGTTTTTAGCAACGAAACGTTTCTGCTCAAGAGGTAAATAAAACAAAGGTACGCAATTTGTTTTGGCAGACCTTTTTTTTAATTTTATTTAGAGAGTTTTAGAACGTGCGCTTATTATTTGATTTGATTTTTCTATTTTTCTGTCTTAATATTTGTTTGCATTAGAATTAGAAAAAAAAACTCAAACTTTAATAAGATTGATCTTTGCTAAACTATTAAATATGTGCAGTTAGATTCAAATGGCTGTTCTATAAGCTCAAGATACACAATATAGAGAAGTAAAACCCAGCAAACAATTTTGTGAAAAAAGTAGACAATGGAAAGAATTGTTTTAAAGAAAATAATATTCAATTAAGTAATGCCGAAGGAAAGAGCTATTTTAAAAAATTTTAAAATTTCAGAGGCCCGTCACTCAAATAATATGGGCAAGAGACAATTTTTTTACTTGATGTTTTTTTTCTTATTTTTTAATTCTCTATCGCCCCATATATTTCAGTTACTTTATTGTTCCAAGTGACATGGAAAAATTAGAGGTAGGCGTGGTGTTTTGACTGCTGCCCGAAGACATGGACCGATCATGCTAATTTCCAATAGCACCTCTTTCGGCACTATGTCTGATCGATTGACTTATTTAAATTTTCTCTAGGTGATCGAGTGCCTCGGGAAACTTGATTTCAACACTATCATGGACGGACAGACGGACATCGCTCAATCGATTTCGCTATGCATAAGATGTCAGAATATATATACTTTGTGGATATTGGATATTGTAGAAATACAAACGAAATGACAAACTTAGTTTTACCTTTTTACCACTGTTTGTGGTGTAGAGTATAAAAAAATCATAATTAATTAAAAATTAACACGAGCCTAATCTAAATACGAATGAACAAACAATGTTTAAAAAAATTTAATTTTTAATTTTTGAAATTATTATTAGTTGCATTATTTTAGTACTCTATTTGAGTCAAACGAATAATTTTGAATTCGGCTTAAGTTCATGTGTATTTTGATTTCTAAAATTATTAGAGAATTAAAGTTATTTTTACAAATCTGAGTGTTACTTTTTAAAGAAATTAATAAAAGTTACAAGTTAGCAGAATGTAAAGCAGCATTTGCTAAAGCGCTACATCCATCATCAGCATTCTATTTTCTACCTTTTATTGTGTACTTTATAATTATCATCCATTTAATTTATCAACTAATTTCTGAAATAAGAATACTAGGAATATTCATAATCAATCGACATTAATTTGGTAAGACAAAGTTCTCACATAATCCAAAGCTTTTTATATTGAAATTATTTTTTTTAATAAATTCATTAAAAAGCTTTTTCTTTGATTTAAAAATATCCGTTGGAGCAGAACTCTGAAAAAAATATCGTGAATTTCCAGCATTTTCTCTTTACAAAAATGGGGATCTTGTTCACTCAACATTCACGCATGCCACAATATTCTACAACTCCTGGAAGACTCGAATTCACGATCTTCTCAGTTTACCATCACCAGGTCCTTTAACACAGCTACAGCCGTCGTCATACTTTTCCCTTTAACTACGGCTCCTCCATTAAGGTTGGATCATGATTTACTTCTTTTAAATATACAAGATCCTTAATAATTTCATCTGCTGTTTTTTTATATAAAAACTCTTTTTCTTTATACTTAAGGTTTTGTTGGGATTTGAACTCGTGACTCAGTAGGACGGCTGCTTAAAATGTGTTGACTAACTTTCCATTTATTCTGTTTTAATAAACAAACAGGCACCACACCAGTTAGTGGTGGAAAGCAACAAATTATTAAATCTGTTTAAAACACACAAATTTACGTGAATCAATATTTTTAAAGGAAAAACTTCAAACATTTCGCACAAAAAAAAATCATATTCAATAAAATTCATATTCAAAATTTGGATTTTTTACATTCAAATAATTAAAGTAAAATGAAATACGCAAATCTGTCAATATTTAATAAAAAAAATATTCTCATAGTTAACAAAAAAAAAAAAAAATATTTTACATTTAACAAAAATATTTATTAAATTAATTAAAACAATAATTAAACTAAGAACTAGCTTCAAACAAATGTTTGTTAAAATATAAATTATTCAGAATTTTTACTACACCACAAATCTCTCTACCAGACATTATATCGTCTTTAAACTCTTTAATTTTGAGAACACTTAGGATAATGTTTGCTGGGTTTTGCCTTTGCTATCTCTTGTCCATGCGTCGTATTGGCTACATTTTAATCTAATGCGTGAGTCTTTTACTCTCATTGTTGGTTTTTTATTAATTTTTTTATTATTATTTTTATTGTTTTGCCAAACAACTGAAACCATCTCATGGAGCAGAAGATTAACTATTGCCGTGGAAAAAAAAGGCATCTGCAGAAGGACTATTGACGCCGCTTTAGCACAATAACTGGTGGTGCATAAGTGAAGAGAGATGCTAACAATAGATACATTTACACACTGTGGAAGCGCTGGTAATTTGTTATCATGATGATTTATGTGAACTGTGCTGAGCGCGTATACACAAGAAAAAAAAAGCTTTTTAAACTGCTAACGTCTGTGTCGACTGTGGCCAAAAACTAAGAAATCAAATTTTAGAAATATCAAAAAAAATGTTTTTTCTTTCTTTCTTTTTGGTGGGTGGAAACATAAATAAAACCAATAATAAGTATTACATAACATTAACTCAACTATAAAATATAAAAACCAATTGTTTGTGGTATAAAAAAGCCTTTGGCTTAATATTTCACTATTTGTGAGAGAAAAGCCATTGTAGATGGCGCTGTAAATGCAATAAAATTTTAATAGTTAAAGAACACAACTGACACTGTTTTTTTGTTTTTCTTTATAATTTGATGGATTTAAGTCATTGTTGGGAAATTTTTTTTTTATTTGCAAAATATTTTTGTTAAGATTCTCATCTGCATGAATGAATTCATAGGACAAAAAAATGGTTATAAAAAATAATCAGAAATAACTGATAAAAAAATTGCTACAGAGCTGGGAAAAAGCATTATTAATATACAAATAAAGATTTGTAAATAAATCTAAAAAAAATTTTAAATTCAAGAAACAGCTTGGTGTATAAATGAGTCTTTGTGTGTACCGTTTTCGGTACACGTGGCAAGCAACGTGTTAAGTTAATTCGTGGAATATTTGCGATTTTTTTTAAAATAAGCGATTTTTGTTGAATATTTTTTTATTTATTTTTTTATTAATTATATATTGTAAAATTAATGATTTTGTTTTAATATTTTTATTATGAAATTTTTTTCGTTTTTTACGGAACTGGCGTTTTTTTTTTTTATTTAATTATTTTTAAAATTAAGATCTTCTGTGTGGACTTAACTCTAATTGTGTTTTTATTTTTTAATAGTGTTTTTAGAAATAAAAGTATCTTTGAGAAATCGTTGTCATTTTATTAATAAAATTTCTAAAAAAGATTTTTTTTCAAGCTGAAATGCTTTATGCAGAAACTGATTTTTGGATTTTTTTTTTCTCCGAAATATTAGATTTATAGTAAAGCATTTACTTTTCCTGAGTAAAAATTGTTTGAAAAAAAGGTTGCCAGACATTTCCATATTAAAACAATGTAGGCGTTTTTAATCGCCTAAAAATAAAAATCGCAGTTGTGAACGGCATGAAAGTATTGAGTTCAATATTGATGAGAGAAGTTGTTATTATGCATAGTAATGGAGCGTTTGATATTTAACAGTGCAATAACAAAGAAATTTCAAAGATTATTAATAATTGCAATCTTTAATATGACAATTAAAAAATACAATAAGTAGTAATATTATTAAAATATGTATATAACTTAGATATGCGATCATGGCCGTGCTAAAAAATAAATTAAAATAAAACTACTAGAGTGTAATTTGGAAAAACAAAGTATTTTGTGTCACAAAATATCAAAACAGAATTGACTTATGTAAATTGTGTGCCATATGAGATTATTTAATCTTAAATAAATAAACATAAATAAACAATTCTTTTACTAATTAGAGCCCAGACGTATCTTTTACACTTTTGCCCACATTTGGCAACTCTTTATTAATCCATTGTTTTAATTAATAAAACAATACCAAATTCGTTTTATTTAAAAATATTAAATTCTTTGGAACTATTATTAATTCAAATTAAGTCCAAATTTAAAATAAAAAAATGAAAAAAAAAAATATTTAACAAGTCATTCCTTCAAAGTGCTGTATCCAATCTAATACGCTTTAAAAGTCTTCATAAACACTGACCATTTAGCAGTTTTATTAGTTGCTTTTAAATTCAAACTACAGGTTCCCCTTTTTAATAAAAATATTTCAAATGAAGTTTTATTCCTTTGAGAAGGGTTTTAACAATGATCGCATAAGTGCGATTTAGGGCGATATTTTAAGCACGTTTCCGCATTTAAACTGTGCTTTGTTCTTGTGGCAATTCTTTAAGCTGTAGTGAGTTTTTTTTTATTTGTATTTTGTCCATACACTTCTTTGGCAGATCAATTGCTTAAACACCTTTTAAGTCTTTTAGCCTTAAATTTCTAACTTCAACTGAATAACAAAAGAAAAACGCGTTCAATATTTGTCTTCATTCTTTTCCAATTTAGGTTTAAAAGTTTGTTACTGTTATTGTTGGTTTTGCCACAAGAAAAAAAAAACAAGAGCTGGGTTGTTGGCGTTGTTGTTAGTGTTTAATAATATTTCTGTCTAATATGCTGTCAGATATAATCTTTAATAAAAAAAAGCTTGTTGGGATTTTTTTAAGCAAGACCCGGTGTGTTATGGACAATAAGCGCCTTTTAGGTATCTTTATTTTATTTTATTATTTTTGCTGTCTGATAGTTTTCCTTTATTTGATATCTAAATATTATATTTGTTACGGATTGTTGGTTTTTTGGCGCTTTTGCTTTTTATCCAATTATTATGTTTCTATTGAGAATTTCTTAAAAAAAATAGACAAAGATTTCAAATACTGAAGGGTTGATTAATTTTATTTTAATGGAAAAAATACATTAAATTTCCCTTCTAGTTTATTCTTTATTTGGAAAATTTTGGTTATTTTTTTTTTACTTGTCAATTAAATATATAATTGAGACAATTAAATATTTAATCAAAATTTTAATCAGAAAACAAGAAAAGAAATGTAATTTTATCAGGCTCAAAAACCTTTTCCTATGTGAAGCTCGGGCTTCACTTCTCTGCAGTCTTATTTCTTTCATGGTTAAACTTTATGGGACAGTTTCTGATCATTTTCACTTCGTTACTGTTACTAACTCCTTGAATATTTGCAGGAGATTCAAGGTTTCGTTGCACTAATTGGCATGCTTAATTTCGAGCGGATTCAGTTGCTTATATTCGATTCCTTTTCCACTGCAATTATTTTGTTCAAATCTCATTAGTTTCGCGCAAGTCAACATCAAAAATGAAAAAAGTCAACAGAAATTTCAATCGGCACCCAGAGTTTGGTCTCTAGTGAGTAAAAAGTTATTTTAAAAGAAATGTTTTGCTTCAGGTTTCTTGAAAAAATATTTTTTTTTCTTAAAAAGGTTCCAGTTATAAAAGTACTTTTGAGCGAGACTGTTTAAAAAAGTACTTTTGTTTAATTTTTTAAAATATGATTTCATTATTATCAGAAAATTTTTATTTTAAATAATTTTATAAAAGGATTTTTAAAAAGTACCTTCGAAAAAGTACTTTTAAATAAAAAGTTTTTAAAGAAAGTAGTATATTGGAAAAAGCACCTTTTAGAAAGTACTATTGAATAAAAGGTTTCTGAAGAAAGGAGTATGAAGAAGAATAAAATTATTATTTTGTTTTAGCTTAAAAACCATTTAGAACAACACTTTTCCACTTTCTGATTTAAAAGGCCCTTTTGTAAAAAGAGACATTTTTAAAACCTTTTTAAATAAATTTTTTTTCAAAATGAAGTTATAAAAAAGAACTACTTTTAAAAAGGGGAATTAAGGTATTACTTAAAAATAACAGTCAGTAACCTTATTTTTAAAGACATTTTTTAAAGGTGCCTTTTTAAGATGTTATTTTAAATATTTCTGGTGCAGTGGCATTAAAGAAAGCTTTTAATTTTATTTTAAATTTTAAGATCTATTTTAAAGAAGTAATTGTTTCAATGCACTGTTTTTAGCTGGAGTCTTCAAGCAATTTATTTTTAATGAAAGTTATTAAAAAGTACTTTTTTAAAAGTGCTGTTTTAGCACCTTAAAAAGTACCTTGAAAACACTTACTAGAAACTAACTTCTTTTTGTAAACGTATTTAATAAAAAAGTAATTACATACTTATTAAAGTACTTTTTAAAAGTACTCTTTTAAAAGTACTTTTTTTAAAGTGCTTTTTAGCACCCTCAAAAGTACTTTGAAAACACTAACAATAAATAAACTTTTTTCTGTAAAGGCATTTTTTTCAAGTATATATTTATTAAAGTACTTTTTAAAAGTACTGCTTTAAAAGTACTTTTTTAAAAGTGCTTTTTTAGCACCTTTAGAAGTACCTCATAAACAATAACCAGAAATAAAATTTTTTCTAAAAAGTATTTTTAACAAAATAATGTACTTTTAAAAGTACTTTTTATAAGTATTGTTTTAAAGTTTTTTTTTTAAACTGCTTTTTTAGCACCTTAAAAAGTACCTGAAAAATACTAACATTAAATAAACTTTTTTCTGTAAACGCATTTTTTTAAAAGTATATAATTGTTAAAGTACTTTTGAAAAGTACTGTTTTAAAAGTACTTTTTTAAACGTACTTTTTTAAAAGTGCTTTTTTAGCACCTTTAGAAGTACCTCGAAAACAATAACCAAAAATAAACTTTTTTCTAAAAAAGTATTTATAACAAACTTGGGTACTTATTAAAGTGCTTTTTAAAGGTACTGTTTCAAATGTACTTTTTTTAAGTGCCTTTGTAGCCTTTTTAAAGGAACCTTGAAAACACTAACAACAAATAAACTTCTTTCTGTAAAGGTATTTTTTTAAAGGTATGTACTTATTAAAGTACTTTTTTAAAAGTACTAATTTTAAAGTACTTTTTTGAAGTAACTAGCGTAAAATGTTTTTTTATGATTTTTAAACGGTATATTGATACTTTTTGAAACTTTTTTATGAAAACTATTTTGTTATTGTTTTATCGCTTTTATGTTCTTTTTATTTAGCCACTGATGCCAAATCTCCGTAGCAAATCACACTATTGATTATTGTGCTAAAATTATGAAATTTGGTATCCATAAGAGGCTTTGTTAGAAAAATTTTGGTTTAGTGTTACTTATTTAGAAACTACATTTATGAGGCCAGCAATTTCTGGTGTTATATAGATTGTAGACGGCGCATACAGCGCCAAAATGATAAATTGGATCAAAAATTTGTAGGTTAGAAAATACTTCTTAAAGGTGAGGATCGCGATGCTTGACGAAGGTTTATTTTTTGGAATTTTCTGGGTTAAGAGTAGAAATAACCAAGACCAACGTTTTAATTAAACCAGGTCAATGAAACATAGGCACTGAAGTTGAGATTTTCGACCCGTAAAAAAATACCTCTTCGTACCTGTTTAAAAACTTTTTGCTGCTTAAAAACATTAATCATAATCCCACATCTGGAAACATTTCCAACAACCTTGATACTTAAGCTTCAGTTGCCGCTTTTTTTTTTTTTGTAAATTCATTGGTAAGAAACTGATCTCCATAAAATAATTTCCAAAAACAAAAAGAGACAATGTTTCCTACGTAAAATTTTAAATAATTATCGATCCTTTGCAAAAACCACTTGTGTGGGCGTTTGTGAAACTAAAGAAAAGACAAGTGGAAAATGCTACCAAAGGATGGATGTACTTTTGCCAACCGCAAACGCGAAATTTAAGTAGATATTAATAAAAAGCCATAGAATTGATGAAATACCAGAATTATTTTTACCAGAAATACGAGTATTAACAAAAACAAAAACACAAGAAAAAAATCGAAAACAGAAACGATTTCAATAAATGATCCCTAGAATGCGTTGGTGGACTCTTGCAATATTTTAATGATTATGATCTGGTTAAGGTGCCAAAAAAAAAAAAGATACTTGTTGTTTGTTGTAGGTGTATTTATGTGTGTGTGTGTGTGTATGTGTTTATGAATTAACCACATCCACTCATCGCTTTAAGAGCGTCACACAAAAAGTAGTGGTTTTAACAACATGTTGTTGTTAATTCGATTAAATTAAGCATGATTACCACAAATAAAAATATCAAAGTCATGTTTATTGTAAGATCCGATTACAAACAACCGCAGGATCAAATTTCCTTAAAACAACAAAAGTCATGATAAGAACAACATAAAAGTATACATGACAATAAAAAAAAGCAAAACAACAACAACATGATGACTTGCCACAATTTACACCCTCAACATAAACAAACCGAACCGAACTGAACTAAAACGCAACGCAACAAGTCAAGTCAAGACCATCATCATCGTCATTATATGCACTCATGATCAATCGAAGCGTGATACACTTGTCAACTGTCAATGTACAAAATAAATAAACTGCAAGTGAGTAGAAGGAATTTTGAAAGTGATCTATCTGATCGTGTGCCAAGTGACATGATGTTTCAACAAACAATATTTGATTTATGATCAATTTTTTTTTTATTTTATTTTATGTTGCTTTCTTGCTTTGCTGTCTTTGTCTGGCTGCTTGCCTCCTCTTGTTCTTTTAACAGCCAAGTTTTTTTTTTCTTTTGGCAGAAAATCATAAAACAGTTTGACTTTTTGCTTAGGGATGGTGTGGATGGCTTCAGTAACGACATTCAAAGTCTTTAAGCAACAGGTAGTCGTCGCTGCTTATTGTTTTTGGTGTTGATGTTCTTAAATCACAAACAGTGAATGAGCGAATGTTCATTCATGAAGAGTGAATGAATAATTCAATGATTTAAATAAACCGATCAATGTCATCGTAAATAAGTGTTGTCTGGCACAATAGGTCTGTTTTTATATTTTTATTTAAAAAAAATATTTCAGGAATCCAAATGTTTTTTTTTAATCCCAATGTTTAAGGATAATTAAGTTTAAAGGAAACGATTTCAGTCTACGATAAGCAATTATTTATAATTAATTTTTTAAAGCGACTTCATCTACCCCATTTGCAAAACTATTGTTGTCCTTTTCTTTTTACTACTCGGGGAGGCTTGTACTATTGTTTTTCATTTATTTTAAATTAATTAATTTTTTTTATAAACAAGACGCAGTTGGGATTTGAACTCATGGCTTGTGTTTTTTTTTTTAATAAAGAAATAGTCGGGCACCGCTAAGAACGAAATTACCATAGCTGCTCAACATATATTAGCTTACTTACTTGCTTAAATTTTGTTTATATACACCACACTTGTTAGTGGTAAAACTAAACACTTATTACAACTTTGGTTTTAGCTAAGGCACATTCAAATATTTTCAATATATAATTTGGTCTTAAGATTTATTGCTACAGATAAGTTAAGGTTTCAAATTTTATTTTTAAAATAAAATTAATTAGGCTTTTTTCTCTTACGCCTTGAAGCTTGCTTGGAGTTCTTTTCATTTATATTTTTTTCATATATATATTTTTTTGCCTTAGCGTTTCAGAAAATATATTTCATTATGCATAAATGCACAGAAAATTTGATTTAAATTTGAAATTAAATATTTAATTGATTTAATTAAATATTTAATTGATCCAATTAAATATTTAATTGCTTCAATCAAATATTTAATTGATTCAATTAAAAAATTAATTGGTCCAATTAAATACTTAATTTGTAGAATTAAATATTTTTTTTAATAAATATATAATTTTATAATTTAATTAAAGACAAAGGAAAAATATTTTCTAATTAAAAAAAATATTGAATCAGTTAAAAAGTTAATAAAATATTCATATGAATAAATAAAAAAATAAAATAAAACAAATTTTAAGGATACTATTTTTAAAAATGATTTGGCAACAACTTGCACTTTTAGACCCATTGTACATAGAATACATGTTGACAGCTTCCATTCTGGTTGGTTACTTTACTTGTTTCTTTTATAACCGGTGTTTTGAAACATTTTGTCAACCTCAAATAGACATTTTAGACTCACTTTTCTTAGCACAAACGTGATCAGAAACATAAAGCTTTAAAGAAATAAGCGTTTATTGAATTACAGTAGCTTTAAGTCACTTGCAATCACACCGTTAGTTCGTCAGTCAATTTAAACAATATTATGCGTAACCTGTTTCGCTAAAGTTGCAACAAATTTGTATTAAAGATTTAAGCCACAATAACAGCAGAACAGCGGACCACAGAAGCAGCACGCATTTGTAGCATCAGCAACATGGTCATCATTTTATAAGACAGCGACCAACTATTCATTCACATTCTTTTTTACATTTTGTCGTGATTATAGTGATTTAGGTGTTGCATTTTATGGTATTGACTGGCTGGTTGGTCGGTAGCTTTTTTCTTCCATAAAATGCTTCATTACAGAATGTGTGTTTTTTTATATAGCGGCCTGGATGTGACGACCATTCACATCATCATCATCATTTTCAATGAACACATGAGAATGTATGAGATTGGGACATATTTTTGGCGCATTAACTCCGTCACTTTATTTATCAATATCAGTAGTAACTTTTATTCTTTCCCTCCACCAAGATTTAATCATTGTTATTTACGGCCATTAGGAAGTCAAAATATTCCATCGTGTGAGTTTTTATCTGTTTTTTTATTTTTTTCTTTTACACTCAGCCTTCATTTTTCTGCCTCGAACGTTGTGATATTTGTTAAATAGTTACTACATTTAAGAGACGTTTATTAATATTTTATTCATATTATTATAATTATTTAAGATCATTATTTATCAACACTGATGTAAAATTATGGTTGTGTAAAAAAAAAATTGATTAAAATCTTCGTCATTGCAACGACGAAACAAAAGGTGACAGTAAATTTATGTTTTTGCATATTGAAAGTTATTGGAATTATTTTTTTATGGAAAGTTAAATTGTTAGTTGCCCATCTGTAATGTTTATTCAATTTCAGAAATTTTTTGCATTAATTATTTTCAATTTGGGTACAACTCAATAAAAAAAAGAAGAAAAAAAAATCAAAATAAAAGAAAATAAAAAAAAAAATATGATAATAACTTTATACATCAACTAACCGTAGATTAACCGGTTGTAGTTTCAGTTTGCATTTGTAAAATTTCTGTGATATACTTGTGATTTAATACTCACTCATAGTTTTTATATTCCTTAATTACTAATCCCTTAACAATTATTTTTATTTAGGCGTAAGTTCGTTATTATATTTAATTAATTGCTTAGAAATAAAAAAGTTCAAAAAAAAATTTCAGGTGACGAAAAGTCACCATTCTAATCAATTTATTTTTAGCACTGACGCACAAAAATTAATTTTGAGAAATGTAAAAATATGCGCGGTTTTGCTCCCAACCCACTATTTACTAGTATAAGACCCACTCCAAAAAAACGTTGCCTTTGTTAAAATTAAAAAAAAAACAAAAAATATTTAAAAACAATGCAATTAGTTTCTCTTGGTTGTGGCTGCAGCAAATACAGTAATAAAAAAACAAAAACTACTAGAACATGTTGCCTGATCTTTCCACATTAGTACAATATAGACGTTTTAACTCGCCTATAGATATAAATAGAAGTTATGAACAGTGTGTTAGTTTGAAGCAAAACTCCAACCAGACAAATTGCGTAAAAGGAAAGTTTGTGTAATTTAATGTTGGTGTTAACAAATTTATACAGTGCTAAGCAAATTAAGTGACATCAAAGGCATAAAATATCAATTTAAAAATATTTTTTCAAGCACCTTTAAAACAATAAAATTTTTTTTATTGACTAAAAAAATATCAAAGAAGGCAGTTGAAACCTTTCGATAGTGTAAAACTCAGATGTGGACCCATAACTGCCAAACTTGTTGTTGTTGTTGTAGTATAAACTTAAAAATTTATACTGATGATTTTAATTTTTTGTTTTTTTTTTTTTAATATCCAAACGATAGAAGCGTTGCTTCTGCTTTGATGATTAGCAAACTCTTGTCGAATAACTTTAACACTTTTTAATCCTCCTGAGAAATGGTGTAATAAAAATTTATATTTTCTAAAAGAACTGGTGCTGTTCATTGTTTTCATTCTATAATTTTAATAAAAGAACAAAAGCAACAAAAGAAACACTTTTATGAAACATGTCATCAACAAATTCATGTAAAAAGTAATTTTGCTTCTTTATTTTTTTTTTCTTTTAAATTAAAGACATGAGACACAAGAGCCCTAACAAAAGTTGTTGCAGAGAATATTATCTTTTTATCTCCTGTCTCGTTTGTCTAGAAATATTATTGAAGCCTGCGGTAATTTTTAAAAAAATAATCTATAAGAAGCATTTTAAAATTGTTACAAAATAAAAAAACACAGGAGGTAGAAAAAGAGCATATGGAAATTATTATTTGCAATTTAAGTCATTTTTTTCTTTTTTGTTTTTTTAATTTTGTAACAAAAATAAATACTTTTAAATATGGCATAATTTTTAAGCTGATCGCAAGGTTCCTCCCTTAAGAGTGTTTGTTCATTTTTAAAGATGCATGGCTGCTTGTATATTTCGAATGCATAATTTACTCATGTACAAAAGCATATGAATTTCTATTCCTTAAGTATTTACTGCACAATAAGTGCAAGTATTTATTTTTAGCATTGTTGTTGTTTTTTACTTCCAAACTTATTACAGACACTGTTGCTGTTGTCTAGATGCACTTGCTTGCTTATTACAATAAGTAGATAAGAATATAATTGGATTTTCTTAAACAATTAGCTTCTTTTTCTTTCAAAGAAGTTGTGCATGTTTTAAAATTACAATAACAACAACAAAGAAACTATACAATAACCAACAACAGGTGCTAAAAGTACAACAAAGCAACTTTATTAATAAAATTAAATATTAATTAAATATTGTGTGTAAATTTAATTACATACCAGGGATGGAAAAGTGACTACATTTTTTTGTTTTTGGTCAATATTATTTTGAATTACATAATGCACTGCAATTCTGGACTACAGCATATTTTAACAACATTTGCAAAAATTAACTCTTAAAATATGAGAAAAAAAACTTTTTTAATTTATTATTTTATTTAATTATTTTAATTAAAACGTACTAATTCATTATGCAACAAAACAGGAAAATACTAAAAATTATTTAAGGAATTATGTATTTATCTTTACATTAAAAAATTAGTATTTATTTAATTTTTTTCTGTTTTAAATTTTATCTTTATTTAAGGGACTTTTTGAACAAGGTTTTTAATTTTTTAGGTAAAAAGTACTAAATATAAACAGCTCTTAACTAGAATCTCCTTTCTTTATAGGCTTTACTTATTTTAAATGTACTAAAACGTGTTTTTATGAGCATAATAAAAAAGGTACTTTTTTTATAGGGTAAAAAGTAACTTTCAAAAAATATCTTTTCAACAGTTTGAATTAATAAAAGTTAAAAACTACTTAAAGCAATAGAGGATCTTGCGAAAAAGGTACTTTTCAAAAAAGTACCTAGGAAAAGAGTACTTTTCAAAAAAGTACCTTCTGAACAGTTTTAAAAGAACATCTTTTAAAAAATACATTAAAAAAAGAACAAGCTTCTAAAAGTACTTTTGTTTAAATTCAACTATAAAAGCACTTATAAAAAGAGTACTTTTTTAAAAAGTACCTTAGATATTATTACAATTAAAATTTTAATAAAACTTTAACTATACAGCACTAGCAGCGAAGGCTATCTCTCGGCTTATAAATTTTATATAGAGTATTTTTTAATAATATTATTTTCCTTTTATTGCATCTACATATTTGAAGAACAGCCTATTTAAAAGCGCCGTTATTATTCTAAAATTTTAAAAAGGTACCTATTAAAATACTATATCTATCGAAGTGGAGTTTTTGAATAATGATTTAATCTTCTAAGATTTTATAATTTATTTATATTTTTATTTTTTTATATATTAAGTTATATTTTTTAAATTAACATTGTTTGAAAAAGTCCATTTTCAACCAAAAGTACATTTTTCGAAAAGTGAAATTGAAAAATTGTTTAACCAAAATAAAATTATAAATGAATTAGAATTGAATTATTTTCGGCTTTGGGTAATTTTTTTAATTAAATCACTAAGAAACTAAATTAACAATTTTTAACGTATTTTTTTACACAACCCCTTGTCTAAACTGCCTTTAAATTAAAAAAAAAAACAAGTAGTTTGGTCCTTAAAAAAATTCCAGTGTCAAAGAAACTCTTTAAAGCAATTAAAATTTTCGTATTTTAAAATATGTATACGAGTATTTTTGCACAGCCTGCTTTTCAGTTGTCATAATAATAATGTAAAAAGTACCTTTCAAAGTACCAAAGTACCTTTCAAGTTAAGTACCTTTTATGAAAACTTATACCTTGTAAAAATGTACTGTGTAGAACGATCCTCTCTTACGTGCTAAGAAAATATATTTAAAAAAATATTCCTTAAAAATATATTTTGAAAAAAGATTTTTCTTTTTAAAAAAAAATTAATAAAAATTTCTAAATATATTTTGAGAAAACTTCCACCTTCTTTGAAAAGTACTTTATTTAAATCATTTTTCTTGCTTTAAGATCTGCCTTAATAATACACAAACTTTTTAAAAAGCACCCTCAGTATGTTAACTTAAAAAAAAGTGAATTAAAAAAAATTTGTAATTATGTTTTTCGAAATGGATTTCGAAATAATAGTACCCTTGTATTAAAAATTTGTTAGAAATAGACTTCCCTTTTTTTAAAAAAAAGTACCATTTTGGGACAAAGGGATAAAAATTTTTTTTAGATTAAATTAAATTTAAATTAATTTAATTGAATTCAATTTAATTGAAATAACGATATTTTATTCTTTTTTTAATTCTAACAAAATCATACCTTTTAAACAAGTTCTATTTTTATATATTTCTTTGAGTATGTGTTTTAAGACAACCTTTTAAAAATCCCTGCTAAGAATATGTATCTCTTTTCTATTAAAAAAATTTCTTTTACTCTTTATAAATAAAAAAAGGATTCTCATATGGACTCTGTAAAATAATCTTAAAAAAATAATAAAATATGCAACTACATTCTATAAAGTACATTTTAGGACACCAAACGAAAAAAATAAATAAATGAAGGTAAAATAAAATTATTTTATAAAATAAAATTATCCTTATTAAGACTTTGTACTACACCAATGTCATTACATTGTCTAACGTTTTTGTTATTGTCGCCACTAAATTACAAAAATATTCAAATTTTATGTTTTTAAAAGAATTTGTGTTGTTTGTTGGTCGTTACATAAAAGGGGTGGATTACAAACCCTGTGATTACTGCTTAAAGATGACTGAGCAATAACAGTAATAACAACAATAATAATAATGATGGAGTTGTTTGTTAGATTTTTTTAATGGCGGTTAAATGCACCCTTGTAAAGGGGAGTTCTTTAAAGAGTGATTAAATACAATAGAAAATGGGAACTTAAATTTTCCATACAAAATGAAAAAATATAAACGATGGAAGTAAATTTGAAAAAGCCAATAAATAAAAGTTGGATTAAAGAAAATAAACAGTATTTATAATAAAATTTCAAAATCTAGTTATCGAAAATATACTTTTGTCAAATTAATAAATTAGTTTTATTAACTTGTAGCAACAAAGCACTTTATTAAAAAGTGTTTTTTTTTAAGCCCAATAGAACTTTTAATAGTAAAAAAAACAAGGCACAACGAATGAACAAGAAAATGGAATTATTACTTGAAAATTGTTTTTTTTTCCCCATAGAATTAACGAAAGGTTAAATGTCAAATGAACTGCCATTTTGCGCTCACTTTTTGAAATTTATAATCAGTCAAGTGTGGCAACTCATCATGAACAGAATAACTCTTAAGCAACGCTACCAAATTATCGAGATATATGTATGTGGAAATTCAATCATCAATTCACTCATTTTATTAAACGCGTTATTGTATGCAACGATTAGACTCATTTATGACTTAAATGTCCGGATAATAAATCAAATCGTAATACCTATATGAAGTGAATCCAATTAAAACAAAAGACCTTTAAGAATTCATTAAATCTAGAAAAATGCACCGCTTGGTGCACATGCTGGTGGCATCATTGGACCTAATTTCTTACAAAATGTAGGCAGGGCTTCGGTAATGATTTTTTGTTTGAAAATATGGACGACATTTATACGGGCAAAATGCAGCTACAACAGGATGACGATAGGTGACATATGGCGACCGCAAATTCCGATCTTTTGAAATAAAAATTTGACGATAAATTGATTTGGATAAATATACCTATCAATTGGCCTTTAAGGTTAAGCGACTTGAAAACTCTCGGTTTTTTTTCTAAGCAGCTACTTAAAGTCGCTGGAGATTATGCCGATAGAAAAGCTGCAATTAAGGCCTTGGAGGCCAGCATTGTTCGTGTTATTCATATCACAGTAATGCTTGAAAGAGAGGCCAAAATTGGACATACAAAATGCATATCGTCAAGAACATCAAGGTTGGCAGTATGCCCAAATTCATTTTCAAAAATTAATACGAGGCATTTATCTTTCGACAAAAAAAAAAAAACACGTTTTAAATTAAAACAACAAGAATATTTAAATAAATTATTTTTTGATTTAAAAAAAAATGTTGTGCAATTTTTTATCTCGATTAAATTTTTCAAAATCACCGATATTGTTTATTGAGGGTGAAAGTACGTCTCGATGGCCTCAATAAGCAGTATCGGTGATTTTAAAAAAATTTAATCGGGATAAAAAATAGCACAACAATTTGTGAAAAAAAATTAAAAAATAAAAATTATTTTTTTTTTATATAACTTAATATAATTTAATTCAATTAAATTAAATTAAATTAAATTTCTTTCGGTTTTAAAAAACAGCCCGATATTACCATTAAAGATCAGGACACGTACATAAGGTACGCTTGGATTTAAAACTCCCAACCCTGTACCTTGTGGCAGTTCCAATATCTAAGAAGTGAAAAACTTAATGTTTTTCCCTTAATTGTATAATTTAATATATTCCATTTAATCATTATGATTACTGAAATAAATCTCATTTCGACAAACTCCCATAAAGTGTTAATCTGTTGATTTTACTAAATTTCTTATATTATTGTGACACACTAATATTTTTCTCAAATATTAAAATTGATAACTAAAACAAGTAAAGATTTTTAAAACAAGTAAAGATTTTTAAAGCTGGTTGATTTTGGAACTAGTTACGGTAAAAAAAACTCTGGCAACACTGGGTAAAAAAAATTTTAAATCTGAAGGGCAATAAAATATATAAATAAGAATAAATATTCTGTAGACCACAATTTTTTACAGAGACACACATATTTTAGCCACCAACAACAAAGATAATAATCGCATAATTAAGGGACATTTTAAAATGTTAAACAAACGACCATTTATTATTTATCCCATTTAAGTTTTACCTACGAATTAAATACAGTAATAAAACCCATTTACAGACAAACATATAAAATTATCAGAAACAAGCAATAACAACAACAAAAGAACAAAAACAACAAACAAAACAAATATAAAAAGGTGAATAATTGCAATAATCATTAACCATAGAATTTGCTAAAACATGCTCGCAAATGCATTTTCCAGCCAAATAAAAACAAAAAAAAAAAAGAGTAAAACAGATAACAGACAACAACAACAGCCATAATAATGCAACAACAAAAAATGTACATAAAATAATCTACTAAAACAACAAACTAGACCTTAGACGAATATAAAATGCAACAGCAACAACTGCAACAACCAGACCATCAACTGAAACTTTTGCGACGAGCAAAACAACACAAACTACTGAAGCGTGATTTATTGCGCGAAAGATGCAAATCTCAGATAAACAAAAAAAAAAATAAAAAAATAATATTAAAAGAAAACAAAACAACAATTACCCACAACGGCAAAAAAACTAAACAAATTAAATTGTAAATGTTAAAACTTAAATATATGAGCTACTGTTGTAGTTGTTGTTGTTTTTGTTTTATTTTAATTACCACAAACTATAATTAATTTGACCAAATTTATGGCAGAAATTGAATTAAAAAAATGTTTTAAAAATTACAGACATTCTTGGAGCAGTAAAATAATTATTCAACAACAACAATAAAACAAGTAAATTTCTTTGCCAAATACCAAGAGTAAGAGTGAGAGCGAGAGAAAGCTAAACAGGAAATAGGGGAAATGATTAATTGTTTCTATTGTTGGCTAAAACGATGTTGCCAATTCTAATGGACAAAAAAAAGCGCAGGATAAGAGATAACAAAAATAGACATTTTTCAAATAAATTGTGTATACAGTGCTGTGTATAGCAAAAGCAATAATATAAAAAAAAAGTTATAAACGAAAATTCGTAAAAAATTTGGAAAAATAGAAATCGTTTGAGCTTAGTGCTTAATATTTTTTTAATACACAAAATATAAAAAAAAATAAAATTAAATTAAAATAAAATAAAAACCGAAAATTTTAGAATCTTCCCATTTTTTTTAATATTTTTTTTTAAATATAAAAGCTTGCGAAAAAAATTATACATATTAACGTTTTATAAAATTTTTGTATTACAGTAGATAAATTTATTAAATTTGGAGAATGTTTTACAAAGAAAATAGAAAAGTTAGACATTAGCAGAATATAATGCAACGTATTCTGGTGCCCTACAACCGTCATTGGAAAACTTTAAAGACTAATTTTAACTTTTACTCTGATTTTTCTGAAAAAATTATAATGTTCTTCTTAATGATGCTTAAAAAGTCCTCAAGCGGTTTATAGAAAAAATAAACTCATCAATAATCTAACCAACAAGCATCTGTGCATCGAAGAAGGAAATTCAACGTTCTATTGACAGAGTCCAGAGAAGTTTACGCATAATGGTCACCAAAATGCTGAGATGACATATTGCTGTTTACTTTAGAATTTAAAAAGATATCAATCTGAGGACAAACATATACAACCTCCGTAATATTTGGACACTCTTTGTTTTGGTGAACATTTATTTAATTTATTCATTAAATTATTTTTTTACACAATATAAAACATGATTGTGTATTACAGGAATTAAAGCCTTATGATTTCAGATGCTCTATTAATATCAATTTATGTGTGATTAATTGTTTTACTTACTTTTTTATTATTTCTTTTATATTTAAAATTGGATTTCATGATTGCAATGCCATCTCTTGACCAACCTATTCTTTCAATCTTTATTATACTTATCCAACTTCCATGTAAAGAACATCTAATTTAATACAAAAATAGCATAAAATTAAAAAAAAAAATTATTATTGCTTCACTATAAGCAAACGCTGATTATGAACTAGAACCTACTCTAATCCTAGTTTCAATTAACCCCTAAACTAGAGTGCTTCTGCCATCATATTTTTAATTTGTAATTTTAGTATAAAACGTATAAAATTCTTTTTCTGGACTTGATCCTAAATTTTGTATCCATCTGAGGGAAAGTTATTAAATTTGGAATCAACATATTTTGTCGAACATTGAACGCATTGAACTATTCTTTTTCACGTTATGTACCTTACTATAGTTTTCGCTATACTGACTCTATATTTGTTGCTCATTCGTTATTGGAGATGTTATTTGCATTTAACTTTTTTTTTTGTAATTTTTTCGATTGTGTTATTAGCTTTTTCAGAAAGTGTTTTTCGCAACTTTTTCTAGTGATACTTAAAAAGCTGTTGCGATATCTGCAGACAAAAGCCGCATATTTATTTATTTTTTTTACGTAACGCTAAAGCAAATTTGTTTTTATATTTAAAAATATCGTTTGCAACCGTTTTAAAAATTATATTGAAAACAAAAATCAAATTAATTATGAATTAGAGTCCAAAATAATAAAAAATTACAATATTGTTATATAGTTTTTATTAACCTCTTAAAAAATTATATTTAATTTAAAAATTTTTGTGCCATATGCAATTTACAAAATTATTTCTTATGTACTAAATGTCTTTAAATCTGAGCTACATTATCTGTGATAGTTTTAAAAAGCAAACATGTATAACATTTATTGTTGTTGTTTTATTTTAATGTTTAAATAAATAATTGACTTTGCTACACAATGCAATAGCGAAACATTCAAACTAGAAATAAAAAACAAGGACCGTTTTCTAGAAAAAATTAAAGAAAATATAAAAACAAACTTCATTTAACATGATTTTGAAATAATTATATTTTTAGCGTGTACGATCAAATCGTCTGGAAATACATCAATTTTTTGAGATAGGTATATTTTCATGAAGTTTTTAGATGATTTGTTTGCTTATAGTACAGAAACAACACATAAAAAATCTAATGATAAAAATATATTATTCAAGAATTTATCATAATTTCTTGTAGCGCTTGAAAATTTAAATCATTGTCGTATTTAATTATTTCATTATAAATAATATGTTTAACCCTTGTTTTAATTAAAATCCTAATCAAACTTTTTCCGTTCATAGAACGGCGGATTGTACACACTTAGATTACTGTAAAAAAACATAATGAAACCCATTAATTTTTTTTAAACACGCCCTCTTAAACTCCACAACTAAAGAGGAGAAATAAGAAATAAAATTCAAAACAGAATGTGTTCTAATCAAGCATAAGAGCCCTAGTATATTATTTCCAGTGAGTGAGAAGAAACTGTTTGGAAATGAAACATATATAACAAGCAGAGTGAAAGAGAAATAAGATTTTGAATTGTAATTATTTCCCTTTTTTTCTTATTGGGATTTTAGTTGTTTTCTCCAAAAAGGGGGGTTGAATTTAATTTTTTATTGTTATTAATAGAGAGAGAGTTTTGTGGTATTCTCTGGGTTGTATTAAAATTTTGTGGTTTTTTTTATTAAACAGGACTTTAATAAATGAGTTCAATGAGGTTTTCTGTAGTAGACGTTTGGTTGTTTATTTCTTTATTGGTATTAGACCTTTAATTTTGAGTGTTTTTCTTAACTACTGCTTGTTAATTCTCCTTAGCTTGTACAGTTTTTGTTGTTGTAGACATCAGCTTAAGTAGCGTTTTTCGGGGTATAAGTGAGTTATATTTTGTGTGTGTGTGTGTGTGTGTGGCTTTTGGCCAACATGCAGGACTGGTTTTTCCCAACTTCAGTTCTTGTTGGATTCTCAAAGAGATCGCGTGTTTATTAAAATAATCACAAACGCGTGTGTAGCATTTCGTGGTTTCGTTTTTCAATTATTGAAAAAAACTAAATTTATGTGTGCGTTTTTTGTTGTTATTATTGTGGCACATCAAAACCTTATAACATTGCAAATAAAATGCTGCTGCCGTGTCGTTAGTGCAACAAAAAAACAATGAAAAATTCGCATGATTCTTAAGCAAAACAATAAAAAATATTAAATTTACGCCTAAAATTAATTAACGAAAAACATAATTAAGTTACCGCCGTCGGCTATGAAAAAATGTTTCTACCTTTTTAAGAGTAACAAGTTAACGGTTAATAGCTAAAATACTACGTACATACATGCACACACACACATATGTATACGTTTTATATACATATGAATTTTTAATTTTAATAAAATTTTAACCGCTTCCGTTTCTATTCCAAACAAAGTTTTAGCAAAAAAGGTGAAATCAAAAAAAAATGAAGGAAAAAAAATTAAAAAATCAATAAATAAATAAAAAGAAAGTAAAATTGTGAAAATAATATTAAATGCGTTAAAAAAATTTAACAACTTCAAAATGTTTTTTGTTTGATTTTCTCTATCTAAGCAAAAAATTAACTAAATTAATTAATTCGTAATTTATTTTTTTTATTAACTAAAATCATTGTCTCAAAAATTTGAACAACAAAATTTTATGCGCCATTTTTTTTTTATAAAGCAACGCGTTATCTACAAAAACAATTTGTTTTTATTAAAATTAAATTCTGTAAAATACTAGAAAAGAAATACTTTAATCAAGTTAAGGAGTTTCAACAGACGTGGGGAATCCTTTTTTATACAAAGTTGCAGAAATATTTTAAAATCTACAACTTTTTATATCCGATACCTTCTTTTAGTTTCATAACATATTTTTACTTTAACGCTTTTCTTAAATTTTTTAATGTAATCCATGAAAAATAACTTTAAAAGAAGCGAAGGGTCCACGAAAGGGATTTCGAAGTGGCCGTTTTTTATTTTTTATTAAGCAGGGGTATTTCATAATTCTTACATCAATCCTTTTTAGGCTTTTTCAAGTGTATAACGTAACCCTGTTGTTAACGCTTAAATGTCTATTTGTCTGTCACAGCTCTCTATCTCTAGAAACGTAATAGAATGACACTTAATTTTTTTCTCAGTCGCTAAAACAAAAAACTTCAAAATGTGAAATAAAATTAAAGGGTGCTCCTTCGTAAAGTAATTTTAACTTAACTTTTAAAACGCTGTAGACAGACCCTTAAAATTTACATGGAGTGTATGTCGCCTTTAATAGTAAGAATAAAAAAAATTAAATCTAAAGGGGGATCCATAGAAGAGCTGAATTTGCAGTATAATGCCTCATGTTCTTGAACTCTTTTGAAAAGAAACTTTAAATTTTCAAAAAATTATGTAAAAATAATAATAATAAATAATTAAAGGGTGGCCCATACATAATGGGAAACCTTTGGTGTTACCAAACTCACACCTGGCGTTTTTTTTTTTTTGCAATAAATTTCTTAATATTTAATTGAAAAAGTAGGGCAGGTTGGTGTCAGTAGTAATTTTATGTGAAAAAATTCTCACTTAAGTTACAGAAACAATGCATAGGCTTGGTTTTTTCCCCCCGCATTGACTTAAAGTTAGACTACGACTAATTGCACCCGTTTAAGTTTTCCTCTCAGGGCTTAAGTTTCTTTATGCTAATTCGAGAAACAGTTTAATATTTGAAAATGAAGATGTGAAAAAAAAAATTTTTTTGGTAAAAATATTTTCATCTGCTTTGTTGCCTTCACTGATTCCTAATGCCTTCTTTAATCGTCACTCCATTAGACTAAAACTGTTGTTTATCATTTAATCGAATTTTAAACGACTTGAAAGGCTACTGAACAGTAGTTATTTTCTTTCATGGTCAAAGAGATAGGATGTGAACTTATGATGTTCTGTTTAAAAACTAAGCAGACACCGCTGCTTATTATGAATAAATTTTATAAATATTTTTTTTAAGTTTAAAGAACATTTTAATTAAAATTATTTTAAAGAAGTATTACAAAATATTGAAAATAAAAGATAATTTGCATTCAAAAAAGATCTAAAGTTTAAATTAGTAAATTATAAAAATAATTGTTATTTCCTCAGTTTGTGTTTTTAATTCACGTAAATCAAAAAGTAATATTGTGATTGGCAAAAAGTACGATTTGAAAATTTCAAATTTCCATACCTGAAAAGCAAAAGCTTTGATACCTGAGGAGTTTTGACTGCAAATAATTAGAAGCAAGCAAGCCCTAACTAAATTTTTTTCTTATGGAAGTGTGTCTTCTTATTGTAAAAATAATCAGCATGTCACTTAAAGCCACTATGTATTTTATGAACTTTGTGATAACGTAAAAAAATTCTACGAGAATTCACACAATTTCTTTAAACACTAAAGGGAAGTGTAAATCACTTAGAGTACGCGTTACGATCGTAAAAAATAGCAGCCAGAAGGTTCAATGATCAGTTTTGTGTTTCCAACTCTTTTAGCCAAATCGACAAATTAGTCTAGGCAATTTACTTGGGAGCCACCCTTTATTTTTAAGTTTTGTGTTTTCATTATTTATTATTTAAAATTTTAATTTTTTTCTCTATTACGATTTAAAAGTAACGTAAAAAAAAATAAAATCAGCAATGGGGACACCCTTTAATTTATGTATTTTATTTTTTATACTTTTTATTATGTATACTTTGTATAGATATCAAGCATCTGTTTATAAAACAGCTTTTTAATTAAGGATTTAAAGTGAAAATCGCTAAGGGGACACCCTTTAATTTTAAATTATTTTTTTTATTTCGTCCTTATACCGAAAGTATTGCTTAATGCTCTGTGTTATATTACAAATTCTGTTCAAAAAGATGCCATTGACTTAAATAACACATTTTTTTTGAGGACACCCTATAATTTATAACTTCTATTATTAAGGTTACGTTTTACCTTTGAGTACTTGATTGACGTTATTGCCTGAATTTTATTTCTTTAAAAAAATATTTGTGACGCCTTACGAAAATTAAAATTTTTAAATACAACAACAACTGTAATTTTTATATTTAATTTTATAAAATTCAACTACAACAAATAATCATTTTAACGGGTTCTCTTATAAAAGTGATTTTCAATATATCAAATTAATTCTCAAAAGCACACTCGAAGAGCTGCGATAAGAAAATTAAAAGAATTCAGGTTCGACAGGGGTGGCCAGATTTACTTCAAGCAATAATACTTCCAGCCAAGATTTGTTATTTTAAAATAAAAATTTTGAAGTTTCAAGAAAAGTTCATCGCTTCCAAATTTTAAGAATCATCAGAAAACTTAATTTTCCTACGGTTAAAAAAAACTTCAAGAATCGTTTGGTTGTTTTTAATTAAAAAATTAATCAAAAACTGAATTGTGAGAGAATTTTTAAAATGCTCAACGCAGTGTTACAACTGAGACGACAACTTGGACATGTT
Source organism: Gymnosoma rotundatum (assembly GCA_916610165.2). NCBI lineage: Eukaryota > Metazoa > Arthropoda > Insecta > Diptera > Tachinidae > Gymnosoma > Gymnosoma rotundatum. The sequence goes on along the minus strand of OU744336.1, from coordinate 169,956,119 downwards.
GGACAATCAATCTACACTGCGACTGGTTGTCCATGGGCCATAATTCTACCAAAAACTTTTAACAGTCTTTCATTTCTTCTCGAGTCGAATCCCAAAATTAAAACTTTATATCCCTGAAAATCCCCCTGAAATTAAATTTTGTTTTTATTTATTTTCGAACGACTCAGAACTTAAGCGGATGAATAAAATAAAAAAGTTGGCATTTTAGATTTTTCCTTTCAATGTCCTAAACAATTCTTTGGTATAATATTTCACGAGAAAAAAAGTGTTACCATTTATAGGGGTGCATGAAATGTTTCGAAAGAAATAAAATTATTTAGAAGTTGTTTATTTATTTTCATTTTGTTTTTTAATTTGAGCTCACTTGGGTTCATTGATAGAAAAAGAAGTTTTACACAAAGTAAAATTAATTTATTTATCTTCACCAATGTTGTTGTTGTCATACAGAAAGACTTGTAGATGTAAGAATTTTATTATTGCAGAGATAAATAAATTAAAATAATTTTAAAAATAATTTTGAATATAAATCACAATAAAACATTTAGAATTTCTCTGATAAAAGATTTTGATAGAGCATTTTTAAAGAAAGAAATTTCCTTACACGGCAACACTGGTCATTATAAATTTTTAAAGTCCGTTTATTTAAGCGCACATGATAGGAGTTGCTTTTATCAATTAAATATTTTTTTTAAGATAATAAAAAATGCCAACAGATTATTTATGTGAAATAAGTTTTTTATAACAATAAACGGTTTCTGAGCGCCTGAATAAAAACGAAAAATAACTGTTTCTGGAAATCAAGTATTAAGAAGCCAATTTAATGAAAAAAAAAAATATTTTTAGATCTTCTTCAAAATCAACTGAATTCAACAAAGTGCAATAATTAAATAAAAACAAAAAATTTCTTTTAATTCCTTAAAAGAAAACTAATTAATTAAAAAATCTCTTAACTAATGACAATCGTGTTAAAAATAACATAAATTGTAAGATAACAACCCAAATAAAATTGAAAAAAAATAAAAGAAAATTTAAAAAAAATCAAAACTTCCAACAAAAAAGTCTTTTTAACTAAAAAAAACAGTGAACAAAATCTCACGCTTTAAAAACAAAAAAAAAAAAAAAAAATCAAATATAAAACCAAAACAACAACAATAATAAAATCATTTAAAGTGCCTGGTTGTTGTTGTTGTTGATGTAGTTTGTGTTGCTGTTGCTGCTGCCTGTGTTTCTGTTTAAAATTAAAGAAACAGAATCCTTCAAAACGGCGACCATAACCAACTCCGCCTTAGCAATGAGCCAACTGGGCACAGTGTACGCCACCAAACGGAGGCGACGCAATGGAAAAAGGTAAATTTTATCTTTAGTTAAGCTTTTATTTCTTTTGTGCTTTAAAACTCATTGTTAAATATTTGAAAAAAAAGCACAGAAGAAGAAGGACAAAAACTTTTTAAATTGATAAGAAAATTGAAATTATGAATGAATTGTAAAAACAAAAGAATTTCAACTTGGAATCTAATGTGGGCGCTTAACTGCAGGCATTTCAATGTTGATTTTTTTGTGCTGATTATAAACCGATTAATTTAGTTTTTTAAAATTAATTGTACAGATTTCAGCCGACTTAGTTTTGTTTAATTTTTTAAATGACATTTGGTTTTATAAGAGTTGTCGTATACATATATTTTATCCTGACCCCAGAGCTGTATATTTGGTTTAGTAAAAACAAATTATAAAAATCCTATTTTGAAAACTGGCTGATTTTCGTTTTATTGAAATATTTTTGCGCTTCTGCAGAATATTTGCTAAATTATTTAACAAATTGTTGGCTTCACGCAAAATAAAAAGAGAAAAAAAAATAGTTTTAATAATTTGTAAAAAATACACAACGATTTTTATCCATTTCGGCAGTCAGAAAATTTATAAACAAAATGAGAATTAATTCATTATAATCGATGACTAAATTTTGACATTTAATTTACTGTTCAACACAAAAATTGTTTTGTTAAAATAAAAATAGTTCTTGCACAAAAAGTGAGTTCAAAATAGACAGAAGACGGCCGTCTACACCAATCACCTGTCCCCAGCCTTTAATTGTATACTTGTTGTTATAGCGGACGTAGCACGTCCTGTCTAAATTTCAAAGGGCTGTCTATAACGATTCAAAGGATAAGGTCATATATAACAAATTACATTACATATGGGGACACTCTTTAATTTCCAATTTTTAATATTTATACTTATTCTTAAAGCGGAAGTACACATACAAGTAAAATTAAGTTACCTATAGGTACCCCCTTTAATATTCAATTATATTTTTTATTAAGTTTTCTAGTGTGTGACTTTAGTGATATAAAGTTAACTTAAGTTTTATATGGGTGTCCATTAGGGTTTAATAGACATGTTAAACTCTTGAGTATTGTATGGGAACGGAACCAACCTGCAAACAACACCCTTCATTAAAAAAATCAAAATTGGTTTAAAAAATTTTGAGTTTTGCGTGGATAAACATAAAAAAAAACAAAAGAAATAAAAAATTATACAAATTTCTTGTAATGCTAATGTCTAATAGCCGCTGCAGATTTGGTTGATACTCATCCATATAAGTGTTTCGTGAATGGACTTTAGTAACTCAAGAAAAAAAAAAAGCCTCTAATAGTTTCTGATAAATTTTTTACCATTTCTGGCGTGACCAACTCAGTAGTTAAAATACTGCGACTTCTTTCTACATCTCCCTTTAACAGGCTTTTCAAAGTGAAAATCTGCTAAGAAAGCTGCTTCTTTAGTCTTTGAAACGACAAAAATAAATATAAGTAAATTGTTTAAATAACAAATACTTCCATATTAACGAATATAGCTGAAGTTTACACAAAAAAGGCAAAGCGCAAGACATAACCCTTTTCTGAACCGTCGTTTTCTAAGTGCCACTTACCTGAAACTCTTAGATTGCTTTTGAAACATAAAATATTTTAAAGTTTTATTTTTCTAAATTAGTTGTTTGTTTATTATATTCGAACTCCAATTCACGCTGGCTTGATTGTATATAAATTTTTTTATTAGAAAAAAATCAAATCTACGGGTAAGTCAATATGAAAAAAGTGAATCTACGGGTAAATCTATATGTTTTTATAGAATCACATAAGACAATGTAAACCGACGCCAAATAACTTGTGGTTGGGAATTTTATTATTCCGTACAAAAATTTTGCATAAAAGAAGTATTACGCAATGGAAGATAAATGGGAAAAAACCTAAAAATTTGTGACCATTTTTTTCACCATTTCTAATGTAATTAACTCGCCGCGACTTCTTCCTACATCTTCCTTAAACAGGCTGTTCAATGTAAGAATCTGCTAAGAAAATTGCTTCTTTGGCTAAAATGTTCGCATTTTTTATGTTGAAACGGCGAAAATAAATAAAAATACATATAAGTAAATTGTTTAAATAACAAATACTTCATTGTTAAAGAATTTTTCAAATGATTTCGCAAAAAGGCAAAGCGCAAAACATAAGCCTTAAATAGTTATTAATACTAATCTTCTGAACCGCCGTTTTCAAAGTGCCACTTACCTGAAATTCTTAGATTTACTTTGAAGCATAAAATATTTTGAACTTTTATTTTTCTAAAATAATTTTTTGTTTATTATATTCGAACTTTAATTCACTCTGGCTTGATTAGTACATAAATTTTTTATTAGAAAAAAAAAATCAAATTTACGGGTAAGGCAATATGAAAAAAGTGAATCTACGGGTAAGTCTATATGTTTTTACAGAAACACATAAGACAATGTAAAATTGGATAAATGAACTTAGACGTGGACGTTTACTAAAAATGTGTACACTCTACTTTCGAGCGACCGACGCCAAATAAATTGTGGTTAGGGATTTCATTATTCCGTAAAAAAATTTGCATAAAGAAGTATTACGCAGCGGAAGGAGGTTACAATAAATTTTTTATATTGGGCTAAATAAACAATGTTATCAATAATGAAATAAACATTTTTGTGAAAAAATTAACTTCTATCCAGATTATAAACGGGGGCATGCTCTTGCCGTGTTTCTAGCTTAAACAGGGTTTCTCCAGATTTAACAATAATTTCTGCGTGTTTATAAATATGCAGAATTGGCTCAGGTAAGATGTTAGTTGGGTACAGAATAAATTTAGCAAGTTTCGTATCCTAAATGAGCCACCCTTTAATTTAATTTTTTGTTACTTATAGTTAACAATTTAGTGTGTCTTTCTAACGCGATTTAAAGCAGAAGACAATATATGTTAAAATTAGATTTTCTGAATTTAAAATATCTACTTTTAATGGCTTAAAAACTAGGGCTTTTTACGTGATAGTCATATCTCGTCTAGAATACTCTGTGAAACTTGCAATTGCCTTAATATTATAGTTCAAGATATAGACGCCGGTTAAAAACAGACAGAATGGCAGTGTTCGGTTTTTATCCTTCGGTTACGGAATTTTAAATAATCAAATTTTTTAAGATTCCGAAATTTTATTTTACTGAGGAAGAATCGCCAGATGAAGATTCAACTCAAGAAAATTATTTTTTTAATTTTTTCGAAAATTTCTTTTGAATTTCCGTCGCAGTTTATTAAGATTTTATAGATTTATTTAAATAAATTCCTTAAATTTTGTATTACTTCTGCTTCTTCAGAATTTATCTATTAATCCCATTGTATATTTAAGTATTTGCCTTCATAAATTTTTAATTAATTGCATCAAATATTTGCCTTATTAATTTAATTTTAATAAGAATACAAAAGTTTTATTTTACCTATAAAATATTGAATTAATTCATTCATTTATTCAGATTTTATTTAAAACCCAATAAATTTCGTGGGTTGTCGAACACAAGAGAATTAGATTGTTTACAATTTGAGAACGTTAACAGATTGATTTTGACTTCCGTTAAACAAATAAAAAAAGGAAAAGTTTTTACCACCTGCTGTTTTCAAATGTATTGCACCGTTTTCCATTGTTACATAGAATTACAGTGGGGTTTTGATTGCTTTATTAAATTAAATAAAAATATGAAATAGAGACCTTTTTTTATTGGGATGTTAAACATGAATTTTTTTAATAAATGATCCTTATTTATGGGTTGTTTCTTTGTGTGTGTATGTGTGTGTTGTAACAAGGCCTCCTGTGGGACCAAAAATATCGTGTAAATTATATTGACTTCTTTTGTGGATCTCAATTTCTACAATAATTGTGTTATAAAACTGTAATTGTTTATCATTTATAACAAAAAAAAAAAAAAAAAAAAAAAAAAAACTGGAACAATTTTATTGAGGCTTAGAAACATATTTTTTTGTTTACTTTTTTTACTGCCATCTCTGACTAATGATGTTGCAGATATTCTTTTCTAATAAATTTATATTGAAAATGATAAAAAGTTTTAGAAGTGTTTGTGAAATGTAAGAAAAGAAAAAAAAGGACTTTATTAATCACGTTGTACTTGAGGAAGTTAAAAGGTCAAACAGTTAAGAAATCAAAATGTAAAAAAGAAGTAAAATAGCTTTTGACGACATTTAAAAAAACGAAAATTCGGTCGTTAAAGTTCATTTCAAAGTTTTTTTTTTATAAATTGTTTTTCGTAATTTCTTAAACAAAAATTTTAAACAAAAAGTATTAAAAATTAATTTATAAAAGGGTTTATCTATAGAAAAGCAGTTTATGATACGTTTTGTGACTATTAACTATTGCTTTGCAAATTTGCTACTCCATCTCTTCAAATGCTTTAATGAAAAGACATAATTTGCATTTCGGCGAAGTATGAGTCTTGAGCTTTAATCGTTCCTTAAAATAGTCAAAAGTGTAAAACGCACACGAAGAGTACGAATCAAGTTTTAGTTAAGAAGTTTTAAGTTTAATCTGTAATGATTCATAGTAATAAATATTTATTTAAAAAATTCAAATAAATCCAGACAATCGTAATAAATTGTGAAAATTTACCCAGTCCAATTGGAAAGTAAAGAACATAATTTTTTTCCCATATCATTAAACATTATCCTTGATTTACGTCAAAATTTAAATGATGACAAAAATGTAACGAATTATAAAATTGTAGTAACATACGAAAGATTCCATAATCTTTAAACAAAATATTTCTCAAATTGACAGAGTCATTTTTTACATGGTGTCAACAAGGTAAAAAAAAAAATGTTTGATATTAAGGACTTTTCACAGTTGAAAATGTAACTAAATAAATTAATTGAAATTATTTAACGGAATGTCAAATATTTAAAAGTGCAAATATTATTATTTTTAAAATAATGTTTAATTTAAACTTATGGACACAATTGTTTACATAATGTAAATATTGTAAACAATTGCATTTTATATTAAAATAAATTTTTCTAAAAATTAAAACGATATTAAATGCCGTTATTTGATGCCTCTTGAAAAATATTTGCAATAAATAGAAATATAAAATTTATAAATGTTTAATTAAATATTAAAAAAAAAAAAAATTTTAACTCTTTAAATACTCTTAAAAATTTTAATTTAATGTAAAACTCTTGAAAACCTCATCAAGCATTTTTAATCTAAATTGCCATGTGAATAAAAAAATAAAATAATTTTGAAATGTGTTTTATAACAAATTTTCCCTAAAAATTTGTCCTAAAATACATTTTAAATTTGTATAAATAATGCAGTTAGTTTTAGTAAGTTTTATTTTTGAAAAAAATAATTTGTTAATTACTTCTTAAAAAGCTTTTTAAAAAAATTCTATTTAAAACAAAAAAAATTTTTTGGTCAGATCATATCGAACCATATGCTGGATACACACGAGGCAACTTCTAATGAAACATATTTCGTTACCTACCTTTTTTCTTCAGTAAAGAGGAGAGGAATTAAAAATGTCAAAGAAAGAAAACGTAAATTTTAATAAGAAACTTTGCTACATACGGGGCAACATTAGGTGGAACATGCTCATTTTTTAATGCTCGTGTTTAGCTTAGTGTTCTTTTGTATGTATGTGGCATTATTGGACTGATGCCATAGTGAGCGCTGTATGCGAAAATATAAAATAAAAATATTTGCCATAAATTTCCGCTTAACATCTTAAGAACGATATCAAAGTTTATAGTAGGTAATCTGACATTAGCCTTAGGCCTAAAGATAATATAGACATTTTTAAAGATATAAAATATTATCATTTCCGCCGCAGAAAAAAAATATTGTTATTGACAAATTTACATGAACTATACATTTTAACATTCTTTACATTATATCAAAAATATCAGATTTTGAAAAAAAAAAAATTATAAAATACGGAAGTTTCTGTGAAGTTTGATTTTTTATTAAGCGGGTGCTGAAGTCAAAATGTGTGGTTTTTTCAAAACAAAACAAATCATTTGCACACATTTCAAAGAAAAAGAAATTTTTATAAGTGACTCGTTTTAGGTATTTGACTGAGGAATTTTAGCGTTTGTCACCCGCTCTACATGGAACAACTACAACAAAATCTAAATTAAACTCCAACATTTAAATCATAACATCACAATTAAATATTATATTATATATGTATGTACGAATGTATGTATGTATTAGTAGGCAAAGACAACATTGTTGTTGGTCAAATTAAAAAAAAAATTGCTGAAAGCAACCAACCTTATCACTCAACAACGATCTTGGATGCCAAACAGTGAAAAGGTGATCTTTAAAATAATTTGTTGCAAATTTTCCTTGTTGTTGTTTTTTGTTGCTATAAAAATTTAGCGCAATAAAAGTTTGCCATAAAAGACACTTCTTTCTTAATGCAACAAAGAAACATAAATTAATAATGATTATTAAAAATGCGGCAAAGTGTCTCTTTCCCTCTCTTTCTCTCTCACGCTAGAAGTGTTGGCAGTCACAAAGAAATAAAATAAAATTCTGAAAAAAACTCTGTAATAAAAATGTAAAAATATAAAATTTAAAGTAACAAGAACAACAGCAACCAAATTTTACAACACCTTTTGTAAATGATGAAAAGTTGAAAAAAGGAGGGTTAATTTCAAAAACAGCAACAACAAAAAAATTAAAAACATGAACTAAGAAATCAACAAGAAAAAGGTCTTTAAAATTCCCATTTTTTTTTGGTTGCAAATAACTAAAGTGTAATTGCTGTAAGAAAAAGCGACAGCAATCATCAAAATAAAGGCAACAACAATATATTGCATATTTTTATACTTCAAGAAGTCAAATAAAAAGCATGTACCCCTACATTTTGGTCAAGTGTAATTAATTCAATAAAAACGAATTGATGGATCATATTTGAAATTCAGAGCGGCAAAGGGGAGCAGTCATTTCACCTTTGACGAAAAATTTTAACTATAAAAAACTGAAAATTAGTTACGATATAAATAAAGTAAAAACTGAAAGGGGTAATATAGAATAAGTAATGAAAATTTATTGTTTACTTTGTGTAAAAATTTTTGTAAATCAAAATATTTAAAAATTTTTTTCTATTTTACATGATTTATTTAATGGTTTACTTGGTGAGAACAGTTTATTTATTATATTATCTAATGAAACTTTTTTACAACAATTTTTTACATAATGTCAAATTTTACAAAAATAAAAAAACAAAAAGTTCTTGAAATAAATTTAAGCACTATGCTCTACAAGGTGTCAACAGTGTAAAATATAAAGGTAGAAAATCAGTTATTGGAAAATACATTATTGTTTACATCGTGTAAAAATAAGGAAACATTGTCTTGGTATAATTTTAAGTTATTTTGCATAGTAAATTATGTAAATCTTAATAACAAAGACAATATTGACATGATGTCAGCAATGTAAAATATTATTGAAAGTTGTTATTATTGTTTTCTCAAAAATACAACATTGTTAACATAGTGTAAAAAATAAGAAAAAATTATCATTTAATGAACTTTTATTGTTTTACCCAATATTTACTTGGAGACCGTAAACCACTAAATTCTGCATAAAGAATACAACCAATTGCATTGTTACAGCAATGTAAAAATTTAATGTCAAGAGTTTTTAATTTTTTACATATAATACTTTATTGTTTACATTAAGTAAAAAATTAAAAATATGAGAAACTGTTTTTTTCTAAAATATCTTTTGTTTTGCTGACAACGAAAAAATTTTTAAAGAAAATAAAAATTTACAAAAATACCTTTTTTTCTAAATCACCTTATTTTAACATGAACAACATAATATATAGTATGATATTACCAAATAAAGTATTAAAATAATAATCAAAATCATTTTTTTTGCTGAAATTATGCGGTTATTAAAGAACGATGCAATTGTTTACATATAATCAAAATGAAAATTAAAATATATTACAACAAAGTTCATAGATTTTTATAATTATATTTTTTACATGATTCACTTAATTGTTTACATGGAATAGCAACTAATTTCAAGTAACTTAATAAGTAATGTAGCAATATGATACAGGCTTTATCGCTATTTTCTGCAATTATATTAAGTTACACAATTTAGGCAATTGTTGACATGGTGTAAAATTTAAAAAATTATTTTTTTTAATAAATTTGCTGCATTATGAAATTTTCAAAACCAACATAATTATTTACATTGTATCGAATATGTAAAATATAAAACTAAAGTATTTATGTTTTAGCTAAATATAATTACTTAATTACGCAGCGTTTACATCGTATCAAACAAAAAAAAATATTTTATAAAATTGCGTTTTTTTTTATTGAAACGATGTGACGGTATTGTTGCTAAATACTATAACAGTAAAACAAAAAAATTACAATTTTGGTTTTGTTAAAATTTTTGATTTTGCTTTATTTACAAAATTTTTTACCTAATGTCAAAAATTAAAAAATATTAATTGATGATTTTTTATGATACACAAACGTTTTTTGTGTGATGCCAATAATGTAAAATATTAAAATTAAGAAATTAATAAATATTGTACAATAATTACATAATTGTTTACACGATTAAAAAATGTTCAAATTAAATATGTAAGTGCGATTAAAAACATATTTTTCTAATTGTAATATTTTACATAATTTTAGAAATTGTTTACTTAATGTAAAAAAGGTAAACAATTAGGAATATGATGAACAACTATAATTTATAAAATAGTTTATTTGTGCAGATTTTAATATTGTTTTTAATGCAGCTAAAAATAACTCAAATATGTAAAAATTAAAAAATTTAAAATTTATTTTTACAAATCTGTATGTAGATTTTAAAAATGTATGTAAATTTTTTTCTATAATTAAGCCAAACAAAAAGAGTACTTAAAGTTTTAATACCCTTAAATATATTTGTTACGATGACAAAAATTTAAAAAAAATTTACATTGATGACAATACAAAAATTAATGTTAATGTAAATTTTTTTAAATGTGTAAAATATTTTCAACAACATTATTATTCATTTTTAATTATTTTGAATATTCTAAAGTAATTTTAAAAGACCTTTGAAGATTTTTTACATTGTGTAAAATACGAAAATTTGTATATTTACAAAATTTTTTATATGTAATAAATAAAAGAAAATTGTGTTAAACTTAAGTTCGTTAAAAAATTGATAACCAAAATATTTTACATAGCTCAGCGTATGTAAATAAATGTAAATTTGAATTTCTTGACATGTTTCAACAATTTAAAAAAACCCATTAAAAAAACAAATTATATTTCTGACGACCTTGAAAAAAGATTACATTATTTGACAGCTCTTGATCTCTTTTTCTTACATTTCAATGCTTAAGCTTAGTGTTAAATAGCGCTTGTATTTCATAGATGTAAATTGCACAATTAAATACGACATTTAATGACAAGCGTGGCTTAATTACTGGTAATGCAAAATAAAAAAAATAAAACTTTTGGCTTTAAAAATATTTATGATGATGTTTTGTTGTGGTTTCTGCACTTCAAAGATCCGCACTCACTCATTGTATAGCGAGCAGTTCTTATCTTTTTTAATGTTTAAGCTTTTAATATTTAAAACAAAAAAATTTTGTGTATAAATTTTTAATATTTTTATTACTTTCCTACAAAAACAGTAATAACAACAAACAAACAAAAGTAATGAAATTCACAAAAAACAGAAGCCCATCTGCAGTCTTGTATTATTATGTTCTCTATGGTCGAGTGACAATTTAAATTATATAAACCACCCGTCCTGTATCATTAAAAACTCTTTCAATTGTCCGCGCGTTGGGTTGGTTGTATTTTTTTTTGCTTTTTGTGAGAAGCCGCTTTTTGTTGTTGTTGTTGTTTTTTTTTGCTGTAATGTGCACCTGTAATTATGTGAAGTAGAGTCTTATCACTTTAAATAATTTAAGAATTAAAAATATTAAGGGCTTAAAATAAAAAGTGACAATGGTTAATACGAGAACGGTTTCCAAATTACGCAGTCTAGCTGAAAGAGCTTTAACAATAATTTGAAAGTTAAGATAAGCTCCTTTTAGTTCTGTTACTTTCATAATTCTTTCGCACTCTCATATATTTACGATGATTTTTTATATTTTAATAAGATTCTTAAAAATCCGTTTAAAAAGAGGAATAGCGGTTTTTGTTCGATAGGTAAACTCAGTTTTGGCACTCAATAGAGCGTGGTGCAAAAACTCTATCGAAGAAGTGTTGCCAGATGGCTTGATTTTAAATAACTTTTAATTGTCGCCAAGAATCAAAAATAATATGTTTTTCGTCGAGATTTTTGAAAGTCAAATCAAAAAACATATAAAAAATTATTATTTAATAAAATATATTAAATTTTCTTTAAAAAAGGTCTTGTAAAAAGAAATGAACTTTTCCTTGAAATATTAAGGGAGGAAAATTGTTTCTTTAACGATATTTCGTTGATCTGTCCGCACTAATACTTATCTAATATTTTTTTAATCAAGAACTTTTTTTGATGAATTTTAAGCATTTAAAAAGTTTGTAATCTGGCCACCCTATTGCGATGTGTAAACTTAAGAGTGGTCTAAATGCAAGTTTCCTTTTAAATCATTTCATTTCGACACTAATAGATTTTTTCTGTCCGAAATATTGACTATCTGTCTGTATCATATCGCAGTGTATCAAAAGGAGCCCCTTTATTTTTGGATAATGGTCGAAAATGTTGTTCAATCCAAGCATTAGTTAGAAAGAATTTTCGTTCAAATTAAAGCACCCACCGCCTGTACGCAAATTTGTGTTATTTGTTCTTGATACTATTGAATAAAATTCATGGACCAGTCGTCGTACGGAGCGTGCCGAAAACATGTGGCGGATGTGGCAACTTATTCCAACAACATTGATCAACTCAACAGCATAATGAGATGTTGCACAAAGATCTCGAATTATTTCAACAGACTTCATTTCATCTGTACTAAAGCTTCAATCATACATATAATTTGGCTAAAAAATCATCTTTTTTGATGAAGGGCGTTAGCATTTTGGCAGATATAATATCAATAAAATTATCGCATTTATGTTTGGGAAGACTTGCATATCTTGTTGAGAAGTCGAAGCGCCTACAGCAAAGCATCACTGACTTAAAATGCTGCTTCAAACGCATTGCTATCAACGGCACGTGCTACAGAGCCATGATTAGGAACCTTTTCTGGCCTGAAATGGTATGTAATGTTATGTACTTAAGACAAATATTGGGGTCACCGAGACTTAAAAAGAAAATTTAAAAATAGTTTTACATAAAAATGACATCGGCTCTTAATGGGTAAAGCATATTTAAAAATTTTTATATTTCCCTTAAGATCTCTTCAAAAGCTTTTAAGTGATACCCATATTGATATTTAAAAAAATTTGAAAATTTCAGAGCCCCGTAACTCGGAAAAATGGGCGAGTGCCAATTTTATCACTTGATGTTTTTTTCTTTTTTTTAATTCTCTATCGCCCAATATGTTTATTTTTTTTTTTTTTTGTTTAGAGTTACTTTGTTGTTTCATATGACATGAAAAATTATAGGTAGGCGTGGTGTTTTGCCTGCTGCCTCGAAGAACATGGACCGATTATGCTGATTTCAAATAGCACCTCTTTCGATACTATGCCTGATCGATTGACATATTTATTTAGTATTTTTTGCCGAAGCAATCTTGATTTCAACACTAACACGGACGGACAGACGGACATCGCTCAATCGACTGCGCTGTGCATATGAAGTCAGAATATATAAGTATACTCTATAGGGTCGGAAATGGATAACACGGAATGACAATCTTATATATACTCCATTTTTTGTGGTAAAGAGTATAAAAATTTGTAATTAAATAAATAATTGAATCAATTAAAAATTTCAAAAAAAACTTTAATATGAAAACAAGTAAAACCTTTAATGGACGCAAAGAATTTAAAGCAGTGGAAAATCCTTTTTGCTTTCCTTTTATGTTCTATTTAATTTTTATTTTTTTTAAATAAATTCCGTTCTGTGTGTCTTTATTCAAGAATTTGATTTCTTTTTTTTTCACAAATATTTCTTTTTTACATTTCCTCTTGCTTATTTTGCTTTAAAACTTAATCTGCTTTAGTTTTAACAAATCTTTTTCTAATTCTAATTTCTTGCCATCTAGTTTTGAACTGAAAATGATTTGTTAGATTAGATATTAATGCTCTACTAAGCTCTGTCAACAAAATGGTTTTAATGTTGCCTACAAACACACACATACATACTTATATATGTATATAAACACCTACATTTGTATTAAATTGACTGGCTGACTGTGGAGCTGACAATTATAACATTTGCAATTGTTTTTTTTTAAGATCCATTTTTCATTTTTTGCTTCATTGTAGGTACTCAGGCATTTGCAACAATAACAACAACACCAAAGAAAACAGTACCACATACCAAGAGAGTACTAACAATAACAATGGCATTTTTCTAACTATTACTGTTATTTTGTTTTTTCCTAGTTGTTGTTTTGTTATTTTGCTGTTGTCGTCGTTGTAGCCGATTAGTTAAAAGGTGTGGGTGGGTGTGTCCAATAATTCTAGTCGTTGTAATATGTAAGTCGTCACCGTGTGCAGCCGGTGTTAAAATTACTGTTAAAAAAATAAAAGTGACTGTTATTTAGCTTAAATGCCCTTTGGATTAAGTTTACATACAAACATTTACGTTTAAATATTGCACACATACACTCATTCACACAGCTACACACATGTGTGTTAATCATTAATGTTGTTTTTTTTTTTGCTTAAGAAAATGACAAGTGTCAGCGGTAAACAAAAATGATGCAGTGATGCCAATTATTTCAGCAAAAGAAATACTTCTATGTATAAAGGGTGTACTTTTAAGCCACAGAGAACTAACGAAAGAATCAACTGTCAAACTAATTGTCATACCGCGTTCACTTTTTGACATTTGATTTGGCAAATCATCATGATTAGATTGACGCTTGAACAACGCTACCAAATTTTCCAAGTTTACTTCGAAAAACAGTCATCAATTCACGTGATTTATAGACGTAAAACAGTTGTCAGCGGTGAAGCTAGTTTTAGGTTTAACGGGTTTCTTATTAAAATTAATCCATAAAAGACGCTGCAGAAACTCCACCATATTGAGAAAAATGCACCGTTTCGAAAACGAAATTGAAGATTGCGTTATGGTCGATGGAAATTGTCACCGCATCGTGACTAACATTTTTTTTAAATGAAAATAAGGATGAGATTGGTAAGGGCAGAATGTGCATTCAACAGGATAATGGTATGTGCCATACGGTGTGATTAACTATCGAATTATTGAAATCAAATTTAGGCGATAAGTTGATTTCGTGACTTATAAACTAGGATTTAAGGTCGTGCGACTCGACATCTATTGATTATTTGCTGTTGAGCCAGGTGAAATTACTAGTTTATACCGATACTCCAGCAACAATTGTAGTCTTGGAGCCCAACATTGTTCGTGGTATTTGTGACTTGTATCTATCGATACTCAATAAATTGGCCCGTTTAAATGCTCGTCGACAACAGCCATTGATTTTTTTATTTTGTAACACATATGGAATTTAAGGTGATTTTAGGATTTTTTGGTAATCGGTTACCAATTTTTTCAATTTAATTACGAACGTTTTATGATAAATTTAAAAATTTTCGTGGTGGAGATTCTAATTTTGTGGTTGACTCATTAAGAGTGAATATTAAATTTGTTAGCGTTTTAAAATTTATTGTTACAAATTGAATTTCTTGTGGTTCCGGATTAACTTTATTGTGGAATATATTTTGTAAGTTTAAAATTTTTTTTTCTAATTTTTGAATTTTATAGGCTTTTTAAATATTTTGTGATGTTCCGGTTTTTTTCAATTTGTTTTTTTAAGTAAATCGTCAGTTTTTATTAAAGATGTTATTTTGATATTTTTATTTTTATTAGTAAATTTCTCAAATTAAGGACCTTCCCGTGGTTGTAAATAGTCAATCAGTGGAGAAAATGTATTAACCATTTTCAAACAACATAAAGTTTTAGTTAAAATTGGAAATAATTATAATATAATCTCACGAAAACTATTCATAATTACAAGTAAGAAAGATTAATATGCTAATGGCTACATATTTTAATGGTTTATAAATTTAGCTTTTCAGTTATTCAAATAAATCAATTGTCGCAAGTGTGATTTGAATACAAATTTTCAAAATTTTGAATTTAAATATGTATGACAGTTTAAAAAAATTAAAAAATTGCAACTGATTAATCGAATAATTTTTAATTTTAATTAATTATTCGGTTAAACTTTATTTTTTAATGAAAATCAGAAAAAAAAAATTAATCGATCAATCGAATATTTTTTTTAGTTTTAATCGATTATTCGGTTAAATAGTAATTAACAATTTTTTTTTGCACATATTTAATTACTTAAAAATTCTATTTAAAATTCTTTCATATAATGGAGAGTATACAAGCCTTCAAAATTAGAAGAGAGCCCCTTAAAAGTTTCATTGTAATCATAATTTTTGAATTGAGCAGCTAAAAAAACCGCTAATGTTATATCGTAGATGGAAAGTTTATATATGAACAAAATCTTTGCTCTGTAATTACAAATAAAAACTTTATAAAGCTTAGTCGCGAAAATACTTCATTTTAAGAATTATTGATAAATAAAGCCCCATAACTTTTTAAATTGGTTTTTAGAGCGTTTTTTACCACTTGAGTGCAAGGGTTATGTTTTTGACACGAACTTTTTAAGAACAATATATTTTTTATCCTAATTTAATTAAAAATTAAGCGGTAAGCAAAAAATATTACTTTGGCATATGTAAGTGGTCTAATGTACACACATTTTAATTATTATTATTATTTTTTATTTAATTATTAAGCACTGTTTTATGCCCTGTAAATTAAGTTATCAAAAAATGGTACTTTCAAACATTTTTAAAAAAGAGATTTTAAAGAAAACAAAATATGGGCAACACCAAAATTAGCAACATACGCGCACACACACACACATGTGTACATACATCTAGTTGCAGTTATTTTGTGAGTACAATGAATGGATTGAACAGTTGGTCTCTTTTTTTTTAACCGACTTTAAAAAAAGAAGGAGGTTATCAATTCGTCTGAATGTTGATTTTTTATGTTACATTTAATATGATGGCCATTGTTGTTGTTTAGTTTTTAATAACGGTGCTTATCTAAATCTGTCTGAGTTTTTTTTGCTTCTGCTGCTTTTTTTTGTCATTTGTTTGTAGTGTTTTTAAGAGTGGCTGTTATTTGTTTGCTTTTTGTTGTTGTTAATATAGAAATAGGCAAAAAAAGGAAAATAAATTCTTATGTATGTAGAAATGTTTGTTATATGTATTGTATGTATTAACAATAATGCCTGCGTTTGGCTGATTGTTTATTTGTTTTTGTATTAAAGTGTAATAGAGAGTGTAATGTTTGGAAAAGAAAAAGAATGTTATTTGTGTTAGTAATTAACACCATTGCGTAATGCAGCGTATCGAAGCCAGTGTAATGCCTTATTTTTTTTTATTATTATTAACATTTCATTTGATATGTGGTTATTTATTTGTATTTTATTGTGTTTAATGACTTGCTTTTCCTTAAAATTAAAAAAAAAATTAAATAAATAAATGAAGAAAAGATTTCTTTTCACCTTGTTTTTAATTTGCTAAGTGTTTAAGTTTAAATGTCTGGCAATATGTATGAATATACATAGGTGCTTATATATGTACATTCACACTTATTTATTGTCTCTGTTTTACTACATTTTGTTTTTATATTTAAAATGAAAGTTTTAGCTGACTATTTAAATACTTTTTAAGGGATTAGCAGGATTTATCTAGTTTAAAAGGTCATTAATCATTATGTAAAAAGTAAAAAGAGAATGTTGCTTCCAAGTAAAAAATAATTTGAATAAAAATGTGCTTGAATGCAAAACAAAGTGATTTGAAATCCTTTCGTCTGGAAAAAAGCAGACAACAAATTGACTTAAATATTAAATGATTGAAACTTTTGTTATTAAATTTCTCTCACTTTTTTTCTGGTTTTAAAAAAAAATAGTTGAATTGGAAAAACAATTAAAACTCAAAACAATTTTCTGTTTCTTATATAAAATATTTGTTTTTTTTATAAAATAAATATTTTTAGTCGAACTAAACAATTTTGAGTTCATTCAGCTAGTTTTTTTCTTCTTATTTTTGCAAGCTTTGCAAGTACAACAGGACGGCATTGAACAGCTGATACTTCAATGGATACTTTATGTTACAATAGTCTTTTAGGAAAACCCTTTATAAATAACTTTACATCAAATATCTGCTTTAAATCTAACAATTTTAAATATAAAAAATTTATTTCCTCTAGATTGTAATGAGGAACATATGTTATGCCACACACATACACACACACACACACACACACACACTCCTCCCCTCCCTAACTGTGCTTGAACTATAAAATATTTATTTAGAACATAAAAAATTCAACATCAGATACCACTACATATTTAATGAATGTTGTTTTTATTGTTGTATTAAAACCATAATAAATTTTTATTATACAAAAGTAAAAAAAAAATTATAGAAAAAATAAAATTACAGAAAATGAAATGAAATGAAATTTGAAAGGACAAAGGAGTTAAAATAATAAAAAACTAAAACGACTGACCACCAGCCAAAGAAAATTTTGTTTACGAACAAACACAAAACAAACAAATGAAATATTAGAAAGAAATGTCTTTTCAAATGAACAACAAACTGCAACACATGGCCAAAACAGCAGTCAAAGGTGGTTGACGGAGTGGGTTCGTTTGCCTTTTCTTTTTTAACACATTTTTATTTATTTTTTTTTTATTTTTTACGCCCAGGTTAAATATATAGAAAATGTTTGAAAATGATCCTTTTTGTTCTGAATTGAATGATTGCTGGCTTTTGCTTTTAGTGTGAATTTAATGGGGTAAGAAAAAATATGAATTTTATGAAATTTTTTTTTTGTTCCCTACTTCTGCTTTCATTTCATATCACATTTTCTAAGGTTAATTAAACATATTTAGTTTTAGTTATCCTACAACTTCTATTTAGTGCTGCATATGAGCAGTTAATTAAAATTGAAAATTTAGTTTTTTTTAAACGTCAGCTGGGCTTAAATACTCGTGTCCATATAAAACGTTCTTATTTAACTATGCAGCAGCTGTTGAAGGGAGATATGATTAATAAAGGTCATACAATAGTCAAAAAGAAAAATATATTTCACAAAGAATTTGTGGTTTAATTAAATTAGGAAAGAGAGCATAACGGTTAATGCATGTACGTAAATACGTTGATGCTGTCAATGTGGGAAGTTTTAAGAAGAAAAAAAGGGGACAAAAGTGTATCACAAAAATCTACCAAAAATGATTTTTTATTTAAAAAATGTTTTAAAGAAATTTTTAAATCTTTTGTTTTAATATTACGAATTCTAAAGAAAAAGCAAATAGAATTTTAGTTTGTTCGTCATTTTACTTTTCGTACATAAAAAGTAAAGATCCCTACCTGAAGAGTGACACTCATTTAAACGTCACGTCATTGTTGAACTTAATACCAGCCATTAAGTAAAAATAGTTGCTATCACAATAGTAAAAGCAAAAAAGATCCAAAATTTCCGTACATATCATAACTGTAACAATCAGCGTTGCCACTGTTATTTTTTTTTAATTTAATATAATCTTAGCCTGAAGTTTAAAACAAATTTAATTATAAAACTTTTATATGCCGCATTTTAAACGTTGCTAATCAAGCTAAAATTACTCTAAAAAATCCTTTCCAATTCAATACTACAACGGCAACACCTTTCAATATAAATTTGTTTGGCTAATGTGTTAATGAATATTTGTAAATATATTATTTCCGACCATCCATTTCCTCCTAAGATGTAATCCTATTGTTGTTGCCACAACAACAATTATTATGACGCAGTTAAAAATTAAAGGATTACCCCAAAGAGATGTAAATATAGACAGACACTTTAAATTTACACTTGAATTTATAGAATGTCTCCATAAAAGACCTAATTTAAATAAAAAAGTTCAAATAACAATAAAAATATAAAATTTCAAATTAAAGGGTGGTCTATAGATGGAACGTGTGTGATCCCAAATACAACTTAATGGTTTTGTTTTTAATTTAATTTTATATATAAAAATATTTTCAATACTTAATGAAGCCGATTATGTAGTAACAAAAAAAAAAAAAAAAAAAAAACCAAAGAAAAAAGAGACTCGATTTTCCCAGTGTGGAGTCTAGAAATAACTTCTGAATGGAAATTCCTGTCAAAGGCAAAACGAATAACAACGATAATAGCAGAAAATAAATACAGAATAAATCAATTAAATTTTAAACAAACAAAATTACACATTTATTCTAATAATCGATTAAAGGAATTTTACCTGAAATTCCTCTTAAAGTACGGTGGCCGAATTAGAAATATAAGATCGTACAGAAAAATCTCAGACGTTAATAAAAAGAGTGTTGAAAATAGTTCCAGGCACAAATCACAGGTCTTAAAATTTTTAAAATGATGTGAATGACTGCTGTCGAAATAGATAACTTCAGCTGTGATTCTGTATGGGGAAAACAGAAAACTAAGATTTTGTATAGCGGGAAATTATGGAAGACATACTCTGATTAAAATATATAAAAGGGCATTTTTAGAATTCTTTAATTTAGAAACACAGCAAAGTCTTTCATTTAAAGAAGTTAAGGCTTTGATGAAATTTACTAGTGTTAATGAATCGAAACAAAAATCAGTTATTTTCTTGGATTATTTTTTTTTTTGTTAAACCATTGATTGCTGGCGTATAGAAAAGCACATCGTAAAAAATATGTATTAATGGCCAATACGTAGACTTATGTCGTAGATTCATATTTTTTATTTCATTAATTTTTAATGCATTAAATATAATTGAATTTCATTTAAAGAATATATAAAATTGTTTTCCCATTGTTATCTGATTGAATTCTTTATCTTGTCAATGGCATTTTGACCACATCAAGTTATTCTACTAATTGGAAGCATGCAAAAGTAATTGCAGTACCTAAAGTAGAAAGCTCTTTTGATATAAATAATCTAAGGCCTGTTGCCGCATATAATTTTTAAAATTTATTTCCTAAACTTTGTAATTTATTGTAGAGTTATATTCCATTGTTATATTTTTTGCCCTTATGACGGCTTTTGTTATTACAAAATTTAAATAAATAAAAAAAAAAAAATAAAACCCTCCAAAAACTTACAAAATCCCGGACGGAATATTACAAATAATTTGTTAATTTCAGGTATCTGACAAGAAAGTTGATTAAGTTAAGAACATATACATATGTAAAAACTAGTTTTACTATGGTGACACCCTTTAAGTTTTAATTTTATTTTTTTTCATAGCGAGAAAAATACTACGATTTCTTTTAAAATTTCAAGCATCTGCTATATTCGCTATATCAGCTTATCTATAGAGACACCCTTTAAGTTCTAAATTTTTTTTTATATTTTCTTGTTAAAGCGGACATAATATTATAAATTCTTTGTTAATTTTATGCATCTTCCGAGAAATATGGAAATTTTGAAGTCCTATTTATAAGAACCATTTCTGCTATGGGGACACCCTCTAACCTTTATTTTTTTATTTTTTATTTAAAGCAGACAGAGTATTATTAATTTTATATGCCGAGAAAGTTGAAAAATTTAAGGTCATATTCATCAACAACATGTCTGCTATGGGGTCACCCTTTAAATTTATACTTAAGTTTTAATAATAATGTTTTAAATACATAGTGGCTAAATATCTAATGTAGAATTAAAACTTTACATTTGCGCTTGAAAGGCCTTTACAAGTAAAACTCACATCTCATAAAAATTAAAGAGAATTTTTATGAGCATTTCCAGATTGATTTGGCAGGTGTTTAAAACACATTTTATGATTTTTAATTCTTTTTCTATGAAAGTCTAAATGAATCCATAGATATCTTTAATAGTCCAGGCTTAAATTTTTCTTTAAATAAAAAAATCGGTTTTTAGTTTCAAACAAATTTTTTTTAAATACTTTTAAAATAAACTTAAACTACAACAAAAAAAAAAAAAAAAACTACATTAAATCTATTATTGATTATCTGTTAAAATTTTTTACAACATTTTTTCACTTCCTAAACTAAAACCCTCCCCCTGTATTCTATAGCAATTTTTATTATTTTATTATTAACTAAAAAAAAAAAGAATAAAAAAACTTCAAAGCTTCCTAAGCGCTTTTTCTTTTGTTTATTTTATTTCTTTCTCTACTGCTTTTAGTGATTTTATTGCCCAAAAGAAATATAAATTAAAATTTATCAAGGCGTTGACTGGCTGGTTTGTCAGTTTTAAAAATTGTTCATGTGGTTGTTGTTTTTGTTGCTGTTGTTTTTTCGTTAATTTCGGCAAAACTGAAACAAAAAGCCAAGCAAGAAGCAAAAAAAAAAAATTATTCGGTATCTATTAAAATTGGCTTGAATTTGAATTGAAATATAAAAAAAAAACACTAAAAGGCGTTTCAGTAGCTAAAACATGAGGGCAAAAGCTTTAGAAAAAATCATTGATTTAAATTTATATAAAAAAAAAAAAATAAAATAAAAATAAAAACAAAAGAAAAAAAAATCTTACAAAATAAATAAATTGTTAGAAAATGGCAAAAATTGAATAAAAGCGCTTATTCGACTATGCCGAATCTTATATACCTTCACCACCTTCACCATCTATGTAAATCTAGTTTAGTGAAGTAACTCCAATCAAAAAAGCAAATATTGGTGACAGAGACTTAAAAAATTAGAAAACAAATTAAGCACTTGTTTTACACAATTTTACATAAAATTGCTATCGGCTCGTAATGGGTTAAGCATTTTTAAAAAATTTTAGCATTTCCTTAAAGATCTCTTCAAAAGCTTTTAAATGATACCCATATTGATATTTGAAAAAATTTGAAAATTTCAGAGTCCCGTAACTCGGAAAATATGGGCCAGCGCCAATTTTTTTACTTAATCTTTTTTCTTCATTTTTTATTCTCTATCGCCCCATATATTTACTTTTTTTTTTAATTGGAGTTACTTTATTGTTCGAAATGACATGAAAAATTTAGAGGTAGGCGTGGTGTTTTGCCTGTTGCCTCGAAGGACTTGGACCGATCTTGCTGATTTCCAACAGCACTCAAAAGGGTGCTGATCGATTGGCGTATTTTAATTTTTTCTAGCTGATCTAGTGCCTTGGCAAACTTTATTTCAACACTAATATGGACGGACATCGCTTAGTCGACTTCGCTATGCCTAAGAAGTCAGAATATATATAATTTATGGGGTCGGAAATGGATATTGTAAAAATTACACAAGGAATGACAAACTTATAAAAAGGACTTTCGTTGATGATTGCTAAAGCAGCTCGACAAAATTTTCGGTATTTTCTCAGCGGCCATTAAAGTAAATAATTAAAACGTAAAATACAACAGCAGTATCAAGGCGAATCAATTACCAGGTGGCAGCGTAGGCGAATTCATTAATTTTCGCCGTGAACACTACTATCAAACTCCATATATAAAAAATTTGTGTACTATTTTTTATATATGAAGTTTGACATTCGCTTCTACCAGCAAAAAATAATAAATTCTCTAACGCTGCCACCTGGTAATTGATTCGCCTTGAGCAGTATGATGGTAGAGCAGGACTTAAGCTGTTACAAAATGTTTTGTGTAGCCACCCTATTTAAATACAGGGTGATTTATAAACTACTTTGAGTTCATCAGTTCAAGGGTGAAACGAATAGTTTTTTTTTTTATAAAAATCTCTCGTAGTGTTTAAAAAAAAAAAACGAAATATTAAAAAATTTTATTTTATTCGCTAATAAATTTTCTTCTTTTTTTATTAAATATTTTTTTATATTTTTTTAAACTGATTTAAAGAAAAAGTGAATAGAAAGAGGACATTTTTTTATACTTATTGTGAATGTTTAATCGATAAAATAAATGAATCTTTAGTTTTCTGTGTACATTTTGTTTTAGTGGTTGTTGGCAATGTTTAGCTGGAGTTTATGTTGTCATTGTTGTTGTTGCTTATGACTACAAGGAAGACAGCCGACCTCTCACTCACAATATTGCTATAAAAAAGAAAAAAATTTGAAAGTAAAGTAAAAAATCAGCAAAATTTTCTCTATAATTAGAGACATTAAAAAAAAGAGGAATATGGACCTAAACCTGACGCCCTCCATTTTATTTATAATTTTTTTCCGAAAATTCTTTTTCTCCGTTCTTGTTTTAAAGACTTCATTTAGTTGCAAAAGAAATGTTTGTTTTTATTCAAACATTTGAAATTCTACAAACAAGATTCGCCAACATATTCAGCTTCTAGTTGGGGCCGCCCATTTCTTACAGTAGTTGACCGCCAAAGTATGTTGCATTTTTAAGTGTGTTTAAATCTTTTTTTTTCTTTAATTTGTTGTTGTTGTTCTTTTGCATTTGTAAATTATTGTAGTTTATTAGTTTGTTTTCTAAACAAAAAAAAAAACATTGGCAGCATGAGTAGCAACTACCAATTCTTGTTAAGTGAGCAGTTACCTTAAGATTTAACATGCTTCAAATAACAAACACAAAAACAACAACATCAACAACAGAAACAGCAGCAAGAAAAGAAGAAGCAGAAAGGAAAAGATGAGTGTGTGTATAGACCATGAATTTCAGAAATTGAAGTTTATGAGTGCCAAGAATTTGCTACCAATTGAAATAATTTTATTCTGTTGCAATTTATGTTTGTTGTTGTTGTTGCTGTTGCTCTACAGCTTGTTTTCAATAAATTTCTAATAAAATAGTTGCACGCAATAATGGAACAATTAAAAAATGTACACTGCGATTTAATAAATAAAAGGGTTTGGGAATTGTGTATAAAATAAAAAATAAAAATATTAAAAAAAAATTTGTTAAAAAGAGCTCACATTATATTTTCCGAGATAAAGCAAAGTTTAATTTAGTAATAAATTGAAAGAAAAGGAAAAATTAAAAATAAAGCTATGATTCTTGCAAAAACAAAACCGAATTCAAAACAGATTTCATCCATCTGTCTATAACGTTTCAAAAGATTGGCCAAATACATGAAATTACATCAACTATTGGGACACCCTTTAAATTCTAAACCCAAATTTTATACTTCTTGTTATAGTGGACTTAACAATACAGTTTCTCTGTAAATTTTAATCGTCTGTCGCCAACTTCTCAATAGTATGGCCATACACATGTAATCAAATGAAATTTTGGGGCACCCTTTCTTTTCCAAATTAAAATATTTACTTGTTTTTTATTATTTCAGCTCTCTATCTATAATAGCTAAAAAGTTTGGCCACATACATGAAATTACATTAACTATTGGGACACCCTTTAATCTTCAAATCCCAGGCAATATAGGTTCTTTGTAAATTTTAACCGTCTGTCTACAACTTTGCAATAGTATGGCCATATACATTCAATTAAATGAACTTTTGGGACACCCTTTAATAAATAATTTTGAATAATTATACTTGTTATTATAACGATCAAAGTAATTTTCAAGCATTTATCTATAACAGTTCAAAATGTACGCCCATATAGGTTAATTTACGTTACCTATGGGGACACCCTTTAATTTTTAGATTTATTTTTGAATCACTTTGTGCTGTTGGTAACTATAGTTATACGAAGTTTTTTTTAATTTTAAAGTGAAACATTTCATAATACACTTAAAAACACTTATGTTGTATAGGGACACCCTTTAATTTTTAAGATTATGATGTGGTTTTAAAACGGTACCAATCTGTAATGATAACCTTTCAAATTCAGAAAAGGTTTTTAAAAATCAATTCATAAATGACTGAGTTCTGCTGGTACAAACATTAAGAAAAAAGCAACATTCAGCCGAATTGATAACCTCCTACTTGGAGTCAGTTAAAATTACAATATTCTCGAAAACAAAAAAAAAAAAAAAAAAAAAAATAAATAAATAAAAAATAAAAAAATTAACTGTGGAAATTCGAATTAAAAGGCAATAAAAATTGAAAATATTTACACTAAGAAAATAAATGGGATCTTTAAAGAGCTTCAACAACAAAACCTAAAGTCAATAAGTGTTTGTTTAAAATATTTGTTTATGTGTTAGTTAAAACAATAGACCGGAATAAGTTCTGGTTGATGAGTGATGCTCCCGAATTTAACCGACTCTTGCTTGATTTCAAATTCTCTTTACACATTTTCCATTTCTGATTTTTATATAAACGACCAAATGCGGGAAGGAATAAATTTATGTGTGTCCGGCTTCGATATAATTTTCGATTACATATTAAGGATTCTAGATAGTTGCCCAAACAATGAAATTGTTGTTGCATTTACAGTATTTACAATTCATCTTGGCTTCGTCATTATAACCACACAAATATTGTGAAGGACCAATACGTTAAGTTATTCGCCGCTCTCAACTATTTTACGCAGTTAGTTAATGAGCCAAATGCGCTTAACCTCTGAATGTAATAAGTTTTCTTGAGCCTTAAATTCGGAACACCATAATGTTCTAAAAATATCCAGAAAATATTTCAAAAATATACGAGTATTAAGACAGCTTTTGATGTTCTTGGTAAAACAAATGTAAAATACAATAAGATCCAGGTGCTTCACATAATTGCATACAGAAGTTAGCGAAGAAGTTCATTGGTGACAGCTCTATTACCTCACTAAAGTATCGACGCAACGTGGATTATTTTTCACTGGTTAATCGTTGCTACAAATCAAAATGTTCTGATGTGAAGGAACAGGAAACTTGTACTTGAAAGGCGCCAATTTTTGTGACTTAAAAACACTCAAATTTACCGCATTTGGGATATAGAGAAGATACGTTTGATTGTAGGAAAGATAAATACACTCATAACGCGCTACGTTTTTGATATAGATTTCCAGACTGCAGACATCAGTAAGAGAAGCTAATTAAATACTGACCGCTAGCGGTGCGCGATATTGAAATATTGATGTGAGCGATATTTGATCGCATTGACACGATGCTACAATTTTTGTGAAATAATTAGGGTGTCGCATGAGTGATCATAATGATATCGTGTGATTTAACATCACTAGATTAGTTTTTAGGTGATTGTATGAAGTCAGATTCCACACCATTAAGCTCAAAGCATCTATGGATCAACGATAGGGATCCACATTTTTCTAACTTATACTTAAAAAAAGTAAAAAAAAGTAATTAATTATGCGTTGCACATTGGGTTATTTTGCCACTCTATCCGGACATTAGGCCAAAAATTAATTTTGGGAAATATAAAAATTTAAGTACGCAGCTAAATATATTATTTTATGGCTAAACGAATGAAGATTTTGTATTATTTTTTTCCGTGAAAGGCTATATTTGCAGCTACTTATATTAATTTGTTTAAAAGTTTTTATTTTAAATTTGTATGATAAAAAATTTCGTTCGAAATTAAAAAAAGGATTTTTTGTTCAATATTTTGTCAAAAAAGAAAAAAAAAAAAAAAGTGAGAAGGTTTTTGAGAGTGATCGCGATCGCGGTCATAAAAATGTTATATATCACTATAAAATACATGATCCCTACTTTTATACTGTAGAAAAAAACGTTGCGCGTTTGTATGCTAAATCCACTATTTACTAGTAAAAGAAGCTGAAAAAAGCTGAAGAGGAATTAGATTCGGAAGAGATCTTTGAAGAATCAGACAAAGAAGGACCATGGTACTCATCATCATCTTAGTCCAAATGAGAACTTCTTTTAAATAAATTAATTGTTATAATTTTAATTTTATTTATTATTGTTATAAATCTTACCGTTACAATCATAAACAAGTTTTTGCAATGAATAAATAAATTATTTTGAGATAAATAAAATACAATAAAGTAACAAATTACAAAAAAAAAATTTTTATAATATTCTTATGAGGTGGGGATTGTTAAGACATTGAAAAGATTAAATAATGAATATTTTTAAGAAATTGGAAAAAAACTATTTATTCACAGGGACTTTTTTTGGAGGTGGGATTGCAGGGATACCTCCTGCTGCCCATATAAATTGCAATGTATGGTTCTAAGGCATATGTCATTCATTTCATTTAATAATTACATTCTATTTCAAATAATATTTTATTTTATCGTCCACAAAAAGGGTCGAGGCTAAAATGGCATTTTAGAATCTCTTGATTAATTCCAACTAAGTTTTCAACTATTCTTTGACCTTAAAAGTTGTTGACGGGAAAATAAAAACAAAAGTTGAATTTTTCAGAGGTATGATTAGTTCTTCTTAGGGAAATTATTTTCTCCTTGGTCCGATTTTGTTTTTTAGCCTTAACTGCCTATGACCATAACCGATTTTCCTGCTAAGCTTCATTAATCTAGGGGTACTCAGTAAATTTTTAGAACCAATATAAACTAATAAAAAGAAATGTCCGACTAGATTGGCAAAATACCCCAATGTGCGTTGGTTTGAAAAGCTCGAACGAAGCCATGAAATTGCAAATTTTTTTTGATTTTTTTTTAAGATTTATCTTTAGAACTGAGTCACAAAAATGCTCTTCATCTTGGATTTCTTTTCTTTTATATTTTTTTATATTTTTTATTCTCATTCTTAATTTCCTTTTTAATTTTTTTTTGTTTAAAAATATTTTAATATCTTAATCAGCAATTTTAATTTGCATACGGATTAAATTATTTTTATATCTTAAATTTTATTAAACAAAAAAATTAAAAAACCAGAAACAAATCTTAAAAATTGCAAATTTCAATTAAATTGAACACATGCATTGTTGGTCAATTAATATGCAAATGCAACACTAAATAAACTGTCGCACCTTCATCACAATGCAATAGCAGGCAAATAGCAGCAACTGTGGCAAGTTGCTACATTCTGCATTAAAAAGAAAATCATATCAGCAACAGTAGCTGCTTAACAACTTCAGTATCTCAAGTCCTAAAACAGACAGACAAACAGACAGAAAAGTAGCTAAAAGGTGCAGCAGCAACATTTTGTTTATCTTAAAGATACAAATAAACAAACCAAAAAAAAAAGTGAAGAGGGCAGACAGTCAGACAGACTGTGAAATCAAATAAATGAAAAACTTCAAATATGCAAATAATGTGTTGACAACTTAATTCTTTTGGTGGCTGTATTTTACTCTTTTTTGTTTATTCATATCTGGAGCGGCATTTAAATTGAAATACACTTGTGTAGTGAAGAAAATAAAAACAGTTTTTTTTTTAGTTTTGAATTGAAAAAAATCAATTAAAATTCATGGAGAGGAGAGACAGACAAATGTTAACGTTACGCAAAAAATAAAAAATTCGAAAAAACCTCTATAAAAGAAACGCGTTTTTAAACAAAATGTTTTAACAATAAGACGACGGACGATTATTATTGTGTCTTTGCCAAGCAGCTAAAACAACAACAGCAACAACTTCCATATTACAATGATGCTGAACTAAAAACAGTAGCAAAAGGCCAAGTTGATTTGTTAAGTTTTCTTTGAATGGCTTTTGGCCATAATAATATGGACCAGGTTTATTTCGCTTATTTCTTTACATTGACCGTGATTCTGTCTGTCTGTCTGTGCCTGTATGTCTGTCCGTGTGTGTCTATTCATTCATTTAAACTACTCTGCAGTAACAAAAAGGGTCACTTTAAGTGTTTTGAATAACAAAGTTATCGCTTTCAAAGTTACTGTAGTTAAACTAAGGTTAAGTTTAGGTGATTTTTATAGAGTTTAAATTTGGTTTAAAATTTTGCTTTTTTTAATATTAACATTTTTAGAATTTTTAATTAAAACTTAAGCTCTCCCTTTTTTGTAAATAAATTGAGTTTAAACTAAGTTTAAGTAATAATAATATAAATTACTTAGAACTTGTTTAGTAAAAAGAAAAAGTCATATAGTTAATCCAAATTTTTTATATAATCTTAGTTTAAAAACACATGCATTTTTGAAGCTTAAGCCAGGATTAAACTATTGTCAGTATCAAGATTAAATTTCGAAAATATTTCATAGACCTATTACATATGTATAAAGCAATAATCTTAAGATCATTTAAACTAAATATAAACTTAAAAATTAAACTAAGATTTAAAATTTAATTATTTTTAAAAATTAATCACTTATATTTCATAATTTTTTTAAGGTTAAATAATTTTAGTCAAATGACTTTATTTATAATATAAAAAAAATTAATAAAATAAAGTTTTATTTAAAAAAAAAAAAAAAAAATTAAACCCTTGTTAACTATTAATATTAAAATTAAATAATGTATAATTATCAACAAATGACAAAAGCGTATATTAATCTAAACTGCAATTTGAAAATAAATTTTAAATTTAAATAATCATGAATTAAACGCAGTTTAAATGTTCAAAGTTAATAAGTATGATTCTTCAAATAACTAGGAAAAATAGCTAATGTTAAACTTACATATATCTAGAAATGATTTAGGTTAAACTTGAGTTTAACAAGTTTAAACTTAGTTTAAACTTCAATTAAAAATTAGTTTGAATAAAAAAACTTTTTTCCTTTAAATTATTACAAAGTAAAAAAAAACTAATAAATCTTCGAGTTAATTAAACCTAGTTAAATCTTGGTTTAAAATAATTTTTACCTACATATAACGGTATTTGACTTAGCCCTTTAATGAGTTTATGATTTACTGCAAATCTCTTTAAGCTTTATTTAAACTTGTTAAGTTTGTTTTCGAAAAAAAACTAGTTTTAAAAATAAAAGTTAAATAAAATTTCTTATAAGGTTAACTTAAGAGTTAATCTTAGTTTGAGTTTTAAAACCTAATCATTTAACTTAAACAAAAATTTAAAGAGCATGATAAATTTATTAAATAAATAAATCGTAATATGTTAATTAGCAACAATGTGAGAGATACTGTAGTTTAATTTAAAGTTTATCATTTTAAACTTAGTTTAAAATTGTAGTGTTGTAAAAATATGTTTTCAAATTAAATTAATTTTTTTAATTAACTACATTTTTTGATTTAAGTTTATACTTAAGGTTTAGCTTAAAAGCTTTAAGCTAAGTTTATATAATTTAATCTTAGTTTAAATTATTAACATTGTTTAGTTATATTCGAATTTAGTTTCATATTAAATTATAATTGTTGTATTTAGGCAACTTAAAATTTATTTCAGTAGAATTTAGTTAAAGAGTTAAAAAG
Source organism: Gymnosoma rotundatum (assembly GCA_916610165.2). Lineage (NCBI taxonomy): Eukaryota > Metazoa > Arthropoda > Insecta > Diptera > Tachinidae > Gymnosoma > Gymnosoma rotundatum. The sequence goes on along the minus strand of OU744336.1, from coordinate 169,925,529 downwards.
GGTGTTTAGCCATATAACGCTAAACTTGGTTTAAACTAATTAAGTGGCTTGATTTTTTTAAATTAAAATTATTATTTAGAATTATGTGTTTGAAATAATTTTAATTAAATTTTGCTGTAGTTACCTGTTTTTGACATTGTAAAGACTTTAGTTAGAGTTTAACTATAAACTGTGAAACTGATCCTTTTTTTAAAAACCCTTTAAATAAATTTTTCCTTTTGCTTATCTGCGACACTTTTTGCACGTTTTATATACGAGTATTTTTTTTCGTGTGATTTGTCTGAGGTCTTCCCCACAACTTTTGAAGATTTAAAAAAATTTTTTTTTGTTTAGTTTGTGGTGTTTTTAATGTTGTTGTTGTGGGCCCATTGGAGTTCATAGCTACTGTAGTTTTTTAATGATTTCTTTAGATTTTCTTAAACAAAATAACAACAGAAATAATCAAGTAAAAACCTTTTAGCAATTTAACATTTTAACGGCTTCAGCAGACGGACAACGAGTCATTTTGTCTGCCTGATTTCCCGTTTTTTTTTTTTTTTTGGTTTTGGTTTCCAGCCTTAAACGTGACAAATATCTGAATTCCTTAAAGACTGTTTAAGTCTTACATTTTAATGAGTCTGTCTTACTTTCTGTGAGTTGTGGTGTCCAGTTGGTTTTCTTTAATTTAAGTTCACTTCTGAAATTTTCAATCACTTTTAAGTTGGTTTTTTTGTTTTAGTGCGAAATGTTGGATTTTGTATGCGTGAACTTTACACAAACGCATTAAGAGTTTTTTTTTTGTTTTGTTTTCGCCAGATTAAAACATATTTTTTTTCTATGTTGTGGTTAAGTATAAAAAACTTCCTTTCGATATCATGTTTTTAGTGACAGGTATTTTAAATTTAATGGCGCTTAATTTAAATATTTTCTTAGCAGAAATAATTCTTTGTTTTACTCAAAGTGTAGAATTGATACAGTTTATTTTTAACAGAATTTTGAATGAGACATCATTTGAATAAATGATTCATGGACAAGAAAATATTTTACATAATTTTCTACCAAAAATTAGTGACAAAAAATTTCTTTGAATTAATAAGCAAATATTTTCTCAAACTTTTATAATTAAAATGATTAATAAATAATTTAAAAAAATTTTTTTTAATGATGAAGTAAGCTGGAATTTATGTTGTTAGCTTTTATTATTTAGTAATTTTAAATTTTATGTTATAAATTGTAGTTTTTTTCAACGTTTTCCTAAAATTTTAATTTTATTAATTTTTTAAGTGGTGACGTACGACTAATATTAATTATAGGGTAACTTAACATATTTAGTTAAAACTCCTATACCAGCAGATATATTTAAACATTTTAAAAATTTAATAAACCTTAAAAACTTAGAGCATTATTTAAATTTAATAAATTATTTTTAAATAATTTTGATTAATTTAAAAAAATTAAAAAACTAAAACTCTCTTAAACTGTATTTTTCTTTTTTTGTTTTAATAATAGATTAAAGTTTCTTAGCTAATTAGCTATTAAAAAATTCAAAGCTGTAAAGTGTATAGCAACCCACTACAGGGAAAATAGTATTAAATATAGTTTTAGGCTGGATGTTTTTTAAAGTTTCAATTTCAGCATTACAAAAAAAAAAAATATTTTTTTTTAATTTTTAATTAAAATTAAAAAATTTTACTATCCCATTGTTTTAAGTCAGTTACACTTTTTCAAATTAAAATTTTTCAATTTTTTTTTCTCACATAAAAAATAGTCAGTCTTGGTATTAACAAAAATCAATAACAAAAGTTGTTTAATTGATGGTTTTAACAATATAAAATTCATGTTTTATGTTCTACGCTATTATTTCACAAAATTATTATATTTTTGCTTAACATAACTTTAACAATTGTTTTTTGTTTGTTCGGTCATTGATTTTAATCGCAGTGACTACAAATTTGTGTACATTATGACAATGACCTCAGTTTTTCTTTTTCATTGTTTTTTTTTTGTTGTTTTGTGATACCAATCAATTGAGTAAAAAAAATAGTTGTAGAAAAAGAAACATTTTTTTTGTTATAACATTTGTAAATAACATGTTATTAATACAAGTTATAGACATACATTTAAATAACATTTATTTGAATTAGAAAACATTAGAGCAAAGATATGGATATTAAGGCATTAAATAATGTAGTAATAATTAGCAGGTCATTTAAAGTATTATAGTTCTATTATACAACAGTTTTTATAGTTAAGAAAATGGTATCACAATTTAAGAAAGAATTTTTTTTATCGAAATTATTTAAAGAAATAACAATAATAAATATTAAAACGATGGCAAATTTAATTTAATATTTCGTGAGTAAATAAAAAAATTATAAATATTTTCCCTAAGTGTTGCTTTAGTCAATCATCTCTCCATACTGCTTTTATTTTAGGAAAAATGTAAAAAAAAACATTTTAAGAAAATTTTTGTTTTTTAAAATTTTTTTAAGTTTTTTTAAATACATCAATAGTATTTATAAATTTAAAACTATTCTTATATTATGTTCTACCATGTTAAGGCTTATTAGCCTTTTTAAAATTTTAAATATCTCTACTAATACCGAAGTTATGATTAAATATGTAAATATAGCAAATAATTAATATTAATCATACGTCATCAATTAAAAATTATTAACTTAAGAAATTTATTCTGAAAATAAGTTTTACTTTCAAATTAAACTTGTTTCTTCCTTATCATTTTAAATAACAGTTATTGTGGGCAGGCCGTTATTTTCAAAAAAGCTTTAAAAACTAAATTAGTAAAAGTAGAAAATGGTCACTTTTATATTTTTCCAGTAGTTGATTTAATTAAATATTTAATTCAATTTTTAATTAATTCGATTAAACTTTTAATTGAAATAAATAATTGAAACAATTAAATAATTAATTATAATCAGTATAAAATCAAATATAGCTTTAATAATTGCAAGAAGTGTTTGGTGTTTTTACATGAAAAAGTATTAGGCTCTCATTCTTTTGCAAATTCTTTCAGACCAATTTTTTCTTTAACTAAAGAACTAGCCATTGCAGCCATTGCATTTTTTATAACCGTGTTTCACAAAAAAAAAATGTAACACATTTCGCTATTTGGACTTAAACGTCAAATAATAAGTAATTTTCTCGTCCCTTGTAATCCCTTTATTGCAATATCGACAATATAAAACTTCAAATACTTTTTATAATTTAAATTAATTATGTAATAGTTTAGTTAAATTTTTAAAAAATTTAATAAAATAATGTGAATTTGTTAAAAAGCCCCAAATTTTAATGAGGCGTATGATTAATTTTAATTAAGTATTTTTTTAGAAATTTATTAATAACTTTTGTTTTCAAAACCTTTTTTCAATAACTTAAAATGAAATAGGAAATCAGACTTTGAGATTTAATGTGATTTAAATATCCTTTAAAATTAACGTTTCTAAGTACATAAAAATTTCCACTAAAGTTGAAAACTTTCGAAATTTAATTTCATTATTTTATTTCTTCATTTAAATACACAAGTACAATTAAGAATGTGAGCTATTCCTTGTTTTTTATGTTTATTCAATTGATATTTTTTTCCATTGTATTCAATGTCATGGTTAAAAATGCGTATGCGTGCCGGAATCACTGTCTATACTCATGGTAGTTAACAGGTCTATATAATAATGTGAAACAAACAAGAAAAGAAAAAAATTACTCGAACTAAATGTGTGTCTACATGCAACTTAAAAATGTATGTACAAACATTAAAGGAAGACAGACAAACTAAGAGACATATGGACAGGCAGGCAGACAGACAGACAGACAGTTAGAAATCATTCATGATTTCAAATTCAAAATAAAACAAGAGTATAAACAAAACAATGATAAAAAAAGATTTTTTTTATTTGGAAGAAAGAAAAAAAAAACAACACAAAAACGTTTTAGAAAAAACGCAAGTTGGCGTGTCCAAAATTATGCGAATCCTACAAACGTAATTTCTTTTTTTTAAATTTATTGTTAACAACCCCAAAACTTGCACACACACTCACACTTTATGGCACATATATACACACACACGCAAATAAGGCACCACCTTAAAGCATAACTTGCATAAAGATGTGTGTGTGTGTGTGTGAGTATGTGTTTCAAAAAAGAGAGCCAGTAAGTTAGACGAAATTGTGTAGGATGATGATGTGTGTGTGTATGTATGTACGTGGTAGGGATTTTCAAGTGCATGTTGCACAACATTTTACAATATTTTGCATGTTTTTATATTTAAAAAAACAACAACAACAAAAAAACATAAAACGTATTGTAAAGCGGTACTAACGCTAAAGGCGCTGTATGTCGCACATTCTTAAGTTCGTGTTAAAAATTGTTTTAAAAATCAAACTTATACACACACACTCACACACTTACAAATCATACAATTTGTTTAACAAATTTTAAATAAAAAAACAAGAAAACAAATACTAAAAAGTAAATAATGAAAGAAATTGTAGTTCAGTGGGTCAGGTTTGCATGAAATTCATCAGTTTTCATGTTTATTTTTCAATCATTTTTTATTTTTATTTTAAATTTCATCATAGATTTGTTGTTACTGCTATTGCTGTTATATTCATTATTATAACAGTAAACTACAAAAAAAAAAAAAAAAAAAAAAAACATTTGTAGTGTGCATGTTGAAAACGTTTTTACTTTTCATATTCATGTTAACAGCAACAAACTATAAAATGCGTATAAATATGACGTGTTAATAAAGTCGAAGACGAAATGTTGCTTTACAACGGAAAGTCAGTCTGACGTTTGTATGTTAAAAAGTAAGGGTATTTTTTATTAAGCTTTTTATTGAAACGTCATCAATATTGCATGTTGGAAACATGAAACTAATGAAAATGCCAACACTTGCTAAAGTGAAGCCTTTTCTCAAAATGACATAAATTTAGTTTCTTTTTAGTTGTATGAAAAGAAGATCAAGAACGATTTAAACCTTTAGATTACTTATCCAAAAGATAAAAATCCGTATTTCTTAAATTTTGTGATTTTTTTAAAGAAAATTTTCAATTTTTTAAAAGCTTCAAGGGTGGCGTATGACTAATATTAATTAAAAAAATCCATTATCATTTCTAGTCTAAAAACTGATTTTAAATACAGTTGCTTAAGGAATTATAAACACTTCAAACTCTTTTCCAGTATAATAAAAAATTATTTTGTAGGTTCTATATGTTTAAATTTTTTGTTAAAAACGACGACAATCGAATCGTTTTTTCTTGTGAAAGAATTTTTCAAATTGATTGTTTTAAAACTAACGGACAGTTTTTATATGATGCCTTAAAATGAAAGAGAGAGGTTTTTATTCTTTTTAAAAGTCTTAGGTCTACTTTTTAAAATTAAGTTTGGTTAAAATATGAGACGCCATTATCATTATTGTTCAACATTTATGACATTAAAAATAGGTACTTAAACGATTAAGACTTCTTGCTTTTTTAATCAATGGAAAAATGTTCCATTAAAAATACGTTTTAGTTATATTCATTTACAGGAGTTAATTAAACGTGAATAGTAGAAATAATAAAAAGTATAACTTTAACTTTGCAGAATATTTTCTAAGAATAAAAAAAAATCTATAAAAAATTTGCGCAAATTTTTGTTGTAAATTAAAAAATTTATATAGAATTAATACGCAATGTAAACATAAAAATTTTCTCCGCAAATTTGCCCAAATTTTTTTGTAACAAAAAAGTGGAAAAAATTTGCTCAAATTCTTTGTAGGAAAATTTGTGCAAAGTTTTGTTTTAAATAATACAATTTATCTAGAAATCTTTTGAAATTTTTTTGTAATCACAAGAATTCCCATAGCGAATTTTGTAAAAAAATGCTCAAAATTTGCACAAATTTTTTAAAAGCAAAAAAGATTTTTGCAAAAATTTGTGCAAATTTGTACAAAAAGTTTTAAGTTTCACATACAAAATCTATAGAATATTTGCGGAGGTTTTTTGAGAGCACAAATATTTCTACAGAGAATTGGTACAAATTTGTAATTAACAAGAAAAAGTTGTAAATAAAAAAAAAATTTAACATAGTATCTTTGCGCAAATATTGATGTTCGCATAAAAGTTTTTTTCTTGTTACCAAAAAAATATCTACAAGATATTTGGGTTAATTATTTTTAAAGCAGCAACATTTCTTGCAATTTTTTCAATTACTTTTTTTGTTCCAAAAATTTTTTAGCAAAAAAAAAATTGTATGCTTTTTATATTTATGCTTTTTATTTTTTTAAATAAATTAAAAAAAATTAATTAACATTTTTATTTATTACAGGTATTTTAATAATAATAATATAATAATTATTATTGTTATTGTTTGTTATAGATATTTTAATTATTATTTTATGTTATTTATTATAGTTAATTCAATTTTCACTTGTAATTCCTGTTAATTTTGTGATAATTAAAATTGAAAAAAGGATGACGTATGATTAATATTATTATGGAGTATTTTAACAAATTTACCAGTATCTCTTAAGTTAAATTAAATATTTGAAGTATTTTTAAGACACTTATCTTAAAACACTTCAATTTTTTTATTACAAATTAAATTAAAAAATATTGTTAAAGTATTAAGAAATTCATTTCACACTCAAAATAGTTTACAGCAATTTTTTATAACTGTTTTAAAAGAAAACAAGAAAGAGTGCTATATTCGGCTATGTCGAATATTATATACCCTTCACCATCTATTTAAATCTAGTTTAGTAAAATAACTTCAATCAAAAAGACAAACATTGAGGTGACTGAGAATTTCATGATAAAAAACATGTTGGTACTGCATATACCTTAAAGGGTTAAGCATTTAAAAAAAAATTACTATTTCCTTAAAGATCTCTTTAAACGCTTTAAAATGATACCCATATTGATATTTTAAAAAATTTGAAAATTTTAGAGCCCCGTAACTTGGAAAATATGGGCGAGCGCCAATATTTTTACTTGATGTTTTTTCTTATTTTTTAATTCTCTATCGCTCCATGTATTTACTTTTTTTGATTGGAGATGCTCCAAATGGCATAAAAAAATTAGAGGTAGGCGTGGTGTTTTGCCTGCTGCCTCGAAGGACATGGACCGATAATGTTGATTTCCAATAACACCCCTTTAGACACTATATCTGGTTGATTGAGTCATTTATTTTTTTTTCGTGAAATCAAGTTTGCTTCGGCGACAACTCTAACACGGATTGACAGACGGACATCGCTCAATCGACTTTGCTATGCATAAGAAGTCAAAATATATATGTACTTTATGGGGTCGGAAATAGATATTGTAGAAATTACACATGGAATGACAAACTTAGATACACCCTTTTACCACCTTTTGTGGTGAAGGGTATAAAAATTACCGAAAATTCAATTGAAATGAAAATTAAATTTTCTAGCGGCATGTTTTCAAACAAGTAAAATTTTGTTTGTTTTCAAAAGTTTTATTGTTGTAAGTTTTTCTTAATAAATTAGCTAAACTTGAAAATGTTTCATAATTTTTTAAACGGGATGACGTATGATTAATTAATTATTTTAATTTTTTAAATTGAAATATTTTTTTAATTGAAGAGAGATAAAAATTATTATTTAAATTGTATATTATTTAAAATATTTCAAAGTTTAATTTTATTATTAATTAAAGGATAAAAAAAATATGTTGGTTAAAAAAAATATTTCTTTTAAATAAATAACTTTAGAAAAGACATTTTAAAGAAGTTTAAATTATTATTGCCTGCAAACGTTTTACTATCATTCAAATGGTAAAGAAATAAATAATTGTAAAGATAATTAAGGGGTAGAAATTCTATACGAAATAAAAGTATTGAAATTTTGTTCTTTGTTTTGTATGTGTGCAAAAAATTCCTTTATTATATTGTGTATCTAAACAAAAGAAAAAAATCTTTATTTCGGTAACAGATAGAAAAAGAAGAATACAGAGTAATTTCCAAGAATTTTTTTTCCAAAAAAACCTTCAAACAAAGAAAGAATAAAAATAAATAGAAAAAGTTGTAAGTAAAAGAAAAACCTTGTAAAAAAAGAAAAGCAACAACAAACCCGCTACAAAGGATAACAAAACCAAACAGCCAGAAGAAAAAGACAGAAATTTTACAAGAATTTTCCAACTAGAAGAAAAAAAAGTTGATAAGAAAGAGTAACTAAAGTGGCAGTTTATGTATTTTTGGGGGCCATTAAGAAGTAAAAAAAATACACAAAAACAGCATTAAAGAAAGGAGAAAGACACAACTTGCAATTTTAGTGTTTTAGTATTTTCTGAAACAGTCAAAACATTTAAAGGCTTTTTTTTTATCATTGCAGAAGGATACTTCAAAGCTTTTAAATAAGAAATGCAAAAAAAAACATTAAATTATTTCTGACCAAATTACAAATTTGATATTTTATTTCATACAGAAAGGAACTAAAAAAATGTTGAATAGAACAAAGGCGTGTTCATTTCTGCAGAATATTTTTCCTTTTTATTCATTTTTCTTGTTCTTTGAACAAAAATTATTGGTATTTTGTCTTTTAATTTAGTTTCTCTTTTTACAAATTCTTAAGCCATTAAATGGTTGTTCAAGGATAGACAAAGGAAATGGAAAATATTATAGGAAATGTTACATTTAACATGATGAAAATATAAAAAGAAACACATTTGAGCTGAAATTATTTATTGTTAAAGTCGTTAAGCACAAAAGAAATATATATAATTAGTAAATTATGATATAATGATTTTAAAAAGTTGTTCGAAATTATTTTTCTAATTGTTAAATACTTAAATCCCCATCTTGAAATAAAAAATTATTCCCAACAATTTTCATTTTGCAAAGCTAAATACTTTATCTCTAGGTTAACCGATTATAATCCAGTTAAAGTTAAAAAAAATTATATATTTCACTAATTTAACATTTTCAACAACCTGTAACTTTAACTTAGTTTAAACTTCCATTATTTACTCGGTAAAATTTAATAACTCTGCAGCTGCAGCTCATTTACTCACACGGTTCATTTTTCTATTAAGATGTTACGAAATTCAAATTTTAAACTAAGTTTTTCAAAATAATTGGCGAGTTTAAGAAAAAATATTTTAACAGAAGCAAAGAAAATGTTAAACTTATAGTAAAGCATAAAAAATATTAAGTTAAACTTCCATAAAAAAACTTAAGCTAAGATTAATTTTAAAAATTGCCATCTGCAACGCAAGAGTTTAATCTACTGCTGTAGAAATATTTACTACATGTTGCATTTTTTGTTAAAAAACTTGTGGTTAACATTTTGCAAACTAACTAATTCTAAACTTAGTTAAAGTAAACTTTAGTTTAAGTAAAAAACATCGCAAGTTTAAGAAAAAATTATTTTACAAAAGCAAAGAAACTGTTAAAATTATAGAAAAGCATAAAAAAAATTAAGTTAAACTTCCATTACAAAAACTTAAACTAAGTTTAAATTTTTCAAATTTTAAACTGCAACGTAAGAGTTTAAACTACTGCTGTAAATTTTTTTAACACATGTTCCATTTTTTTGTTAGAAAAGTAGTAATTTACATTTTACAGACTTAAAAATTTTAAACTTAGTTTATTTAAAATAATTCTCAAGTTTAAGAAATAATGATTTAACAAAAGCAAAGAAAAAATTAATTTGTAATAAATCATATAAAATAATAAGTAAAACTTTTATTATAAAAACTTAAACTAAGTTTAAATTTTAAAAAAAGCCTTCTACAGCGCAAGAGTTTAATCTACTGCTGTAGTTTTATCTAATACATGTTATATTTTTTGTTAGAAAACTAGTAATTTACAGTTTGCAAACTAACAAATTTTAAACTTAGTTTAAGTAAACTTTATGGAAGCAAACTAAACTAAATATAAAAATTTTACAAAAGCATTTAGAATTTTAAGTTAAACTTATGTTTTCAAGGTTTAAGCTAAGTTTAAACTCAAAAAATTGCCAATTTAAAATAATTAATTTTAAAAAATATTTGAGCACTGCTTTTTTTCCAATGACGAAGTTTTATATATAAAATATTCGTTTTACAAACTCTTCAAATTTAAACTTAGTTTAAGGATTGTAATTGGCAAGTTTACGAAATTTAATCTAACAGGAATAAATTAACAACAAAAATTTTACCAAAATCATTAAAATTTTAGGTTAATCTTAAATTAAAAAAGTTTAAACTCGCAATCTTGCTAAGTTAAACAACAAAAAAGTTGCAGGATTTAAAAAAAGAGAAAATTTAAATTTTACGCAAAAATTATAATCTGATTTTAACTTCAAGTTAAACTTAGTTTAAGGTATTTAGGTAATTTTAAACACAAAATTTAAACGAAACTTAACCACTAGTTTAAACTTAAATTAAAGTATATATCTAGGCGAAGTTAAACTTAACAAAAGGTTAAAAATCTAACCAAAAGTTTAAACTTAGATTAAAGTGTTTAACTCGTCGAGTTTAAGAAATAAAAATTAATCTATTTAATTAAGAATATGTAAAACTGAGAAAAATATTTGTTTTATATTTTAAACTAAGTTTAAAGCTTACAGTTATTTTTTTTACTTTCTTAATGGACAGATTTTCTTTTTAAATTTTCTTTTATTCAAACAGAAACACAATTTAAAAATTTTGGCCGCTTATTAGTGTTTTGTTGTTTTATAAAACTATAAATTAAATGAAATTGCAAAAAAAAAATGCAATTGGATACCAATAAAATTGCTGCTACAAATTGCAATTTCTATTTAGACATTGTAAACAATAAAATATTTTTGCTATTGTTCCTTTTCATTGTACAAGATTCTAAAACATGTTTTAGTTATTATTGATGTTTGATAAATAATAAAAAAAATATTTTAATTTCGTTTATAATTGTTTCAAAATAAGAAGAAAAAAAATTGCAAATTGCCCTGCAATTTTTAAACAATAAAAAATAAAAGCAAAACTTTACAATGACATTCAATATTTACTGCAACAACTTCAATCTATAAATTTTAATCGAAAAAAAAATCTATAAATAACAACCTGCTAGTATTGTCACAACAATAACAACAACTACAACTAAATTGGAAAATTGCACTGAAAATTATATAAATTTTTTATGAGATTCAAACACCCTTCGCTGTGCATCGTTGTGGAAAATTATTATTTTAAATTAACTCAGCTGAAAGCAATTGAACAGGGCCAATTTTTATTATTATTTTTTTTAAGGAGGCATGAAACTAAAATTTAGTTTTGAATGTGTGAGTGTCAATATGACAGTGCAATCAAATATATTAAAATGATATCAGTATTAGGACTTGTTTAGCTTTTCTGTGCTGAAATAGAATATTTGCATGTAAGATATGAATGAGGTTTGTGTTTAATTTTAGGGCTCGAACGTGACTTGATTGAAGGGCCATATATTTATTGGGTGGCATGCATCCTACAGATTTAAAGGTGGCCAATTTAAATCGCTCTTACAGAATAACCATGATGTCATCAACTCTTTAGCACATAGTGTTGCCATTTACTGTAACTTTGAGTTTTTGACGTATTTTTTTGCGAAGTGTAATTTTACAAATTTCTTATATTTTTTATATTTTAAATTCAATGTAATTCCGATTTTTTATTTTTATATTTAATTTTTAAACAGTTTAGATTTAGATGCATTTTTGAAAAAAAAGTTGCTGTAAACATTTTGCAAATTAAAATATGTGTCCGGCAACATTTAGCAGTTGTAAATACCATGTTGCCAGAAACATTTCGTAACTTCATAAAATAAACAGAGTAGAATTTCGGTTTATTAATTTTTTTACATATTTTGTACCTTTTATATTTTTATATAGAATTTTGGTAGGATTTTGCATGAAAAAAGGAACGGAATACCATATTGTTAATATACAAATGAAATGAAATTTTAGTCAGGCTAAGGTTTGTGCTTTTTATAAAAACGTAATAATGACAACGTATAATATTATCTTTTTAAAAATCATTATACTATTTAAAATAGCTATATTTTATAAGAAAAGTAGAAATTAAAAAAAAAACGAACCTAAGCCTGACTAAAAATATTCTAATTAAGTTCAACAAATAACTAATAATTATTATTAAGAACAAATCTAGTTTAATGAAGTAACTTCAATCCAAGAAACAAATATATGGGGCGATAGGCATTAAAAAAAATACGAAAAAAATCAAGTTAAAAATTTGCCCTCGCCCATATTTTCCGAGTTACGGGGCTCTGAAATTTTCAAATTTATAAAAATATCAATATAGGTTTCATTTAAAAGCTTTTGAAGAGGTATTTAAGAAAATATTAAAATTTTTTAAAAATGTTTAACCCATTAAGAGCCGATGACATTGTTATGTTTAATTATATAAAATACTTAATTTAAATTTTTTTTTATTTTTAATTCTCTGTCACGCCAATATATGTTTTTTTATTGGAGTTGTTTCACTAAACTAGATCTACATAGATGATGCAGGGTATCTAAAATTCGGCATAGCGATTTTTTGCCGATAGCTTAATTCTTGGGTGATTATTTTTGTTTATTAATTTTTTATTTTTTCAGTTTCTTACTAAAGTTCTAATTTTCATAAACTTTACTACTTAATTAATAAAATTTTTATTAAATAATTAATTAAATCAATCATATATTTAACTAAAAATGTAAAAAACAGTTTTCTAATTAAATAAATAATTGAATTAATTGAAACCAATAAAATCTTAAACTTAAAATAAATAAAACTTTAAAGCTTTTAATTAAAAAAAAAAAAAAAAAGGAAAAAAAATTAAGGTTTTAAATACAAATATGATTTTGTTTTTGCGAATTTTTAATACTTTGAATTTTTGGCAAAATCGGTTTTGTTTTAATTAATTATTAATTCATTTTACATCATTGCCATCTGAGGCTAAGGTTACAATAAAGATTTTTTAAAATAGAAATTTTTTTAAAAGTTAGTTGATTTCAAAAATACGCACTCTCATTTTGAAATAAATGTTTTGAAACCCTAAACTTTTATTGTTTGAAGTTTGTTGCTTTTATTTAAGATTTTATTTTAAAATTGAAATCTCTTATTTTAGACCTTTATTTTATTTAAGCAAAAATAACGGTTTAGATTTTTTTTCACATTTCTCTTAGTTTCTTTAAGTGAAACATTTATCCCTCCGTTGGCACTAAAATTACTCTCAAATCAATATAATTTTCTTGAATTTTAAATTATTAAATTAAAATTTTATTTTAATGCCGTTAATTCTTATATTTAAATCCTTAGTTATTGTATTATGCATTTAAGTTACCCGTAGTTTTTGTTTTACCCTTAAACTTTATAGTTGAGTAATTGGCCAAAATAAAAAAAAAAAATTCTCTTAATCATTGCGGTATTTTTGTGTTTTTATTCTTTTTAAAATTATTATTTGTTGTTATTGCAGTTGTGGTTGTTGTTGCTATTGATCTTGCACCCTCAACTCTTAAATTAGTGACTCGTTTATACATTTAATTAAATAAATTAGTTTGTGCCAATGGATGGTTGGATGGATGGATGGTTGGAATTATCTAACAAGCGGCGCGCAAAATTTGAGGTGGCCAGTGTGTATAAGTGTTTGTGTGTTCTTATCTGTCTGTAGCTGTTTTTTTCTTTTATTTTTGTGAAACAAACCTTTTACTGTTTTAATGTTTTTAAGTTCTGCAGGATTTTATTGCCTTTAAATAATGGCTTGTCTGTCTGTTTGTGGGTCTGTGTTTGTTTCCAGTTTAAGTATTTTATTTTATTTCACTTTTTGGTTGCTTTTTAATACCCGGGTTGTAAAAATTTTTAAATAAAATAAAAAACTGCAATTTCTATTTAGTTTTTTTTTTTCTTTAGATTTTATTTTTCAGCCGTACAATTATAGCAACCGTTTATTATGCTTTTATGACGTTTGAGTCTAAAATTTCTAAGGAATTCAAATGAAAATGAAATTCACTGCAAATAAATTTAAAAAAAAAAATCATGTTAGCAAATACATTTTGGCTAATTTTCGTTTTATAGAGGAAGAAATAAAAGCATAGAAAAAAGAAGAAAGAAGAAGTATCAAAGGTTTTTTACTGATAAATTAAACAAAAAATTTCAAGTAGATTCAGAAAAGAGAAAAAATCTTTAAATGTGCAAACTACAGTGACTTCAACTTTACACATTTTTTTATTTGAATATAATAAAATATTTTTGGCTTTAAAAGACAATTTAAACAACTCTTAAAAGAATTTAGTCTTGACAATGGCGCACAAAAAAAATTATCTATTCAAAAATCGCCTCACTTCAGCTAAACTGAAAAAAAGTTATTAATAATCGTTGGCTTAAGGTATAAAAAATATTTTAAAAAATTTGTTTTTTCAACTTAAACGAATTATTTTTGCTCTAGCATAACCTCCTTCTCACCAAGAACTCATATCGTAAATTTTTTCTTGATACTTGCAAGACTTACCCTAAAATTTTATTTTTAATTTTCTTCTTTCTATTAAATTTCTTTTATCTTGTTGTTATACATTCTCGTTTATTTTCTTTTCGTCCAACTAATTTCCAAATTCCCAGCTAACACCCCCTTATCTTTTGCCCTTCTAACCATATGGTTTTTAAAAACCTTAACAACCATAATATTGATTAACCTCAACGGGTGGTGCTGGTAGTGGCAATCAACAACACTACTGACTGTTGTTTACCTGAATGGGTGGGGTGGTTTAAGCTCAATGACTGGAAAATATTAAGAAAAGGATGACTAAAGAATATAAGGATTTTTTTTTTGTTCAAAGTATTTCAAAAAGAAAATATTTAAACAAGTTAAAGCGAATCATAATGCACAATTACATTTATCGACTGTTCCTTACAAATCTAAAAAGACAGAGGGGTGATTTTATTTTTGGATTATTTTAACACAAACTACAAACCCTTGATTTATATTTCTTATAAAAATAAAAAAAAATTAAAAGATCAAGTGGCCATAGATAATCGATTCAAATTAAAATCATGATTTTCGTGTAGATGTAATGAAACCCCTCATTTGAAAATGTTTGGGGTAATAAACAACAAATTATTGTTGTTAGATAATTGAATAAATGAAAAAAAAACATAAATGAAATTGATACAAGAATACAATTTCAGAAAAAAAAAAATTAAACGAACCACAGGGGTTCTCAAACATTATGTCTTAGTTTTTATAAGCAACTAATGAACACAACAAGAATTTACAAGAATAAGTTAAGAATGTATTGTTCTGTATTACACAACTAAATATTTTTAATACTGGTTTTTAAGTTTTTAATATTTCGTTTTTTAATAAAATAATAAAACAAACTAAAATACAGTACAATTATATATAATATTCTAAAACAGAAAGAATTTTAAAAATACTGGTTTTTTTAAATGTGTTTTGTTTAATTTTATCAAGAAATTTGTTCATTTAATAAAAAATTTAAATATAAATTTTCAATTAAAATATTTTATATAAATAAAAAATTTTTTAAATAATACTGGTTTTTTCTAATAATTTTTTTAGCACTCAACATAATTTTTTTTAAGAAAAAAAAAAATTAAACGCTAATAAAAGTAAATAAATTTAAATAGAATTTCAAGCAAATGCACAAATTAAAGGCTAAAATTTCTTTAACAATAAAAATTAAAATACTGGTTTTTATTTTAGTTTTTTAAATAAATTTTAATAGAATTTCAAGCAAATGCACAAAAAAAATTTCTTCAACAATAAAAAATAAAATATAGTTTTTTTTTAAATTTTTAAATAATACTGGTTTTTTCAAATAATTTTTTTTTAGCACTAAAAAGTAAAACGCATAAAATATATGTACAAATAAATTAAATTAAATAGAATTTCAAGCAAAAGCACAAGTTAAAACCTCAAATTTTTTTCAAAAATAAAATACTGTTTTTTTTTTAATATAATACCATAAAAATATTTGAATAATTTATTTTTTACCATAAATTAAGAAAATTAACTTAAAAGATTTACAATCATAGCTTAAAATTTTTTATTTTATTTATATGGTATTTTAAAAAAATATCGTTTTTTTTTAAATCCTAGAAATTGAAGTTGAATTTTTAAACATGATTCGTCAAAAAGCGATATTCGCCTCAAAGAATTTTTTTAAAAGAAAGTATCTGTTTTAGTATTAAAAATAATTTGTTTATTTTAAGAATTTGAAAATATTGTTTTAAATAATTTTTATTTAATTGCCACTAATGTATTTTGAATTTAAACACCAAAACTAAAACCAACATAACGGGAAAAAAATATTTCTTGTTGTATTAAACATTATTCAATAAATTCGCAAAATTTACTGGTTTTTATCTCTTTTTCATATATATTAACAAAACATTTTCTGCTGCTTTAACTTCAGAAAAAAAACCAAGAAGAAAATAGCTAAAAGCTTAAATTTAAAAATATCAATTAAATACCGGTATTTTAATCTTTTATCAAATCGGTGGAATTTTTATTTTCCACATTTAGCAAACAATTTAAAAATATATAAAATTTTAAGAAATACTGTGTTTCACATAATAGTGCTAAAAAAATAAAGGTTTTTTAAAAATAATAAAAATATTGGTTTTGAAAATAATTTTTTTTTTGTAATTCACATAATTTTTTTTTCACAATTTTAATTTTTAAAATAACTTAAATGATTAAGAGAAATAATACAAAGATTTTAGAAAAAAAATTATAGAAGAATTTAGAAGAATCGAAAATACTGGTTTTTAATATTTTAATTAAAAAATGTTTTTCTTAAAAAAGTTTTCGTGCAATAAAAACAGACAAAAACTTACGCAAATTTGCAATGCTTAAACTAATAAATGTAATTAATAAAAAATACTGGTTTTTAATTTTTTATTTGAAAAAATTTCTTTAAGTAATATTGTCTGTAATAAGGGAAAAAATAGAAGATCAAAAAAGAGTTTCACCGTTCGAAGTAAAAATAAAAACAAATATAAAAATACTGGGTTTTACATAAAAAATAATTAAAAATTTTATGATTTTTTTTTTTGTTAATTAAAGCCGCTAAATTAATTATTTAGTTGAAAAAAAAAAATAAAAATAACAGCAAATTATATATAAAGAATTTTAAATAAATATTTTTGTTTTGTGTCAAGCATATGTTTTCGTAATTAAATGTGGAATCCCCTCTTTAGTACCAAAATAGAGGGTGAGTTTGTTATAATGCAACATTAAACAAACGCCTTTTGTTTTATTGCTACAAATATTTTGTAAAGAAATTATAGTTTTAATGTAAGAGAAATGTGTTCTGAATGGTGTATCATCGTTATATTCTCTTATACAAAATGGAAATACATTATTAAATATTATTTTCAAATCATGTAATAGAATGTAATTAAGAATTGCTTTAAACAGTTGTTAGAAAACTGTTTTTATTTATTTTTTTTTTGTTGTATTGCCCAAAATTAAAGGTCACAGTTTTAATTAAAATTTTATTTATTTTTCTTTCCTTGCAGCTTAAAACCTCCTCCTAAAGATGGCGTCACAAAAAGTAATCCGTCAAAACGTCATCGTGAACGTTTAAATGCTGAATTAGATTTATTGGCTTCATTGCTGCCATTCGAACAGAATATTTTAAGTAAATTGGATCGACTGAGCATTTTAAGGCTGTCTGTTAGTTATTTAAGAACAAAAAGTTATTTTCAAGGTGAGTGTAAATATAAAATCTTTACAAATTTTCCAAAAACAAAAAATAAAAATATCGTTGCACTAAGTGAAAAAATTAGATTAAAAAAAATAAATAAAAATAATTCTAAAAAAAATAAAAAAAATGCTCCATAAAACTCAATCTTCCTTTCAAGTTTTAAATAAATTTTTAAAAATTTTATAAAATATGGAAATAATTTTGGGAAACTAATGTTATCCAAAGAAGCATTCTTGTTATCCAAACAAGCATTCGTTACTACCACGAATTGTCCTCTTATAAAGTCAGGGAACTTGTTCCTGAAATTCCTAATTACATACGCTGAACGCGCTCTGTAACAAGATTTACTGGTCAACTGGCCAGTGAATCGCGCTAGAAAGAGAGAGAACATTAGTTTTTAAGTCAAACAGTTTGTATGTGGAATAAACTATTTGCGGAGTTCTATCCTGCCACTTTCAGTGTGTAGAGATTCAAATGTCTATAAGCCTGTACCTGTAAAAAAAAATTTACGCAATTTTATTTTATAACAAAACATATTCCTGTTGGCATATAATGAAAATATTAAAAAATTTTAATCCAAATTATAATTTAATTGAAAAAATTTTTAAATATTTTTTATTTAAAATTTTCACAAAATTTTATTAAAAAATTAGTTTTGGTCAATACAAAATATTTATAACTGAAATATAATAAGGTTTGCTGTTTAAATATGATTTAAGAAAATAGTGGTTTTTCATATTTCAATTATACATGTGAATAAATGCTTATTAGATTTCACATTTTTTTACAAAAATTTAAAAAAATTTTGGTCTTTTAAAAAAATACTGGCTTTTTAAAATGTTCGCTAGAGTTTTCTTCAACCTTTTGAATTAGTTTTAATTTTTTTTAATTAATTATGATTAAGGTTATAATTTACAAATTTAAAACAGATTTAGCTTTGACAAAATAAAAAATTAAAAAAACGAGTAAGAGTGCTATATTCGGCTATGCCCACCTAAAAACTCTTCATCATCTATGTAAATCTAGTTTAGTGAAGTAACTCACTAAAAAAAAAAAAAAAAAAAAAGTTTGGTACTGCACATGCCATCGGCTCTTAATGGGTTAAGCATTTTTTAAAATTTTAGTATTTCCTTAAAGAGCCCTCCAAAAGCTTTAAAATGATACCCATATTGATATTTGAAAAAATTTGAAAATTTAAGAGCCCCGTAACTCGGAAAATATGGGCGAGCGCCAATTTCTTCACTTAATATTATTTTCTTATTTTTTAGTTCTCTATAGCCCCATATATTTATTTTTTGAGTCCCTTGTAAGTTTCAGCTGTCTTTCTGTAACGGTTCAAAAGCTCTGCCACATACAGAAAATTACATCAACTACTGGGACACCCTTTTGTTTCCAATTCCATATTTTTTACTTTTTATTACAGCGTAGTTATCAATACAGGTTTCTTGTAAATTTCAGCTGTCTGTCTGTAACGGAACAAAAGTTTGGCCACATATATCAAATTACATTAACTATTGGCGCACCCTTTAATTTATGATTTAAAATATTAATACTTGTTGCTATAACGGTCATAGCAATCAACATTCTATCCAATTTGCAAGCATTTGTCTATAAGGGTTTAAAAAATAGGCGCATATAAATCAATTTACATCAATTTTGGGAACACCCTTTAATTTTGAAATTTAAATCATAAACTTGTTGATATAGCGGGCGTAGCAGTACAGGTCACTTCTAAGTTTAAGCGTTCTGTTTATAACGGTTCAAAAGTTTGACCACATATGTCAAATTACATTAACTATTGGGACACCCTTTAACTTAAAATTTTTAATGTTAATACTTGTTATTATAAAGTTCATAGTAATCGACATTCTCTCAAATTTTCAAGCGTTTGTAAATTACATCAACTGTTGGGACCCCCTTTAATTTCCAAATCCAATTTTTATCTTGGTATTTTAGCGTTGTTATCAATACATGTTCTTTGTAAATTTTATTGTTCTGTTTACAACGGTTCAAAAGTTCGGCCACATACATCAAATTACATCAACTATTGGGACACTCTCTAACTTATAATTTTAAATGTTCATACTTGTTATCATAGTAATCGACATTCTGTCCAATTTGCAAGCGCTTGTCTGAAACGGTTCAAAAGATAGGCCTATAAAGGTCAAATTACGTCACCTATGGGGACTCCCTTTAAATAAATTTTAGATTATTTTTGTATTACTTCTTCTTATTGTGAGCTATACGCAGTCATTTTAAATTTTAAACAAGTGCCCTTTACAGTTCCTAATACACATAAAAAATATGAATGTTGTATGGGGACACCCTTTAATTTTTTAGATTGCAAACTGTTTTTAAAACAGGACCAATCTGCAAGCATAGTCTATCAAACTATAAAAAATGTACAATCTCGCTTGAGAAATGACTGAGATCGGCAGACACAAACATAAAAAAGCAACATTCACACGAATTGACAACCTCTTTTTTTTTAAAGTCGGTTAAAAATAACCAAAATCTATGAATTAACTCCATTTCCATTTAATTAATTAAAATAACCGCTTAATTTGTTTATTCATAAAGTACAATAATTGAAAGCCCTTAACATTCTTTTCAAACTCTCATTTGGAAAACAAATTATTTTCCTCTGTAATTTGCAAAATTTTTAATGTGTTTCTTTTTATTCTGCTCTTGATTTTATTTCGACTGCAGTATTTTATAAATCAAAGCAATTTAAGGAAAGCAAATTAAACTTATTTTCAAGGTCACATGGTCAATGTAAAACACTATAATCAACATAAATGCATAACGGTATCAAACGAAAGGCATACCAACAAAAACACACACTAACGTTAAGACAAACAAACAAACAGACGAACAAAAAACTAAAAAAAAGAAACAAAAAATAAACGCAAATATGTGGGGCTTTTTCGCTGCGTGTTTAATATCAAATTGGTATCCTTATTTGCACTTATTATTATTATTTTTCTTGGTGTTGTTGTTGTGTATGCAAAATTACATAAAAAACATATACAAGAAAAATACAGGGAATCTTTTGCCAACTCACTTAAAAGAATAAAATCTTTGGAGAAACCCCGGCGGTTTTTTAAAAATAAACATTTTAATCTCACTTTTGATAGTAGAAAATGCTTGAAAATTTTAAGAATTTTTAAAGTCCTGCTTTAAGGTAATAGGTAAGCTAAGGTTAGATTAAGTAGACCGTACTCAAGTATCATGTTTATTTAAGGACTCTGAGGCCATTAACTTATCATGAGTCTTTATGAAGCCTGCCGAAACCCCGGGGAAACAGAACATTCAATCGTTCAGTTCTGTTCGATAAAATCTTGTCGATGGCCATAAGACCCCCTGCGAACTTCCTCCTAAATGTGAATAAAAGGAATCTAAGTATTATAAATTGTATTGCCTTTGAGAGAGTCCTTTCTTTGATCATATTCCTCTTCTCGAGCAGAGGAACTTAACAAATTTTCATCCGGTAATTACCTTCTTTTCTAAAGCCTTGTTAGTGGCATTAATGACCTTAAAAATGGCTACCGCTACCGATTACAGCGATCGGACATTATTTGGTTAGTATTGGTACTTCTTCTTAAAACTTGTACATTTTTGCGTACGACACATTCTTTACGAACATGAATAAATCGTATTTTTTATACCCTTCACCACAAAAAGTGGAAAAAGGGTAAAATTAAATTTGTTATTCTGTTTGTAATTTCTACAATATCCACTTCCGATTCCATAAAATATATATATTCTGACTTCTTATGCATGGCGAAGTCGATTCAGCGATGTCCGTCTGTCCGTCACTAACACGGAATGTTGCTATTAAGTTTGCAAAGGCACTAGATCAGCTAGAGAAAAATTAAATACGCCAGTCGATCAGACATAGTATCGAGTCCTTCGAGGCAGCAGCTTATCTCTAATTTTTTCATGTCATTTGGAACAATATAGTAACTCCAATCAAAGAAATAATTATATGGGGCGATAGAGAATTAAAAAATGAGAAACAAAAACATTAAGTGAAAAAATTGGCGCTCGCCTATATTTTCCGAGTTGCAGGGCTCTGAAATTTTCAAATTTTTTTAAAAATCAATATGGGCATGATTTTAAAGCTTTTGAAGAGATCTTTTAGGAAATAGTAAAATTTTTAAAAAATTCTTAACCCATTAAGAGTCAATGAAATTTTTATGTGAAATTAAGTATATCTAGTACCATTTTTTTATTGTTTTAATCTTTGTCATCCCAATATTTTTTTTTGATTGGAGTTACTTCACTAAAATAGATTTACATAAATGGTGAGGGGTACATAAGATTCGGCATAGCCAAATATAGCACTTTTACTTGTTTTTTAATTTATATTTCATTTACCGATCAGAGCTCGCTTTTTGTCTCATAAATACTGCTTGAAAAATTTTTATTTCTTATTTTTTTTTGTATTTTTTATTTTATTCGAGATTTATTTTATCCGAGTTAAAACCGGTTTTTATTCGTATGTAGAAAGAATTTAAATTTGATTAAAAAATTGTAGGTTTTCAACAGTTTGTTCTTAACAACCGGTTTGTATCCGGTTGTTATGCAATACTAATTACTTTTTTACCTAAAGAATTAATAAAATTTTTTTTTAATTTCTTATATTTTCTATTTATATTTTCTTATTTTTGCAGTATTTTTCGTTTTTCATTCGAGTTTTATTTTATCCGAGTTAAAACCGGTTTTTATTCGTTTGTAGCCAGTTTTTTAATTTGATTTAAAAATTGTAGGTTTACAACAGTTTGTTTTTAACAACCGGTTTGTATCCGGTTTTTGTGCAATTCTACTTTCTTTGTTACTTAAATAAATAATTCCTTTATATTTTTATATTTGACAAATTTTGAAAACTTTTGCCATAAATAATAAATGTCTTTAAAATGTTCGTTTATATGTCCAGGATTTTTGAACGTTTTTGTTTGCGTTTTTGAATTGGTTTTATGTTTAAAATTGTTGTTTTTTGTTTTCTTTGCTCAAACTGACAATTTTTTTATTTTTAATATTTTATAAGACTCAATTATGCAAAAGCTTTATTAAAGTCCAGGCATTTCATAAACTTCGCACATTGTCAATATGTAAATAAATTATGTGATTGAGAGTGACTAAATGACTGACTGACTGACTGAGTAAATATGGATGAATGATTATTTTATGCATGATTTATTAATAAGATTTCTTTAACACTCCTCACCCAGTTTATTTGATTCGCAGTTGCTTGTGATTTCATTTGTCAATTTCCAATCGAGTGTGAGTGTGTGATTTTATTCACTTCATAATTTTATTGTTAAAATGCATTTTTTTTTATTTTGGTATTAAAATAATGTTTCGCCCAAAAGCAACAAAAAAACCAAAACGAACAGAAGAAAACTCTTGATGTGTTGCTGAAGTTTGGTCGTTTCGTTATTTGGCACGCTATAGTCTGGTATTAAGACTAAAACTAGACAAGAAATAAAAATGGGTAAGAAATAAAATAACATTATTTTTACTCAAACTCTTGTTTTATTGAAAATATTGCGTGACTACGCCATTTGCTGTTGTTTTCATTTAAAGCTGCATTTAGTTTAAGTTTTAAACAGATTTTTTTTATTCGCGCTATTTAAGTTCCCTAGTTGCTGGCAATTTCTGTTCATAAATCTTTTATTTTGATATTTAGTAGGTCGTTTTTATTTTTTTATTAAAAATAAATATTTACAATATAAAAAAAATTAAAAGGTAGAAATATCTAGCCAAATTAACACGTCAAATATTTAAAAAGACATGTTAACAAAAATAGCATCAAATAATATGAACAAAAATTTTTTTGCAAAACTATTGGTTCAATTATTTAAAAAATTTTTGTTTTGTCTGAAAATTTATAAAAAAAAAAATAACGAATGAATGGCTGTAGAGACTACAAGGGGTAAAATATACCTTTTTTAAGTTATATACTGGATCTTACACAGAGTTGCACACGAAGCATATGGGGATTTAAACGATGGTTCAAAACCTTCTTTTTTATTATATTTATACATATTCTTATTGAAAAGAATTGTATTGATTCAGTTAAAAATCCTTAATGATAAAATAATTTTAAACCGGTTTATAATCGGTTATTTTTCAAAAACCGGTTTTCATTCGATTAAAATTAAATTTAGTAATTTCAATTTCTGAATAATCCTTAACGTTTTAAAATGACTTGAAATCTTTCTTAAGCGGCATACATTCGGATCATATTTAATTTTATTAAGTTATTCGATTAAAAAATGCTTAATGATTTACAAAATAATATTTTAACTTAAAGAAACCACATAAAACAGCATTTATTTTGGTTACATTTTTATTTAAGTCTTTTTCAATTTATATTTTTTATTAGGTATCATTTTTTGCAGGCTTTCTAAAACCATTATATTAGATTTAAAATAATTTTAATCGCTTTTAGTTTTATATTTATTTCGTATAAGTTTTATTCGTTTAGATATTAATTTTTTTTCTCGATTTAAAAACATTATGTGACTCTCTAATAAAACACAATTTTTTTTTAAATCTAAAGATATTAAAACCGGTTTATTCGAGTTAAAACCGGTTCTTAATCGGTAAGAACAAAGTTTTTTCACTTTTATTTCTCCAAAAAAGCACACTACTTTTATAGAGACTTATAACAACTTGGCTAAAATTAAAGAAAAACTTTTCTAAAACATTTTAAAACCGGTTTTATTCGATTAAAACCCGGTTCATACTTGGTAGGAATTAATAAAATTCTACAACTTTTACTTCCTAAATAAAAACTGCTTAATTTCCGAAATATTTATATAAAAAGAATGGGTGAAATTGGAAAAAAATTGATTTAAAAAGTGGAATTATGTGGCTTTGTATTCGGTTCAAGTCAAATTTAAACAATGTAATATTCGATTTAAAAACTCTCTATGATCCTTAAGTAAACAAAACCTAATGATATTTAGGGAAAAATGAATCCGGTTTTATTCGATTAAAATCCGGTTTGTACTCGGTAAGACTTTATGAGCTTATATATACTTTTCTTCTTTTCAAATTAATACTGAAAATAAATGTATCTATTTAATTAAAAACGCCTAAAGATTTTATGATTTAAGCTGGTTTTTATTCGGTTATTATTCTGAAACAAATTTTTATTCGATTGAATTTTAAATTTTTTTTCTCGATTTTAAACCATTAAGTGACTTATTTATAAAACACAAAAATTTATAAAAATTGTAAAGACATATTAACCTGGTAAAAGTTTAAAAACTTTTGTAAAACATTTTAAATCGGTTTTATTCGATTAAAACCCGATTCATACTTGGTGAAAATTATTAAGTTTCTATAACTATTATTTCCTAAATAAAAACTGTTTAATTTCCGAAAACTTTATATAAAAATGTGTGAAATTGGAAAAAAAGTTGATTTAAAATTTGCTTCAAATAAAATTTCAACAAGGAAAATTTTAAACAATATGTTATTCAATGATCGTTAGGTAAACAAAAATAATAATTCTCCAAAAAAAAAAAAAAATTAAACTGGTTTTAATCGATTAAAACCCGGATCGTACTCGGTAAGATAATATTCACTTTTATTTCCTTTCTAGCTAGAAAAAATTTATTAAAAAAAAATATTAACAAATTTTCAAACCCGATTGATATTTGGTAATCATAAAAAATTTCTTCAAACTTTCTGAAACAATTAACAATATATTTTCATTTTTTCTTTAAATAATTAAAATTCCCGCTGATATTTTCTTGATCTCTTCTGTGGCGTTTGCTTGTTGATAATTTGACGAATTTGACATTTCATTTTTATTCTTCATTACTGTTTGTATCTTTTTAAAATCACTGTACTGATGATAGTAATGGGGATATTGTTTGTTTATAATATTTATGATTTTGTTGCTCTTTTCGTTTCTTTTTTTTTATCGTTCATCGTATAAATAAATGTCAAACGTTAAATATGAAATATTTATAGATACGCCATTTTGTTTTGTTGAGATTTTTTGTTTGTGTTTCTTTTCCTTTTTGAAACGTGGTTGTCTCTTGCTATACACACATCTGCAAGATTTTTCTTTTTTTTTTTGCAATTTTTCAGGGTGGGGTTGATTTGTCTATGAAAAGTTTTGTTTTCTGTTAAAGAGATGTCTTTGCAATATCTATATGTGTTTTTTTATTCGTTTTTTTTTTTATTAGGGTGTGTTTTTATTCGATGGCTTTTACTGAAAACACAATGCTTTCCAATATCTAAACGACGCCATTGCTTTACTTTAAGATTTATTTTTATTTTTTGAAAAGTATTAATATGTTTGAGTATCCTTTTAAACAACCCCAGCAGCAACAAAGATTTGTTGGAATTATATTTTCACCCCATTATCTCTCCTAAAGTTATTAACATTTATTTTATTTCTCTATTTTAAGAAAAACTTTTTGTTCTTTTTTCTTTACAAATGAAACCGATTACAATTTTTTATTTTAATTTAAAATACTGCACAGGATTTTTTTATAACTTCAATCAAAGTTAAATGAACCGTGAAACATATTTAGTTAAAGGATTTTATCGTAAAAACTAGAGTGTAATTCTGGTTAAACGTTGTCAAACCCGGTTTTTATTCTAACAAACCCAGCTTTTTCTGCTAAAACTCTGTTTTTATTCTAATGAAATTTGGATTTTTTTTTTGGTAATAATTGGTTTTTACTATGACAAAACCTGGCCTGGCAACACTGAGTGCTGCCAAGTGCAATCTGACATTTCCATTGGAAAGTTTGTCATTTTTAAGCATAATCGTACTCAAAACGTTTTGACGTACGACCATTATTTGTGTTGTTTACAGTGACTTGAAAAAATTAATATAGAAAAAAATTGAATTAACTCGTGAACATTTTCGTGCCATAATTTTTCACAACTTTCGACGTGGATTATCACGACAAGAGTGCATTGATGAACTTAAATCTTTGTATGGCGATGAAGCACCATCCTATAGCACTGTGAAAAATTGGTATAATGCATTTAATCGTGGCCGAAGCTCGCTCAAAGACGAATTCCGTGAAGGTCGTCCAAACACGGCTGTTGTGCCAGAGAACATTGATGCCGTGCGTGAACTCATAATGCAAGATCGACATGCGACATACCGAGAGATAGAGATATCCTTGGACATTTCTTCCACCAGCATACATTCGATACTGCATGAAAACCTGGCCGTAAAAAAGGTTTGTTCTCGTTGGATCCCGCACAATTTGAAAGTCGCTCAAAAAAAGGCTCGTGTCGATTGGTGCAAAGAAATGTTGCAAAAATACGATTGCGGTGCTTCAAAAGACGTTTATAAGATCGTCACAGGTGACGAATCATGGATCTATGCGTATGAGCCCGAAAAGAAACAACAATCGACCGTGTGTGTCTTCAAAGATGAGCAAAATCCAACGAAAGTTGTTCGTGGAAGAAGCACTTCGAAGCAAATGGTCGCCTGTTTCTTCGGCAAAACTGGTCATGTGGCGACTGTTCCGCTTGAGCAACGTAGGACTCATAATGCATCGGAGAAATTCGAAAAACCAACAAGAGAAGACGAATCATTGTTCGCCATGACAACGCGAGCTCTCACACATCGGCTCAAACCAGAGCGTTTTTGGTGGCCAAAACGTCGAATTAATGGGTCATCCGCCGAACAGCCCTGACTTGGCACCTAATGACTTCTTCTTGTTTCCGCACATCAAGAAAAAAATGCATGGTCAACGATTTTCGTCGCCAGAAGAAGCTGTTGAAGTGTTCAAAAACCATGTTTTAGTGGTGTCTCAATCGGAGTGGAAAAAGTGCTTCGACAATTGGTTTGAGCGCATGCAAAAGTGTATAAACCATGCTGGAGAATACTTTGAAAAACAATAAAACCATTTTTGATTATAAATATTCGCATTTTCACTATTAGGCCAGAAATATATAGAGCAGCCCTCATATTCTTGTGAAACACTATTGTCTTTTAAATAAATCTCGGTTTTTATTTTTCTTGTTTTTTTTTCAAAATTTCGTTTTTATTTTGGTAAAACATATTTTTTATTTTGATAAAAGCTGGTTTTTATTCTGGTATAACACTATTGTTATTGTGGTAAAAACTCGCCTCTTATTCTGGTTAAGCCTGGTTATTATTCTAGTAAAACCCGGTTTTGATTCTTGTAAAATCAAGTTCCTTTTCTATTAAAATTTCGGCTTTAAATTTGGTTAAAGTTGTTTTTTATTTTGTTAAATCATGTTTTTTTTTGATAAGACTCTGTTATTAATATTTTAAAAACTCGTCTCTTATTCTAGTAAAATCCGGTTTTTTAGTCCTGTTTTCAATCTGTTCAAAGCCTGTTTTTTTCTATTAAAACTCTGCTGTTTTTAAGTAAAATCTGGGTTTTATCCTGAAAAATCTCCGCTCTTATTTTATTAAAATTTAAATTTTTATAATGTTAAAAACCGGATTTTATTTAGCTAAAACCTGGTTCTTAACAAATTCAAACCGGTTTTAATGCTTCTAAAATCAATTTTTTATTTTGTTAAAATCCGTATCTTTTTTTTCTGATAAGCCCGCTTTTTATTCTAATCAAACCCGGTTTTACTCTGGAATATAAAACTTGTTTTATATATTTTTATTTTTTACTTAGATAATGTTATTAAATTTAAATCAAATACTTCACGACATATCCTAATAAAACCCGGTTTTTATTTTGGTAATGCCCTGTTTTTATTCTGGTCAAACCCGTTTTTATTCTAGTAACTCTCTGCTGTTTTGCAAGTAAAACCTGGGTTTTATCTTGGAAAAACTCTGCTGTTATTTTGTTAAAACTTAAATTTTTAAATTAATAAACCCGGTTTTTAAATGCTAAAACCCGGTTTTTATACAGATACGAACCGGTTTTTATTTTTATATATAATTCATTTTATACTTTGTTCAAATTCGTTTCTTCATTTTCCTTTAAACCCGGTTTTAGTTCTAATTAAATCTAAATTTAATTATTTTACTTGGAAAACTTAATGAAATTTAAATTAAAACTTCAAGAATCAGGCCTAGTTGGCCTCAAATACAAATCGTATTACAATTATATCCGATATTTTTGTTAAAAAAAAACACAATAAGATTTATTTCGTTTAAAAGAATCCATTCAATTCCAAAACAGGTTACACCTTGGTCATACGAGAGAGAGAGAGAGAGAGAGAGGATAGACAATGAAGAGATTGTGGATTTTAAAACTTAAACTCTGCCCCATATTGAAAGTGAAATGAAATTGTTGGGGAGTAAAAATCAAGTAAAAAATTTTCATAAGTTTCCTGGATTTATTAAAGCAAAAATACGTTCATTCTTCTGGCCTGAAAAAATAAAATAAAATTTATTCATTGTAACCAAGTTAAACACATGAGTGGTTTATTGTCCATTTTCTGCAGGTTGTTGCCACTGTTATTTAAAAATTTCTCTACATACGACTTGGAATCTTCTTTTATTTAGTATTTCTTAATCGCCGCCTTCGTCTACATCCCTTCAACACATTGTTTTTGTTTTTTTTAATGTTTTCTTTGCACTGTTATTTCCTAACGCTCCCTGTTTGTAACCAACAAAATATTTAACAAAGAATAACATTATCCTTCATAGCACGCTGTGTGTGTGTGGCTGCTTACAAATCCCTGTCAGACTGACGCACCCGTTCTGCTAGAAAATACGTTCGTTCTCTAATAAAAATCGCAAGTTTATTATAAATAAAATGAAATTTCTGCTTTAGAAGAAAAAAGTGTTTCAAAGAATTATTTTTTTTTTGCGTTTTAGGGAAATGGGCCACACACAACAAACAAAAATGTTTTATTGTGAAACATTTAAACAGATAAAAAGAGGGTTGTTAGAAAAAAATGTAGACAAAAAAAAAAAACAATGGAAAAAGCAACGACTGACTACTTGACCCTGACTTGCGCAGTTTTTGGCAAACAACAGAAAAGAAAGCAAGAAATACAAGCAGAATATGGCTCCGATTTTACTATATTGTGTTTGTGTATAATAAAATAAAATAAAGTTGGAACTAATTTTTACTTAAAACTTTCTAATTTTCAATTAGAAAAATTAAAAGAAAACCAACGAATTTTCCAGAATATTTCATTATATTCAAATTTTATACAAAGTTATTTATTAATTTCTAAATCTTAACAAAAACAACAACCAAATTTCTAAATTCGAAATTGTTTTGAAAATCTCAGAAATCTGATTTTATATCAGATAATTTTATGAACGAAAAGAAATCGTAACTCACAAAAGTTTTCAAGTTTCAAAGCATTGTTGGCCACAATATGACAATTCACCCAATCAGTGCCTTTTGCAGCAATTCTGACGTAAGAGATTTTAGGATGAGGAAATGAGAGCAGAAATCCGTAAAGAGTTTTTTCATTGACAGAGAATTAAAAAATAAGAAGAAAAAAAAAATTAAAAACTATACATAAATTTACATCAAAATGCCATCGGCTCTTAATGGGTTAAGAATTTAAAAAAATTTTAGTATTTTCTTAAAGATCTCTTCACAAGCTTGAAAATGATACCCATATTGATATTTTACAAAATTTGAAAATTTCAGAGCTCCGTAACTCGGAAAATATGGGCGAGGGTCAATTTTTTCACTTCGTGGTTTTTTCTTATTTTTTAATTTTATATCGCCTCGTATATTTGTTTTTCACCTCAATAATTGGAACTGAGATATACCCTTATCTTAGTTTGTCATTCCATTTGTAATTCCTACAATATCCATTTCCGACTCCATAAATTATATATATTCTTAGTTCTTATGCACAGCGATCGATTTCCGTCTGTCCGTCCTTGATACTGGAGAAATCAAATTTGCCAAGAAAAATAAATATGTCAATCGATCAGATATAGTGTCGAAGGAAATGCTTTTGGAAATCAGCATATTCGGTCCATTTTCTTCCAGCCAGCAGGCAAAACACCACGCCTACCTCTAATTTTTCCATGTCATTTGGTACAATAAAGTAAATTCAATCAAAAAAATAAATGTATGGGGCGATAGAAAATAAAAAAGTAAGAAAATAGCATTACGTGAATAAATAGGCGTTCGTCCATATTTTCAGAGTTACGGACCTCTGAAATTTAAATTTTTTTTAAATATCAATATTGGTATCATTTTAATGCTTTTGAAGAGATCTTTAAGGAAATACTAAAATTTTTTAAAAGTGCTTAACCCATTAAGATGATATTGTATTTACATATGTGCCCATAATTATGAAAGTGGTCTAAGTCATATATATCTTGTTTCGAG
The DNA here is from genome assembly GCA_916610165.2 of Gymnosoma rotundatum. Lineage (NCBI taxonomy): Eukaryota > Metazoa > Arthropoda > Insecta > Diptera > Tachinidae > Gymnosoma > Gymnosoma rotundatum. The sequence continues at coordinate 169,894,575 of OU744336.1, read as the reverse complement.
ATATTTAATGAATTGCATTTGAATAAATAAAAAAATATTTTTTACATTATGCGACAACCACCATCTAATGGTTCATTTTTGACAATTTCGTAAAAATTACATTGAATAAATTTAGTTTAAAATAATGTGGTATGAAAATAACTGGTAAATTATTTTTTTTTTTTTTTTTATTTTGACTTAGACCACTTTCATAATTATGGGCACATACGTAGCAATGTGCACATGCAAATATATCAAAATGAAAATTTATTATTCGGAATCTTTAAAAATTTAAATAAAAAAAATAAAAATAGTTACTAAATGTTTGCTGTGTTTTTGTGTAGAACATTTTTGAGTTGTTATTGTCTTTTGTCTTATTAATTCAATGGAGTTCTCATTTAATCAATTAGGCTTTTGATATAAGACTTTCTGTTTTTCTATACAAAATTTGGGTAAAATCCACTGATGAGCTATTTGAGCAGTAGTGAAATGGGCATATGGATATGCTTTCCCCGCAGTAATACATTTCATTTTGTAGTTTAGTTTAAAATAATAGATATTTCATGAGAATATCTTGAAATATTTATATTTGAAGGAATCAAGCACGAATAAAGTAAATTATTTAAATTTTAAAAGATTCTTTATTAATTTAATTTATCTTTGTTATTTATTTTTATCCTTACAAAAGTCAATGGTTTTGATTAATTAAATATTCTTCTAAAGTAGAAAAAGGATAATGAACCATGACTCATTCACTTATTCACCCATTCGTCCATTCATTTGTTTTCAAAACTGTTCACCGTTATAATGAAGTGAAAATTTTTAACACACGTGCCTTTTTCTTTATTTCGTTTGTTACTTTTCTATTTGCTTTTCAATATTTAAAAATGTTTTCCCCTAAACATGGATTAACATGAGTTTAACAAAAAGGTTTGTTACACATTAAGTTTCAGTTGTTATAAAGCATTTTAACAATTAAAAAAGAAGATTAAGGAAAAAGGTTTAAGCGGTCTTAATAATACAACAAAAAAAAAAAAAAATGAAAAGAAAATTTTAATAGACACACAAATGGAAAAAAATAGAAGAAAACAAATTAAAGAAAATTAGCAACGACAACATATGTTCTCTTTAAGGGTCTCTTGTTGTTCTTATTGTTGCTGTTGCTTAACACTTTACCAGCTTTGTAAAGTAAATGTAAGATAATGTGCGCGTCAAACTGATAAGGACAGAGCATGTTGCACACTGGCGTGAAATAAAAAAAAACGGATCAAAAGTCTGGAACTTCTAAACTATTTATTCGACTTTCATGAAACAAACTGCGTTTCATCTACTGCATTTAGATTAATTATGGTGCGGTGACGATCTTCATTAACCGTAACGTAAGATCCGGCCTCAATTTTTGAAAAAAAAGGTCCAATGATGCCACCAGCGTGTAAACGATACCAAACGGTGCATTATTCTGGATGCAAGGAAATCTTTGGGGTATGTTGTGGTTTGGTCTCACTCCAAATGCGGCAATTTTGCTTATTAAGAAACCCGTTAAGCCAAAAATGGGCCTCATTGCTCAACACAATTTGGCGATAAAAAAACGGGTCAGTTACTAACTGCTCTTGAGCCTAATCGGCGAAAGAGCGACGCGTATTATGGTCCCGTGGCTTTAATACCTGCACTAGCTGGATCTTATACGTATGTACGCCAATATCTTTGCAAAAAATTTTACACGTAGTGGACGGTTAGAGCCCAAATTCTTGCGAACGACAACGAATCGATAAATTTGGATCTTTCTCCACACTTTTGTTTACAGAAAGGATATTCTCATCAGTACTTACATTCCTTCGACGTGTTGGTGTTACTGTATCCTCTAGAGAGTATGTGGAACAAAATCTATCCCCAGTTCGACAGATGGCTTACTCAGACGCACGATTATGTCCATCATAAAAATTACGAAGTCGTCTATAAGTTGCTCGAATTGATGACTGATTTTCATAGTAAACTTTGATGATTTGATAGCGTTTTTAAAGCGTGAGTCTATTCATAATGATTTGCCAGAGTTCACTAAAAATAATAAGAAAAAAATTTTTCTTTAAAATTTAATTCTTAGTGTTATTTTTTATAATTAAAAAAATTTTGTTTAATCTTTAGAATAGCAATAGACAAAGACTATTATTTTTCAACATAAAATAATAAATTATAAATAAATTTAAATAATACTCATATATTTTTATGTGCATAGTCTTTACCTGCTGCTAGTGCTAAGTGGCATTTTTATTCTTAAAAAATTTAAAAATATTAGTTTTACCTCATGTTCTGGAAACTTGACAAATTAAAAAGAAAATTTTTCGTTTTTTTCGCAACACAAATTCGTTTTATGACGAATTCGGGAAGAGCGGCCAATACTGAAAACATCAATCTTCATTTTTGTCAGAAATGTTGAACTTTTCGATTGGTATTTTTCAACTTTCTCCCGGAGATGGGTTCGTGAGTGACTTTATATTCACGATAATGTACGCTCATAAGTAAGCAAATTTTTACTCATGCACGCTCAATTACTACCTTATGTTTTTGGCTCACATTCGTGCACGCTAACTGATTATTAAAGCTTTTGCTTCCAATTACTGTAACTATCAGCTCTTCAATACTGGGAGAAGAAACATACAATGAAAGAAAGAAAAAACGAGTAAAAACAAGTAAGAGTGCTATATTCGGTTATGCCGAATCTTATATACTCTTCACCTTCTATGTAAGTCTAGTTTAGTGAAGTAAGTCCAATCAAAAAACCAAACATTGGGGTGAGAGTAGAAATACAACCTTACGGTTGCGGCGACGAATTACGCATGTCAGAGAATAAGCAAATAAAATAAGGTGCGGCGACGGAAGCGGATTTTATTGTCAATTTTTTATTATTTGTTTGCTTTATGTTTGTTATTTTTCATTGAAATATATTTTAAAAATTTTATACAATTCACATATGTTAGCAATAAATTGAAAAATTTTTAAATTATTTTTGCTTTTCAATGACTTTTTACATTCTCTTTCTCTTCTTTTTTCGTAGTCATTCACAAAAAATATTAACAAATAGTATTTTTTGTTAGAAAAACAATAAAACGGTGGCAACATGCTAAAAGAGATAAAATTCAAAATTGAGAGCTTGAGAGAAAACGCACTCAAATTAAAATAGATTCTAATTTCATGCGGATTTGTTGAACGTTTTTTATTGTCAAAACTTCATATAAAAAAACCAACCGCATCCGCAACCGTGAGGTTGTATTTCTACTCTGAGTGAGAATTAAAAAATAAAAAAAAACTTTGTACTGCATATGTATAATTTTACTTAAACATGCCATCCACTCTTAATAGGTTAAACATTTCTAAAAAGTTTTGGTAGTTTCTTAAAGATCTCTTCAAAAGCTTCAAAATGATACCCATATTGATATTTAAAAAAATTTGAAAATTTCAGAGCCCCGTAACTCGGAAATATGGGCGAGCGCCAATTTTTTTACGTATTGGTTTTTCTTATTTTTAAATTCTCCATCGCTCCATATATTTATTTTTTTGATTGGAGTCATTTTATTGTATTAAATGACATGAAAAAATTAGAGGTAGGCGTGGTGTTTTGCCTGCTGTCTCGAATGACATGCTGATTTCCAATAGCACCTCTTTCGACACTATGTCTGATCGATGGACAGATTTAATTTTTCTTTAGCTAAATGCTTCGGCAAACTTGATTTTAACACTAACACGGACGGACAGACGGACATCGCTCAATCGACTTCGCTATGCATAAGAACTCAGAATATATATATATATATAATTTATGGAGTCGGAAAGTGATATTGTAGAAATTACAAAAGTAATGACAAGCTTAGATATACACTTTTTCCAATTTTTTGCGATGAAGGGTATAAAAAGAAAATATAAAAAAGGAGAAAAAATAATAACGAAATAATCAATTAAAAATTCGACTCTTTTTTTCAGCCACAATAGGCACAGTTATCCAGCTTTGGCTGTTATTTGTGTAATCAAAATGAATTCTGCGAGAACCTGTTTTTTAACATGCCATTAATGGATAAAATTCTGGATTTGGGTTCCTAGAATGCCTCGCATATCTCCTTGAATCTACTTAACCGTTTAGAGTGGTTTCTGCCATCGAATTCTAGTTGAGGTGTTTGTTGTAGCAATTAACGCCACCCCTGCATCTTCAAGGAAAAATTTCCTCTAAAGTAACTACAAAGATTTGACTGTCTATAATTTAAAAGAGGACATGACTCATCGCATTCCGTTTACTTCATTCCTCGACAAGAAAAAAGAAGGCCAGTAGCGCAGATATCCACTTACAATGGCCATGCTTCGTATAGGGTTCCAGCAGGAGTGCATAGCAGCACCCAAAGTTTATCTTGGTTTTGTAACGAAACTGAGAAATTTTTATACCAAAATATTACAGTCAACATTTGTTAACACAGAGTGATCTTAAGTTTACCCAGCACTATTTTATTACTTTATGCTTAAATTCATGATAACCACGTGCCCAGCCTGTGTAAAACAAGATGACAATCATATTTTATGCGAACATTTTCTCACTTATTTTCTAAAAATAAGGCACAGAACTGCCCAATTTCTTGTAATTTCGTCATCAGAGAACTAACAAATGTTAAACACGACGGTAGAATTTAATACTCTAAAGAAGCAAAAAATGTAACCTTATGATTTTAACGCGCGTAGACAAAGGTGTTATAAACACACACACACAAACTCACGTACTTACTTCCAGAGTAATTTGGTGAATTTTTCTTCAACTACGGGCTGTTGTTGTATTTAAAAGTAGATTTTAGAAATCATTTAAATTGTGGGTTTTCTGAATAGGTAGGTGCGTACACGTGTGTGAGTGAGTGTATGTATGTGTTGTTGTTGGAATGAGAGGGTGGTTAAAATTTGTTTTTAGCAAAATATACAGAAAAATTTCAGGATAAATTAATACCAGTTCATAAAAAGTAAGAGTTAATAGACCATCAAGGAGGACATTGACTCATTCATGTCTTTGTTGAAAAAAATACTTAGTTAGGGGTTATTTAATAAATAGAAAAAGAATAAAGAAAAAAAGCTAATAATAAATGAAATTTTTCCCTTTTTACAAAAAACAAAAAGAAAAAAAAAAACAAAGGCAACATATAAAACAACAGATGGATGATACATTTTAGCCACTGATGACGATGAATAATAAATGACGTTGTTATTAAAGTACAACAAGAAAAAAAAGACATCAAATTCTTTAGAACAACAACAATTTGGTGGCAACAAAAACAAAAGTGATATTTAATAAAATAAAATTTAAATTAATTAAACGGCAACAGTAATAAAACAAAAAACTGAAATTGATGAATTGCTTTAATTATTAATGTCTTCATTAAACAAACAAGAGAAAATTAAAGATAAAAATAAAAAAAATAACAAATTATTTCTTTGTTTCTTTCGCCCACTGCCTACAAAATAAAAAAGCAGGGATGTGAAAAATCAATTAATGAAAAAAAAATTTTCAAAAAAGAATTTGAGAATTTGGATCGTTATTTAAAAGAAAAAAAAAATTGGATGAAACCATTGACCTTAAAACTTTGCATTTCTTATCAGTGTGTATGCATTTTTATGTATTAGACATCTTTACAAAGAATTTGGCGAATGACCTGTCGTTCTTCACAAAGTGAAGATGACAACTTTTCAACCAAAGGAATTATGAGCGACAATGGGCCTTACTGTTGACACTCGAAGAAAAAATTTACACGCCTTCAAAAATATTCTATGGTGTGGTGTTTACGCTAGAATCGTCATCCGGCCTAATTTGTTTTTTGATACCGTCGCGTATCTCGAGTGAGGCGAAGCCATGTTCAACGTTCTTTTTCTACCTCAACTGTACGAATTGGAGATAGAGAATTTTGGTACCAACATAATGGAGCAACGGAGCATAATTTATGACATAAAACAAAGTTCTGAGGGCTGCTTTTGCGTGTTGCCTCGTGGCCTCTTCTCTCGTTTTAGTGACTTGCACTATCTGGCAAGATTGGCCGATTTAACAGTTCTAGACTTCTCTTTGTACAGTTTCTTGAAGACACAAGTCTATGTCACCAAGCCGCAAACTCTTGAAGTATATAAGAGAATAAAAATATCCGTCAGAAATGGGGTAACCTATTGCTAAAATTTTTACAAAAACTGATGGATGGGCCCGTATGGTCATACTTTTTGGCAGCGGCCGCTTGAACGATATCATTTATTCTACTTTAAGAAAAAAAAAATTATTATCAAATAAATACAATCCAAAAACAGAATTAAAATTTTTCTTTTAAAAGAAATGAATTAATTAATTCGGCTTAAGATCATATTAATTTCCAAATTTGTATTAAAAAAAATACACTGTCAAAAATATCTCTTTTGCGCCATCTATTATATTTTTCTTAAGATATTTTTATGGACTATAAAAAATTGTTTCTTTATGTGGAGAATGCCACGCCCACCTCTCCAATCCTTTCGAATTTTATGTTCTAAGTAACAATGTTTGCTCATACGAAGGCTGAGGACAGCAGTTACATATACGTTTATAAAGATGTGATTTAAAGGAGACATGCCACGCCCATTTTTCGAAATCTTTGGTTTTTAGCTGCACTTTATCGATTAAAGATGAAATACTTGAGATATTATGGGTATTAAGTATTTGATAATAAATTTAAACTTTGTAGCTGATATGCCACGCCTACTTTTACAGACAAAAATATTTTTCTGTTTGTGTGTGGAACCGTAATTATATAAACTGTATATTATTGTAGATCCTTTAGCAATAAATAAAAAAACTTTTATTAAAAACTAAAGGGTGTCCCAAAAATGCAGCGTTTTCTTTGTATGCGGCCTTAATCTTTAAACCTCTACAGAAAGACATTTAAAATTAACACAGAGAATGAAGTATGAATTCTGCTAAAACGACAAGAATAAAGGTTAAAATTAAAGGGTGCCCCCATAGAGAAAAGATTTTTACGCATATATATAATATTTCAATGTAGGTAGAGACGAAATTTACACAGAGTTTTATGTATGTATTATTGTGTGTGTGTATGTATGTATGTATGTATGTATGTATGTATGTATGTATGTATGTATGTATGTAAGTATGTATGTATGAATGTATGTATATATGTATTTATGTATGTATCTATGTATTTATGTATGTATGTTTTCTATAACGAAAAACATTAAAACATGTATGTATGTATGTATGTATGCATATATGTATGTATGTATGTATGCATGTATGTATGTATGTATGTATGTATGTATGTATGTATGTATGTATGTATTTATGTATGTATGTATGTATTTATGTATGTATGTTTTCTATAACGAGAAACATTAAAACATAAAATTAAAAATTTGAGGGCATTCCATACAAGAAGTGAATTTGACAAATATGGCCTAATTTTTAAACCGTAACAACCCTACACTTGAAATTTATACAGAGAATGAGGAACTAAGTCCTCTATTACGACAGGTGGAGAATAAAAAAAATTAAGGGGTTTGCGCACAAAAGACCCGATTTCGACCGTTTTTGGCAGAAACTTTAAATTTTCGACAACAGATTAAAAAAATATAAAATTAGAAATTAAAGTTAAAATTAAAAAAAATAAATAAAATAAATAAAAGTGGAATTCGATTGCATAAGAAATGTATTTTTCCAATCACTTTTTTCAGATCCTTAAACAGACTGAAATTTTAATTAATTAATTTAGATTCCTTTAAACATCTTATAAAAGAAATTGTTTTCCTCATTTTTCCCTCGAATATTTTAGTTAAATTTCCTTTTGCGAATATTGACAAAAAATCATAAATTTCAACGTTTTTCTTAAATCAACATAAAACATTTTCTAATTCTCTATCTCTGGTCTAATTTCAGTTTTTATTTTTTTTTTATTATTTTAAGCCTCTTTAAGGCTCCAATTACTTGTCATTGATATTTATTTTAGCGGTATCATTAACTTTTAAACATATTTAACGGCATTTCAATGATAAGTTTATGATCATAAAGACTCTTCACTACTTTAGCCACCCAACCAGCCAGTCAGCCAGCTGCCATCTAGTTATTTCTAGTGTAAACATACCCATACACAAACACACACCTTTAATAAATATTTAAAATACATTATTGTGATTAAATCTTCTTATAAAATCAAGTAAAAAAGAAAAATTTAACAGAAAAAAACCAAGTGGAAATTCCCAGGAAAAATCTTTAAACAATCATGGGAGATTTTTTTTCGTATTTTTTCTCTATTTTGATTACAATGTTGTAAGTTTAAGTTTCTTTCTTCTTTTATATGAAAAAAAAAATGATGAAAATATTAAGAAAATATTGAGAAAATTCGAATAAAAAATACTGTCGTGCTGACGGTGAGAAAGTTTTGTCGTTTGTTTAAAACTTCAAATATAATGTGAATATTTTAAATTGTTGTCAAGTTGGTGGTGTTTTAGTGGTCAAGGAATTATTTTAATATTTAGTTGGGTAAAATATCCCAGGCTGTTATTTTTAATTTAAACATTTGCAAATTATACGTTTTGAATAGCTGTACTGAAGCTATGAGTATGTTAAAAAATATTTTTGAGTAACAGGGGTTGGTCGTTAATTCTAGTATTTCATTTGTTTGAATTTATTTTATACCATACGAGAATTTTTTTTATAAATTTTGTTTGTGAGTTTTTCTAAGCAAAAACTGTGTAACAATAATTGAATTTTAATGTATCACGAATGTGAAATATTAGCATGCATTTGTTATTTACACTAAAAATAACCACTCATATGAAAACTTATGGCTTTTGGTGTCGGTGATAGCTTCTCTAGATTTATATCGAGTTTTCTCACAGATCGTACTATACGAGTTGTTATAGATGGAATCTCATTCATGGTTAACTTGGGGGCACTGCAAGGTCCCGTTTTTTCTCCTACCCTATTTCTTATTTTTCTCCACGACCTTCTACGTCGGACTTCCAACCCTACCTTTTCTTTCGCAGATATGACAGTAGCATTTGCCATTCATATTCATTTTGCAATAGGCCAAGCCTTCCGGGGGCTATGCGAAAGCAAATAGACTATACCCTGAATCGCGGTCTTTTGGCAAACTCTGATTGAAGTCTAATAGATATTAAGAAATCAGCAGCTCATGATGTTCTTGAAATGAAGATTCAATAGGATGTTCGTTGGAAGAAGCATTTTTTTCAGGTCACGAAAGAAGCATTTAAGTGCTTAGGTTTTCTGAAACGGTGTAGGAAATACTTCACTCCATCTGATCTTCTCGCTATCTATGTCATTTTTATCAGACCGAAAATAGAATACAATTCTCATGTATGGGCCGGTGCTTTAAAGATTATTTTGGAGTAACTCCGACCGCGTGCAGGAGAGAGCAAAGAAGCTTATTGGTGACTGTAGAGCATCCAGCTTTATTAATTAATTGGAGCATCGACGCAATGTGGTCTGTGTTGTTCCTGAAAACCGTAGTTTCGTACGTGCAACGCGCTCTGCATCAAGAGCGCATCCCTTTGTGGTCAATTGGCCAGTGAAGCGCACTACTCATTACAAAGAAAATACATTTTTTAGCCGAAAGTTCGCGGAGATCAAAGTGAAAATTTATTATTCGGAATCTTTTAAAATTTAATTAATTTATTTTAGTTACTGAATGTTTGCTGTGTTTTTGTATAGAACTTTTTTGAGTTGTTATTGTCTTTTGTCTTATTGATTCAATGGAGTTCTCATTTAATCAGTTTGGCTTTTGATATGAGACTTTCTGTTTTTCTGTACAAAATTTGGGTAAAATCCACTGACGAGCTATTTGAGCAGTAGTGAAATGGCCATATGGATATGCTTTCCCCGCAGTAATACATTTCATTTTGAAGTTTAGTTTAAAATAATAAATATTTCATGAGAATATCATGAAATATTTATATTTGAAGGAATCAAGCACGAATAAAGTAAATTAATTAAGTTCGCGGAGATCTTTCCTGTCACTTTCAGTGTGCAAAGATTCAAATAAAATGTCCACAAGCACTACTTCCTCTGTCCCCCTTCCCATAACCTAATTTCCTAGTTCTGGCACAATGCGTTGCATATGTACGTTATCCCCTGAGTGTTGTCTTCATTCCTAGATTTCGGATCAGGATGAAGTTTAGGCTACGGGATCAATGTAGCGTGGTACAGGCTGAGATTTCTGCCATCTGAAGGGCGGCTTGCTGGATGAGGTACCACAGGAGATACGCAGAGGATATCCGGATCTGTACTGACAGCAAGGCCGCGATTAACTCCTTATCGGGTGTCTATACGACATCCAGATTGGTTCGTGAATGCCGGACATCTCTTACTACTGTAGAAGTTGACAAGATGAGGAAGAGGAAGAAACGGTAGAGCATCTGCTCTGCCACTGCCCAGCTCTTTCTGAGAATAGAGCGGCCATCTTCGGCAGTCCGAGACTGCATGGTCTTGCAGACTTATCTGTCTGGGACGTTGCTAGGATAAACTTGTTTATCCGGTCCTCGGGGTGGTTTGGATTGGGATCTTTGATGGTGCCGTAGTGGCCTGAATCTGATCCCCAGCATATCCTGTTTCCAGGTGACACAACGGGACCTTTGGGATCCAATTGAGCCGGTCTTTTACGCCGACGGCCTGTGCAACCTAACGTAACCTATCTTAAACTAAGCGAATTCTACTGCACTCCTCTAGAGTGTTAAGGACGTTCAAAATTGTAGAATATTTTGTTTTACTTAAATTATTTTTTTTTTTATTTTCAAAAAAGTAAAAATAATTCCCACAGGGGTTTAAAAACAAATTAAAAAAACTTCTCATGTCAAACATTAAAATATTGAATATAAACTAAAATTATCTTTTTGCTTTTATTACAGATCAATTATATTAATATTTATTAATTTGTCAATTAAATTATCATAAATTAGATTTTAATAAAAGTTTTATTAAAGAAAAGGGTTGAATATAAATTTGAATTTAATTAATTTAAAAATTGCGTGTCGAAAGAATTTTGCCGAATTTTTTTTTCTGCCTCCACTCACTGCTTGTAAATATCTTAAAATGAACAATTGTTTTTAGAGCATTAATTTAATGACTTAATCACGTGTCTATGAGGGTCACCTTTTTGCAATTGACAATTGAAATGTCAATATTATTTTATGATCTTTCTACCCCTGCTAAACTTTGTTTTTAGTTTTTTTCTTAAGTCAATAAATTTTCGTCAAAGTAAATATTTAGACAATTAGCGGTCAGTTTTATTTGATGTTTAATTATCTTAATTTATTCTTTTTATATTGACTCCCATGTAATGAAATAGCTCTTACATTATTGCTCTCTCTCTTTCTTAAAGGAGAAACTGTTATAATGTTTTGCTCTTCCTCTTTACAGAAGACAGTTTATTAACAATTCAATTAATTGTTTTCGAAATAATTGCAACTTTTCAGTTTCGTGCAAAATTGTTCTTTAAACATTTTCTCGAAAACCTTTAAATCTATAACACGTGTTCTACTCTCACTTCAACTCACTTAACGATTAAACAGACGACAGAACGCACCTTTGTTGGTTTTGAAACAACCAACAACAACAACAACAACATTTCCAATGTAAATACCATGTTGACATATGTTAAGAATTTCCTTTATAAAACAAAACTTAAAGTGAAAGTATTTTGCTTTTCACGACTGACACGTGCCTCTCTGCGTTTTTGTTGTTCTTGACTGCACCAAAACACGTTCTGTAGGATCTTAATTTATTTATTTTTAATAGTTTTAAGATCTTAATTTTTTCCTGTCATTCCACTAACATTTCGTTCATCTATTTATTATTGTTTGTTGTCATTTGTTTGTTTATTTTACGTTGATTATCCGGTCGACGTTCGTTGTGCGTTGCGTTGCATTGTTGTGTTTTTCATTTTGAGTATTTTGAGAATTTTGGGTTATTTTATATTTTTGTTTTAATTGTTTTACAAATACCAGTCTGTGTTATAGTACAAACTATTCCTTTACTTAATTTCTTTCCTTTTTCCTTTTTCGTCTTTTTTTTGTTTTTTTGTTGTTGAAAAGTTAATGGACCCGAACGAATAACAAAATATTTGAAATAAACAAAGATAAAATATTTAAATACCTTTTGAGGTTTAACGTTTAATTTACAATGATTTTAATTTATAAAAACTTAAAGAAAATTATTTGTTCTAATAATTTTGCTACCTTTTTATGAGTGACATCTTTGTTTTCACTATAACCAGATTATGATCACGCGATGACAAAATTATGTTTAAAATGTGACAAGACTATGACTGCACTTTGACTAGCTTAAAAGAAAACTATAATTAGACCGTCATAACATTATGGACAGAGCATGTTTTAAATATAATTATAAACATTTTCTCGTTTCTGTAACTAAAGTGAGAAATTTCTCACATATAGATATTACAGCCGTCGTGTTTTTACAAAGGGTAAGCTGAAAATTATCATGAGTAATAAAATAGTTGATGATTTACTAAAGCTCATCAGGTGTAGAACAAGATGGCTTTATTATTTACATGTGAGAAATTTCTCACTTGAGTTACAGAAACATGTGAGAAATTTCTCACTTATAGCCATCGTGTATTTACAAAGGGTAAGCTGAAAATTATCATGAATAATAAAATAGTTGATGATTTACTAAAGCTCACCAGGTGTAAAACAAGACGGCTTTATTATTTACATGTGAGAAATTTCTCGCTTGAGTTACAGAAACATGCAAATATTATAGCCATCGTGTTTTGCAAAGCGTTAGCTGAAGTTTATCATGGGTAATGCAATAGTTGATGATTTACTAAAGCTCACCAGCAATATATTTTACATGTGACAAATTTCTCACCTGAGTTACAGATGCGAAACACAAGCCAAAAATAGACTAGACCAAAAACTGACTAGAACTATTATTCACAAATATTATCTGTCATATTTATAAAAAAACGAAATAAGTTTGAAATGTGATTTATGACAAAATTTTCATAGAAATTTGTCCTAAAATATATTTCAAATTTTATGAATACAACAGTATGACTTTACTTTAGTAATTAAATACCATGACTTGACCATGTTTAGACTGGACTACACTCTTACTAGAATGTGACTAGAAATTTACAAGACTTTTGATTGGAACTAATATGTGACAAGACTATGATTAACTTCTAAAGAACTGTGACTACGAGTCATTGACTAGACTATGAAAAGACTGAGATCAAATCTTGAGTCTAATATTATAGAAACGAAACACAAGCCAAAAACATTACATAAAACCGTGACTTGACTATAACTAAATTATAAAGTAACCAAAATTAGAATCTGATCACATCAAATATATTCTGTGACTCCACTAGGGACAATACTTTTATTATGTTCTGTCTTGATTATTATTAGTTTGTGAATAGATTATAATTTGTCTATGACTTAATATTGTCTAGAATTATACTGTAGTTTAACTAGACATTCTCCAGGCAATGACTATTTCTGTGACTAAAATATATTTCTTCAGCAATAATCAGGCCGTGACTACCCTATTAGTTTGCCATATACTGCGTTTAGAATATTACTGGACTTTGACCATGCAATAAATGGTCTGTGACTGAAGCGTTAGCAAATCAGATGCTGGGGTTAAAATTACCACTTGTCAATACTTATGTAATTTTTTCTTTGAAAATATTTTACCACCACGTTATCGATAACGTAAGTATTCAGTATAAAGTTTATTTTGTGGTATTTTGTTGTACGATAAATAAAACTGCTATAAAAAAATTACAACACCTCCAATTTAAAGATAGATTTAAGCAGAATTAATTTTACAACTTGTTCATTTTATCGTTGGCAAAAAAAATTTATTTATGAGAATTTCTTAGTTTGATCAATATTTTGTATTTAAATACAAATATTTTTGCAGTAATGTCAAATTTAAAAAAAGCTTAGTGATTTAGTTATTGCCCAGTTTCTTGAAGATGATGGCGAGTTTAGTGAAGTCTATGATGAAGTTATCGATACTTATTTCTGCAAGTGACGAAATATGGATCGAAGATTGCGAACACTGTACGCAACATAAAACGGATGATTGAGCACTGAAAAAATTAAGGGAAATGATGAAGGGCTTTGTTATTTTTAAGATAATGTATGCGAACCTACAGTATTTTATTTTTATTTTAGGATTAGTTTCTTCTTAGGGTACAGTGGGTGGTTTACCGGCCCACAATTGGACATCGTGACTCATTTAGAGGGATGAGGGCACACTTTAGTCGACTGGTCTCACTAAGCGGATTCTTCTCTGCATTTTTCTCCGACCTTCTCCATATTCTCATGGCTTTCTCTCTCTGTCTTTCTCAGCTCTTCATTCCCATTTTTTTTCTTATTCCTGCCTTAATCTTTTCTCTCTCTCTCTCTGTTTCTTCTTCTCTCTCCCTTCGAAAAGCAGATAACACAAAGGGACCAATCAATAGACCCTAGTGGGCTATATAACACGGCTGCCTGCTGGAAAAAACGGATTTAAATGGTCAACTTCAGAACCAACATGTTCCGTAAAAACTCCTCAACACAATATTGTGAATTACGGGCATTTTTTAGTATTTTGTATTTTTCAGCTGAATTTAAGTCTAAGCACGAGGAAATAAAATTGTTATTTGCAACTGATGCAACCGAAAGAGAAACTTTTTCAAATGTAATGTCTGAAACATGATTTCTTTGTATTCTTAGCTGCCTAAGATTTGATAGCTCTTGTGATAGACATCAGAGATTACTAATCGATTCATTAGCTGCAATTTCAGAAATATTTAACAAATTTGTAGAGAACTGTCGTGAAAGTTATTCCATTGGCATTGATGAAATGTTGGTACCATTTCGCGGTAGATGTAAGTTAAGGATTTACATGCCAAACAAACCTGAAAGACATGGTATTAAAATAATCTGCCTAACAGATGCACACAAGCAGTATTTTTCAAATGAATATATTTATTCTGATGGAGTTGGTCCGACAAAAGAAGGAAAAAGACTTTCAATACCAACACAATCAGTGCTGAGGCTGTGTGGAATATTGCAAAGAAGCTGGGGAAATTTTACTGCCGATACCCGGTTTTCATCTCTCCAGCTGATAGAAGAACTTAAAAAGTGAGACATAAAATACCTTGGAACGCTGAAAAAGAACAAAAGAGAGATTCCACCAGAGTTTCAGCACAAGAAAAAAAAAAATAAATAAATAAAGTGTTAGGATCTTGTATGTATGGTTTAACGAAAGATGTGACAATTTTCTCATATGTACCTCGTGTAAATCGTACTGTGGTATCAATATCCTCAATGCATCATAAAAAAGAAAAGGACCAACTCACTGGAGGAGTAGATGAACTGGATAAAAAATGCTCTATATATATTTAATGTGGCCGACGTTCACGCCGCTGGCCTTTAAAATTTTAAATTTTTTATGAGTTTACGATGTTAAGTTTTTGTTATAATAAAAAGGGACTTCTGAAATAAAATGCTAGTTTCGTTAATTAAAAAAAATTTTTGCAATTTTTATTTTTTTTTCTATTGTAAACATTATTACTTATTTTTAAAAACACATATAATTTAGAAAAAGTTTTTTTTTTATTAAAAAATTGCAATAATGTTAAAAAGGGTAAAATTAACCACCACGTCAGATAAAAATATGAATGTGTCATGAACAGTTTTTTTTCTTGACCGTGAATAAATTATGATAGGATTAGGCTATGACTTAACCTCAATGACAATAATATTAAATATATATGAGAAATTTTTCACTCAAGTTACAGAAACGAGGTAGGGATTATGACTGGAATATAAAAATGCCATGATTACGATCCTAGGTTGACTAAAATTAATTATTTTATTATATATGAATGTTTTTTTGACCTTTTTTAGTTAATTTTTGTTTTCTAATTTTTTAAGCACTAGGTCAGTTTATAAATAATAACAAATGTTTATTTATATTTTCAATATTTCGCCACACCTTTGGGTGGCATCATCAGGAAACAGGAAACAAAAATTAAATTTTCTTTTTTTTTTTTTTTTAAATAACAAATTTAAAATGAAATTATTTTTTCAAACAAAAACAGAAAAATCAAAAACCAAACGACAAAAAACTCAAATATTTAAAATTTACATTCTTATAAATTTAAAACTCAAAAAACATTCAAGTAAAATAACTCAAAAATTTTAAACATTTACATTCTTATAAAAATTTAAAAAACAGAAAACATTTAAATTATTTAAAAATGTTAAAAAACTTAATTCAAATACATTAACATAAACTTTCCATCTTATGAGTTATGTAAATATATTACAATGATTTTAAAAAAGATTACAGAAAATTCAAAATATAATGTTAAAAATTCGTTTGAATTTAAAGAAAGGATAAGGAACATAAATGTTCTAAATGATGAAAAATTAGTATCTTTTGATGTAGTCTCATTATTTCCAAGTATACCTGTTGATTTGGCAGTGAATATTATTGAAGAAAAATGGAACGTAATACAGGAATATACTAGAATGGAAAAAGGTTTATTTTTACGAATTTTAAAATTTTGTATTGAAGATAACAGATACTTTCAATATAATGATAACATATATTTGCAACAAAAAGGACTTCCAATGGGATCTCCAGCTTCCCCAGTTGTGGCAGATATTATTATGGAGAAATTATTAGACACGTGCATTAATGAAATTAGTATAAAACCAAGATTAATGACAAAATATGTGGATGATTTGTTTTGTATTATTTCTGCATCTGGTATTGAAAATATGTTGGAAACATTTAATAGTTTCAATAGTTGTATAAAATTTACAATAGAAATAGAAAATGATTTTAAATTACCCTATTTAGATACGTTAGTAATAAGGAGAGGGAATAAACTAAAAATGGATTGGTACCAAAAGCCAACAGCTTCCGGGAGAATTATTAATTATTATTCAAAGCATAACAAAAGAATAATTATTAATACGGGAAAAAATTTGATAGAAAAAGTACTTAAGCTAAGTGATAAGGAATTTCACAAAAGCAATAAAGATAAAGTTAAAAAGATATTAATTGATAATAATTTTCCAATGAGAGTGATAAATAGTTTGTTTAAACAGTTAAGGTTTAGAAGAGCAAATAATACAAGAGATGTTACAGAAACTAAAGTTTATAAGTCTTTAATTTATGTACCAGAAATAGCAGAAAGGATTGAAAAATCAAAAATTTTTGATGGGGATAAATATAAAATGGCATACAAAACTTATAATACTTTAAATAGATTATTTAGTAAAACAAAAGATAAGATTAAAAAATGGGACATGTCAAATGTAGTTTACAAAATACCTTGTAATGGTAATGATAGTGAGAATTGTAATAAGGAATATGTAGGTACGACAAAAAATAAACTAAAAACTAGAATAGCTGGACATAAGTCTGATCAAAGATACAGGGACGTTAATAATTCACAAAAAACTGCATTATCTTCCCATTGTGCCAGATTTAATCATAATCCTAACTTTGAAGATGCATCTGTTTTAAATATAGAAAATAATTATAAGCGTCGGTATATGTTAGAGATGTTACAAATAATTAAAATACCAGCAACAAAAAGAATAAACTTTAAGGCTGATACTGATAATGTTGCGCAATGTTATAGACATTTAGTGCATAAAAAATAATAAACGTTTGAGAGTATATGATTGCTTGTAACATTTCTATCGTGAAAGTTTATGTTAATGTATTTGAATTAAGTTTTTTAACATTTTTAAATAATTTAAATGTTTTCTGTTTTTTAAATTTGTATAAGAATGTAAATGTTTAAAATTTTTGAGTTATTTTACTTGAATGTTTTTTGAGTTTTACAGCCTGTTCAGCGATCTACCTTTTGAGAACAGACGACCTATTGCGTGCCAAGCGATTAAGCTCGCAATTGAGTTTATTTTGTTTTTTCGTTTGGGAATAAAAGCTTTTTTTGTTTGTCGCTAAAAGTCAAAGAAACAATGTTTCCATCATTAGCTTGGTTGTAATTCTTAAAGCTTTTTTCAAAGAAAATTAAGCTTTTATGTTGGAAAAGAAAAGAAGCAACCCTATCAATCAGCTGTAAAAATAAACAAATAAGTTTCAAATTTATTTGTTTAAAATATACAAGAATGTTTATTAAAAAAAAACACAATGTTTTTTTCTTATAATACAGAAACTCGTCTCTGTTGAAAAAGATTGCGAGACACAACAAATGTTCAAGGTTTTCAAAAGACCAGCAAGTACATCATATGAAACGATTGTGTTGCACAAATGTATTTTTTTAGATTTACTGCAAACTTTCGAGTTAACAGCGAATTTCTTTTAATGCTGCTGGGGAAAATGGAACCTGCAATGAAAAGGAACAGCAACTGGCAGCTTCCACTTTTTTATCGCAAATCCCACTATATTTCATTCCCTCTCAATTACTAGTATAAATTTACTAAAAATTGGGCTTGCAGCCAATTCTTAAAACTCATCCATTGATCGGACCAAAACTTTAAATTGCCCAGTACTGGTTTTTTAATTCTACAAAATATGATTACTACGATTTTTCATTCAAAAGGTCTATTATTTTAACTTTTTTTAATTAAAATTTAAACATTTTACAGTTTCGTTTAATAATTTCTGATTGTTTGATTTGGCAGTTGATTATGTTTTTGTTGTACATAAGTGAACCAATTTTTGAAGCAAAAGCTTTAAGCTCATTTGTTACACTCAAAATTAAGTATACGAAAACCAAAATTTAAATTCGTTTGTTGTTTGGCATACAATACATCAAAAATTATGTTTTAAAAACAGGCTGTTAAATTTATAAGAATGTAAATTTTAAATATTTGAGTTTTTTGTCGTTTGGTTTTTGATTTTTCTGTTTTTGTTTGAAAAAATAATTTCATTTTAAATTTGTTATTTAAAAAAAAAAAAAAGAAAATTTAATTTTTGTTTCCTGTTTCCTGATGATGCCACCCAAAGGTGTGGCGAAATATTGAAAATATAAATAAACATTTGTTATTATTTATAAACTGACCTAGTGCTTAAAAAATTAGAAAACAATAATTATTTTATTTTTTTTATAACTAAATGCATTAATTTGTAAAAAAGCTTTTTAGATTATGAACTTATCATATTTATTTTTAAATTTTTGATTATTTTTTTAAAATATGTACTTTGAACATTTTTTGTTTTTACCAACTTTTGCCAACCAAACTTTTATGACAGTTGTAAAAAGTATTTCAATTTCGATTTTTTTATTATCCTTTTTCTTTATTATTGTTCTTGTTGTTGCTGCTATTGAGCTCATAAAAATTTATTTACTAAAATCACCATAGTTACTTAGTCAAGCAAATAGAAATATTTATTTTTAAAAAAATAAATACAAACAGCAGCAATCGTTGTTTTAATTTTGTAAAAGAGTAAAATAAAAAATAAAATTTATAAACAAGGATATAAATTTGAATGGTGTCACAAATATTTTATTATACAGACCCAGTTTATTTATGAGTAAACGCCCCTGTTATCTCTTAACCCCTCTTCTATCTTTAATAATTTATAGCGAATTTCAAATACTGAAAGAAAAAGAAATTACTAAATTATGACAATTTTTTCTGGGTATCCACCATTTTGTTTATATTCGCTGTCACCAAAAAAAAAAAAAAAATGAAATAAATAAAGAAATTTTAATAAATTTGTCAAAGTTAAAAAAATAGAAGAAAATTGATTTAGTGTCTGGCAGACCCAAATGAAAATATAAAATTT
The DNA here is from genome assembly GCA_916610165.2 of Gymnosoma rotundatum. Lineage (NCBI taxonomy): Eukaryota > Metazoa > Arthropoda > Insecta > Diptera > Tachinidae > Gymnosoma > Gymnosoma rotundatum. The sequence goes on along the minus strand of OU744336.1, from coordinate 169,874,789 downwards.
GTATTAAAAATAAAAGCAGTCGAAATATAAAATTTAAAATAAAAAACTGTAACATTAACATTTCTGTTGTACGAAAGTTTTTCTCTTTAATTTATTAAGCTGATGTCATAAATTATGATTTTAATCAGTAATCAAAAATGTAAAATAGTAAAAAGAAACAAAAACCTTAGAAAATATTCTATTACTCTAATACAAATTTACGCATGACAAATTTGTTAAAAACTGGCAGAAAGGAAATGTTACAGAGATGGAGTTTAAGGGTTTAAAAAAGTCCACGGACTAAAATGTTTCGAAAACCAAGAAAAAACTAAAGAACCTTTAGTGCATTAATTTTTTAAATGTAAAACTTCATTTACAATTATGATTCTTTTCAATTTATTATTATTTTTTTTTCGTTACAACATGAAATGTTTTGGTTTTAAATTTCTGTAGCCAAATCTGAGTTTAAAAAGGACATCAAAAACCTCAAATGTTATTTAAATGGACACTCCTTAGCTTTAATATAACTTTGCTTTTAGTATTAACTTTTTTGTTAATAACTCATACTTAATGTATTCCTTTTAAAATTACACTTATCATTGAATAAAGAAAAGCTTGTTTAAAAGTACTTTTTTTAATCGCACCATTTTAAAAATTAAAAATTGGGTTTTTTGAAAAATCCCTTTACATAACATCTTTAGTGATAATCACTTTTTAACAAAATTAATTTGACAAAATAGAATTTTTTAAACAAAGCCTTTTTGAACAAAAGTACTTTTTAAAATAGATTTTCAAAATGGTAACTTTTTTAAATGAAATATTTTGAAAGCATTTTTTTATTTAAACCAATTTTTATTTTTGAAAAGATACTTCTAAGAAAGTATGTATTGAAAAGTACTATTTTAAAAAGTACTTTTTAAAAAGATTTTTTAAGGGACTTAATTTAAAAAATTCTTTTATAAAATATTTTTTAAGAGGTACGTTTCTGCAGATCCTTTTAAAAAAATTTGTATTGAAGAGTACTTTTTTAAAAAGTATTTTTTCCCAAAAAGGTACTTTCACCATAAATGCTTTTAAAATGATTTTTTTGAAGGCAATTAATTTAAAAATTCTTTTATGAACTCTTTTTAAAAAAGTACTTTTTTTTTCTGAAGGGCCTTTTTAAGAGTACTTTTTAAAAGGCAATTTTAACAATTTTTTTTATAAAAAGCAAATAAATAAAAGATATTTTTTAACAAATGAATTAAAACTGACAGAATTAATTAATTGAGTTCATTTTAATTACAAAATTTTGATCAAGAAAGAAAATTTTCTAACAAATTTTTGCGAAGGTTTTTTAAGAATACCAAAAAATAAGGCACCGACGGAATGTACTGCACTATTTTCTAGATCGCTTCAATCATTGCCAGCTTTTTTCACATCTATATACCGTTTGTTGTGTACATTTTTTAATATATTTTTTTTAAAAGGTACTTCTTAATAAAATTTTTTAAAAATAGTTTTTAATTTTTTATATAATTCTATATATTTTAAAACGGAATTAAAGGTACTTTCTTTTAATAGATGCTAGTTTTGTAATGGTACTCTTTTCAAATACAGGTTTTTTTAAGTTCTTAAATGTCTTAAATGATAAATTATTCGAGTAGTAGTTGGTACCTTTTTAAGAAGTACTTTATTATTAAGCTAAAATAAAAACATAAACTCTTTAAAAAAGTGCACTTACTTTAGAACGTATATTTTTTAAGGGTTTTTACCTTAAAGTACTTTTAAAAATTCGCTATATTGATTTTTTAAAACATTAAAAAAGTTGTATTCTCGTTGAAATTTCTTTGTACATACTTTTAAGGAAAGTATTTAAAAGATGTTCTTAGTTTCGTAAAAGATACTTTTTTAAGGCTTTAATAAAAAAATATCTAAAAAAGGAGGGTTTTCTTTGAAATGAAATTTTTCTTTAAAAGTACCTTTTATTAATAAGAATCTGCAATTAAAACTATAACTTTTCAAAAACTATAACTATACTATAACTTTCAAATGGAATTATTGAAAGAACTTTTTTTTAAGATTTGTTAAAAAAATTTACTGGGTTTTTAAAAAGTACTTTTTATATGTAAAAAAGGTACTTTATTAAAAAGTACTTTTTTCATATTGAAGTTTTATATTTAAAAGTTATTTCCGAAACACTTTTAAAAAATTTTTTTTTTTCAAATATTAATTGCTTTAATGGGTTTTTGCCTTAAAAGTACTTTTTATTTTTTAAGGGATTTTTTAACACGGTCTCTGGTTAAAATTTTATTATTTAAAATTTTTATTTCATTTCTTAAAGGGCGAAGTTTAATACAAAAATTTTTAGTATTTTTCTAAGTTGTGAAATTTTTATTTTTTAACTTCCCAAGGAGTCTTTGAGAGGAGGAATTGGTAAAAAATCTTAATCATATTTTCATATCAAAACTTTTATTAAGGCAATCTATACTTTTCTAGGATTTAATTTATTTATTTATATCAATTACAACAACCAAAATGGCTCGTTGACAAAGAAAATAAGAATGTTTTCAAAATTTTGACAGTAAATCATGATTAACAAAACAATAGAGTCAAAATATGAATAAAAAAATAAAAAATAAAAAAAATAACAGAACGCATAAAAAAGGATGTAATAAATTTTGTTTAAATGACTATAAAACTTCCTTTGAAATAAATAAAAAAAAGAAATAAATCATGCACATTTCGGAGAAGTAATTAAACAAAGCTGGAGGTCATAAACACTTGAGCTCATTTTATAAATGAAAAGCAAAACACTCCCTCAATAAAGTGTTGTTGTGGTTGTTCTTGTATAAAACCAAAAACAAATCTAAGAAACTAAAACAGATTTGTTATCCTTAAAACAAAACAAAAAAATGAATAATAAAAAAGGACCCTTTTTCACTTACTGACGGCCAAAAGGACATAAATATAAAAAAAAGAAAATAATTTAATATTTTTATGCACGACTAAAATAAAAATAAAAAACAACAAAAACAAAAAAGTCTAATTAAAATTATGAATTAATTACTTAAACATTACAACACCAGAACATTCCTCTTAAACGAAAAAATAAAGAGCTGATTTTAGCAGTATAAAAGAGAGAGAGAAAGGGAGAGAAAGCTATTCGTTACAGTTTAAATTAGCAGATTTGCCTTCTGCTATTTGTTGAATATGAAAAATTTAATTAAATAAAATAAACCAAAACACGCAAATTTTTGTGTTGATTTCATTCTAACAAGTGCGATGCAATCTCGCTGTCAGTGGATTTTATTACACGTTTAAAGAAAAAAATTAGTTTAACAGCTAAAGGCCTTTTTTTCTCACTCTTGCTTTTTTCCATTTTACGAAATTTAACCACAAGCGACATTTTTTTTTATCGCACTTCCACCCAAATGACTTCTTTGCTTTTAATCCGATGCTTTCAAAACTTGGAGTGATTACATAAATTTTACAAGGATTAAGATTATGAAAAGTTTTACCATAGATTCACCACGAATTGAAGTAAATTAAAGCAGACGTAAACAATTTTAAAATTTTGATAAACTATTTTAGGATTTCTTTTAAACTTTAAGAAACTTTTAAAGTTGCTACAATTTAAATTTTTATGTAAAAAGAAAAATAAACCGATTACTCGTATATGTAAATTAAGAAAAACTGATTCAAATGCAATTTATATTTTCATTAAATCACCTGCTTTTTAAGTTTTAAATAATTACAATTTTATTAAAAATCGGTTTAGCTTCATTTTAAACCCGGTTTTATAAACGGTTTTTAACCGGTTCATTTTAATTAAAAATAAATGTGGAGTAAATTAAAACACGCGTAAACAATTTTTTTGATTTTGATAAACCATTTTAGGACTTTTTCTAAACTTTAAGAAACTCTTAATACTGTTGAAATTTGCATTTTTATGTATAAAGAAAAATAAACCGATTAATCGCATTTCTCAATGTAAGTTAAGAAAACCCGATTTGAACGCAATTTATATTTGCATTAAATCAGCTGCTTTTAAAGGTTTGCATAGTTACTAATTTTAGATCAGATTTATTTTAACCCGGTTTTATAACCGATTTTAAGCCGAATCCATTTTAATTAAAATTCAAAGTGAAGTAAATTAAAGCAGAGGTAAGCAATTTTTAACTTTTCTAAACTTTAAGAAACTCTTCATACCGTTGAAATTTAAATTTCTATGTTAAAAGAAAAATAAACCGATTACTCGCATTTCTCAATGTAAGTTAAAAAAAAGCTGATTAAATTGCTCTTCAGTTTGCACTAAATCAGCTGTTTTTAACCTTTGATTAATTACAAATGTTCTTAAAAATTGGGTTAGATTTATTTTCAACCCGGTTTAAAACCGGTTCCATTTTGATTAAATATAAAAGTGGAGTAAATTAAGGCAGACATAATCAATTTTTAAATTTGATAAACAATTTTAGGATTTACTTTGAACTTTAAGAAACTTTTAATACCGTTGAAAATTAAAATTTTTATGTAAAAAGGAGAATTAACCGATTACTCGTAATCGCATTCCTCAATGTAAGTTAAGAAAAGCAGATTTAAATGCAATTTATATCCTCATTCAATCAGCAGCTTTTTAAGCTTTCAATAATTAGCATTTAATTTAAAATCATTCTAGATTTAAACCGGTTTTTAACCCGGTTTTATAACCGGTTCCATTTTAATTTGAAATCAGTTTTAGTCCTGTTTTTAAGTATGTTTTTATACTGTTGTTATTTTTTTGTTTCTCACAACGATTTATATATTTTTGTCTTTAAAAATCGGTTTTGAGGGAAAAACAGGTGAAATTCGATAAACAATTGGTTTTCATGAATTGCTATCATGACTGTATAATGAATTAATGCAGGCTGGATCTACCGTATCCTGAAACTCATTGAAGTAACACCAAAAGGAAGGAAGGGGAGGAAGCATTGATCCCTTGAAAGAACAATATATGATATATAGTTTTTAACACATTTTGTCTCACCACTCCAAAGAATCCAAGGCGGGCCAGTAGATTCCAGCAAGAAAATAAATGAACCACTTAGAGGGGGATTGAATGTGGCGTTAATTTTTTTCAAGGCTTTTGTATATTATTTACGTTTATGTTGTCAAGCTGCGGGCAATGACAGTAGGGAAACTGTCTCCTAATCGGTTTAGCTTCAGTTCTAAACGTAAGTCAAGGTTTTTTAAACGATCCAATAAAAAGGACTTCTTGTAGTATTTAAGACTTTCGAAGCGTTATGAAGTGAAAAGTGTATCGATTATTTAAAATGCCACTGATTGTTAAAACTCATTTAAAATTTTGCCTAATTTTTTTTTACTTTAAATATTAAACATTAAAAATTCAATTTATTATTGTACAAATTCTCAATTTTAAGCCATATTTTTGAACAAATAATTACTTAATCTTGCAAAAAAAAATTGTTTCAGTTTATTTACTCCACTTAAATCTTCATCAATTACTCGTATTCCTACATATTTCCAAGAAGAAAGAAAAAAAAAATTCATTTGATTAATTATTATAAGAAATTTGTTTCTATTTATGGCAATTGTTATTGTTTTTTCTTGAATATTTTTCCAGTTGTTATGCATAAGGAAAAAGAAGAAAATGGTAACAGTGTCTTACCGCACATACACGCACATGATGGCTATCGGACACGAGAGCTGGGAGCTTTCGAACATGGTCTATTAGATGGTAATATGTTCCTGCAGGTGAGTAATTTTTATTAATTATTTTATATTGAATAAACAAAAACGAAAAGCCACACAAACTTATTCCAAAAATGAAAAAAAAAGGAAAATTAAGACATTTATAAAAAAAAAGAAATTCTCGTTAATTGAAACAGTTAATATTAAGACCAAAAAGATTAACGATTGATGATAAAACTTGAGAAAAGTATGACGACTTTATATAAAAGCAAATTTCACAAATAAAATTTTTAAGATTTTCAATTTGGTTTTCAATCAATTAATTATTAAATAATTTTTTTGAATTTGTTAGAATTAAGACCGATTCTGTAGGTGTGCATGCGGTATGGATGCCAAACGGAAAATTGCGAATTCTGAAAAACCGCGATTTTTTTGTATTGATTAAAAAGGAATTTGAGGTTCTTTTCTGTAACTGAAGTGTGAAGTCGCCTATATTATTTTTTTTAATATAAAAGAATGAAAAAGTTCATGAAGTTGACTAGATCACTCTGTGATAAACCAGGTGACCATGATATTTTCATGTGAAACATTTCTCACTTGATTTGTAGTGATAAGAACCAGTGTTAAAAATTAAGACATATTAATACAAAAAGCAAATATGATATGTGAGCACATTATTTAAAAGAACACGAACCTGTGCTGCGTTTCTGTAACTTAAGTGAGAAACTTTCGTCAAAAAAAATTATTAAAGCCGTCTTAAATATCATGTTTTTTAGTATAAAAGAATGAAAAAGTTCGTGAAGAATAACAGCTCATTCTGTAATAAACCAAACGACCATAATATTTTCATGTGAGAAATTTCTCACTTAGTTTAAGGTGAAAAGTATCAATATCAAAAATAAAAAAGATTTTATAAAAAATCAATAGAAATTTTGAGCACATTATTTCATTATTACATTATTTCTATAAGTAATGTGAGAAATTTCTCACAAAAAAAAAACATTAAAATCGTCTTCTGTATCATAATTTTCAATATAAAATAATGAAAAAGCTTCTGAAGTACCCTAAGTCACCCTGTGATAAACCTGATGACCATAATATTATCATGTGAGAAATTTCTCACTTGGTTTTTAGTAATAAGTATGAGTATTGAAAATTCAAAAAGATTAATAAAAAATTTAATAGAAATTTCGTTTCTATAACTTAAATGAGAAATTTCCCGCAAAAAAAACATGATAGTTGTTTTTTATATTATGGTTTTTAATATATAATTTTGTTAAAGCTGATGAATTATACTAGTTCGTCCTCTTAAAACAAATGACCATGTGAGAAATTTCTCACTTGATTTTAAGTGATAAGAATGATTATCAAAAATCAAGACATATTAATACAAAAAGTGAATATAAAATGTGAGCACATTTTTTGAAAGAAAAACAATCTATGCTTCGTTTCTGTAACTTATGTGAGAAATTTCTCACAAAAAAGCATTAAAGCCGTCTTTAATGTCATGTTTTTTAATATAAAATAATGAAACAGTTCATGAAGTATACTCGGTCACCCTGTGATAAACCAGTTGACCATAATATTATCATGTGAGAAATTCCTCACTTAGTTTTTAGTTCAACGTATCAGTATCAAAAAGTAAAAAAGATTAATAGAAAAAGACAATATGAATTGTGAGCACATTATTTAAAAGAAAATTAATCTGTTCTGCGTTTCTGTAACTTAAGTGAGAAATTTTTCGCAAAAACAAAACATGAAGGTCGTTTTAATATTATGGTTTTTAATATATAATTTTGTAAAAGCTAATAAAATATACTAGTTTAACCTCTTAAAACAAATGACCATAATATTTTCATGTGAGAAATTTCTCACTTCATTTTAAGTGATAAATATGAGTATCAAAAATGAGGACATATTAATACAAAAAGTGAACATGACATGTGAGCACATTATTTAAAAAAAAAAACAATCTAGGCTTCGTTTCTGTAACTTAAGTGAGAAACTTGTCACAAAAAAAAAAAAAATTGAAGTCATCGTGTGAACTGCGGCTTGTCTTCAATTTTTTAATGTAAAGTAATGAAAGAGTTCATTAAGAACTGTTGCTCATCCTGTCATAAACCACATGAACCTAATATTTTTATGTGAGAAATTTCTTACTTTGTTTTAGGTGATAAATTAAAAAAAAATTGATAGAAAAAATACAAATTAAGTGTAAACACATTATTAAAAAGAAATGAATCCTGAGCTTCGTTTCTTTAATTTAAGTGAGAAATTTCTCCCCCAAAAAAAAGTTATTAAATAAAAAAATTGTTTTTTAGGCAGGGTGAACTTTAAATCGAGTGATTTCCTGATGTTATATTTCCAGATGAAATAAACAAAAATTTATAAACCCCAAAAAAAAAACTGCGGATTTAAAGACTGGCATTTTCAAAATCCCGAATATCGGAATTTTTAAAATTCAATCCCGATTGACATCAATGGTAACCATGCTATCGAATATGACGATTTAAACTCATTGCAGATATTTTAAAATTTACTTGAAATTTAGAACGCTTAAAGACAAATAAACCTTTCTTCCCTAAATCACAAAATCGAGAATATATTTCAACTTAATTTGTTTGATACTATTTTGTTTGATCATTGTTCTTAAAATGTCTCTGGCATTTTTAATCATCTCTAATCAATAAAATATAAATTATTCCAAAACAAATAACAATTTTAATTCAGTTTTTATAAGGCCAATAAAGAAGCAAAAATAAAAGTCAATAATTACGAATATTTTGACACTTTCTGTAGTTTCTTGGCACGGAAAATCCTATTCCTTCAATTCATTTAAATGCACATTTTGTTTGATTTGAAAAACCCTTCTAAACGATTATGAAAAGAAAAATGCACCTGCCTGCAGTTTAGTTTTATTGCACATGTTTTTCTTTTTTTTTTTGTTGTTTTTTCGCTAGAAATTCAAATTTCAATATTTTAAGGGTGAATGAAGTGTCTAGCACCTTTTCCTGACTGACTGACAACCACCTTAAAAACTGAAAAAAAAAATTATGTTTCTGTTACTATTTGATTGTTTTTTCTCTACTGTTAGGCCCTAATATACCTATGCTTATGTTTGTGTGTATGTGTATGTGCAGTAGAAATTCGTACTCTTGTTGATAAAAATGCATTTACAGAAAAAGAGTTAAAATTTGTTGTCTTAGAAAAATGCAGTTTGTTTTATGTTCGGGTTACTTAAAAGCTTTTTTCTTAGTTTAAGTTGAAAATAACAACAACAAATTTAGCAAGCATTTTGATGGAAATATGCCAAAATTGTTATCAGGCAGTAAGTAGTTGTTGTTGTAAAAACACATACTCTGATGAATTCGCAAAACATATGCAATTTAAAATGTTTTTAATGCGATTTATTCAAGCGCTTTTTATGAGCCCAGTTAATGTCAGTCAGTTCGTATGTTTGTGTGTGTGTGTTGTTTTTTGCTTAAAGTTTTTCAATAACACCTCTCATGTTTTCTAGTACTAATTGTTGAGTTGCACAATTGTGCACTTCCGGGCATATTTGTCCTGACACGTCACGTTCTCTGTGTCAGTTCATTTATTCATTCATTCATCCAATTCTTTCTTCATTTATGTTTGTTTGTGTCTAAACCAACTGCTTGATTTTTCTTTTCTTTTTTGTTTTAAAAAAACTATAGAAATCCTTTTTACGATTTTCAAGGAAATGCATTTTTGTATGCATTTGGAAAACTATAAAACAACAAAAAAAACTTTGTTTTTGTCTTAAAAATTCAGTTTTTTGTGGATAATTTTTTGCCTTTAACCTGTTGCTGTTTGTTGGCAGTAGAGAGGTGTATAAGTGCGGGTACTCGATTTGGTCTACCGCCGTACTCAATTTACTCACTCTATTAGCAATTGTGAAGAGTCTAATCATTTTACTTAAAAATGGCATTTTGTCACGCATCCCAGCCGGCAAATATTCGTAAATATGTTTAACAAGTGAACTTGTTAGTAAAGGCATTACATTAAAATAAAACTAAAAAATTAAACAAAAAAAAAAAAAAAAAACAGCACAAAAGACCTATTGGGAGAGTTGTTAAATTCTAAAGGAATTTAAATGTTTAAAATTTGATTTCTTTTTGTAAACAGTTGTTTGAAAATTTCTCTCAAGCACATAAATAAGCAAATAAAATTTATATTAAGAAAATAAATAACTAAAAAGTTTAAAATTTCGCCATAAAATTTATAAACAAAAATTGAGTATCTATAGTTTCATTTATATAGACTCGATTAATGATTCGTAAAGGTTAAACGAATAATTAAAATTAACTAAAAAAAATAAATTTCAGCAAAAAACTATTAGTTTGCAAAAATTTATCAACGTTTAGTTTAAGAACAAAAATTTTTTTTTTTGGTTTTCCGTATTCGTTATTCGGGTTTCCGATTATTCGTTTTACTTTCTTTTTAATCTTTGTAGTTTTTTTATTTTTTTTCCTTAATATTATAATAAAACTAATGAATTTGAAAAAAGTATTCGATTATTCGAATAAATTTTGAACCGGTTTAACGAATAATCTTGTAAAATATTGTTAATAAATCTATATTTCAATTAAAAATCATTTATCACTTGCTTAGAAAAATAAATATTAACGAAAAATAAACCTAACATAATTATTGATTTTGTATGTGTATTCGTTTTTTCGTTGATGAAAATAAGATTTTTGGAAAGTTCTAAAATTTTTAGAAGTTTTTTCTTTTAAAATACAATATAATTAAATAATAATACAACTAAAGTATAATTAATATTTTAGGATTTAAAGTGTTTTGAATACTAAAATATTTAAATATTAAATGTGTATGTATTCGTTCGATGGCTTATATAATTTTTCCATTCTGTATTTGTAATTATGTATTTTAAAATTAAGATTAATTTTAAATACTCTAGGAAGTTGTATGGTTTTTGCAAACCTTTTTAATTATTATCTGTTAAACTTTTATACAATATTGACTAAACAGATACCCGGGTTAACGAATAATTGTGCAAATTATAAATGAAAATTGGCGATTATTTTCAAATTTAAATATTTCTGGCTATTTATTCGCGTGTTATTATAAATAGTTTTTTATGCATTTTGTACTTTTTTCTTTCGATTATTCGAATAAATTTTGAACCGGTTTGCCGAATAATTGTATTAAAATTGTTAATTATTGTTTATATAATTCGTTTTAGGATTATTTATGAAATATCCACTTTAAAAAAAAGTTTAGATATCTTTTTTTTATTAATCAAAAATTCAACGAATAATCTTGCAAAAATTTCTGCAATTACTCTTAATATTCTTAAATGTTCAGAGTGACAAAGAAAAAAAAGAAAGAAAAATATTTTCTAACATTAGTATACAGTTTAGAGGCGCTTAAATTATTTTTAAACAGTAAACTTCTAATATTGAGTAATTGATTGAATGATTTGCTTCAACTTATTTTCGAATTTATTTACCAATAATCTTAAAACCGGTTTTACGAATAATCGTGCTAAAGTCAAAAAAATATCATTTTAGTACTGCTTAATAACTCAAGTACAAGATGAAAGAAAAACAATTAACACAATTGTTTTGATAGTATATGTACTTAATCGGTTATTCGATTATTCGCTTAAATTTTCTGCAGCAATGAATTTTTTTGTTTTGTTTATAATTCCAAATTTCATTTGAAAGCTCTTTGCTATCTGAAATTATTTTAAGTTTGTCAATTTTACTCATAGTCTTTACAGAGTTAAGCGATTCGAATTAGGATTCAACATTTAATTTTTAAAAGTTTTTTATTGTTTTATATAAAGTGATAACATAATATAAAATGTTTGCAAACTGGATATCTGTCGAAACTCATTTTAAGCGGAGGCTTTAAAGCGATACTGCAGATCTAATACAACAAGTTTTCTACGAAATTATTTCAGCCAAAATTTTATGTTTGGCCACTTCAGTTTTAGTTACGATAGCTTAAGAATCAATACAAGTAGCTGCTTACTTCTAATGGTTTATTTAACTCTTAATGCATGTTTTTTTTAATATGTAGCCGTCCTTTATAACTTGACAATTAAAATCTTATAGCGCATTAAACATTTTTTAAAGCCACATTGACTTATCTTCGTTTTTATCTAAAGCTGTAAGATTATTTCTAAAGCAGTTAAAAACGATTGTGATGTAGCTCAGTGGTCTATATGACGTCATAATCATAATGGTTCCAAACAAAGTCACATGATCCCTTTACTTACTTTTATTATTTTTTTCCCCTCATTTCTTCTTAAGTTTTATTATGTTAATTTCTATATCACTTCCCTTTTTTTATTGAAAACTCAAGTGTATTTTAACTTCATAAAACACTAAAAAACAAACGATGCCCGATTTAAGTAGAAACTTCGTTGTCTACTTTTAATATGATTATAAAAAAAAGGTTTTATGATCAAAATAATTACTTCAATTGATACTTGATTTTGTAACAGATTGTAAAATATGAAAACTAAAGAGAAATCTCAACTCAAAAAATTTTTTATTTTCTTTATATCTTAAGTTCTTAAAATTATAAATGATTGCAGAAGCTTAACAAAATTTTATTTAAGTCACTACACTTTTTGTAATATTTTTCCTTATAAAAAAACTACTGGCTGCAGAGTATAAGTTTTTCTTTAATAACAATTACTCAGTTTTATTGTTGCAGTTTTTGTCTTCACCTTTTCCACTTAAACTGCTCTTTGCTGTATCGTTAATATAAAATTACTGTTCAAGAAGCTGTATAATGAAGAAAAATATACTGTTTCAACTGTTAGCTACTAATGAGTTTTTAATAATACACGCCTGCTTTAATTTTATTTTTCAGTTGTTTTTTTTTTTTTTTTTTTTGTAAGTTTTTTTATGTATTTAAACATGTTTGACTGATTTTCTTTTAAATATAAAGAAAATAAACAAAAAAATATTTTTTTACAATTACGGACCGCGAAACTAGTTTTAAAAGAATTTCACGATAATATTTAATATTTAAAAATTTTTTCGCATCGTTTTTTCCGAGTAATCGTGCTGAGCTTCGCTTGGACTTGAAGGTTTCTACAGATATTTTAACATTTTAAAAATATTTTCTTGAACATTTTTATTAGTTATTTTTCTTTAATAGGATTATTTGGTGTTTCGTAAAAATTGAAAAACAAATTAATATCTGATCGAGATGGATTTTTTCTTGGCGACCAGTTTTTTCACTAATTTATTTAAACTTATGATTTTAAAACCGGTTTTAAAATTTTTTTCCAAATTTTTTACTTTAAAAAATTGCCGCAACATTATTTAACTTATCTATTAAAGTAATAATATCAGTCTTATACGAATCTTTTATAAAGAATTAACACAAATTTTGTACAAAACTGCTTTGTGAATTCTCTAAAATTGTGCAACCGGCTAAATGAATAAATGCTTTTTTTGCTTAATTTGTGTAGACCGTTTAACGATTTTCCATTTTTATAAAAAGGAAATAAATTTTATTAAACTTTTACTTCGATTAATCGTATAACCGCTGAACCGGTTTAAGGAATAATCGTACTATATAAAGATTTTAATAAAAAATTTTTAAACTTTTCCTTCGATTAATCGTATAAAAGCTAAACCGGTTTAACGAATAATCGTACTATATAAAGTTTTTAAGTAAAAATTTTTAAACTAAAATTATATAATTTGTGTTAAAATATGTATATATTTATATTATATATATATTTATATATATTTTATATTTATTTTTGTTTGTAGTTTCTTTAAAAAATTATATGTTACTTAATTTTTAAAAGATTTTTGTATTATTTTATTTTTTAATCGAATAAATTTTTATTCGGTTTTACGAATAATCGTCTTAGTTAGCATTAGTCTAAACTATTTTATTAATTTACTACATAAATCAGCTGAATTCCACTTTGTATTTTCACACTGGTGAGCAAGCAACAATTATTTAATTTTTCAAATGCGGTTTTTACTAATTTTTGCTGAAAAAATACTATTTAATTGCTGTTTATTATTCGCTGTTTATGCATCAATATTTTTCTTACTTATTAACTTAAAAGCGATAGTAAATAAAACACATCAACATTATTGAATATCCCCTTTAAAACCAAAAAAAAAATAAGAAGAAAAAAATGTGGAATCGTATGTAGAATTTAAACAAATTTTGGACAAAACCGCTATATGAATTATTTAAATTTTGCAACCGGCTAAATGAATAAACGCTTATTCAGAATAATTTGTGTAGACGATTTTACGATTTTAATTTACATAAAAAAGAAATAAATTTCAAAATTTTCCTTTGATTAATCGTATAACCGCTGAACCGGTTAACCGAATAATCTTACTATATAAATTTTAAAATTTTTAAACTAATATAATTGAATTTTGTATTAAAATATGTATATTTTTTTCATATCTTATATACTGGTTATTTTCTTGATTTATTCGATTAACCGATTATTCGATGGCACAATTTTTAATTGTATTTTATATAAAAATTCTATGCTGCTTAATTTTAAAAGTATTATTGTATTATTTTATTATTTTTTTTTTTGTTGATTAATCGAATAAAACTTTATTCGGTTTTGCGAATAATCGTTTTAGTATATATAAGAAGTGTTTGTTACATTAAACAAAGCTAAAATTAGTCTTAACCATTTCATTAATTTATTAGCTACATTAGCTATTTTCTATTTTGTATTTTCACACTGGCGAGCAACATTTATTTAACTTCTCAAATGTGGTTTTTTCTTTTTTCTAAGCTTCGCTAAAAAAATACTATTTAATTGCTGTTTATTGTTCGCTGTTTATGTATGAATATGTATGTTACTTTTTAACCTAAAAGTGGTTGTAAATAAAACTCACCAACATTATTAAATATCCGCTTTAAAAACAAAAAAAAAAAAAAAACAAAAAAAAGAATGAAGAAAAATGAAACCTCATGAGCCTGCAACTGGGGCTTAAAGAGAAGAGATCACTGTGTTTTTTGTGTCTGTGCGGTTTTCTTTCTGTGATCTTTATGATGATTATTGATGAGTTGGGGAGCTTGTGAAGAAATGCCCCTTAGGCTTGATGACATTGCCATATCCTTTAATGCTGCCATATAAACAACAACAACAAACACTCTCGGATCTGTTGTTGATAAAAAAAATTGAAATGATACTTCTCATACGAAGAGATTTAACATTTTGATGCATTTTAAATTATGACGCCACTTAACATTTTATGATCATCTTCTAAATTGTATAAAATGCGCTGAATAAAAAGTAAAACTAAAATAAAAAAGAAAATGTACAAAGAATTATTTTTTTTGTCGTTGTATGTGTGTTTGTTTGTCTTCTTTAGCTGTTTGCAGAGCTGGGGCGTTAATTATCCATGCTGTGCGTTTATTATTATGATGCGTCCAAAGTTGGCTGACTGATTTCCTTGTAAATTCTTTATGAGTTTTAAGTCAAGCTTTTGAAAAATGCGTGTGGTTGGCTTGAATGTTTAAGTTGTAGCATTTGGCTCATTTGTCTACTTCAGAAATAGTGTCCTCCCCTCCTAAAAGTTGATTTTAAAGGTTGTGGCGCATTATTTGCAATTCACTCATCCATCTCAACGATTCATTTGTTTATTGCGGCTCAGAGTTTTATTTGTGTGAATAAAGCCTCAAGTCAAGTGATATTTAAATACTCAAGTATTAATTGTTTGTACTTTGCTTAAGTTCCGTTCCTCTCCCTTTTTCCTTTTAAACACTACTCGTTTTTCTTACAAGCCTTTCTTATATGAAATATTTTTAATATTCATATTTTACACTGTTAACTTTTAATTTTATTTATTCTTTTTAAGAGTTTAAGTTTTTTTACAAATGATCATGTTGTCGTCAAGGTGTAGCAGAAATTTATCTTTGTTTTTACTTAAAACTTTTTGAAAAAGTGAATCCAAGCAGCCGCCATCTGTTCAGTATTTTAATTGTTAAACGTAATTAATTATTTGATCATTTATTCTGAACATTTCAACCGTAAGAAAGGTATAAATATTTAATTTAAAAGATAAGTATTTTTTCGCATAAATTATTCTAGAATAATATTTAATTCAAACTAGACAAACAGTCATAACATTTAAGTATAAAATTCATCTTGATGTTCGATATTGATATGAAAAGTACACACAAAACTTCCAGGTAATCTTTTGATGTGTTAACCATATGTATCGCCTAAATTCCGCAACCAATAATCGAATTAAAATTGCGATTTTTTTAGCGATTAGTAAATTAATCGTTAAACCGGTTTTACAAATAATCGTTTAAATATCAATATACTTGTAAAAAAATTTATCAAAAACTATTAAGCAACATAAGTAACACGAATATAGGCAGAATTTCGAAAATCATACTCATTTATTCGATTACTCGATTATTCGGTTTTCCGAATATTCGCATATATATATATGTTTTGAACCGGCTAATTTATTGTTATTTAAAATTTTTGCTATAAAATGTCAAAATTCTTACATTTTAAAAAATACCGATTATATTTTTTAATTCATAGCGTAACCGGTTATTTACGACTTTTGTTAAAACGAAAAATCAGTTTTAGTAAATTTTGTTGAGTTGCTAATATAATTATACGTAGTGTGTTGTAATAACCGAAATAGTACGAATAGTTTATTATTCGATTATTCGGTTTTTTTTTATTTATTCGTCGCCAATTTAGATAATCAATTTGCATTTAGCCAATCAACACTGATTCTAAACTAATAATTTATTTTTTCAATTTACTATGTATCTCGTTTATCGTTTATCTTAATCGATTATTAAGCGAATAATTGCAAAAAATTTAGGAGAATTTTAAAATTCACGAAGAATAATTTATTTTCAAAATTGTGTTATACATTTAATGCAGTCAAATCACAGTTAGCATCTAAAATTATTTCTCTACTCCTTTATTTATCTTTTGTATTTTTGTAATAGTCACAAAATAATATAGTTATTCGAGTAATTACTTGAAGGTTTTAAACATGGCAGCATTTAAAAAAAATTCTTTTCATCAATATCTTTTCATCTATATCTTTTCATCAATATTTTCTGTTGTAAGTAAATATGATATGAAAGTCTTATAACTTTCTTGTTTTTCGATTAATCGTTAAACCGGTTCTTTATATACTTCTCAGAAATTTTATTCGCAAATATCAAGTGTTCAAAACACACCATAAATATATTAAATTTCTAATTTTTTTAGAATTTATTTTTTATTCGATTCTTTTTTACCGGTTTTTTATCGGATTTTAACCGGTTTTTTACCGGTTTTAAAAATATATTATCGAATATTTAAGTTTTCAAATATTCAAATTAAATATAAAATTAGATAGTCAATTACCGTTTTAATTTTTTTCTTGTTATGAAAATGTTTATTGAAAATTTTGATAATTTAAAAATTTTTAAAGATTAATCGCTAACTCATTTTTACGAATAATTTTACAAAATTTTATAAAAAAAATCGCATTAAAAGCTATCAACATAATTATTTTATATATTGAAGTATAATAAAAGAATTTAAATTTTTTATAAAAAAAAATTATTTTGGATTATTCGCATAATCGATTATTTGATTTTTTATTCGTTTAAGTTTACTTAAAATTCAAACATTTATTGATATAATTAAGGAATTTATGCACTATATTATTCTTTTCCGAATAATTATAAAACCGAATAATCGGGTTTACGATTAATCGCTTATTGTTTGTCACAAACCCTAAAAGGTTCTTCAAGTATTGCTTTTTTTTTTGGCTATTTTCTTAATTTTTTTTTATGAATTGTGTCAAACCTTTCCGATTAATCGCAGGTTAAACATGTAAACTACTACTTTATTAATTTTGTTAAACTTAATTTTCTTTTCTTTAACCCTCCGAAAGTTCTTCCATCTTTGCGGTTGTTAAAAAATAAATGCAGCTTAAAAAAACTTTTACACCTTTAATAATTTTTACAATAATTGTGCGAGTTAGACAGCAGGAAGTGAATATGATTTCAGATTTTATTAGTTTTATGTAAAACATTTTGTTATCGGACTGAGCGGTATGAGTTTTAGCAAAGAACACACACGCAAATATTTACAAGCGATCAGCAGTTATTAGATAAAATATTTAAGTTAAAAATATGTTGTTTTGCACCGTGTTAAGTAATTATTTTTCAATGTCTATTTTAAGTATCTGTAAATAAACGAAAATTGATTTTAAAATGCATTTTGCTTTTCGGCGGATTTTTGTAGTATTTTTTTTCTAGAGGCTTTAACTATGTGTTAATTGTTGAAAATCATGCGAATTATATTGAATAAAAAGATACGAGGTCGGTCTTAAAAGGCCCGGTTCTTATGTGTTTCTGTAGATATTTATAATTTACTTGCTGTCGTTTTTTAAAAAAAATTTATGTATTATTTACGATTTATGAAATTATTCGAATAATTTTTTTATGTATTCGAATAATAAGTTTGGGGTTTACTCGAATATTTAAAATGCTAAAAAAATTTCAATGATGCTTTAATAACTCAAAGGCTATTCCTTGAGCAATCCTTTTTCCAATTTATTTTATCTTTTTCAAATCTTAAAAATATTCGTTGAATAAAGATTTTCGATTAAAGAGAAGATGAAGACTGCAGGCCTTTAAGAATTTAATGTAAACGAATCCATCGCAAAAAATCAGGCACTTCCGAAAGACAATTTTTTCAATTTGTGTAATAGTTGTCAGGTTGGCTACTTCTAAGACCTGCCTCGTATATATTTACTTCAGTATTTTTTTGTTTTCATAAAATTTTCATTTAAGACCAGACTTTAAAGTTTTTTAACAAGCAAAATGCTGTTGGAAATGTGTATTTTTCTTGTTGTTGTTGTTGTTAATAAAACCTAGTTGTACTCATTAATAATTCTAATAAATATTTATGTTTAAAATTACAGTTAATCATAAATAATAAATACAACGATTGAATGAAAAAAAACATTCATATGGATGATAATTTACACCGATACCTTTTCATTGAGTACCAATTGCTGTTTTTAGCATGATTTTTTTCTAACATTGTGTCCGTGTGTGTCTGTGTGGCTGTGTGAATTATTTGCCCAAGTTACTGTGTTTGCTGCAAGTCATGTCTATTCACGCTCCATGAATTTGATTTTATTACTCATATATTAAAGAAAAATTATGTAAACTAAAAAAAAATAAAAAATATTGTAAAACTGTAAGAAGATTAAATCGGCAATTGATAGAAACCAAGAAGAAATAAAATGCAATTTCAAATTAATCTTAAAATAGATCAAAACCGTATTTCAGGTCAGAAGAATATCAATTACAACAAGTTGGTTTAAGATTAAATTAAATTGCATTTGGAATTTATACATTTTATTAAAAGAAATTATTTAAAAGTTCAGTAAACCTTTCAGTATAAGTTTTTTGAACTTAAGAAAATATTAATTAATTATTTATTCGAATAACGTTTATTCGGATAAAAAAATAATCGAATAAAATTTTTTAAAACGTTGAAGTTTTTTTAGGTTAGACATATTATCATATTAAAATAAATTTTAATTGATGATTTTGTTATTTTATTTGGATTTATTTTATTTCTTGGTCTAGCGATTATTCGCTTAGGTACCATAACAAATTTTACTTTTAAATGTTTTATTAGCAGCATTTATGAATACGTTTAGTTCCTTAGTCCAACATTTATTCGAATTAAAAAAAAAAAAAAACTAAAACATATCTCTACTTTTTGTTACTATTATAGTGGTCGATTATCCGATTATTCGACTACATTTTTCAATTAAAATCATAGTGTCTTTTAACTTTAATAAAGCTACGAATCTATTACAATAGTCTACGTGATTATTTAAGCAAGTTGTAAAGAAAAGTCAAGATTTAAAACATATTATTTTATTCGATTGCTTGAATAACCTATTAAATAACCGAATAAAGGTTAAATATTGTAAAATTTTATAGAAATAAAATTTAAAATTGAGGATGTACTTTTTTATTTTCAATTTCTAAAAATAGATATTTTCGAATTAAGTAATACATTTTTAATAGGTTAGTTAGTTTCGTGAGTAGTCGGTTACCCGATTACCAGCATCAACTTTTTAAGCATACGAATTCATAAAAATAATATTTTCAAAATTTAGTTAGTTTTGCTACATATTTTTTTTTTTTTTTGTATTTAATAATTTTTGTTCTATTATTCGAATAACCGGTTTAAACAATCATTCCTTTTGTTCACTTTTTTTTAAATTTATAATGAAATATTTGATTTACGAAATTTCTCATGAACTGCTTGCGTTTTATGAACTAATATATACTTTTTTGGTGTTAAACCAAGTGTTTTAATCGGTTACTCGAATAAAGTTTTAGTGGCAAATTTTTGTTTAATAATTTTTATTTATTTGAATAATTTTGTTTGTTGAATTTGTCAAGATTAATTATAAAATAATCGAATATTTAAAGCCTGTTTGTAGGTAATTTTTATATATACATTTATTGTCAATCCATTTTAATCAGATATATGTTTAAAGTAACCGGTATTTCATTTCAACGAAAAACTAACTAAAAATGTATAAAGAAATACAATTTTTAATAAAAAAAAATTTTTGGCTTTCAGTATAAAAGGTTATTTGCATTAATCGAATAATTTTTTAATCGATTAAAATGCTTTTATCTATTTCTACATAAACCCCTTTTCTTATCTAAACTACGTTATTTGTCAGGTACTTAAATAACTGTGCACTTTCTTAATGATCCTTTTTATATTCGTTATTACACTGGAATAATCGGTTACTAACTATGTTATTATTAATGTTATATATTTTCATAATAAAATAATATTCAAACTGATGTTGTTTTGTTATCTAAACATATTACAGTTTTTTTTATTTTTATAATTTTTTTTTTTGTTCTATTAATCGAAATCACTTAACCGGTTTTACGAATATTCGTTAAAAAATATGCATTTAATTAGAAATAAATCCATTAAATTTGAAAGATTATTGAGTACTCGATTACTGTAGCTATTCATCTGAGTATCATAAGTAAACGTTATTTAGTAGCTGGCATTCTTTTTTATAGAATAGTTATCTTGATCGGCTATTCGGTTTTGTAGAGAAATTATATTTTTAATATTTCTTTAGTTTTTTGTTGCTTTAAAAATCACTGATAAATTCTAACTCGCATTTCAATTACTTTTAAATTGGTGTTATTGGTGGAAGTTATTACCACAATTTTTAATAAAAATCCACAAATAAACAATTATTTTTACTTTATTATAATATTTTAATCGATTAAAAATTTTCAATCGATTAAAAAAAATTTAATCGATTAAAACTTTTTTAATCGATTGAAAATTTTTAACATAAACATTTCTACATAAACTCTGTTTTTTACCTAAACTACTTTGTCGTCCAAATATTCCAATATTTGTCCTCTTTCCTAATGATCATTTTTTATTCGTTTATTACAATCGGGTCACCGGTTACCTAATTCTATAATTATTCATGTGTAAGATATACATATATATATATATATATATATATTAGTAATTTTTTTTTGTCTTTTAATCGAAACCACTCGAAACCAAAAACCGGTTTTACGAATAATCGTTCAAAATATGCATGGGAATTCAAATAAATCCATTAAATTCGAAACATTATTAAAGTTCTATACAATTTTGAAGTTTATTTGAAAATTTTTATTGCTTTATTCGCAAAATATGGAAATTATTTTACGAGTAACCATCTTTGAATTTAAAATTTGTGTATTAAAATCTTAAGAAAAGTTTTTTTTATTACGAGTATCCAACTGGAAAGTAATTTTAGCAATATGAATTTTTTAATAATTTTCCTATGGAAATTCTGCCCGTATAGAAAAGTTTGTAGGCAAACAATTGTTTGTTTAATCGAATATTTATTTACATTCGCTTACTATAATTATTCATTTGAGCTTCACAAGAAAACCTCTTTTATTACATTTTTTTATAAAATAATTTTTTAATCGGTTGTTCGGTTTCGTAGAGAAATTACATTTTTAATATTTTTGCTTCTAATTTTTTTCTGAAACCACTGAAAAAACCACTGAAAATTCCATTTTGCATTTTAATTACTTCTAAATTGGCGTTATTGGTAAAAGTAATTACCACATTTTTTTCTTGTCTAAAAATACTTTCAAAAATTACTTTCCAAAACAAAAAAACTGCTGCTGCTGCTTGCAGATCGTTAAAGAAAAAATAGTGTCTGTACGTTCTTCAGTCTATTGAAATGTGAGTTTCTGTCGGTCTTTAAGTTCTCCCAGGAAATGATACCTAATTTAATCAATTGTTCCTCTTCTTCTTTAATAATCATACTTCATTTATTCATTTATTTATTACAATTCTTCTCTTATTTATGAACGAATCCGTCTTTTATTTGTATTTTTATTTGTTGCGTCTTGTCAATTTAATTTGTTAACAGGTTTTTGTTTTTTTCTTCGTTTGTTGGATCGTTCATTTAAAAGTTTTTTTTAATCCGATTTTGTTTCAAATTATTAAATATATATACGAGGGTTGTATTAAAATTCTTCGAAGTGTCAAGGTATACGAAGATTTAAGAGAAAAGAAAATAAAACGAAAATGATTCTGCAATTAAGACTTCCAGCTCCAGGCTCGATTGCCACACGACAAGTTTTTGTGGCAAGCCGCTTTTGTTCTTCGCTTTAGCCAACGTCAACGCTTGTTTAGGTACTTCTGTGATTACTCTCGAATATCGTTTACCTTAAGTCATCTCATCACCATCACAGGCTGTTTTTTTTTTGTCTTCTATTTCATCTTTTATCGTTCATAATTATAGTTCTCAAATACGAATACATTCGAGCAGAGTTTCTTGAAGAAGGGTTTTTAAAAGTTCCCTTTTGCCTATTGAAGTCATTGAATATTTTGTCTAACTTAATTTTATTTAAACTACCAGTTTTACACATTCCTAATTACATTTTAAATAGTGTTTCATTCAATTCTTACAAATATGATTTACAGAGATTTCGCTTCAACCACATTTAAAATACAGATTCTTTAAGTTAAATGAGTTTTTAATTTTCTAAAAATCTCAAATAATAAAAGAAAAAAAAGGACGGGAAGTCAAGTAAATGGCGCCTTTTTGGTGGTCTATAAAAAATTCTTTAAAAGTTTTTCAATGAATTTCTATTAACTGTTTTATTTGTTTTAATTACGAAAAAACAATTCAAATACATTCACAAAATTCTGTGTGTGAGTTTTTATAAAACATATTATTAAATCAAAGATATGAAGTACAAGTTACAGATTGTAATTAAAAAAAAAATACTTTTGTTGTTGTAACATGCTGGCTATTAACAAAAAATCAAAGTTTAAATAACGGTTATCAAGAAGCAGTGCCAAAGAACAGGGTTTTTATGAATGAAAATCATAAGAAAATAATAAGAACGCTTTATTTAAAGTTCATTGAGTTAACCAGATTTTTTCGATATTTATTCGATTATTCGGGTAACCGATTATTCGTTTAAATCCCCTGGTTATAAAATTTTATTTTAAAAATATTATTTAACGAATAAACGATTAAGAGAAGTTTCACCATTTTTTAGTAGTTAAATTATTCGATTATTCGGTTTTTTGGTTGGTAATTGGCCACAGTTTATAAATTATAATAAGTATTTTCAACATTTACTCGATTATTTTAGTAATCATTTTTTTATTTTTAAACAATTTATTTAAAGGGGTTTTTATTAATTTGTGCATATTAATCGAATAAACAAACTTTTTTCTTAATGTTCAAAAAATATCGATTAAATATTAAATCACCGATATTGATTATTACTTATTATTCCTGAGCTCTGTAGGTAGCGTCTCACAAATATTTTAAATAAGCTAAAGAGTTTTGTCCAAACAATAAAAGAAAGATTAAAAACAAATAAAAAAAATATTCTTACTTTAGTTGCTTTAGAATGGTTATCAATTAATTTGACTTCGATTATTCGAATGTTGAAACAACTTTCCTGTTTAAAAAGAAAAACACAAAATTAAAAAGTACTCTTTAAGAAGAATTTATTCGATTGATTAGTTCATTTTACTACTTCAATTCTTCTTTGTAACCAGCTTATTCGGCTTTTATTCAATTACAAGATTTATCGATTTTCAGTTTTAAGTTTATATATGAATAGTTGATGATATTAGGAAGTTGATTGTGTTTAGAATTTTATAGCGAATAATCGAATATACGATTAATCGGTTTTACGATTAAAACAAAAGGCACTTTATAACATTAATTATCACCGAACACCCTGAAAACTCTTAAATGTATATCTTTTTTTAGTTGGTTTTTTTAATATTACCCAGTTGATTTTTATTTTATTCGATTATTCGGTTTTTCGATAATTATTAGAAATAAGTTGAAAATTTGGTAATGTAAAAGAAAAAGATAATTTAGAAGTAATCTTTAGCAAACGATTATTCGAATATAAATATTATTCGTTAATTATTCGATTACCCGGTTTTGAATTTTTTTTTTTATTTTAATTTTATACGCAAATTTATTTAAATGATGTTGTTAAGGAGTTTATTGCTTTTACAAATTTAGTCGTTTCAGAAAATTTTATTTATTAGTTTTACGAGTAAACAAATAAACAAATTTATAGTCAAGAGAAATTCAAATTCTCATTTCAGCTTCAAATATTAAAAGTATTGAAAATATTTTTTTAATCTGCTAAATTTGAAAGTCATTAAATTTTAGGTCTTAAAATTCATATAATTAATCGTTAACATTAGTTTTACGAATAATCGCTTAATATTCCACATAAGGAGGTCCAACTCTTTATTATTATTTTTTTAACCTTAAAACTAAAACCCACTGATAATTTTTGCTTTTATTAAAAATATTTTTCGAAGAGGTTTTTCGGTTAATCGATTACTGGTGTGTCTTTTTTTTAAACGAATAACTTTTTAAGGTTTTTCTGCAAATGAATGAATTTATATAAAATAAAGCTAAATAAGGAACTTTTTTTAAATATATTTATTCGTTTCCTTTTGTTTGTTTTTAGGCTTTAAATGGTTTCCTAATGATACTCACCTGCGATGGCGAAGTTTTTTTTGCTACCCACAGTATTGAAAGTTATTTGGGGTTTCATCAGGTAAGTAACACATTTGCTTGAAATTAAAAAAATTATATTATAAATTTTCAGTCAAGATTTAATAGCTTTAAGCCATTTGCAGTTTGATCAAACCAAGAGAAGTTGCATCAAACTATTACTTCAAATTTTTGACACTCATTTTCTTTTTTAAATTCAATTGATGATAAAATCCTTTTACAAATATTTTACTCTCTTGACAATTAAACAAACATCTTAATCCTTTAAATGCGCTCGAATAAAATCTCTTAGAAAAAAAACAAAGACGGGAGTATGCAGTCCGTTCAATCCATTTCTTGTGTGTGTGTGTTTTTTTTCAATATTTTAACTTGTTTTTATCGATATTTTTGAAAAGAGATCATCCTTAAGTCTTGTCTACATGCAGCAATAAATAATAATTCTGTACAGCGGGAGGATTGCGCAATCACATTGTACTACCAGATCTGTTTTGCTGTTCTGTTCTGCACTGTTCTGCAAATCGTGTACGATCATGTGTCTGTTGCTTAAATGCACCACATCGCAAGTGGTCAAAGATGTGGTGCATGTGTATGTATGTGCGTAAGTTTAGAGTAACTGGCCTTACGGCAGCCGTGTTTATATTTGTTTTGCAATTTTGTTTTTTGCAAGATGTTGCAGTTGTTGTATCTCTATTATTTACATACAACATGTGTATGATTAACTTGTTTGTTTATTGATTCTTTGATTTCTTTTTTTTATTACGAAGTTAAACATAAATGAAGTAATATTTTTAATGGGCTGGGAAGAAGTAAGAAAATAAAAAAATGAACTAAACGAGATGACCCAATAGGGAAATGATATTTTAAAAACAGCTTTTGGATCAAGTGTGTAAAAGGTTCGATTCAAACTTAAAACATACAACAGACAGAAACACTTAAATGTTTTTATTTTTTGTTTGATTATTATTTGTTTTTTATTTTGTTAAGAAAGAAAATATTCTAAATGACAACAATTAATCGTTTTTACCATTATTCATAAAAGAAGTCATAATTCATTTTCGAAATTTCTTTACATATTTTTATACCCTTCTTCTGACTTCTTATGCATAGCGAAGTCTACTAAGACATGTCCATCTGTCCGTCCGCGTTAGTGTTGAAATCACAAAAAAAAATATGTCAATTGATCAGATATAGTGTCGTAAGAGGTGCCATTGGAAATCAGTATGATCGGTTTACGTCCTTCTAGGCAGCAGACAAAACACCACGCCTACCTCTACTTTTTTTATGTCATTTGGAACAATTAAGTAACTCCAATCAAAAAAATATCTATATGGGGCTATAGAGAATTAAAAAAAAAGAAAAAAACATCAAGTGAAACAATTGGAGCTCGTCCATATTTTCCGAGTTACGGACCTCTGAAATTTTCAATTTTTTTAAAATATCAATATGGGCATCATTTAAAAGCTTTTGAAGAGATCATTAAGAAAATGCTAAAATTTTTAAAAATGCTTAACCAATTAAGAGCCGTTGTCATTTTTATGGAAAATTAAAAATATGTAGTAAATAATTTTTTCTTATTTTTTAATTCTCTGTAACCCCAATATTTGCTTTTTTGATTAGAGTTACTTCACTAAACTAGATTTACATAGATGGTGAAGGGAATATAAGATTCGGCATAGCACTCTTACTTGTTTATTTTTATGTTAGAAAGAAAATATTCTAAATAGAATCCTTTTTGCTATTATTGATGAAAAAATTTATATTTATTTCTTTTTTTTGAAATTTCTTTACATATTTTTTTTAATTTTTAATTTTTTTTTTTGTTTTTTTTTTTTAAGAACATTTCTATGCAGAACAGGGTTATCCATTTTATGAATACTCATATTCTTAATTATTAGCCTTAGATCAAAATCTTTTATGATTATACGCAGTTTTATTTTGTTAATTCTTGTCATTTACGAATTTATGTTGCCAGACTTTAAAAAACATTCTTAATACAAAGTCATTTTAGTTGCAGTTTAATCTACTTTTCTAAACATTTTTAATAGCTCTTTCAGCTTGCAAAACGTAAATCAACATTTAAACTTTTAGTTATTTGTGTTGAGTATTGTTACAAAAATTAAGATCTGGCAACCCTTTGCATCTTGGCAATAATAAAAGTTAATGATCTTTAAAACCAGAGCAAATAAATTCTAAATTCCAAAATAAAAGAAAGGTGATTTAAAACATGTTGGGCAACCGCAGAGAAATCTGTAGTCCTGAGTTCAAATCCCAACAGCAACTTTTGCTTTTATTTCAGCAACTTTTTCAACTAGTTGCATACGATTTCACAGTTTTATTAAGGACTTCAAACCAAAATTTCCAACTTAATAAATTTTTGTATTTTTTATTTTTATTTAAAACTATAAAAAAAATTACATCAACACTCCCATATTTTATTGCTATCTCTGGTTTTTATTTTATGAACTTTCCTTTTACCTCCAGCACTCAATTTTGTGATCTTAAATAAAATTTTATTTCAAAACTCTGTAAACAACTCTAACAATTGTTAATTTATTTGAAATTTTTCTTTAGAGGGGAAAAAGAAATATTAAAACTGTTAGAAAATTTTTATTTCTTAACATTTTCTCCATTATTTATTTATTTACTTTTTTTTCAAACACTCGAGAACAACTTAATTTTTAATTGAGATACAAAAGTGGGCGTAACTATTTCGTATTTATTTCTCCAGCCGTCATACAGTTCAGTACTTTTCTTTTTGTTTTACACATTTACACAACTAAAATTAAACGAACTCCAGCCAAGACTGACTGCTCTTAATCGTTTTGGCAGGTGAATAGATGATGGTGAAAGGGTGAGTATACGTGTGTGTGTGTGTTAAGTCTTTGGCAAATTATTGTTTCGTTGGGCTTGTTCATGCTTAAATCAATATTAAATGAAATGTTATGTTGCATTTAAACTGCAACACGTTCCAATACTTATGCAATAATATTGTTGTTGTTTTTTTTTCACTTAAATGCCGATGTTGTTGTTAATGAAGTTTGAAATTTTATTTCAATTTTTTGCATTGAACTGGGCGCACAATAATTGTTCGTTGAGTTTTATTGTCTCAAATGTAGTTTTGTTTGATTTTAATAAAAATTTATGTATGAACATGATCTTTTAATGTTGTTGTGGGCACATTAATAACTGAGGGATAGAGATATAAGAACGAAGATTAATCTCCTCTATTTCGTAAAAAAAATTTCTGCGAAAACATAAATCTATAAAAAAAAAATACTGAGAAAAATTAAGGAAAATTACT
Source organism: Gymnosoma rotundatum (assembly GCA_916610165.2). NCBI lineage: Eukaryota > Metazoa > Arthropoda > Insecta > Diptera > Tachinidae > Gymnosoma > Gymnosoma rotundatum. Next base: position 169,846,706 of record OU744336.1, on the reverse strand, counting down.
TTACACTCTAAATTCCTATAAATAGATCATATCTAGAGCCAACCATACATCATGAGCTGCTAAATTTTCCTTTGTCACCATCAAGTTGCCTAATAATATTAAGAAAACCAGTTTTCTTTTATATTTCTTTCCATGTAAAAAACGAAAAATAGTACGAATAATAATTCAAAAGATTTTTTTTAAATAAATGAATAATTTTTTTCCATTAACTCATTTGCATTTGCTCAATAATCAGTTGATCGATTTATTAATCGCTTATTCGGCTCATTATTCGGTTATACGGTATTATGATTATTCGTTCTATATGTGAAAAAAGCTGGCATTAAATTGCATTTATTTTTAACATTCTCTTTTTTTATTTGTACGAATTGTACGAACCGGTTATTCGGTTTATTAATCGCTTATTCGGCTCATTATTCGATTAATCGGGTTTACGATTATTCGTTCCACTTGTGTTAAAAAGCAAAGATTTCGTTATAACTACCATATATTTCATTTATTTTTAACATTTTCTTTTTTTCTTTGTACGATTAATTAATAACAAACGAATAGTTTATTGCTCCAGCGAATAATCGTTGTAGATATAAGTTAAATTCAACTATTTTTTTTAGTTTGTTTTTCAAATAAATATATAACAATAAAGCTAGAAGATTTTTTTCTTATATAAATATATTACAACAACAATTTTTTTGTAACGATTAATCGTCTTTTCAGTTATTCGGTTTACGATTATTCGCTTTAAATTAAAGAAATTTTTTAAAATTTGTATGATTTTAAATGAAATTTGTACGAATCTTATGCATTTTGCAATATTTATTCGAATATATTTATTCAATATATTTTTTTAAAATATATTACAACAACAATTTTCTTTAACAATTAATCATCTTTTTAGTAATTCGGCTTACGATTATTCGCTTTAAATTAAGTTAATTTTTAAAAATTTGTATGATTTTAAATGAAATTGTTACGGATCTTATGCATTTTGCAATATTTATTCGAATAAATTTTTTTTAATACATTTTTTAGTGTTTTTTTTTTCGTACACGATTGCATAGTATGTTAATGATTTTTGTTGGTCTTTTAAATTAGATTGATTATTAGATCATTCAATTGCTTGCGTATTGTGTATTTCAATTTTTTATTCGAATAATCGTATTATTCTTTAATCGAATAATCTTTTATAACTTATTTCCTTTTTAGTTTTTGTTTGCTTAATAAAATATCTGGTTAAAGACAAAAAACTTTAGTTTTTTTAATTATAAGTTATTAAGTTATTCGGTTTTATATAATTCGTTTAAATTTTACATCAAAACATGGCTTTTCAAAATAATGCCGCATGTTGTTCAAATATCCGATTATTTTGTTTTTGTTGTTTAGGTTTAAAAATAAGTTATGGAAAATTTTTTATTAAAAAAAAAATTATTCAAAAACTTTTGTTAATTCGATTATTTTCCAATTATTCCGTAAAAATTCCGTAAGTTTATTTTTTGAAATTATTGTTTAAGATTTTCATTAATGTTACATAATTATTCGAATAATCGAATACCCTTCTTAGTCGCTCTAAAATATTTCAAAATTTGTAAAATTAATATTTTTCGTTTTATTACGCTTTCTATCAAACTATTTCCAGAATGGGGCTGATTTTAGAGAAATGCGTGGCTCGTGTGTTTTCCAATCAATGATCATGATGATAATGATGATGATGATTGTAGTTTTCTTGTGCATGTGCTTCTGCTAAATGAGTATGCTGTGGTAGTTTTTATTCTTATTTTTTGTTATGCGTTCATGTTCTTCGCGATTGGTAGTTATTTGTGACGGTGCTTGATTACACTGACCAACAATGAATATGTTTCAATTATTATCTTTTTTCCTCCCCTGAGTTCAAAAATCTCCTTGAGAATTACCAACTAGCTCTTGTTTTCAAGAAGCAACAACATGTCACTTTTTACATGCTCAACACTTGTCTTCCTTCTATTCGTGTTGAACATGTAGTTCACATGAAAGAGACTTCAAATATGCTGAACACGTATGGAAAATCTGTGGTGATCTAAAGGTTATGACTATACTTTTAGGAATGAAACTAGGGTATACTAAATACTACTAAAGGTTGTTGCCCTGCCTCTCTTCAATCGGAAAGGTATATTTCTTCCACCACTCCATGTAAAACTCGGTTTGATGAAAAACTTTGTCAAAGGCATGAACAAAGAAGAAGAAGCCTTTTGACATTTGAGGAAAAAATTAGCTTTTTTAAGTGACGCAAAAGTTAAGGAGAATGTTTCTGTTGGGCCACAATTTTGGAAGCTTATAAAGGATCCTGCGTTAGACAGCGTTTTGAAGGGGAAAGAAAAGTAAACCTGGAATGCGTTCAAGGGAGTTATTAAAGGTTTTTTTTTTGGGATAACTATGTTCAGTTGGTAAGGATACTTCTACAAAAATATCATGAACTTAGATGCAACGTGTCTCTCAAAATTCTTAAAATTTTCTACACTCTCATTTAGACTTTTTTCCTCTTAGTTGTGGTACGGTGAGAGATTCCATTAGGATATATCTGAAATGGAACAAAGATATCAGGGCCGTTGGAATGAATGGTGATTTCTGTTAGTAAGTGTGTAGGGAACTCACCTACAAGAGACAGGCCAAAAGAAAAATAAAATCCACCTGATGGTAATAACATCCAACCTGTTAAGCATTATGTCATTGATTTTCGACTCTTAAACAAATTTTACTACTATTTTATAAATCCAAATTAATTTATAGTTTTGATAAACTTATGGTTTAAAATTTAAGATTTACCTTAATTTGTTAACGTTATATATTTTGACTCATGGTGTAGGGCTAATAAGATTTTCATTTTAATCCACCCAAAATTAGTTAGATTTGACTCATGAAGTGAAGGAAGCATTACAAAAATATTTTTTTGTTGGCCAGTGTTAGTAGCTTACGTTAAGCAAACAAATATGCTGCTTTCGTTTAGATTTCTGGGGTTTGAAAAAATAAAGTAAAAGTTGTAAAGAAAAACATATTATTTAAAAATCATAAAATAAAAACATAGAGAACTTAAAAGTACTCAAAGCTTAGAAGTAAAATTGCGTTTGTGTCTCAATTAATCCACCTGAATTAATTCTAAAAAGTCCCTGACTTTTTGTCTAAAGATTAACAAGCTTTTAGAAAGTACCCCATGGGGGGTACCCCACTAAAAATGTTTGTAGGAATTCAGTCGAAATTTTACCACAAAGCTGTTCATTAGCAATTTTTAGAATTTTTTACAAGGTCTTTACATTTCGTATAATTTGTTTTGTATGGCCTCTTAAAAATATTTCTTATTTTTTCAAACCTCCAAACACTGTTTTCAATTAATATAAAAATCGTTGTTTAACTTAAAAAATTTATTTCACCTTTGAAGTCTTAAATATGTTACTCGTATTCTTTAAATAAAACAAAAACAAATATTGAAACAAAAACACCTTCTTTTGAAATTATAACTCAATCGGCGAAAACTACCTGCAGAGTAAAGTGAAGCAGCAACCAACAAAAAGAAGAAGAAGAAAGAAAAAAATACACAAAAAATAAAATTGAGTTTTCAATTTAGTTTTTGCAGATGATTTATTTATCAACTAAAGATAAAAACAAAAAGAAACAGAAAAAAAAAAACAAAGGAGTATGAGAAATCAATAAATATTAAAGACGAAACAAACACGTATTCAAACAAATGGAAGTTTAAAAAAAATAAAAATCAACAAAGTTCTTTAACCCTTAAAACACTTGATTTGCTTAAAATTAAAATCCGTTTTATTTTTTAAATTTTTTTGTTTGCAGTCGGACATTGTCCATCAATCGGTGTATGAACTGGTTCACTCTGAGGACCGTGAAGAATTACAAAGACAGCTGTTATGGAATTCCTTTTTACCAGCCGATATGTCGAGTATGCAATTGGCGGAAACTTTAGCCCCCGATAAAACCATCTATTTGGAACGTAGCTTTACCGTTAGATTTAGATGTTTGTTAGACAATACTTCGGGTTTCTTAAGGCTGGATATTAGAGGGCGCATTAAAATTCTTCACGGCCAGAATCGTAAAACCGAGGAGCCACCTTTGGCTTTATTTGCTTACTGTACACCGTTTGGACCACCCAGTTTGCTAGAGATACCGCACAAGGAAAATATGTTTAAATCCAAACATAAATTGGATTTTTCTCTGGTGTCAATGGATCAGAGGTGAAAGGAGGTTTTTATGAGAATTTCAATTTTATAATGAATTTTTTTTTTTTTGAAACTTACAGGGGCAAACATATATTGGGTTATTCGGATGGAGAATTAGTTAATATGGGTGGCTATGATTTGGTGCACTATGATGACTTGGCCTATGTGGCCAGTGCCCATCAGGAGTGTAAGTGTTTTGTAGTTTAAAATTTTTTCAAGAAATTAATCTCAAGTTGTGTAATTTGTTAAAGTGCTTAAGACGGGTGCTTCCGGCATGATTGCCTATCGTTATCAAAAGAAAGATGGTGAATGGCAGTGGCTTCAAACCAGGTAGGCTGGATCCTCTTGCCACTCTTTCAATACTAATGAATAATTATTTTACTTTTAATCGTTCCGTTTCGTTTCGTTTAAAGTTCCCGTTTGGTTTATAAAAATTCGAAACCTGATTTTGTTATTTGCACTCATCGTGTCTTAATGGATGAGGAGGGTTATGATTTGTTGGGTAAACGAACCATGGATTTTAAGGTCAGCTATTTGGATACCGGTTTAGCTTCTACCTATTTTTCGGAAGCAGACCAATTGATAGTGCCGCCCAGTGGTTCTCCAAATTCTTTGCCACCACCTGTCACACCCACTCGACCCAATAGACGTTACAAAACGCAACTGAGAGACTTTTTGTCTACTTGTCGCTCGAAACGTAAAATGCAACAACAAACTCAACAAACTTCACCTTTAGGACAGGTATGACTAATCGGAAAACATTTAAGGAAAATTCCAAAAATTATTACATCTTTTAGGTGACCTCGCCAGCTCCTGTAGTAGAATATCTTCCAGATCCTGCTGTAGCTGTAGCTGCCGCCTATTCCAATCTGAATCCTATGTATACAACATCACCATATGCCACAGCTGCCGATAATATTTATATGGGCACCTCGGTTCATTCAACCAATTTTTATCCCGTCACTGAAAACCTTTTTCATCAGTATCGACTTCAAGGCGTGGGTGGTTATTATGCAGACTATCATCATACAGGTGCTCCAGCTTCGGCTTATGTGGCCAATGGTTTTCTATCATATGATGGTTATGCCATCAGTTCCAAAGAGGAAAAATGGCAGGACACTGGCAAATATTATAGTGGCTATAGCAGTGGCTATGGCAGTCCCACCTCAACGCCACAGGTTATTTAAGCAATTAAAACTTAATAAAGAGATCTTAAGTAATTTAAATTAAATTAATTTTTACAGCAAGTTCCTTTAAAAACGCCAAAGTCATCGCCTCATGTTATGGAAGTGGTCTCTTGTTCCTCAGATGGTCCTTCACCCGTCAATTCTCTCAACAATCCTGCTAATAATTCATCAAATGGTGTAGTGGTAACACCCAAAGTTGAATTGACACCGCAGGATCCCTATGAAAGACAAACAGTGCTAATGTGGGGTTCACAGTCAAGTGGGATACCCATTAATAGTTTACATCCTGCAAACAGACATTCAGAACGTTCACCACAATCGACGCCACTTACAAATGGAGGCGGAATTTCTTATGCCAATAGTGAAACTGAAACATCGATCAAATGGAATGGTTCAACGGCTGGAAATGCAACGAAAGATATTAAAAGTGCTTCCACACCGGATAGTTATCAGATACATCATGATGATTCAGGCTTGTATTCGGCCTCTTCACACACCACCTCTCCTCAGCACAGGCTAAGCAGTAGTGGCAGCAGCACTGTTGGCGTTTCAGGAGGAGGAGGAGTAGGAAGTGGAGGCAGTGCAGTTCATAATACGGTGGCTGAAAGTCTTAATACAAGTTCTGCAACAGCAGCACATCATGCACCCACAACCTTAGCACCAACTCCAGCCAGTGCAGTAACAGCCTTAGCAGAGGGCAATAGTCTAATGGCCACGCATAATATGCACCAATCACAATCACAACAACAAACTCACACAAATAATGCTCAATTACAAAGCACAGTGCACCATCAGCAACTTTCGCCACAAAATATAGCGACGACACATGCGCATTTAACACATTCAACAGCCCCCACGCAACAAAATCTGTCACAGCAGCAGCAGCATCATCATCATCACGCTCATTTAGCTGTATCACCATCACATCATCATAGTCATGCAAGCAGTAATGCACATCATCATCATCATCATGGTCATCACACACATCCACATCCGCATCATCATCACCATCATCATCCACCACCACCAACTGCATCAACCAGCTCAACTCATCATCCCCATCTTTCACATCCGCATCCGCATCATCATCATCATCACAACCACCACCACCATCACCCACACCCACATCATACATCAAGTACGACGACCATCAACAGCTCAGCCACCACATCCAATGGCAGCGAGGTATGGAGTCCTGCATCGTATGCAACACAATATGCTTCACAATATTTTTCTTATCACCATGCGCACCACCATCACCATCACGCCCATGCGGCAACGTCTGCCGGCAGCACAACTACGGCACCTCCACCACCACATTAATAGCAGCACTCAGTAGTTTGTTGTTGTGTACAATTTTAAATTATTCGCGAAAGAGCATCAGACTCTTCCCAAAAATGAAATCAAAAAATCCGTTTAGTTTTTTTCTTCTTCTGTTGTTTAAGGGTTGGCCCAAGAAAAACTTTTCAAAGACAAAAATACTCGGGTGTGTAGACCAGATTGTTAAATGTATTTGTATCATTTAGTTTTTTTTTTTTTTTTCATTGTAAGACTTTAGTAGTTTTAATCTGTTGTTGTGTTTAAAGGTGGTTGTTTTATTACTTTTATTCTACTTTTAATTTTATTTTAACTTTTATTTATGATCTATTTCTGTTATTCTGTTATTTTTTAATTAATGATGGTATTGTACTTTCTCTGTTGTACCGACGATATCTTCAGTCTTTAACACTTTTAGATTTTCTTTCTATCGTTGTATTGTTTTACTGGTGTTGAACTCTTAGAAAAATAATTTTGGGGCTCGGTAACCCCATCGCTATCTGTCACTGGCCTTTATCTGTAATAATAAAATAAATTAAAATTAAAGGGTGTCCTTATAGATATGTTTATTTCCCGTAGATAATCTTATCTTTTAAAACGTTCACACAAAGTTTAAAGCCCTATGCCCGCTACAAAGACAAGTATAAAAAGCAAAAAAAAAGCAAAAATTTTTAATTAAAGGGTGACCCAGATAAAATGCGACTTATGTGGTATATATTTAACGGTAACAGTCAAGCATTTGCAATTTATACAAAGTGTCAACATTTTCTAATAACAAGTAGAAAAAGTAAAATTAATAATACTTATAGGGTGCCCCCATAGTTGATCTGAATTTGAAGAAGATAATTGAAATTTACTTAGAGTATGAAGCACTATGTGCGCTACAATAAAGTATAAAAAATAAATCTACAGGGTGCCCCCCTGTTACATTAACTGTTGGGACACACTTATATCTCCAAATTTTATACAGTTCAATAGTTTGGCAATATATATCAAATTGCAGCAACTATAGCCTCACTCTTTAATTTCCAAATTCAAATTATAAACTCGTTGATATAGCGGATTTAGTTTCACCGTTCTGTCGATAATGGTTCAAAAGTTTGGTCACACACAAAAAATTACATTAACTATTGGAACACCCTTTAACTTCCAAATCCAAGTTTTATACTTGTTGTTTTAGCAGCCTTAGCAATACAGGTTCTTTGTAAATTTCAAACGTCTGTCTACAACTGTTCAAAATTATGGAAATATACATCAAATTAAATAAACTATTGGCACACCCTTTAATTTACAATTTTTAATATTAAAACCAGTTACTATAACGGACATAGCAATTGATATTCTGCCCAATTTGCAAGCGTTTGTCTATAACGGTTCAAAAGATAGGCCCATATTAGTAAATTTACATCAATTATGGGGGCACCCTTTAATTTCTAAATTTATTTTTGTATAACTTTTTGTTATTGGGAGCCATAGTATTACGCATTCGCCCTTTCAGTTCATAATACACGTAAAAAATATGTATGTTTTATGAGGACACCCTTTAATTTCTAAGATTATGAACTGTTTTTAAAACGGGACCAATCTGTAAGCATTATCTATTATATTAACTGTTTTAGTACCATTATACCCGTAAAATGAGGTACTTTCATTATGTTGCTATTTTGTCTACGAAATGATCTATAATTACGTGAAAAAAGTATTCTATATTGGAATTAAGATTCTAAGGGACCTCCTTACAAAATTTTGATTAAATCCATTTAGTAGTTTTTACGTGATGCAAACACAGACATACAGACGGACAGGCAGACAAACAGACAAAAATTTTAAAAGTAGGTCTTTTGTATTCTCTATCGCTTACTATCTAAACCAACAACAAAATTTTAAAAAAAATATTACTATTTTTATCTGGCTGTTAGCCATATAAGCGCTCTTTAACTACTCTTGTAAACCTCAAAATTTGGTTGGTATTTGTGAACGACATGTGGGTCTAAAGTTGCCAGATTAAATTTTTCGAAATAACTCGCATTTTCAAAAAAAACTTTGGAGTATTAAAAATTATTAATTGTTGTAATTAATTTTTGTTGGCAGATTTAAAAAAAAAAATCCACTAAAGGAAAACACTATAATATTTCACTGAAATGGTTATTCGCTTTTTATAAGACTTTGTTTAAGAAAATGTTGACAGATTTTAAACAAGTTATGCCGAATCTTATATACCCTTCACATTCTAAAAATGTAAATCTAATCCAATCAAAAAGACAAGTATTGGGGTGACAGAGAATAAAAAAATAAAACAAAATTCGTGCTGCATTTATATAATTTTACATAAAAATGACATCGGCTCTTAATGGGTTAAGCATTTTTTAAAATTTTAAGTATTTCCTTGAAGATCTCTTCAAAAGCTTTTAAATGATACCCATATTGATATTTAAAAAAATTTTAAAATCTTAGAGGTCCATAACTCGGAAAATATGGGCGAGCGCTAATTTTTTCACTTGACGCATTTTTCTTTTTTTTTAATTTTTTATCGCCCCATATATTTACTTTTATGATTGGAGTTACTTTATTGTTACAAATGACATGAATAAATTGGAAGTAGGCGTGGTAGGCGGATCATGCTGATTTCCAATAGCACCTCTTTCGCCACTATATCAAATCGATTGACATATTTATTATTTTGTTTTTTTTTTTTGCCTCGGCAAACTTGATTTCAACATTAATTTTGCTCAATCGACTTCGCTATGCATAAGCAATCAGAATATATAGACTTTATGGGGAGGGGAAATAAATATTGTAGGAATAACACACGAAAAGACAAACATAGTTATACCTTGCTTCCACTTTTTGTGGTGAAGGTTATAAAAAGAATGAGCTTTCAGAAATATTTTTAAAAAACTAATTTTTCTTAATCCTTGGCGACCATAACGCAAATTCAATTGCATCTGGTAACTCTCTGTGAACCAAAAAAGACTTCTCGTGTGTATGGCAGCTATAGCTATAAAATCACGACTCTCTGGCAACCTTACGTGTACCCAACAAACCTTCTCTATGTGTGCTCTTATAAATATTCTACACAAAAAGACATTCGACAGGGAACCAAAAAGCTGAGACGACTTTAGCTAGTAACCTAGATCTTGTGAATTGACCTCTTATTTGGACTGTTAAGGTTTTAGGTCCATGTGTAAATAGGGCCTTAAAAGTCGATATTACCTGCGACATTGCTTGACTAGACCAATGAGTTATTGTAGACGAATACATGATCTTCCGAATACGTCTTAACCTACCAGAGGCATTGTAACTTCTAACTTTTTTTTATATTTTGTTTTTATATTTAAACGTCCCTATGAGAAGATCTGCAGTTTAAAAAAAACAATCAACATTTTTATTGAAAAAAAAAAATCGACTACACATCGATTAAGACGCTTCGGCTGCAGTGGAGTTAATTTACTAATTAGAAGCTCTTAGTAGAATAATCCCTTTTTATTCCCGGGGTAACTGATTATAAACCAATTTTGATCTTTTTAATCTTCACCTTAACTCGCTTTGCACTTTTGCACAAATTTTTAATTTGTTACACGCAAATTTTCCATTTGATTTTACATAGAAAATACCAACAAAAAAAACACTAACGATAAATATTTTGTTTTGAATCCTCAAAAAAAATCTTCAACTATAGATCATGATTAGTCAACAGCAACAACAACAACACCATCAAGTATTACAACTTAGCGCATACAATCAGCATTTGCAACCACTTGAATCTATGGCTGCAGGCAGTGGCCAAGGAAATTGTCAAAACAGCACCATAACAACAGCAGCTTCAGCCAGTTCATCACCTTCTTGTCCATCGCCTCTACACACTCAGCAATTGCCCGCCATTAGTAGTGTTATAAATGGCCTCAATAGCAGTAGTTCATTGCATCACAATGGTTCACCAGGAGGAGGGATTACAGTTACTGCTTCTCCCTACCATCAATTGGCCATTATAGCTTCACCGATTGTTATCACTTCAGCTGCTTTGGAGGGTTGTGGCGCAGGTGACATGAGTGCTCAAAGTGTAGCTTTGCAACATTTGGGTGATGCGGTACATGGTGGCAGAGTTGGTTCATCTTTGGCCAATTTGTCGGCTGGTCAAAGCGGTGGCGTAGAATTATCAACAGTTGGTTCTTCGTCATTTAAAACACGCAGCTCTGTAATGCATCCATCAGCCTTGGCATATGCCACCAATACATATGTTATTGGTCCGTCGGGAACAGCAACAGCTTGTGCTACGGCCTTAGGAAGCCTAGAACAAACTATCGATGGCAGTCCTTTGCTTTCATTTTCTGAAGTGACTAATACCTTGCTGAATCAGTAAAAGCAAAATGTGGAAATTAAAAGCAAAAAAAAAGTCTCTGGACCAGCAAAATTAAAAGTGGAATAATGCCAGAAATAGGTTTTTTTAAATAAAAATTTTTATGGTTTCAAAAAATTGACAGAGCGATTGATTTTTGAGTTTAAAACTCTGCATACGATTTCTGATAGAGAAAAAACAAAAGCAATGGAAAAGATATAAAAATATACAAATCTCAGTTTTAGTTTATCTCCATTATAAATACAGATTACAAAAATTTTACCATAATAAATGTATGTAAAGAAAAGAAATATTTTCACTATATTTTTGCCAAATAATAATAATAATAAATATAATATTGTATCTTCCATAAAATTATCAGCACTAAAATAAGAAGAAAGTACTCTCCCTTCTTTATTAAAAAAAAAATAAAAAACAAATTGAAAAAAAAGGAAATTAGAAAATCTCTAAGAGTAAATTTAAAAAGGAAAAACTTTTTTAAAAATGGCCCCTTTTCAAAAAGTACTTTTTACCAAAAAAGTACTTTTTTCAAAAACTTAAAAAAAATGTTTTAAAAAGAACTTTGGTCAAGAATTTCAATTAAAAAAAAATTACATTTAAATATCCCATTTGGCTTCAAAAAGTTTCCTTTTAGAAAAGTAATTAAGGTACCAGTCTTTTTCGACACAACAAAATTGTCCTTAAAAATCATTTTTTAGGACCCTTTAAGTAAAAAAAAAAATACATTTCTTAAAATATCTTTTTTAATGAATAAATTCCATACAAAACTAAATTCAAAAAGGACTTTTAAAATTTTTTTTAAAAAAGTTAGCATTATTGCTTTAAAAAGGTTAACTTCTATAAAAGTAAATACAGGAAAAAATATTTGTTAAATTACCCTTTTCCTAAAAGTATTTCTTTAAGTACCTTTTATTAAATTTATGTGTAATAATACATAATACCTTTTTAATAAGCACTTTTATCAAGAAGATACTTTAGTACAAAAATTCATTTACAAAAGTACCTTTCAAATTCCTATTCAAAATACACATAATAAAGCATCGTTTGCTATAACACGATGTCTTTTAGAATACATTATAACAAAAGTATTTTTTTCTGTAAACCAACTTTTTTAAGTGGCCCTTTTAACAAATAGTACTTTTTTCAAAAAGTACTTTTACAAAGAAATTTTGTGTAAATTAATAATTCTGCTAATTGTAAGTTAACCAGAATTTATTATTATATATTATATTATATTACTTTTGTGAAACTTAATGCTTCTTCACTAAAATTAATTTAAAAAGTACCTTTGAAAATTTAATAAAAAAAAGTATCGTATGAAAAGGTTGCTTTTTACAAGAACATCTTTTAAAAAAGCATCTTTTAAATAAAGTACATTTTAAAAAGACTACCTTTTAAGAAAAGTACTTTTTGGTAAAAGAACTTTGAAAAAAACAGCATTTTAAAAGAACTACTGAAAAAAGTAGTTAAGAGAAAAAAACTCTTCTCTTATTCACATTTTAAAAAATTACTTTTAAAATTTCTTAAAAAAACTGGCATCATTTGCTTTATAAAGGTTAACTTTTAAATACAAGGAAAAAATTTTTATTAAATTACCATTTTTCTAAAAGTACTTTTTTTAGTACCTTTTATTCAACAAGTTTAAATAAATAAATTCCTTTAAAAAAACTAATTCAATTTGTGTTTAATAACATATAATACTTTTTTAACAAGCACTTTAAACAAAAAAATACTTTGATACAAAAATTAATTTTCAAAAGTACCTTTCGAATTGCTATTTCAGATATATACACGGAATAAAGCATTGTTTGCTTTAAAACGATGCCGTTTTAGAATATATTTGATTAAAATTATATATTTTTAGCAAACAAGTTTTTTAATAACCCTTTTAATTAAAAGTACTTTTTCAAAAAGTACTTTCACTAAGAATTTATTTGTGTAAATTAATAAGTCTGTCAAATGAAATGTTTCAAATAAGGTTAACTTAAAATTATACTATTTCTAATTAAATAGCAAATTTGTGCTCTTTTGCTAAAATTAATAAGAAAATTTTCTTTTAAATAAGGTACATTTTGAAAAAGTACCTTTTAAGAAAAGTACTTTTTGGTAAAAAATAACTTTAAAATATCTGCATTTTGAAAAGAACAAACAACAACAGCAAACAAACTTTTTTAAATGTTTTTTTTTTCTAAAAGTACTTTTATTGAGAATTTTTTGTATAAACTTATAGTTCTGTCAATTAAAGTGTTTATATTTATGTTAACTTAAAATTATACTATTTATAATTAAATAGTACTTTTGTAAAAAAAAATACTTTTTTGGAAAATTAATTTAAAAAGTACCTTTGAAAATTAATTTGAAAATAAAATTAAAAAAGTATTCTATAAAGAGTTTGTTTTTTTAAAGAACATCTTTAAAAAAAGTATCTTTCAAATAAAGTACATTTTGAAAAAAAGTACCTTTTAAGAAAAGCACCTTTTGGTCAAAAAAAAAAAAAATTTGAAATAACTGCATTTTGAAAAGAACAGTTTTAAAAAACTTTTATTTATTTAAAAAAAAATTTCTTTTAAAAGCAAAAAGTTATTAAAAGCAAATAATCTTTTATTAAAAACAATTAAAAAAAAGTACTTTCTAAAACTTAAATAAAAAATATTAAATTTATACATTTTAAAACCATAAAATCTAAACTTTCAACCACCTCAATTTATTTGAAAAAATAACAAACTTGGCGTTTCAGACAATTAAATACAAATAATTAAAATAATATCTTAAATAAAATCAATTGTATATAAAACAATATTTTAATTTTATTTTCTGTGATAAAAAATAATAATAAAATTAACCGTATAAAAATTATATTTATAATAACCGGAATAATATGCATAACTTGATCATAATAAAATAGTTTTAGATCGCTTTGGCTGATAGAAAACCACGCAATTAAGATGCATTGTCGCATCTGCAGAAAATCAAAATATCGAAAAGAAATTTTTATATCTTTATTCTAATTAGCGGACTCTAAGTACCATGAGGTATAGAACTATTGAGCTTGGACTGGGTGATCTTCTGAAATTTAAAAAATATTATACTTTTACGTATGTCACCAATCAAAAAATCTTACGTCAACAGCTCTACAGTTTTGAATAAAGAGATTCAAGCTGTGTTTTAATTTATTTATGCGTTCTAAAACTAGTCTTGACAGTAATAAGATTATTTCGTTTTTATTTTTCCTAAACTATTTTTAAGCTTAGAAAAAAAGAAAGCAATTTAATAGTAAAATTCAAAATTAAAATATTTTAATAAAATTCAAAAAGCACAAGAAAACAAACCAACCCCTACCAGAAATTTTCAAATTTGTAAATTGATATTCATGGAAAATGAAGACAATTTTGAGCAGCTAAATTAAATTCATTAAGGCAAACAAATCTTTTATTAAATCAAAAATATAAATCATGATTTTTAATAATTAAGTTTGTATTTAATTTTCTTAAAATATACTAAACAACCAAAGATGTAAATATCAAAAATGCAAGAATTTTTAAAAACTCAAACAATTACAAAAACTAATAATAAAAAAAACTTAAGGTTGTTACTCCAAAAAAATATAAATTATTTTAAATAATATTTCCAATAATAACAATTAAAGCAACAAGAAAATAAAGCAATTTTTTATTTAATTAACAGAAAATTAAAAAAAAAACATAAAATAAGAAAAATTTTCAAAATGAATTAAAAGTTTCCTATTATTATTATTAATAATAATTTAATTGCATTATAATTAATAAAAAATCCTTTAGCTTGTAATTTAGCCAATTAATATTTTAAAAAAAATAATAAATTATAACTAAAAGAAATGTATAAAAAATAAATTATAATAAATTATTTAAAATTAAACAAAATATCTAGTCGTATACTTTATACTTTAAAAATAATAATACATAAAAAAATAATAAAAAATTCTTTTTGTAAAATAAATTTTTAATTTTAATTAAAATAAAAACACATTAAATTGTTTAAAATTTAAATCTCCTTTTTTATCAACAAAAAATATAAAGAAAAATCTAAAAATTTTGTGAATACAGTAGAATCTCATATAAAGTTTAAAAATTTTACTCCAATATTTAATAAAAAAAAATGGCGAAAACAAATTTCTGAAAAAAGTATCTTCATAATAATTAAACCAAATTACAAAAAAAAAGAAATGTAAAATATTAATTTATTTGTTTTAAAAATAATTACAATAAATAAAAATACAAAAAATTAAATTTTAAATATTTTTTGTTTTTATTTTTGTGTAAAAGTTAAGGAAAAGTGATTAATAATTCTTTGAAAAACTTATTTAAAAAAAAACAGACGGACAGAGTTGCATCGAAACGAAAAAAAAATTTTTTGGTCCAATCCGCTAACATAATTTCAGAAAAAAAGCATATTGATAGAAATTTTAGATTTCTTATAAATACTCAATAATAATAACTATGGGGACACCCTGTAATTTCCAATTTTGGACTTGTGTTAAACCCGTCTAAATAATAACCGTTCTGTATAAATTCCAACTGTCTGTCTGTAACAATTCAAAAGACTATGCAAAGAACTTCAAATTTCATCACCTATGGGCACACCCTTTAACATCAAATAATTATTTATACAAATATTTTTTATTTGCTGTTTTTGCGAACAAAAAAAGAACATTTTCAGTGTAATATTCAAATGTTTCAGTGTAGTAGTACAAAAGATACATCACCTATAGGGACACCCTATAATTTTTAAGTTTATATTTTTATTATTTTTTATTACTGGAAGCTTCACAAACTTTTTTAAAGTTTTATATGAGTGTCCGTTACGCTTCAACAGATGAGTAAAAGACATGTGAGTTGTATGGGGATACCCTGTAATTTTTAAAACTGTAAATTTAATTTTTGTTTTTTTTTGTTTTTCATGTGAACACAAAGTTGATTTTTTTCCTTTATAATTAAAAAAGAAGAAAAAACTAGTAACAGTGCTATATTCGGCTATGCCGAATCCTATATACCCTTCACCATCTTTGTAAATCTAGCTGAAGACATTAAATTTTTCTGCTTGCCTGCTGGCTACCGTACATAAATATCTCATGAATTTTTAAGAAAGATCCACTTGCACAGGACTGTATTATACATGAAGACAAGTTTAAACTAGAAGTCGGCAGTTGCCCAGAGCCGATATACTAGAGACGAAGCTTTCTCTGGTCATAAAGTTCCAGATTATCGTCTTACTTTACAGAGTCCACTTCTCTTAGTCGATAGACTTTTTTTTTGGCCAGCACCTCTAAGACAGGCATAATCTACTAACGACTCGTTTCCGACCATCAACACGAGAAGATATTAATCGCACTTCCGGCTAGTGCCAGCTAACGATTAATTAGTGTTCATATGATGATTGTAATTAAATTTTTTTTTTCTAATTCACTTCTAATTTTTTTTGTTTAAAATCAAATTTTGCTAAAAATAAAATGTAACAGAAATTTCAATTTGTCTATTTGAACTAAAAATTAAATCGTAGACAGACAACAAGTTGGTTCACCATTCAATAGTCGCCAAATGTATTAATCATTTAACAATTAACAATTTATTAGCACAAATTCAAAATGATTCAAATGAGATCGAACAACACAAATAAATTATTTGATCGTAAAAAAAATATGAAATGAATTTTGCTCAAAAATTCAAAAACAAAAGTAGTTAAAAATTGTGATCGAGAGGAGAAAGACCGACAGGCGGAAAGCTGGGAAATTATGAAAAATTTTCAAAATCAAGATGATATTGTACAAAGAATTAATGGAAATTTTGGTAAATGGCAATTGCGTACAATTGTGTTGATATTTTTGTGTAAAATTCCCACTGCATGGTTTACAACGTGTGTCATTTATACGGCCCCTACACCTCAGAAAGGCGATTATTATTGCAAACCAGATGAAGCCATTGTGGAAAACTACAATTCAAATTTGACGACAAACTTTATGTCATATCATTTGCAAAAAGATATACAAAGAACCGATCGCCAGTTTCAAGTGGATGCTTGTCACACCTACAAAATCAATTTGGTGACGAATTTCGCTTTTAAAAATGTGCAAAATTATACAAATCCATTTAAAAAGCCTCAATATGAACAGGTGGAAGATGTACATCTTGTACCTTGTGATCATTTCAAACACAATTCTGAATATGAGTCGTTAGTGACACAGTTCGATTTGGTTTGTTCACGCGAAGCTTTGGTATCGGCGACACAATCGTTTCATATTCTTGGAGCTTTAATTGGCGCATTGGTGGCAAATCAAGCTTTAAAGCAGTAAGTAAATCAATATTCATGAAGTAAACAGTAATTTCATTCGTGTATAAACTTTTTTTAAGCATAAGTCCCAGAACTTTAATGCTGTATGGCATTTTGGGTCAGATTGTGTGTGGAAATCTGACAGGTTTGGTTTCAACATTTATTTTACACATTTACTTTCGTTGTTTGACTTCAATGTTTTGTGCTTTCATGTATACAGCGGGTCAAGTTATATGTAAGTACGATTTTTTTTAATTTTACCGCAAGGTAATTTTTAAAGACTGCAAAAAAAATTAATTTAGAATTTTGACATATGCTACGAGATAATTAGCGATGGATAAAACTCTAAATACAATGTTAAATGTTCATATTTGTTTTGTAACCAAAACTGCACACATTTTGTACATTAAATAAATTTTAAAAAGGTACCTTTTTCAAACGTATTCCATCTTACATAATAATTATCTTCAAAACAGTTCTTTAAAAAAAGTACTTTTTAAAAATAGTACTTTTTGTAAAAGTACTTTTTCAAAATAGTACCTTTTGCAAAAGCACATTCCGAAAAAATGATTTTTGAAAAACAGCAATTAAAAAACTTTTTTTAACACTGTCACATGGTACTTTTACAAAAGTACTTTCTCAAAAAATAACTCCTAAAAGATCGTTTTAACAAAAACGTTTTAGAAAATACCACTCGCAAAAGGGTTTTTAAAAACTGCCAACAAAAATCACCCTTCAAAAAGTCACTTCAAATATATTTGCTTTAAAAAATTTATCAAAACTTCTTCAAAATTGAGTACTTAAAAAATATTTTTCAAAAGTACTGTTGTACAAAAAAATTTTTAAAAGGTACGTTTTGGAAAAACACCCTAAAATGCTTTAAAAAAAATTAAAAAGAAATTGTTTTAAAAAGAGGTCACTTTTGATTACGAAGTACACTTTTAAAAAGGTATCTCCTAAAAATTTATTCTCAGATAATACAATTTCTAAGAAGTACTTTTCAACAAAGTGCTTTTTTAAGAAAATGAAATCTACATAAAGAAAAATCATTTTTTAAAAAAGTACATCTAAAAATACAGAAAAAAAATTTTTGACAAAAAAGTACCAAAAAAGTACTCTTTTAAAAAAGTTTTAAAATTAGGTAAATAAAAAGGACTTAAAAAAAAGTACTGTCAAAAAAGTCATTTTTAAAAAATTTCATCTTAAAAATAGAACTTTATTCCAAAAATGAATTTTAAAAAAGTACTTATTTTTTTAAATAAACTTTGTTTAAATGTAATTTGGAAATAATAACTAAACGTACTTTTATTAAAAGTGCCTTTTTTGAAAAAAAAAATAAAAGCCATCTTTGAAAAAAGTACCTTTTGTTAAAATAAATCCTTTTAAGAGTTTGATTAAAAAAATTCCTTTTTAAAAATGCACCCTAGCAAAACATCTATAAGAAGAACCTTTTTAAAAAACTTACTTATAAATAAAGTACCTGTAAAAAGAATCGTCCTCAAAATTAATTTTTTTTAATGTTTTTTCAAAAAAAATTCTTGCAAATAAAGTACGTTTTAGTACTTTACATAGATTCAAAAAGTACTTTTCGAAAAGTACTTACTAAAAAAAGTACTTTAAGCTATGCTTCTAAAAAAATCAATTTATTTATTTTCGTTAATACAAATCTCTATAACTAGTAACCGATATTACCGCTGGCAAAGCTAGAACTATTATTGTAACCCTCTCCGAATTATTTTGGTCCATTGGTCTCATTCTTTTGCCGGCCATTTCAATATTTTTCGATAGTTGGACTTATTTATATATTGCGATATCTTCATCTGTAATACTTCTTGTATTTTTACACAGGTACTTTTTAATATTTTCTAATTAAAAACAGTGAATTCTAAAATTCTTAATTTTTATTTCAAGATGGATTACGGACAGTCCACGTTGGCTTTTAAAACACAATAAAATCGAGCAGACCTTGCAACTTTTGTTAGAATCAGCTGCTTTTAATAATCGTGAATTACCTTTAGATTTAGAAGTTCAATTGGAATTGTATTCACAACAATTGAGAGATACAAGGGAAAGTAGTTATTGGTCCATATGGGATGGTGAAACTTCCAGAATATTTATTATTCTTATACACTGGGCCTGGGTGGTATCGACAATTTTATATAATGTCATGATTTTAATGATACGAACGCTGGGTGTTGAACATTTGCACGTTAATACGGCCTGTTTGGGTAAGTGGCAAAAAAAATGCTGAGATTTTTAAGGAAATTGAAATATTTTTTTTTTTTATTAAAAGGTTTTGCAGAAATGTTGGGAGTGTTTTTGGGTCTATATCTCATTCTTTATACCCGCCGCCATTGGCTTTGGTGTGGTTATATTATGCTGCTGGCGGGTCTTGTAACCTATTTAATTTGGCTCATACCGGACACAAGTAATTTAGAGAAATAATTTATTTTATTCCATCATGAAACATTTCCTTTTCTTTCAGTCAAACAATCACGTAAAGTTGGTTATGAAATGTTCTTCTGGATACTGCTCAAACTGGCCAATTCAGTATCTTTGTCCATCCTAACCACCTGTTCTGGCCAATTAGTCTCCGCCAACAAACGTTCCATTTTAATGTATTCTTCGTTATGTTTCAGTCGCTTCTGGTTGATTTTTGCCCCATTCATTATAATTACAACAAAAGTTCACACTCTTATACCGATCACTGTATTCGCTTCATTGGCTGTTAGCAGCGGACTGTTAATGTGTTTTTTAAACATGAACTTTTGGAATGATGAACAGCCAAAAATTTGTAAAATTCCATCACCGAATATGTACAGAAAAACATCAACAGCATTTTTACAACGTCGTCGTAGTTCTTGCATTTCCGAATTGAGCTCAAGGAGTTCAGAATGTTTTTACGATAATCCTTTGACAATAAGTATAATGGATTTGTGGCATATAAATCAAGGAATGAGTTGCATAGAAGAGTTGGAAATGAATATTAATGATTCTACCGATGAAGTTCAGCAAAATAATGAACAGGAGAAAGAAAATAAAATTCAGACAAAAGCATAAAAGGCGAGAACATCTTTAAAGGAAACTTTTTTTAAAACATTTCGTTTACAAAATTTGAAATTTTATTTTAATCGCAAAAATATTTTCGAATATTTTATTTTATTTTATTCGTTAAATATTTTCTACAAATAAAACAGATTTTAAAATCAACTTAAAATATCAACTGCAGTATTTTGAAATTAGTTTTTTTCTTCCTTTAAATTTTTAGGTCTGATTTTTTTAAATTATTCGAATAATTTATTCTTAAATAAATGAAAAAATTTTTTGATTCTGAAACATAAAGATTCTGTTAAAAAACATACAATAATATTTATTCGAAAAAAATTTTAAGCTTATAATTTATTCGATTATATTTTATTCGAATAATATTTTAATAAAATGTTAGTTTAGAAAAATAATTAAAAAAATCTTAATCTGTAAACCTCAAGATTTAATCATTACATAATCAATCAATTTTTTGTAATAAAAATTATTTAAAAATCTAATTGAGGAATAATAATTAATTTGTAAGAAATATTATATGCTTTTAATACAAATGACATCGAAAAAATAAAAAGAGAAAATAAGTAAATATATCGAGTAATTGTGTGACAAATTAATTTTTTTTAAAGAGCGAATTTTTTTATTGAATGACTAGTCAAATATTTTTTTCACCAAACATCCGATTAATTTGATTTTTTTTATTGTTGTAAAAAATTAACGGATACAAATTTAAATAATTATAACAACAAAAATTTAATTAAATAAATAATTAAAATTTTCTTAAAAATATTTTTCTTAACTAAAATTTGTTTACAATATTTTTCGAATAAAAAATTAATCGAATAAATTTTAATCTAAAAAAATTTTTTCGAATAAATATTATTGTATGCATTTTTAACAGAATCTTTATATTTCAAAATCAAAATTTTTTTATTCGAATAATTTTGAAAAAATCAGACTTTAAAAATTTAGTGGGTGAAAAAATGTACTTTCAAACCCCTGCAAAAGGTGATGCTTAAAGATTGGTCCTGTTTAAAAAACTGCTCATAATCTTAAAAATTTAAGGGTGTCCCCCCATACAACATATATGATTTTTACGTGTATTATTAACCGTTAAGAGCACCACGTAAGCAAATATATTACTGTAAAAGGTAAAACAAAAATAAATCTAAAAATATAACGGTGTCCCCATACGAACCGTTACGGACAAACACTTGAAAATTAGATTTAAAATTATAAATTAAAGAATGTTTCAATAGTTGATATAATCTGATGTATATGGACAAACTGTTGAACAATTGTAGACACATGGTTGAAATTAACAAGGAGTTGTAGTGTTAAATCCGCTATAGCTAGCAAGTTAATGTAGTTTGATGTATATGGTCATACTGTTGAACCGTTATAGACAGACAGATGAAATCTGTTTTGAATATGTTTTTTTTTTGCAATAATTATATCTTATTTCTCTTTGTACTCCTGTATGTTCCTGTATGTTGGTGTTGGTAAAAAAAAATTTTTTTTTTAAATTGCACTTAAAAAGTTTAATTTACCATCCCTGATTTCATACGAGTATAATATAAAATTTCATATAATATAAAATAATAAAAGCATTGTCTACAGTTTAACAATTCCATTTACCGTCTCTGAGCTGTTAAAAAATATTCTAGTAGTTGCCGATTGAACCTGAATTGTGTAAAATAGTTCAGTCACGCACCATTTACTGTGTTTAACGACAAATAACGTCAAACTGTTCGACTAGAGATGCCAGAAGTTAATTTTTTTCATTATTCCTAATAAATGCTGTTTTCACAAATTAATAAAATATAAAATATTTTCAAATTGGAATGAAAAATCTTCTTTTATTTAAAAAAGAAAACAAACAGATAAATTTGTATACAAAAATCAAAATCAATAGAAATTGCTGCAACTTAAAGTCTGGAAGCCCCAAGGTTTTCTATTTAAAGGGAAATCTGTTTAAATTTTGCAATGATCATAAAAGAAACAAATATGCAAATTCAAAAGAAAAAAAGTTGACCTAACAGTAGCTTATGTTGCAGAAATGGTTTTAAAGCTTTTAGAAAGTTGGACACCGCGCTTACACACACTCGAACAGTACTGCAAAAACAAAATTTGTTTACAACAATTCAGCAACTTTTAATGTCTCTGACATTTTTTTTATATTTTCGATATAAATATTTTTTTTTTCCAATTTATAACTTAATTTCTGAAGATAAAATCTAATATGTCTCTGTTACGCTTCTATTTATGACTTAATATAAAAATTATATTTTTAGCGTTCAAAGCGTGATATTAAAATAATCAATTTTTATTAACATTTAGCAACTAATTCAAATGATAAATAGACCTGTCACCACAGCTGCAATAAATTGGCGTAATCATTCGTTTTGTTAGCTTTTCCTAATACTAGAACGTGTACAAACAAATTCTTGTCTTTATGAGTCTGTCAAATATTTACATTTAATAATCTAGTTTGAGAGGTTTAGAAAATATTAAAAACATTTCAGTGTCAAGTTCTCTTTGTAGTTCTTCGTTAATTGTGGCAAAAGTTTCGAAGAACAGTAGATAAATGAGGGGTATTTATTAAGTTATCTCAGCAGGAAAAGGGATAAATGAATTTGTTATTTGATGGATAATTAACATTCATTAACACTTAGTCGTAGAATGTTATTTAGTCTACGATATTATTTATTCGATTTTTGATCTTGTTTTGTGCGATTATTTCTTTATTTAATTTTTTATAAATAAAATTTATTTTTACTCAATATTAAATTTCCTATCAGTAAATATCTACTGTAAAAGATTTAAAAAAACTTGCAAAAATTTCTTGCATAATTTTTATTCGAATCATTTATTCGAATTATTTATTCGAGTCATTATATATATAAAAAATCTTGCAAGTGTGTTATAAACTTATGATCGGTCAAACCGAATTAAATTAAATTTATAGGGTTTGTTCGTATGGTCGCGTGGATGGTTTATCTAAAGTGTGTAGGAAATCGATCTGCACGCGTTCACGAGTTAAGACTTATCATGACAACTTGTGATTTTGTCAGTATGAAAAAAACTACAAATACTACACCTATAGGTGTATGAGGTATGTACACTGTGAGCTGACTTCATACACGCGATATTCAATGTTAATATTCATGCGTAGCGAATCACGCCGGGATTCGCTAGTACTTTATAATAATCATAGCTATTTTTGATTATTATTTTTATTTATTTTTTTTTTTTGATATTTTTATTTGCGTGAATTTTTAAAAACATTTGCATTTGATCAACATATTAAAAAATTTGTCGAAATTTATTCGATTAAAATTTTATTCGAATCTTTATTCGCAAAGTTTTTACATTAATTTTAATCACATTTTTATTTAATGCGAAAATTAAATGACTTTCTTATTGAAATCGTTTTTTTTTTTCGAAAATATGTAAAAAATTATTCTGTTAATTTTTTATTCGCATTATTATTTGATTATAGTTTGTTTTATAGCGTTAAAAAGTAAATTAACTTATATGTACTCTATTTAAAACTACTTAAGGTTGCATTTACTATACTAAAACAAGTTTTTTAACTTATTGTTCGATTAAAAATTTATTTGAAAAAACTTATTTTCTTTATTATTCGAATCAGTTTCGAAAACCTTTACAAAATATTCGCTTAATTTTGTATTAAAATGTTTATTCTTTATCTATTAACTAGTTTGAATTACATTAACTATAATAAACAATATGTAAACAAATTATTCGATTAAAAATTTACTCGAAAAAAAAACTTTTCAATTTACAAGCTCGTAAATTTTTTACTACTTTTTAATTTTATTTCTTTATTATTGAAATCGATTTTAAAAATCTAAAAATGATTAATTTAATTTTTAAATTTAAAAAACTCCATTATTCGGTTACTTTTGTTGTTAATTTCATCCATATTCTATTCAAACCTCTTTAAATATACATTAACTACAATAAAAAAAGTTTTCAAACAAATTAAGAAAAACATTCTTCGATTTGCATGTATGTAGTGAGTACTTTTTTAATTTTATTTCATGGAAAATCTCAAAATTATTCGAATAAAATTTTTCTGAAAACCTGTAAATAATATTCGGTTAATTTTTTTAATTGTAACTATTTTCATTAATATTCTATTTACAACTATTTTTGATTGCATCAAAAAACAATAAAAAAATTTCCAACAAATTATTCGACTAAAAATTTATTCGATTAAAAATTTAACAAAAAATTCCAAAATATTTTTTTTTTATTTTTCTTTTAAATTTATTCAATTTTGCTTGAAGTTTTTAGTTCAATTTTGTATAAATAATCGATTAACAATTTTTCACTTCTTTTTGATTTTTCTTTAACTTCCATATTATTTTTATTTGGTCGAAGATTAATATCTTTAAAGTTTAAACGAAAACTTTGTAAATAATTTTTTAACAATTTCCTATTTACTATAAATTAATATCTTAAGGAAAAAGTGGCGTATCAATTACTTGATTAATTGAAAAAAATTGCATGTCTTTGCTGTTTCATTTGTTGAGACAGAACTAATTGTATCCTCAAGCAACATTTGTCAAATCACTATTGAGCCTTTGATGCAAGAGTGTCATACCTAAAAAAGTTAGAAACCAAAAAAAAAAAATGTTTAAAGTCTTAAATATTGTTTAAGCTCTTTGAAGGCCTTAGAGATATTTCTATAAAATCTTTTTACTAAAGAACACTTCAGCATGCGCCAGATCCGAAATTTTAATTTTTGACTTATGACTCTCTTGTAACAACGGATTGATATTTTTTTTTCAGTTTGCGTTTGTAAATACCAGCATAGATATACAATTGTATTTATATCAATACTTCCGTTAAACTTAAATTTTTAATTTTTTTTAAGTGTCCGATTGATCCGCAAGGATTCTAGTTATTATTGTTTGTTTTGGAAAATAATACTGTCACTTAAGATAATTAATTGCAAATAAATAATTACGAATATTATTATAAAAATAAAAAAAGTAATAATAATAAGTAATGAATTTTCAGTTGCATTTTAAGGGGAGTCCTGTTAAAATCTCACTTAAAAAGAAAAATTAAAAGTAGAATAGAATATTTGAAATTTGTAACCAAGTCTTACTGATTTTTTCACGTCTTAAAAAGTTAGTTCTTGAATTAATAGTTTCATATTTTAAACACTACTCCGAATTTATTTAAGTACGGATGAGTATACTGCCATTCAAGAGGTAATCTTATCTTTGCTGAGATAAGTATATCTAAAGCCCAAATTTTTTTATGATTTTTAACCATTAAATGCGACAAATATTTTAGAGTATTCTTTAAAATATATTTATATTCAAATGAATTTGTTTTCTTAAAAATATTAAAACTTTTTTATTTTACTTGTTGAAATAGATGATTGTTTATTGATTTGTTTTATTTTATTTTAAATGCAGTAATTTTAAATTTTAATTTTTTTTAATTTGCGTTTCTATGTTTGCGATTTATAAGGAAAATACTATTAAGATAAAATTCTCAATATTGTTCTACATTTTAATTAAACAAGAAATTATTTATAAAACATTTTTAAAATTATTAATTAATTAAACTACTTGCCATAAAAGTCTATGAGAATAAACTTGATTTTACAACAAAAGCAAGAAAAACAAAGAAACTACCAGAAATTAATCTTAAAGGTTTATCATAAAAGAACGGGTAGATTTAGTTTTTCCTTCTATGAATTCTTCTTTTTCTTTTTCGGATAATAAGGACAACATTAAATGGCTGCTCATGACAAAGCGCAAGTACTACTGGCCGTAAGTACTACAAGTACTACTTGTTTCATCCATATTTTCAAACAAAAAATCATTAATCATGGTGTGATAACAATCTCCATTGACCGTCCGATGATGGCACAGGCGTGCATTTTTCTGGATGCAATGCAGTCTACGGGGTATGTTGTGGATTAGTCTTACTTCATGTGCGGCAAGTTTGCTTAATAACAAACCCAGACGGGCAGCTCAGACGGACGATTATGTACACAATAATAATCACAAAGTCGTCTATAATTTGCTTGAATCGAGGACTGATTTTCAAAGTGAACTTGGATGATTTGATAGCGTTGTGCAAGCATGAGTCTATTCATAATGATTTGCCAGAGTTTACTGAAAATAAAAAGAAACAATTCTTCAATTTAAATTTACTTTTTAGTGTTATTTTTTATAATTTCAAGTTTTATCGGGCTTAAAAAAACCCCACAGTAATTCCAAAATCTAAGTCGAGCTTCGGGCCTATAGCAGTCAGCGGTTATTTTAATCTACTTTATAACAATAGCGTCGTCTTATTTATTCAAGAAATAATAAACGAGTTTCATGTAATAAAAAATCTTTTTTATCTTCATTGATTTAATTTATTTATATTTGCAATGCAGAAAAAGCCATAAATAAATTAGGTAAATAATTTAAAAAAAATATATAAAAACAAACGCCAACATATTCAACAACGCAAGTGGAAATATTCTACATGCAAATTAGTAACTAAGATTTTCAAAGATATTTGTTTTTTAATCTTTTTAAATTACGAATTAGTTTCTTAATTAAAAAAAAATATACATGAAAAAAATTTTTTTATTGAAATTAATTTTTTTATTTTTTTTCCAAATATATTCGAAATTATCGCTTTTATTTATTTTTCTGATAAGATTCTTTTTTTTTTTTTTTTGAAGAATTATAATTTATTTAATTTTTTATTCGAATATTTTTTATAAAAATTCCGTTATAAATTCTGTGATAGATAGTTCTTGTGTTTTGTTTTTTTAATATATTTCATTTTAATATTTATTTTTTAACTTTAAACTTGTTGAACTAACTGGGTTTCTGCAGAAAATTCTAATATCTGAAAAGAGATTTATAAACTTTAAATAATTTATTCGAATAATTTTTCGATTAATTATTAGAATAATTTCGTATTAAAATTTATGAATTATTTTTTAGAGTATGTAATTTCTATAAAACTTTTAATATTAATTTTTGGAACAGTTTTCTACAAAGGACATATTTTATTCGAACATTTTTCTGTAGGAAATTTATCGATTACTTATTTAAATACTTACCTCTAGAAAATATAACTAATCAATATTAAAATAACTAAATAAGATTTTTAAATAACTTCTTTTAAAAAATATGTATGTATTTAAACGAATTATTCAAATATGACAAAAAAATTTATGCATTCGAACCTTTTTTTATTCGAAAAATAATCGAATAATTATTTCAAAATTTCTCTACACGAAAAATAATCGAAAATTTATTTGGAAAATCTTCTACACGAAAAATAATTGAAAATTTATTCGGAAAATTTTCTACACGAAAAATAATCGAATAATAATTCGAAAATTTTTCTGCTCGCAAAAAAACGAATAATTATTTGATTTTTTTTCACGAAAGATAATAAATAATTATTCAAAAATTTTTTTTCACGAAAAATAATCAAATAATTATTCAACAATTTTCCTACATGGTTATTAAACAAATAAATAATCGAATTTTTTTTAGACGAAAAATAATCGAATAATTATTCAAAAATTTTTCTACACGAAATATAATCGAAAAATTATCCAAAAAATTTTTTACATGAAAAATGATCAGATAATTATTCAAAAATTTTTCTACACGAAAAAAATCAAATAATTATTCGAAAATTTTTCTACACGAAAAATAATCGAATAAATGAATAAATTTTTTTCACGAAAAATAATCGAATAATTGAATAAATTTTTTTCACGAAAAATAATCAAATAATTATTCGAAAACTTTCCTACACGTAAATTAATCGAATAATTGTTAGAAAATTTTACTACACGATAATTAATCGAATAATTAAGTGAAAATATTTCTACACGAAAATTAATTTTTTTACTCGAAATATGAATATGAGAATAAGATATGAGGAAAATTATCACATAATAATTCTAATAAACTTTTTTGTTTGATTTATTATCGGAGTGATCTTGTGTACAACCATTTTGATTATTATTTTAAAAATATAACTTTTCTGTAGCAAATAAGTTGATTTCTGAAATGCATTATGTTGTAAATTATTTAAATAATGTTATACATAAATGTTTCGGATAATTTTGTAGTTTGAAATTTTTTATTCGAATATTTTTCTGCAGATAGTGTATTGAATAGAATTTATTTATTTAATTTTTAGAAATTAAACTTTTTTTATATGAGTTTGCTAAAATGTTGATATAAATTTAATTAAATAATTTTTTGAATATCAATAAATATGTATGAAACGTATAATTTTATATAAGAAGTTAATCGGTTTATTAATCGTATTGTTTTATCGAGTAGAAATTGCAGGAGATGCTTATTAAAATAAATGGAGTATATTGTATGTATTTCAATTAATTTCATTCTTATTTAATCGATTAATCGGATAATTATTCGAATAATTTTCTTTTCGAATAAAGTTGTTTATTGAATATTTTTTTAACCTGTTAGCATATTGTTCTAGAAATTCTGAAATTTCTCTTAACTTTTATTTGTTTTTTGTGGCAATCAATGAATTAATTCACATATTTTGTTAAAAAAAAGAAACTCATCAATAAACCCACTTGTAAAGAAATGCCCGTGTTATATAATTTTCAAATTATTTAAAATATATATGTTGATTAAAATTAAAAAAAATCTGAAGTAACAAGTTAAGTTTAGCAAAATTAAGGTCATTGGATCAGTTACACCTTAAACTTTAAGCGCAATCGTATTGCAAATATTATAAAAGTATTTAATATTCTTGTAAAAGGTGAACTGGTTTGACTAAAATAAATAATTCTGCTTCATTTTAAATGGAAAGATTAACAGAAACATTAAACGGAGATATAAATAATGTTTGCAATTAATTACTCGTGTTTGTACGTATGTGGGAATTTGCATAAAATTATTTTCAAAATATATTAAATGGTGGAAGGGTAGAAAGCTTCAAACAATGAAAATGACAGCACAACTGGCTTTAAGAAGTTCATTAACGCGTATTATTACAATAAGAATTGTTTATTTTTAATATGTTTACATTCGTTTTATTGAACTCTTAAGGGAAACAAAAAGAAATGCAAATTTATTTTTATATTTAGGTTTTCTGTGTTCAGAAATAGAACTGGAACATGCAGTAAGAAACTTGAAAATTATTTAACATTTAAAGTTAAAGAAAGTTAAATTCGAATATCTTTGATACCTGTTGTCGCGTGTATTCTGTTGCCTATCGCACTCATTGTAATGCTTATGCCTATCTTTAATGGTTTGTTCTTTATTGCGACACTTTCTTTTAATACATTTGTCAACGCATTCATATTTTTTTAAAAAATTAAAAAGCAACCTTTTTACTTGCGAATTCATTAATGAAAATAAATAATTGAAAGCCAAACGCTACCGGAATAAAAAACCAACAACCATTCATCGTTTTATTGTTGATTCTTTGAAATTAAACGAAACGAAGTTTTGAAATTTACATTCGTTCCAACGACAAGATTCGTAACAACGAAAAGGGTATTAAATTAGTCAATAGTTGTTTCGAAAGTTTCGAATAGTTTTATAACGGATCTGAAAGTGTTAAGACGGAGTA
Source organism: Gymnosoma rotundatum (assembly GCA_916610165.2). Classification (NCBI taxonomy): domain Eukaryota; kingdom Metazoa; phylum Arthropoda; class Insecta; order Diptera; family Tachinidae; genus Gymnosoma; species Gymnosoma rotundatum. Next base: position 169,816,671 of record OU744336.1, on the reverse strand, counting down.
GAATAAATGTGTTGTACGGCGTAAAACATATAAAACAAAAATATTTTTCTTGTCATTTTATTGAATGAAAAAGAATAAATAGATTTTTTATATTTAATTTGTTGTACGTAACAATTAATTTACTGTGTTCTTTTATTTATTTTATTGTCTTTAATTTGTGCGCGAAGGAAAAACATAAAGTGAAAAAATCATTTTTTAATTAAAAAGAATTGACTTCATATGTTCTTTGATATTTGAAAAAAATCAAAAGTTGAATCAAATAAACAAATAATTACTTAGAATGCTTCTTAACAAAAATGCGTGCAAAAATTTACAAACTCGATTATGTATAAAATCAACTTCAAAGTTTAAAAACAATAATTTTACGTTTAAAATATTATGACATTTTAAATTTTGATGTAGGAATTTCGAAAATTCCAACTTAATGCAAAACTCTTTAAAAGGTTTTAAAATTCATTTAAAAAGAATATATTAAGAAAACAATGGCGAAAAAGGTTCCGTATTTAAAATTATTTAAAATGTTAAAAAAAAAATATTTTCAACACATTTATGTTTTATATTTCACGAAGAAAATTAAAAAAAATTTAAATATCGCTATCTAAGCGTCCCGCAAAATTTTGTGACACTTGAAAATACAATCTTTTTAATTTAAATTAAAAAAGTAGACCATTAGTCACTTGATCTAGAAGGCAATCAAAAATTGAAAGACAATTTAAAATTTTTAAATATAATCAACTACGTCAATTAATCGTTTAGTGCACTTTAAAAAATACGGTTTTTTCAAGTTTTTGGCCCCTAAATTATTGAGAATGTGATACTCGAAGTCTTTAAATTTAGTCATCAAAATAAAGAATAAACAAATTAACTTTGCTATTACAATGTTTTTAAACATTAAATTAAACAAAAAATAAACTTGCGTATAAAAAAATTATTTCAAAAATTTTACTCAAAAATTAATCGAATAACTGTGTGGAAAAAATAAAAATATACGAACAACAACCAAATTATACAAAAACTGATAGCAGAAATAGTAGCAAAAACTAATCTATTATTAATACATTATTCGAACAATAATCCGTAAAATTTTCTATTTGAAAATTATTCGAATAAATATTTGCAATATTTTCTATTTGAAAATGTTTCTACACGAAAATTAATCGAATATTTATCCGAAAATTTGTCTACATGAATAATAATCGAATAATTATTCGAAAATTGTTCTACACGAAAAAGAATCGAATAATTATTCATAAATTTTTCTACACGAAAAAGAATCGAATAATTATTCAAAAATTTTTCTAAACGACATATAATCGACTAATTATTCGAAAATTTCTCTACACGACAAATAATCGACAAATTATTTGATTTTTTTTTGACACGAAAAATAATCGACAAATTATTGAAAAATTTTTCTATACGAAAAAGAATCGAATAATTATTCAAAAAATTTTCTACACGAAAAAGAATCGAATAATTATTCGAAAATTTTTTTACACGACATAAAATCGACTAATTATTCGAAAATTTCTCTACACGACAAATAATCGAATAATTATTCGAAAATTTCTCTACACGAAAAATAATTGACAGATTATTCGAATTTTTTTTTTTTACACGAAAAATAATCGACAAATTATTCAAAAATTTTTCTACACGAAAAAAATCGATAAATTACTCGAAAACTTTCCTACCCAAAACTGATAAAATAACTGTAGGAACATTTTTCTACAAGAAAATTAATAAAATAATTATTCGAAAGGTTTTTCTACACGAAAAAGAATCGAATAATTATTCAAAAATATTCTACACGAATATTAATCGAATAATTATTCGTAAATTGTTCTACACCAAAAATAATCGAATAATTATTTAATTCTCTTTTAATTATTAATTTCTCCGCGAAAAATTATTATATAATTATTTGATAACTTTTCTATATGAAAATTGATTATTAGAAGGTTTTTCTAGACGAAAATTAATCGAACAATTATTTGAAAATTTTTCTACATGAAAATTTTTCGAATTATAATTATAAAATGCTAGTACACGAAAATTAATCGAATAATTATTCGAACATTTTTCTAAACGAAAAATAATCAACTAATTATACGAACACAATTCTTCACCAAAAATAATCGACTAATTGTTAAAAATTTTGCTACACAAAAAATAATCGACTAATTATCCGAAATATTTTATGCACGAAAAGTAATCGAATAATTATTCGAATTTTTTTACACGAATATTAATCGAATAATTACTCCAAAGATTTTCTGCACGAAAAATTATTGTTTGAAAACGTTCCACATGAAAATTAATCTATTAAATTTACGAAAATTTTTTTTGCACGAAGATTAATCTTTCTATTCGAAAATTAATCGAATAATTATCTGAAAATTTTTAGTTAGGAAAATTAGTCGAATAGTAATAATTTATACAATAATTCGAGTAATAATTGCTAATAATACGATAAATTATTCAAAAATGATTGGAATAACAATTCAGAAATTTTTCTATACAAAAATAAATTTTATAATGATTCGTATAATTTTCTATTCGAAAATGAATAGTGTATAAATCAAATAATAATTAAAAAGATCAGCTATTGGGAAATATATCCAATAATGATTCAAAAAATATGCTACGCATAAATAAAATAAAATTATATTTTTTAAGTGTTTTTATGCGAAAATGAATCGAATAGCTTTCAATCCAAAAATTAATCGAATAATAATTCGAATGTTTTTTTTTTTATAAAAAATGAATCGAAGAATTTTCTATTCAAAAATTTATCGGATTATTTGAATAGTTATTCGACTTATCATAAAACTATACCAAAATGAATGATTATTTGTTATAATCTGTGTGCGAAAAAAAAATTGAGTGATTAATGATCCGAAAGAATATTAATGTGCAAAAAAAATTAAAAGAATTTTATACAAAAATGAAACAAATAGAAAAAAGTTCTAATTGTTAAAAATTAATAGAGTTTTTAGTTGATAAACTTTCTATACAAGAAAAAAATTTAATTTTCTTACTCGAAAAATTTATGGAAAAAAGTAACTTTTTTGTTTTGTATAAAGTGATAAATTATTCAAATGTAGAAGATTTCTAAACCAACTTGACTTCTGGAAAATTACATACCACCATTAAGTTGATTAAAAATATAATAAACTATTTTTTTATTGTTATAAATATTGCGTTAAAACCCACAAGTTGTGCTTCAATTCAATTACATGTTTTTTATCTCAGGGCAAAATTCAAATATTTGCTAAATAGAAAAATTCTCATTTCAATTTTTAATTATTTTTTATCATTTATTATTATTTATTGAACTAATTAGTTAAAATAAATAAAATTAAAAATTTATTATAACTATTATGTTAATACGTTATTTGTTTAACATTTGTCTAACATGTGTGAAATAAATTCAACTAAGAAAAAAATTAATTTATAAATATTCTGATTACACAATGAGTTAAGTTCAGTTTTCTTAAATACAAGTGCCAACAGATCTTATATTTTAAGTTAAACATATATTTTATTATCCTGCATACAAGTGATTTTAGAACCTGTTCTTGCTTGACTTCAATAATGTTATATGTGCAACATTCTAAGTTGATTATAATGAGTGTAAAAGTTCGTGTTTAAGAATGTGCGATGAGATTTTCTTTGATTAACAAACATGTTCGGAAATATAACTAAAAAAATATTAAGAAAACTTGAAATGATAATTATAATTTATTAAAAACATTTAAATAATCATAAAAAGCATAAATACCTGCAAGGCTTTAATTTTATTTAATTAAAATAATCGTTATCTTTAGAGTATTGATCTAGATTATTACATTTATTTAAACATATATAAGTTGATGAAGTCTGGTTTGTCGTCGGCTGCCTGCACCATAAATTCGTGGTACGATTAATAGATGATGGTGGAAATCATTCAGTTATTGGCTTTATTTATGATTATTACTTTTTGGGGTAGAGTTATGTTTTTATTGTATAATAAAGTATTCAAAGTATCCTATCTGCTCATATTATTCCTAAAAAAAAATGTAATCGATTGTTTTTGTTCGGAAAAATTAAACTTTATTTGGTTTGTTTGTTTTTTAAGCAATTTAATTAATAATTTAAAAAAATTATATTAATAATATAAAAGATTCGCATTAGATTTTTTTGTGTTCTAAATATTTCGACAAATTATTTGATAAATTATATTTTTACCAAAAAAAGAAATAATTGTTTATTTTGATAGTCAAAAAAAATTGTATGATCTTCCTTTTATACAGTTATTATAGCAAATTTATTTTAATCAGATTAAAAAAATATTCCATTCATTTTTTATTCGATTAATATTTTATTCGATTAATTTTTTATTCGATTAATTTTTATTCGAATTTTGATTTCTTAGTTTTATTTACACTAATTCTAAACAAATATTTTATTTCAAGACAATTAAGAAAATGAAAGTACGCGTTTGATTCAAATCATTCAGGAAATTTTATTCGATTAGATTTTTATCCGAAAAATTATTTTTCTTCTATGCGGATATCTGCTAAAAATTTTGTAAAAAAAGGTTTTTAAGCAAAATATAAAAGAAAGTCTTGTATTCGAGTTTTATTTTATAACAAAATTTCCACTGCTTATATTTTATTCGTATTATTTTTAAAATTATATTTATATATAGCTTAAGGCGAATAGAAATAGGATTACTTTAATATTTGGAAAATTCAAATTTTTATTCGAATATTATTTCGGAAAAAAATAATTATTTCTTTTCATATTAAGGAATTTCTGTCTAATTCAAAATTTATTTTAAAACAAAATTTTTAAAATTAATTTTCTGCTTGGATTATTTTACAAAAGTTAATCCATAAAATAATCCGAAAATATCTTTTTTTTTCTTTTCTTTTTATCTGTTCACATTATTCTTTAAAAATATAATCAACTGTTTTTGTTCGGAAAAAATTCCTTTTTTTTAGTTTGTTTTTTAAGCATTTTAATAATTAATTAAAAAAATTTATATTAATAATATAAAATATTCGCATTAGATATTTTGTATTCTAAATATTTTGACAAAGTTATTTGATAAATTATATTCTCACTACAAAAAAATAATTGTTTATATTGATTGTCTTCTAAAAATTGTATGATCTTATATTATTATAGCAAATTGATTTTATTCAGATTAAAAAAATATTCGAATAATTTTTATTCGATTAATTTTTTATTCGATTAATTTTTTATTCGAATAATTATACGAATTTTTTATTTCTTAGTTTTGTTCACACGAGTTCTTAATAAATATTACCTTTTAAAACGTTTTTGATTTAAATTATTCAGGAAATTTTATTCGATTCGATTTTCATTAAAAAAGATTTTTTAATATATTTTCTTTTATGCGGATATCCGCTAAAAAAATTTAGGAAATACGGTTTTTAAGCAAAATATATATATTATATTTTTTGAAGAGCTTCCAATGCTTATGATTTATTCGACTATTATTGTTCTTTTTGTTAGATGTATTATTTTAAAATAAAAATATACATAAAAATAAAATATATATACAGTTTAAAACTGTCATATTAAGGTAGTTCAAAATAAATTTTAAAAATTTTGTTTTTTAAAAATTTTGTTTTAAAATTTATTTTATATTCGGATTATTTTATAAAAGTTATGCGATTAATAATAATTAATAGAAATTAATCCGAAAATCTATTATTTTCTTTTCATAATTTTTTAATAAATATTTCTGTTTGTAATTCAAAATTAAACCGTTATTTTTTTATACCTAAGGTTTTTAAAAAAAGTTTTAACGAGGGTTAACCAGTGATAAACTCTTAAACTGTTATTTGATAAGTTTTTAAAGAGAATATAAATAATAAATTTTTTATTATTAATAAAATTAATTTAAAGATTTTTTCACTAAAAAAACCAAATCGACAAAGCTTCCTTCATAATGAACTGAGAGTGTAGGGTATGACAAGACAACATAAAAGTTAATTAATGAATAAAAATTTAATTAAAGGGAATTTGTGGTTTTATTGCACGACTTTAAGGCGGACAATCTGATGAGAATTTATGTCTAGAAAATTTAATTTTAGTTAAAAACAAAAAAAAAAATCATAATAATTTTAATTTAGTGTTACCAAAAAAAAAAAAAAAGAAAAAAAATATGAAATCGTGAAGAATAACAATTTAACACTTGATATTAATTATTTTCAATATTTAATTTATTTTATTTATTTTCAGGGTCAAAACTATGAGAGGCTGCAATTTGTTTTATTAAAAGAAAATCGGACACACAAAATAATTTCCAATAAAAAAAATATTTAGACCTAAACAATATGCACCATACGAATGGAGCACAATTACCATCGCCTGCTGCCTCATCTCACTTGGGCCAACATAATTTGGCTTTTATATCAGAGGCTTCTGATATTAACAATGCGCCAACAGATAAACACACAAATACACATTCGGCTGATGCTGATCACGAAGCCCCCCTAAAAGCATCTGCCGCCGTTGATATTATTGGCGAAATTATAGGAGACTTTGGTGTTTGGCAATTGAGAACGATTCTTATTATATTCCTGTGTAAAATTCCCGCCTCTTGGTTTATGGCCTGCATTATTTTTACCGCACCCCAACTTTATCCGCAAACCGAGTTTGAATGTGATTCGTCATCTTTAACTGTAAATCAAAGTATCACAGCCACACAGTGTTACATAGAAGATTCAAATACAAATCAAAGACAAGAATGCACAAAATTTTTGTATGATTTTAATTTTCAATCACTGATTATGGAGTTTGATTTGGTTTGTCTGCGAGATATTTATGTTGCATGGACTCAGTATTGGCATTTGTTTGGAGTTTTAGTAGGAGGTGTGGCTGCCACAAAAATGATGTTGTTGTAAGTGATCTTTGAATTTAATTAAATAAACATTATTTATTGATACACTTTTTTTAACAGCATCAGTCCACGAAATGTTTATTTCATAGGCCAAATGGCTCAGATCGTATGTGGAGTAGTGACTGGATATTCACGAGACTTTAGTTTACATTGCGCATTTCGTTGCCTGTCGGCCGTGTGCTGTGCTATAATGTTTACTTCGGGTCAAACGATATGTGAGTATTATCGGATAATGTAACGTAATTTTGACTAAAGTGAGCAGCACAAAATTATATCTGCATTCACGAAGGGATACAAATACTAAATTACAAAGAATTTCAAGATGTTTAGTGAAAGATTTTCAATTCCTACTCCTTAACAAGTCCCTGAAGCAAGAGTCGAGAAAAGCTTTCGTATGCTGAAAGCATTAAAAAGCTCGTAGAAAATGTTCCAGAAAGGAACTTAACGTACTCGTACAATGGGGGGAAAGCGAAGCAGACTACTAACATTATGAGTCCCTTTACCACCACCTTCATGCCTTAAAATGTCCCGAGCTCGATTTCTAATAAACGGCTACCTTGCTTTCACTAATTCTTATGCTCTCACAAGCCTTTACTCTGGACTTTACTGACTACATTTTTTTGACCGATGACTGTCAACCTTTTCCCTCGATATCGTCTTTCATATTTGCTAACATTTTTCTAAGCTCCCCCATAGCATCGCAGCTTAACATACATACGTCTTCTCATTCACACATAATGTGCACCAGAGTAGTGCTTCCAGGCACAGTCTGCAATTATAATCTTGTACGATTTTCGTCATGACCAGACAATATTTGAAATTTCTCTTAACTGCCGCTAACGCACTTACCCGTTGCCGTCGCTGGAAATGAAACTGGTTATTTTAAGCAACAGCGAAAATTAGAGAATTCGTCACTGCTTTCAACTGGTTCATGTTTTCGCTATATACGCTTTGAAAATAATAAAGTTTGAACTATCGGTTATTTTTTTTAGCCCGATAGAACTTTAAATTGTAAAAAATAAATTAAATTTTATTGAAGCATTTTTTATACGAAAGATCAGAACATGGCATTAATATTTAAAAATGATTTCTGGCATATGGCCACCGCGGCTGCTTATGACGAAGCGCATTCTGGACGTCCAATTTTCGGTCACTTTAACAAGTACTGCTGGCCGTATGTCACAAATAACACGAACAATGTTGGCGTCCAAGGCGTCAATTGTTGCTGGTTTATCATCATAAACCAGGGACTTCATGTGGCCCTTTAGAAAATAATCTAGAGGTGTCTAATCGCAGAACCTTGGAGGCCAATTGACGGGTCCATTTCTCGAAACGAACTTATCGTCAAATTTTTATTTCAATAATATGATGGTTGCGGTCGCCGTATGGCATGTAACGCCATCTTGTTGAAACCACTTTTCGTACGGATCAATGTCATCCATATTTTCAAACAAAAAATCATTAATCATGGTGCCATAACGATCTCTATTGGCCGTAACGTAACATCCGGCCTCATTTTTTAAGAAATAAGGTCCGATGATGCCACTAGCATGTAAACGGCAATAAACAGTGCATTTTTCTAGATGCAATGAACTCTCTAGAGTATGTTGTGGATTGGTCTAACTCCATATGCGGCAATTTTACTTATTAAAAAGCCCGTTAAGCCAAAAATGATGCTTATCGCTGAACACAATTTGGCGATAAAGCAACGTGTCTGTTGCTAACTGTTCTAGAGCCCAATCGGCGAAAGAACGACGCATACAATGTTCTTGTGGCTTTAATTCCTGCAGTCGCTGGATCCTTTATAGGTATAGGCCAAGATCTTTGCGCTAAATTTTCCACGTAGTGGATGGACAGAGCCTCAATTTCTGCGATCGATGATGAATCGATAAATTTGGATCTTCTTCCACACTTTCGTTTACAGCAGCGATATTCTCTTTAGTACCCACATTCCTTCGACATGTTAGTGTTATTGCATCCTCTAGAGATTATGTGGTACGAAATTTATCCGCAGTTCGACGGACGATTATGTGCATTATAGAAATCACGAAGTAATCCATAATTTGCTCGAATCGATGATTGATTTTCAAAGGAAATTTGGATGATTTGATAGATAGCGTTGCTCAAGCGTGAGTCTATTCATAATCATTTGGCAGAGTTAGCTGAAAATAATAAGAAACAATTTTTCATCAAAATTCACTTTTTAGTGTTATATTTTATAATTTCAAGTTCTATCGTGCTTAAAAAAACACCCTTTATATTTTCCAGTTGCCGACATCACTTCCGGTATTTACAGAATCGGAGCAATTATTTTATACGATACATTCTGGTCAATTGGTGTAATCTTCTTGCCCACTCTCTCGGCTTTTTTCAATAGTTGGACTCATATTTATCTCGGCATAACATTTCCAACTTTAATTTTAACTTTACTCCTACAATGGACACCAGAATCTCCTCGCTGGTTATTGAAAAATGGTGATGATAATGTAGTGGATCGTGTGGCGGATATTGTTTATAAAGGGGCTGCTATAAATGATCGTTTGAATAAAATACCCGAAGATTTGAAAGAAAAATTACACTCTTTAAGAAAGAACATGAAATCAGCTGCGGCACCAGCTAAATGGCTGGAATTATGGCAGGGTCCAAGGGCCAGGGTGCATATGATAGCCGCCCATTTGGCATTGGCAGCATTTATAATAAATTTCATGGGCATGTTATTGAATATAAGATCATTTGGTAGAGATTATTTGGTGCAAAACACCGTGGCAATGGGTGAGTTAAAGATTTCATTTTAAAATTATTTTTATTTAAAAAGATTTCTTTTTTTAAAACAGGCTTTTCTGAGATTATTGGCTGCTTTCTGGCTTTACATTTCACCTTAAAATGTAACAAATGGAAATGGCAGTGGGCTGGTGGATTTAATATATTAGCGGGCCTATTGGGCTGCCTAGGCTGGGTATTTAGTTCGACAGAAAGTGAGTTAAATTACAGATTTCTAAATAGAGATTTTGTATTTATTGCAAATTCTTTTAGTGAATCCCGAGGTTAAAGTGACTTTGTGGATGATAATTGCTACCATTCCGAAGGCTGGTGTTTCATGTGCCCAATCAATGCTCTTAGCCTGCATGGCTGAAGTTATGCCGGCCAATAAAAAAGTACCCTTTGTCTTTTCCGTAGTAACTTGGGCCCGTATCTGGCTGCTGTCGGCTCCTTTTATTAATGTTCTAAAGAAAATCGATGTTGCTTTGTCGTTAAGTTCTTACTGCGCTCTCAGTATATTTGGTGGCATTTGTACTTGTCTTATATTGACACCCCGCACCACAATAAGCACTCTCAAGGATGAAAACAAAAATAGTCATAATAATAAGAATGTATCATCTTTAACAAAACCCAGTTGGACTGTTGAAATGCATGTAAATAATACTCGTCTCTAGAGAAGAGAGGCAAAAGTTATATTAAGTCTCAGAAGCAATGGCGAAATCAAGTACCAGGTGGTGGCAGTGGCGAATTCTTTTGTTTTCGCCGTTGCAGGAAATGTCAAACTTCGTTGGAAAGCAATGCATGAATTCGCTACTGCCACCACCTGGTACATTATTTCGCCCATGCCAGAAACATAATTAGCATGGCGAAATAATAACAGGTGGTCTCGATAGCGAATTCATTAATTTCGCCGTAAACTCTAAATGTCAAAATCCATATATAAAAAATGTGTATAACAGTTAGATAAATTTTTTATATATGGAGTTTGACATTTAGAGTTTACGGCGAAATTAATGAATTCGCTATCGAGACCACCTGTATTATTTCGCCATGATAATTAGTTTTAAGTTGACCTAAGAAAGGAAAAGAAAAAAAGTGTGATAATAAAATAGAAATTTGCTAGAAGCAAATACCAGGATAAATTGTACTTAAAACTAAAATTAGATTTATGGAAAAATTTTATTTTTTTATATTTAAGAAATCATCGAAATAAAAGTCATTGTACTAAATAAAGAATATTTAAGAAATGTATTATTGTAAATAAGCTGTTCCTTTCAAGGCGAATTAACAACAGGTAGCCTTAACAGCCCAGGGGCCTATTGTGATTTTTCCTTCTTATAGTGTCAAAAGCATGGTGAAATAATACAGGTGGTCTCGATAGCGAATTTATTAATTTCGCCGTAAACTCTAAATGTCAAACTCCATATATAAAAAATTTATCTAACTGTTATACATATTTTTTATATATGGATTTTGACATTTAGAGTTTACGGCGAAATTAATGAATTCGCTATCGAGACCACCAGTGTTGTATTTATTTTAGCCGTGAGTATACCTGTTATTAAAGGGCGGTTTACATGATCACAGAAGTCTTACGACATGTCAAATTTTTGTGCAGAATAGTATCAGTGGGATCGTCTAAACTAAATAAGTAATGAATCTGCACAAATTGAGAGAAAATACGGATGGAAATTTGACAGTCGTATGGCTCTCTTTGTTTTTTGAAAATTTTCAAAAGACAAGTACGAATCATTAGACCAGGGATGTATTTTCTGCAAACAGCTATTTTAGTTTTGGTGTGTTTTACCCATACCAATTGTGTAAACGCAAAAATAATCTATCGTAAGATTTTTACTCTCAGTTTTAAAATACGGATGGGATTTGATAATATTTTCTCTTGGATTTTACGTACGTAAAGTCGTACCGTCTAAACCCCCCTTAATTCGTCTTATGTTCCTTTTACCAAGTGTGGTGTGTTTGTGTGTATGTATGTGTGGACTAAATAAAAAGTTAGCTAACACATTTGAGCAACCACGCACTGTGTCGCGAGGTTGGTCAAAAATGATTAAAGCCAACGTTAGAATTTGAACTGTTGTTTTTTTATTTTTTTTTAACAATCTGGTTAGATGATATCTAAAATATCTTCTTAAAATGTTTACAATGTTTGTGTACAGTATGAAGATATCTCAAATCATTTATAAAAATTTAAGTGTCTGAATGTAACGGTTACCAAAATTTGTAACAGGGTTGTGAGAAAAAAGATAGTAGTGAGGCATTGTCAAGATTTTTCAGCAACCGTAAACTTCCGTAGAGAATTTAAAAGAATTTAGAAATAACACTTTTCCTTTTTTTTGTATATTGTAGCTACAAGATGAGTATGAGATAATGATGAATAATAATTCTTGCGAAAAAAAAACCGACTTCAAAACAAATTTCATCTGTCTTCCTATAACAGCTCAAGTGTATGGCCACATAAATTAGGTTTAACTATAGGGTCACTCTTTAATTTCCAACTTCAAATTATATACTTGCTGTTGTAGTAGATTTAGCAATCAGGTTCTGTGTATATTTCAACCGTCTGTCTGTAACGGTTCAACAGTTTGCCCATATACATCCGATTATATCAACTATTTAATTTATAATATAACATTTTTATACTTCTTATTATACCAAATAAATTACTAGACATTCTGTCTAAAAATTAAGGTGTTTGTATGCAACGGTTCAAAAAATACGGCCATATAGAGCAAATTACATTAATTTTGGGAACACCATTTAATTTATAAATTCAAATTATAAGCTTCTTGTTATAGCGGACTTAGCAAAACATGTCGCTTGTAAATTTCAGCTGTCTGTCTATAACGATTCAAAAGTCCGGCCACATGCACCATATTATATCAACTATTGGGACACCCGTTTATTTCCAAATCGAAATTTTATACTTGTTGTTATAGAGGAGTTCGTAATACCGGTTCTTTGTAAATTTCAACCAAATTAAGTGAACTATTGGCGCACCGTTTAATTTATAATTTTAAATATTATCAGCTGTTACTACAACGGCCATATCAATCGACATTGCGACAAATTTACAAGCGCTTGTCTATAACGGTTCAAAAGATAGGCCTCTATAAGTAAATCTACAGTAATTATGGGACACCCTTTAATTTCTAAATTCAAATTATTAACTCGTTAATATAGCGGACTTAGAAATACAGGTCCCTTTTAAGTTTCAGCGTTCTGTCTATAACGGTTCACACACCTTAAATTACATCAACTATTGGAACACCCTTTGACTTCCAAATCCATGTTTTATACTTTTTGTTATAGCGGACTAAGAAATACAGGTTCGTTGCAAAATTTCAAGCGTCTGTCTACAACTGTTCAAAAGTATGGCCATATATGTACATCAAATTTAATGAACTATTGGCGCACCCTTTAATTTATAATTTGTAATATTAATACTTGTTACTTTTACGCCCAATTTGCCCAATTTGCAAGCGTTTGTCTATAACGGTTCAAAAGATAGGCCCATATAAGTAAATTTACATCAATTATGGGGCACTCTTAAATTTTTAGATTTATTTTTATATAACTTTATGTTATTGGGGGCTATAGTAATACGCAGTCATTTTAAATTTTACAGAATCGCCCTTTACAGTTCATAATACATGTAAATAATATGTATGTTGTATGGGGACACCCTTTAATTTTTAAGATTATGAACTGTTTTTAAAACGGGACCAATCTGTAAGCATAATCTATCATATTACCAAAATTTTCAAAATCGGATCAGAAATGACTGAGTTCTGCAGGCACAAATATAAAAAAGCAACATTCAGCCGAATTGTATAACCTCCTTCTTTTTAGAAGTCAGTTAAAAAGCTTTGTTCTTGATTTCACAATATCCTTATTTTGTATAATTTTATTTTAAGTACGAATTATTAGAACTGTTTTGTGTGTTAGCGCGCCAAAATGACTTTGTTGACGAATCGGCGTGAATATTTGAACGATGACCGCACACATTGACTGCCCAAACTTATGGGAAAGCGGTTAACTTCGGCAAAAACTATTAAGTAAAATAAACAAAACATCAATATTTTCAATAATTATTAAAGAAACTTAAAGAGAGAAGAAAGAAATTAGAAAAACTTTTTGAGAAAAAAGTGAATTTTTTGAGGCCGTCAAAAAAGAAATTTGCACATCTGTCTCGAGTGGAACTTGTTAAACGAGGATTTTTCTGCTATTTTCTTTAAAAATAAAGCTTTTTAAAGGTTTAATACAAACTTCGAATGAATTAAATAAGCAGTTTATTAACAACCAGTAAACAGTAAAAACGTTTTGAAGAAAAGCAAAGAAAGTGAAACAGTTTCAATAAATTTATTAAGTGCGGATCAAGAAACCCGTTTTTTAGAAATACAATGGATTTTTATGATAATGCGGTAATATTTATGACAGGTAAATGTAATTGATTACTCTATGAAATCTTAAGGAAGTAATAAAAAATATAAATAAATAAATTTACAACTGAGTAAACGCCTGAATAAATATCGGACAAAATAAAATCAATATTTTGTTAAACGAAGACATCAGTTTTTTATCCATATTTTTTTGAGATCTTATCTAACAAAAAAATTTATTACATAATTAAAAAATTAAGTAAAAAGTAAAAAACACACTTTCATAGCATACAAGTGAATAGTTTTCATGCATCTTTAAGTTTGTGTTTTTATTTTTGTTTGTTTTTTCTGTAGGAGCCACTGGTTTTGTGGGCAAAACATTGTTGGAAAAACTACTTTGGCGTTTTCCTCAAATTGATTGTATTTACATGTTGATACGCAACAAATACAACAAAACTGCTGAACAGCGTTTTGAAGAGTTCGTTGAGCATAAAATCTTTGAACGTTTACGTTCAACGTATCCAGAGCGTTTGAGAAAGCTTAAATTTTTGGCGGGAAATATTGAGAGTGAAAATTTTGGTAAGTTTGTGTCAGGCATTTCGTGCTTTTCTTTAATATCGTTTATGCCTTAACTATTGTGTTGTTGTTATTTTTAAACAGGTATAAGCAATGCTGATAGAAACATGTTATGCGCTGAAGTCAATGTTGTTTTTCATAGTGCTGCCACTGTACGTTTTAATGAAAGATTAAAAGTGGCAGCACGTGTAAATGCCGTTGCCACTTGGCATTTATTGGAATTATGCAAAGAAATGCAACTACTTAAGGTAAGTAAATCAAAGACTTGTCTAAGGAATAAGTAAATGTTACAACTAAAAAGATTACTGCAGGAAATTCGTGACAATAGGGCGATTCGTCCTAATAGATATTTGTCAAAATATCAAACGTTTCAAACGTTACAGTTGATCACTTCTATAAAAAGACACAATTTAATGAAGGATCCAACGGCGAAGTCACGTACCAGGTGATAGCAATAGCAAATTCATTCATTTTCGTCGTTACTCGAAATGTCAAATTTCATATAAAACAAATTTTTGTACATATGGAGCAAGGCGTATCATTCCTTTTCCCCGGTAGCATAAGCATCAAAATTCCTATATAAAAATATCTATATCATGGCGAAATCATATACCAGGTGGTGGCAGAGGCAAATTCATTCATTTTCGCCGATGCTAGAAATATTAAACTTTTTGTATAAAAAATCTGCATCAACTTTTTTTATATGAAGTTTAACATTTCCTGCAACCTAGTACATGATTTTGCCATGATCTGTATCAAGGCGAATCAATTATCAGGTGGCAGCGTTAGAGAATTTATTATTTTTTGCTGGTAGAAACGAATGTCAAACTTCATATAAAAAAAATTGTAAACAGATTTTTTATATATGGAGTTTGACAGTAGTGTACACGGCGAAAATTAATGAATTCGCCTACGCTGCCACCTGGTAATTGATTCGCCTTGATCTGTATAATCATAGTCATGGCAAAATAATACCAGGTGGTCGCAATGGCGAATTCATAATTTTCGCCGCAAACGTGAAATGTCAAACTCCATACAATAAACTGTTATACATATTTTTTTTATATGGAGTTTGACATTTAGAGTTTACGGCGAAATTAATGAATTCGCCATTGCGGCCACCTGGTATTATTTCGCCATGATCATAGTGAATTCAGTAATTTCGCCTTAAACGCTAAATGTCAAACTCCATACAGTACAAATATGTATAATTTTTTTACGGCGAAAATCAAAGAATTCGCCTTCGAGACCAGCTGTATTATTTCGTCATGTGTATAACATTTTCTTACGTGAAGTTTGATAGTTAGGCTGCAGGAGAAATTAAATAAATTCGCCATCGCTACCACCTGGTATTTGATTCGCCTTGATATGGAGTTTTACACAAGGCAAAGTGTATAAATATCAGGAGGTCGCGATAGTGAATTCATTCATTTTCTTCGAAACCCTTAATGTCAAGCTCCATATCAATGCGAATCAAATACCAACTGGTAACGATGGCGAATTCATTCATTTTCGCCGGTAGCCTAACTATCAAAATGCATTAAAAAAATATACACATATTCTTATATACCGAGTGTGATATTTAGGCTACCGTCGAAAATGAATGAATTCGCCATCGCTACAACCTAGTAATTGATGTGCTTTGGTTCATTTAGCTTTTAAAGCGAAAATTAATAAATTCCCGGCCCGAGAAAAACGACAACGCAAGATTTCTTAATATAAGTTCGATCTTAAAGTTTTGACATCAATTCGGTACTGAAAATACATTTTTTCTGACCAAGGCGAATCAATTACCAGATGGCAGTGTAGGCGAATTCATTAATTTTCGCCGTGAACACTACTTTTTACCCATGGCGAAATAATACAGGTGGTCTCGATAGCGAATTCATTAATTTCGCCGTAAACTCTAAATGTCAAACTCCATATATAAAAAATTTATCTAACTGTTATACACATTTATTATATATGGATTTTGACATTTAGAGTTTACGGCGAAACTAATGAATTCGCTATCGAGACCACCTGGTATTATTTCGCCATGTTTTTACCAGTACTTTTTTTGACAGTACTTTTTACCAGCAAAAAATAATGAATTCGCCTACGCTGTCACCTCGTAATTGATTCACCTTGGTTTCTGACTGTCAAAATATATACGTCCCTTGGTTTTTCTCTTTCTAGAGTTTTGTATATGTTTCTACTGCATATTGCAATCCAGGACGCAAATATGTTGATGAGCAAATATATCCCACAATTCCTCCAGTAAATTGGAAGCATTTTGTAACTTGTGCATTAAAAATACCCGACGAATATTTTAACAGTTTAGCCAACTATATAAAGGTTGGTTTCCAAATATATTCAACTTATAGTTCCATAATACAAATCAACTAAAACATTTTCTTTACATCAGGGACCCCACCCCAATACGTACACCTTCACGAAATCCATAGCCGAACAAATAGTTAACGATTACAATCATTTGCTGCCAATAGTTATTGTACGACCCTCCATAGTCACAGCAGCAGCACGTGAACCATATCCTGGATGGATAGATAATATACAGGGCATTACGGGCATCATGATGGAAATAGGCAAAGGTTCCATAAGCAGTATTTTGGGAGATAAAGATGTCATATGCGATATAATACCGGTGGATTTTGTGGTAAATTCTATGATTTTGACAGCCCAAAGGGCCATTAAGGGAAGGTAATTTTCTCTGATTTCCATAAAATTTATCAATTTAATTCTATAACTTTTTTATTTATTTAAAGAATTTATATTTCCAATTCCACCTCTGGTGTAACAAATCCCATAACCTGGCAGCAATTAGGCTGTTTAACTCTTAAATGGTCTCGAATTTATCCCACTAAAAAACTGCTAATGTATCCATATTTTAAATATCGTAAAAGTCATTTCTTTCATGACATGGCTGTGTATTTGTTGCACTATATTCCCGCTATTTTAATGGATCTAATTACACTGCTTCGGGGTGGCAAACATAAAATGGTATTGCCAATAGCTAGGAAATTTAGACAAGCATGTTTGGCAGGTAGGTTTTCATGATGGCATCAAACACTATGACAATAAATCAAAGTGGTCGCGATGGCGAATTCATTTATTTTTGCCATAAAAGCTAAATGTAAAACTTCATATCATGGTGAAATAATACTGGTGGTCTCGATAGCGAATTCATTACTTTCGCCGTAAACGCTAAATGTCAAACTCCATACATAAAAAATATGTATCATGGCGAAATAATACAGTTGGTCTCGATGGCGAATTTAGTACTTTCGCTGTAAACGCTAAATGTCAAACTCCATATATAAAAAATATGTATAATTTTTTTATATGGTGTTTGACATTTCACGTTTGGGGTGAAAATTATGAATTCGCCATTGCGACCACCTTGTATTCTTTCGCCATGCATCATACAAAAACTCATGGCGAAATAATACAGGTGGTCTCGATGGCGAGTTTATCACTTTTGCCGTAAACGCTAAATGTCAAACTCCATACCATGGCGAAATAAGTATAACTGTTACACATATTTTTTATATATGGAGTTTGACATTTAGAGTTTGCGGCGAAATTAATGAATTCGCTATCGAGACCACCTGTATTATTTCGCCATGCTCCATACATAAAAAAATGTGTGTATATTTTTTTTATATGGTGTTTGACATTTCACGTTTGCAGCGAAAATTATGAATTCGCCATTGCGACCACCTATTATATTTTCGCTATGCAAAAACTTATACAATCGTGACCACCTGGTATTGATACGCCTTGGTCAAACACCAAGGCGAATCAATTACCAGGTGGCAGCGTAGGCGAATTCATTAATTTTCGCCGTGTACACTACTGTCAAACTCCATATATAAAAAATCTGTTTACCTTTTTTTTTATATGAAGTTTGACATTCGTTTCACCAGCAAAAAATAATAAATTTTCTAACGCTGCCACCTGATAATTGATTCGCCTTGGTCAAACACCATATAAAAAAATTTTGACATTTAGGGTTTCGGCGAAAACAAAACATTCGCCGTCGCGACCACCTGGTTTTAAATTATTTTCTTTTTACAATTAATTTAACAATTTCAGGCAAATGCTTTTCTCTCAACGAGTGGATATTTTTGAATAGCAGCCGTTATATTTTGGCTGATATTGTAAAGGCCAATTCTTATTCTAGTCTGGATTTAAACTTACAAACATTAAATTATGATGATTATATACGACAATTTGTTATTGGGATACAAAAGTATTTGCATAACGAGAGCTTTCGTGAAACTCCGAATAAGTTTAAAATCACAAGGTGAGTTTAAAAAAAATTTAATACCGACAGTCCTTAAAAATAAAAGAGTTTTTTAAACCCCAAAAAAGATGTGCAATTTAAGGCGAATTTTTCAAGGTTTGCTGTAAAAAAATCATCTGGAAAACACTATAATGTTAATATGAAACCTAGCTCAATAGATTCTCGTGTTCTCATTAATTCAAAAACGGCACCACAGCCGACTTTTTTATACTCTTTATTTATACATGATCGCCTACCTCAAATTTTTTCATATCATTTGGAACAATAAATTAACTCCAATCAAAAAAAAAAAAAAATAAATATATGCGGCGATAGGATAGAGAATTAAAAAATAACAAAAAAAAAATATCAGGTTAAAAAATTGGCGCTCGCCCATATTTTCCGAGTTACGGGGCTCTGAAATTTTCAAATTTTTTAAGATATCAATATGAATATCATTTTAAAGCTTTTAAAGAGATATTTAATGAAATATTGAATTTTTTTTAATGCTTAACCCATTAAGAGCCGATGACATATTTATGTAAAATTATATACATGTGTTACTTAATTTTTTTAATTCCCTGTCACCCCAATATTTGCTTTTTTGATTGGAGTTACTTCACTTAACTAAATTTACATGGATGGTGTAGGGTATATAAGATTCGGCATAGAGTAATACATCACTCTTACAGCCATACCTAAATAAAAACGGAAAGCGGAACGTTTTCTTCCGCATAGCTTTGACGCTGAAATGCCATACCTAAACAAAAGCGGCAACGGTTTGTCAAAATGATAAAAAACAGGGTTATTAAAAACATTAAGGCTTAATTCTAGTTAACGGACGCACCTCAAAAATAATATAAAGCTGTCTACGGGGTGTAAATGAAAATCTAAGCAAAAAATTACCTTTCCTATGAATCCCATATTGTCCCATTCCCCCTTTAAATACTCGATATGCACTATATTATACATACAAACGTTAGAGGTCCGTAACTCCGAAGTTAAAGGTCGACTCCAAAATTTTCACTTAAAATTTTACACCCCGGACACAATTGTTTCATTTCTGCACTAGATTTTTTCCAAAAATATATATAATTTCCCTAAATATTTTAAAAAGAATAACAATTCTGCTGTTTATGTTGTGTAAATTGAAAATTTTATAAAAAAAACCCAAATTTGTTTTGTTTTTGTTTATTTTTATTTTTTTTTTATTATTAAACGCCTTGTCAAAATCGGATTTTCCAATTGCAAAGCGTTGCCGCCGCGCTATTTCGGTATGCTCCATACAAAATGTACTAGCATGAGAACTTTTGACAGCAAAAAAAACGCTTCCGCTCTTGTTTAGGTATGGCTGTTACTTGTTTTAATAACCTGTTCAGACATACGCTTTAATTGCGCTATTAAGAAATTTAGGCAATTAAGTCCTTTATTAAACTCAATTTACCATATAATAAATCAGTTAATAAATTGAGCAATTAGTAGTTAATTGCATCACTAATTGAATAAGATGAGAAATGCAACCCTTGCCAACAAGTATGTTTACTGTGGGAACTATGTTCAGTGAGAAGAAAAATTCATAAAATTGACAAGCAGCAAGTTAAAAATATAAACAAATAAAAAGAAAATGGCGCATTATACGAAAAAGGCTTTTAACACTTCCAACTTCTAAGCAACAACAACAAAAAGCCATGTTGTTTTTGTAATAAAAAGAGAAATCAGCTGGGTGGACGACAATACCAAACATGTCTGAACAGGGTATTACTTGTTTTAAAGTAACTATTATCAAGAAATTAAATGACCAAGTTTAAAAACACTGAACATATGCTTTGAAAATTTTCCACATACACTGACTTTTGTTTTTGTACGTACGTTCACTCATATATTTGAATATCTTTTTCAGATTGTATTGGACTTGGATTTTTGTCCATTCTTTAATGATTTTATTGCTGTTCTATATTCTATTGTAAGAATTGTATAAAAAAGTAAATGATGATCATTTGTGTATATTTCTTTTTTGTTTTATATATAAAAAGGTTGTAAAATGTATACAGTGTCCATGTGTTGTAGACTATAAAAATATAATTAAAAAATTGTAGCAAAACTATACAATTTAATGGAAAACCTTTCATGTCGTTTTTTCATTTGAATTTGGTCCAAATGTTGGGTAAGTACGTAAACGTTGTAATTCCAATAAAGTTTTCAATTCCATTATATGAACATAATCGCGACGCACTGTATCTATTAACATGTTATGATGTTTAATTTTTTCCATTCTGCAAAAAAATTATGTAAATTAAAAATAAAAATAGCTTTTCTAACGATAAAATTAAGCAGGAGTGTACAAACTTTTCTTTAAGTTCTCGTTCCCGCTTTTGTTCTATCATAAAATCTCGTCTTGAATTAAAAAAGACGAGCGTGCTCTTAAACTCGGCAATTTGACGATTAATTCTTTTGTTCGCTTGTTTCATTTCATCGACTTGTAATTGCGTTTTAGCGATTTTCTCATTTCTGCAAAGGAAATTCATTTATTAACGGCTTTAAAATATTTCTTTTTAAAAGAAAGTGATTACATTCTTGTTATTTGCTTTCTATAACCGTCTAATTTCCTTTCAGCTACTTTCTCCAATAGACCAATATTATTTGTCAATTTTAATTTATCTGCTTGTGCTTTCTTCCAGTTTCTGAGTAATTCGAGAAATTCTATGGAAACATTACATTTTTCTATGACGTGTATCATATATTTCATATATTCTATATTTGATCTTAACACTTTATGTTCCCATTCTCTATAGATGACTTGACGACGAAAGGTGGCAACCTTTTGCATAGATTTTATTTTAGCCTCACCAGCTTTCTGCGAATAATTATATAATTACGTTATTTATAAATTAATCATTTTTGTAACGGACAAACAGACTTACGAGTATTGTAGCGTTAATATCATCGATATCATCCTGACGTATGAGCACACAATTTTCTAAGCTATTAAGGGAGCCCGAAATATTAAACTCTACTTGACCCATAGTTAACCGTAATTCTAGATATTGATCTTGTACAGATTTAAGCTGAAATCGCATTAAGGGTCAAACATCATAATGAAAATTAAATAGGATTATAATTAATAATTGGCCAACGCCAACTTACATATTCATCTTGAAACTGGCGCAGCTTTCTTGTATCCTCCACTTTCGAATCCTTCAAGTTCGCTAATTGATTGTTAAATGTATCCATTCCCAATATGCCATTAGATAATTTTAAATTCACTGCCCTGACTCTTAATTCCATTTCTATCTTTTGACGACGCAATTTGACCAGTTGATCCCAATGTTTTACATCCATATTTTCTGGCATATTCGATATATGATCTGAACTATCTAGCCCTTCCAAATACTCATAAACCTCTCGGGGTAAGGGAAAAGGATATTTGGGTGCGACTTTTGAATTGACACGTGTAGAAAGTTCTTTGCATATGAAGGTGGAATTGTAAAGTTTGTGTGAAAGTTTTGGACGCTTTTTAAATAATTTATTGGCATCTAGTTGAAAATGATGCGGTATGGAGCTTAAATAATGCCCTCTAAAATGACGTTCTAACACCTTCTGTTTAGCGTTTAAATTTTCGAAATTAACTTGCAAATCTTCAACGGCTTGAGCCCAAAACTCATGCAGTTTGGTGTATTTATATATGTATTCGGTAATTGACTCAATGGCGGCTCTAAAACAAATAGAAAACTTTAAATTTACTAATGTATATTTTTTTAAATATATCCGCTCTTTTTTCGCAATTCGCCTGCAAAGTTTAAAGACGGCGGCAAAAAAATATTAAACGGCGACTTAAAACTTTTTAACCGGAAACTGTTAAAAAATTTTACTAAAATAGGAAAGACTTAAATTTAACTAAAACTTCAATATCATTAATGAACTTTCAAATAACTCATACAATAATTATAGGCTGTTTCTGCTAAAGACTTTTGTGGCGGCGCACTGTGTCCCGAGGGTGGCCAAAAATGGTTAATGTCATTGATAAAATTTCATTGCTTTTTTATTTTATTTTTTAAAAATACTCTGGGATGTTAACTAAAATATCCTTTACAAATTTAAAAGTCATAGTGGTTTAAAGTTAAGGTTTGTGTACACTGTACAGCATACAAAATTTATAGGAAAAATTCTAAATTTGATGCGCATTTACAATACTAAAATTTGAAGTAACTGAATGTAACGGCTTAACTAACTGAATGTAACAGGGTTGTAAGTAATACTTCTAGTTATAATAACAACACTGTTTTTGTTTACAAATATTGATCATATGTCAGATACCATTAGAAAAAATTTAGTAGTGAGGCAAGACTTTTCAGCAACCGTGAACTTTCATAGAGAATTTAAAAGAAAGTAGAAATAACACTCCTACTGCGAATTATTTGGTAAATTCATTTGTAATGTAAGTTTCCGTATAAAGTTTTAGTTTTGTAATAAAGCTAAATTGTGTTATATTAGGAAACAAATACAAGTGGTAGATGCCGACCGAATGTTTCTCATGAGGAGGGTTTAATGAGAACAAGAATAAGGCCAGTGGAAGAACTTTTTGCTTATTGTATGGGAGGTGAGCATGGCGTCTGACCGTTTTTTTTTCCAATTGGAAATATGTTCACATGCAAACTGACGCTGTTATCTGATTACTAATTTCAAAGTTATGGTAGTTTTTAAAATTTGGCTGTACGGGAGGTAGGCGTGGCATTTGAACGATTTTTTTTTTAATTGGAAATATGTTATACCATTACTAAATATATTCACATGTAAAAGGTCAATCTTATCGGATCGCTTATTTCTAAATTATTACAATTTTTAAATTTAGGTTGTATGGAATATGGGTGTTGGCATTCCACAATACATACGGCCACTTAACTTTTGTCTGAAATCTTTAAGCCAACAGCAGAAACAAAGTTTTAAATTTAATGCAAAAAGAATACAATAATAATTACGAACCTTAGCGAATTGATTTTGTTCAGCCATTCTAGCTTTTTGAAATAATTGCATTTGGTAACAAAGTTCCTCAAACGCACATGTTGTATGGCAAAATCAAATTTCAATTTTATGATCATCAATTCCGTAACATATTCATTTAACTTGAATATATAATTCTCCTTAAGATTTAATGTATTTCTTTCGTTTTCGGACAAAATTCTTAAATATTTTTTGCGATCCTCCTCTAAGAGGCGACACTTTAGCTTATATTCTTTCAAGGCCTTTTGATCCTCTAAAGTAAAATTACTCGGATCCTTTTTAGATAAAAATTCTGGTACAGGTACATCTTTTTTGATCTCCTCTTCCCATAACTTTTCCAAAACACCATCCATCATGGTGATTAAGGCGCGCGGCCAAAAATCCAAAGACCACAAAAGCCAACGTCCTTGTTTCCTTTCTCCCGATTCAACTTTCTTCTTACGCCTATTAACAGCCTTAATCTCTGAGTCGTCTACTTCAAGTAGATTTTTGGCAAATTCATCTTTTTCCCATACGGGCACGGAAAGTGTGGGAGGTTGAAATTCTGGTCGATCCAAAAGTCTAAGCATGCAATTTGTATTGGAATAAATTTTTTTAAGTGTTTCATTGGTCGCCAATATAGTTTCCAATAGTTCGAATTTAATTTGTCTTATTTCTTCGAATTTCTTATTAAAATCACTTTTCAAAAGATCAGTTATTAGGAGACGTACTTTGGAATCTTGATTATACATTTGATTGCAGGTTACTGTGACAACATCCTGCAGTGCAAAATCATTACTTAAAGTGTGATCATAAACATTACCCTGCACATTCAAAAAAGTAATTTTATTCTTTGGCATTTTTTCCTTTACATCTTTTTCTTCATCCCCTTCTCCCAGCTCTTCATCTGCTTTTTCTTCTTCTTCCGCATCTTCACCTTCTATAGTTTCTAGATCGTAAAAACGATACAAATCAAACAATACTGGAAGTTTTTCCTCTTTACGTATGCCAAAATTTTCCAAAGAGAAATACGAAAATATGGCTCTTAGTTTGTAGGTTATGCCCTGATTTGAGTTCGTTATTCGAAAATAAATCCAATCTCTTATTTTCGACTGTTCGTCTATGACTCTGTTAATAGAGTCACGCTCGATTTCACATAATTTTTCTGCTTCTTCCTTGAGTTTTGACAACCATTTGTCATTCAAACAGAATTTTTTATAGACTCCTTCAGATTTGCCTGTCACCGATATGTCGTAATTAATGAGTTCCGTTACTTTTTGTGCCAACGGTTGTATATCTTTCAAAAGCGTTTCTCTCGCTCTTAATTTCTCAGGTGAATGTAGTAATGCCTCATTTTCAACTTCTTTTTCAATTTTTTGAATTGTGAGTACATCGGACTCAATTACGATGGGTTCTCCAGCGATTTGTATATTCTGTACAGTTAGAACTCCTGCAGATGGAGCTCGCATTACTTTAATGCCACCCTTAGCATACATGTAGATAATATACCTAGAAAACAACAAACAAACGTTGAAAACAATTATATTAAAAACAATTATATTATAAACATTAAACTAAGATTAAAAAGAAGTCTGTCACAACAAATGCATATGTGTGACAACAAAAAACTAATGTTCTTGTAATTGTTAAAAGTCACCACTTTGTTAGTGGTGAAATCTACAACTTATGGCGGCGTTTGTAGATATATTTATTAAATCAGAAGAAGACATGTATTCAAAATCCAACAGCGTCTGGGTTAGAAAGAAAAAATGGGGATGATTTTTAAAACCGCTCAGACCTTCCGGAGTCGTGAAGTAGGAAAGCAAATGTATTGTTATTTATTAAAACAGGTCATGAGCTAGTGAAGCGGGCAGCGTACTAAAACAAATAAATCATGGTTCAAACTTCTTAGGTAGCCTCAGTTAAGAGAGGATAGTAGCATCGTAATATGTTGTAGTCTTAATACGAGGGCTGCTCTATATATTTCTGGCCTAATAGTGAAAATGCGAATATTTATAATCAAAAATGGTTTTATTGTTTTTCAATGTATTCTCCAGCATGATTTATACACTTTTGCATGCGCTCAAACCAGTTGTCGAAGAACTTTTTCCACTCCGAAAATCGTTGACCACGCATTTTTTTCTTGATGTGCGGAAACAAGAAAAAGTCATTAGGTGCCAAGTCAGGGCTGTACGGCGGATGACCCAGTAATTCGACGTTTTGGCCGGTCAAAAACGCTCTGGTTTGAGCCGATGTGTGAGAGCTTGCATTGTCATGGTGAACAATGATTCGTCTTCTTTTGTTGGTTTTTCGAATTTCTCCGATGACTTCAGGCAAACAAATTGTAGTGTATCACTCAGAAGTGACCGTCCTACGTTGCTCAAGCGGAACAGTCGCCACATGACCAGTTTTGCCGAAGAAGCAGGCGACCATTTGCTTCGAATTGCTTCTTCCACGAACAACTTTCGTTGGATTTTGCTCGTCTTTGAAGACCCACACCGTCGATTGTTGTTTCGTTTCGGGCTCATACGCATAGATCCATGATTCGTCACCTGTAACGATCTTATAAACGTCTTTTGAAGCACCGTAATCGTATCTTTGCAACATTTCTTTGCACCAATCGACACGAGCCTTTTTTTGAGCGACTTTCAAATTGTGCGGGATCCAACGAGAACAAACCATTTTTACGGCCAGGTGTTCATGCAGTATCGAATGTATACTGGTGGAAGAAATGTCCAAGGATGTCTCTATCTCTCGGTATGTCGCATGTCGATTTTGCATTATGAGTTCACGCACGGCATCAATGTTCTCTGGCACAACAGCCGTTTTTGGACGACCTTCACGGAATTCGTCTTTGAGCGAGCTTCGGCCACGATTAAATTCATTATACCAATTTTTCACAGTGCTACAGGATAATGCTTCATCGCCATACAAAGATTTAAGTTCATCAATGCACTCTTGTCGTGATAATCCACGTCAAAAGTTGTGAAAAATGATGGCACGAAAATGTTCACGAGTTAATTCCATTTTTTTCTATATTAATTTTTTCAAGTCACTGTAAACAACACAAATAATGGTCGTACGTCAAAACGTTTTGAGTACGATTATGCTTAAAAATGACAAACTTTCCAATGGAAATGTCAGATTGCACTTGGCAGCACTCAGTGTTGCCAGGCCAGAAATATATATAGCAGCCCTCGTAGAGTAGTTTAAAAAAAGACCTGGTTGGCAAAAGAGGCAATCAGGAGTTCGAGTCTTGTAGAAGCCGCAGCGTTTTGTAGGATGGCTACACTAATGGAGGACGCATGTTTGCCAAACAAGTCTTGAAGGATTGTTCGAGTCACGCCAGAGACGCAGATTATTAGGACGTGAATAGCTGCATAATTAAGCCGGGGACACTAAGAGTCTGTGCTGATCTAACCTAGGCGTAGACGAGATTTTTCGGTGGTATAGGGTGTGTGCTGGCACCAAATCTGGATAGACAGTGGGACACTGTCGAAGGATACCAGTGTCCTTAAGAAACTGGCACCACGAGAACCGGTAGCCCGTACAGGAAGCCACCTATCTCTGTAGCCGGTTGTAGGTGAGGTCCCTATGCGCAAGGAAGAGACGTTAATCTAAATCACATATCTGCGTAAGAAAGCAAGAGCTCTTATGGTTGAAAATATAGATAGAGCCATAGAATACATTGGGTTTCAAAGACATTTCTTATTAAAATAAAGAACCAAGATATGAATCCTACAACAGAAAATTATCCAGAAAATTAGGGGGATCGCAAAAAAACCAAAGTCAAAAAATTAGCTATTGGAGAAAGTAGCTCTTGTTATAACTTTTATTAGTTCTATAACATTTAAGAAAATTAGATTGATCAATCTTAACATTTTAATTTCGAGTTTATGACAAGCGCGGAGTCTTTGTAACGAAACGCATATTAATCTATTATTAATCATATAGATCTAAAGTCCAGGTGTCTTTCATAGAAAGGCGCAATGTTTAATTAGGAAAAGAATAGAAAGGATGTTTTTGTAAGCGTGATAGAACTTGAAATTATAAAAAAATAACACAAAAAATTCAATTTTGATGAAACATTTTGTTTATTATTTTCAGTAAACTCTGGCAAATCATTATGAATAGACTCACGCTTGTACAACGCTAACAAATCATGCAAGTTTACTTTGAAAATCAGTCATCAATTTAAGCAACTGATAGACGCCTTCGTGATTTTTATGATGGACATAATCGTGCGTCTGAGTAAGCCATCTGTCGAACTGCGGATAGATTTAGTATTACACACTCTCTAGAGGATGCAAATAACACTAATATATCGAAGGAATGTGGGTACTGAAGAGAATATCGCTGCTGTAATCGAAAGTGGAAGAAGATCCAAATTAATCGATTCGTCGTCAATCGCAGGAATAGGAGCTATATCCATCTACTACGTGGAAAACTTTGCGAAAAGATAATGGCCTACACCAGTATAAGATGCAGAAAGTGCAGGAATTAAAGCCACGAGGTCAATCGACGTCGTTCTTTCGTCGATTGGGCTCTAGAGCATTTATTAACTGACCCGTTGTTTTATTACCAAATTTTGTTCAGCGATGAGACTCATTATGGGCACAACGAGTTTGATAATAAACACTATTGCCGCATATGTAGTGAGATCAACCCACAACATGGCCTACAGACTTCATTGCATCCAGATAATTGCACCGTTTGGTGTGTTTTATACGCTGCTGGCATCATCGGACCTTATTCCTTCAAAAATGAGGCCGATTCTCAAGTTACGGTTAAAGGAGATCGGTACAGCACCATGACTAATGATTTTTTGTTTAAAAATATGGATGACATTGATCCGGACGAAATGTGGTTTCAACAAGATGGCGCTACGTGTCCTACGGCGACCGCATTCATCAAGTTATTGAAATTAAAATTTGACGATAAGTTGATTTCGAGAAATAGACCTATCAAGTGGCCTCAAAGGTTGTGCGATTTGATACCTTATTATTTCCTGTGGGGCTACGTCAAGTCAATAGCTTAAGCTGATAAACCAAAGCCTGCAGTACTTGAAAAAGTGACCCAAAATTGCACATGGAGTACGCGTCCGTCCTTATGAGTAGCAGCGGTGGTTGTATGCCCGAAATTATTTTTATACATTAATGTCATGTTCTGATCTTTCAATTTAAAGTTTTATCGGGCAATTTAAATTTTATCTTACAATTTAAAGTTTTACCGGGCTTAAAAATAAAACTCATTACAAAATAAAATTTAATACTTACTTGCTCTTAAAACAATCCAAAACTTTTGCCACCACTCTCGGCCTATATTTTATATTTAAAACTTGACATAAGCCATACGGTTTAGGCGATTTCCTGTGCGTACGGATGTGAAGATAAGTGCCATCAACACCCCATGTTAAAACGTTAGTCGAGCACACTATTCCACTAATGTTGCCCAAATGGTTGGTCTTCAGGGAATGCACAATAACCAATTCATTTGTATCCGTTTTAAAATTTAAATAATCCAAAATGGAAGATTCCATACGAACTGCAAAAAATTCTACAATATTTCTAACGGGTACCGTCAAAATGCCCACATCACGGTATACCGTTGGCAAATTAAATTCAAGTCGTTCGATACGATTGTTTTTCGGCAGCCACTGGTAGCAGCATAAAGCATTGGCATGTGGCAGTAATATGGTGGAATCGCGATTAATAAATATAAAAATGCGATCATTTTCAGCTAGAAAACAATGCTTTATGCCAACGTTTTCGCCAAAACTTTCAAAGGATGCTATTTTACGAAAGTTATTGTGCGAAAAACTGGCTTTAATCAGATGAAAATCGTTATAAATCGAACGATAAACTGCTATTTTATCGAGAAAGTATAAAGAACCTACAGGATAGGAATTCTCGGTTTCTATCCGGGCGACAATTAAAGGTTGCTTTACATTGGAATAGTTGAGGAAGTGTATATTTCCACTGGAGGTGCCCACAATAACGTATGGACCCATATTATGAGCCGCTATAGTATTGGCTTCAGGTATCTCTATGCTTGAATATTGTTTATATCGCATCATTGCTAAGGCCTTAACAGAATGTGATACAGTCAGCTGTAACAAACATTCTTCCTTGACCCCTTTCAGTATCACAAAATCGATGCTATTTTCATGATCAGTTTTGACTGGGTTCACGTTTATCGTTCCGTCTAAATTTTCAATTTGATACAGATTTCCCACATTCGCTGAGGCATAAATTTCCCCATTACTATTTGAAATACATTTGAGAAGTCCACCTGGTGGGTGTGACACTTTAAGCTTCCACTCACATTGCCATTTGTTCCGATTACGATGCAAATAGTAAATAATCTCTTTACTATAAACCAACAGTCCTTGTTTGTGACATTCAATAGAGAAACGTTTTAATTTCAAATCAGTTTCCTGGGGATCGATGACACTCCACTGAAGCTTTAAACAAAATTGTGCTACCTCCAGCTAAAAGCCAAACTTCAACTTTAAAACTCTGTCAATAATTGAACGAAAGAAAGAATTCTACTCACCCTGTAAACTTTTGCAAAATTATCCACTAAATAGAAATGATTGTCCTCACCGAAACACATACTAAATATGTCGCTATATATAAAATCCTCAGATAATTTTACCTTAGAAACTTCATGTAAATCTAATCCTGTTTGGGTGTCACATAATCCCCAAGCCAATATTTCACTATTCCATTCAGAAAATTGCACTATTAGTGGTGTATCTTGAAAGGAGCATAAGATAGATTTGGTTTCGCACTCTTTTTGAGTATCAAGTTGGGCCATAAGTTTTCCGGTGCGAAAATTCCAAATACAAATGGTGTAAAAGGGATAACCGGAAAGAGCCAATAATAAATCAAAGTCATTAAACCGTATGTCTACGAAAGAGATAATTTTTTGGGCTGAAATGATATAAAATTCAAATGTTTTTAATTAATCAACATGTTTTATTCCAACAGAATATTTAAGCGGAGACAAAATTATTCTTTTTAGATAGATAAGTAGGGTACAACTTTTACGACCAGTCTGGAATGGTATTTTACTTTAAGGTTTGAGTTTTAGATAGCCGATCACACACCAGTTATTTTAATTAATAAGTTAGAAGGTAGAGCCTCAAAACTATCGATAGTAGGCACATTCGATAGTTTGCCTAAGAACTATCGATACCATAGTTTAGATCATGGCGAAATAATACTAGGCGGTCGCGATGGCGAATTCATAAATTGTCGCCGGAAATGTTTAGTGCCAAACACCATATAAAAAAATTATACATATTTTTTTTTATATATGGAGCAAGGCGAACTAATTATAAGGTGATAGCGATGGCGAATTCAGTCATTTAAGTCGGTATCCTAACTGTCAAACTCCATATATAAAAAATCTGTATAACAGTTAGATAAATTTTTTTATGTATGGAGTTTGATAGTTAGAATACCGCTATCACCTTACAATTAATTCGCCTTGATATGGAGTTTGACAATTAGCGTTTACGGCGAAAATTAATGAATTCGCCATCGCGACCAGGTACTTATACGCCTTAGTTTTTATAGTTTGCTTTAAAACTATCGATACTATCGAATTTTTTTAAGTGCTAACTCTGGCAACTATCGCTATCCCACACTATCGCTATCGGTTAAAAGCTATCGATAGGCAGTCAAAAATAAAACTATCGATATTATCGACAGTGCTTTCGATTGTTTTGCAGCTCTAGTGTAGATGGCCGTTTGCTTATCCGACTCACTTAAATGAAATATTTCAGGAGGATACCACAGGAGCAATGAAAGGAAATTTCCATTCATTAGTTCGTCTCGTCAAACAAATGGGTTTGGTTTTAAAAAAGCTCGAATGAAAACGAATATAAAACACTTGCCATCAACTGTTAAGGAGAGCGAAGCACTCACACTAAAGATGCCCCATCAATTCCACCTGCTTCTTGTTTTTGCAATTTTTACAATTCCTTTGACTTTCAACATGCCTTACAAGAAAGTAGCCTATCAAGACTGCGACGATGGCGGAAATATCCAAACTAGACATCGACAGTAGAGTGAATGTTTTAACGTTTTCAATTCACGTCATTTCCTGTTAAAAAAGAGCAGGGCACTCTCATAGAAGATGTTCCATCGATTCCACCTTATCCTCGTGTTCGCAGTTCCAACAATAGTCGTTTTTTTTGACTTTCAACTTTTTTAAGTGCATTACAAGATAGTATCCTGTCAAGACGGCCACGATGAGAGAGACATCTTATTTAGGCAACAACAGTAACGTGCTAGACCGTCCTCGGACTAGCAAGGCCATGTAGCGACCATCTAACATCAACTTCCTTAAATGCGCTCTCAGGGAAGTTATGCTTGAACCTCTGGAAGAAGTAACCTACATCCTAAGATTGCAAGCGCATTCGTTCTGTTATTCCCAGCCCTCAAATAAGGTGAATATCAAACAGTTTAGTCTTCTCATATAGAGATCTGCAAATTAATGGCAGCTCTTGAGTATAGATTACATTACCTGGGGATTTAATAGCATCTGGGCTGTTAGTGAAGGCGAAGAAGTGTAACAGTATTTGGCATAATTTTTTGGATTGTCCTTCTCCACGAGTGGTTTAACGTTTGGGTCTAACCGGTTTAGAAATGACCGACCATGAATAATCCAATGATGTTCAATTTTTCAGCGACGATAAAAGGAGGCGAAAGTGTTCTCTAAAGAACCCAAGTTTCATTAAAAGCTCTCTACCTCTTTAAGTTACCCGTACACTTTTCATGCAAGAATGTTTGAACTGACAGACTTCTGGTAAATAAGAATCATATATTTGGTGAGTCGTGGTACACATTCTAATGCTTCAAATAACGCATCAGGTTTGCATCCTTCAATGCAGAGGAAGAACCTTATCAGTTCCTGCTGAGAAGTTACAGCCTTCTTTGACCGTCCTCTTTTCTTAAGGAAACATTCATTTATAGAATTTTCATGTTCATAAAATTAAGAAAAAATACTACAAATTTACTTTTACTTACCTTTAAATACTGCATATTTAGTAAATTGCGGATATTGAATAATATGCACTGAAGGCATTAAAACCACCTCAGAGAACGCAACAAATGAAAACTTATGATGACCGGCCATTACTTTAATACTCAGGCCCAGCTCTGGGCTTTCAGCTTTGTAATAGGTGGTGGCTTTAGTTTTTACATCCGTAAAGCATAAAATATTATCACACAGCATACACACCGCCTCGGAGCCCACACTAACCAACGAGGAGGGTGAAGAATAAGATGTCCATCTAAACAGTTTTAAAATAATTTTTTAATTTAAAAAGCAAAATTTGATATTAAAAAAAAAATCTTCACTTACGAAACAGTAGAGACCATTTTGAATAAAGAGGTTTAAAGTTTGAATATTATTTTTTAAGTTTTTGAAAAATATTTTCTATTTTCTAAAAAATATATTTATGTACGCGTATGATGTGTGTATATATATTTAATGATGTTTTTAAATATAAAAAGCTAAAAGGAAATAGAAAAAAAAAACAGTTGCCACAGTAAACAAAAGAAAATAAATAAATAAAAATCTAGAAATAATTTTGCCAGAAACCCTTTGCTTATGTTTTCAAAAAGCAAAAAAAAAATACCGTTATGATTAAAGCTTCTACGAACAAGCTGAGAATTCTATTAAAACTTTAATTCCTTTAATTAATTTTTTTTTGCAATACCGAGGACTTGTTATACATGAAGAAAATGAGGAAAAAGATAATATTAAAACTTGCATTAAATCCTAAGATGATCAGTGGACCACCATAATACTCAAGTGTTAAATGTTAAAACCAGCTTCAATTATGAACTCAGCAAGTTGTGTAAAAAGGCTGACCTTTCCAGTTTCAAGAATCGCATAAGCAGATCTAAATCTGTAGAAAAGGCTATAACTAAGTTTGTCATAAAGTGTAAACAAATATTCTGACTTCTTACTGCCATCCCTAAATTAGCGCGTAAAGCGCAATATATCTGTCAAAATTTCTCATGTACATACAAAATGTATGAAGCATCCCTAAATAGCATGGCGTCAACGCTTAGCAATTGAAAAATCCAATTTTGAGCGATGTCCGTCTGTCCGTCCGTGTTAGACGTAGTATTGAAGGAGGTGCTGTTGGAAACCAGCATGATTGGTCCATGTTCCTGGAGGCAAATGGGCAAAACACCACTCCTACCTCTAATTATTTCATATCATTTGGAACAATAAAGTTATTTCAATCAAAAAATTAAATATATGGGGCGATAAAGAATTAAAAAATAATATAAAAAAACATCTAGTTAAAAAATTGGCTTTCGCACATATTTTCCGAGATACGCGCCTCTAAAATTTTTTAAATATCAATATGGGTATCATTAAAAAGCTTTTGATGAAATCTTTAAGGAATACTTAAAATTTGGTAAAAATGCTTAACTCATTAAGAACTTAATCCATTAAGTACTTCATTTTTTTTTTTTTTTAATTTTTAGTTCTCTGTCACCTTAATATTTGCTTTTTTGATTGGAGTTAATTTACTGCACTCTTTCTTATTATTTGAAAAACTTGTAGAAGTAATGATGCTGGAAGAGGCCGACCGCAATTTGGATCTAGTATTTAAAACCAAAGAATTATCGAAGTAATTCGCTTTATAACTGCACTGCATTTTCAGTAGATCCAATCCGCAAAAAATCTAAATGCAGCACACAATTTTATTATCGGTGGTATAGCTGCCACACGCACAGATATCTTTAAATTATCTTTAATAGCATTCAGTAAATAGCAAAACGCTTCTTTGCTCAGTCGAAAATAACTAATAAATTTATAAAAATTGCTTCATTTTTGTATTTATTACTCATTTCAAACTCATTTATTTGTATTACTTTTCCTCAAGAGGATTGCACTCGTCATTAATTTTACTCCTTATTTATAGAATATCTACATTAGCATCTTCAGACTCCTCTTCATAAAATAAATCAATACGAATATCCATTTTAAATAATTTTAATCGTAAAAAAACGCTTAAAACACTTTCTTGCTGTTATTCTGATACTTTAACCTGGTAACGCCGTAACAATTTCAATCAAAAAGCAGTTGTATTTTATAATACTAATCAAGTAAGACTGATAAATTTGGCTATACCGAATCTTATATATCCTTCACCATCTATGTAAATCTATTTTAACGAAGTAACTTCAATAAAAAAAGCCAATATTGGGGTAACCATGGCGAAATAATAAAGGTGGTCTCGATTGCGAATTCATGAATTTTCGCTGTAAACGCTAACTGTCAAACTCCATGTAATAAACTGTTATACATATTTTTTACATAAGGAGTTTGAGTTTACGGTGAAATTAGTGAATTCGCCATCGCGACATCCATGTTGATTTCAACCCGAACACGAACGGACATCGCTCAAACAACTTCTCTATGCCTAAGAACTCAGAATTTATATACTTTACGGGGTCGGAAGTGGATATTTCAGAAATTACACACGGAATGATAAAACGGACGATTAAATTTGCTGCAGCTTAAAAACGAATTAATAAAAGTTAATTGATATCGAGTAAAATCTTTGGTAATATTTAATTTTAGTATCATGGCACTCGATATCGTATAAAAAGTATCGTAATATGGGTTGGTAACATTCGGTATCGAGGAATCAAGTTTTAAGATATTTATTCTGGCACAAATTAGTATAATTTGCTGCTTCTACTATTATTATCATTTTTTGATAGTAAACATATGTATGTTATGAATGCCCCTATTGCCTTTTCAATTCAACTCAGTTTGGTCGTCTGTCAGTCAACCCAACTTTTACTCAACCAAATTATTTTTTTGTATTGTGAAACACAACGATTTTTGGTTGTAATTGTTGTGGTGTTGCCGACATGAAATTTCAATTTCATGTTGGCAATACCCTGAAATATATTTGGAAATAAAACAAAAGAAGAAAGACAAGAAATAAGTTTAAACCATATTTTTATAGAAATATCAATTAAAAATGGATTTAAGTGTGGATTTATTTTACGAAGATGAAAATCATGACGCCAATATAAATATTCTACGATTACGTGAAAAAATTCGTGATGACTCCAATCAATTTTCGATTGAACAAAGAAGCATTTTGTTATATGCCATTTAGAAAAACCTGTGCGTATGGTCGCTATACCACCGATATTTTTGTTTTCCTCTAGCGATTTCCGGATTTTTTCCACCAGTTGCACAAGACGTTCAAATTGGAATTTAGTTGTTATTTTCAAAGTCCTTCGTATATGTATTTAACATTTAATTATTTATATTAAACAGAACAAACACCTCTACTTACGATTTTTCCATTTTTATATTTTTTTCTATTATTTTTAAAAAGGAAATGTATTACAAATATGAGACAACTGTTTAACCGACAAAGACCAAACTGCTAATAATCAGTTGTGAAAATTTATGGTTTTTGTCAACCAAAGTCATACAGAGTGGTGAACCGTAATACCAAAAAACAAAACCAAAAAGTCAACCGCATTTGTGTTGAAAATGGCAATACCGATTTGTAAAAGATGACCAAATTATTAAAAAAAAGTTGTCAACCGCAATAGGGGCAGAACATATTACATTAGACATATTACATTTTTATAATTACTAATTCGATACATACCATATGGAAATATTATTCGATACGCTAGTACACTCAATATCGTATGCGGTGATTCGATCCCTGGTTTAATGCAGCCGTTTTGCTTATCAAAGACACAATCCAACATTTTTACGGACACTTTTAACTTCTCTAAAGTGTTGCCAAGTCTTATTTTCGTAACAATATATTCGCTTTAAATGTACGCTGAACCAAGGCGATTTGAATTCAATTTGCCTTGCGCTGAACTATCTGTATCATGGCGAAATAATACAGGTGGTCTCGATAGCGAATTAATTTCGCCGTAAACTCTAATTGTCAAACTCCATATATAAAAAATTTATCTAACTGTTATACATATTTTTTGTATATGGATTTTGACATTTAGAGTTTACGACGAAATTAATGAATTCGCTATCGAGACCACCTGTATTATTTCGCCATGATCTGTATATATAAAAAATTATTGCAAGTGTTGTGACTTTATAACTCTCGAACGGTCAAACGGAATTCGATTAAATTTTTAGGGTTTATCCAAATATTATATATCAATATAAAAATTTATTATTCGGAATCTTTTTTTATTTTAATTTACTTTAATAATGCTTGATTCCTTCAAGTATAAAAATTTCATGATATTCTCATGAAATATTTTTTATTTAAAATTAAAAATTGAATTACAGCGGGGAAAGCATATCCATATGGCCATTTCACTACTGCTCATATAGCTCATCAGTGAATTTGAGGGAATCAGGCACTATTAAAGTAAATTCAAACATTAAGTAAAAATTGTTTTGTTTTTTTTTGTCCATTTATTTAATAAATTACAAACATATTAAACAAATAATTCAAAAGTTTCAGCAAAAACAAGAGAACATATTTAATTGGAGCATTGATTAAGATTTGGACCCAATGTGGGATAAGTACGTAAACGTTGCAATTCCAATATTGTTTTCAATTCCATTATATGAACATAATCACGACGCACAGTTTCTATTAAATTTTTATGACGCTTAATTTTTGCCATTCTGTGAGAACAAGACGAAGAAGAAGTAGTGAAAATATTAAAAAAAATTTTGTTAAGTTAAAAAAAATTTATATATATACGAACTTATCATCATGCTCCCGTTTTCTCTTTTCTTCTACCACATAATCCCGGCTTGCTTCGGCAAATGCAACCTTCATCTTAAATTGTTCGATTTGCCGATTAATTCGTTTATTGCTTCTTTTCATTTCATCGACTTGTTGACGCATCTTAAGAATATACTCATCTCTAGAAAGAAATTTATGTAAAGTATTAATTTTAGACAGATGTATGAGTGCGCAGAAAAGCTGCGCTTTTAATTCGCCTCTTTTTTACTGTGGCATCGTTCGATCCAAGGCGAATCAATTACCAGCTGGCAGCGTTAGAGAATTTATAATTTCTTGCTGGTTGAAACGAATGTCAAACTTCATATATAAAAAATGGTACACAGATTTTTTATATATGGAGTTTGACAGTAGTGTACACGGCGAAAATTAATGAATTCGCCTACGCTGCCACTTGGTAATTGATTCGCCTTGGTTCGATCGCTTTTAAGATGTCAGAGTGAAAGAAAAGCGAGAATGGCCGTTAAACGAAAGCTCTATAGTTTATTATCGCTTTTAGCTTCGCTTTTGGGGCAATTTCTGAGTTCAGATACAGAGTTGTGTTGCTCACAGGTCATTTTATACAATTTAGCGATTTTGTTACAGTGATGGTAGCAGTTCTTCACTTTTTTTTTAATGATTGAAGAAATGCTAGTACTGAAATGAATTCATTTGATTCTTTTGTTCACGCACACAAAAACCCACACCCACAACTCATATTAAATTAAACATTAATTAAAAAATTAAGTTACAAGTTTTTCAAATCCTTTCTAACGCCCATCAGTCGGTCTTCAGCTAATGTATCCAAATATTTCGTCTCATTGAGTATGTTAAATTTATTCGCTTTGATCTTTTTCCAATTTCTTAGTATTTGTAGAAATTCTGCAGAAACTTTGCACTTTCCAATGACATGTATTATATTATTTAAATATTCAATATTTGCGCTGACCACTTTGTGTTCCCATTCCTTGTAGATGACTTGACGCCGAAAGAAGGCAACCTTTTGCATTGCCTTTATTTTCATTTTACCGGCTTTCTATGGAATAAGATAATAAATTAAAACCAGTGTATTCGAAATTTTTATCTTCGAATCGAAATTGTTTTCGAATGAAAATTTTCATTTTTTCGCATAAGCAAAAAGGAGACTTACTATTATTGATGCATTAATTTCATTTATGTCATCCTGATGTAAGAGTATACACTTTTCTAAGTTCTCTAAGGAGCCCAGAGAACTTAACTCTACTTGGCCCATACTAAGTCGTAGTTCCAGAGCTTGATCTTGTACGGATTTAAGCTAAAATCAAATTTAAAACAACACTCGGAACATAACAAAAATAGCAAAATTGTTATGTATGCAAAGGCAACTCACATATTCCTGTTGACATTCCTGCAGTTTTCGCGTTACATCCGTTTTCGAATTGCGTAAATTGGCTATTTCTTTGTTATATAAATTCATACCCGAGGTACCGTCAGCCAATTGTATATTCGCCCCCTTTAATTTTAACTCGACTTCCACTTTTTGACGACGCAATTTAACAAATTGATCCCAATATTTATGTTCCATATTGGCGGGAATATTCGATTGCTCATCTAAACTATTTAAGCCGTCCAAATATTCAAAAACTTCTTT
Source organism: Gymnosoma rotundatum (assembly GCA_916610165.2). NCBI lineage: Eukaryota > Metazoa > Arthropoda > Insecta > Diptera > Tachinidae > Gymnosoma > Gymnosoma rotundatum. The sequence continues at coordinate 169,777,344 of OU744336.1, read as the reverse complement.
CGGCAAGGGAAAATTAAATTTGGCTTTGGTTTTTGAATTGACACGTGCGGCAAGTTCTTTGCATATTAAAGTAGAATTTAAGAATTTTTGTGCAATTTTTGGACGTTTTTTGTATAATTTATTTATTTCGGCATTTAGATGTTGCGGTATGCTGTTCAAATATTGGGTCCTAAACTGTCGTTCGACGGCTTTCATTCTTAGATTTATGTTCTCGATTTTAGCACGGTATTCTTCAACGGACAGAGTCCAATTCTCAAAGAGTTTGGTATATTTTTGTATATATTCGGTAAGTAAGTCAATGTGCTCTCTGAAGGGAAAACAAAATATTTGTTGAAATTTTACTTTATTTTCGGCTTTTTGGTTCTTTTTAATTAATTTTCTAAACATTTTTAGAAAGAAAAAATATTTACAAATGTATGCGGACGTTTTCCAAAGAAAACAAGAAAAATTAGACGCTAGCAGAATGAAATGCAGCATTTTCTGGACCGCCACATCCTTCATCAGCATTCTTTGCATCTATCTACCTTATGTTATGTACATCGTAAACATCATCTATTTAACCAACTAAGCTTAATGTTAATTTGGTGAGACGAAGTTCACACACAACTTAAAGCTTTTTTTTTTGTCGTTCTCTTTGTTTTTCTTGTTTTCTTTGGAAAACGTCCGCATACATTTGTAAATAATTTTTCTTTCTAAAAATGTTTAGAAAATTAATTAAAAAGAACCAAAAAGCCGAAAATAAAGTAAGATTTCATTAATTTATAAAATCGATGGTTCGAATGCTGGTCAGGATAAAAATTAAAAATCAAAATATTTGTTTTAAAATTTTCTAAATTTTTAAAAAATTAGTGTACAACTGTGCCTTTCCCAAGGTTTTTTCTTATGCGTCTTTTCAAACAGTCTTCATTAAGAAAAAAAAGTTTTTCAGTTTTTGGGCAAGTCTTTGCAAAAATTGCAGTGGACTTGTTCGCTTCTTTCAGTCTTACACGGCTTTATACTACTCCTAAGGCCGTGATTCGCTATTAGATCTGGTTCATGGCGAATTATTTACCAGGTGACAGCGTAGGCGAGTTTTTTCATTTTCGCCGTACATATAACTGTCAAACTTCATATATAAAAAATATAAACATACATAAAATATATATTTTCATACAAAAAAATTATGTAGCAATTTGACCATGGTGAAATAATACAGCAGGTGACTGCATTAGCTTTAAACGCTAATCGTCCTCGAAAAAATCGGTGCAGTTGTCAAACAATTACAACAATGTACCAGGTGGTGACTGTGGCGAATTTATACATTTTCGACGACGCAGGAAATGCATATAAAAAATTTGACGCTAGTTTTTTATATATGGAGTTTGACATTTCTAACAAGGGCGAAAATTAATGAATTCGCCACTGCCACCACCTGGTACATAAATTCGCCATGGTTACAGCACAAGAGTAAGCGAATAATAAAAAGGCAATTATCTGTAGACCGCATGAGCTAATGCGGCTATCAAATGTGTAAGAATTTTCTTGACAGCGTGATCAGAGTTGCATCTTTTTTGTTTCAAAATTAAACTCAAGCAGAACATATTGTTACAAAAATAAGATCTGGCAACTACTGTGTTGTTGTTCGTATGAGCGTGGTGAATAATTTACTTCCACTTATGGTGTGTATGTAGCATAATACCACAATTAGCTAACAAAAGCTGAGCAACCTCAATGGCTGCGTTGGTAGCAGTGCTTGCTGTAAAACAGAAGATCGGGATAATAATAATTGTTATAATGCAATTAAAAACTATGAAGCAGCAGTATAAAGCTCCCGGAGAGCAGAAGACAATTACTGTGTGAAGCCATGGCAAATAATTTAAAGGTGGATTCACTCATTCGTTCGGAACAAAATTTTTGTTCCGAAACATTTTTTTTATATGTAGTTTCTGTTTGAGAGAGAGAAAAAGAGGTAAACACACTTCGGAACAATTTCAGCTTGAATTGGTTTAATTTTAATTTTTGTTCCGAAACAATGAAACTGTGCTGCCAACTACTTTATTTTTTCAAAGAATATTTAACTGAGCTTCCACATCATATTATATGTACATATTAAATATATGTATATGTGCATATAATTTAAAAGGTAAAACTGCCAAGCAACCTGACTGACTTCTTTTCTGAATAATTTTTTCTTTAAGAATTTTAACAAATTTGTAGTAAACTATTTCTTAAAAAGTGAAAAAGGAAACTGGTGCCAACTGAAAAAGGTGAAAAAGCATCACAGCCTAATTATTATGATAGAAATTTTTCAAGCAAAAAAAATATATTTTTTAATTTAGAATTTATTTATAACAAAACCAAAACTATGTCTGTGACACAAAAAAAGCAAAAAGCGGCATTCTGTGATTTCAATCTTCTGTCACAGTGCTGCCTGCTTGTAAAGTAACACATCTCGCTTACACATATGTTTCATATGGTAGCTTTGTTTTTCCAGAAAAATTGTTCGAAGTGAATGAATCGTATCAGAACAAAGTCTGATACGAAAATGGCTGTTTTTATTTCGTTAAAAATTTTTTAAAAGTTAATTATGGCAATACTTGAGTAGAGAGAATAATAATCATTAAAAAGTTCTCTCACTCTTGCAAAAAAAGAGTCATAATGTAAAAGCTTTACTTACAATTTGCGAAGCTACTACAAAAGAGAAAAGAATAATGAAGTCAGCTACAATGCCCTTAATCTAAACTGTCTCTAAGTTTCAGCTGCATATGATTTTTAATTTTAAAGAAGAAGTTAAGTTTAATTTACATTTCGTTCGTAATAATTTAACCAACAGGGCAAGCAAAGTTGTAGCACGTCTAATAAATATTTAATAGCAAACCTTAATGTATTAATTTTATTCAGCCATTCCAATTTCTTAAAATACATAGTTTTCGTATTAAAGTTCCTTAAGCGCACATGTTGTATGGCGAAATCATATTTCAATTTTGTGATTATTAATGCAGTTACATTTTCATTAAGCTTTAATATGTAATTCCTCTTGAGATTGTTAGCCAAGGCCTCATTTTCAGTTAAAATTCTTAAATATTTTTTACGATCTTCCTCTAAAATACGACATTTTTCCGTATAATCCCTTAAAGCCTTTTGATCTTCTAAAGTATATTCGCCTGGTTCTTTTTTACTTAGAAATTCCGGTACGGGTATCTCTTTCTTAATTTCCTCTTCCCACAGCTTTTCCAAAACGCCATCCATCATAGTGACTAAAGATCGTATCCAAAACTCGGTGGACCACAAAAGATAACGTCCATGCTTTTCTACTTTTGCTTCGTCTTTCTTTTTTCTCCGGTTAACAGCCTTAATCTCTGAATCATCTACCTCCATTATGCTTTTAACGAATTCATCTTTTTGCCATTCGGGTACCGAAAGTGGAGGAGGTATCATTTTTGGTTTATTCAAAAGTTCAAGCATGCAATTTATGTTAGAATAAATAATCGTTAAGGTATTATTTGTAGCCAGTATAGCTTCCATTAGTTCATATTTAATTTGTCTGATTTCTTCAAATTTCTTATTAAATTCAATTTTCAAACGATCGGTTAATAAAATACGTATTTTGTAATCCTGGTTGTACATGCGATTGCAGGTTACAATGTCAACATCCTGCATGGCCAATTCGTCGCAAACAATATGATCATAAGCCATACCCTGCACATTAAGATAATTGACTTTTTTCTTTGGCACAATCTCACTAGCCTGTGAACCTTCCTCGGACTCATCGGACTTTTCCACATCTTCACTTTCCAAAAACTCCAATTCATAAAAACGATACAAGTCAAACATGTTTGTAAATTTATCAAGACTCCTACGCAAGCCATAATTTTCCAAAGAGAAATGTGTAAATATGGTTCGTAGTTTAAAGGTAATGCCGGTATTTAAACCCGTTATTAAGGTTTTAATCCAATCTCTTATTCTGGACTGATCGGTTATGGCCGCCTGTAGAGAATTGCGCTCAGCTTGACATAGTTTCTCTTTTTCTTCATTAAGTTGAGACAGCCATTTGTTGTTTAAACAAAATTTTTTAAATACTTTTGTCGATTTGCCTGTAACTGATATATCAAAGTTAATAAGATCTGTTACCTCATGCGCTACTTTTTTAAAATCTGCTAAAAGCTTGGCTCTTGCTGTCAACTGTTCTGGAGAATATTCTTTAATAACATCGGTTTCTAGAGTTTTATGAGTTTCAATCGAATCGGGTTCAATGACCAGCAGAGAATTATTAAGGAACATATTCTCTGTAAGAGGAATTCCAACAGGTGGAACCCGATTAACTTTGAGGCCTCCACTGGCGTACAAGTACACAAGATACCTAAAACAAGAAAACAAATTAAAAAAATCAAGAATTGAAATTTCATAGTCATATTAAAAAGTCTTGCATTTAATTCACAAGAAAATCTAATAGAATACAATCCGACTCAGAAAAATCGTGAGACGATGTTATTAGAGATGCCATACTAAAGATGCAATCTAACCAAAATGCAACTCTGACAGAACAGAAACCATTATTTTTTAAGATTTGCTAATAAGACAGAGCTGTTACACATGTTGACTTTTAATCCACAATAACGTGCTCGTTCAACACTCATGCAATTTTTGAAATTACTTAGGAAAAAATCTAACAGCCTTAAGAAAACATTTAGCAGACAGTGTTTATCGAAAAGCCAAAAAAAAAAAAAAGAAACAGAAAAGACTTAAAACTTCCCTTTCTTACATTTTTTAAAACAAAATTCTAACGCTGTAGTTAAAAATTTTTCTTTTACGTATAGTACTTCATAGCTTTTGCGCTGGAATGTCATCCTTAAATAAGGGTGTCAACTTTATGTCTTTAACAGTAATGTTAACTCATTTTATTTTATAAAACCCGCTGTATAAGAATAAAGAAGAGATAAAACCGCTAGATTGCCTTTAAAATAACTAAATTGTCATTATACTACAACAAAACAAAACAAACCAACAAGCAGCCAACTTCACTTCCTAACGCATTGTCAAAATTGGATTTTCCAATTGCTAAGCGTTGACGCCGTGCTATTTAGGGATGCTTCATACATTTTGTATGTACTTGAGAAATTTTGACAGTTATCTTGCGCTTTACGCGCTAATTTAGGGATGGCAGCAAGTGATGTTTAATTTTGAAAAGCGTGCGTTTTCAAAAAAAAATTCTAGGCTTTGTAACCACAATTCCTAGAATTGTCATCTTGTCTATAGGCCATCTATTGTGAAACAACAATACTAGTGAAGTTTCAGATTATAAAAATTTTCAGAATAAGGTAGAATATTAATTTGATTTTAGAGTCCGTACAGCAATATTATTAACAAGAATATAACCGAGGTCTTAAAGCAATCTATTCTGCATAGAAGATGCTGGATAGCACGAATGTAAACGAATGCGCAGTTTCTTAATTCTCTTTGAAAAATTCATTCGTGTCTAGACTTTGAAATATTCTTTTTGCTATTACTGTCTTAATTGCTAACATCTTGATCTTCGCCTGTCAGCCATAAACTCATGCAAATATGAATGCAGCTAAAGGACACAAAAAATCTGTCATATTGGATTATAAAAGTTATTTCTGCAAAAAACAAAAAAAAAAAAATCAAGTAACGAAATCCCTTGAAAAATTCAAGTCTAAAATTGGTTCATAATACAAAAAAATAATAATATAAAGGAACATCGTACTTACTTGCCCATAAAACAATCCAAAACTTTTTTCACCACTCTCGGTCTATATTTTGTTTGCAGATTTTGACATATTCCATAGGGTCTGGGTGATTTTCTGTGCGCACGATAGTGTAAAAAAGTGCAATCAACACCCCATGTTAGAAAATTAACGGAGCTCACTATACCATTAATGTTGCTCAAATGATTGGTCTTCAGGGAATGCACAATAACCAATTCATTTGTATCCGTTTTAAAATTTAAATAATCCAAAATGGAAGATTCCATACGAACAGCGAAAAATTCCACAATATTTCTAACGGGTGCTGTCAAAATGCCCACATCACGATAAACCGTTGGCAAATTAAATTCAAGTCGTTCGATTTGACTGTTTTCGGGTTGCCACTGATAACAGCATAATGCATTGGCATGTGGCAACAAAATGTTGGAGTCGCGATTAATAAATATAAAAATGCGATTATTTTCAGCTAGAAAACACTGCTTTATGCCAACGTTTTCATCAAAACTTTCAAAAGATGCTATTTTACGAAAGTTTTGGTGTGAAAAGTCAGCTTCCATTAAATGAAAATCATTATAAATCGAACGATAAACTGCTATTTTATCGAGAATGTGCAGCGAGCCGACAGGATAAGATTTTTCCGTTTCTATGTGATCGATTATAAAGGGTTCTTTAACATTTGAATAGTTAAGAAAGTATATTTTGCCATCAGCTGTGCCCACCATAATGTATGGACCCAAATTATGAGCCGCTATAGTATTGGCTTTACTAATCTCTATCCTTGAAAATTGCATATAACGAGCCATGGATAATGCATTAATACAGTCTGTTGTAGTTAACTGTACTAAACATTCGTCCCTGATGCCCTTCAGTATCACAAAATCGATACAGTTCTGGTTGTAGGTATTTAAAGGATTTATATTTACAGTTTCACTAACAACTTCAATATGATAAAGATTTCCCAGGGCGGCCGAGGCATAAATTTCTCCATTAATATTTGATACACATTTATAAAGTATTCCAGGTGGCTGTGAGATTAATAGCTTCCACTCACACTGCCATTCGTTGGGCTTGCGAAGTATATAATAAATAATTTCATCGCTATAAATTAACAGGCCCTGTTTATGATTTTCTATATGAAAACGGGTTAGAGCGGCCAGAGCTGCTTTATTAGCAGTGGCAGACCATTGAAGCTTTAAATGAAATTCAGCCACAACCAGCTGAAAATATATAAACCTTTACCCATAAAATCCCTTTAAATAGTTAAAAAATTTTACTCACCCTGAAAACGCTTGCAAAATTATCCACCACATACAAATTGTTATCTTCACCAAAACACATGCAGGAAATGTTGCTGTATGTAAAATCGTTAGACAACTTGATCTTGGATACTTCATGTAGGTCTACCCGCGTACCAGTGTAGCATATATCCCATACCAAAATTTCACGATCCCATTTAGAAAATTGCACGATTTGTGGTGTATAATTAAAGGAGCACAAAATAGATTTCGCTTTGGAAACTTTAAAAGTATCAAATTGAACCAGTTGTTGTCCAGTGCGAAAATTCCAAATGCAAAATGTATAATTGGGATAACCAGAGAGAGCCAACAACAAGTCGTAGTCATTGAAGCGTATGTCCACAAAAGAAATAATTTTTTGAGCTGAAATGAAATTGAAATATTATTTTCTTTTTTAATCTAAACATCGTCTGAAATTTAACTTACTTCTAAACACCGCATATTGGGTGAATTTTGGATATTGTATTATGTGCACGGAGGGTCTAAGAACCACCTCAGAAAATGCCACAAATGCGAATTTATTATGACCTGTTAAGGCGTTCATGCTTAAGCCCATCTCATGGCTTTCGGCTTTGTAATACGAAATGGCATTTGTCTTTAAGTCCGTAAAGCATAAAATATTATCAAACATCACACAAATCGCCTCAGATCCCACATTGACCAGTGAACGGGGTTCTGCAAAGGTTGCCCATCTAAAAAAAAGAATTTAACATTTTAAAATACAATTAATAATCAAAAAATAACGATTAACTTACGACACAATAGAAGTCACAGCCATTTTTCATTAAGTTTTTTATATTTATTTATATTTATTTTATTTTTTTCGTAAATTTTTTTCCTTTAAAGAAATAATTCTCTGTGTGTGTCTTCAATGTAAATGAAGTTTTTTTAAATGAAGAATTGAAAGAAAATCGTTAAAACAATGGTTGCCATAGTGAATAATAAAAAGTATTGATATAATTTAAGCTTTTAAACAGTCTCCTAACAGCCATACCTAAATAAAAACGGAAAGCGGAACGTTTTCTTCCGCATAGCTTTGACGCTGAAATGCCATACCTAAACAAAAGCGGCAACGGTTTGTCAAAATGATAAAAAACAGGGTTATTAAAAACATTAAGGCTTAAGTCTAGTTAACCGACGCACCTAAAAAATGATATAAAGCTATCTACGGGGTGTAAATGAAAATCTAAGCAATAAATTACCTTTCCTATGAATCCCATATTGTCCCATTCCCCCATTAAATACTCAATATGTACCATATTATACATACAAACATTGGAGGTGCGTAACTCCGAAGCTAGAGGTGAACTCCAAAATTTTCACTTAAAATTTTACACCCCGGACACAATTTTTTTCGTTTCTGCAATAGATTTTTCCAAAAATATTTATAAATTCCCTAAATATTTAAAAATAATAACAATTCTGCTGTTTATGTTGTATAAATTGAAAATTTTATACAAAAAATACCCAAATTTGTTTTGTTTTTGTTTATTTTTAATTTTTTTATTATTAAACGCCTTGTCAAAATCGGATTTTCCAATTGAAAAGCGTTGCCGCCGCGTTATTTCGGTATGCTCCATACAAAATGTACTAGCATGAGAACTTTTGACAGCAAAAAAACGCTTTCCGCCCTTGTTTAGGTATGTCTGTAAGGAATAAAATAAATCACACAAAATGTCTTCCACAAAATTTTTATAGTCACAGCCTGATGGCCTTCTTCTAATAATAGGATTTTAAACTGATCAGCATCTACCATTAATTTGCAAAGATGTTAACATCTTCCTATAAGAAATACACACATCTAAAAATCAACATCTTTAAAAAATGTTCCTTTCTCATTTTGTTCCACTTAACATCTCTTGATTATTTTAGTGTCATCACTAGAAAAATTACAGTAATTTCCATATTCTGGTGGCATCACTGATTAAATGGCGTTGAAAATATAAATAAATATTTTTAAACGAGAATTAGCGAAACACCAAAGTTTTTGTTTTTAAATTTGACCAAAAATAAATTAATATATTTTGTGTTTTTAGTAAAGAAAAAAACCAACCTTCGCATATAAATTTTTTCCTTCTGATTAAATGCGGTATTATGAATTATAAAAGAAAATTTATATGTAAATAAAAAAAGGAACTCCCTTTAAATTACGAAGATGTTACTTTAATATTATTTCGTTCCCACGGAATTTATAATTTAATTTTCTCGATAAAAATTTTTTCCATAGGAAAAATAAATTCCGTGAGAATATTCATATTTTTTTATGTGGTGTTTACGGCGTAAGTTAATGAATTCGCCTTGGTCTTGATCTAACGAAATTGTTTTTTAAAATGCTCCTGAGCCGAGAACGTTTTGTTTTTCTAGCAAAGCCGCCTTCAAGGCGAATTAAATATAAGGTGATAGCGGTGGCGAATTCAATTCTTTTCCCTGGTATTCTAACTGTCAAACTCCATATATAAAAAATCTGTATAACAGTTAGATCAATTTTTTTAATTTTTGTTGCTTTTACATTTTTTTAATGTCGAATAGTAACCGTCAACCTCCTTTCTTATCACTGAATCTGCAAAAAATATACATTATTCCTTTGACTTCAGTTCACTCCGCAGTTAAGTCATTAAATTAAGTTCCTTATTTACTTCACCAGTATTTTATCTAGCACTAATAGAAGGAAGAGAGGCGAAATAAAACATCGTTTTGGGCTTTAACAAGACTCATTCGATTTTAAGAGATATATTACCCGAGCCCTGAGGGTCCCAAACTATTTCACCGTAAATGCTTTTCATAGCACTCGTGAAGTTTATAAAGCAGGCATGTGTATTTTGTTGTCATCCGCTTATATCAGTATGGTCCGTGATTATGTGAACTTTCGAATTAGGCAGGCAAACAGCTATTACAAATCATTCCCTTCTGTGGTAAGAGTTTTTGAAATGTTCTTAATTCATTACCTCGCTCGACGGGAGCTTGTTTAGATTTAATTTCCATAAAGAATGAGTTGCAACATTTCATCCCCTATTCAATTTAAATTATCTAAATAAAGAAGTTCTCTGCGTGATTTTAATTTATACTATGTTTCCACGGAGCCCAATATTCTTGCTTCGCTCTCTTTTCATGATTCACAGCTCAATCACGACCGAATCAACGTGTTTCGCCATATAAAATCTTGAGAGCGAAGCATTTTGTTTTGAGACGATTCAGCTTGCATCTACTTGCGAAGCATGAACAATTTCTGTCTTCCCTAATTTTTATCACAAGTTTATCTGAACTAGCAGTATATAAATGTAAACAAAAAAAATAAACCAATATTAAAAGTGCTGTGTGAATATGTGTTATTATAAAAACATATAATTATATTATAATTTAAAATTTAATTAATAACAAACACTAAAATTGAAACGAAAAATAAAATTATAGAACAGAAATCAACGCGAAGCATGTAGTATGTGTCGTGGAAACGGCATGCGTCGCAATCATGATTCAGAGAGCGAAGCAAGTGCTTCATTTTGCCGTGAAAACATGCTATTAGCGGCAACACTCTCGCTAATTTTTCGAACTGTGCCAACATCGAAAATATCAGATTGTTATCGCCTTAATTTACAGGGGTCTTTATCGGATCAATTCTTATTTTATAAATACGAATTTATGCTTGAAAGCCCAAATTCCTCAGCCCAACTCAATGAAATTTTGTAGAGACATTGTCAGTAGTATAAAAAAGAACATCTAGAAACGGTATATGAGATATAAAAATAACTTCTAAACAACCGTATCACACCGTATGGTAGAAACATAGACTGAATAGAAACTTAATTTAAGCATACTTTCAGGCGTTCCAATTAAAATGATTTCATAAGTAGAAGTCAACAACAGTTGACGGTAAATTTGTTTGGATATTTTTAAAAATATGTTGAATATTTTTTAAATTATTTTACCTTCAAAACAGTTTAAGTTTTCTTTGACCTTCTTTTATTTATTTTTTTTAGATAATTTTTTTTATATTCGATACTTTATTATCTACTTATAATGATAATTTTCGCATAAAAAGAATCGTAGATATTTTAGTTTTTATTTTTGTGCGTAATATTCGTCAATTAAAAGGTGGCAGCGTAGTCGAATTCATTCATTTCCGCCGTCAACACTACTGTCAGACTCCTTGTATAAAAAATCTGTGCATATTTTTTATACAAGGCGAATTTATAATAGGTATACTCGCAGCGAAAATAAATACAACACTGCGATAGAAACATCTACATTTTGTTTTTGTACAAATAGCTTTCAACTGTCACAAGCAAAGAAATTTATAACTTTTGACACTCGAAGAAAATCGCAATAGTCACCTGGACTGTTAAGGCCACCTGTTGTTAATTCGCCTTGTTTTTTATATATGTGTATGAAGTTTAACAGTAATTTTTACCAGCAAAAAATGTGAATTCGCCTACGCTGCCACCTGGTAATTGATTCGCCTTCGTATAGACAATACAAAAGAAGCCACTATTCAGTTTGCTCTGTTCCCCGCCGTCAAAAAAAAATTAGAATTAGTGCTGGCATTTATTCAAAATAAATTTATACAATTATTACATACATACATATTAAAGCAACTTATATATTATAAATTATACTAACTTAAATTAAAAATCCTCCATTATATCCGAATTCGTATAAAAATATGCACCATCATTTTTATTTATCCAACATTTGGGATTTTTTAAAGTAACATTTTTCGTAGAATTATATATGAATGTGAATAACAAATTGAAAAATTCTTTTTTTCTACTCAAACGATAACAAATATTAAGACTGCTAGAGTTATTTAAATCTAAGTTTTTTATTTCATTTTCTATAACAACATTTTCTTCACTAGTGAATCTTTCTTTTTGTATTTCTATATTTACCAACTCATCCATGTCATTTAAATCGTATGATTGTGATTTAAATTGTTCAATTTTTTGCTCACTGATTTCATTTTTTAACTTACGATTAAATTCAACGCGATAATAATCGTTAATCAAGTTAATAAGACCCTTGGAATACCAATAAATGATGCCCAGGAGAAGCATGCCTTGCATGAAGGGACCCACCATTGTTTGTGTTCAATTTGTTTTTAATAATATTACTTTATTCAATATTGTTTGAAGCTATTTAACCATTCCATAAGCCAAATGTATTGTTCTTGGACATGGGGCCAGGCCATAGTAACAATTACCATTATTGTATTGGCAAAAACAAAAATTTTCATCATTTCAATACCTGTAAATAAATAAAAGCAATCCTTAATGTATTAATAAAAAATGTGTTAAATAAGATGAAATGTGTTATTTAATGTCGCCAATAACACTTTATAGCGCTTAATCGCCGGCGAAATGTAATAACAGAGTGACTACTCTGCACGCAGTTAAAACGATTATTTTAAAACAGAGACGCTCTAACACTGAACAAAATTTAATATCTTTTTTAGTTTTGTTTATTGTAAGTTTAAGGGGTTTTTTTTTGCCACTATTGAACATTTCAGCCACTTCATCTTTTTCTCGGTTTAAGTTTCAATCTTTTTTTACCTTTATTCTGAATAAAACGGTAATTTCATTTGCTCGTCTTTCTATTTTGCAGCTGTTTTATGAGTTTCTCCAATCCAATAACTTTTTTCCTATTAAGGTTTTTTTTTGCTTTTAACAAAAACGAAACACCTTCTCAACGCAACCCTCTTGTCAACAAATGCTCATGCAAGATGATAAATAAGTTTTAATCTGCCCTGTTTCAAATTCATTGTACTACATTCTTTTGAAAGATAGAGTGTATAAAAGAGATAGATGGTGAAGAAAAGTGATAGGTAGAAAGCTTTAATTCTCAGAACCCTTTTAGTTTTGAAGCTTGTGCACGCTTAAGGCCATGATACACTATCAGATTTAGTTGGTAGATCTATCAAAAATGACATGTGACAGAGTTGTATTTTGTTGTTATTTTTCTATGTAGGACAGAATTGCATCAGATTTTCGAACAATCGTGTATGATTCGTGATCTTTATTAGTAGCCATGTGCCACACTATTATACAAAAAATATGCAAAAACATATGGTTCGCATAGAGAAAAATACTTTAAGGCCATGATTGCCTATCATACACAATCGTACGATTTAATCTCACAAAAATCTGACAGAATTCTGTCCTACTTAAAAAATCGGTTAAAAATGGCGTCGAAAGTGCCACACTATTATACAAAAAAGACGCAGAATCATATTGTTTTAATATTTTGTTGTTTTTTCTCCTCATCATCTTAAAAAGTCAACCCTGATCACATAGAGAAAAATATTTTATGAATTAATTCAAAAGATTATAAAAATTGTAAGATTATAAATTGTCAACAAGTCTGTCACACACATACTCTTTTAATGCACACTATCACACTTTTTAAGCACACATGCAGATCATGCGACTGGGTATGACAGTGAATCCTGGCCTTTAAAAAATAATAAAAAATCGAAATAATAAATAATAAATGGCTTACGAAAAAAGTCTGGTTTTAATTAGTTGCACAAGGTGACAATATAACAAAAGCAGCAAAAGATTACCCAAAGATTTTCGCTCATAGAAAGAACAAGTAGAAATAAAAGCATGAATTTAAAAAAAGTTCACATTCATAACTCACCTTCATTTGACCTTAAATAATTACCAAAACCCGAATTCAACTCATTATCATCATCAACTTTCGGTTTATCTTCAGTTGGGTTAATATTTTTTACTTTCCTATTATTATTATTATTATTTGACGAACCAGACTCCACAGATTTCATAAATTTATTTGTAGATTTGTGTGAATTGGCGTTGTGACGTTTACCATAACCTGTGGCAGTATTGGCAAAAGCGCCTTTTTTTGATTTCATTCTAAATTTTTCATAAACTTAAAATTAGCAACTTTATCTCTTGGGAATATTTTTTTTTCTTTCAATTTTAATGTTCACATTAGAACGGCTGGCAATAAACTAAATTAATTATGTGAACATCTTAGTGAAAATCTACTTTACTTTTGTAAACTTCATTTATAAGGTTTCTTTGAAATTGATTTTCGTTTTACATTTTTCTAGGTAATTGTGTCATGACCTAAGAGGCTTTAAAACCAGACATATTTTTTGTTTTGTTTCTTTAACCAAAAGTACGTATTTAAACACATTTCTGATTTTTTTATTTAATTTTCATAGTTTTATTTACTGTCTTATTATTTTTATTAAATTTATCTTAGTTGCTTTTTAGTACTAAACAATTTATTTTAGTTTTTCCTTTAAGAATACTTTTACAAACTACATTTATTATATATCTGACTGTATGAATATATAATTTCAAAAATAGATGATCTATTAATATCATAATATTTGTTAATTTGAAATATTGATTTTTTTGTTTTAGTTTTCAAAGTTAATCTTATCAAATATAATTTTTTTTTAGTATAACACCATTTCCAAATAAAAATAAGTAGTATTTAGTTAGACATGTTGACTTTGATAACAAACACAAATATAACACGTGATTTTAGCTGCCATATATAATAAAAATCACATTTCTATGGGAACACCCTCTCTGTTTATTAAGCATATATATATTCAAATGCTATATACATTTTAGTACAAATATCGGTTTAAAAGACAAGACAACCCGCTGTAAGTTTTAAGGCAGTTACTGTTGCCGTTCACAAAATAAGCCTTAGTATATAAAAGAGATATCTTAAATGGAGCACCCTTTAATTTTAAATTTTCGATTTTTTAAACGTGCCATTATGGTGTACATAGTACAACATAAACGTGTGTTTATATGCCTTTAACGGTTAAAAGATAGGGCAATAAACATGAAAATCACATGCCTATTGAGACACCCTTTAATTTTCAATTTCGTTTTACTACTTATTCTTGTAGCGTAATTATGCATTTTTTATGAAAATTTTAAGAATTAAAATGTTGCCCAAAACACTTGAGTTTTTGTAACCTTTTTAACTTTCGAGCTTTAAACTATAGAGTCATTTGTTGAACTTACAAATATTTCTTTCAGTGCAATATTTTCAATACATTTAATCATGGTCAAGATGAATTCGTAGCAGGTGAAATCATGACAGGTGTAACTGCTAGCTCAGCAGTTTTTTTTTGGTCTGAAAAAGTCAAAATTTATTTTAATTTTGAGAAAGTGAAAAAAAAAAATAATAAAAAGTACTTTAAAAAAATTAAAAATTATATTTTTCAAATTTGATTACAAATTTTTTTTCTTAATTTTTTCGACACAGTACATCGAGAAACAATGAATTCGCCTCGCAAAAGTAAGCAATCAAAAATGTATCAAGGGGATTACTCTCTATCGCGATACGAAAGAAAAATAATAAGAAATAGAACAATTGCTACCCTTATTACGCTTTCGTATTTTACTTTCGCATCTAATTGGTGTCTTTTTCGCAAACATGACATCACCGTACTCAGTAATATGTAAGCTTATGACAAAATTGATCGGTATGCGCAAATATATATTTATATTCAAATTGTATTTTTTTTAGGGAAAAGCCCAAGTCGAATTAATAACAGGTATACTTACGGCGAAATAAATATGTACATTTTCTTTTTCTACAAATCGTCTTCGGCTGTCAAAACACAATAGAGATTATAACTTTTGACACTCGAAGGCGAAAAAATCACAGTAGTCACTAGACTGTCACGCCCACCTGTTATTAATTCGCCTTGATACAAGCCGAAAAAGTTACAGACTAAGCAATGGCAGTTCCAAATTTTTTTTTATTTTTTATTGGTTTTCGCCCGCTTCTTCCTATGAAAGAAGCCATCAACGGACTGCTAACATCAAAATGCTTTGACGCAAGTTGTAATGCAACTCAGGATGTTGCAGCAAACAAAGAGCATGTAGAAGATGTTTTTTTTTATTTTCGCAAAATGGAAATAACAAATTATTTTCTGTATTTATTTGATTTTGTGATTCTTGCTTATTGTTTATATTGTTGTACCAGTGTTGCTTCCTTTAAAATTAATTTGCGAAAGCGTTTGCGTAAGCAATGCAGAGTATCAAATTGTACTCTTATTGCATTTAACTGTCGCATCGAACATGCTTTCGCATCCCATTAGAGAGTAACCCCCCAAGTGATAGAAGTGGCGAATTCGTTCATTTCATAGCTCGCTGGAAATGTCAAAATACATAAAAATATAATAAATCTAAGTCGAATTCTTCACTTTCGCCATTACTGGAAGTGTTTTATACGAGTATATGAGGTTTGATAGTTCTAGCGACAGCAAAAATTAATTAATTCGGGACTGCTATCGCCGAATTTAAGCATTTCGAACAACGGCGGAAATGAGTAAATTAACCTGTATAGTAATTGCGCCTGGCTTTTAATATTATTTAGATTTTCTTGCTGTTTAAGAAAACTATTTAACAAATCACCATTCGGTTTACATTTAAAAAAAATCTTTATTTATAATTCATTATTTGGAAATGGTGTAATTATTTATTACTAATTATAATGGGGGATTTTAGAAAACATAAATTACAAACCTTCTTTAAAATCACAACCATTAAATAAAGCGTTGAAAATAAGGAAATAATAAATTTAACAAAAGGAACGAAATGAAAATATACAAATTTTATTTCTATTAAATAATATTAAATTTTCGTTATACAACATTGGGAAACTATTATTTGACAGAGTTTAGAATAATACAAATACATAGTGTTGAAATAAAGAAAAGTTTTCATCGAGTTGTTATTTCAAGATATTAAGGCATTTTTAATTAACTGTAACCACGGGTCGATATCACTATCATTCTAAAAAGGAAAATACGATACTGTATAGAACTGCAAAACTATCGATAGTCGTCACATTTCATAGTTTCGATAGTTTGCCTTAAAACTATCGATAGCATAGTTTCGATAGTTTTTTTTACTATCGCTATTATCGTAACTATTGAATTTTTTTAAGTGCTAACACTACCAACTATCGCTATCCGATACTATCGATTTCAGAAAAAAACTATCGCTAGCCAGCCTAAAATAATACTATCGATTGTTTTGCAGCTCTAATATTGACCTTGTCACTTTAGGAATGCTCTTCCCTAGTGTTTCCCAAGTTAATGTGGTTCAGGGCTGGTAAATTAACAAGTCAAGCTGCTTAACTTAAGGGATAATGCTGGATCGGAATCGATAAGCGTCACCAATAAGGACACCCTAAATTTTAATATTGGATTTAGCGACTACGGTTGCCGAAGAATACATACATATATTTCATGTCTTCAAGAAGGAATTAACTAACGATGCTATTTCAATACAGCGTTATTAAAACTGCAGTTAACTGACTGAAGTATTACTAAAAACACTAAGAATTTCCTATTTGTTATCAAAATAACGCCCGAACCTTATGTGGCGCATCTCTAAATGTCATGGCGAAATATACCAACAGAGAACTCTTTTAAGTACTAGGAAACACTTTTGCTAGTTGAGGTATAGCTAAGAAACTTTTTTCCAGCAGGAATTATTTGGGACGGCAAAAACCGCATGGCTGTAATTAAATGCTTTTTTCGCCCACAATAAGATTGCACAGAAGTACTGCAACTCTTGAGAATCTCTCGAGAATAAAAGTTTTTCAAGAATGACAGAATTTGAAATTATAAAAAAAACACTACAAGTAAAATTTTGATGAAAAATTTTTTCTTATTTTCAGTAAACACTGGCAAATCATTATGAATAGACTCACGCTTCAGCAACGCTATCTATCGAATCACTTTGAAAATCTGTCATCAATTCAAGCAACTTATAGACGACTTCGTATTTTTTATGGTGCACATAATCGTCCATCTGAGCAAGCAAACCGTTGAACTGCGGATAGATTTAGCACCACACACTCCCTAAAGGATGCAATAACACCAATATGTCAAAGGAATGTGGGTACTGAAGAGAATATCGCTGCTGTAAACGAAAGTGTGAAAGAAAATGCAAATTTATCGATTCCTTGTCGGTCGCAGGAATTAGCGCTATGTACGTCCACTACGTGGAAAATTTTGCGCAAAGATCTTAGCCAACACCCGTATAAGATCCAGCTAGTGCAGGAATTAAATCAACGAGACCATTATATGCGTCGTTCTTTCGCCGATTGGGCTCTAGAGCAGTTAGTAACTGACCCGTTGTTTTATCGCCAAATTGTCTTCAGCGATGAGGCTAATTTTTGACTTAACGACTTTGTTAATATGCAAAATTGCCGCGTATGGGGTGAGAACAATCCACAACATAACCTGCAGACTTCACTGCATCCAGAAAAACACACCATTTGGTGTGGTTTACACGCTGGTGGCATCATCAGACCTGATTTCTTTAAAAATAAGGCCAGATCTCATGTTACGGTCAGAGGAGATCGTTCCCGCACCATGATTAATTATTTTTTTTGTTTGAAAATATGGACGACATTGATCCGGATGAAATGTGGTTTCAACAAGGTGGCGCTACGTGAAAACGGCGACCGCAACTATCGAGTTATTAAAATCAAAATTTAGCGATAAGTTGAATTCGAGAAATAGACCTGTCAATTGGCCTCGAAGGTCATGCGATTTGACACCTCTCGATTAATTCCTGTGAAGTCACTGGTTTATTCTGATAAACCAGCAACAATTAACGCTTTGGAGGCCAACATTGTTCGTATCTTTCGTAACATACGGCCAGCAGTACTTGAAACAGTGACCAAAAAATTTGACGTCCAGAATGTGCTTCGTCATGAGCAGCCGCGGTGGCCATATGCCCGAAATCATTTTTAAATATTAATGCCATGTTGCGATCTTTCGTTATTTTTTAAAATTTTAAGGTCTATCGGACTTAAAAAAACACCCGATACAGGGATTTGTAGTTGTAAAGAAAAAGAGCGTAGACAACTTACTATTTCCCTGACCTCTGTATGATTAAAAGCATATTTTAAGCAATCCGAGACTCAATGTGCTTTAATACTTTGATCTTAGAATAATTAACTTATTATTTCATACAGCGGTATTAAGGACCTGTAGACCAAGGAATTCTAAGAATTTTTGGCAGTTTCTGTTAGGGCTTGGAGGGTCTTAAGAGGCTACTCGAATCACTAACGAACAATTTAAGGTTAAAAAAATTGGAAAAGATATTTTTTTTTTAATTTTGCGTATATTTTTAAATTCGTGTTTAAATATGAAATAAACCAGATCTTGAAGGAAAAATTTATAGTAAAAAAAAAAAATAATAATAAAAAATTTCATCAAATAAATACATAAATACAATTTATTTTAAATTTCAAAAAGGTAAAAGAAAATAAATAGACAAAAAAACATAATAAAAATTAATAGTTGTAAAATTCACAAACTTTTGCTGAACTGTTGTTGTTGTACTGTAGCGGTTGTTTAATTGCATTTTGTACATCATTTCATTATTTTTTTTTTTTTTTTTGCTCTTAAAAATGTGAAGAACAAGTTGAACAATTTTAGTTTTATTTGAATGCTGTATTAATAATCATGTTATCAGTTTAAGGTGAATGAAAATTTTTTGCAAGCAGAGAAAATTATTAAATTTGTTACAGTCAATATGAACATTTTAAAAAAGTTTAAGTTTAATAACAAATGAAAACAATTAAATTAAATTATTTGTGTTTGTAAGACATAAGATATTTTAATTCTGCTTCTTTAATACACACTTCTTCAATACATACTAGCTGTTGTCAGTTTATTGATATTCAGCACATAATACAGCTTGTGAATTGCACAGTTTCTACAAATTATTAGGGCTAGGTTCAAAAATCATAAAGGAAAGCATTGGCTTTTGTGATAGAAAGCAAGAAAATACTTATTTTTACAGACTACAATAATACTACTATAAGATGTGTGTGAAGATAAATTCGAATTTAACTAGTAGAGACACAAACCAATTTTTTTAACATAGCTAATTTTGCAGTTAACAGAGCACTGTTAATCATTTAACAGTCGTTAGAATTTTGACCTTTATAATATAAAACGCTTAACCCGGGAATTCGGGACCCGGTCCATCTTAAGTGCAATATGTAAAAATTGTGCTAGAGTGTACTGGGTGAGATTACAAAAGTTAAATGTTCAAAATAGTTCTTAAAGATCAACAAATACATAGTTTTTTAACATAGTCATTTTTCAACATTTCTTGAGAAGATTTGTGGTCATTATGGAAAAATGGGAAATGGCTGGTATAACACACCCTATACAAATGGAGGCCCAAGGGCTACTCTATTGATCCATATTAGTGGGATATCTGAAATAATCTTAGAAACTAAAACAAATTTAACTTTTTTAACATAGTCATTTTTTAACATTTCTTGAGAAGATTTGTGGTCATTATGGAAAAATGGGAAATGGCTGGTATAACACACCCTATACAAATGGAGGCCCAAGGGCTACTCTATTGATCCATATTAGTGGGATATCTGAAATAATCTTAGAAACTAAAACAAATTTAACTTTTTTAACATAGTCATTTTTTAACATTTCTTGAGAAGATTTGTGGTCATTATGGAAAAATGGGAAATGGCTGGTATAACACACCCTATACAAATGGAGGCCCAAGGGCTACTCTATTGATCCATATTAGTGGGATATCTGAAATAATCTTAGAAACTAAAACAAATTTAACTTTTTTAACATAGTCATTTTTTAACATTTCTTGAGAAGATTTGTGGTCATTATGGAAAAATGGGAAATGGCTGGTATAACACACCCTATACAAATGGAGGCCCAAGGGCTACTCTATTGATCCATATTAGTGGGATATCTGAAATAATCTTAGAAACTAAAACAAATTTAACTTTTTTAACATAGTCATTTTTTAACATTTCTTGAGAAGATTTGTGGTCATTATGGAAAAATGGGAAATGGCTGGTATAACACACCCTATACAAATGGAGGCCCAAGGGCTACTCTATTGATCCATATTAGTGGGATATCTGAAATAATCTTAGAAACTAAAACAAATTTAACTTTTTTAACATAGTCATTTTTTAACATTTCTTGAGAAGATTTGTGGTCATTATGGAAAAATGGGAAATGGCTGGTATAACACACCCTATACAAATGGAGGCCCAAGGGATACTCTATTGATCCATATTAGTGGGATATCTGAAATAATCTTAGAAACTAAAACAAATTTAACTTTTTTAACATAGTCATTTTTTAACATTTCTTGAGAAGATTTGTGGTCATTATGGAAAAATGGGAAATGGCTGGTATAACACACCCTATACAAATGGAGGCCCAAGAGCTACTCTATTGATCCATATTAGTGGGATATCTGAAATAATCTTAGAAACTAAAACAAATTTAACTTTTTTAACATAGTCATTTTTTAACATTTCTTGAGAAGATTTGTGGTCATTATGGAAAAATGGGAAATGGCTGGTATAACACACCCTATACAAATGGAGGCCCAAGGGCTACTCTATTGATCCATATTAGTGGGATATCTGAAATAATCTTAGAAACTAAAACAAATTTAACTTTTTTAACAAAGTCATTTTTTAACATTTCTTGAGAAGATTGGTGGTCATTATGGAAAAATGGGAAATGGCTGGTATAACACACCCTATACAAATGGAGGCCCAAGGGCTACTCTATTGATCCATATTAGTGGGATATCTGAAATAATCTTAGAAACTAAAACAAATTTAACTTTTTTAACATAGTCATTTTTTAACATTTCTTGAGAAGATTTGTGGTCATTATGGAAAAATGGGAAATGGCTGGTATAACACACCCTATACAAATGGAGGCACAAGGGCTACTCTATTGATCCATATTAGTGGGATATCTGAAATAATCTTAGAAACTAAAACAAATTTAACTTTTTTAACATAGTCATTTTTTAACATTTCTTGAGAAGATTTGTGGTCATTATGGAAAAATGGGAAATGGCTGGTATAACACACCCTATACAAATGGAGGCCCAAGGGCTACTCTATTGATCCATATTAGTGGGATATCTGAAATAATCTTAGAAACTAAAACAAATTTAACTTTTTTAACATAGTCATTTTTTAACATTTCTTGAGAAGATTTGTGGTCATTATGGAAAAATGGGAAATGGCTGGTATAACACACCCTATACAAATGGAGGCCCAAGGGCTACTCTATTGATCCATATTAGTGGGATATCTGAAATAATCTTAGAAACTAAAACAAATTTAACTTTTTTAACATAGTCATTTTTTAACATTTCTTGAGAAGATTTGTGATCATTATGGAAAAATGGGAAATGGCTGGTATAACACACCCTATACAAATGGAGGCCCAAGGGCTACTCTATTGATCCATATTAGTGGGATATCTGAAATAATCTTAGAAACTAAAACAAATTTAACTTTTTTAACAAAGTCATTTTTTAACATTTCTTGAGAAGATTGGTGGTCATTATGGAAAAATGGGAAATGGCTGGTATAACACACCCTATACAAATGGAGGCCCAAGGGCTACTCTATTGATCCATATTAGTGGGATATCTGAAATAATCTTAGAAACTAAAACAAATTTAACTTTTTTAACATAGTCATTTTTTAACATTTCTTGAGAAGATTTGTGGTCATTATGGAAAAATGGGAAATGGCTGGTATAACACACCCTATACAAATGGAGGCCCAAGGGCTACTCTATTGATCCATATTAGTGGGATATCTGAAATAATCTTAGAAACTAAAACAAATTTAACTTTTTTAACATAGTCATTTTTTAACATTTCTTGAGAAGATTTGTGGTCATTATGGAAAAATGGGAAATGGCTGGTATAACACACCCTATACAAATGGAGGCCCAAGGGCTACTCTATTGATCCATATTAGTGGGATATCTGAAATAATCTTAGAAACTAAAACAAATTTAACTTTTTTAACATAGTCATTTTTTAACATTTCTTGAGAAGATTTGTGGTCATTATGGAAAAATGGGAAATGGCTGGTATAACACACCCTATACAAATGGAGGCCCAAGGGCTACTCTATTGATCCATATTAGTGGGATATCTGAAATAATCTTAGAAACTAAAACAAATTTAACTTTTTTAACATAGTCATTTTTTAACATTTCTTGAGAAGATTTGTGGTCATTATGGAAAAATGGGAAATGGCTGGTATAACACACCCTATACAAATGGAGGCCCAAGGGCTACTCTATTGATCCATATTAGTGGGATATCTGAAATAATCTTAGAAACTAAAACAAATTTAACTTTTTTAACATAGTCATTTTTTAACATTTCTTGAGAAGATTTGTGGTCATTATGGAAAAATGGGAAATGGCTGGTATAACACACCCTATACAAATGGAGGCCCAAGGGCTACTCTATTGATCCATATTAGTGGGATATCTGAAATAATCCTCC
Organism: Gymnosoma rotundatum; assembly: GCA_916610165.2. Classification (NCBI taxonomy): domain Eukaryota; kingdom Metazoa; phylum Arthropoda; class Insecta; order Diptera; family Tachinidae; genus Gymnosoma; species Gymnosoma rotundatum. Next base: position 169,753,986 of record OU744336.1, on the reverse strand, counting down.
ATTTGTATAGGGTGTGTTATACATATATCCTACAAATCTGTTAAAAGTCTGTCTGTGGATTAGAAATCCACACTATCATACTTTTTAAACACACATGCAATTTTTGACAAACCGTACGACTGAGTATGATAGTGAATCCTGGCCTTTAAAAAATAATAAAAAATCGAAATAATAAATGGCTTACGAAAAAATTCTGGTTTTAATTAGTTGCACTAGGTGACAATATAACAAAAGCAGCAAAAGATTACCCAAAGATTTTCGCTCATAGAAAGAACAAGTAGAAATAAAAGCATGAATTTAAAAAAAGTTCACATTCATAACTCACCTTCATTTGACCTTAAATAATTACCAAAACCCGAATTCAACTCATTATCATCATCAACTTTCGGTTTGTCTTCAGTTGGGTTAATATTTTTTACTTTCCTATTATTATTATTATTTGACGAACCAGACTCCACAGATTTCATAGATTTATTTGTAGATTTGTGTGAATTGGCGTTGTGACGTTTACCATAACCTGCGGCAGTATTGGCAAAAGCGCCTTTTTTTGATTTCATTCTAAATTTTTCATAGACTTAATATTAGCAACTTTATCTCTTGGGAATATTTTTTTTTTCAATTTTAATGTTCACATTAGAACGGCTGGCAATAAACTAAATTATTAAGTGAACATCTCAGTGAAAATCTACTTTACTTTTGTAAACTTAATTTATAAGGTTTCTTTGAAATTGATTTTCTTTTTACATTTTTCTAGGTAATTGTGTCATGACCTAAGAGGCTTTGAAACCAGACATATTTTTTTTAACAAATATATTTAAACATATTTTTAATTGTTTTGTTTAATGTTCATAGTTTTATTTACTGTCTTATTAAATTAATCTTAGTTGCTTTTTAGTACTAAACAAATTATTTTAGTTTTTCCTTTAGGAATACTTTTACAAACTACATTTATTTAATATCTGACTGTATGAATATATAATTTCAAAAATAGATGATCTGTTAATTTGAAATATTGATTTTTTTTGTTTTACTTTTCAAAGTTAATCTTATCTAATATAAAATGTTTTTTTTTTAGTATAACACCATTTCCAAATAACAAAATAGCATTTAGTTAGACATGTTTACTCTGATAACAAACACAAAAAATGGCCATAATAATGCATTGTTTATGAAAATTTCAAGAATTAAAATGTGGCACAAAACACTTGAGTTTTTGTAACTTTTTTAACTTTCAAGCTTTAAACTATAGATGTATTTGTTGAACTTACACATATTTTTTTCAGTGTAATATTTTCAATACATCTAATCAAGGCGAATCAATTACCAGGTGGCAGCGTAGGCGAATTCATTAATTTTCGCCGTGTACACTACTGTCAAACTCCATATATAAAAAATCTGTTTACCATTTTTTTTATATGAAGTTTGACATTCGTTTCACCAGCAAAAAATAATAAATTTTCTAACGCTGCCACCTGATAATTGATTCGCCTTGCATCTAATCATGGTCAAGATGAATTCGTAGCAGGTGACTGCATAAGCCACGCAAAATTATGACTTTATTTTTAATTTTGTTTTTAAAAAAAAGTATAAAAAGTGCTTTGAAAAAAATTAAAAATTTTATTTCTCAAATTTGATTACAAATTTTTTTCCTTCAAAATTGATCAGTATGCTTTTATTTTTAAGGAAAAGCCCAATGCGAATTAAGAACAGGTATACTTACGGCGAAAATGAATATGTACATTTTGTTTTTGTACACATGGTCTTCTGTTGTCAAAAAACAATGGAGATTATAACTTTTGACACTCAAGGAAGGAAAAATCACAATAATCACTTGGGCTGTCAAACCCACCTGTTATTAATTCGCCTTGGGACAAGCCGAAAAAGTTACAGACTCAGCAATGACAGTTCGAAATCTTTGTTGATTTTATGATGCAACACAGTGGTTTGGTTTTGGCTTTCCTCTATGAAAAAGCAGATAATAAAACTTCTTCGTATGAAAGAAGCCATCAGCGGAAGTTGTAATGCGACTAACGATGTTATAGCAAACAAAGAGTCTGCAGAAGATGTTTTGTTATCTTCTCAAAATGAAAATAACATTATTTTTTTATTTATTTTATGATTCTTGCTTATTGTTTATTTTTTTGTACCAGTGTTGCTTCCTTTAAATTTAATTTGCGAAAGCATTTGCGTAAGCAATACAGAGTATCAAATTGTACTCTTATCGCGTTTAACTGTTGCATCGAACATGCTTTCACATCGCAAGTGATCGAATTCGTTCATTTCATCGCTCGCTGGAAATGTCAAAATACATAAAAATATAATAAATCTAAGTCGAATTCTTCACTTTCACCATTACTGGAAGTGCTTTATACGAGTATATGAGGTTTGATATTTCTAGCGACAGGAAACAGGGACTGCTATCGCCGAATTTAAGCATTTCGAACAACGGCGGAAATGAGTGAATTAATCTGTTTAGTGATTGCGCCTGGCTTTTAATATCATTTCGATTATTTTGCTGTTTACGAACACCATTTTACAAATTACTATTCGGTTTACATCTTAATAAAATCTTTATAATTTATTTTTTGGAAATGGTGTAATTATTTATTACTAATTATAATGGGGAATTTTACAAAACATAAATTACAAACCTTTTTTAAAATCACAACCATTAAATAAAGGTTAAAAATAAGGAAAGGATGAATTTAACAAAAGGAACGAAATAGAAATACACAAATTTTATTTCTATTAAAAAATATTAAATTTTCGTTATACAACATTTGACAGAGTTTAGAATGACAGAGTTTAGAATAATACAAATACACAGTGTTAAAATAAGGAATAAATTTTATTGAGTTGTTATATCAAGATATTAAGGCATTTTTAATTAATTTATTTATAACCACGGACCGATATCACTAGAATTCTAAATAGGGAATTTCCATACTGTATAGAACTGCAAAACTATCGATAGTCGGCACTTTCCGCAGTTTCTATAGTTTGCCTTAAAACTATCGATAGAATAGTTTCGACAGTTTTTTTACTATCGCTATTATCGTTACTATTGAATTTTTTTAAGTGCTAATACTACCAACTATCGCTATCCGATACTATCGATTTCAGAAAAAAAAAACTATCGCTAGCCAGCCTAAAATAATACTATCGATTGTTTTGCAGCTCTAATATTGACCTTGTCACTTTAGGAATGCTCTTCCCTAGTGTTTCCCAAGTTAATGTGGTTCAGGGCTGATAAATTAACAAGTCAAGCTGCTTAACTTAAGGGATAATGCTGGATCGGAATCGATAAGCGTCACCAATAAGGACACCCTAAATTTTAATATTGGATTTAGCGACTACGGTTGCCGAAGAATACATAGATATATTTCATGTCTTCAAGAAGGAATTAACTAACGATGCTATTTCAATACAGCGTTATTAAAACTGCAGTTAACTGACTGAAGTATTACTAAAGACACTAAGAGTTTACTATCTGTTATCGAAATAGCGCCCGAACCTTATGTGGCGCATCTCTAAATGTCATGGCGAAATAACCAACAGAGAACTCTTTTAAGTACTAGGAAACACTTTTGCTAGTTGAGGTATAGCTAAGAAACTTTTTTCCAGCAGGAATTATTTGGGACGGCAAAAACCGCATGGCTGTAATTAAATGCTTCTTTCGCCCCAATAAGATTGCACAGAAGTACTGCAACTCTTTTGAGAATCTCTCGAGAATAAAAGTTTTTCAAGAAAGACAGAATTTGAAATTATAAAAAAAAAAACACTACAAGTAAAATTTTGATGAAAATTTTTTTCTTATTTTCAGTAAACACTGGCAAATCATTATGAATAGACTCACGCTTCAGCAACGCTATCTATCGAATCACTTTGAAAATCTGTCATCAATTCAAGCAACTTATAGACGACTTCGTATTTTTAATGGTGCACACAATCGTCCGTCTGAGCAAGCAAACCGTTGAACTGCGGATAGATTTAGCACCACACACTCCCTAAAGGATGCAATAACACCAATGTGTCAACAAAGGAATGTGGGTACTGAAGAGAATATCGCTGCTGTAAACGAAAGTGTGAAAGAAAATGCAAATTTATCGATTCCTTGTCGGTCGCAGGAATTAGGGCTATGTACGTCCACTACGTGGAAAATTTTGCGCAAAGATCTTAGCATACACCCGTATAAGATCCAGCTAGTGCAGGAATTAAATCAACGAGACCATTATATGCGTCGTTCTTTCGCCGATTGGGCTCTAGAGCAGTTAGTAACTGACCCGTTGTTTTATCGCCAAATTGTCTTCAGCGATGAGGCTAATTTTTGACTTAACGGCTTTGTTAATATGCAAAATTGCCGCGTATGGGGTGAGAACAATCCACAACATAACCTGCAGACTTCACTGCATCCAGAAAAACACACCATTTGGTGTGGTTTACACGCTGGTGGCATCATCAGACCTGATTTCTTTAAAAATAAGGCCAGATCTCATGTTACGGTCAGAGGAGATCGTTCCCGCACCATGATTAATTATTTTTTTTGTTTGAAAATATGGACGACATTGATCCGGATGAAATGTGGTTTCAACAAGGTGGCGCTACGTGCCAACGGCGACCGCAAACATGGAGTTATTGAAATCAAAATTTGGCGATAAGTGGAATACGAGAAATGGCCTCCAAGGTCGTGCGATTTGATACCTCTCGATTAATTTCTGTGGGGCCACATGAAGTTACTGTTTTATGCTGATAAACCAGCAACAATTAACGCTTTGGAGGCCAACATTGTTCGTATTTTTCGTAACATACGGCCAGCAGTACTTGAAACAGTGACCAACAAATTTGACGTCCAGAATGTGCTTCGTCATGAGCAGCCGCGGTGGCCATATGCCCGAAATCATTTTTAAATATTAATGCCATGTTGCGATCTTTCGTTATTTTTTAAAATTTTAAGGTCTATCGGACTTAAAAAAACACCCGATACGAGGATTTGTAGTTGTAAAGAAAAAGAGCATAGACAACCTACTGTTTCCCTGACCTCTGTATGATTAAAAGCATATTTTAAGCAATCCGAGACTCAATGACCTTTAATACTTTGATGTTAGAACAATTAACATAAAGTACCTCTAGACCAAGGAATCCAAGAATTTTTAGGCAGTTTCTGTTAGGACTTGGAGGGTCTTAAGAGACTACTCGAATCACTAACGAACAATCTAAGGTTAAAAAAAAATTGGAAAAGATAATTTTTTTAATTTTGCGTATATTTTTAAATTCGTGTTTAAATATGAAATAAACCAGATCTTGAAGGAAAATTTTATAGTAAAAAAAAAAATAATAAAAAATTTCATCAAATAAATACATAAATACAATTTATTTTGAATTTCAAAAAGGTAAAATGAAATAAATAGAAAAAAAACATAATAAAAATTAATACTTGTAAAATTCACAAACTTCAGCTGAACTGTTGTTGTCGTACTGTAGCGGTTGTTTAATTGCATTTTGTACATCATTTCATTATTTTTTTTTTTTTTTGCTCTTAAAAATGTGAAGAACAAGTTGAACAATTTTAGTTTTATTTAAATGCTGTATTAAAAATCATGTTATCAGTTTAAGGTGAATGAAAATTTTTTCAAGCAGAGAAAATTATTAAATTTTTTACAGTCAATATGAACATTTTCTAAAAGTTTAAGTTTAATAACAAATGAAACCAATTAAATTAAATTATTTGAGTTTGTAAGACATAAGATATTTTAATTCTGCTTCTTTAATACACACTTCTTTAATACATACTACCTTTTGTCAGTTTATTGATATTCAGCACATAATACAGTTTGTGAATTGCAACAGTTTCTACAAATTATTAGGGCTAGGTTCAAAAATCATAAAAGGAAAGCATTGGCTTTTGTGATAGAAAGCAAGAAAATACTTATTTTTACAGACTACAATAATACTACTATAAGATCTAAACATACAAACATACATCTCTATGTTATTAATAATATTTTAATTATATATTTATAAGTATGCACTATATAGTACCTGTGTTAAGTCAAGTATATAAGAATATAAGTATCGTATATGCCTAATATACATACGTAGCATGGTTTGAAGAATTCATATATTTTATAGGTTAGAATATATGTATTAATTGTTATGACTAAATAATATAAAATATGTTTTATGTAATTTTAGCACTTTTTTAAAGCATTCGAAAATTTTATTTATTATAAAATTGAAATTATAATTAAATTAATAAGAATTAATTTAAAACTTTAATGTTCCACTTTTCTTTATAAAAAATTTTTAAAATTTTTTAAATTCAATGCTTGAGTTGAGGCTTTATAGAAAAGCGAAAAATGCTTATAAAATGCCAATAAGTAAGACAAAGAACTTTTTGTCTTTTTCTTTTATAATTATTTTTAATTATTTTTTTTATTAAAAAAAAATTATTTTAATTAAATGTGCGTTAATTTTCTTTTGTTTTTTTATTACATAGAAAACATAAAAGTTAAACTTTAAAAGTAACTAAATGTTTAAAAGGTTTTATTTACATAAAAAGGAACATTTTTGGGATGAAACTAAAAAAGATTAAATAAAACAACAAGAAGGTTTTTAAAATCATTAAAAACAAAAAAAAAAGATAAAAAAAACTGTAGGCAAAATGACAACTTAAAAAATAAAAAATCCATTAAAAGCAGGCAGGCAGGATTTAAAAACTGATTTAAGCATAATATTAAATTGGTGTCTTATAACAAGTGCATTTTCGGTAAGCAATGCTCATAAAGTGTCTTATAAAATTTCCTGTAAAAGTTACCTATTCGCCTACCTAACAGCTTTAAAAGGTACCATAGAACAATGAAAATAAATAGCTTTAAAGAAATAACTTTTACAAAAATTCCTTCAAAAGATAGTATGTTTAAAAAAGGGTTAGTTATATAAAAAATATCATTAAAAAGTATATTTAAGAAACGTCTCCCTTAAAAAAAAATGAAAATTTGAATTTGAGAAATCCCCTCAAAACTAATTTTTTATAAAAGGTACCTTAAAAAATAGTACATTTTAGAAAAACAATTTGAAAAAGAATAACAGTTAAAACGACTTTAAGAAAAAAAGAAACTGTAATCACTTTATAGAAATACATTAAAAAAGTACTTTCTTTAAAAAGTACTATTTGAAAAAGTACTTTTATAAAAGTAAAAATTTATAAATTTGAGAAAAGTAACTTTAGCACTAGTCCACTCAAAAATACTTTTTTTAAAAAACTACGTTAAAAAATTTAAACATTTTAAAACTACATTTAAAAAACCATTTCTTTAAAACTAAAAAACAATTTAAAGAAAAATAAAATTTTTAATGAATACCTTAATAAAAATACTATTTAAAAGAGGTAACTTTCAAAAAGTTTATATTAGAAAAGCAAAATGAAAAAAGCATTTTTTTTTACAAAAATCCCTTGAATATATTAATTTGTCTTTAAAAAGTGCTGCTTTAGCAAAAATTATCTCTAAGTAACGCATAAAGGACACTTAAAAAATGGCTTTAAAAAAGCACCTCTTTATTACAAAAATCCTTTAAAAATACTTTTGTGAAAAGTACTTTTATAAAAAGTACCATTTAAAGAAGGAACTTTTGAAAAAAATACATCTTAAAAAAAGTTTAAAAATCATTTCTATTAAAAAAGTACTTTTTATCCACTTCTTAAAATGGTTTTATAAAAGTTTTTTTTTAAGGTTCTGTATTTAAAATAAGAAAAAAACTTTCCTTTAAGTGTAATTAAAATTAATAAATGAAATTAATAAAAAGTATGTTTAAGAAAAAATCCTATAAAAGCTTGATAAAAATTAAGCTCTCAAATACAACCAGTAAATTAGGTACCTCCTCTTAAAGAAAGTAGCTTTAAAGTGTTTTAATTTAAAAAAAAAGTATCTTTAAAATAGTCTAACTTGAAAAATTACTATCAAAAAAGTACCATAATAATAAGTACCTCTAAAAAATACTTTTTTAAAATACAAGAAGACAAAGCACACCTTTTGAAAGGATCCAATTTATAAAAACAAAATTAATTATAAGAAACCTTTAAGTTCTTAAAGTAAGAACTTCAATAGCAATTAGAACTTCAAACGCTTACTTTAATCAAAATTCTTTAAAAATGTTCACTACTCTATTTAACATTATCAAATCCTGCCTTTAAGAATTAAAGAAAAAAAAAACACAATTCAAAATCATAAAAATTGAAAAGTAAAAATTATACACACAGCACAAACACTCAGCCTTCATTTTGAATAAAATCAATCGACCTGCTTTTTAAGATTTGTGGGCGGAGGTGGAGCGGGAACTGTAGGTCGTTTTGGTGTCATTATCATATTTGGCGATACGGGAGTAGTAGGAGTAGTTAAGCGTATTTCTGCTAAATGTTTATCTGTATGTGTTGCAAAAGATGACGACGTTGTTGTAGTTGTAGTAGCTGATAATGTTAATGGATTATTTGAATTATTAGTATTTATTGTCATAACTTTAGCCACAGTAACAGTGGGAGCAGGAGCTGGGGCAGGGGGTATTAATGGAGGAGGCATTGCATTAGCATTTACTTCGGAATTAGATTGATTAGCATTTTGATTTAAGGTATGATTATTATGATTTGTTTCTTTAAGTATATCTAACGGTAGAGAGGTATTGCTGCTGCCAATATTGGCCTGTAAAGCTGTAACATTATCACAATGTTCTTGTACCAATTGTTCGGCAGTTTTATGACCACGCAGTGTACCATTTGAAGTTGCCGTAGAAGCATTAATAGCAGTTGTAATAGTGTTTGTAGCATTTTGGGTAGTGTTTGTGGGTGTGGATTCTTCATCACTTTTGTTTCCTCCACCTGTACAGCCACCAGTAGCTGTAGTGGAGGATAGACCCAATACCATGGGTCTTTTTGGAATTTTTGGTTTTTGTGGGAGATCCGGTTTGAAGTTTAAGGAACCGACGCTGTCATTACTTTTACGATCAGCTGTCGGTGAGGGTAAGTTGTCTAAGCCGAAAAATTGTGTTCGTGTCATGGGTACTGGTTTGGCGGCTATGGGTGGATGTTGTGAGTTCGTTGTTGTTGTTGTAGTATTTGTTTCTTGCTGAGTCTGCTGTTGTTGCTGTTGAAGTAATAACTGTTTGGGTAAAGGCGGTATTTCCGGTTTTTCTGTATGGCCACCAGTGCTACAATTGTTGTTATTATATACCGCTAACGTAGTTGTTGTTGTTGTTGTTGTTATATTGTTTTGAGGAAATAGTTCTTTAGCTCTTTGGTGATTATTATGCTGTAATTCTCCATTATTTTTATTCGACAAAGTTTCAGCGTTGGATGAGCCATTAGGATCAGTGCTGACAACATTCAATAGTTTTGTGGGTGGGGAGGGAGCACAGGGTTTTTGACGTCGTATGGTGCCATAGCGTGGACTTTCGGTGATGTCTAAAATATATAAAAAATTGTTTGTTAAAACATAATTATTTTTGGGAAATAAAATTTCTCCAAAGTTCTCTTATTTAAAAAGTACCTTTAATGCTTTTTTTAACACTTTAAAAATTATTTTATTTTATTTGAAACATATTTTAAAATATTTATTTATTATGACATTTTTTTTAGTATTTTGTTAATAGAAATCATTTTCTAAAGGTATTATTTGTTTTTAATTTTGTATGTTTTCCTTTTCAAAAAGTACCTGCTACAAATTTTCAAAATCATAATTTTTTAAATTTTAAAAATCATCTTATTTTATCTAAAAATATAAAAAAAATTATTACAGTTTAATAGAAAACTTATTTTAAATATATTTTTTTTAGAGGTTTTAGAAAAAAAGTACTTAAAAAAACATTTTAAAAAGTACTTTTTCGAAAATGTCATTTTAGGAAAAAATTATTTTTTATATGCATGTTTTTAATGGCCCCATTTAAAAAAATGCTCTTTTTAAACATGTTTTTTAAATATATTTTCACAATAAAAACTTTTTTCAAGAATAATTTATCAAAAAAGAAAATTTTTCTCAAATAGCAAATTTTTACCACTCTCATGAATATCTTTTCCCTGAAAATATGTCCCCGTTTCCCCAAATTGCAATCGTGAATGAGTCAATATTTTTAATGTAAACAAAAATTCATCTTATCGTGAATGATTTTTTTCCCCTCATAATTAGTTCCCTTTGATTTGTTTACTTAAATTTCATGAAAACATAAAATTCACTGTTTATTTACGATAGCGGTGTTTGTTTATAGAAGAAAAGTTTTAAAAAGCAATTAATTTTCTCTGTAAATATTAAAAAAAAGCCGTAATTTTTAAAGAGTACTTTTTTTAATTATTTATTAAAGTAATTTTTTAAAAAGTACTTTGTAAAAATTGTACTTTTATAAAAAGCAGTTTTTAATATCATTTTGAAAAGGCATTTTTTTAATGCTACTTTTTTTAAATATTTTGTTTTATCAAAAGGTACTTTTTTCAAATTAGTACTTTTTATCAAAATAAGGAACACATATAAAATCATTTTATTTTGTTTAAGAAAATTTAAAAATTGTAATTTTTTTTGGGGAACTTCTTTTTAATTTACTTTATTATATTTTGTTAAAAAGTACTTTTTTAATAAAATTATTAAAAGCTCCTTTTTAAAGAAAGCCTACTTAAAATTTTTATTTTCAAGCTATTTTTAAAATGTCGTTTTATTTAAGAAAAATTTTAAAGGCACTTTTTTAAAAGTATTTCTTCTTGACTTATTTTCTCAAAAGAAACTTTGTATTTTTTAGATTTAAAAAAATTCTTATCACTCACCCATTTCATGACGATCCAAGTTTTCGTTCGATGAATTCGATTTACTTTTGTCCTCAACGAACATTTTGCCACGCTGCAGTGTAACAAAAAAATCAACCTCGCCCTCAAAGAAATAATCCCATTGGCTTATCAATAGTTCCACAATTATATTAACAGCCGATGAACTATTCACTTGGCCCATGTAATCAGCGGGATTATTTTTGTCTATGCGTGGCCACAACATATTCGGCGACATAACAATCGCCAAATTATGGGAACTCATTTTATTGCAATCGACATTTTGCGTTACCAACCACAGGAATTTGGTTAAATAACGCAAGTTTAAATAATTTGCCGTTGGCAATTTGGCCAATGTATTTTTAATCTCAATTTTACGCTCCTCATCGGAAGGTTTTTCTACGGCTCTTAAAAAATCTTTGTAGCACTTAAAGGTCAGCAGTGGTTCAGGTAGTTCACGTAAATATAATTTTAAAATAGAACCAATAACATGCGGATCCTGATAGTCAACCGGCAATGGGGTTTTGACATATTGCGCTTCCAGAGCATGTTTCATGCGTCTTAATTTCGTACTGGCACAGCCCACACGCAATAAGCCCTCCTCACCAAGACCATTCTCAACTAAACAGCAGACACACAGCTCAATAATGTACGATATTTCACGATTTGTTGACTCCAAATGATCGGTTAGCGAAGTACCAAAACGTGACTTTACCGTGGATTGTATTATATCCTGTATATTGGCCAATGAGGAATTGACTTTTTGTAAAGCACGCTCATGATAATTTCTTTGGTTGAGCACATAGTCTCGTACACACTGGACAATAACATCTTCTTTGGCGATCAGCTCAAACATTTGAGCCGCCCATGAGTCACGTTCCTTTTCCAGTTTTATTTCACATTGTTCCTGTTGATCTTTAATGTGGTTAATTTTTGCCTGTGGCTCATCTAAACGTATGGCAGCCTAAAAACAAAAAAAAAAAATAATAATGATAATTGGATTAAACCTTTTAAAGGAAATTGGCAATTCCGACACTTATTTGTATTTATATTTAGTAACGAGGGCAGTCTGAAAAGTATTTAAAAAACTATAATAATAAACTGTTAAAGTAAACTCAAGATTTTCAATATGGAAGAAAATGGTCACAACGGACGGCATTCGTAGAAAAGGTAAGTAGATAGAGATATCGAAGGTATTTCCAGCCTGCTGGTTCATTTCCATGCCACATACCTTCTACATAGTAAATAGCTTCGCCCCCAAGACTGCATGAGTCACATATGCCAAGTTCTTTTTCTCGAACGCGCCAAACCCAACATAACACCTTATTAAAGATACGTCTGTTTATAACTTGGTCCCATAGTTCACTACAATATTGCCCTTACAAAACTTACTCCTGGGTCGGACTAAAACTTTAAACACTCTTATCAGAGTTTGTGTAAGAAGTGAATTCATCAGAAGGTTTATGGAGGATGGGACATACGAGGGCTGCTATATATATTTCTGGCAATCTGACATTTCCATTGGAAATTTTGTCATTTTTAATCATAATCGTACTCAAAACGTTTTGACGTACGACCATTATTTGTGTTGTTTACAGTGACTTGAAAAATTTAATATAGAAAAAAATGGAATTAACACGTGAACATTTTCGTGCCATCATTTTTCACAACTTTCGACGTGGATTATCACGACAAGAGTGCAGTGATGAACTTAAATCTTTGTATGGCGATGAAGCACCATCCTATAGCACTGTGAAAAATTGGTATAATGCATTTAATCGTGGCCGAAGCTCGCTCAAAGACGAATTCCGTGGAGGTCGTGCAAAAACGGCTGTTGTGCCAGAGAACATTGATGCCGTGCGTGAACTCATAATGCAAAATCGACATGCGACATACCGAGAGATAGAGACATCCTTGGACATTTCTTCCACCAGCATACATTCGATACTGCATGAACACCTGGCCGTAAAAAAGGTTTGTTCTCGTTGGATCCCGCACAATTTGAAAGTCGCTCAAAAAAAGGCTCGGGTCGATTGGTGCAAAGAAATGTTGCAAAAATACGATTGCGGTGCTTCAAAAGACGTTTATAAGATCGTCACAGGTGACGAATCATGGATCTATGCGTATGAGCCCGAAACGAAACAACAATCGACCGTGTGGGTCTTCAAAGACGAGCAAAATCCAACGAAAGTTGTTCGTGGAAGAAGCACTTCGAAGCAAATGGTCGCCTGTTTCTTCGGCAAAACTGGTCATGTGGCGACTGTTCCGCTTAAGCAACGTAGGACGGTCACTTCTGAGTGGTACACTACAATTTGACTGAAGTCATCTGAGAAATTCGAAAAACCAACAAGAAAAGACGAATCATTGTTCACCATGACAATGCGAGCTCTCACACATCGGCTCAAACCAGAGCGTTTTTGACCGGCCAAAACGTCGAATTAATGGGTAATCCGCCGAACAGCCCTGACTTGGCATCTAATGACTTCTTCTTGTTTCCGCACATCAAGAAAAAAAATGCATGGTCAACGATTTTCGTCGCCAGAAGAAGCTGTTGAAGTGTTCAAAAACCATGTTTTAGAGGTGTCTCAATCGGAGTGGAAAAAGTCCTTCGACAACTGGTTTGAGCGCATGCAAAAGTGTATAAATCATGCTGGAGAACAGTGTGAAAAACAATAAAACCATTTTTGATTATAAATATTCGCATTTTCACTATTAGGCCAGAAATATATAGAGCAGCCCTCGTATAATTCGCGTTTAGCTTCAAGTGTTCGAATTCCAACACCCTAAAACTGTAAGCCTTGCTGTGCTGCGCTGCAAGCAGCGATAGGTAGATGTAGATGAAGGTCAGTAGGAAGGAGGTGCAGCATATTATTCAGTACTTCTCAAGAACTTGCCATTGCCATCAAATCCCGACTTGAACGCGACTTAAATACAAAGAAAAATCATTTTTGTTGTGTAGCCGCGGACAACTGCTTTTTGGCCGCACTAGATTTTTTTTTTAAAGAGTAATAGCATTTTAGGCATAACCTATTTAGTTATTTTTCGTAACCGTACTACATTCTTTTTAAAAGGGATAGATGAGAGGTAAGGCAGGTGGTGCAAGGAGAAAGATATAGATGGCGAATATACTATGAAGAAGTACCGACGAAGGAGGCTGTATGTTGTTAATTCTGAATATGTATTTATACCATTAAACAGAACAAAAAAATATTTTTTATATTTTGATTGCCGCAGGGGTTGAACTCTGGCCAACCAGATTTGTAGTCAATATGCTTACCACCGTGACTACAGCAGCAGATTGGTTGTAGAAGGCGTCTATATGCTAGAGCATATAGTCCAATTTCAACGGCAAATAATTTGGTTGAAAGGGTCTGGAGTGGAGAGGAGTTCGAATCTTGCCGGGACTACAGTGAGGTATGGATGGCTCGGCTGGTTAACGGAGCAAGTCAAGTGAAGTGAAGTGATTCTAAACTGACATTAAGAAAGAGAAAAACATAAAAATATTTCTAAGCGCAACAGACTTAAGCAGATCAAAACGGATTTGGAACAGTAAAAATTTGGGACAAATAAAAAATAATTTTTCTAATTTGTGAAGGGTGCAATAAAAATTTAAGTATCGCTGAGAATTAGAAGAGGAATATTAATCTCTTAAACCTGACTGACTTTCCCTCACATGTGAAAAAATATAAATATTTTTCCATTTTTTGTCTTCCGTTGCAGGTTGAATACTTTTGGGTCCGCCCTCGTATATACAAGAAATAATAATGATATTTTTTGCTTTTAAATATTTACATACTGCATGATTGTAAGCAGTTTATTGGTTTATTGATTGTCTTTATGAACAACTGTGCAAAACGTATATGACCGAATAAACCAATTTCCTACTTGAGTCATGTCTATATACAGTTTTGTTGTTTTTTTTTATTGTAGAAAAAAAAGTATTGTCTTTATTTCACTTGTCTTGTCTTTATTGCAATTATAAAAGAAAACGACTGATAAGATTAGTTTTTTTTCTTTTGCAAACATTAAATTGAAGTTGAGGAAGCAAATTGTCTGCCGATTTGTTGATTTAATTTAGTATAACATTTTCATTTATTTATGGAATTGTTTGGGAAAGTAATTTGAGTAAAAAATTTACAAACATTTAAGACAAAATTAATTTCTAATCTCTTCTATATATCGAATTACGAAGAAAAACTTGTAGAATTTTAAACAAAGTTTAATATCTTTAGCAACACTAGTAGTGAATTGTAATAACGTATTACTACGACCGGTATAAAAATTAAAGGGTGTGCCCATAGCGAAGTAATTTTCACGTGTTAAGACTTATCTCTTAAACCGTTTACACGGAGAACGTATCACTAAGTCCGCTATAAAATGTATAAAAATGCAAATTTTTAAAAATAAAGGGTGGCCCATATTAGACGCTAGGGTTATCTTTTAAACGTCAACAGGCACTTCTTTCTCAATTTTAACATGATATATGGCCGGAATAATATCAAGTATAAGAATTGAAAGTTAAAGGGTGCCCCAAAAGATATGGTTTTGACGTGCATATATTGTCTTGTCTTGGAAACCGTTTAAGGCAGCCAATTGAAATTTTTAAAGAGTTGGTTGTACTATGTTCGCTATAAAGACAATTATAGTAACGTAAAATTATAAAATAAAGGGTGTGCCACCCTTGAAACGACTTTTACTTATGTATATAGGCCAATCTTTTATACTCCAACAGGCAGACCAATAAAATTTACACAAACTGTATACTCGCTGTAAGAAATATAAAATTGAAATTTAAAGGGTGTGCCCATAGAACACGTTATGTTCACATACCTTGTGTTATGTTTTTAGGCAGACATCTTAAACGATCAAAAACAAAAAATAAAAAAATAAAATAAAACTTAAAGGGTGGCCCACGTATGGAAATAAACTACGAGAATTATACAAACTCATCTAATTACGCATCTGCGCAATTACTAAAGATTCACATTAAATGATTTTAAGCCTGGGGGCAAATTACCGCATTCGATATCGATCGATATTTACATTTGAATTCTATTGAAATTTCGCTCGTTATCGAGTGCCGTAAAATGCCCTGTGTGTTAGCAAACGGTGAACTTCGAAAAAATAAAAAAATATAATAGAATCATCAACTCAAAATGTTTCTCAAATCAAATAAATCTTCAGGAAATTTCTACAGCTCCTAGAGCAGGAGTATTAAAGCCAGTGTACGGAAAGTGACAAAACGTTTCGCAAACGTTCCATGGAAAAACATATTTTTTTTTTATTGTTTCGTAAGGTAAACCAAAACCAATACCTTTTCAGTGGCGAAAAGAGCATGTGTGTTTTCTATAACGAGCAAATCAATTAACAAACGTTTTCGAAACGTTTTTTTTTTCAAAACGTTTCAGCTTAGTTGTCATTGTTTTCTCTTATGACTGTATACCTTTTATTTAATGCACAACTTGTGCTCACGAACAGAAAGGGTACAAAACATAAATGTAAAATCCAGTGTTGCCGTTTGGTTACATTTTTTGTAACTTTTGAAGGCTTCACGTTACATGTATAATTTTGCTATATTAGGCTCAATTTTTACTCAATTTTTGATACAAAGAGTACTTGTTTCATTATTTGAGATAAGAATCTCTTTTAACATATCAACCTTTCTCAACATATAAATTAGATTTTATTAATAAAGGTTACCTGCAAATGCAATCAAAATCCCACATAATAAATTAGTTTGAAATAAACAAAAAAAAACATTGCTAAAGTTTAACTCTGTTCAATTCGTGAGAAATCACGAAATGCTTCTTGCATCATGTTTAGAAGCAGAAAATTTTTCTGGCAACAATTCTTTCCAACTGTAAAGAAATATGATCTGTATTTCGTGCGGAAAAGTAAGCATTTTCTTTAAACTTGCAAAAATGGTTAGCAACTTTAGTTATTCCGCTTGAAAAAATTTTTGGAAGTGACGGATTATATTACAGAAAAATTGTCGGCAATTTTATGTTGTTGTTTCTATTCTGTTTTTGTATTACTCACTACAAAGAACGAAACAAAA
The DNA here is from genome assembly GCA_916610165.2 of Gymnosoma rotundatum. Classification (NCBI taxonomy): domain Eukaryota; kingdom Metazoa; phylum Arthropoda; class Insecta; order Diptera; family Tachinidae; genus Gymnosoma; species Gymnosoma rotundatum. Next base: position 169,737,133 of record OU744336.1, on the reverse strand, counting down.
GCAAACGTTTCGTTTTGTTAAATTTGGTACCCTGATTAAAGTCAAATAAAGCAAGAAAGAGAAAGCTGTTATTGAACTTTACGTGGAGAGCAAATTCTTAAAAAAAATTCTGTTACCAACCTAGAAAAGCCTTAAGCGGGTAGGAGGACTGACTTGGAAGCAACGCATAATGTCTGAAATTAAGAAAATAAAATACTGATATTCTAGAAAAATACCGTTGCAAGATGTTTTGTACTTTGTCAAAATTAAAAAAATATATACACAAAGATTTAATAAAATATATTTTAAGCTCGACTACACCTCTACTATAGACATGTTTAGTTTCAATGCAACACGAGTAGCCCCTTAACTTTATTACAAACTACCAAATGTGTCACAGCGTTATAACACATAAATAGAAATGACTACATTTACTAGATTTATTAATTAATTTTTTTTATAATTATTTATTAGTTCATTGGAGTTACACAACTGCCTTCCGTTATTTAATAAAATTAGGTTTTTAATCTTGTTTTGTTTTTTTGCAAATGTATTTAATTTATTTTATTTAATTAATTTTGTCACCTTTTTTGTTGTTATAATTTCTCTTTTTCTGCTTTTTTTGTAGTTGTTTTATACTTTAAAGGCTTTTGATATTGAAAGACATACATTAAGGGTGTTCAACATTTGAATTGTGTAAAAATGGTTAAGAAAAATTTATATTTATGATTTTTAGAAAAATTTAAACATTATTATTTATTAGTTTAAACATTTAAAAAGGAAGGATTCTTTTATTTGACGAAAATTTTCAATTAAAATTTTTCTTTTGTCTACAATTTTGCGTCAACTATTTTTCTATGAATGTCGCCTACCTTCTTCGTCCCGTGTGTGCCATTGTGCTCTTAACGTTCTACGTAATTCAAAATCAAAATGTTCTTTTTAGTGTAAGGCATTGGATGGCAGGTACACAGGTATAGCTCGACGTAACTGTGGTGACGGCCTGTAACAGGCTTCTGGTAAGGTTTTGCCTCTGCTTGTAGATTAGCTAATTTAAGTCAAGCAAACTCTGGATGACTGTGGGCCTCCAGTTCTAAAACAGATTTTTTCAATACATGTAAACTCTATGTGGATGGTAATTTTTTCTCCATTTTTGAGTTCTAGTTTTGATAAAGTCAAACAAAACCGTTGGGGTCTGAGAGAGATGATCAAGAAAAAAGCCTAAAGGGTAGTCTAAATTTGGGTTTTCGTGGGCAATGGAAGCTTAATTTGGTGGTATAACTTACAAGACGTAAGATTTAAAGGCATTAGCTCCGTGGCTGAATGTCATGTTTTCGTTTCGCCTTATATACTTCAATGTTTCCAAACGTCCAACATTTGTTAACTCTCTACAAGATTTGGAAAGATTTCATTTAAATTGCTTGCCTCCGATTTTCTTGTTTAAATCTTGAACAGCCAAAAAGACAAAGAAGTAGTCTTATTAGTTGACCAATATACGCCAACAATTAAAAGTCAACTCAGGGTTATTCAAAGTGATGTTCGGTGGAACAAGCATATTTTTCAAGTCACAAAAGAAGCATTCAAGTGCCTAGGTTTTCTGAAACGGTGCAAGAAATACTTTACTACATTTGATCTCCTCGCTATCTATGTCAGACCGAAAATGAAATTCAACTCTCATTTATGGGCTGGTGCTTTAAAGACTATTTTGGAGTTACTCGACCGCGTGCAGGAGAGAGCGAGGATGCTCGTCGGTGATAGTAGGGTTTCCAGCTCTGTTGATTTATTCGAGCATCGACGCAACGTGGTAGAGCTGCAAAACTATATATTCAAGAGTTTCGAAAGTGTGCTTAAAAACTATCGATAGCATAGTTTCGATAGTTTTTTTTTAAACCATCGATACTATCGTTACTATCGAATTTTTTAACTGCTAATTTCGGCAATTATCGCGATATAATACTATCGCTTAAAGAACTATCGATAACCAGCCAAAAATAAATTTATCGATAGTACTATCGATTGTTTTTCAGATCTACAATGTGGGGTGTGTTTTACTGTTTTATCGTTACTACAACGGAATCTGCTCTTATGAAATCAAGGAACTTGTTCCTGAAAACTGTAATTTCGTACGCGCAACGCTGTCTGCAGTGTATCGCACTACGCGTTACAGGGGAAATTCGTTTTTTAGCCGAACTCCCTGCGGAAGTCTTTGCTGTCACTTTCAGTGTGTAAAAATTTAAATCTAATGTCCACAAGCACAACTCCCACTATCCTTCTTTCCATAACCTAATTTTCTAGTTCTGGCACAACGCGTGGCCACTTAGTGCTGGTCCTAATAAAAAAATTATCTTGATGAAAGTTATTTTATTTTTCGCATTGTCTTTCTTGATTTCTTCGCTTGATTAAACTCATGATGATGGTTTCATATTTTTAATTTATTATTCATTTTTAATTTATCATTATTTAACAACACTATGTGAATACCCCTATTTTTTCTCTGTTATATTTTCCCATTATGGACATAAGCCGTTGTAGTTTCAAATGCTACTTATAGGTAAAGTGGATGGATGATGTTATGACACATTGAGATTTCAAATGTTTTTTATTACGAGTACAATTAATACCAAATACAAAAACAACAGAAACAACAACAACAACGACAGCTTATATTTATAATGAGCTTTAAATTGTTTAAAGAAGAGAAACAAAGGAAAGAAGAAAACAAAAAATAAAATAAAATCCCCAATTGTATTTATTTTTGTTAAATTTGTTTGAAATAGAAATGTTTTCTTTAATTACAACTAAATAAGTAAAACGCTAATTGCTTGCATAATATTTGAAAAAAAAAAAACTCGTAAATAGAGAAACTTATAAAAGAAAACTTTTGTTGTTAAATATAATTTATGGATTAATGAAAATTAATGAAATGAATTTGTGACGGATATTCAAACTGATTAATTAATATTGAGTTGAAAGAAACGTCTTTTTGTGAAATCTTAGTTAAAGTGTTTTCTGCCTCTCTTAACCAACCACATTAATCTTCTGACATTTTTGCCGTCTTTGAATTGTTTAAAAAAACGTGGTGCCCAAAAAGGACTGGTAGATTTTGTCAGTTGAGGGTTTTAAAACTTCTAAAATGCAATTGGAATATTTTAAAAGCAAATAATTTTTTTTATTTTTAATTGCATCATTTTGTTCGAATCCGAGTTATATTGTTACAAAAATAAGATCTGGCAACCCCTGTTGTTGTTGTCCGTATGAGCGTGGTGAATAAGTAACTCCTGCTAATGGTGTGTGTGTGTAGAATAATACCAAATTTAGCTAACAAAAGCTGAGCAACCTCAATGGCTGCGGTTGGTAGAGTTCTTGCTGAAAACAGAAAATCGTGAGTTCGAAGCCCACCTTCGGAAATGCGCACTACGGAAAATTATAATTGTTGTTGTTAACAATTAACCTCCCGGAAAGCAAAAGACAATTATTGTGTGAAGCCATGGCAGATAATTTAATGGAGACGTCTAATTTAATATAAGAGTAACAGATAATTGTCAAGATGCCCCTTATAATCAAAAGTAAGAACGGTACCGTTTAGCGCAGGGACAAGGCGAATTCGTAACAGGTGTACACTGCAAAAGAATTATGTACATTTTGTTTTTATACAAATCGTCTTCAGCTGTCAAAAACAAAGAAGATTATAACTTTTGACACTCGAAGAAGGAAAAATGACAATTGTAACCTGGGTTCTCAAGGCTATTTGTTACGAACTCGCCTTGCGCAGGGAAGTGTAATAGCGTATGACAGACGTGTGTTGTGGCTATTAGATAAAGGAGATGGCTGGCTTGGATAAAAGGCTAAGTGGAGTAGGCTGTGGGTGGTTAAGATTACTAAAGAAGGCATCAAGTAGTTTATGTCTCGTCGGAGTAACGAAGTAGTGTAGCATGTTTAACGCATGTTTAGTAAATACGAGACCATAGGATTCAGAAGACCGTAGGATCAAGAAGTATAGCCAGACACAGGCACAAAGTAAGACAAAAGAACTTATAATGAGCCACAGAGGGGTTTGCAATTAAAAGAATCCGTATGTTTATCTAAAAAGGAAAAACGTAACAAGAATATTTATTTTGCTTTAAGTCAGGCCTTTTGGAAATTGAGGCCATTCGAAAGACTCATGATGATATCCTCATTCAACATCGTTTGGCAATTTTCGAACGTGGTCTTGCCAACAGAGTTCATTTTCAGGCTCGAAAAACCCAGTGCTGTTCGCGAACTTCGGCAGAACAAGCATATTGTGTAGGTTGCAAAAGGATCATTTTAGCGTCTCGGTTTTTTAAACGCTGACTTCATCTGATTTTCTTACTATCTATAGAACCGTTATCAGATCGAAAATAAAATACTGCTCTCATGTATGGGCCGGTGCTTCAAAACCTATTTTGAAAATACTCATCCTCAAACAGGAAAGAGCAAAGAAGCACATCGGTGACAGTAGGGTATCCAGCTTTATTGACTCACTAGAGCATCGTCTCAATGTGGGATGTGCTGCACTATTATCGTTACTACAACGGAATATGCTCTGATCATAACCGTAACCGTTCTTCATCAAGAGAACATCCCTTTGTGGTCTATTGGCGACTGAATCGCACTACACATTACAGACAAAATTTCTTTGTTAGCTCAACAGTTCGTATGTGGAATAATCTAGATAAGGAGCCCTTTCTTGTCACTTTAAACTTGCAAAGATTCAAATAGAATGTCTGCAAGTACTACAGCCTCTGTCCTCCTTTTCACAACCTAATTTCGGAATTCTAGCACAATGAATAGTAAAAATTTTAAATTTTAGTAATGAATTTATTCACGACCATTGAGGAATAAATCTACTAAACGTTTCTACCACAGGGGAGGTCACTGTCCAGACTCTTTATGTGTTCTTCTTCCTGTTTCAGGTACCAAGATAATTTGTTTTTCTAGGCTTGTCCAGAAACAACTTTACTACCTCTCCCTAGAACTTTTTGCTTCTTTGGAATTTTTAATACATTACTTTCCTGATTGTTAAGAGTGCTATGACTCCTTCCATATCCACATGCATATTCCCTTCAACAATCTCACAACGTGAGATTGTTGAAGGGAACCTCAGCCAACAAGGCTCCTATGCTCCAAAACGACCCGAATCTCATTAAGCTACGGATTGCTAGGGATGAACTCTCGACGGCATAAAAGCTGTATAAACAAACACAAAAACTACAGGGTCTTTTGTAGTCATAGAAAAAAACATGATGTTAATTACAAATTGAATATTTTGATAACATTTAATCGTTCTTATCAGAAATGCCTTTCTTTACAACATTTTATTAATTTTTGCGAGTAATAAAATTTGCTATTTAAAGTTTTTTTTTCATTTTATTTAAGCCACGCCGCTGCTTATGCCGCAGCACTTTAATGGCTATGAGTTGTTTGTAGATTAAATCATCAGCGAGCCATTTTTATCAAAATTTAAATAAATCAATGACATTTTGAATATTAAATAAATAAAACAAAACAGGTTTGCTTCTTTCAAAAATTATAATAATAATTATAAGAAATTTTAAATTAAGGAATATAAACAATGATAAAATTGATAATTCAAATAAAATTGTAAATTGGAAATTAATTATTTCGCTAAAAGTTTTTTGAAAATAGCAGTAAAAGTCAATAAATATTAACAGAATTAAAGCAAAAAAAGAAGTACTTAATAGAATTTATTTTATTTTTCATAAAACTTTTTCTGGCGAGCCTTTCCTTAAAAACTAGTAACAGAAAAACTACTGGGTGGCAGATATGAAGAGAAAAAATTCGTGTACTACAAAAACCAAGTATTATATTTATAGAATATCGTTTTTTGTAATTAAATAAAGCCACTCTCCTTAAGTTCTTTTGTAAACTGGCCAAATAACTGTATTGAAACAGTCACTAAATGCATGTTTCAAGTTCTTCCCAAAGACCATGGAACTTTCTTTATTTCATTTCTGATATCTAGTGGTGAAGTTTTATTTACATTGATTTAAGGTGGGAAAGGGTTATATCAATAAGTCCACTCGGAGATCCAGAGGTATTTTTGAAATCTCCTTCAAGAATAAAAACCCTACGCTAGACATTTCCTGAGCGTCCTGTGTGCAACCTCTCACTTAGTCATCTGACGCCCATGATGAAGCCAACAATATGATACACTACTATGATATTTAGGCGTTAGATCAGCCTAAAATGGCATGTGTCCAAAAAGTTGAACAGTGGTTAATAAAATAAAATACATGACAGATTTTTTTAACAAGTCTGTTCGATTTAATAACTTTTTTTTTATATGTCATGAAATAATGTGTGTGAAGATAAATTCGAATTTAACTAGTAGAGAGAGACATTAACCAATTTTTTTAACATAGCTTATTTAGCAGTTAACAGATCACTGTTAATCACTTAACAGTCGTTAGAATTTTGACCTTTATAAATTAAAACGCTTAAGCCGAGAATATGGGACCCGGTCCATGTTAAGTGCGATATGTAAAAATTGTGCTGGTTAAGCGTTATAATTAATAAAGGTCACAATTCTAGACTGTTACGTGATTAACAGCGCTCTGTTAACTGCAAAATATGCTATGTTAAAAAAATTGGTTAATGTCTCTCTCTACTAGTTAAATTCGAATTTATCTTCACACACATCATAATATAATAGTTTCTTCACAATCAGAGTTGCATTTCTCGTGTGACAGTGTGGCACCTTAACCCCTTTTTTTCTAGTGCTTTTTTGTCTAGGAGAGAATCCATCAGATTTTCTTGTGAATGAATCGAACGATGTGTATTCAGTTGTGGCCTTTAGCTTATCGTGAAATCTTTTACCCAGTTTGCTAAGATTCGTAATTTAATTTGTCGTTTACTTATTATCTGATCCTTGTCCTGATGAAATAGTGACCCGTGATCAGGGCTATATGTACTTTTATAACTTTTCTGTTTCTGCAATGCTAAAATTCCCTTGGGAACCAGTAGTCCTTCCTACTTTTTCATTACCTATAAAGTCTCCTTAATAACCAGCCAACTACTTTCGTATAAAAACCGCCAATTTTCAACTTAACCAACTCTGCCAATGTCGAGTTCAGTGATTGACCTTCTAGTCTATTAGACCAGAGCCCGTTGAAAAGTTGACTTGAAATCGAAATCAATCAGAATTTTTGTGTGTTCTACAATTCCTTGATTCACTTCTGCCTTTTCGATCACGAAATCCTCAATGAGAGTTTTGTTCACAATAATATTCCCTGCTAATATCTCTGCCTGGAACATACAAATTTCGGTATTAAATTAATTGGGTTGATTCCGCCAGTATATATTAAACTGTTGTTATAATTTCCGGTAATAAGCGTCGTCACTGGCTGTGTACTTTGGATGTTCGGCGAGCGCTTTTGCTGTGATAACATCATTTTCAAGCCACGTGTTTATTAAAACTGACTATTTTTAACACTATCTCTTCAGTTTTAATAAACACGTGGCTTGAAAATGATGTTATCACAGCAAAAGCGCTCGCCGAACATCCAAAGTACACAGCCAGTGACGACGCTTATTACCGGAAATTATAACAACATACAAATTTCATTTGGAAGTCTATGTGACCTTTTTCTGCATACAATTCCTAGAACATAAACACCAGCACCTGTGATCTTGTTTATTTTGAAAGCATCTATAAAAACTTTATACCCCTAGAACAGTTCCATTCAAGATTTTTACTAAGGTCTTCCTATTACAGTCGAGTTCAGTGAGTTACCTAATAATCAGTCAGCCCAGTGTTCATTGAAAGAGGCCCATTGATACCTAGATCGTTTAGAATTCTTATATGTGCCTAACTGTACCTGACCTCACTTAAGGCTGGTTCACCGGCAAAAATTTTGTTCCGAAACATTTTTTTTATATGTAGTTTGACATTTTATTTTTTGAGAGAGAGAGAGAAACTACATATAAAAAAAAATGTTTCGGAACAAAATTTTTGCCGGTGAACCAGCCTTTACCCTTATTCACCCTGACTAAATTTCTTGCCGCCATTCAGATCACGACGTAGTCCTCCATAGGAGGTTTACACTCAATGTTAACTGCCCTTTGAGGTAAATCTCTCGTCTCTGAAATTAACACTCAAGTTATGGCCAACAAATTAATCAGGTTCAAGGTAGAATAGTTACGACTATTGCTGCTGTGGTCAGGGTAGTAAGCACGTTGACTACAAATCTAGTTGGCCAAGGTTCAACCCCTGCGGCAATCAAAAAATACAAAATGTTTTTTCTTTTTAATGGCATTACAACATGCAGCCTCCTTCGTCGGTACTTCGTCGTAGCATATTCGCCGGCGAAATAAAATAATTATTAAAATCGCTATATCTATCTCCTTTCACAAACTGGCTTTTATCTCATCTATACGTTTCCTAAAGAATGCAGCACGGTGAATTATTGCCTGTAGTGCTGCTTCTCTTAAAAAAATACAAAAAAATATCACCTCAAATTTGTATGTAAAGTTGACATCACTGAATCTTATGATTTTGCGTACTATAACAATTCTATGATTTAAAACTCTAGCGTGGATACAGTTTATGGTTTCCAAGCAGGCTGAATGTTCATCATTTGTAGATTTAGATACGACAACGTTTACATTTTTGGTAATTTATCTTTTGGCCGGTATATTTTTTTTAGCTTTTAATAAAGAGTTTTACACTTTTGAATAAAATGTTGTTCTTCTTCTATTTATTAAAAAAAAATTTTTTTTTCAGATATAAAAGTAAAGTAACGAAGTAACTCACCTCATAATTTCTTTTCAATGATGCATATTCTTGCAGAGTTCGGGATACATTACGTTTTAATGTTGAGATCTCTTGAATTTCGTTGTCTAGAATGAACTTAAGACGCCGCACCACTTCGCATTCTGTTTCCAGTTCACTGTCGACAATACATTCAGCAATTGACTTTTCAAGTTCGCCTGTTGTGCAGAAAAAATTAAAAATAAAACAAAAAGTCATGAAAAATAGTAAACTTTTTAAAAGGAGCCAACATTATCAATCGTGTATCAAGAAAAAGAAAAAAAAAACAGACCAAAGATAAAATATAAATATGAGCATTAAGTAAAAGTAATAACAGGAAATATTAAAATAAATAATTTTTTGTTTAAATCTTTCTTCCAATATACAGCAAGAAAACAAAAACAAAAAAAATTGAATAATTTCCAATTTCACAAACGAAAAAAGCAAAAGGTTGATGACTTGTTGTTTATGTGTTTAAATTTAAATTCCAGCTTTTAAAGTCGTTGGTTGTCTCGCTCTTCTATCTGTTTGTTTGAAGTGTTTAACAAGACATTTTAATTTAGAAAATTGTCATGTTTGTGTATTTTGTAGATATGTTTCTTTTACGAGGGGGTGTTTGCATTTTATCTGCATTAAGTGTGTGTGAATTTAATTTAAATTGTTGATTTTGGTTCGTTTAATTGTTTAGCCTACATGTTGTTGTTGTAGTTGCATGCAATTGAGGATTAAAATAAATTAAGTATAAATTGAAAAAACCCACAAAAGATAAACAGGCAGACAGACAGTCACACTTTACATTATACGAAATAACTAATGAAGACAGTTGATTATTATCTAATGCGGAATAACTGAAATATTTTTTTTTAATAAATACAATTACTTAACTTTACACTTGGTTTAGAAGTGTTGCCTTTTTGCAAGAAATAAGTCGTTTTAAAAAAGGTACCTTTTGATAAAGGACTTTGTATAAAATAACTTGTAAAAAGGTTGCCGTTGGTAAATACCTCCGATAGAAACTATTTTTAACCAAAATTCTTTGAAAAACTAATAAATTTGTATTATTACGAGGGCTGCTATACTGAGTGCTGCCAAGCGCAATCTGACACTTCCATTGGAAAGTTTGTCATTTTTAAGCATAATCGTACTCAAAACGTTTTGACGTACGACCATTATTTGTGTTGTTTACAGTGACTTGAAAAAATTAATATAGAAAAAAATGGAATTAACTCGTGAACATTTTCATGCCATCATTTTTCACAACTTTCGACGTGGATTATCGCGACAAGAGTGCATTGATGGCGATGAAGCACCATCCTATAGCACTGTGAAAAATTGGTATAATGAATTTAATCGTGGCCGAAGCTCGCTCAAAGACGAATTCCGTGAAGGTTGTCCAAAAACGGCTGTTGTGCCAGAGAACATTGATGCCGTGCGTGAACTCATAATGCAAGATCGACATGCGACATACCGAGAGATAGAGACATCCTTGGACATTTCTTCCGCCAGCATACATTTTATACTGCATGAACACCTGACCGTAAAAAAGGTTTGTTCTCGTTGGATCCCGCACAATTTGAAAGTCGCTCAAAAAAAGGCTCGTGTCGATTGGTGCAAAGAAATGTTGCAAAAATACGATTGCGGTGCTTCAAAAGACGTTTATAAAATCGTCACAGGTGACGAATCATGGATCTATGGGTATGAGCCCGAAACGAAACAACAATCGACCGTGTGGGTCTTCAAAGACGAGCAAAATCCAACGAAAGTTGTTCGTGAAGAAGCACTTCGAAGCAAATGGTCGCCTGTTTCTTCGGCAAAACTGGTCATGTGGCGACTGTTCCGCTTGAGCAACGTAGGACGGTCACTTCTGAGTGGTACACTACAATTTGTTTGCCTGAAGTCATCGGAGAAATTCGAAAAACCAACAAGAGAAGACGAACCATTGTTCACCATGACAATGCGAGCTCTCACACATCGGCTTAAACCAGAGCGTTTTTGACTGGCCAAAACGTCGAATTAATGGGTCATCCGCCGTATAGCCCTGACTTGGCACCTAATGACTTCTTCTTGTTTCCGCACATGAAGAAAAAAATGCGTGGTCAACGATTTTCATCGCCAGAAGAAGCTGTTGAAGTGTTCAAAAACCATGTTTTAGAGGTGTCTCAATCGGAGTGGAAAAAGTGCTTCGACAACTGGTTTGAGCGCATGAAAATGTGTATAAATCATGCTAGAGAATACTTTGAAAAACATTAAACCATTTTTGATTATAAATATTCGCATTTTCACTATGAGCCAGAAATATATAGAGCAGCCCTCGTATTCCTTAAAAATCATTTAAAGAAACCGTTTAAAAATAAGACATCTTTAAAAAAGTAGCCCAAAAAGTACCATTTAAACAAAATAGCTTTGAAAGCGTTCCTTAATATTTTCTTTTAAGTAGAGTTGAACAAAAATCTTTAAAAAATTATTTTATAGAGTCAAACTTTAGAAAAGTACCTTAAAAAGAGACTCTTTATAAAACAACCTTAAAATGATACTTATTCGAAATGCATTTTAGAAAAAGAACCTTAAAAGTTAATTTTTAGAAAAGTACCTTAAAAGCTATTGTTTATAAAGCTGCCTTAAAATGGTACTCATAAGAAAAGCACTTTAAAATGTTACTTTTTAGAAAAGTACCTTAAAATAATGGTACCTTTTAGAAAAATGCTTTAAGGCAGAAAAACAGAAAAATACCTATTAAAGCTAATTTTTAGAAAAGAACTTTAAAATATATCTTTAGAAAAGTACCTTAAAATATATTTTTCAGAAATGTACCTTAAAATATACTTTTTAAAAAAGCACCTTAAAAAATTATTTTTTTAAGTACCTTAAAAATACTTTCCAGTATCTAAAACAGCTATTTTTTTAGAAAAAAATCTTTTAAACCACTTTTAATAATAGTACTGTAAGGCCAATTTTTATAAAAGTACTTAAAAAGCTGCCGTTTAGAATAGTACCTATCCTAAAAAAATACTTTTTGAAAAAATGATTTTAAACAAATGATTTTATATCAATAAAAATAAGAACAAGTAAAAGTGCTATATTCGGCTATGACGAATCTTATATACCCTTCACCATCTATGTAAATCTATTTTAGTAAAGTAACTAAAATCAAAAAAGCAAATATTGGGATAACAGAGAATTAAAAAATAAAAAATATTTTTGGTACTGCATATATATAATGTTACATTTAAATGACATCGGCTCTTAATGGGTTAAGCAGTTTTAAAAAATTTTAGTATTTCCTTAAAGATCTCTTCAAAAGCTTTTAAATGATACCCATATTGATATTTAAAAAAATTTGAAAGTTTCAGACGCCCGTAACTCGGAAAATATGGGCGAGCGCCAATATTTTTACTTCATCTTTTTTTGTTATTTTTTAGTTCACTATCGCCCCATTTATTTGTTTTTTTGATTGGAGTTACTTCAATGTTCCTAGAAGTAGGCGTGGTGTTTCACCCGCGGCCTTGAAGGACATGGACCGATCATGCTAATTTGCCATAGCAGCTCCTTCGACACTGACCGATTAGTGTATTTAAATTTACTCTAGCTGATCTAGTGCAAAATTGATTGCAACAATTACAGGCACGGACAGACGGGCATCGCTCAATCGACTTCGCTATGCATAAGAAGTGAAAATATATACACTTTATGGGATCGAAAATAGATATTGTAGAAATTACAAACGGAATGACAAACTTAGTTTCACAACTTTTTTCCACTTTTTGTGGTGAAAGGTATAAAAATCGAATTCAAATATCGAATAGATAAATCGAATAGATAGATGCAAAAAATGTTAATGAAGGTTGTAGCGAACCAAAAAGTGAGTTTTCATACTGATGGTTTGTGGAACTGTTTAAAAACAGCAACCAGTGATAATTATACTACTAATGAGCAGTTAAATGTAAATGAGACGAATAACTATTTTTTGCAAGGATTAGACAGCGTTTCATATGAATCGATAGAATGTTTTGATTTTAATGAAGTAAACGGAAATTTCTCTTTTAGATGCAATGGCTTAACTGAAGTGCATATGGCAAGTAAATAACATTTATTCAAACGCTTATGGTGTTGATGGTATTTCACTTCTTCAATATTTCCAACAAATTAGAAACTGGCGAAAACTGTACCAATACCAATGACTGGAACATCAACGGAAATGGAAATGACAAACGACGATTTGTGTCATTTGGTTGTTTTCGATTACACGTGAGAGCTGTGTAGCATGGTGTTGCACAGGTGTCGATCTTAGGTCATGGTTCATAGTAATAGCTCTGTTAAAAGGCAACTAGAAATTAATTAAGTGTTGCATAAAGTTAATTCATGGATGAGTTCAAATTCATTGATGCTAAATGCTGATGAAACCAAAATTATAAAATTCGGTTCATTATGTTGTGATGTGTCAATGATTCGTTTCAGAGGGAGAGAATTCCAGATGTTCGATAAACTAAAATTATTAGGTATAAAGCTCTGTACAGACGGTTGTCAGATTTTACAATATTGTCAGACCAAACAATGTACTGACAATGATAAGGCAAATAAAAATTGTAACCACAATTTAGATTGTCAGTTCAAACGATTGCAAGGCATTTGTCAGAAAACTGAAAATTTCATTGTAAGACAATTACTGACAATAATTTTATCTGACAACATTGTCAGACAACAAACTGTTAGTTCATACGGTAGTAAGAACAAAGTATATCTATAACAAGTACATGCAGGAGTTCAGGTGATAGTTTTATTGGTGTGAGTGTTTATCATGTATTGTGTCAAAATTTACGTGCGCCAAGATAGCGTCGAAGAAATAGCGTCGATTTTGGAAATTAAAAACCGGGGAAAAAACCGGAAAGTAAAATTCCCCGGGATTGGATATTTTGAATTAAAAAATAAAATTAGAATAAATTTTGGCATCTAGAAGAAGAAAAATTGATTTAAATTGTAAAAAAAATAAACAACACATTTGTGTATTTAGAAAATAATTATAAAAAAGCATTTTTAATGATCACAAAAAACCGTTGCTAACTTTTCCCTTGGAAACTATTATACTCTCGCCCCAAATGGCCAAACATTATTAAAATAGAGATATTTATGAACAAAAATTGCCAACCGTGCAACAATTCCGCCGAGCCGTTTTCGAGAAAAGTGGATCATTGAAAATTACCTTTTCAATGATACCCATATTACCCCATTCCACCACAAAATACTCGATATATTCCATATTGTACATACAAACGTTGGAGGCCCGTAACTCAGAAACTAAGGGTCAGCCCCAAATTTGTCACTTAACATTTTTTGCTTAAAATTGAATTGTACACCCCATTAGTAACTTTTTTTTTAATTTTTAAGCTGTGTCCGCAAACTAGATTTAAACCGTTCAAAAGATAAGACCATGTGAGTCAATTTACATCAAAAATATCGTTCACTACAATACTTGTTCCGTATTCCAGTTTCAACTATTCGAGCTTTGTTCCTGAAGAACTATATTCCATTTTTAAAGTGCTTGAAAACAGGCAAGTTTTTTCCCACCATCAAAATTATCCTGTGAAATACCGTCGCTGTCCATTATTTTAACTTTCTTTTTTCTGCTTTAATTTTAATTTTAGTTTTTATTTTAAGTTTTTTTAAGAACTTTTTCACTTTTTTTCATTTAATTTTTTTTGACAATGATATCGTTGTCAGATGTTTAAAAATTCCAACATATTACAATTTATTTTGTACTGACAATGCCTGACAATGTTCTGACAATGCAAATAAAAGCGTTCACACAATTGTAAGATGTCTGACAATTTTCTGACAACATTGTCAGACAACAATTGTAAGTTTACACGATTGTTAGGAATTTTCTGTATATTTTTCTGACAATATTGTAAGATCTGACAACCGTCTGTACATAGCTTAACACTTGATAACAGATTGATTTTTCATGCCACATAAATAATTTATATTCAAAAATATGTTTAACACTTCGCCGATTATACAGTTTGAACATATACTTGCCATATCATGTCAGATATAGAGTTGGACATGCATTGCTAATGTCACAAGATTACACGCTTTGTTTTTGGACAAAGACTATTTAATTATAATCAACGGAGTTATAACAACATTAAACGTTAAACGTTATTTAAATTGCTCGTCTAAACATTTTTTGGTTTTAAAATATTTGTTGAAATTTTATAAGATTATTAAAAAATGAACATTACAATTTTTGGTGAGTCTGTTCAATTTTACACGCAATCGGTTACCTATTGATTTAAGAATGTTTTCTGCTTCCTTTGCTGTGTATCGAAAAAAAAAATTACTTCAATATATTAATCACAATCAAAATACATTTTTAATTTAATTGTTATCAAGTACTTTTCGCCGAAATATAAGAACGTTTAAATTTATGAACAAATTAAACTTAAAACTTTCATAAGATTTTAAAAAGTAATTTTTCTTGCAAGTATCATGTTTATTTATTTAAATGCAATAATGATATATGATTTAAAAATTAGGAAGAACCGATCATGATTTCGTAAAGAAAATATTGTGTCAAAATTCAAACTCATTTTTGTTTTTGTTTTTTATTAGGACCCCTACTTATGCAATGCATTGTACCAGAACTAGGAAATTAGGTTGTGGGAAGGGGGTTAGAGGGAGTAGTGCTTGTGGACATTTGATTTGAATCTTTGCACATTGAAAGTGGCAGGAAAGACCTCTGCGGGGAGTTTATTCCACATACGAAGTGTTCGGCTAAAAAAAGAATTCTCTCTCTGTAATGCGTAGCGCGATTCACTGGCCAATCGACCACAAAGAGTACGCTCTTAATGCAGAGCGCGTTGCGCGTACGAAATTACAGTTTTCAGGAACAAGTTCTATGATTTCATAAGAGCACATTCCGTTGTAGTAACGATAAAACAGTTAAACACATCCCACATTGCGTCGATGCTTCAGTGAGTCAATAGAGCTGGATACCCTACTGTCATCTTTTTTTTAAACCAGCACTCAGGGGATGACCCCTTCTTAAACACATTTTTTTATTTGTCTATGTTTATTTATAACTTTTTAAATCATTTCTGAAGTTGCTGCTAATTATACAATTTTCTTCTGTTTACTTATTGTTGATTTAAAAAATGAGAAAGGCCCTTTTTAGGCCACCTGGCCTTTAATGGCAACTTTATAATAAATATTTAAAAAGGTCATTGGGACATTCTTCCATCGAAGCTATTAGGTAGTTAACATTTTTTTTTTAATTTAGGTGCCAAAGCAACAAAGAAAAGAGAAACATCAAACGAAAGAAGAAATTTAATTTTTTGTTACACCACAAATCACGATAACTTATTAAAAACAGCGGCACCCCACCGTGCATGTAATACCTGGTTAATTTTGTTGTTGTTGTTGTTTTTGCCATAACTTTTTTTTTTTTTTTGTTACCTTAACAAAACAAGGTCAAACTGAACGAACTTAGGTGAGGCGAGGCTACTTAGACTAAAAAACAACAATAACAACAAATTATACAATCAAACATATCGTTTGTTTAAACAAAATAAACAGAAAAAAACAAAAAACGCACACAAAAATCAAACCCCTTCAAAGCCAAGTTATGATAACGATGACACAATGCAACAATAACAAAGTGACCAACTTTGCCATTAAATAAATAAAATAAACGCAAAAAAAACAAAACACTTTCATAAGTGTTTCAAAACACTAGAAAACGAAAGAAAACATTATGGAAAATTAATAAGAAATTGACACGCAAAGTTTAGAAATTTAAGAAAACAGGTAAAAATCTTTAAGAAAATGCTTTGTATTCGTGTGTTCATTAATAAATGATTTTAAGAACATTTCCAAAATGAATTTGAAATGTCCTCTTTTGATTAAAAAACTCATTAATTAATACATTTTTTAAATGATTTTTAAGGCAGGTCTTTTTATACTCTTTACAACAAAAAGTCGAAAAAGGTTATTGCTAAGTGTTTGTCATTCCGTTTGTCATACTTAGCGAAGTGGATTGAGCGATGTCGCTCTATCCGTCCAAGTTAATGTTGAATCAAGCTTGCGAGGCACTAGATAAGCTAGAGACAATTTAAATGCTCCAATCGATCAGTGTCGAAAAAGCTGCTATTGGAAATTAGCATGATCGATCCATGTCTTTCGAGGCAGCGGGAAAAACACCACGCCTACCTCTAAGTTTTTCATTTTATTTGCAACAATAAAATAACTCCAATAAAAAAAATATATGGGGCGATAAACATTTAAAAAATAAGAAAAAAAATATCCAGTAAAAAAAATTGGGGCTCGCCCATATTTTTCGAGTTACGACGGGGCTCTGAAATTTTCAATTTCTTTTTTAAATATAAATATGGGTATCATTTTAAAGCTTTTGAAGAGTTCTTTAAGGAAATACTTTAGTTTTGGGTGACTGGCCCACAATTGGACATTGTAACCCAAACAATGGTTTGAGCGCACTCTTTGGCCAGCGGGCGTTATCCGGCGGGGTCTTTCTCGGCATTTTTTTTGCGCCCACACTTCTTTCTCTTTCTCTGTTTCTTATTTCTTATCTTCATCTCTTTATCTACGTTCTGACTTTCTTATCTTTTTCTGTTAATTTTTCCTTCACAGCAGTTAACACAAACTGACCAATTAATGGACCCAAGTGTACTTGGGCAACGCAGCTGTCTGCCTAACCTCTAACCTAATAGTGTGGTCGCAGGAGATCGTTACCGCCCGATGATAAATGATATTTTGCATAAAAATATGAATGACTTTGATTCGGTCGAGAAGTCACTGATGAATGCTTAGGGATTGGGGGCCGAGATTGTTTATGTTGTTTGTTATCAATTCTCCTAAAAGTGAACCAATTGCACTTTGGCCATATCGCTCCTTTATTGCCACATAGTCATATCTCAAAAAAACTTGAACTTGGCAAAATGCGATTTAACTTTTCAAGACATAAGTCCTATGATCTAATTGCCGCAATTGCAATTGCTCTAACTTCGGTTCAGCTTGGGATATAAAAAACTGATTTTTTATTCAACATGTACAGAAGGTCTCAAAGAGCAGTTTTGCTTAAGTAACTACAAATTTTTGATTTTTTGAGATATGACTATGTTGCAATAAAGGAGCAATATGTCGAAGTTATTTTCAAATGTTGACGTCATGATTTTTAAATAATTTGATTTTCGAATAATTTTTATTTATTGAAATTTAATTATCACATAAGTCAAATATTTGATAAAAAAAATACGTAATCACTAAATTATGAAAAATAGTTTTTGTTGTTCTGTTATGGTCAAATATTTGACTAATCTGAAAACACATTAACTTTTACAATTTAAAATTCGATTGAGCTAAAAAAACTGCCTTCTTAATGTTCTGTGTTAATTTAAATCATTTTCTTGTCTTGTAAGGGACACCCTTTAAGTTTTTAATTTATGTATTTAGTACTTGCCGCTGTAGCGATCGTGATCATATACAGTCTGTGTAAATATCTAGTCTGTCTATTAAGATTCGAAAGCTAAGGACATAAACATCAAAATCTCTTCTCTATATGTGCACACCCTTTAATTACTTTTTATGTTGTAAAGTAAAAGTAAAGTAAATATTTTCAAAAACTACTGAGTTCTGAAGTAAAAAATATAAGAACTACTCACGATTTTCTAGCCTACTTATCGTCCACAGATAAAACAAATCATATTCAACAAAATAAAATAATAAAATATTATTTTAAATATTATTGAATCCAGTTAATTAAACGAACACAAAAAGTATTAAAATTTTCATCTTAACAATTATACTTAATTAAGTCTGGATTTATTTTTATTTTGGTTGTCTCATAATTGAATGTCATACAAACAAATTTGTTGTAGCGTCACATTATAAAGTAGAAATTTGTCATCAAAGCTTTGACTAGAGTTTCTGCTAATGAGCTTTTCCAAAAACATTTTCGATCTGGTAAATAACGAAATAGTTTTTGGGGAGTTTTGTTTTTTAGATTACTAAAAATCTTTATGATCAATAAATGTAAATGTGTTCACACTAAAGCTAGTCAACATGTCTATGCAGCAAATATAATACAGATCTCAAAGAACCTTAAGACCCAACCAGGTTTAATTGACTGAGGCGAAATTATTAATTCTCCTTTAAGCATGGCGAAATAATACAGGTGGTCTCGATGGCGAATTTATCACTTTTGCCGCAAACGCTAAACTAATAAAAAAAAATTTAGGTACATAAAAACGACATCTCGGCTCTTAATGGGTTAAGCATTTTTAAAAATTTTTAGTATTTCCTTAAAGAACTCTTCAAAAGCTTTAAAATGATACCCATATTGATATTTTAAAAAATTTGAAAATTTCAGAGGCCCGTAACTCGGAAACTATGGGTGAGCACCAATTTTTTTCACTTGATGTTTTTTTTTCTTATTTTTAATTCTCTTTGTTTTGTTTTTTTGGTTGGAGTTACTTTATTGTTCCAAATGACATGAAAAAAATTAGAGGTAGGCGTGGTGTTTTGTCTGCCGCCTCGAAGGACATGGACCCATAATGCTGATTTCCAATAGCAACTCTTCGACACTATATCTGACCGATTATTTTTTTTTTTTTTTTGCCGAAGCAAGCTTGATTTCAACACCAATATGGACGGATATACGAACATCTCTCAATCGTCTTCGTTCTGCTTACTTTATGGGGTCGAAAATGGATATTGTAGAAATTACACTCGGAATGGCAAACTTAGTTATACCCTTTTAACACTTTTTGTGGTGGAGGGTAAAAAAAGAAAGAAAAAAATCGAAATTCCCAAATTTTAGTTTGTATCAAAATGCGAACAGCCAAATCTTATCAATCAATAATTGATTAAGAATAAAAAAGCCAAAACAAAGTTATAAATATGATAAAAATATTCAAAAGGAATTCCTTTACATACATAAGTTTGCTAATCAATGAAATAAAAAATAAAAGTACCAACAAAGGTTCCGTTTACTCACCACAGTTAACAAGAACATGATGCAAAGGCATTTCTTTGTTTAATTCCTTTGATGATTCTTCTAGGGCTTGACCAATTTTGTAGTGTGTTTGTTTTTTGATGCGTTTATCACGTTCTTGTAAATCGGCTGAGCCGCTGGAGCTACTGTTGGGCACAGCAGGCAGTTTACGCACCATTTTATCCAAAACATCGCGATACTTTTCTACTTGTTTTTCGACTGTCTCCAACTCAAAATCCTTGCGATCTGGTTTCGTTGATCTGAAGGGTGTAAAATATACAACAAGAATAAAAGTTACACCCTTTGCAAACGCATTTAAAACAGCAACAAAAAACAAATTAAAAAACTTTAAAAGTTTTTTGTAGGTTTGTGTTGTTGTACAAGAAATAAAAATTAAAAATTATGGAATTGTAAAAAATTGTTTTTTTTTTTTTTTTTTTTTTTGAGGAATGCTTAATGTCTCAGACACATTCCGTCACACTTTGTTATGTAGCTGTATGCAACATTTTGTCATCGTAATATTTGTAATTTCCAAAAACATTGTTTTACACAAAAATCCGCATAAAACACACAGAAAAATAACAATTTTACCTTGAAAGATTTTCAGCTGCTATTTTAATTTTTGTAAATTGTTTTTTCATATTGAATTCTTAACACTCAAACAATATTTTTTCTTTATTTGTATTTAATTTTCTTTACGCTCCTGTTTAAAATCCTTTATTATTTTGTTTTTTCTATTAAAATAATTAAATTTCTTAATTTTTTATTAAACAATAACACACTCACGAAAATTAGTCATTCTTTGATAATACAAGAAGAACGTATAAAATGCAAAGGCGTTGACAGTTGTAACAATACAAATAAATATATTCGCAATCTTAAGTACCTGTTCAGTGTGCTCACACTCACCAACTATGTTTAGTTTTTCGTCACAAACTTAACGTACACTTAAAAAGTTTTGACATCTTGTTGTCATTTTTTTATTTATAGAGTTTTGTTTTGATTTTGTTTAGTAGTGCACATACACGTGTTGTTAGTTTTTAGTTAAAGCTAAATTAAGTTAAAATCCATTACAAAGAATAAAAAATGACTATACAAATAGACAAAAAACATTTAACATCACTACTGCGTTCGGAAAATGAAAAAATAATGGATTTATTGTTAACGTTCAATGTGCCAGATTCCATTGAAGGTAAGACCATAGTGTCCAGTGGAAATGTTAGAAGAGAAAATAATGTTTTAAACTTAAAATATAACAAAAGTATTAATGAAAAGGATTTTATTATATACAAAAATTTAATGAATAATAGTTTATTTAAAATATTTCTCGTAAATTTTATGTTCCATTAAAATGCCAACATATATATATGAAAAGTGTGACATCCAAGTAGCGGTTAATTTGTATTTAGCGATTTTAAAATTTAGTTTTAGGAATTTACTTTACTCTCGTATTTTCAATAGTATTTTTCCATTGTTGTTTTATTAATCATATGAGGCCCATTGGGCTCGGATATGGAAATGAAGATTTCAAACAAAAAATTAATTATCATTTTCAGTTGGCTTAAGTTCGTTATTAGTTAACTCGCTTATATAGTTTAAATGAATTTCAAATCTACAAAACTCAATCAGAGTACCATTGCGATTTTTTCGCCTTTCTAAGAAATTTATAAGGATTAAAAAATTTAAAATATATCTAGAAAATATTTATAAATCGACATTTTACTCTTATTTCAGATACTGATTGTGATGCCTATCTACTGACCGCAAGTAAAACAGTATCTAAATCTATACCTGCAAGACCAAATTCATCCTCCATCGATGAACTACAAGAACGTTTAAATACCATTAAAAATAAAATGAAAACGAAAAAAGGACCACTTTCAGAAAAGGCACGCAAGAAGAAAGAAGCCAAAAAACTAAAGAAAAATAAAGAATTCAAAAAAGTGCTCATCTCTGCTGCAAAATCAATGAAAAACGAACAATCCAAACTCTCTAATATCGATGAAGATGACAAAGAATCGAAGAAAGACATCAAGTCTGTTATACCCAAACCTGTTTTCAATGAAGAAGGAAAAATTGTCTTTTCAAAATTTGATTTTGCCAAAAAGAAAAAAAATTCACATCAAAATCCACGAGAAATTTTAAAGAAAATAAAAGAGACCGATAAGAAAATCAACGAACTGAAGGAAATGGGCGAAACAGAAAAGGCTTTAGAAATGAAAAATGAAATTGCTTGGAAGAAAGCATTCGATAAAGTCGATGGTAAAAAGGTTAAGGATGATACTCAGCTTTTGTATAAAGCGATTAAAAAGCGTAAGGTGGAAAAGAAGAAATCAAAGCAACAATGGATAGATCGCAAGAAGAAGATAGAACAGGACATTGCTTCACGTCAAAAGAAACGCAATGAAAATATTAATAAACGCATTAAGGACAAACAAACTAGAAAACTTAAAAGGGCAGCGAAAAAAGGCAGAATTATACCTGGTTTTTAATAAAGTTTTAGATATAAAAAAAGATTGAGTTGGTTTTACTTTGAAATCGAAGGGGAATGTAAGTAAGTTTCAAACGGATGTTAATTTTAAAATACTGTTAAAAAATTATAGCCATTTTAAAGCACTCTAAGCTTTGAAAAGTTTGACTTGTTGGATGTTATAGGTAAAAGAATAGTTAAAATGATGTGTTAACGTCATCTGAATGTTGCACGAGATTTAAGGAAAAGCAACGACGCCTATAAAAATTAAAAAAAGGAAAATCAAATTTTTGTAATAACAACTTTTCCTCCAAAACATTGAGATTTAAGAAAAACAAATTTCACCAAATATTTAATAAAAAAAATTCTCTCAATAGTGAAAATTTAACGCAGATTCTAGTATTTAACAAGGCTAGTATTTCACCTGCCTTTTGTTGCAGTATTCTCATTTCGATTAATATTTTACTAAAATCATTATTTCATTTTTAACTTTATTAAATTTGTTCTTGCTTTTTTTCATACACCTTGGGTACAATTTCCTCAAATCTATTTCAAAATTAATTTTATATGAAAAAATTGTTTTAAAAAACTAATTGTTTATATAAATATTACAGTAAAAATCAATATTAAAATTTATTTGGAATCTTTTTTATGTTGATTTATTTTAATTGTGCTTGATTGCTTCAAATATAAAAAATACAAGAAAAAACAGAAATTGTTACTCAATGGTTACCGTGTTTTGTATAACAGTTTTTGAGTTTTTATTATCTTTTTGCTTTATTGAATCAATGGAGTTCTTATGTAATCAATTTGGCGTTGATATAAAACTCTTCCAGTTTTCAATACAAAAATTTTAGGTAGAATCCCCTGATGAGCTATATGAGCAGTAGCGAAATGGCCATATGGATATGCTTTTTACATTTGATTTCTTAGTTTTAAATAGAAAATATTATGAAATATTTAAATTTGAAGGAATCAAGTACAATTATTCAGTAAATAAATAAAGTATATGTAGTTTTAATTGAACTAAACACAAATAGAATAAAAATGACAATAAATGTATTGAAAGTTTTTAAATATGTATTTGGGTACTTATTTTTTAAAAATCTAAAATTTTTATCCTTCTTCGTTAGGCTTTAGAAAACCATAAAATAAATCTCCAATGAATACTTTTTATTTAGTTTAATTTTTAGATTTTATTGGGACACCTCCAAATATTATACTTATATTTTACCATTATTTTCTAATTTTTTTAACACTAGGTTGTGTTTACAAAATCTTATTATCGGCATTTTTGTTTCGTGCCACCCAACGGAATGGCGAAATAATGAGAAAAATAAATAATTAATAAGACCTTAATTTTGTTCGAGTAAATTTTACAAAAAAAAAAAGGAAGCAAACCACTGTGTTAAATTTTAATACAGCTGTTCCATTAAATAAAACGCATTTGATAAAACTCCACAGCACTGAACATACCACCAGCTGTCACTACATTATCTTTGTGGTAAAAAAAATCAACACGGCAAAGAAAGAAATGGGAAAAAAATTCAAGCACCAAATTACACAAAAATGAAATAAACCACTAAAGAAGCAAAAAAGCGGATATTTTTATACATTATTTTGACAAAAAAAGTGCTTAAGAAATTGCGTATTTAAATAAATAGAAATATTAAATTGTTCAATTTCAATTAAAGGACCAGTACAAAAACAAACGTCAAAAACAAAGAAAACCTATTTGACGTGGAAAAAAATTAATTCATTTTGGTTTTGATTTATGACAAAATTATTTGTGTAAGAAAAATAATTTGAGTTAAAGTTAACGAAATATATCACAGACAACAGGGCTACTGACTCTTCCGGCTTGAATATGAGTGTTGTTCGCCACATTGTACTGCTGTCCAAGCTACCAAAAAATGGAGTCCATTACTACTGGTTAAAAGGTGAGTACGTTATTGAAATTGTGGAAAGGGTTTCATAATAGGCCATTTTGCTGCATCGTCTTTAACCGCGGGGGAAATAAACTTTCCAGATAACATAGTAAAATATCTGAATTGATAAAAGATCGCAATTCTTATTTTATATAAATGTTGTTGTTTTATTATTGTTGTTTATTACATTTTATACATTGTCTGTTTTTTTAATAGCTTTGTTTGCTCGAAAAACAAGTACGTTATGCAAATTATAAATAAATAAACAATTGTGTATCTTTTATTTGTAAAACTTAATTGCACTTGTAAATAAATTCAGGGAAATTAGCTGACAAAGTTGTAATAACCTTCTGTCCGATGTTAATCCCCTTTTAATTACTCCATAATTTCTATTTCTCATCTCTAAAATGGAACACGATCAAGGTCATTTTTATCACTGCAATAAATGTAATTTTCAATTACAATCTGTAGTATTTTTGGGACGTTGGTCTAATTGTTTATATTTTTCATCAGTTGTGCATTTTTATTATTGATTGCTTTTGATTTTTATATAAATTGCCATAAAAATAACAACGACGACAATTTATACAAAAATAGAACAAAAGAAAACTTTTGCTTTTATTGTCCAACCTTCTGTCAAAACATATTTTCTTATTAAAACATCAACCCTCTTCCTCAGCGCCCGCAACTTTTGTAGTGCTTTGGATATTGTTACATTATTGTTAAATTTTTTATTGTACATTTTTTTATTCAAAAAAATTGTGTTTCGTTTAATTAATAGGTATTTTTAATAGGTTCATTTACTTTACTCCTTTTAAGACAGATTAGTAAAATTAAGGGCTTTGTCATCTATGACATCAAAATGATTTTTTTGCTGATTATGCAGAAGGGCCACAGTCGATCTCAGCACTGGGAGCAGGCTTCTTCATTCCTTGTTTTCTAATCAGGTTGAGAATCAAAATTCAGAACCAATGTAGCGTTATTTAGGTTGGGATTACAGCCAAAAAATCACGTTGGGCTGGCTGAGGTACCATAGTATATACGGCAAATATATCCTGTTATGTACCGATAGTGAAGCTGCTTTAATTTCCTTAATTAGTTTCCACACAACATTTTGATTGGTTTTTGAATGATGGATATCCCTAAATGCTAATACGAAACTTTCCAACCTGGAACTCTTTTTCGGTACCAGGACAATATTATGGGTACTGGCACTGGGCCAGAAAGATAGATCAACTAGTTAGTATTTTTCTAAGTTGCTTTAAAGCGTATTTTCAGCAGGTCTCAGCATGTTTGATGAAAGATTGAAAACCTGCAGCTAACGTTACAAGGAGAAGAAACTGTGCCTTTGAGGCATATGTAGCAGATAATATCTTCCATACAACGACTTCTGCAGAAAATGAGGAGAAGAAAAAAAAAACTATGCAGCATTTTCCTTGCCATTGTCTGTCCCTCACAAAAGATTAGGTTATTTTCTTTCGTGGCAGTTTGAGCCTGAAAAACTTGCAGATCTCTCGAGCTTGGCATTATTATAATAAAGTAATTTATTTAAATTTTAGCCCTAGAGTGGTTTTGACTAGCTCCTCCACCTTTCCCCCTCAGTAACCATAACAGGACCGTAAGCGCCCAGGTGAATCGCTCTCACATACACAAGACTGCATAGTGTGTATTAAGGTCACAAATTCAAAACAATATAACTTTCTGAAAATTAAACGCTTCAAAAGATTGCATTAGACTTTTATAATATAAACGAATTCAATGATAAACCTGATTCTATTCAATTATACGAGTCGTTCATTTTAAGAAAATTACTTTGGAATCATTAATTCAAGAAATAATTTTGGAGTGACAATAATTTTAAACTGGGCACGTCCCATGCATGTGATATTAATTTAATCTACGAAAATGGGTTTAAAAAATATATCGGCAAAAATATAAAAGACGATGGCAGTAGTGTGACTAATAGTGAAGAGCTTTTCTGTCACGATACTAATGAAAGTGCTTCATCATCTCCACTTAACAGAAAGTAGTTCAGACGATAAAATTAGTTTTTTTTAAATAATTAGTCGTTTTACTTAAAAATTATTGCGTTCCGTAATTAATTTTTTATTTCAATGAATTCTTCTTTTGCTATTATTAATCTTGTATGATTTACAAAAGTTTGGCTTTTTAAATTTTTAGATGTTTCGCTCTTTAAAAAACTTATGCTCAATCTCGTATTTTTATACCCTTCACCACAAGGGTATATAATTTCCGTATATAATTTCTACAATATCCATTTCCGACCCCATAAAAAAAGTATATATTTTCTGACTTCTTATGGATAGCGAAGTCGATTAAGCGATGTCTGCTTGTCCGCCGTTGTTAATGTTGAAATCAGGTTTGCCTCAAAAAAAAAAAAAAAATATGTCAATCGATCAGATATAGTGACGAAAGTGGTGCTATTGGAAATCAGCATGATCGGCGCATGTCGTTCGAAGCAGCAGGCAAAACACCACGCCTCCTTCTAATTTTTTCATGCCCTTTGAGACAAAAAAAAAAAAAATATATGGGGCGATTGAGAATTAAAAAAAAAGAAAAAAAACATCAAGTGAGAAAATTGGCGCTGACCCATATTTTTAGAGTTACAGGCCTGTGAAATTTTCAATTTCTTTTTTAAATATCAATATGGGCATAATTTTAAAGCTTTAGAAGGGATCTTCAAGAAAATACTAAAATTTAAAAAAGCTTAACCCCTTAAGAGCCGATGTCATTTTTATGTAAAATTATATATGCGCAGTACCAAATTTTTTTTTATTTTTTAATTCTATGTCACCCTAATATTTGGTTTTTTGATTGGAGTTACTTCACCAAACTAGATTTGCATAGATTTTATTTTCTGTTGCTGTTCTGTTCTGTTCCGTGCCGTTCTGCTTTTTAAATTATTGTGATTAGTTTTTCTGCAACAACAATTCAGCTGTTTATAATAAACAAAGGAAACACAATACACAACACAAAAAAACTACAATTACAATAACAAAAACAACTTTCAAATAACTTAACGTTGAATTCTATTTTCTACTGATTCGAACGGAACAGAACAGAACAGAACGTTAAGTAATAACAAAACACAAATACACATTTTCCATTTAACAGAAACTGATCAGCTGATTCGTCACGGAACAGAAAGTAAAAACTAATTCTGCCTTAAGTGTTTTTATTTATTTATTTTTTTATTTATTTTTTTTTTTATTTATTATTATTATTTTTTTTTTTTTGAGAAATCTCTTATTTACATTTATAGTGTTGGATTTCTGTCTGTTGAGCTGAAAGAAATATTTTAATAGATAAATATTACTACTAAAAGAAGTTATTATTTAATGCTGTTTTGTAAATTTCTAATTTTGTATTAATTTCATGTGCCTTGATAAATTTTTTCTCTTAATTTTTGGCTATAGCTTGGTGAATTAGCATTTTCTTTTTATAATTGTTTTATTTATTTATTTATTGTTGTTGTTGTTTATTTTTCTTGCCTTTATTTTCTTACTTTTGCTAAATATAAAGAATTGAAATAAAAAAAAAAACAGATTTCAAGCTCAAATTAACAAAAAAAAAAATATATATATATATATATATATATATATAAAAATGGATGAAGAAAATTAGTTTTTTATTTATGAGTAAAACGTTTACAATTTTTGCCATTTCTTAGTAGAAATTTCGTATTTTGTTGAAAATTGGAGTTTTTAAATGAAATGTCATTTTATTGTCGGGTGTAATTTTTAAATTACTTTTAACTAAAAACTTATAATATGACGAAAAACAAAAAAAAAATTCATCTAATAATATTTTTTATCTTCCAATTCTTTCCAGGCATTTGCTGTTCAAAAGTCCATACACATGCAAGATGTTTAGCTGCTTCGACAGCGCGTTGCCTTCACTTGGCCACCAGTCCCAAAATTGATATAACTCTTTCTCATGCGGCAGCAGCAGGTTCTAGTGGAAGCGGCGCTGGTACGGGTTCTATGGGAAGTGGCAGCAATAGCTCATCGACAACAACGGGCAGTTCTGGTGAACCTCCGAATGATAAAAATTTTCTCTCATGCCCAAAATGCGGAAGTCCCTGCACACAGGTAGAGACGTTCGTTAGTTCGACACGTTTTGTAAAATGTGCCAAATGTAATCATTTCTTCGTCGTACTCTCGGAGGTGGACTCGAAGCGTAGCGTAAAAGAAGAAACGAAAAATCAACGCAAACCTCCTCCGCCTCCTCAGAAGATAATGGAATATTTGGATAAACATGTAGTGGGTCAGGATTTTGCTAAAAAGGTATTGGCAGTGGCAGTGTACAATCATTACAAACGCATACATCACAATCTGCCACAATTTAGTGCGCAACAACAGCAACAAATGGCCCAGGCATCCTCGAATATGATGAATGATCCCATGGGTACGAGAAATGATTTGCTGCATATAACAGGCATTGGTCATACCATGGGCAATTCACAGGGTACCGAATTGCCACCAAAACAGCCGCATGTCAATCACCAGGGTCACGATTCTGGTTCAGAAATTTTGGACAAACAAAATTACGAAATAAAATTGGAGAAAAGTAATATAATAATGTTGGGACCAACAGGTTCGGGTAAAACCTTGATAGCTCAAACTATTGCCAAATGTTTGGATGTACCATTTGCCATCTGCGATTGTACGACATTGACACAAGCCGGCTATGTGGGCGAGGATATAGAGAGTGTCATCTCAAAATTATTGCAGGATGCGAATTACAAGTAATTTTTACGTCTTTCTTTTCTTGAATTACAGACAAAATAAAACTTTTATTACTTTCTTTAATTTCTTTAATGTACTTTCCTCGTTTTAAGTGTGGAAC
Organism: Gymnosoma rotundatum; assembly: GCA_916610165.2. Classification (NCBI taxonomy): domain Eukaryota; kingdom Metazoa; phylum Arthropoda; class Insecta; order Diptera; family Tachinidae; genus Gymnosoma; species Gymnosoma rotundatum. Next base: position 169,708,094 of record OU744336.1, on the reverse strand, counting down.
GTGCACAAACTGGAATCGTTTTTCTAGATGAAGTGGATAAAATCGGTGCTGTACCCGGCATTCATCAGTTGAGAGATGTAGGCGGCGAGGGTGTGCAACAGGGCATGTTGAAAATGTTGGAAGGGACTATTGTCAATGTACCTGAGCGCAATTCACCACGCAAACTTCGTGGGGAAACTGTTCAAGTTGATACCACAAATATTCTGTTTGTAGCCTCTGGAGCATATACAGGATTAGATCGTCTTATAGCCAGGAGATTAAATGAAAAGGTAAGTATTTGCGTTCTTACATTTTCTATGAAAAAGTACCTTTTTTAAAAAGTACTTTATAAAAAAGTACCTTATAAAAATGTACCTTTTAAAGAAGTAACTGTGAAAAAAGTACCTTTTAAAAAAGTACTTTTTTTTTAAAAAGTACCTTTGAAAATAGTACCTTTTAAAAAGGTTACTCTAAATTAATTACAAAAAATATCATGTTTTGCTAATTTATCTTTATTTTTTAGTATTTGGGTTTTAGTGCTCCCACGTCTGGTGCATCTGGACGTCGTGCTGCCCAATCCGCTGCCAGTCCCATGGACAACGATCAAGAAGAACGTGACAGATGTCTAACAAAAGTACAAGCCCGTGATCTCGTTGAATTTGGCATGATACCGGTAGTCTTTTTTTTCTCTTTACTTGAAAGCATTTTTAAGTTGTTTTAAATCATTTTTTTAAGGAATTCGTTGGCCGTTTTCCTGTCATTGTGCCCTTTCATAGCCTTAACGTTAGCATGCTGGTGCGCATTTTAACTGAACCCAAAAATGCTTTGATTCCTCAGTATAAGGCTTTAATTGGTTTAGATCAAGTTGATTTAAAGTTTACCGATAATGCTATCAAAGCCATCGCAAAATTAGCCATGGAACGTCATACGGGCGCTCGAGGTTTACGCTCAATTATGGTAACTATCTATATTAATTAATTGAATATCTAGCGAATAAATTTTCAATTTAATTTATATGCAGGAACAACTATTACTTGATCCGATGTTTGATGTTCCCGGCTCAGATATCAAGACTGTTCATATAACATCAGCCTGTGTTAAAGGCAAAACAGAGCCTATTTATGTACGCAATGAATCTAGCGAAACCACCTTGGATAATGATGACAGTGAGGAATCAGATAAGGTGCGAGTAACGCAATAATTTTCGACTCTTTCTCTTTCAATTAACCACCACACACCCTACACGTTCGATTTACAGCTCATATTGCTGTCTCTTTCAATCACTTGTGCTCTTAATTATCGAAGTTTATATTTTTATTATTAACTCATACGTGTTTATTCCTTTTAATATTTGGAAAACAAAGTTTTCGTAATTTTTTTTTTTTTTTGTACATTTTATTTGGAATTATATAGAGCGTGTGTTTGTGCTTGGTTTTTTTATAAAAGTTTAAGAGAAAGAGTTTTAAATAAAAACATTCAACTCTTAATGACTTTAAAAATAATGTTTCCTTCCTTTCTGTGAAATCTGTGAATGGTTTAAAATTAACAAACAACTTTAGGAATTTAAAATAAAAACTGGATTTTAATATGCAAAATAAATTTAAAGATTTTTAAACAAGAAATTGTAATATTTTGTTAGATGATAAAATCAAAAAACCCCAAGTAATTTTTTAAGCAAACTCTATAATAGAAACGTAAAATAAAATAGAAAGATTAACAAAAAAATAGTAAAACATAAATAAATTGCGTATTTTTAAACTATACTTAAGTGATTTAACTTCTATTATATGCATATATTTAGTTGTAAATTAATTCTTTTTGCAAATAAACGATATAAAAAAATTATTGAAAAAAAAAACATTCGAAAATTATAGTTTTTTGTGGGTAAAGAATTGTTTGTGTTCTTTTAAAATTTTGACGAAAGTACTCAAGTAGTTCGAAAATTCGTAGATTCTGTTTGGTTCTGTTTCTCTCCGTGTGTCTGATTAATTATATTTTATTTATTTTATGAGCAGTGTACCTAGTGAGAAGGTTGGAACCTGGAGGCAAATTACGGCATTGGATATTGATCGAAATTTAGATTCTATTGAAATTTCAATCGATATTTAGTGCCGTAATTTGGCTCCTGAAAAAGTGTTTTCCCGCAGAAGATAGGGAGAGAGAGAGAGATTTTAATGGAAACCTCACTGCTCTCTACGTTTAAAACATATTTTCTTTATGCGCATCCCTTAAATTTTTATTTAGTGAAACTTTCGAATATCACTAAAGCATTTTTGTAGGATTTTTTTTTGGGTGGCATATTTTTCTGAGCCTTTGTCATGCATTCGCTGTTACCCATTGTTGTTAGTTGCTGATATCGATTACTGTACGAATTTAGTTACATTGACAAGTCAATGCAATTGATTATGCAATTAGTAATATTTTTACATTTAAAATTAAAAGTTGAAAATGAGTGATGTGCATGAAACAGATGTTATATGACACAAAGAACGAAGAGAGACAGATATATTCCAAATATCAAAAAACGTGAAACGAATGATTATAAAATTGTATAACGAGAAAATTACAACCGCTGAAGCAGCTCGTATAAATTTTGTAAACATATACACGCTAATTTCATAATATATAGGCGTGTCACAGAACTCTATTCCGATTAAAAGTTGTTTCAATTTCGCAACTTGGTTCTTCAGAAAAAAAAAATCGAAAAACCCATTTTCAATTTATTTTCCTTCAAATATTGTTATTTGAGGTTTTTATGCCCTTCACCACAAAAAGTGGAAAAAGGCATAACTAAGTTTGTCATTCCGTAAGTAATTTCTACAATATCCATTTTCGATTCCATAAAGGATATTGAGCGATGTCCGTCTTTCCGTTCGTGTTCGTATTAAAATCAAGTTTGCCAAGGCATCGAAAAAAGTGTTATTGGAAATCAGCATGCTCGGTTCATATCCTTCGAGGCAGAAGGCAAAACACAACGCCTACCTCTAAATTTTTTCATGTCATTTGGAATAAGAAACTTCAATCAAAAAAATAAATATACGGGGCGACAGGGAATTAAAAATAAAAAAACATCACGTTAAAAAAATAGGCGCTAGCCCATTTTTTCAAAGTTACGGGGCTCTGAAATTTTAAAATTTTTTATATCAATGTGGGTACCATTTTAAAGCTTTAGAAGGGATCTTTAAGGAAATAATAAAATTTTTTAAAAATGCTTAACCCATTAAGAGCCCATCTGTCGCCCCAATATTTTCTTTTTTGGTTGGAGTTACTTCACTAAACTAGATTTACATAGATGCTGAGGGGTATATAAGTTTCGGTACAGCGGATACAGCACTCTTGTTTTATTTATTTTTATATTAATTTTATTTACTATTATTTTATTTAAATGTTTTACTGTAAACGAAAATTTTTATTTTAATTGATAAAAAGTTGAAATTTAATCTGCACTATGACAAATTAAAAAAAAAACTAAAACTGCGTTCGATGTGCAGACTTAAGTAAAATGGGTTAATACACAGAAGAGACATGTTAGGGGCGTTGCTTCGAATATCAGCAAATCAAAGACTGCTTATGAACCTTTAAATGTTTACATTTAAAACGAAGAATGTTATAATGCCGAAATCATTGAAAAAAAAATATTCTACGTAGCGGAAGTGCAACATTACTACCGAACTAATTTCTCCAAAACTTGTTGCTAAATAGTGGCCGTAAACTATATTTAAAACAAAATTAATAGCGCATTTAAAAAGTTTGTAAATACATCTGTGAATCCAAGAAAGTTATTTTTCAAACATCTTAAAGCTAAATAAAAAACAATTATTAAATAATACAATTGGTTTATTTAACATCGAAATTCAAAAATATATAGGTATAATGTAGTACATATTGAATCTTAAAGAAAAAAAAAAAATATTTTTACCATTGTTCACTTTCACGATTTATTCATTAATTTTGCTTTCCAAAATTTTTAACGTTTTGCAAAAATATGCAGATTCCTCCAAATTTACATTAGACGTTTTAAGTGTTACGTATTTTTCCTGGAACGTAATTTTTATCTATAACGCTCTCCTGTAAAAACATATGAAGACACCTTTCGTTCTGCGCTAGAGGGTGTCCAGCTATTTTGTTAATAAATGCCTCTAAGCCCTTGCGACGCTCTTCAATGAAGTTTTCGTCGAAAATTCCTTCATCGTTGCGAAATGGCATTTGTCTTTTCCAGGCCTTGCCAGGTAATGGAGGTACAACAATTTTGCTATCACGTTCCAATTCATTTCTAAGCCATTCAAAATCGCTGTAGCGACGACGAACACAAGAATCCTTAACTTTAAACACAGGAAGGTTTGTTCGCATTTTTACTTCGTAATCAGTGTATCTCTTTTTGCCAGCCGTCATCGTAGTCTGAGGATTCACAACATCTATTTCTAAAAAATTTGCTGGCACTGCATACGCATCGTCCAGCGTTTGCTTCTTCACATTAAGTCTGCGAGTGGCATCAGTAGTACCATCAGATTCCACCATCATTGCGTTGTAGCAAAACTAAAAAGATTTTATCAGTATTTGTGATGAAATTTCATTAAAATTCTAATATTCCAGTTTTTTATCGGCGTATATTTTCATATATTTAGTTTTGATTCTACTCGCGATTTTAAAAGCTGATTAAATTGTATTAACTTTTTTCACTTTTATCATTAAAAAATTTTATTATTTGTGTTTTTGCTCAGGGAACGAAGCCGATCGGCTCATAGTCGACTAATAGCCGCCGCCGACATATAATTCAATTATTGAGCCGCCGCCGAAGTAGACGGCTAACATCGGCTAAAAATGTTAGCCGACTGTGTCAGCTAAGCCCCCAAATTCCTCATTAAAATTGTTTGAAACTACTTCCTTTTTTACTTTTTTGTCTAAAAAATCATGGGTAATGTTAAACTTTTAGCTGTTTTAAGTTTTGTTGTTCGTTAACACTGATGGGTTTACCTTCTGTATGCTTTTTCAAGTATTTAAATAGCAGTACTTTTTGAAAACACTAAATTTCATATAAATCGAAAATTTGGCGTTCTGGCTACACAGCATTTAAGAAAAATTGTTGCTATTTATTACTTTATTATTAAAATAAAGCAAAGTTCTACCAGATTAAATTCAACAGTTGTTAATATTTTTAAAATTTTGTTTTATTTAACATGATTTTTTAATGAAAGGTTTAACGTACTGTGCTTTATTTTTAAAAAAAGAAAATAAATAAATAGTTCATGATATTCTCATAAAATATTTTTGTAATTAACAAAAAAAAAATATTTATAATCAACAAAAAATTTTAAATGTATTAGTGCAGTTAAACCATGTCCATAAGGTCTTTTCGCTACTGCCTATATTGAATCCATTGATTAACTACATATATAGTCAGCAGCGAAATGGCCATATGTATATGATTTCATCGCACTAATACAATTAAAATTTTTGGTTGATTATAAATATTTTTCATGAAAATATTTATTTATTTATTTTAAAAAGCCGTAAAAATCAAAATAAAATTATTATTTTTTAATTTCTATTTTTTTTTCTAAAATAAATTGAATGAAAATATATATATATTTTGAATTTTATTGATAACCGTCACCGGCTTAGTCGTCTTTGAGTCGCCGCTGAATTAATATTTACTTAGCCGCCGCCGCCGAAAATATGTCGACTTCAGTCGACTTTGAGCCGCCGCCGTAAATTTTTTGCTTAGCCGCCGCCGATAGCAATTTGACATCGGCTTCGTTCCCTGTTTTTGCTTCAATAGTGATCAGTGTTGCCACGGACAAAAAATTAAAACAGAAGTGTCTTGGAAAAGTAACCAAATGAGAAAAAAATAACCACAATTATTTTGAAATAAATTTCTAGTTAGATTTTGTTATATAAGTTGACATTTTAATGAAAAAATGAATTTAATGATATCATATAATAAAACTGTAACAGGCTCATTTCTGTACATGAAATATTTTGGAAATTGTTGGTGTAGATAGTAATTGATACGAAATACAAAACACCTAATTTTGGAATTTTTGTCTGTCTGTGTCCGCAACACTGCTGGAGGGATTTGAATAAAATTTTGGGAAGAGGTCCCTTAGATAGAATACTTTTTTCCGTAAAAATATATCATTTCGTAGAAAAACTAGAGGTAAAATGTCAAATCAATTAATTTTACCTGTGTAATCGTAAGAGTATTAAAACAGTTTTCGGGAAATTTAATTTTTGTAAGTGGAAAATCGTTTAATATTCACACTGATGGCGAACGTTATTTAATTAGCAATATGAGCCTTCTTTGTTTTACTACACAAGAAGCTTCTCCGCACTCCATACGAACAAACTTCTTGATTACTTATGTTATGTAGCTGAAACAAAGCGCAGAACAAGGCGAATCACTTTCTAGTTGGCAGAAAAGGCGAACTCATTACTTCCAAACTCCATATATATAAAAAATCTGCATATGTTTTTTATGTATAAAGTTTGACAGTAATCAATTAACGCAAAAATTAATGAATTCGTCTACGCTGCTGGTAGCAAAACGCCTTGGCGCATAAATAAACAGACTCAGGGCGAATTAATAAAAGGTATGCTCAGCAGATTATAACTTTTGACACTCGAAGAAGGAAAAATCGCAATACTCACCTGGGCTGTCAAGGCCACCTGTTATTAACTCCCCTTGAACAGACTCATGGTGAAATCACAAAATATAGGCGAGATTATGTACCAGGTGATAGCAGTGACGAAATAATTTATTTTCTCCGGTGCACGAAATGTCAAACTTTATGAAAAAATACGTGACACATTTTTTATATATGTAGTTAGAAATTTATGTAACAGTGAAAATGAATGAGTTCGCCACTGCAACCTTCTACATGATTCCCCATGGTTAGCCATTACTTGAAACGATTTCTTCTGCACACGTTCACAGTGGTGCTTAAATTTTGGTTTCGTTTAAACCACAGATTAGTTTAAACTTTGGTTGAATAAGTAACCAAAACAAAATAAAAGTACATACATATCTGCAAAGCAGAAAAACATAACCAACATTGGTTTCAAATAACTAGAACGGCAACGCTGTTAACGATTTAAAATTCTTCTTTTACTGTTTCTTTTAAACGTTTGGCGGCTGTGTTTCTTTAACATAGTAAACACAATAAAATTGTCACTACTGTAGTGTTGGCAATTGTATAAAAGTATTTTCTTTTTCTTGAGGATCACAATAGGTCTGTTCAGTAAATTTTCTAGCAAAAACTAGCAACGAGAAGGACAATTTTTAAAGTCAATGGTCTAAGTGGAAAAATTTATAAAACAATAGTCCACAAACTGATGTCAAAAACAAGGAAAATTGAAAATAAAACTCGAAGTAACCAAATAACAATAATATGTGTATACTATGTTTTACATTTTTTTAATTACTAGGCAATTTTCAAAAGCGATTATGATGTTTAAGCGCATCATAAATATATATTTGCAGTTCTAATAAACATACTTATTGTGACTATGGTATAAAAATATTTACATTAAAAATAATCATATATGAGTATGACTTATTTACATAAAAATTGTACTATTTTTATTAAATTTAATTTCTTTAAGAAAAAAAAAAAAAAAATAAAATTTCTTCAATGTTACAAAAATTTCTTTCATCAGACAATTTTTAAGCTAATTATAGCAAAAATAGCTGTTTGATTATCTATCGCAGTGTTGTATGCATTTTCGCCTTGAGTATACCCGTTATGAATTCGCCTTGAATTTTATTAGCCAAAATTTGCAACAATTTGTTTTCTCTCTTACATTTTTAACACTTTTTTATTACTCTTTTCTTGCAAGTTTTTATAGTGAAAGGCCAATGTAAAGGCCAGGATTCACTCTCATACACAATCGTACGATTTAATTACACAAAATCTGACAGAATTCTGTCCTACTTTAAAAATCGTTCCAAAATGGCGTCGTATGTGCCACACTATTATACAAGAAAGATGCAAAAACATATGGTTTTAATATTTTGTTGTTTTTTCTCCTCATCATCTTAAAAAAATCAACCCTGATCGCATAGAGACAAATATTTTATGAATTATTTCAAAAGATTATAAAATCGTACAGATCTGTCAAAAACTCTGCCACACACATACAATTTTAATCCACACTATCATACTTTTTGAGCACACATGCAATATTTGAAATATCGTATGACTGAGTATTGCTATAAACACAATCAAATTCTACCGACCATCGACTACCGACTACAAAAGTAGCTGGCTACAAAAATAGTCAAGTTGCCAGCTACTTAATTTTTTTAACGACCATCGACCACTAACTACAAAAAAAAACATCTGTTTTGACATACATGTATGTATTTAAGTTAACCAAAACAAAACAAACTTGATTTTTTTAAGTGAATTTGTGTAAAAAAAAATTTTAATGTCTCAAGAAAATTTAATTAGTTTTATAAATACTATTGCTAAAATAGTGGAAACAAAGACTTCAGTGTATGAAGTGTCCACGTCCATATTTGCATGTAAATTTAACTAAACATTTACATTAAACAATATAATAAATGTATATAAACAGTAAAAATTACTATTATATACTTCTCAATTTCAATAAAAAACCCAAAAAATAAATATAAATGAAACAAATTAGAAATTTATGAAAAAAGAACTAAATGGAAAATTTCACAAACAAAAGGTAAATGAAAAATGTATTTTTTTTTTAAATCTTAATTTAATAATGGCAGGGGTATATAACTACTACTAGTCTCTCCAGGAACTGCACATCAACCTTCGTATAGGAAGTGGAAAATCCTGTTGAATAAAAACTGTGAGCGTTGCGACTTCAATTATAACTTTTTTTAAAAAAATCTTCTCGCGCGCAGATGTTCCCCCTTCGAAATAAAGTAATAAACTGATGAAAAATGTAAACAAATTAACAGATGATTATTATTTTTCAATGGTGCCACTATAAACGTTTTTCGCGTTTTTAATAGCGATATTTAATGTATTGCGATTTTAAAAACACCATTTCATGCATTTATTGTATTGGCACCACTAATCTGTTTTTTGTAGCCAAGAAAAATAGAAATTAGCCTAAGTTGGCTACGGGCTACAAAAGTAGCCGTGTAGTCGGTAGTCGTGTAGCTGCTAAATATTTATTCTCATAAGCACGCATGTATTCTATTTTTGACATCTTGTAGTCGATGGTCGGTGGACATGATTGTGTTTATAGCATATGATAGTGAATCCTGGCCTTAAACGGCATGTGGACGCAGGCAGCAATCAGCTGTTCTATTTGCCGCTTGAATTTATTTTACATAGGTAAATGAACGCGGCTTCTAGAAGTAGAAACTTGTGTAAAATATATAAAACATTTGTAGTTTTTTGACGCAGAAATAAATAAATTTAATTGCTAAAACTTTTGAAAGGAAAAATAAATAAAATGAAAAACGATTTAGTGAAGAAAAGAAGCACAAAAAGAAAACTGGATGATTTGACAAATAAAAGCCGCAAAACGAAGAGTTGAACTAAATTCATCATTGTCGCTCGGCTGCAATTGACGGCATTGCCAAGCTAAATTAAATTCAACGTGTTAAAAATTTTATATGAGTATTTTTATTAACAAACTATTTTTTTTCAAATTGATAATACTTGCATTGGCTTTTCACCATTAGAGTATGTAAACGCGTTCTAATAACAATTATTAACAGTTTTTAGTTACTGAAAAGACCTAATAAACATCTAGAATTGGTGGTTAATTTTAAAAAGTTAAATAATGAATGGTAAGCTGAAACGCTTATTTAATCTTAATTTTTATAATTAAGAACTAATTAGTTCAAATAGTAGATCTAGAGAAATAGAAATAAGGGAGAGGCGCCACGCCCAAATACTTTAATCCATATAAACTTTTATTCCATATGAACTATCACGGGATCATAGGAGATATCTGAAGTTAATCTTAGCCAGATCAGTCTAGTCGTGTTCAGCTTATGGCATTACAACGAACATTTCATAATTTTTATTTGTGCTAATTAATGTTTAAACAAATGATTTTTCGTTTAATATAAGTTTATTCAAAATATTCTTTGGTTTTTTATTATCATTTAATATAATAAATTTTATATATATTATAATATAATATTATTAATTATGTTATTAGTTTTTTTCTTTTTAATTAGAAAATTAATTTTTCAATCCTAATAAATCTCATAATTTCGTTTTTAAACTTAATTAAGAAGGGAATTTACAGGGCGTTTGTTTTAAAGAAATTATTTTTATAAGATAAAAAAATATAAAGAGAAGGAAATAAAAATAAGTAACAGGCATTTGACTAAAATTCCAACTAATTTTTGTTTTATTTTATAAATTAAGGATATTGTTATTTCCTTTAAAATCTGTTATCTTAAATTTTTTTTAAATGTTTTTGAACTATGAAATCTAAGTTAAAAAAAAGTTTAAAACAAAATGGTAAATATTTAAAAAGGTATAAAAATAGTGTAATAAATAAGTATTTTAATTATAAATTAAAGGATTCGAAGGATCAAACACAAACAATAATTTGATTTCCTATGCAAATGACAGCAATTTTATATTTTTGGGGTAAACTGCGATTAAATTGTAGCTCTAAAAGAAATTGTTGTTTGTGTTTAAACCCTTAGGACGTTTTAGCATCATTTCATTCCGTTCACTCATTTTCCTCGGTTATCAAGAGTTCATATTCTTGAGCAGCAAACCGATCCCAATCGGTAGCCTAAAAACAAAAAAAAGGCAATTAATTTATTTGGACTCTTTCAAAGTGTAGTGTTTGAAAATACTTACATATTCATCTCTTTGCGAGGCAAATGGATCACGCTGTTCATGATCTAAATATTTTTCCAAATTGAAGAACGTATCAAAGAACACATGTGTCATTTTGCAGTTTTTCAAGTCACTCAAAGTGATAGCATCACGGCGTTTTGGTTTAATCATGTCTAACATCTAAGAAATAAAATTTAAATTTTTTTATTAAGAAATCTTTATTAAAAAAAAAAAAAAACAAAAAAGTTTTAAACTTAATCACCCTTACGAGGGCTGCTCTATATATTTCTGGCCTAATAGTGAAAATGTCGCATGTCGATCTTACATTATGAGTCCACGCACGGCATCAATGTTCTCTGGAACAACAGCCGTTTTTGGACGACCTTCACGGAATTCGTCTTTGAGCGAGCTTCGGCCACAATTAAATTCATTATACCAATTTTTCACAGTACTATAGGATGGTGCTTATCGCCATATAAAGATTTAAGTTCATCAATGCACTCTTGTCGTGATAATCCACGTCGAAAGTTATGAAAAATGATGGCACGAAAATGTTCACGAGTTAATTCCATTTTTTTTTCTATATTAATTTTTTCAAGTCACTGTTAACAACATAAATAATGGTCGTACGTCAAAACGTTTTGAGTACGATTACGCTTAAAAATGACAAACTTTCCAATGGAAATGTCAGATTGCACTTGGCAGCACTCAGTGTCGCCAGGCCAGATATATATATATAGCAGCCCTCGTATTCTATTTAGCGTCATTAATATGAAATGATATCGCTTCGTGTCGATTGTTGTAAATCGGTATGCCCATTGTCAATATCAAGTTTTACCGCTAAGCGTCGATGTATTTTTGGTATGCCGTAAGCAACGTTAACGCCGCCAATGAAATTGGCTCTAATTTTGCTGTCGCTCTTATTGGTGTCGAAACAGTTTTATAATTTATTTTATTTATAATCTTGAATTAAAAAAAGAGAACAAAAGAAATTCAAACACCTGCCATTTTAATAAGTTCGTAGAGAAGAAGGGAAAAAATCCTTCACTGGCCAAAGGATTGCAAAAAAGCAGTCTTCCTATTGATTTTAAACAGCAGGCGACGGTTGGCAAAAGGTAAGATGAATAGTACTAAAAAGATTCACCCTTATTCTAGTTATATATATATATATGTCGATTTCATTACATTTATTATTCTACTTGTCGTTATTGACACTTATCGATTACTGCTCAAAAAGTTTTTGTATTGTATAACATATGTGATGACGATATTGTATTGAAGTAAATCTGTTTTTTGTCGATGCCTTTTTGCATAACGACTGGAAGTGATTTAAACCAAACATAACATTGAAAATGTAAAGAAGTGAAGGTTGGTGAAAAATTGCAGAAGAATCCATCTCTTACACTGAGTTTTCGCAGAGGCACTGCTCCATGCAATTTTAAAGAAAAATGGGAAGAAATTGGAAAAATTCTAAATTTTCTTGGTCCGCCTAGAAGATTAGCAGCTGGTTGGCAAAAGATAACAAAATAAAGAATAGAATAGAATGGCGAAATTTAAAATTCAAAGTGAAAAAAAGATGGTTGCTAATAAAGCGGAGTGTAAAGCCACTGGCGGCAGAATTTTTAAACAATTTTCACTTAGTCAGCTGGAAGAAGCTGTGGCAAACCTTCTTAACTTCCAGAAGCGTTTGAGTCCTGAAGGAGAGAGAAATTCAAGGAGTTCAAATAGTTGACAAGCGAAACGATTCTAATGACATGGAACTTGCTGAAATCGAATTTTCGTTAAAGAGCCAGTGGAAGTCAGCTAACAGTTAAGGGAAACTTCTTGCACGTCTAATGCTGCTGCTACCAATGATACCAGTTCTGCTCAGCCTGCTCCATCGAAAAAAGTTAAAAAAAGCAAAAAACTATATAATAACCAAACTGATTTCTGCTTTCATCATCAATTAAATCAAAATTTTCTTCACTTATAGAAAAAATTTTACCATAAAAGTTCAAACACAAATAAAATTTATAAAAAAAAACTTAAGGAGGGGCATTTTCATTGCATAAAAATCGATAAACCGTCGACGTCGTCACAGGGATGTTACAGAATGCAAAATTTTTATTGAATTGACGCCGACATTGAAACGAAGTGAAATTGATACTAAAACGATGACGACGACGCCGACAACTAGAATAAGGGTGATTGTTGTATGACAAAATTTTTCTTAAAGGTTAAAATTTAAGGTAAAAAAAATTAGTCACAAACAAGACAGAGTGCAGGTCTGCTGTAGCCGAACCTGCCTTAATTTCGGAAGCAACTACACCCTGAAGCTGTTCAGGGAGTGCAATTAATTAAATGTGAGAATTTAGAAATAGAAGCTCTTGAAAGTAATGAATTTGTTATTGACAATAAAAAGAAATGAAAATAAAATATTGGCACCTTCAACCTATTCTTAGAGCATCGATTTTGCGCTCCTTTAAAAGTAAAGAAAAAATCTGCCTTGAAGAAACCGGAATCATCTACAAACAGGAACAAAAAACAATTTAGTTCTTTAAAGTTATTAAGAAAGTTTAATAAAAACTGAGAACAAAACAAACCAACTGTCTAAATTATTAAAGATGTGTTTTAAAAAACGATAAACAATCGACATTGCCGTTATGGAATACAAGTTTTGTATCGAATTGGTAACGACGTCGAAAAAAATTGTTGTTGATATTAAATTGATGACGACAACGATAAATGGAATAAGGATGAATGATTTAAATCAAAATTTTGAATTAAAAATGTTCCGTATTCTTGCTTTAAATCGCTAAACTCAACGTAAAATAGATTATTTTACAAACATTTTTTTTAAATTGGCAATTTGAAAAAGAACGGCTTAATCAGGTAATTTTAAATTAAATTTCCTTAAAAAATCGCTAATTTCACATAAAAAACTTTGATTAACTCCAAGAAGAAAATCGCTAGCTTCACAAAATAAAAAACGCTAACATGTTTTAATAAAACGGTTACTTTAAAAACAAAAAGCTTCAGATTAAAAAAATCAGCGATTTTATATAAAAAATCTTCAATTTCTTAAAAACACAGATTAATACGCTTACCTGACATAGACAATCCTCAAATGGCAACGATTCAATGCCAATTGACTCCATGCGCTGTTGTTGTTCTTCATAAAAATATTCCAATTCATACATGGACAACAAACCATCGCCATCAATATCCATACAACGGAACCAATACTCAATAGCGGTGGGTGTACGTTTATCCTCCTCGGACAATAGGAACCAAACAAAATCTGTGTAGGACATTTTGGGTTCATCATCGGGATGTTTCTTGTTGTCAGAGCGTGTAACACAGCCCGAAAAGATGCGTTCAACAATGCGTGTAGACAAGGCATGATCACTGTGGCGTGCTAAATCATCTTGATTTATAAGCAGATCATGATCCTTATCCAATTCCCAAAATTTACAATAAATCACATAGAAATGTTCATAACTGAAAAAAGCCATAATCTGATTAATGTCGTCCTCCTCCTCCAGCAAGGTAATAATCTAAAAGAAATCACATAAAACAAGTGTGGTAAGCAAATTAAAAAACATTATTATAATATTTCTATCATACCTCTAATAAATCGGATTTCTTTAATTCCGATATGGAAATTTTACCCGACCAACTGCGATTAACCGAATAGAATATTCGTGCTATAACGGTGTGTACATATCTGGAATGAAATTCGGTGGCTTCTTTGAGAAAAGCCAACCCCGGATGCGTATCAACAACGTCTTGCACTAAGGGCGCCAAATCTTCGGGTAATATATAGGAACGCATCCGCTGACCTCTTGATAAAATGTAAACAAACCGTGAAGCGTCATCATGGCAATAAACATTCATTCTGAAAAATTGTTAAACAAATTAAAATATAAATTGAAACCTAACTATCAAAGAAGAAAAAAAAAGCTCACTGCTTCCAAAACTCTACAAATCTCTGTCGTTCCACTAAGCCCGAATTGTGTTGCTGGCAAAATACCATAACTGGCATGCGCCAGTAAAAGGGTAGACCACAGATCTTTAATATACGCGGCAACTCATCCTTGGTCACCTGATTATTAGGAAATGTATCAAACGCTGACAAAATACCACGCAAAGTACGTTCCAAAGCAATTGTGGGTTGTGGTTTGCCATGAGGAAAATAGAATCTATAAAAAATAATTTCCAAAAAATCTAAAAAAATGTTTTAATTTTTCAAAAAGAAATACCTGGGAATATAAACACTTTTCGTATTTTTTAATTCCTTTTGTATTGAGTTTTGTTCGACTGGTGGTGGGGGCGTGGCATGTAGTTTAACCTGAAATAAATTAAAATATATTTTTCATTTAAAATTTGACATAAAAAAATATTAAGGATAAAAATTTAGTTCAAAAGTGCATTTCTTATGTAGACCTCTCCAGGGATGTGTATCCTTTTAATATTTTTAGAGTTCCTTCACTAAAGGCTACAAGAGGAACCCTATTAATATAGCTGCAACGCCTGCTTGTCTGCAACCTTTACCTTTGAAAAGTTTCAAACCCAGCAAAAAAATAGGATCTTCCAAAGAGTAATCTTGGAGCGCTCCTTTGCGAGTAATGGATTACTCCATAAAACTCCGAAACACATTGGATTCTTAACACAGCATGTCCGCAGACACGAGTACTCTTTTAAGCTCCTTATGGAGTACTCTCTTTGATCTTGAAAATGACGACAGAGAGAGTAATCGTTTTTGTCTCCTAAAAGAGCATAAAGGGAGTAACCCTAAGGGAAGTTAAAAATTAAAGGGTGTCCAACATAAAATCAAAAACTATAGGGTGCCCTATATAAGGCATTTTAGGCCTTATTTTAATATTTTTGGTATTAATTTCATTGGAAATTATGCGCCATTATAATTTAATAGCAAAACACGTATTTATATATCAACCAATCTTATGAAATGAACATTTTAAGAAATAATATATATTTTAAAATTCTCATTTAGTTAATGAAAGTGATCGTACTCAGGCATGACAGGGAGCCAGTTAAAAGTACTCCTACTATTTGGGAAAGTTCTAGTAAATTTTTGGGTGTTCTCATCAAATCAAGAATTTTTAAGTATTATCCATATTAACTGTCCATTCCAAAGTCGATAACATGAATTAAAATATGTAAATAATTTTACCAAAGACAATACACACTATAAAGGTTCGCTTGAGAAATTGGAAACAACCCATACTGGCGGGTTTTAGTTTTTCCGTCCTCCAAAGAAAAAGAGAGAGATAAACATTTTGCCAACATTTTGGGTTTATTGACATTTAAATGACGTCTGAAGGAAATTGAGTGAAAAAAAGTAAAAAAAAATTACAAAATATAGCTTAATGTATCTGTGTATGTATGCACAATTTTAATAAATTTTCATTTCAAACAAATAAATTTATATGAAATATTAAAAGCACTTAAAGAAAAACATTTTATCGCAAAAAGAGATTATTTCATCGAACTGTAAATAAATACAAATTGAAATTTTTAAGTTTATTATTTTTGGAGATTAAGGCATGTGCAAAGAAAACTTATTATAAACAAAATAAATTTTCAAAAATATAAAACAAAAGAAAAAAGTACAAACAAAAACTAGACAAGAAAAATCTTAAAAAACAAGTATAAATAAACTTTTTTTCCAATGGTTCTTCTTCTATTGTTTTATTTTTGTTTATAGGTACAATATTTAAACAACAACAATAACACAAGGCGCAACAAGAAAAATTGATAAAAGTAAATTGCAAAATTAAAAGAAAAATCAAAATAATATTTGGCCGTCTTCTTTTTTTTTATAAAAAAACAATTTTGGGTGTTTTCTTATTCTTTAACACAAATTTTCATTTTAATACACCATTTACATCAATATTTTAATCAGTTGATTTAGTTTGAAAGTTAAAACTAAATAAACTTTGCTGAAAGCAAATTTAGGCGTTATTTATCATTTCAACATATGGCAGCATTTAAATTTTACAAAAACTAACTGGCAAACTTGAAATAACGGTTGCGTTTGCAAAAGCAAAGAGTAAACAAAGATAGAATTTAAATTAATTAAAGAAGGGAATAAGATTCGTTTGAAGAAATAAAGTTCTACTTTTCACAAAAAGTTTTTGAAAACAAATATTGAAAAATAATTTTTAGAGCGTTTTGTAATGCATAAACCATGATTGTTTTATTTCTTTTTTAGAATCAAATACCAGTTGACAGTCTGAAATCACTACAGTCGAGAATAAAGGCTAATAAAAATACGAGAAATTAAGGTAGCAAATATTATACAAGGAAACATAAAATTTTGTTGCTGTTCTAAATTGTTAATATGTAGAATCAAAATTTGTGCATTAATTTTCATGAAAAAAGACCATTTCATATATAATAAGCCACATGCTACTACACCAAAAATGTGTTTTGTGTTGTATTTAAAATTTTTATATTTTTTTTAATAAACAAAAACGATTTTTTTTTTAATTATTTATAAATTTTTCTCAATATTTCAACAATACTGGGCTTAAAATTAATTTTGTTGACGAATTTTAATTTTTTAAACTAAATCTGACAAGCCTTTCTAAAGTTGCGCTAAGATGTACATTCAAGTCTTGCAATTTTATTATTTTTGATCAGAAACAATAACTTTTAGTTCTTGGACGGCGAGAAAATAAGTGTTCCCTTGTACTATCATTCGGCTACCAGAAACAAATGTAAGTTTTTTTTTAATCATGATAGAACTTGAAGTTATAAAAAAATAACGCTAAAAATTAAATTTTGATGAAAAGTTGTTTCTTATTATTTTCAGTAAACTCTGGCAAATCATTATGAATAGACTCTTAAACAACGCTATCAAATCATCTAAGTTTACTTTGTAAATTAGTCATCAATACGAGCAACTTATAGACCGCTTCGTGATTTTATGGTGCAAATAATCGTCCGTCTGAACAAGCCATCCGTCGAGCTGTAGACAGATTTTGTACCACATACTCTCTAGAGGTTGATATAACACCAACACGTCGCAGGAATGTGCATACTGAAGATAATATCGCTGTTGTAAACGAAAGTGTGACAAAAGATCCAAATTTATCGACTACGGTTGGTTGCAGGAATTGGCGCCCTGTCCGTCCACTACATGGAACATTTTGTGCAAAGATATTGGCCTACACCCGTATAAAATCCAGCTAGTGTAGGAATTAAGGCCACGAGACCAGTATATGCGTCGTTCTTTCGCCAATTGTGCCTTAGAATAGTTAGAAACTGACCCGTTATTTTATTGCAAAATTGTGTTCAGCAATGAGGCTCATTGTTGGCTTAATGGGTTTGTTAATAAGCAAAATTGCCGCATACGGAGTAAGACCAATCCACAACATACCCTACAAACTCCATTGCAGCCTAAGAAATGCACCGTTTTGTGTCGTTTACACGCTGGTGGTATCGTCGGATCTTATTTCTTCAAAAATGAGGCCGGATCTAACGTTACGGGCAATGGAGATCGTTATCGCACTATGATTAATGATTTTTTATTTGAATATATGGATGACATTGATCCAGACGAAATGTGATGTCAACAAGGTGGCGCTACGTGCTATACGGCGACCGCAAACATCGAGTTATTGAAATCAAAATTTAGCGATATGCTGATTTTGAGAAATGGACCTTAACAAAACACCCGTTACAATTAAACCATAATGTTGTAGGTGTATACACAATGTTTTCATTAAAAAAGGAAACTGTGTATTCGGTATTGATATTAAACAAATATTATTTTATTTCTGTATCTTATTTTTTGTTTGTTAACACAATAAAACTGATTGCGAAAATTCAAAATTATTTACGTTAAAGTAAGTGAAAATCATTTATTAAGTGAAATAAATTCAAAATATGATATTTTTAATTCTTTTTCGCATTTCTCAATGGCTGCACATAAAAAGCATAAATAATTTTTTTTACAATTAAAAACTTAATATCTGTTTTTTTGTTTAATTAAAAGCAATTAATTAGAAACAAAAATAACAAGAAAAATGCAATACTTTAAAAGTTTAAACGTTTTTTAAGTCTTTAATTAAAACAAAAAACTGACCTATGACACTTAGAAATAGACAGCTGTCATTTAAATAAAATGATACTTTTATTCAAAATTTTTTTTAGCAACTATATTTTATTAGTTGCACAAAAAACCGGAAAGAGAGAAGTGGTGGAAAGTAAATAAATTAAAAAGTATTTGTATGTTTGAAATAAATTTATCTTTTTGCTTGACCCTGACTGACTAAACAAATAGACATTTTAACTATAAAATACGCCAAATATCTATTGAGTGTTTAAACAAACAAAAAAAAAAAAAAAAATAAATGTATTTGTAATTCTCACTTAATGTGGGGGTTTAAAAACAGCGTCCATTTACCAAAAATATATACCAACAAATTAAAAATTTAAAAAAAAAACAAATAATCCAAAAATGAATCTTTTATTTAAATAATTCGTGCACAAATAAAAAATTAAAATTGAAATATCTGATTTGTTTGTTTATATGTGTTTATATATGTATGTGTCTATTAGAAAAATATAAATATGTATTGATGTTTTTCAATTGAAATTCACCTCTGTTTTTTAATTTTTTTCCTTCTGCTCTACTAAATAATTATTAAAGAAATTTATAAGGAAATTTAAAACGAATAACGTTAGTAAACATGAACAATTAAAGGCCATGATGACACATGAGATTAAGTCGTTAGGTCTGTTAAAAATGGCATGGGTGTTCAAAAATTAGGATAGCATGTATGAAATTAAAAAGTGTTACACGTTTTTTTTTTGACAGGTCTGTTCGATATGCGCATCTCTTAAAAACATTTTATTAAATAATATAGTTTCCGTGCGTTCACAGTTTCGTTTTAAGTTACAATGTGGCACCTCTTGCGATTTTTCTGATTAGAGTCGTATGCTAAAAAGACTACATATGGTCACCTTTTTTAATACGTAAACTAAACCCAATTTATGCTAATGCAGTCATCAAGGCGAATCAATTACCAGGTGGCAGCGTAGGCGAATTCATTATTTTTTGCTGGTAAAAAGTACTGTCAAACTTCATATATAAAAAATTATACACATATTTTTTATATATGGAGTTCGACAGTAGTGTTCACAGCGAAAATTAATGAATTCGCCTACACTGCCACCTGATAATCGATTCGCCTTGGCCAACAATTTGTGTTATCGCATACTCTTCAATGCAACCGGTTAAACTCCTAAATGTCTTAACATAAGTCTATGAAATTCCGCTTTCTTGAACAGTATTTGTTTACTTCATAAATATCAAAGAAGAATTAACATTTCAAAATTCTCATTTAGTTGATGAAAAAATGTTTACAATGTTTCATGTTTACAAATTAAATAATGAATTTTACGGTACCTTGTAACACATCGACATCCATATCTCTTCACTGCGATGTTATACAACTCTCTCTTTATTTGAACTTATTTTTTTCGTGTTAAAAAATTCACCCATAGTGGTTTTTTTTTATAAAAAATCAAAGGCGAATCAATTACCAGGTGGCAGCGTAGGCGAATTCATTATGTTTTGCTGGTAAAAAGTACTGTTAAACGTCATATATAAAAAAATATACACAGATATTTTATATATGGAGTTTGACAATATTGTTCACGGCGAAAATTAATGAATTCGCCTACGCTGCCACCTGGTAATTGATTCGCCTTGCGTACTTCATTCTTTGGGAAAGGGATAGATGAGAGATAGACAGGTGGCGAGAGGAGATTGATATAGACATTTAATGAATTATTTTACTTCGTCGGCGAATATGCTATGAAAAAGTATCGACGAAGGAGAAAAAAACATTATTATTTTTTGACTGCCGCAAGGGTTGAACCCAGGGCAACCAGATTTGTAGTCAACGTGCTTATCACCTTGACTTCAGCAGCCTCAAGTAAGCATTGGTGATCATTTCTGTCTCTATGTAAGAAAAAACATCGGATTTAGTATAAAGTAGTTAAGGCAATTCGGTTGCAAACTTTTAATTCAATTTGTAAGCCCCCGACATCTTGAATAAGATGGCAAGTCAGAATAAACTCTAGCAGAATGTTCTAAGGCTGAGCATATAAGTTTATTTACAGAAACCACATTTTAATACCCTTCGCCGCAAAAAGTGGAAAAAGGGTATATCTAAGTTTGTCATTCCGTCTTTAATTTCTACAATATCCATTTCTGATCCCATAAAGTTTATAAATTCTGACTTCTTATGCATAGCGAAGTCGATTGAGAGATGTCTGTCTGCCCGTGCGTGTAAGTGTTTGTAGTAGTGATTTCACAAAAAAATAAATATGTCAATCAGAATTCAGCATGATTGGTTCATGTCCTTCGAGGCAGCAGGCAAAACATCTCGCCTACCTCTATTTTTTTGTCATTTGGAACAATAAAGTAATTCAATAAAAAAAAATAAATATATCGGCCGATAGAGAATTAAAGAATAAGAAAAAAACATCAAGTGAAAAAATTGGCGCTCGCCCATGTTTTCCGAGTTACGAGACTCTGAAATTTCAAATTTTTAAAAATGCTTAACCCATTAAAACCGATTTCATTTTAATGTAACATTATATACTGTGAGCGTCAAAATAAAGTGTACACAAACATTTTCTTTATATTAGTTTTTATTTCAGTCTTTAAAAATACTATTTTATTTAACATTTAATGTTTTTTTAATTGTTATGCAGTTCTCTACTTAAACTTAAAAAAACAACAAAAAAAAAATTTACAACAACAAAAGTTATAAAACAAAAACAAAATCTATTCCATATTTTACGCGTCAAAATAAAGTGTACATCTTATTTTGTAGCATTTTAGCGAAGTAGAACTGCATAAAATACCGTTGTTTTGTTGTTTATTTACTTTCTTGCATTCTTTTAAATCACTATTACTGTTTTATAGTAGACAGATGCAATTTTTGGACTATAACTTCTTTGCAGAACGAAATTTGTTATGGGTAGACAAACGTCCACAGATGTCAGGGAACTTGTGATAAAACTTTGAAAAGACGGTAAAACTTTTCGTAAAATCGGGTCTATTATAAACAGAAGCCATAATAGAGCAAAGAAAATAGTTGATAAGCACGAAAAATTCGGCAAAGTAGAAAATCGTCCAGGTGCAGGCCGACCAAAAGCTTTAAGTGAGTCTGAAATAAGGTCTATTTTGCGCGATGTGAAGAAGAATCCATTTAAATGTGCTGCTAAAATATCGGAGGAAGTTTCAGCAACAAAAAATTGCAACGTAAGCGCCAACACAGTACGAAGAGCTCTACACGCAAATGGTCTATATAGTCGGTTGCCGCGAAAAAAGCCACTTATATCGTTAGTAGATCAGAAAAAACGTATTAAGTATGCAAAAAAGTACGAAACTAAAGATGGTTCTTTCTGGAATAACTTTTTATTTAGCGATGAGAGTAAATTTGAGATATTTGGATAGAAAAAAACTGTAAAAGTAAGGCGTACAAAAAAAACAGAGTATGCTGAACAAAATCTAATATCTACGGTTAAGCATAGTGGAGGTTCGGTGATGGTGTGGGGGATGCATTGCGGCAAGTGGAGTGAAAAGCTTGGTTTTTATTGAAGATACCATGAATAAAACGGACTACTTAAACATTTTGAAAAACAATTTGCCATGTAGTGTGGAGAAATTGGGCTTAAAGTGACCTTGGATCTTTCAACAAGACAATGATCCCGAACATTCGGCAAAGATAGTAAAAGAACGGCTCCTTTATCATACTCCTAAAACATTAGATCATCCTTCCCAATCACCGGACCTTAACCCTATTGAGCATTTGTGGGAGCATATTGACCGGCAAATACGAAAGAGGACAATTACTAACAAGGATACGCTTAAATCCCTTATAATGGAGGAGTGGCAGAAAATTTTATCTGACATAACCAAGAACTAGTTGAATCGATGCCCCGAAGACTAAGTGCCGTTATTAAAGCTAAAGGAAAAGTAACCAAATACTAAATCATACTAATTTTTATAATTAATTATAAGTGTACACTTTATTTTGACGCGTAAAATAAGGAATAGATTTTGTTTTTGTTTTATAACTTTTGTTGTTGTAAATTTTTGTTGTTGTTTTTTTAAGTTTAAGTAGAGAACTGAATAACAATTAAAAAAAACATAAAATGTTAAATAAAATATTATTTTTGAAGACTGAAATAAAAACTAATCTAAGGAAAATGTTTGTGTACACTTTATTTTGACGCTCACAGTATATGAAGTACTAAATTTATTTTATTTTTTAATTCTCTGTCACCCCAATATTTGCTTTTTTGATTGGAGTTACTTCACTAAACTAGATTTACATAGATGGTGAAGGGTATATAAGATTCGGCATAGCCGAATAAGGCACTCTTGCACTCTCTTGGGGTTCCATTTTGAACCAGCACCATAAATTGTCAGCAATAAAAACTCATTTTGAACAACAACCCACAACCTGCTTAATCTAAGATAGGAAATAAAAAAGTTGATAAAAGTAAGATTTGTGTCTTTTGGATTTGGCGTCTTTCAGTACTGGTGCCACATAATTAAGGCCGAAGGACAGAACATTTAACCTAATCGACGTTAGGATTATTTCTACTCTACTTTGAAGTGAAGTGTACCTGAAATTTAAAACTTTCAGTAAAAAAAAACATGAGATCCTGCAAATAAAATCCAAAATGGCCTTAGATAAGCGAGAAAGCAATTGAACGATTCGGCGAAGAGATTTAAATAAAGGAGTAAACAGGAAGCAACTACTTTCGGTTAACAGAAATAGTACATTCGCGGCACCCTAATTGGGTAGTAGAAGGAAACGGCAATTCTAATTCTGGTTTTAGGCCGTGCCTAGAAAAAACTAAAATGGCATCGCATGTTAATGGCGATTCTGCTACAAAGGCTCAAGTATGGAAGTCTAATGTCTGTAGACATTGGTGCATACCATTAGTGATCTAAGTCCCAGTCTAAAGATTGCCAAAAGTAAATTGGGCGGGAATTCGATTTTAGTAAATAATAACCAGTTGACAGCAAATAATCAATAAGAAACGCGTGTTTCCCCTACACAATATTTAAATTGAATTCCACAAATAAATATTGTAAAAGGCAACAAAATTTGTTAATAACACTCCACGAGACTCAAAGAAATAACTCTATTTATAAATAATCAAAACTTTATTTCCTTCCACAACTCTACCAACAACTTAACAATGACAATGAAAAAAGAGAGAATATTTATTATAAAAATCCGTTACATTATTCTATTGTGCCAACCCAACGAACAATTTTTAAAGCAATAAAATAACATAAATATTTATATTTTATGAACTGCAATTTTTTTTAATAAAAAAAAAACTTGTGTTTTCACTTTCTGCAACATTAAAGAAATATGTTTTTCTTCTTCTTCTAATGTTATTGTAAATTTAGCTTCTTCTTATTTGTGTGGGAGTGAGAGAGAGTATTAACAAACATTTGTATAACCTTAATGATGATTTATCAATCAATCATTTGATAGTTTTGGGATTGTTTTTGGTGATTTTGAAAAAAGATCTTTTTTAATGTTTTGCATTTTTTTACGCTTTTACAAATAGTTCTTCGATTTCTTTTTTTTTATAATTTCCTTTACAACAACTTGTTGTTGCTACATTTTTTTGCGTCGTTTTCTATATAAATGTTTTTATTTTATTTTTTATTTTATTTTACGATTTCAATGCACATGTTTGAGATAAACCAAGAAGAGAAGAGTAATTAAAAAAAGGTTTTTTTTTTGAATAAAAAAAACAATAAAAAAATCCCATCGGTTAGATAACAAAAATATAGATTTTTAAAATTGTTTTGGATTTTAAAAAATCTTTTTAAAATATTTACGGTTTTACTTACCTTAAGTAATGATCTTGGCGGTGCATCGGCCCGATCGGGACGTTTAATATTTAAAAATGAATTCTTTACATCTGGACACTTTTCAAAAATCATAACACGTTCGGCCACTGAACCACGCGTTAGAAATGGACTGCGCACTGGATATATATTTTTTCAATTTTTTTTTTTAATCAAAATAAAAACAAAAAAAGAAAAAGATTGTTGTATTAGAATTATTATTATTATTTTGTTAACAATTTTTTTTGTAATTTGTATTTACAAGATTTTTCTTGGCCATTGCTAAGGGGACGAGTTGATTTGAATTTCGTGGGTGTTGGCATGGTTGAACTACTGTTACTACTGCGTTGTGTTTCCATATTTTTACTTTCGTTTTCTACTATGGTCGATCGTTGCTGTTGTTGTTGTTGTGATTGTTCTTGCTGCTGTCGTATTGCTGGTGCCACCTGAGCTGCTTCGCCGTTTAGTAACGTGGCAGTTGCTGCAGTTGTATTGTTGTCTGGTAAGTTCGATTCTTTGGCACTTTCCGAATCATTTAAAGATTTTTCTTTTAATTTTGCAGTTTTTATTGTTTTTGTGTTGTTAGATTTTTGTGATTTTATTGGGCTGGTCTCTAAAATATTGGAACTATTGCCTTTTGTGCTGATGCTTTGCTGTAGGTCTTCTAGAAGACTCGTTACATTACCGTTAGAAATGTTTTTGGTTGTGTTGCTGCTGCTGCTTACGGCGCTGGCGTTTACTAAATTCGTGCGTTTTTTATTGATTTGAGGCTGTAAAATTGTTGCTGCTGTTGTTGTTGTGACAATGTTGCCGTCTCTGCTTTTATCTTGCAATTTTAATTTTTCTTCTTTTTTATCAATTAATTGATTTAATTCATGTGCTTTGTTTATCGTTTCCAATGCTGATTCTGATGTTTTCATTTTACTGCCAAGTTTTTTCGTTGTCATTGTGTCGTTTAATGATTTCTTTTGCACCGGCATTTCTTCATTTTGTTTACTTTTCTCTAGTACGGTTTTCTTTAACTTTACCTCTTTCACTGCTTTACTCCCCGCAGAGTCCATTAATATTCCCGGTATTTTAGTGTTATTTAGTGGAGTTGCTATCTGATGCACAGCACTGCTGCTGGTTGTTTTACTGGGTTCTTTGAGTAGTTCTTTAATTTTTTGTAGATTTTCTGTTTGTTGTTGACTCAATTTGTGTACATCCAAATTTAAGTCCAAATTGAAATCTATTTGAATATCTAAAGGTTTGCTGGGATGTGTTAAAGTTTTTGCCGACTCTAGGGAGTTTGGCTTTTGTGTGATATTATTTATTATTTCCCCTCCCGCCTCCTGTTTGTTTGTTTTTAATTTAGTGACTTTGGGTGTGCTGGACAAGGGGGAAGAAGTTGTAATTCTAGCGCCATCTGTGGCATCTGCATGTAGAGAGTTTTTCGTTAATAAATTTTTCGTTTTTAAAGAAGGTGTGGATTTCTTAATAACAGGCTGTGAGTTGCCTGTCTCTGTAATAAATGGTACCGTTAGATTGCCTACAGCTAAAGGTGTTGCCAGCTTGTTATTATTGTTGCTGATTAAAGCTGGGTTTATTTTAGGCTCTACATTTTTTGGCTGTACTTCCGTTTTACTACTTGTGCTTAACTTGGATTTTTGTGTGGCAGCTTTAACACCTCTTTGTTCCTTGTCCTTATTGACAAATGTATTAACTAGTTTTTGCAAGTCTTCGGTACTTTTATCATCCGCTATAGCTTCAGCCGCTACACCAGCATCCACATTATATAATTCCAATATTTCTGTGGGAGCCAAACCATGACTTTTCCAAGTGCGATACAAAGCGTCGGCATGTTCTGATATCTTTTTTGAGATTTTCTCTATTTCCAAAGAGGTTTCCAAGTCCTTGGAGCTGGCTGGATTGCTGAGATTCAAAACAGTGGTGGATTTTGTTTTAATGCTGGAACTTTTATTAGGACTTAATTGAATTTTATTAGCTGACTTGGTGGCGCTGCTCTTAGAAGAGGACTGCATTTTGTTTAAGAGTTTTTTTTCCTACAAATTGTCTTAATTTTAATTCAAGTTAAAACTTTTTCGCTCTTTCATGTGAGTTCAAAAAATGTCTTTAATGAGTTTTCACATTTTCTTTATTTCCAACACACACTCACACAATCAGTACTTTCTCCTTCTAGTATTTATAATTCTTTGTTGTTGTGGCTTTTTGCGAGTTTTCCTTTTCAGTTTTTTGTGGCGTATTTTTTAATTTTTTTTTTATTTATTTCGTGTTTTTTTTTTTTTTTTTTGTTGAATTCTATTTATAATTTTCTTTTTTCTTGTGTTTTTTTGTTTTTGTTTCAAAAATTCCTATTTGGTATTTTCAGACATTTTGCACTAATTTCTGGTTTCATTTAATACAACACAATTTTTTTTAATGCAATAAATTCGAACATCAACTTGTTTTCTCTTGAATCAGAAGATATTAAGTTTTATAATTTTTAATATATATTTTTTTATACCCTTCTCCACAAAAAGTGAAAAAGGGTATATATAAGTTTGTCATTCCGTGTGTAATTTCTACAATATTCATTTCCGACCCCATGAAGTATTGTATATGACTTCTGACTTCTTATGCATAGCGAAGTGGATTGACTCATGTCCGTCTGTCCCTTCGTGTTGGTGTTGAAATCACAAAAAAAAAAATAATAAATATGTCAATCGATTAGATATAGTGTCGAACGAGCTGCAATTGGAAATCAGCATGATCGGTCCATGTCCTTCAAGGCAGCAGGCGATACACCACGCCTACCTCTAATTTTTTTCATGTCATTTGGAACAATAAAATATTTGCAATCAAATAATAATTATATGGTGCGATAGAGAAATAAAAAATAAGAAAAAAAAAAACATCAAGTGAAAAAATTGGCGCTCGCCCATTTTTTCCGAGTTGCGGGGCTCTGAAATTTTCAAATTTTTTAAAATACCAATATGGGTATCATTTTAAAGCTTTTGAAGAGATCTTTAAGAAAATATTTTAAAAATGCTTACCCGATTAAGAGCCGATTATATATTTATGTACCTATTTTTTTATTTTTTAATTCTCTGTCACCACAATATTTGCGTTTTTGATTGGAGTTACTTCACTACACTAGATTTACATAAATGGTGAAGGGTAAGGGTAAGGGTAAGATTCGGCATAGCCGAACATAGCACTCTTACTTGTTTTGAATTTATCTCAATATTTTTAATTTTTGTGAAAGATTCTCTATTTAAAAAAGGTTATTTTCTGACCATTTTCAGGAACATAAGAATTCTCTGAATAGATGCGTTGGTGTCGGTCATTTTCTAAGTCATTTTTCACAGTCTGTTATTCAACGTTTGATTAACAATCCAGAGTCAAGTGATAAAGTGAGCAATTGATGCGTTAGCACAGATAAGTTTGTCTAAGGAGTTCCACCGCCCTGCATAACACTTGTTTCCTTTTGTTTGAATTTCTCATAAAAATTAAACTATTTTCCCATTTAAGAAACTCAGTACACAATGCTTAAGCAGTTGCATCTCAGATAAGTTACATATCGTCATTCTGGAATTTTCAACACACTTGACAACTTTAAAGACAAAATGACTTAATAGACTGTTATCGCTATCTACAATTTGATTAAAGTCTGTATTAACGAAAAAGCAAAGGCTATCGAAAGTAACGTTACGTCCAATGTAAAAATGTGCCGAAAAATCTGGCCGCTAGTAGACAAACGATGATGGCGGTGGCTTCCAATTAGATCTTGCATCTGCCAAATTTAAATCAGCGAACCTTAAATACCTGTCGTCCTCCAGTTGTGTGTGGACATCATTACTGGGAGCTGGATGAATTTTGGTAGGATCAAAGAGGACAGTTAGAATGCGACATAGATTGACAAGGGTGACTCGCAAGAGGTGAAAACATTTTTCCGGTTCTTATACGTCAATGGAACCCGGAAGAAATGGACAAGACAACCTGGCATAAGGTCGACCTGTTAATCTCTAAAGACTGTCCGGGGACAACAACTTCTCAGCAGGAAATCCAAAAATTGCTTGAATATTATTGAGGTACCTTAACCTGCATAACTGCGTTCATGACAGGTCATGAAAACTTAAAGTATCGTCTAGTTAAGATAAAAATCGAGGAAAAAATTTAGCATACTGGATCTAGAAGGGGCCTTAGATGGTAAATCAGATTGTATGTGAATTTCTAGAACTGGTTAATATAAGGCTTAGGACTACGGATAGTCAGAGACTCTCTGAGAGAAAAAAAGGTCGACTGCTATCACTTGTTAGTCCGAAATCACTTCAGAGGAATGTACAGACTTCTAGACTAGACTCGAATCATTGAGGTGTGCAGAAGGATCAAAAAGGAGAGAGGGATCACAAACATCAAAATTAGATGATATGGAAGTGGATGACAAGGGCTTCCAATAGGATAGTACTATGTGCTATAAAAAGATCATTCTTAATTATCTCTGCATGGTGGTATTAGAAGCCTCTTTGTATTGAAATCAAAAAGTAAATTGAAGACTGTTAAGAGTGATCGCAATTAGTCAAATGAGGATTGATATGAACTGAAAGCAAAATATAATTTTATAGTCTCATAACCAGAAGCAAATGCGCTTTCTGCCCAAAAAGTTAAGAAATCTTTGAGAACTTAACAAGTTACTGAGTACCAATCGACGTTTCTTAGCACTTTCTAGTCAATGTTTGTAACAGCAGTTATACAGGGCCTCGTATTCTGTTAGCTAAAAGCTTGATTTGTTTAAAGAACCTTTAGAATAAACAATTTGAGGTCGTCACACGCGGAGTATCTGTAAATTGTCCACCAAAATCAAACAAATTGTGTAGTCTTCTTAAATAACAAACAGTATGACACTAAACGTAAGGCGTCCAAACCCCTTCAGATCAGTCTGATCTATACGGTTGAATTGTTAGAGATTTTAGATCCATGTGACAGTTTATTCACCATAAAATCTACAAGCCTTCACAGAAAAGAAATGCTTTAAATCCTTATTCACAGCATGTTTAATTCAATTTCATCACCGACCCCCCCTTAAAGGAAACTTATGGAAAACACTGTGAAAGAATTTAGTTTGTTTTTATTATTCGGCTCTGTTCTGTAAACCGAAAAAGTGTTTTTATTCATGCACCTAATTTTCATCAAGCTTGAGGCAAGAATATGAAGCAATTTAAGAGTGTTTTTACTAACTTTTTATAATATAAAGTATATTAAAATGTATTTAATTTAACTAAGATTTATAATAAAAACTTTAAATTTTTTATTTCAATGGTTCTTTCGATTTACTTCCGACCAGGTTTGTTTACTCGATTTTAAAACGAGAAATTTACTCGGATTGGTTTTACAGAACAGGGTCGATCCGAATAATTATTTAATTTTTTGTTTTCCCACTGTCAACGGTATACTGGAAACGTGAAGCAAGGATTCTAAACTAGAGATTTTGCGATTTAAATATTTGATTTGATAATTATGTTTGAGTATTGGAATTTTTAAATTTTTAATGGAATTTCAAAATTTTAGATTTTGTGTTTAATGATTTTTTTTCGCGAATTTGTTTTAAATAAGTTTTTTATTTGCTTAAAAAAACTCACAAAAATTATTTTTTGATTTAATATAATTTTATTTATTTTTTTTTTATTAATTATTTAAGTTTTCGGAGTTTATGACAAGAAAATATGTACTTTATAATTATTTAGGGATTTTGCGATTTAAATATTAAGTTGGACAATTCTGCTTGCGTTGAAAATTTTTAATTTTTTAATGGAATTTCAAATTTTTAGATTTTGTTTTAAGCGTTCTTTTTCGCGAAAATGTTTTAAATAAGTTTTTTTTATTTGCTTAAAAAAATCCGCAAAAAATAATTTACTTTAAAATATTTTTATATTTTTATTTATTTAAAAAAGTTTTCAGAGTTTAGAACAAAAAAAAAAAATATGATGATGTATTTATTTTATAATACATATTTTAATATTTTATTTATGATATTTTCTTTAATATTTTTAATTTCACTTAGTTATTTCTTTTTGTACTATATTTATTTAAATATGACGTTTTTTGGTTCTTTAATTATTATTTTTTAATTCATATAACATTTCTATTAAATAAATTTACAAACACGTTTTTTCTATTTCTTATTTAAAATTATTTTTCATTACTACTTTTTTATTTTTATTTTCATTTTATTTATATTTTTTTAATTAAAATTTTTTAATTAAATTTTTAGGTTTGTTAATTTTTTTAAAAAGATTTTCATTTGGTTCTCCATATTTATGCAGTACAAAAAAAATCATTTCAAAAATTTATTTTTACACTTTTCTATATTTTTAGCCACACGTTAAATTTCGACGTTCGTTTAGTTAAGGAAACATGCGGACGTTATGAATTCTCCGTATTTTATGAAAACTCACGCATTATTTTTCAATATTTTTCCCCAAAAATTACAAGAAATTTAGTTCCTGGTTTTTCAAAAAAAAAAATTCTCTTTAGTAGAAGGAACATCTTCTCGCTGTCTCTTTTTTTTTGTAAAATCTCTTTCTAGCCGTAAATGCTCTCATTACAAAAATTTGTTTTTAATCATTTAGCCATAAAAGTTTTTCACTTTCTTGCTCACTTCAGTTCTACACTTTTCCGGTCCACGAAACTGTGTTATTTGAATTCAGCCATTAATATTATATCAAGATGATGGATCCACAGCTGTGATTTTACTCTTGCTGTCGTCTAGCAAGATCAATAAATTTACCCTCTCTCTTCTTTTTTCTAAACATAATACAATTCATTTAAAAGATTCTGCGCTTTAAGATGAGGTATTCGAACATGAAATTTGTTCATTGTTCTCTATCTATTTAAATTCTAACAAAAGTTATATGTAGATGTCAAAAAAAAGAACATCTGTTTTAAATTTAAACTCTTAATGCATCAAACTAAAGTTAAATGTTTAGTTTTTTTGTCTATATTTTAATATGTTTTACTTTTGTTTTCTTAAGTATTACGCGCACAAACGTGTAGTCGTGGATCTTGTTAAATAGTTTTTTTTATTTTAATTTAATTTTATTATTTTTTTTTATTTCGCTTTGTTATAAAATTTTTTGTTTCTTGTTCTCCCACTTGAGAGGCTGTGTGTATTTTTTTTAACGTTTAACCATGCATGGGAATAGTTCATTATATTAACTAATTAGCTTATTGACCTTTAGTATTAATTTATACCAAATATTTTTAATAATTTTTTGGCTTGTATTTTATGTTATTGTTATAATTAGTTGGTCAGAAATAATTGGAAAAAATACTACCATGTTCTTACAAACGAGCGTTTTTAAATCGCAAAATGCCAAACTTATTTGAGCATGTCCTTGAAGATTTTCGCCTTAATTTTCAGTTGTAACAAATGGCATCAGTAAAATTTTCAATTTGTAATCGCCATTTTAAGAGAGTTACGTTTTTCAGAACATGGACGGAAATAAACAACAAAAAGAAGAGAAAAATTATTATATATTATAGTTTTTTTTACAAATCCTAGCTATTAAATCTCTCCACAAAATATTAAAAAAAAAAATATAAAAAATAATTTATGAAAATAAAAAACCTTTAGACAAATGAGCCACAAAGTCTATCACAGACCTCTAACCCTGGATGCGCAATAGCTTGACACTTCAAATATTGGCCTCTACAAAAACAAATTATAAAATAGATATAAATCGGAGGGTTTCCCCCATTAAGATGTCAGTACGTAGTGCAATGTCCACTATAATAGCAAGTATAAAAACATAAAATTTAAAATTTAAAGGGTGCCCCATAAAAAAACGCAGTTTTATTTGATGAACAGACACAGACAGACCTTATGGAATCTAAACAGTGTGGCACTACAATAACAAATAAATAAATAAAACTAAAACTTAAAGGGTGACCACATAGAAAAGTTTAAAGTATATTGTCTTATGTTTTGAATCGTTATAGGCAGACAAGGCATATTTAATTTTTTATCAAGTAAAAAAATATCTAATTTACTTAATTCGTGCTTGATTCCTTCAAAAAAAATATCAATATAAAAATTAAAAGATGGCCCACACATTGTTCGAACTTATCGGTTTTATTTTTTTTTTAATACTTTATTTTTGCAAATTTTTTTTGACAGGCATTTGACAGGAATCTCTGTGTATACCCATATTTCATAGTTTCAGGCAAGGTATAGCTATCATACTCAGTAGTACGATCCGTCAAAAATTGCATGTGTACTCAAAATGAATGATAGTGTGTATTAAAAGCGTATGTGTGTGACAGACTTTTTGACAGATATGTACGATTTTATAATCTTTTAAAATAATTCATAAAATATTTTTGCTATGCGATCAGAGTTGCTGTTTTTAAGATGAGAAGAAAAAAAAGAACAAAATATTAATACGATATGTTTTTTGCCCCGACGACTCCATTTTGAAACGATTTTTAAAGAATGACAGAATTCTGTCCGATTTTTGTGTGATTAAATCGTATTATTGTGTATGATAGTGAATCCTGG
This sequence comes from Gymnosoma rotundatum, assembly GCA_916610165.2. NCBI lineage: Eukaryota > Metazoa > Arthropoda > Insecta > Diptera > Tachinidae > Gymnosoma > Gymnosoma rotundatum. The sequence continues at coordinate 169,674,874 of OU744336.1, read as the reverse complement.
CCTTTAATAAGGAAGCCCAGGCGTCCGGCTGATTATCTTTGTGTCTATATGTATGTTTTAGTATACTGGAAATTATTGTCTTCATTGGCTATAATTATTAAGTTGAAAAAATCTCTCAAAAATTCACAGCCCGCCAAAAAAGGGTTAAATTGCGACTTTGGGCGAAGCACGACAATTCTGTTTTATAGGATTCCCAGTGGATATCATTAAAATCAAAGATAATTTAAACAAAATTTGAGAATGGAGAAGGTCTCGTTATACCCACTGTGATTTTATGACTTTTTAAGTATATTTAGCATTAACACAGAGTCTCAAGCAGCTTTGTTCTGATTTTTCCAACACCGTAATAACAATTCGTAATATCATGAACGATATAGAAAAGCTCTACAGTATCGCACTTTGTATATTAACATTTTATAAGTTGACTAGAATATCTGTTTCCAAATAAATTTTACCAGCGGTGTGTAGATTATTATAATTTCAAATAAATCAGAAACTATAAATGATAGTTAATTTGTTTGTAATTTTGAGTTTCTTAAAAAATGTTAATGACAAAATCCCATGTGTGGCTTTTAACCATTTACATTTAAAATAGATTGAATGCTTGTGGAAAGAGTCTGTGTATATGAATTTCGTATTTATTCATTTGTCTCTTGGATTATATTTGTGTTTTATTGTATCTGCTTGTCATTTGCAATTTTTAATTCAGTTAGAAAATAACATGATGTATTATTTAACAAATTAGAATATTGGCTATAAAATTTACAAAAATTAACACAATTTTAGCGGTATTTATTTTTAACGAAAATGTAAATATGTAGAAAACAATGGCGCAAATTAGGGTGACCAAATAAAAAAATTTTACTCAAACAGAAAGTTGAGCAGTCTTTTTAGCCCTTCAAAAAATAAGATTTCAGATTCAACTTAAATTTTTTGTATTTATAAAATTATCTTGTGTTAATAATGCCGATGTTTCATTGGTTAATTTTTGTTCTTGAACTTGTCAGTCACTTAAAATTATATGAGTGATTTATTTTTATTTTGACGATTTTATGTTGCAATAACTGGATTGTTAATTTGGCGGTTTTCTCCCAAAAAATAAACGAAAAAATAGTGCGAAAAGAAAGATTTTTTTTAAATTAAGTAATCTAATGAAAAATTCCCGTTGTTTAATTTAATTATTGAATTTATATAAAAATTTAAACTAATATTATCATTTCAAAAATAAAAAAGCTATAGTGACAAGGACTAATCAACATTCAAATCAAGTTTTGTAGGCAAATGTTTCGGTTAATTAATCCTATATTGTCATAGATAGACCTGCCTGGAAGGACTAAGCCACTTTCATTAAGCCCTTCTCACAATATTATCCTTCTTATGGTATTTCTACTATATTACACAATTATTCTCTGCGGCTATAACCCCCTTCAGAAAAACTCTTTTCTTAGGTTAATGTAATCCTAATAAAAGTATAAATGAAACTAATAAATTACTTTCTGAAATACAAATAACATTTTTTCCACAAATACCCACTTAAAATGTAAGATTGAGATTTTAAATTTCGAAAATTAAAATTTAAAGATCTTAAATTTATATTTGAAAGTAAAGAAATAAAATTATTCTTAGAAGAGGGTTTCTACAACTAAACGAGACAATTAATTAGAGCTTAATGTATTTAGTCAAAGTATAGGAGGAAATCTGTAGGAGGAAATCTTCAGTCAAATTCATTAAAAATTGTAATTCTTTAGAAGATGAATCGATTTGAAATATTCTTTTCTTTTTAACAAATATTTTTACTTAAAAATTTAAACGTCATAATAAATTACAAATTAGTTTTATGTTTTTCTGTTATTTTAATCTGAGAAATATGTACTTAATGAAAATATAAAATAAAGCTAAAAAATGAAGTTTTTTTCGTTTGACTGTTTTTAAATAAACAATTACTCAAAACTACATCAGTTGTCCAATTTTTTCCGATTTTAGAAAGCAGTTTTATACCAAATACAGATTATTAATCTGTGATACGTCTTTTGACGTCTTTTTTTCTTAAGTTTATCTGGCAGCCCTGCCTTTGACTGCTTTAGTGTCCTATTTAAGGCCAGGATTCACTATCATACACAATCGTGCGATTTAATCACACAAAAATCTGACAGAATTCTGTCCTACTTTAAAAATCGTTCCAAAATGGCGTCGTATGTGCTACACTATTATGCAAAAAAGATGCAAAAACATATGGTTTTAATATTTTGTTGTTTTTTCTCTTCACCATCTTAAAAAAATCAACCCTGATCGCATAGAGAAAAATATTTTATGAATTATTTCAAAAGATTATAAAATCGTACAGATCTGTCAAAAACTCTGTCACACACATACAATTTTAATCCACACTATCATACTTTTTGAGCACACATGAAATGTTTGACAGATCGTACGACTGAGTACGATAGTGAATCCTGGCCTTTAGAAGTGGTTTACAACTTGTCCGAAGCTCGACGGTGGCCATTTTTGCAAACAATCTTAATTTTGATCACATCCGAAATCTAAACTTACGAACAGACTTAAAAATTTTGAAAATTCCTGAATAAAATAATTTCTCGTTTTTTTATATTAAAAAAATTAGCAATTCTTTTTCCTAATGTTACGTATTGAAAGTCATGTTTCTTTTGTTTAGATAAAAACATTTTTAGGCATCGCAAAAGGCAAATTAATAAATCCAAAATTTTTAGAGGCGATAAAAATTCAGTCAAAATATTGGAAAGCCCGCAGCCCATAAAGATGTATGAAAAAACACATTATAAAGGAATACAAATATATTATGCTTCAAGTGTGCTTGCAAGGAGGAGAAAAAAAGGACATGGACAACCGCATGTGCCAGCATCGGATAGCGAGTGCAGAGAATCAAGAAATGTTTCTTATGCAAGTGCTCAACTTTTCTCGATTTAATTTTTACAGATGCAACTTATCTAACTGGCCCTCAAACTAAAATATTCCACATTTTTTTCCTGTTGCATTGAGCTTTAGGTATTTTTGATATGAAATTGATTTTCGAATAAAAAGCAAACAAATACTTTTACACAAAATTAGTAAATTGAATTAAGTTGTTCTTGCTAGCTGGGTGTAAAAACATACTAAGTCCACTATTTATAAAAACTGAGAAAAAAATTTGTTTAGATAACACGAACTATTAGAAAATTTGAAACAGTGGATTTTTCGATTTCTGGTGAAGTTTTGGTTTTTAACAGAATTTTCAGTTTTTTCATTTGAAGATTTTATTAGGAAATAAAGATTTTCAATAAAAAAAATTTATAAAAATTAAATTTCTAAAATTTGTACAATTTTGCTATTTTGCTAAATTTCCGATAAATTTGAATTTTATAAATTTTTGATTTTTAGGAAAGTTTTCTATTTTCTATTTTTTCTTTTAACTTTCAAGCGTTTGTAGATGAATTTTTTATTACTTAATTTTCCGGTTTTTTTTCTTTTAGAAATTTATTTGTATTTATGGGAAACTTAAAACTCACGCTTTTTTTTCTAAATTTTCCATTTTTTGTAAAATTTGTTTTTAAGTAAATTAGTTTACGAACTCTCGACTTTTGTGGTATTTAAAAAAAAATTCTTTTTTTTTTGCAAGTTTTCGGTTTTGGTTGAATTCTTTATTTTTCCCTTAAATTTCATTTTTGCTTAATTTTCAAACATTTTTAAAGTTTCTGTTTTTATGACTATTTTGCTTAATATTGAATTTTCGATTTTTGCCAAAATTTCGAAAAATTTTTGGATTGTTATTTAATTCGTAAATATCGTTTTTTAATATTGTATTCTTTTGATTTTCGGTGTTCACATTTTTTTCACTAAATTTTTTGGTGAAGCTTCTTCTTATTAACTGCCAATATTTTTTATTTTTAAAGGGCATTTCTATAAAACTTAAAAAGACTGCGCATTACTATAGCTTTCAATAACAAAAATGTATACAAAACGAATTCTAAAAATTAAAGTGTGCACCAATAATTGATGTAAATTTACTAATACGGGCCTATATTTTAAACCGTTAAAGACAAACAATTGCAAATTAAACAGAATGTCGATTGATATGGCCGTTATAGTAACAAGTATTTATATTACAAATTATAATTTAAAGGGTGCGCCATTAGTTTTTTTAATTTGATGTATATGGCCATACTTTTTAACAGTTGTAGACATATGCTGGAAATTTACAACGAACCTTTATTGCTAAGTCCGCATAACAATAAGTATAAAACTTGGATTAGGAAGTTAAAGGGTGTCCCAATAGGTGATGTAATTACAAGTATGTTGCCGAACTTTTGATCTGTTATAGACAGAATGTTGAAACTTAAAAGAGACCTGTATTTTTAAGCCCGCTATATTAACGAGCTTATAATTTCAATTTAGAAATTAAAAGGTGAACCCAAAGTTAATGTAATTTGACCTATATAGCCGTATTTTTTTAACCGTTATATACAAACACCTGAAAATTATACAGAATGTCCACTACTTTGTTTAGTATGATAAGAAATATAAAAATTTTAAATTATAAATTAAAGGGTTTTGCAATAGTTGATATAATCTGATGTATATAGGCAAACTGTTGAACCGTTATAGACAGACGGTTAAAATTTACATAGATCCTGATTGCTAAATCTGCTACAACAGCAAGCATAAAATTTGAATTTGGAAATTAAAGGGTGCCCCCATAGTTGCTGTACTATGTGATGTGTATTACCAAAGTATTAAACAGTTGAACAAGTATAGGTGTAGGAGATATAAGGGTGTCCCTATAGTTAATGTTATCTAATGTATTATTCATTATTATTGGTAGACTCGTGAAGTTTGTTTTGAAATCGGTTTTTTTGCAAGAATTTTTAAAAAATTAATTTTTTTTTTGTGAATTTTCTTTGATGACTTTTTTAAGTATTTTTCGATTTTGTGTTGAAACATATTTTTTTAGTGAATCTCTAAATATTTTTTTAATTTTATTTTTTGTTACTATTTTTGAAAAACTTTTGTGATTGAAATTTACTTTTTATTTAGCGTTTAAAAACGCCTACTTCCCATTTTTTGAAAAATTTATTTATTGTCATTTTAGTTTAGTGAATTTATATTTTATCTATCATTGCCAGATGGACCAAATATTTTAACCATGTAACAGTTGATTCAAATTATGTGATTATGTGGTTCGATTTCATCGGCTTTTAGCCTCGCAGATCATTGCGTATGGAATCAAAAATTGATTGGTTGAAAATCACTTATGTCTCAAAACTTTATCGATTCCTTTTCATCAAAATATTTTCGGAACTTAACTGTTTTTAAAAACAGACATCTCTACTTTTTTACTTTTGTTATTCGAATAGCAAAAGACATTCGAAGATTATTGCTCTGATTTATTTTTATTTTTAAATTAATTTTGTACCCTGTAGAAAAATAAGGTTTTTTGTCTCTTTGGAAAAATATCAAATTTGCAAAATGTGGACTAGCACTTTTGCGCGCAAAGCTAGGAACATGTTTGTTAAGGGAATTAAAAACAATTTACTTTGTAAAAAAAAATATTAAATTATTATAAATTTTAAACCTCTAACATTGTATTAAAAAAAGAAATAACATAAAACATGGCCACGTTTTGGTTGTTTTGACAAACCACCCTTCACACCTTTTCTTTGTTTTAAAGCAGACATCATCAAATCGCAAAGAAACGAAACCCTTTAACTGAAATATTGACATTGAAACCTCAAATGTGCGCCGGTATCATCCATCCAGCCGTTCATCACCCTGAGACAGAAATATGAAAATATAAATAAATAAAAGAATTAAATAATCGCACACTTTTAAGTCGTGGTGGTATTTATTTTAAAACAATAACAACAAAACAAAACAAACTTTTTACAATTTATTTTTTTAAACACTTATGACTGTCTAGCAAATAGATAATTACAACTATTTAATTTAATTTTCCTCTTAAAACATAAATAATCGATGGACAAAAAAACCATTAAACGAAACTATATAAATGAGTGACATTTAAAGTCTGGCTTGCAGGTTGGTAACGAAAACCAAATCACTACGTTGAGTCCGGACCGGTCAAAAGAAAAAAATCTTTTTTGGAAAAAATAAAAATTCTTGAGTTTTCTTTCGTTGTGAAATAAAATCTATGGGTTTTTGTTTGAAATGAAATTTTATTATAGTTAAAATCATTTGTGAAAACTTTTCATTGAAAAGTAACGGTAAAAAAAGAAATACACCGAAAAAATTATTATAATTTTATAAAATGGAAAGGTATGTGGAAAAAAAGCAAAAACAGATTTGGAATATAAAAAAAATCACTAAGAAATTTTTATTTTAAAAACAGATTTTCGTCACCGCTACTAGGGCCAAGCTATGCCGCCCTAACAAATGGATCTGTAACAGACAAGGTAACATTTTTTTTTTAAGTGAAAGTGAACAATAAAATAATATAAAGATAAATAAAAAATAAAAGCCTAAAGAAGCCTAAAGAAAAAGTTTACACATTAAGAAAGCGGAGTCCCTAAATTTGAATTTAATTTTTTTGGCTTTTAATTTTTTAACATTTATAACACAGAATAGTGGCTTTCCACCACGGTTTGCTGACACCCTTTAATGACCATTTGTACAAGTAACTGTGATAGCTTTGACTCCAAATTATCACTTGTGTTTTATGTTTTATGGCAAGTTCTAAGAGATAAATATTTATTATCCAAGGGCTAGAGCACATCACCAAGAATGATTAAAGCAAATTTTTAATTATTTAATGGGTTTCGTAGTGTTGAATTCAAATCCACTTCCAATTTAGACAGAAAGAATTTCGTTGCCATACCTTGATATCGAACAGTAACTGCGTGACCAGCATCATTTTCACTGAAATGTGGTATCTAGCCAATTTAAAGCCGCTTCCTCGAAAACTAATCATTCCAAGTTTTCTTAACCTGAATACTCTTTGAACATATAACGCTTTTCTGATGCTGTCAAATTGTTTTCTTTAAAAAACTGTCAATTTTTAATGGAAAAAAATGGCGGCGATTTCAAGATTTCTTTAATAAGATTTTAACACCAACCTGAATTTTATGATGAGCAATAAGAACTTTTCAACCAATCAGAGTATCGACACTTAACACATAAAAAGTAAATGAAAAGTCTACTAAAAGATTTCCTAAAAAAGGCGCGTGAGACGAACTTTCATATTTGCAAAAATTAATTAAAAGTAAACAATATTGTATTTCTTGCAAGTTTATTAAAAACCGTTAAGTATATCTTCCTAAAGTGGCCACATGAAATTCGTTAAAAATCGCCAATTTCAGGGGAAAAGAAAATGTCGTCAAAATGTTTTAGTATATTTACAAATAAAACTTTAAATTAATTTACAAAATGAAATGTATTACTGCGGGGAAAGCATATTCATATGGCCATTTCCCTACTGCTCAAATAGCTCATCTGTACAAAATTTGGGTAAAATCCACTGATGAGCTATTTGAGCAGTAGTGAAATGGCCATATGGATATGCTTTCCCAGCAGTAATACATTTCATTTTGTAGTTTAGTTTAAAATAATAAATATATCATGAGAATATCATGAAGGAATCAAGCACGAATAAAGTAAATTAATTAAATTTTAAAAGATTCCGAATAGTAAATTTTCATTTTAATAAAACTTTAAATTAAAAATTAAATGGAAAAAGTATCTAAATTAAGTTTATATAATTTTGAATAAACTAATTCTTAGTATCTGGGTTTAAGATGAAGATGATTCAAATTTTTATTGTATTATGAAAAAAAAATTCATCAATTATGAACTAAAAATGATATCTGACACATGTCCACCACGACCATGCTGACTGGATGTCGATTCTTTTATCAAAGTTTTTAATTACTTTTTGGCAAAATTGTTGGTCCATTTAATTAAGCACATCATGGATTTAAGGTTTTACGACTGCAATCGATTTGATTGGCTCCATATAGACTCTGTCCTTAATATAGTTCCACAAAAAATAATCCAGTAGTGTTAAATTATACGATCTGGCTGCCCACAGAACAGCTGATTTTTGTTAAATTATGCGATCGGAAAATTTGTTTTGCAATGAATTGATCGTTTAATTGACATGGGGACATGTGGCACCATCATATTGAAATCACATGTCAATGATATCCACGTCATCAATAATAATCCAAAATTGAATTGTTAACATCTTGCGATAGCGTGATCCATTTACCTTTACTGCATTTCCAACTTTATCTTCGAAAAAAAACCTATTTATATCGTACTCTATGATAAATCTTTAAATTTTAAACAAGACGAATTAAGCCAGGCACAATTGGCGATCCTGATGTTCTAAAATACGTTTCGAGTACTAAAAAAAAGTCTGGTTTTCTCTTAAATGCTTTAAGTAATTAAATAATAAAACCTTTCGAATGTTGTTTTGGATTTATCTGTTTTCTGCACTGGCATTGGAACCATTTTGCATTTATTTGGAATCCTGCTTTTAAGCCTCTCGGAGAAAAAACGTAACTTGCGTTTCCAAGAGCTTTACCTGAATATAGCTTTGAGTCTTAGTCCTACATTGCATAATTATTTTTCTTCCACAGAAATATTTATCGATTTCAAATAGGTTATGGAGGCAGGCGTGATATGTTACTAAATAATAGAATTAAGATTAAATTTCATTAAAATTTTCAAAATACAAAAAAATTAAAAAAAAATTTAAAGCGATTAAATTTAAATGATTAAACTTGAAACAAACCTCTACAAATACTACAACGATAAAAAAAACCGCCTATCTGGCAGCATTATTTATTTAATTTAATTTAATTTATTTAATTTAAAAGAAATGTAGAGTAGAGAATGCCAGGCATGGAAAAGTCAACACTATTACACTTTCTTTACATAAATACAGGAATAACTCGCATAATACGGTTAATCGGTTTCACAATTTTTGTAACATATAATTTTTTATTTTTTTTACATATGTATATCATATTAAAAAAATTATTTTGTAAATCTTCTATATCTTCTATTCTTTTTTATATACATCTATATATATATATATATATATATATATATATATATATATATATATATATATATATATATATATATAAATGGTGTAAAAATGTAAGTAATTCATAAAATTTTTTTGTCAGCTTTTCGTATTTTCGAGGAGAAAATTTTGGAAAATCCATCCGGAAAAGTTGGAAAATTGGAAAAATCGAAAATTGATTTTTTGTATGAAAGAAGGCTTAAAATTGGGGTGAGGTCAAGTTCACCGGATCCGCTAGTTTAATTATATTATTTTTTTCAATTTTTTTTCTTTTTTTGAAAATTTCAAAACCGTCCTATAGATAAACCGTACTGATCGAAGCAGTACTCTGCGAGGTATTCCTGTACTATATATTTTTTATAAGGATAAAATACTGAAATGAAACACTTAAATTGCCTAAAGATATATATCAATTTGATAAGCTTGGCCTTTCCTTTCTTTAATGTAACAATTTTCAATACACTAAAATTTGTTCCGGTAATAAAAATTTAAACACTACTTACAGGTTACACCCGATATGGCTCATTTAGTTCATCCGTACTGGAATCAATTTCCTGCTATGGACCCAATATGGGCTAAATTATTGACCCTCTTTATGATCGTAATTGGCTTCATATCATGGTGCGGAAATGGTGTAGTGATTTATATATTCTCCACGACCAAATCATTACGTACACCTGCGAATTTATTAGTTATTAATTTAGCATTGTCCGATTTTGGCATCATGATCACCAATACGCCCATGATGGGTATAAATCTCTATTACGAGACATGGGTATTGGGTCCATTGATGTGTGATATATACGCTGGTCTAGGTTCGGCCTTTGGTTGCAGCTCAATATGGTCTATGTGCGTGATATCCTTGGATCGTTACAATGTCATTGTCAAGGGTATGGCGGGTCAGCCAATGACAATAAAATTAGCCATAATAAAAATTGCTTTAATTTGGATGATGGCCAGCATTTGGACCTTGGCACCAGTGTTTGGTTGGAGCAGGTAAGTATTTTAGAAAAAAAAATTCCTATATTGCTTTTTAACGAAAATTTTATTTAGGTACGTGCCAGAGGGTAACTTGACCTCATGCGGTATTGATTATTTAGAACGTGATTGGAATCCACGTTCATATCTGATCTTCTATACGATATTCGTATACTACACGCCTTTGTTTTTGATCTGCTATTCCTATTGGTTTATAATTGCGGTAGAGTTTTTTACTTTTTGATTTTAACACACAGTATTTTCATTTACTCTCTCTCTCTCTCTCTCTCTTTTGTCTCTTTCTTTAATCCTCTCAGGCTGTATCGGCTCACGAAAAAGCCATGCGCGAACAAGCCAAGAAAATGAATGTCAAATCTTTGCGTTCATCTGAAGATGCTGACAAGAGTGCTGAGGGAAAATTGGCTAAAGTTGCCTTGGTAACTATTTCCTTGTGGTTTATGGCATGGTCGCCATACATGATCATTAACACTCTCGGTCTATTCAAATATGAGGGTCTAACTCCTTTAAATACTATATGGGGAGCATGCTTTGCCAAAACGGCGGCCTGCTACAATCCTATTGTTTATGGTATCAGGTAAATTTAGATTTTTCTTATTTACATACACATTCAAAATGACTATCGCTCTTTCTCGCTCTCTTTTTTCTGTTAGCCATCCTAAATATCGTGTGGCTTTGAAAGAGAAATGTCCCTGCTGTGTCTTTGGCAAAGTTGATGATGGTAAATCGAGCGATGCCACATCTCAGGCTACAAGCAATGAATCGGAATCAAAAGCCTAAATACAAAAACCCTTAGAACTACTGTCACCAGTACCAATACCACCTTAAAATACTGTTATAATAGGAATCTTATTAAGTACTGTAACCAAACTACTACTACAACAACAACTACTTCTACTATTATTAGCAACTGCAGCAACAAAACGAACGCTTTCGTAGTGTAGAGCTTTAGGAGAACTTTTAATTATTTTATGATTGTTGTATTTGTTTAAGTGTTAAACCGATTATGTATTATTTATAGAAAACAGAAAAAAAAATATTTAAATAATTACAAATTAAAAAATTTGCAATGTCATTAAGGACTTAAAAAAAATACAAAAAAAAATTGAAATAAATAAAGAGCATGCAAACTTGTAAAAAGTTAGAAAAATAAATAAAAAATTGCTTTATTTTAATTAGAAAATTGGCAAAAATCAAGAGCTGCGAGGGTAGGTCAATAAGTCAATGGTTTTGTTTTTCAGTTTTTTTAAAGGCTCAATACACTTTTACCCACTATTTTGAACTTATGTTCTTTTCAAAGAAGGAGGAAGCACTTTTTTGATTCAAATTTTCTTTCAAACCGGCAATTTTTCAACAATTGGAAACAGAAAAATGTGTTTGGTAGTCAGATCTTGTGAAAAAAAACTGGCTGCAACTACAATTGTTTTTAGGATTTGAAACAGCACATGTGGCAATCCAATTATACTGTCGGAAGGTGACTCTCGCTTTTTTTTTTCTTTTGCCAACTAGAAAATTTTCAAATCAATTTATTATTTTATTCTGTTTTACTCATTTATTTATTTTACGTACGTTCATGTCCCGACAAACACGTGTTATGACATCGCAAAATGCTAAACTTTAAGTTCAATTGCAACAAGTTGCATCAGTTCGTCTCAGTATATATCTTTGGCTTGAAGCTGCCAAATTTACAGCGTTTGCGAATAACAAAAACAGTTATTTGAAAGAATGTGTGCGATAGCCTTCATATTCATATGACAATCTCTTCAATTCAAACGGAACAGCATAAAATACAATATTCTCATGGGTAAATGCTTAGTCCTCTTTTACACACGTCCAGTTTACTTGATCAGTTTTTGATTAATTTTCTTTTAAACCTGCATTTGTGTTCACACACACCGTCAAGTTTGTTTCATCAAGTTTCGTTTTCTTTGCTTTCAACTTCTGCAACTTCTGTCTTAAACTTGATGGTACGGTCAGGTTTGTACCTCTTCTCCTATTTCTCCCAAAAACTGAAGACTTGACGAGTAAAACTTGATGTGTGTGAAAGGGGACTTACACAAGACATAACACCCTGACCTCTGATATCATTAATTTCTCGAAATCGGGTTTCCACTATAGATAATTGTCTTCGAGTACTTAGTATCCGATCGAACGCAAAAAAACATTTGTTTGTTTACATCGAAGTCTATTAAAACTTTTAGATCGAAAAAGAAATTAACATTTATCAGTTCGGATTATGGACGAAAACATTTTTAACTGTTTTACCTTAGGAAAAAGGGGGAAGAAGTGGCAAGGAGATATTCGGGATCTTTCTTAACTTAGCACTCCTAAATAACCAGCGCGTTATCAAACTTTACGGTCTACGTTATGCTCATTATGAAGCATCATTTTAATGATCGGGTTTGGACTTGATTTATTAACAAATCGTGTGGTTGAAACATGAAGACAGCCTGAAGGCAAAATATTGAGCGTCATATATATCAGCTAAGATCACATTCGAATTTAAATATAAATATCGATAGATATCGAATGCCGTTATCGCCTCCAATTGATTATATGTTTCAAAAAATCGTTGGCCCTCTGGCCTTAAGGTTGACCGCAGATCTTCTTCTAGAGAGGACTATAGCCCTCTTAAGCAGGTGGAGTGGGTAATACAAATTTGTTCGGAGTCTAGCTTAGCCCTTTCTAGAAATGTTTATATACACAAATAAACTGAAAAGTAACTCATCTCTACAATTCCAGGCACCTTAAGAGTATATTCAAAGCATAGGCAACTGTATTTAACAGAATTATTTGCAGAGTTGCAGAGTCAAGAAAGTATTCTGACACTCTATCATAATGTGTGCAATCGGTGCTAGGTTGCGTCAGTAAGTTGTGCACCGAGAGCGAACGCTCGAAAGGCGGATCTTGTGCTCTTTACGAGGAGAAACAAGATTTCGATCTTTCCGCTACCACTTCTTAATGGAGTGGAGTTATCTGACACGGCAAAATATGTAGGTATCATTCTGGACTCCAAATTGTCGTAAAACCCTAATGTTAGATTTCGGGTGAACAGAGCCTCAGTGGCTCTTTATGTTTGTAGAAAGGCTATAGGCAGAGACACGGCATGGCGTACTGGCTTTTCAACACTGTGAGAACCCCATACTAATGTATGAGGTTCTCGTTTAGTGGCTCGCTATGGACAGGCTGACAAACTGCAATATACTGAACAGGATTCTGCTTACTTTAGCCTGGATGGTCACTGGTGCAATGCGCATCATACCATCGAACACAGTCTTTACTATGCTGCACTGGCTACCGGCCGATCTCATGGCCAAACAAATGGCAGTTAGGCTTTATTCAGCTGTAAAATGGAGACCACGGGCCTAGGGCCATGCGGACATCTTGGGATACGTCTCGGTTATTCCCGATAATATCGATTATTGCTCGTATAAATATCAGGCACTTCGAATATGATAATTCACTTGGATCATCAATCAGATGTGCTTGATGTCTATACAGACGGGTGAAAGTCAGACACTGGAGTCCGAGAAGGCGTCTTTATTCCTAGATTTCAGTTCAGGATGGAGTTTAGTCTACAGGACCAATGTAGCGTGATTCACGCTGAAATCTCAACCATTCGAAGGGTGGTTAGCTGGATTAGGTAACACAGGATATACGGAGTGGATATCCGGATCGGTACTGACAGCAGGTACATTCGGGCATACCTGGGAACATAGTTGCTGACAAACTCGCTAGATCTGAACGCTATCGAATGCCGCAATCCGGTTATTCGATACGTCACGAAATTTTACTCGATACGAAACCTCACTCGATCACGAATGCGACGATTTGGGCCTAGATGGTTTGACAAGGTCACCTGCACGGTTTTGAAGACATTATAGGCTCAGTATGACAGTAGATCTGCAAATCTGCTGAGGCTTACTCCAAGGACAGCTGGGCACACTGGTGGCTGTGCTGACAGTGCACTGTGTTATCGATTCCCATGCTAGGAGACTGAATCTTCCATACCATGACTTCTGTAGAAGTTGTCAGGATGAGGAAGTAGAGGAAACGGTGGAGCATTTGCTCTGCCGTTATTCAGCTCTTTCTGGGAACAGAGCGGCTCTTTTCGGCAGTCCGAGACTTCATAACCTTGCAGATCATCGGTCTGTAATGTTGCTAGGATTAACTCGTTTATCCGGTCTTCGGGGTGGTTGGGGATAATTCTGATGGTAACAAAGACCTGAATTGATCCTCCCCTTTCAGGCAACACAATCGGAACATTTAGGATTTAAGAGTGTCGGTTTTCCCATACCGGCAGCCTGTGCCTGAACTTAAGCCTGACTTAAAATTTATGACGACTTCCAAATGCAATTCGTTTGTGTTTTAAAACATTACTAAGTCAGCAATACCACGATACATGTGGGCATCGAAGCCATACTGATTCATATTCCACAAAACCTTAATAAGTAAAAACACACTATTTTTTTAATGTATAACAGTTCTTAACTTTGTTTATTTCTTTCAACTTAATAAATTATTTATGTTTAACTTTTTATGATTTTAAATGGGTTTTTAAGGCAGGTTTAAGGACGGGGAGTAGTTTTGGTTATAGAAAAACTTTTTTCACAAAAAGAAAAAAATTGAGTTAACAAAAAATTATAAAGAATTATAATAAAAATTATACAATCATGAAAAAGAACATTTTGTTAGAAAATAGTAATAATAACAAAAACATTAATGTTAAGCAAGCATTAAAAATATTAACATGAGTGTGTGTGTGTATTGTACGTGTGCACTGCTTCAAAATTAGTTTTACTAAAAAATATATATATTTTTTGTAATGTTGTTTGTGTGATTTGTTTTGATTTTATATATTTTATAGTTTATTTTATTCACTACAAGAATCATATTCACTGTCACAAAGTTTATTACTGTTGCGTCTTAAACAGCTGTGAGTGTTTTTATGATTTAAGGCCACTAAATTATTGTTGTTATTGTTAATATTATTATTATTATTATTGTTATTATTGTTGCTGCTGCTATAGCCGGCATTATTATTAAAGGAAGAATTTGTTTGTCGATCACCTAAATTTACAGATGATGTTGATGTATTTTCTGAACGTTTTTGGGTAATTAACGACCACAGGCGAACTTCAATCCCTAATCTAGAAGAAAGACAGTAAAGATATAAATAATTGAAAATATTAAAAATGCTAATATTAACGTATAAAGATTTTAAAAACACAACATAATTTTGTGTAAATAATCTAAGCTAAACTTTTAACTTTAGTTTGATTATTCGAAATTATATTCGAATTTTCGAAAAGAATCTAAAAACGAATATATATAAAGTAATAAAAAAGCTAAAAATTTTTGTTATTTTTTATTTTAAAAAATCACAAAAAAAAATTCTCACTCTCTTTTTTGTTTTCAAATTCGAAATCCTCAATTCGTAAGTTTTTTGTCAAAAATGTAAAAATTATTAATTTTTTTTAAATTTAAAGCAAAATGTAACATTTTAAAACAAAAAATTGAATTTTCGAAATTAAGTTCGAATTTTCGAACATATGAAAAAGTTATTAGATTTTGTATACAAATTCCAAATAACAAAGAAAACTCTTTTTAATTTGTATTTTATAAAGATTTACACATTTTTTATATTATTTACTTACCTTAAATCTAGTCTCATTAAGTCCAACTTTTCCATATTGTAAATAAAATCCTCATACGAAAATCCTTCATTCAATATAGTATTCTTTGAAACTTCATCAATATCGTGCTGGGTCAACCATTCCTCTAACTGTTCATCGACCTCTTCGAGACCACCATTATAAGTACTAATATTGCTAACAGATCTGCGGGTAAATTGACGTTTTAACTGACGATTTGGTTTTTTATTGCATGCTGTATATTTGGTACGCCTGGTGCGTTTTCGTCCCATATAAAAATGAGCCAATTCTTTACTTATATTTTGTAAGGCCTTGAGACTTTGCTTTTGGTGTTCCAAATGTTGATGATGAAATTTACGATTTGATTCTTTGATGTCTCTTAGTAGGCGTACACATTCCGAGGAAGTAAAACTGTTACTGTCTTCATCCATGGCGGGCGTATTACTGCTGGCAGCTTGATTGGATTCAAAAGCTGATATTTTCTCTTGACTATCGGTGGAAGTCTGCTGTTGATTGTGTACACTTTCATCGTCTATAAGAGAAGGATCTTTGCCCAAGAGATTAGCCCCCAGTTCGGGTGACAGAATCATAACACAGGCCTGCACAGCTTGTTTCACCAGATTGTCTAAAGCAAACATCCAATGAGGTTTTATCGAGTGCAATCTAAGCACAGATATAACAGCATCTTGAAATGAATACAAAGCCAAATGCAAATGATCCAAAGCGGCAGCATCATAGTTCAGTTCTTCCTTTAAACTGTTTATGCACGCCTCTAAATGTTTTTCTTTTTCATTCATTATATACTCGCGTATGCCGTGTAATAGTTTTTGCAGTTCGCTTTTAGTTATGGCCACTATATTGCTGTGCTCATCATTCAGTTTTTCCAGCCAAAGATCACATATTTTTGACTCGTCTGTTGTTAGAACTTTCGACAAAGTTGTGCGACGCTGAGATTCTTTTTTGAGATGATAAAAATCATTGGTTTCACTGGTCTCAGAACTGGCTCCGGTGCGTAGCGAGGGTGTGGAAACTTCAATCTCAGGTGACAGTAAAGTGCCCGAAGAATTGCGTCTTTCCATGGTTAGCGATTGATGGCTGGGTAAATTTTCAATATCCACCGAGGTGCTGTGAAAGCCTCTACGAATAATTAAATAAAAAATTCAGTTTTTAATGGAAAGCATAAAAGATCTTGTAACTTACTCTATTTCTGGTGTCGTGGGTGTATTGCCTGACCTGGGTCGATTTACTAAGCGATCAGCTGGCACTGATATGCTGCGACTAAAATCTGTGCTGGTCGGAGCGCCTAGTCTTAGTTTGCGATGTTTACTAAAAATAAAAAAGACAGCTCAATGTTTTATAAATTTCTTTTCAAAGAAAATATCAGTATTTATTGACTCACTCTGTTAAAAATGGATCTTCCAACAGCTGGGCCGCCGTGGGTCTTTCCGATTCTTGTATGGCAAAGCATCTTAATATGAAATTCTTGGCCGCAGCTGACAACTCATCGGGTATTGTAGGATGTTTTTTATAATAACCTACCTTGAACATGGCCGCTTGAGCTGAACCCAACTCAATAAAAGGCCTTTTACCCGTTGCCATTTCAACATTAGTACAACCAAATGACCAAATATCAGCTGCAGGTCCATAGCCACGAAAACCCAGGTCAATGACCTCAGGAGCCATGTACTGTAAGGTACCGGTAAATGTGGATACCATGGGATTAATGCCTGCTAAACGTTTAGAGGTGCCAAAATCTGATATTTTCACCACTCCGCTATAGGTGTTGACCAAAACGTTGTCACCCTTAATATCACGATGGACAATTTTCTGTTCATGTAAATATTTGAGACCTTCGAGTATTTGTTTTGAATAAAATGCCATGGTGGATTCATTGTCCTTCAAGGGTCCCCATTTCTTTTCAAGTAAGTCGGAGAGGGAGCCACCAGGTACTTGTTCCATAAATATCTTAAAGAAGCCATCTTCAGACAAGGAGCCAATGTACTTTAAAATAATAACAACATTAACAAAAAATTGTTAAAAATATGTTGCAAACTTACTCTAACAATATTACGATGTCTTAACTGTGAATGCAATTTGATTTCTTCATGCAATGGTTGTACATCTTGTGAGTTCTTTTCGGGTACTTCTTTAATAGCAATTCTAACTTGAGTGTGTTTATCACGAGCCGCATACACAGTACCATAAGTACCTTTGCCCAAAATAATTTTGCGATTTTGATCATCATAGTCATATTCGTACTAAAAAAAATTATTAAACATTAAAAAAAACAAACAAAAAAATAATAAATCACTTCACCTCTATTTGTGGTGGCTCTTCTTCGTTAAGATTTACAAACACATCCTGATCTGAAGCCATTTCCCATATCAATTCATAGAATCGTTGACGACATTCGGTTGATGGAAAATAGATTTGAAAATCATCTGAATTATGATGAACATACAAATAGGCACAGCGATCGTCACGTTTATACAAACTGACCGATTTGATTTGTGAGGCAGTAAAGACAAAGTCATGAACTTTTTTACATTCATTTTTCGCATGAGCCAAGCAAATGTTTATGATTTGTATTGATTTTTCCTCAGCATCCATATTGATGTTGACATAACTGGGCATATAAATTTTTTGTGGCTCCAAAACCTTAAAAACAAATGAACATGAAGAGAATATTTTTAAAACGAAAGATTTTGTTTAGGTAATTTTTTTTTTTTAATATTAAATGCTGGGAAGTACAAAAAATCAATACATTTCTTCGAAATTGTTTTCGAAGTTATGATTGAACCTTTGAACATGTCCTTAAATGTTTAAAAGTCTACTTCTAATTAAAATACGTGATAAAAAGGCAAAAAAGCCATTTTCGAACTTATGTTCGAATTTTCGAAAATATCCAAAAATGCTTTTAAGTGTCTTTTTTTATTGTAAAACTCTATAAAAAACAATATAGTGTGAAAATTGTTAAAAATAATTAGTGTTTCAACACAAACATACAAATTTTTATTAAAAATTATAATGTCCCAAAGTCAATAGACTAAACAGTAACTAGTATTGAGAAGCTTCTTCATTCGGCAGAAGATATCACATGTTTCATCAATGAAAATATTCTCCCAGGCTGGCAAATCCCCCAAAATTTCAGTTTGTTCGTTTTAAGATGTTTGTTGCATCATATTCTTTGTGTTTGGACAGAGTATCCAAAAAAGGAACGCTGGCTTCAAGGTCATGCAAAAGGTCTTCTTAGACCAAGAGGAGTGTAAATAAGAGGAATTATTATTCGAAAATATAACAAGCTTTTGATAATTCAAAGAATATTGAAAATTTAATTTCTTGAAGTTGTATTTAAAATGGCACCATTAAATTACAATGATTTTTTCACTGAATTCGGACTAGGAAAGAAACACTATGACATAAAATAATAAATAATTTTTTAGAATTTTAAAACTATGTAAAAAAATATTGCAACATTGTTTTGAAAAAAAAAAATCGATTTCGAAATTAAGTTCGATATTTTTAAGATAAACCATTATTTTGGTTATGCTTCAAACGACCAAAAACGCTTACGAAGTTATAATTTAAAATCAGAATTTCCTTAACAAAATAAAAAAAGCGACGAGTTCGAAATTTTCAAAAATAATCTCGAAACCTTAAAATTACTTATAATTTCGAAAAAGTAGCTTTAAAATGTTCATTATTCCACTCACCAAAATTGGAAATCGTATATTACTTATTTTACTACTGTCGGTGGCATCCAAAAAGAAATCCATCCAAAATTGAAATATTTGCTCTTCTATGGTTGGCTGATGATCGTCGCTCTTTTTGCGAAAACGATGAATTAAGCTGATATTACCGATTGTTGATTTCAAATACCAATTAGGGGGTTTCAGCTTAAACATACATTCAGCTGCCTTAATTGCCTTCGCATAATCTTCAGCTAATACTGAGATCTCAAAGAAGGTGGCAACATCCCAATATTCCGTTAACGATGATAAACTACCCTTTTTACCAATCAAATTGTTAAGTGTCATTCCAATATGTTGTAGCTCTTCAGTATTTGAAAATTCTTTGCCATCAATGACGAGTAGTGTGGCCAAATTAATGCCAGCATATTCGTTAGGTTGTACTTCGAAACTTTGGCGATACCATTTAATAGCATTCTTCAGACTAACTGTGTCTCTGTAGTCAGATTCGACAAAGATATCTTTATAGATGCGTCCGCAAAGGCACAACATATCAGGAAATTCATTTTCTTTCTTTTCCAAAGCTTTCAGGGAAGACTCTAACGCTTTTTCGCGATCTCCTTTTTTATTGCGGCGATTAAGTGCGAAGGCATAGAGAAAACTCATGTTGCCCGTTTCAACATATTTACGTGTATTGGGTATATTCTTTAAATCATTAACCAAACATACCATCGCATCATAGTCTTGTACATCTCTAAGCGAACACATAAAACTGTGCACTACTTCACCCGACAAGACATGAGCATCGTCTAAACGTTTGCGCATTTCATGTAAAATACTTTGCAATTTTTTGGAGTTGGTGGCATACGTTTCACGCGCCTGTCTCAAATCAATAAGGAATTTTTCGCGCATATGAGCTCTAAAAGTAAAACAACGTATGAGTGAAAGAATTTTAAAATTTAATTTTTATTTAAAACTTACTTGGATTGTATTTCAACATCTTGTAACAAACGTTTCAGCCTTGACTGTAAAGTTGGTATTCTTGTATCAGCCGGTAATTCTTTGTTTAAATTAGTTAAATTACATACTCCGTATTCTTCATTTAGTTTGTATGATAAAAATGTGTAATTGGGAAAAGAAAGCTGAAAAGAAACAAACCATAAAAAATTTTTTAAATGGTCTTGTGTTCAGCTTTTTGTTATAATTTGTACTTTTTCGAATAATAAAATTTATATAAAAGGGCATGTTTTCATAAAATTTTCTATTTTGTAAACAAGTGTTTTTAAAAACAAGCGCAATTTATTGCGAAAAAATATAATTTTGTAAAAAATTTATTTTTCTAACAGTTATGTTTTTATTACGACGTTTCGAACTTTTCGAAATATTGAAGACAACCACGATTTAAGTTAACCGGATCTAAAAAATTAATTTTTTGATGCGCAAATGCAAAAAATAAGGTTCTATAGTAAGTTCGAAATTTCGAACTTAACTTCGAATTTTCGAAATTAATTTCTAATTACAATATTTATTAAAGTATGAACTTTCAAGTCAAAATTTTATAAAATCTTACTTTTATGATAGAAAATTCCATGTTACTTTAGAGTTTTAATGCAACCTTTTCCCCTTGAAAAAACTATGTATGTATATACCACACTAGTCCTTACATTGTAATTCAAAAAATAGATGTAAACATACATACAACATAAAATAAGATGCAACATGACTACATTTTCTTATTAAAATAAGATTCGAATAAGATCTTGTTAAGTCATATTACGAGGGCAGATTGAATGCTATAAAATTTTTTTTATAATAAAATTAATCTACACCCAAAAATAATGTGTTTTTAAAATATGTAGAACAAACTGTAATAAATTATGCAGACAACGCAAGATAAATAAATAAAAACAACAACAAAATAACCCAAACCAGTACGCAAATTTAAATAGCTAACAAAAACAATAATTTGTAATGTAAACAAACGTAAAAATAAAGAGCAAAACAAAAACAACACACAAACGTAAAAAAAATCCAAATCAAATGTATGAATGAAATAAACCAACGAATGATAATAAAAAAGAAAATAACAAACAAGTAGGAGGGCCATAAGAAACTAAAAAAACAAAATATAAACAAAAGCTATTTTAAACACAAGAAAAAACTACTTAATTTACAACGGCAACCCACATTTAAAAGTCAGCAACAAATTTACAAAAACACAAACAACAAAACAGATAACATTTTTAAGATAAAAGTGTAAAATAACAACAACAACATTGTTAGTCTACAGTCAATTTTAAAATTTAGCTAAAAAAAACGTGTTTGAGTGCATGTGTGTGCAAGTGTAAAGAAATCACACATTTCTCTGTACATTCAGTTATGTTATTCAATAGGGCAATTGTTGTTATGTCAATTGTTGTTCTACATACAATATCGTACTACAGAAGTTCGATTATTAGAGATGTTAAGCGCAATGTAATAAAACAGAAAATATGTAGGAATTAAGTTTTCTTAACACACAAGAAAATATATTTATTGAAGGATTTATATTTTTAGGAAAAAATTATTTGATATCAGAGGCGTTTAATTGTAACACTAATTAATGGATTTCAGAAATATTAAATTTCTTTTGATATATTTAAAAAATATCTAGAAAAAATTTTAATTTTTTTGGAATAGGACTGGCATGGTTATGATCTCTACTCATGAAACGCATTAAGCCAGAACTGTAATAATAGGTTTTGTGAATGAGAATAGAGGGACATTGGATTTGAATAGATTTTGCAAATTGAAAATAATAGGAAAGACTTCTGCACAGAATTTATTCCACATATGAACTATTCGGTACTAAAATGATCTTTCTGTGTAATGCAATTCACTGACCAATCGACCACAAAGGGATGTGCTACTGATGAAGCACGTATTGCGCATACGAATTTACGGTTTTTAAGAACAAGTTTCCTGATTTCATCAGAGCACACTCTGTTATAGTCGAAATAATCTTTGAAGCAGAGACCCGTATTTGAGAGCTGAATTTCATTTTCGGTCTGATATAGGTAGCATAGAAAGTGTGAATAACCACTATCAGAAGTGAAATATCTCTTCAATCGAATCAGAAAACCAACGCAGATGAATTCTTCTTTTGTGGCCTTTCATGTCTAGAAAATCCAAAGCTTTTGATTCCTTAATATCTATATCAAACTATATTACAGAAGAGGTAGCATTTTTAGTTGTACGACGAAAGTACTTGATTTCCCGAGCGTTAAATTAAAGCCTGTTTTCACGACCCCATTCGCAGATTACCAAAAGATCGTTATTGAGGGTATCACCATGTGACTTTGCATAACCACAGTTTCCAAACAGCTTGGCCTATTGCGAAATTAATATAAATGGCATATGCTACTGTCATCTGTGAAAGAATAGATGCATTTGTAAGTTAACATAAAAAATAGGAATAGGAAAACAGAAAGAAGAAAGGACGGAACCTTGTGGAACCCCAAATTTATCTTGAACTCGTGTATGTATGCAGATATGCAAATTTTTAGTTAAAAGTGAATTAAAAATTTTTCAATTTAAAATGAAATAATTATCATCAAATAGAAGAAAATGTGTGGAATGGCAAAAAAATATTCAAAATGATCCAATTTATACTATGAAATTTTTTCATGAAACTTTGTTTGGTTGTGAAGCAAGAGGGGTGAGCAATATAGCAATGGCTCCAAATTTGAGGAGATCTTATTGTAGCTTATTATAAATATTTAGAAGTGAATCGCAAAGCAGTTAAAAATTTTGCAGTACTGCACTTTCGAATAAATATGGTGTTCCTTGAGTTTAAGTCCACTATTACATGCGACTAGTTTTTTTTACAATTTGTAAGAATAATTGTAAAATATAAAGAATTTTATGTTATTTTTATAATTTTATTTAAAAGAAAAATTAAAATTATTTTAAGTTTGATTAAGATTTAACAAATATACAGGCATGTCACAAATTCCGATCGGAATGGTTTTAATTCCATATTAACAATTCCGATCGATTTTGTTTTACCTTCTTCAGGTTCCGATCGATTTTGCTCATTTCTAAAAACTGCTTAATCTATACCTTTTTATTTAAATGTGGCGTTATTGCGCACACCAAAGTTAACAATAAGGCTAATCTAAATAAGGACACATAATAAAAGTAAATTTGAAAACCGCAAGTAACAAAATTTCAAAAAATCTAAGTTCCACTTTGAAATTCAAAAGTGGTTTCATTCCGAAAAAGTTTTTCGTTTTTCGTTTTCTGAAGCACGAATTTACGGAATTGAAATCACTTTCGATCGGAATTGAGTTCTGTGACATGCTTGATAATACAGTTTTTAAATATATAAACAAATATAAAATATATATATAAAAAATATTATAAAAAGAAAAATTAAATTAAATGAAATATTAATTGACATTAAAGGCAACTCCCATCTCTGTTTCGTATTAAATTTCAAAAATTATCAACAGTAAATCGAAAAAAAACAAGAAAAAAAAAAACACTAAATCATTTATAAAAACAATCGACAACAATATGTAAATTAATAATAATAATGAATGAGTAGGTGTTGAACAGGCAGCAGCACACTTATAAAAATTTGTTTAAATAAATCCAATTTAATTTATAATTAAAATTTTTAACGGAAATGAAATTAATAAAATAAACACCAACAGAAACAAATAAAAGTAGAATTATTAAAGTTATGGTCAATTGATTGCATTTACCTTCAAACTTAAAGTCTGTTTTGAGTGCACGTCATTGTAGATCAAAATATTTTCTTTCATATTGAATGATTCTCGAACGCCCAAATGATAGGATAATGATCTCTGATGTGCCTGAATACTTAAATCGATGACAGCTACATCAGCATTGTAAAATGTTTCCAATTTTTTTGTTTCGCCAAAATCTAATTTGTCAAACTGCAAAAAAAGAAAATTGGAAATTAGAAATTATTCTAGCAAATACGTAACAAAGCAGAAAAATTAATTAATTATTGATAGTTTTTGGTTTTTATTTTCGGGAAAATTTAAAATTTCAAGGCGTCCAGATGGGAGGAGGAAATTTTTTGGTTTTTTAACGTTTTAACATCAATCATTAAAGATTAATGCCAATAAAAAAAAAATAATAATTAAAATAAATAAATAAAACAAACAATAAAATTAAAAATCCAAGTAAAATAAACGTTGCTTTAAAGGAAATTTTAAACAACATTTATTTGACAATGTAACGAAAATGTATTGAAATTGATATTAAAACTCCTCATAATTTAAGTTCAAAGACAGTTTTTAAAATATAATTTTTTTTTCAATTGGATATTTCAAAGAATTGTTATTTTTAAAAATTTAACAAGAGTGCTTTATTCGGCTATGCCGAATCGTATATACCCTTCACTATCTATGTAAATCTAGTTTAGTGAAGTAACTCCAATCAAGAAACCAAATATTGGGGTGATTTTAAAGAGTAAGAAAAAAATAAGTTGTACGTAATAATTTTACACTAAAATGTCATCGGTACTTAATGGGTTAAGCATTTTCAAAAAAAAATTTAGTATTTCCTTAAAGAACTCCTTAAAAGCTTTTAAATGATACCCATATTGATATTTCAAAAAATTTTAATATTTCAGAGCCCCGCAACTCGGAAAATATGGGCGACGTCAATTATTTCACTTTTTCTTGTTTTTATTATTTTTTTTTAATTCTCTATCGTCCCATATATTCTTTTTTTTTTTAATTGAAGTTACTTCATTGTTCCAAATGATGTAAAAAAATTAGAGGTAGGCGTGGTGTTTTGCTCGCTGCCTCGAAGGACTTGGTCTGATCGTGCTGAATTCCAATAGCAGCTCTTTCGAAACTGTGTCTAATCCATATTTTAAAAACAATATGCATCGACCGTAACGCGAATTTCCTCTTCATTATTAAAGTAATGAGGTCCAATGATGCCATCAGTATGTAAACCTCACCAAAGGGCGCATTTTTCTGGATGTTATAGAATCTGTAGGATGTGTTGTGGATTGGTTACACCTCATGTGGCAATTTTTCTCCATGTAGCAATTTTGTTAATTAACAATCCGTCAGAGTATACTGATCACAATTGCAACAAGCCATGTATGACAGTTCTTTTGACAGCTAACGCTTTCTATTAAAATGTTAACTCATTAAGAATTAGCTGAAAGATTGTATATTTTTCATCAAATGGAAGTTTATTTCTTTAAATCACTTTTTCACTAATTTGTGGAGATCTTTTGGTGAAATAAATTTAAGGCTTTTTATTCACTTAACTGTACTTGTGTTTAAAGTTTGAATAGGCAACCTACCTGTACCCTTTCAAAATTCGCCCCCACAGATAAAACTGCCTGTTGTATTTCTTCCAAAGCACATTCACGATCCTTCAAATGATCTCCCTGTTGGGTGTCTATAACACACACTACCGTCAACTGTTGAGTATTCCATTGAAGGCTGGAAGAGGTTGTGATTGGTAATTTGATGTAGGGAGCTACAGCCAACGTTGTTGTAGACACAAAATTATTGGCCATATTTTTGTAGTGGACGTTGTTGCTGTAATTGTGTTAGTTGTTGTTTAATATTTACAATTTTGAAAATTGTGGCCATAAAATACATATGTATCCATAAATTCGTAGAATATAAATGAATTTTTCTTATTTTGTTTTTATATACATATTTTATTTAGTAAAAGTACCATAAATAGGTTTTTTCTTTGCTTTAGACACTTTTTTTATTTGGTTGAAATTCTATTTCATTCTTTATCTCCTCTAAAATTCTTTTATTTATCACAATCTTTATAGAGATTTTCTTATCTTTTCACTTATAACTTGGCTTGAAGAAATAATTTTAAACACTTAATAATCTTAATTATATATAATGAAATACTTTTAATTTCACTGGTTTGCTTTTTAATTTAATATTTTAAATTCCTTTAGAGAAAAAGCCAGAAGTCACTTTAAAATTTCGCAAGCAACAGTAAACTTTTTTCTTCTTCTGTCTTCTACTCTGCATCGGTAAAATGTCAAAAATATAGTTTTTCTATTCGTTCCGTGTTGCTGTGTTGTATTAAAAACACATTAACACAACCTAATAGAACATTATAAATACAACTCTGCTTTTTAATTATCTAAATTTCTCTTTTGCATGCTCTTTTTATCTTCATAGTTGAACAGCGATAAATTCAATTTAAAAATCTAAAGCAAGGTTCATTGAAAATAAAGAAATCGATGTTATGAAAACGTAAAAACAATAATAATTGAAACTTTTTAATTTTCTCGGACTTTTTAGACGTTTCAAAATAAACCTGTAATAAATTTAAAAATTGATTGTGAATAAGGCCTCAAGACATTAACATAAGAAAATTTCATGTGGAAAAAACCACATTTCTCGTTGTTTAATATTTAAACCAAATGGCGGTACACAAGCGCCATTTATTGAAAATACAGTAAATATTAGTAACAAGGCGAATTGAACAGGTGACTGCATTAGCTTGTACGATCAACATACGTTTGCTGTTTTCCTTTGCGAATTGTCAAAATTATTGCTTTTTTTCTTATAGTTCTTATTTTTAACAATTACAAACAGACATATTGCAAGACGTTTTTGACAGCTCAACAAAATTTTACAAAAACAAAATACACGTAAAAGCTAATAGAGTCACCTGTATCAATTTACCTTGATTATTAGTAGTTCGATATCTTTCCTCCTCGCTAAATAGCATGGAGATGAAATTTAACGTAGACGTGTTCTGTCAGCAGCGTAGTTGGACGCTTTTTTTAATTTTGGAGGCTAGAAATACATAAATTTGACTATCTTTATGATTACCCAATTGGTAATCATGAAGGTGCTTCAACCGGAAGCTTATTTTCTGCTGAGGTTACTTTTGAACCACATAAGATTTAAATGATTTACTGACACACACGTATTTAATTTCAAAAAACCATTTTCTTGCATAATTTAAACCTATACTTGCGATGAATATGTGCTTCAAACAACTATTTAGCTGCTACAAGTAATAAAAACTTTCTTTCCTTAACAGTAGTCGAAACGTCTACGCTGGCTTACGGATACGTATTTATTAAAATACAAATAGCACAAGTTTTAGGGTACGACAATAAATGATTATGACACTTTCTCTATAATTAATCAAGAGTTTTTATTTTATTTTAAAGTTTAGAAAATTAAAATTATAAAATGTTTTTTATCTAGTACTGCTTTTAGAGAATTTCTCTTTCTACGTTTTTGGTATAACATTAACAGATATATAGTAGCTAAATTCTTTAAAGTATACAAATCTATAAAACATACCACCCTAAACTTTATCTTAGGCTTTTAAATGTTTAATATGTATAATAAATGAGTTCATTTATTTTCGAATGTATTTTATTTTTTTAATAATTGATTGATTGCAAGACGTTGCTTGTTAAATATTTTTTAATACAGTTTTACTCAAAGTAGTACTATCGAGCTTATTAGCACTTTTAGCAAAAATGGTATTGTTGTGTTATATTTCTTCATTTAATACTAATTTTCATTACTCATCTCTAATAAAAGCTTTTGTGAGAAAGATTTAGAGTATTATGACTAGTGTAGCCAGATCTAAAAAATTGCAATTTTCAATACTCAAAGCTCACAAAATACTACCATAGAGATTTTATATTAGAACTTTATAGTGCTGTTTCCATATTACAAACGATCAACTCGTCTGACAAATTTGTATGAAAAGCACTCAAAGAACCAAAAAGCCGAAAATAAAGTAAAATCCTGGTCAGGAAAAAATTATGGTCAGGAAAAAATTAAAAATTTCATGAATGTGTATATCAGAAAATTATTTAATGTTCATAGTTTGTTTTCTTTTTTTGTCTGCAGAAATCCACTTCCATTTACATACATATTTTAAAATTAAAACACTTTCATTATATACATACATACGTGTGAACAATTAAGTTTAGGTATTTAATAATAATAATAAGAATTCTTCAATATGTTATATTTTTTATTGGAATAAATACTGATAAATTTATGACAAAAATGAAAGTGGTAACACTGATTGCTATTTTGTTTTGTCTCTTATTTACTCAATTTTCTCAACAATAATAGAGAGAAAGTATCTACAAAATGCACAGTGTGTATATTTGTTTTTTTTGCCTTGTTTCTCCACAATACATGTGTCCGTCTGTTTTATTATTTGGAAAATCCTAAGAAGGGAAAACAGATTCTATGAATTTTAAAATCAGACAGTTGCCAGAGAACGAACAGAGTGGTAGAAAAGTAGCAGTTGGTTTCGTGGAAAGTTATTTTAAAAATATAAAATAAAAAGGAAAAATAATAATAAAACCAATGCAGTTGCTGAAATAATGATAGAAGCGTTTTAAAATCGTTGATGTTGTTGTGTTTGAGAAAAGTGAGGAAAAGAAAAAAATTTGTATCAAAGAAAATTGTCTAGGTATTTCCTTTTATTAAAAAAAAATATTCCAAAGGAAACGTGGGTGTGTGTGTTTGGTGTAAATATTTTGTTATCTTTTAAATAATTATTGCAAATAAAAGTGAAAACAATTAAAGTCCATAGATTTTAGTAACAGAGCCATCCATTCAGTCAGTTAATCGTATACTTATTTTGTGTTAAAAAAATAAAAGGAGAAGCAAAAGCAAAAATGTATATAAAAAAACAACAAACACAGACTTACATTTCTACACAAACTCAAGATAGAAAAAGTTAAGAGGTCAAAGGAAGCCCCAGTTTTGTATTTGAGAGTAGAGTTTTAAACAGAATAAAATTGTGTTTGTGTGTGTGTACATGTGTAAATAACCGAAAATAACTAAAATACAAAAACAAAAAAATTATGAAAAAGCAATTGTACCCTGGTACTGCATAACAAATAAAAGAAAAAAATCAAAAAGTCCTATAATTAAACAATTTTTTAATATATACTACTGTGTTTTGCAAATATACCTATACATATGTATATTTAATTATGAAATGTTAATCCCTTAATTTTAAATACATACATACACATTACTATTTCAAATTATCATTATACCTAGTTTTAGTTACACATTTGAGTTTAATTACTGTGAAAACAGTGGTACTTTTTTGGCCCTTCATGTGATTATTTAATGTTAATTCATTGCAAAATGACTGGATTAAAAAATACTTTATGTTGGAATTATGATGAAGCTTTATGATATTTTAATAATTTATTAATCATTTATTTTTTTAAATTTTATTTTTTAACAATATAATGGTTAGAACTACAACTCTATTAGAATTCATTTTTAAAATTCGTCGAAATCTTTGAAAGCTGTAGGTGACATCTTTTAGATTTGGTCTACAGTGGAACATTACTTTTGCCTTTGATATGCCTGTTTGGTCGGCACAAAGCAGTTGGACTCCTCAATTAAGAATACCAACTAAACCCCCTTTCAACCATGTGAGTTTTTCACCACACCGGGACTACTCTCGTGTTACTTCAATGTGGTACCCTTACGCTATATTCGCCGCTCTCAGTTAGGATTTTCACCGTCGGCCCCGCTTCCACTTTTTTTCCTTAGCTGCTTTCACTTTCAGCAGCGTCTAACAATTGCGTGAGGTAGTAGTTGACCTTTCCAAAACTTCTATTAACCCAGCGCTCTAAATTCGGTTTGAGTTTTGCCGTCCATCTCCCGCAAGTTTGATTTCGCCAGTTCTGCTGCCACTGCTCAATACTACACGATCGTAATTCCATTGGCGTCAGTTGACCTTCACTGCAATTTTTCAGTTCCCATCTTTTCTTGCATTCTGCTGCTATCAGAGCAATTGGAATCGTGCTGCTAATAACCAGAACGACCGCTTCTGGGACCGTTCTATACGCTGACACTGCTCTCAACGCTGCCGTTCTCTGCACCGCACTTAACGCTTTTATACGATATTTAACCTGTAACGAGTCAGCCCAAACTTCGCTTCCGTTGAGAAGAATTGATAATAATAATAATAATAATAATAATAGAAAGAATAATAATAATAAGATTTAAGGATAAAAATAAAAAAGTTCCCCTTTTTTGTCGCCTATAACTTTAACGTATTTATTTATTTATAAATAGTACATTGTTTCGAACAATATGTTCTAGCCTATTTTATTAGGATTTACGTGGTGCTTTAAAAATTTTTTTTTACTAAAATTAGCTTTTTTACCCTATTTTTTTATTAAAGTTAATTTCCATAAAAATTCGTTTTTTAGTATGTACACATAAGTACATATCGGGCGTCCGATAGAGATAGCATGTAGTCTATTAAGGATTTTATTTTTTTATTGACTGTTTTAGAGCACGAATGGATTGAGAATTTTCTTACTCGATAGTACGAATAACCCTCAGTTGTAGCTATTAAATTTTTGGTAACGATATGACATCTTATATTGAAATAATGTGGACAGAATTTTTATTTCCACCAAGAACTCGTAGCTCCATTTGTAAATAATTTCTTATTCTGTTACTAAGAAGCATGAACTTATATATGGATTAATTGCAAAACGTAAAAGTTTCTATAATAGATTGAAAATAGTTTTATTTAATAATATGAATTTTCTACTTTTACCAATGGGCCTGAAAATTCTTTATGTGAGACACCTATTGTATATGATTACAACCATTCTTTAAGCTATAGGATTCTTAAGCTCCAGAGAAAAATTTTTTTTTTTTTTTAAATCCGTTTTTCTTCAATTTTATGTCTTAGCTGTAGGACCTTTCTTTAGTTTTGTTTGTATTTCGGGGGCTTCTACACAATAAATGGTTGCTTCTTATAAACTAATTAAGTGACTAAAGATTTTTATTGATTTTTTTAGTCTAGGAGCTTAAAAAATATTTTTTTTTCACAAATTATTTGTTAAAAAATTGTACTTTTATGAGTCTTTGCATTTGTATTGAATTGCACGTTAATCAATCTGTGAAAATCGATCAAACAATTTTTTTTGTCATAGTTCGAAAATAAGTTATAAAAAAAGAATGCGACTGATGCCCATTAATTTTTTTTTGTTGATAAATCAATTAAAAAAGCGCTAATTTGTTGTCATTTAAGTACCACTGTTACTCAAATCTATTTAAAATACAAACAATTGCAGGTACCCAACTAAATACAGTTGTGCAGCAGTGATTAAAAAAAATTCTTCTCTTTGTATAACAGTATGTGTATAAAATTTGTAAAGAGAGTGCAAATGTGTATGAGTGTCAACATTTTCTAGTTACTATTATTACTCCTAATTATTGCAATCCAAAAAAGCCAAAGAAAAAGAAAAACTCCTAAAGAAGAGGAAATAACTTTTTATTATTAAACGGTAAATCATCAGAGTTCGTAAACAAAAACAATAATAACAAAAAATGGGTCTCAACGGCTGCTGTTCTTGTGTTAAATTTTTAATGGTTTTAATCAATATTTTATTTTGGGTAAGTTTTCTTTTTTTTGGTCAACTTATATAAACAAAAGACATTATTTTAAATGTATTTTAATAATAGAAAAAAAACATGTGCATTTGTTTAAATTTGAAAAAATAAAACGGCAAAACCCTACCTCTATTGTGCTTGTAAGCATGTTTTTTTTCTATTTTATTGTTAGTTTATACATTTTCCAAGTTGTGTGTTTAGGCAGCATCAGTAAAAAAAATCTCTACCATAAATTTCTCATTTAATGACATGTTGTTTATTTTCTCCTCCCTCTCTTTCTCAGTAACATGTATTATTTTCTTTGTAAATTCAACTCCCTGTTTTTCCGTTAATTTTTCTTCTTCTTCTTTTGTTTTTATTGGGGTTTTTAAATGTGACCCTTTTCATAGAGTGTGAGATTTTTAAAATAAAATCTGTGACAGGGCAGCAAACAAAAAAAGGAAAAAGTAAACATTAATTTAATTTTTTCTAGGTAAAGTTTTGCGGTTAAAACGATTTAATAAAAATATTAAAAATGGGTTGTTGTTGTTTCTGACTATATTTACAGTGGTAAAAAAAATAAATTTCATTATAATTATATATTTGCTATACCACTATTTGAAAATATTATATTATTATATTATTAATATTATTTTACTTTTTTTTTTGGGAACGCATAAAAATCGAAGACTAAATTTTTCCCAAATATTTTGAAAATCAAAAATTTAATAATTATTAAAATGTGGAAAAGAATCACTGAAAAATAGATTTTTTCACAAAAAAATCCAAAAACAGGTAATTTTAGAAAGATCAACAGTAACTAAAATTAAAAGTTCACAAAAAGACCGAATAACCATAGAATTCAAAAAATAAGAATCTGATCTATAAATTATTTCTTCTCAAGTTAGAAAGTTCTAATAATCAAAACATTGAAATTAAATAGAGACTTTTCATTCCCACATTTTCAAAAATGAAAATGTAAATTTTTCAATGAATGTTAAAGATTTAAATGAGAAATGCCGAAGGGTTTTTGCCACTCGTGTGGTATAAAATTAAAAAGCCTTTCTTTTTTGGTCCAGAAAAGTCGGATATACTTATGTACGTGAGATAATGGAAATGGTTAGGGAAGAGACAATTTCGCTAATGTTGCCATTGACGCTCTAAATGATAATGCGATCTTGGCCAACAAATAACAGTTTGCTAATACTGCTTTTTATCTGGTCTGGATGATTTTGTAGCAAAGATAACCGGGAAACGTTTAAAAAGCTTTAAAAACTTAATTTATAGGCATCTTCTTGATATTTCATCAAAATTTACATACCTGTATTGTAACCACTTCCCCAACAAAAACAAAAATGACTTCTCCTTCACTTTAATGAGGTTGATTGTACACATTCAAAATAAAATCGTAAAAACAGTTTTACACTAGAAAGCCTTAACATCATTATCCCAGTAACCATTAGGACGGTAAATCGTTCAACTATATTTTAACGAAACTATTTAAATATAATATTTAAATAACATTTTACATATAACGTACCAAATTTAAGAAGAACTATCAACACTGAAGTCAAAGATTTTTATGCCTGATAATTTTACAACTCTGTCGTCTTGTTAAGTACAATTTTGAAATTAAATGCTTGGCTGTGATATAGAAAGAAATATTGGCACAAAAGAATCTAAGAGGTAGTAGTAGTTAAATGATAGTATACATTTGCAGTACACCATTTCCAAGAAAATTTTTTTTTTGTAACAAAAAATACTTTTAAACAGAAAACCTTTTTTAAGTAATTTTTTTAAGGAAAACATTAATAAGAATTTAAAAAAAGTAATTTTAAAAGATTTGCGTGACAGTTTTATTTAAAAATATTCTATTAAAAACGTTTAAGGGTTCCATATGACATTTGTAACAAAATAATTTTTCAAGTACCTCAAATTTATTTCAAAAAGTACCTTTAAAGAAACATGCTGCGTATGATGGAACTTTAAAAAATTTGCTTGAACAAAAAAACTTAAAAAATTGCTTAAAATAAATTCTTAAAAAATTCTATTAATATAGAAACTTAATAAAAGTACTTTGCAAAAGAGTACTTTTTAAAAACAATTCCAGTCTTTTTAAAAAGGTTGCGTAAATATGTTTTTTTAAAAAAGTACCTTTAAGAAAAACATATTTATTTTGTGAATAAACTTTTACGGAAATTATTTACTAAAAAAGTTTTTTTTTGTTGGAATATAGTACCTGGCTGACTTCCAAAACGTTAGTTGCTTTTTATTCGAATAATGTTTTGTAATTCATAACACTATGGTACTAAATGTTAACCATGTTTACCATTCCATAATGTTGCAGATAAGTATTTGAAACGTTGCAACCAGTGTTGCCGTTTGGTTACATTTTTCGTAACTTTTGGAGGCTCCAAATTTTCGTAACTTTTGGTACAGACACGAAATAATGTAATATCACT
Organism: Gymnosoma rotundatum; assembly: GCA_916610165.2. Classification (NCBI taxonomy): domain Eukaryota; kingdom Metazoa; phylum Arthropoda; class Insecta; order Diptera; family Tachinidae; genus Gymnosoma; species Gymnosoma rotundatum. The sequence goes on along the minus strand of OU744336.1, from coordinate 169,640,596 downwards.
AAAAAAAACATGTTTTTGAGTTAAGACCCTTTTCTTAACATTTCAACCTTTCTAAGCATATTAATTCGATTTTAATAACAAAGATTACTTGCAAATGCTATCAAAATCCTACATAAAAAATTAGCTTGAAATAAACAAAAAAAAAAGTTTGCTAAAGTTTTACTCTGTTCTATTTGTGAGAAAGCACGAAATGTTTCTTGTTTCATGTTTAGAAACAGCAAAATGTATCTGGCAACAATTTTTTTTTTCAACAGGGAAATAATTTGAACTTCACTTATTTCGTGCGGAAAACTAAGTACTCTGTTCAAACTTGCGGAAATTGTAAGCAACTTTAGTTATTTCGCTTGAAAAATTTGACAAAAGAAGAAAGTTTTCTTTTAATTGCCTTGAAGAGGTACCGGGTTATAATACGGAAAAATTGTAAGTAATTTTTTGTTGAAGTTATATGCAAATAAGACTTAAATTTGACTTTAATAAAGGTAATTTTAAAGTTATTAAAATTGTAAATTTTATCGAAGCTCAATCTTTCAAAAAAAAAAAAAAAGCTCATGCTGTTTTATTGCTGTTTTATTAAAAAATGCTTTTTTTTATTATTTTTATTGAATAGCGAGGGCCTGCACTTTTCCATCCTAAAAATATAAGTATTGACTCCTGATTTAAAAACTCATGAGTACCATCGGGCTGAAATTTTTGTTCATACATTTTTCTATTTTTTTATTTTCATTTTGTTTTTGTTTAGGTAATAAATTTTTTCCTTGTTATTTTCTCTGAAATAAATTTCATATTTTAGCTGTAATTTACATAAATTACATTAAATTACTATTTCTTTAAGGAAAATTTGAAATGTAACTTTTAATTAAGAAATGCGTAACTTTTTTTCTGTCTTTCCCTGGCAACACTAGTTTCAACCGAGCAACTAGCACATCAGTTTATGAATAGATACTTTGTTTCGCAACTTTGTATATGTACAAGATCTAAATACCGCAGCAAAACTGTATGCAAACTTTGTATTAATACATTTTAAAAGTCAGCCATATTTTAAAAGTAAAAAATCAAGAAAATTACTTTTAATAAAAAAAAAAAAATAAATAATAATTATAATAATAATATTTTCAAAAGTACGCTGAAAATGTAAATATTTGGATTACGAAAAATTTTATAAAAAAATATTTTTTAATTACCTTTAAAAATTCACTTTTTTAAAAAGTACATTTATCAAACGTACTTTCGGTAAATATACTTTTACTAAAGCACAAAAGTATTTTTTAGAAAATACCTTCTTCAAAAGTGTGTCTTTTACAAAAAAATTTACTAGAGTATGTATGTTTTCAAAAAGTAGCTAAAAAACTAATTAATTTTAAAAGAAATAATTTGTTAAAGAAATTAGCTTAAATAATTTTAATTTTCACAAAAAAAAAAAAAAAACATTTTTAAAAAATTGCTGACAAAAAGCAACCTCAACAGAAATGTTATTCAAAGGTTCATAATATATTTTGTACAAATAAATTATAATTATAAATAAATTATACTTAAAAAAGTAACATTTTAAAAGTATTTTGGAAAAGGTAAAAAATACATTAGGAAATACTCATTTAAAATTTATTTAAAAAACTAGCAATGTACACGACGTCATCTGCGTGTCATTTTTAATTTTCTTAAAATTCAAATTTAACTATATGTTCCAGTGTTATGTGCTAAAAATAAAAAGTGCTGACAACTGTTTTGGCACCATTATACCCGTGAAATTAGATGCTTTTACTATTTTGCGATTTTGTCTACGAAAAAAAAAGTATTCTATATTAGAATCAAGGTTCTAAAGAACCTCCTCACAAAATGTTGTTCAAATCCATTCAATAGTTTTTACGTAATGCGAAGACAGACAGACAGACAGACAAAAATTTCAAAATTAGGTGTTTTTTATTCTATATCGATTACTATCCACAGCAACAACAAAATTTTCCAAAAATATTTCATGTATAGAAATGATCACGTTACTGTTTTATTATATGAATAGATTTACCTTTGAAAAAGTACGTACAAAAAAGTACTTTTTTACAAAAAGCACTTAAAAAATACTTTTTAAAATATTGAAATAATTAAAAAAGCAACTACTAGAAATTATGTATCTAACAAAGTACAAAAAAAAATTTTTTTGTAAATGTACTTTTTGACTGAGTATTTAAAAAAGTACCCTTAAAAGGCAATCTTTAAAAAATTTCCTTTTTGAAAAATTTATATTAAAAAAGGCTTTGTAAATATATTGCCCCTGATAAACCTCTGATATAAGACCGCTTAAAAGCGATTTTTTATTAATGTACTCTTCAGTTGAATATTTAATATAATACATTTTCAAAAAGTACCTTTGATAAGGATACAATTTGAAAAAACTATTTGCTATAAAATGAAAGTTCATTTTTGGTAATTGGACGTTTCTTAAGCAGTAGAATTTCAAAATAATAACTTTTATAAATCGTTTCGTGCCGTTGCCGCAAGAGTCATATAATTGAGGATTTTGTTTTTAAAAAATAATTTTCTAAGTTTACAACATTGCTTTTGGCATTGGTGTAATAGTCACAAGATGAAAAAAAACAACAAAAGAAGTCACATTAGCCTTAATATGGTGTTCACATGATGGAAGTTGAATGTTTCCACGTATAAAAAAGATCGTTTAACTTAAGTTTCTGCAAAAATCGTCTTCTATGCTTGAAGTTTCTTATTTGTCGTTTCCTTAATCACGAAATTCCCAACGAAAGAATTTAATGTCGCCTCACTGTAAGTATGTATGTCTGCTTGGCTGTCATTGTATAGTTTTAAACCAACATTTAACTTGTTTTAACAGGTGGGGAAAGAAGTAAGATGGTGCAAGTAGGAAGAAACAATACAACGAGCTATTGTTTATATAAAAGTTATAAATATGATTGTATCTCCTAAAAAAAAATAAAATGTAAAAACAATAAAATAAAAAAGTAAAAATAAGAAAGGCAAAAAAAAAATAAAAAATAAAAATACACGCACAAAAAATAACAACAGGGCATTAACTTACTCATCATTACAATTTAATAACGTTATTTTCAGGTCTTTAGAGAGAGAAAATAAAAAACACAACAAAAAAAAAACTCCCACTATTTGCATTTCCTACGAATACAGTTAAAAACGCAATATCAACAACAACAAAACAACTTTTTGTCTGCATAAACGAGAGCTTATGCTGGGAATACAAATTGTGAAGGGAATTTCATTACACTGGGGGAAAAAAATAAAACTAAAATAATGAAAAAAAAAAACAATTAAATTACATTTTTATGAAAGTCTATTATTCGAAATCTTTTTAAAATTCAAATTAAAGCACGGATAAAGTAAATTAAATTAAATTTTATAACATAATATTCTAAAAATGGCGTTTGTAAGTCACAACAAATTCTACTGAATTGCCTTTAATAATAAAAAAAAATCCTATAAAAAACTTAAAAAAGTAAACTTTAAGGAATTATTTTAAACAAGTAAGAGTGCTATATTCGGCTATGCCGAATCTTATACACCCTTCACTATCTATGAAAATCTAGTTTAGTGAAGTAACTCCAATCAAAAACGCAAATATTGGGGTGACAGAGAATTAGAAAATTAATAATATTTTGGTACTGCACATATATAATTTTACATAAAAATGACATCGGCTCGTAATGGGTTAAACATTTTAAAAATTTTTAGTATTTCCTCAAAGATCTCTTTAAAAAAAGCTTTAAAATGATACCCATATTGATATTAAAAAATATATGAAAATTTCAGAGCCCCGTTACTCTGAAAATATGCGCGAGCGCAAATTTTTTCTCTTCATGTTTGTTTCTTAATTTTAATTCTCTATTGCCCCCTATATTTATTTTTACGATTACAGTTACTTTATTGTTCCAAATGACATGAAAAAATTAGTGATAGGCGTAGTGTTTTGCCTGCTGTCTCAAAAGACATGACCGATCATGCTAATTTCCAATACCACCTCTTTCGACACTATATCTGATCGATTGACATATTTATTATTATATATTTTTTTTTGTTAATTTAACACTGACACGAACGATCAGACGGACATCGCTCAATTGAATTTGCATAAGAAGTCAGAATATATATACTTTATGGGGTCAGAAATGGATATTGACGGAATGACAAACTTAGTTATACCCTTTTTCCACTTTTTGTGGTGAAGGGTATAAAAATATCATCTACAAAAATGCACCTTTTGCAAAAAAAAAAACAAAACAACCAAAACAGTAATTAAAAACCCCTCAAAAATCCTTTTTAAAAAACCACCTTAAAAAGTTTCTTCTAAAAAGGTATTTTCAAAAAGAGGTACTTTGAAAAAAGGAACCTGAAACAAAAGTGCCTCTGAAAACAGATTTTAAAAAAGTATTTTTAACAATAATTAGTCTTTTGAAAGAATTGAGGACTTTTAAAAAAGTACTTTAAAAATTAAAAATTTTAAAAAAGTACCTTGCAATAAAAGTGTCGTTTAAATAAATAAAAAAAAAAATATATTAAAAGAATTAGTTTCTTCAAAAAAGTACTTTATATATAGTCTGAAAAAGTACCTAGCCTAAAAGTGGCTGCATTAAAGAAAATAATTGTTACTTTCAAAAAATTGTCATCTGAAAGAATTAGTTCTTTTTAAAAAAGTACTTTATATAACACACACATTTTTTAAAAAGGTATCTTGCAAAAAAGTGTCGCTTAAAACATTTTGAAAATAAAAATATTAAAAAAATTGTCTTTTAAAAGAATTAGCACTTTATAAAATATGTACTTTTTTTAAAACTACCTTATCTCAAAAGTACCTCTAAAAAGCTTTTAAAAATAATTTTTGTTATTAAAAATTTAAGATATTTCATATGAGAAAGTACCTTGTGAAACAGGTAAGAATAATAAAATCTGGCAACCCCTGTTGTTGTTATCTGTATAAGCGTGGTGAATAAGTTACTTCCACTAATAGTGCGTGTATAGAATAATACCACAATTAGCTAACAAAAACAGAGCAACCTCAATGGTTGCGTTGTTAGAGGTGCTTGCTGTACAACAGAAGATCATGAGTTTGAGCCCACCTTCGGACATGAGAACAATTGAAAATAAAGGAGTAGCTAGCGGTATAAACCTCCCGAAAAGGAAAAGACAATTATTGTGTGAAACCCCATGGCAGATAATTTAGTGGAGACGTCTAATTTAATACAAGAGTAACAAATAATTATCAAGAAGACCTTTATAATAAAAAGTAAGAACGGTAGCGGTTAGCGCTGGGAAGTGTAACAGCATAACAACAGTGTATGGCAGACGTGTGTTGTGGCTATTGGAATAAAGGTGATGAGTGGCTTGGATTAAAAGCATAATGGAGTTGTCTGTGGATGGTTAAGGTTACTAAACAAGGCATCGAGTAGTTCATGTCTCGCCGGAGTAACATAGTAGTGTAGCGTGGATGGCTGCATTTGTAATAATAACGCATGTTTAGTAAATACGAGACCAAGGGATTCACAAGACCGGTAGGATCAAGAAGTATAGCCAGTTAAAGACACAAAGTAAAGAATACATAATTTATAATGAGCCGCAGTGGTATTTGCAATCAAAAGAATCCATACGTTTCTTTAAAAAGGAAAAAACGTAACAATACTTTTCAGAAAAAAATGTTTAATGGCAGCCAGTATTTCATGTTTACATCAAGTGTTTGCGGACCTTCTGGGCAAAGACTTCGTAATGCTTTATAATACTCAATTTCATTCCTATTTTTTAATATTTGATGTCACCACCAGCTTAGATATTCTGATTAATGCTACCTGCATTTTTTATTTACCCTCTGAAAGGCTTTTGCAACAATATTCAAGCTATCGAAGCTGTCTTTAGACGTCTTTTATAGAGTCTAAGCCTTGTAGGACCTAAATATTAATATTACCGGACAATTTTGGGATAAGTTCAATTGTTATACACTTTTCCTGTTGTTTGGTCGAACAGAGAGTTAAAGCTGCCAGGTTCATCCCCTTAAAATTTCTTCAGATCTCAGACCTTGATCTTAATACAACTGTGTTCTTCTCAGTACTTGTTACTTTAGTTCATTTCCCGCACTCGTACTAAGGCCTCATATCCACCTTTAAATGAATACTATAAGTGTTATATTATTATTTTAAACAATTGTTATTTAAGCAAATTGGAAACGATCTTAAATGAACTTTCAAATGTCTCATTTCGCTCTACACTATTCACTATTCACTGTTCACTATTCAAAAATTTCTTCATTTTTAGCCCATAAGTACTCATGTGTTCTCAGGGCTTTTTAGTACCAAAAACACTTTACATTCATAACAGTTTGCCTTAGATGAAATGTAATTATTTAAAAATCATTTTTTCTAAATAAATTATAATTTTATTACATTAATTTTTCATTCTACTCGTACGTTAAAATGTTGCCATTTGTTTGCATTTCATGTTCGTCGTTTCTGTCTGCCTTTGAATTGGGTTTATTCACACATTTTTTGCATAAATTAAACTGATAAAAAAATCAGCTTTAAATAAACATTTATCGCAGTTGACTCCATTCATATAAATTCTTTTTTGTAAAGTATTTTTTTTGCCTCATTTAATAAGCAACTTAAAATTGATAAAAAAAAAAATTAATGTAAAACAATTTATGGTCAAGTTTAACGATAAGACTTTTTCAAATTTGGCTACAGAAGCTATAAAACTAATTTGATTAATTAAATTTTTTTTTTTAATTTTGCAATTCTGCTAGTGTATATTTTTTTCTGTATTCTATAAAAATGAATAAAAAAATTGATAAAAATATTTTTTTTCTTAAGAAATTTAGAAATTAAGGAAATACGCAAACTTGAGCTGGATTAAAAATTATTTATTACGATTTAATTAATTCTTCATTACTCCAAGTAAAAAACAATGTTAATAAGTACTAAAAAACTCATAAAAAGGGAACTTTTATAAAAACGCACTTTTTACTTTTATAAAAGGTACGTTTTTCTATAAATACGAGTACTTTAAAAAAAATACATTTTAAAAACAGGTTTGAGAATATGGGATTATATAAAGAAAACAGATAACTTTTAAAAAGAACTTTTTTTTTAATAAGCCACGTTTTAACAACGAATTTTTCAAAAGGTACTTTTTTAAAAGCAAGTTTTAAAAGTATGAATTATTATAGGATTTTTAAGTAAGTTCTTTTTTTAAATATACTTTTATAAAAAGTAGTTTTATGAAAAGGTATTGGTTATTTACAATATTGTTATTTTTAAAGGTACTTTTATTAAAAAGTACTATTTTAAAGAGCTACTTTTAGATGAAACTTTAAAGACATTTTTTTAAAAATTGTTATATTTTTTTATTTTCTTCATTTTTAAAAATAAAATATACTTTTTTTTACAAGAGGAACTTTTTGTAAGAGTGTTTTATTAAAAAGGTACCTCTTATAAAAAAGTACCTTTTTCAAAAACCAACTTAAAGGAAACCTTTACATAAAATTTTAAATAATATACTTCTTGAAAACCTTTTGAAGAGTTGCTTGATGTAAAAAGTACTTTTTTAAACGATTAAGTAGTATTTTGGTCCTTTTTAAAGGCATTGTTTGCATATTCTAAAGGCATTTAAATTGGGTTTTCTGATCTTTTTTCAATGTACTTATTTTAAGAATACTTTTTTACAAAGATACTTTATTAGAGGTTCTTTTTTTAAGTATATTTTTTAAAAGTACTTTTTTTTAAATCTATAGAAATATTTTTCAGATAATGGTTCAAAGGGTTCTTAGATTTGATGGGGTTTTCAAGTAAGTACCTTAATAAAAAGTGCCTTTTATTAAAAGGAGTTTTTTTATGGTTGGTACATTTTCAATGAGGCGCATTTTCGTAAAGGTACAAAAAAGATTATTTTTAAAGGCACTAAATGGAACTTGTTAAAAAATTAAGTTTTTATCAAAAGATATTATTGTTAAAAGTAAAAAAAGAAGTGCGTTACTTGAACAACGACACTTTTTAAAAAGGTACATTTTGCAGTGTTTTTTTAAGTTTCTCTTTTTAAGTGTTTTTTAAAGGTACTTTTTAACGATAATGTTTGAAAAGTACATTCATGTAAAGGTTCTTGTTTTCGAATGAATTTTTTAAAGGTATTTTTTGCAAGGTACTTTTTAAACGTACTTTTCAAAGGTACTTTTTAAAGGTACTTTTTAAAAGGTACTTATTGTGAGAAATAATTTTTAAATGATTTTGTTTTTCGTTTAATAGAAGTAATTTTAATCAAATTATTTTTTGGGTTTCAGTGTTGCCATTTAAGAAAATTAGACAACTGTTCAAATACTCAAAGTTCAATATTTTTAATGTTGCATTAAAGTACTGAAACACAGTTTTGTGTTTCCTAACGAAAATGCAAATGTATGTTTTGCAAATAGTTTTCAATACCCAGAAATGGTTTTCTAGAATCAGAAAATTTTTTAAAGTATTTCAATGGCATAAATTGGTTTGTGTAATTGAAAAAAAAATATTTTACACTTGAAGATATTTCTCTAAGAATTTTCCTTCACATGAAATAAAATACAAATGCTTTTAAACTTTTTTTTTATTTATATGATTATTTTCGATATCTGCTTAGCAATTATTGACTCTTACAAGAACATGGATTTTGTTTTTAATATAAACGAATTCTTTAATGACCAAGAAAAAAAAGTCATAATCCACATAATATGTGTTTGAAACTGGGTCAACTTTACATTGATTACAGCAGCAGGGCTTTGCTCTTTATTTGTTTATATTTCTGTATAAAAAAGACAGACATATTTTTTGCCTAGACTACAAACAATCATTACTTATTTATACAGAAATACTTTTTGAATAACCCAGCAAATATTTTGAATGGTGTTTGAGTATCATTTTTTTATATAAAATTTTTTTAAAAAATTAGTGCAAAAGCCAAGAAGCTAAAGCCGAAAAATTAGTAGAAGAAAGCCTGTTCAACTTTTGAATGACTATTATTTGTTTAGTTCGATTCCAAGTTACCACTTAGGCAGGGCAATTAAGGTGGTGTCCTTCCCCTATATCACAGTAATTGTGTTCTAAACAATCAGACTGAAAATCTCCCCCTAGAGTTTTTCAGGAGAAGAGCATCAGAAGAATACAGTTAGTGGAAGTTTCCCCGACCAACATTGTTTGCTGGGTTGTGCAAAGGCGGCGTATGTGTAAACATTATACACATACAATCATATACATGAATGTATGTTTATGTAAAATCCATAATTATATTATATATTTATATGTATAAGAATGTGTGTGTGTGTGTTTATGTGTTTATATAATTTTTTATGCTTTAAATAGAAATACATTTTTTTCGCGCCATGTGTGCTACATCTGTATTTTAGAACACACTTGCATACAAACGCGTTTAAACAAGCAGACTTTGTCAGCCTGCCAGGCATTTCAAACAGCCGCTTTTTCTTTTAAAATTTATAAAAACAGTTTTGATATTTTTTCTTGTTTGAAACTTCGAAAACATGCTGATGTTCTTCCCACACTTTTTGATTTATTATTGGCAGATTTTGTTATATTTTTCATGTTTTTTCAGAAAGTAAAATAATAATAAAAAATATTTTTTTTATTATTTTACTGTGTATTAGATGCTTTACCAGAAAATATTTTATCTTAATAAAAATTAAGAGGAAAAAAAAACTTAAAATTTAATTTTAATAAAAATACAAATATTCACTTTTAGATTTTAGTTTTAACTTAAATACATAATACAAAAAATTAGTAAAAAAAATTTTTCTTAAATATATTTTAAGTGATGGATATTTTTTTCTAATTTTTATTTAAATCCTTTTTAAATACTTTTAATAAATATGTGTATATTTTACATTGTTAAATTAAGAAATTACATATATCAAAAATATTTTGGCCTGAAGTGGATTTTTTTCAGATTTCCCAATTCAGTTCAAATTCTTAGCTATTCTAAAACTAACAAATCTCTCAGTTTTTTTTTCCAAAATTAAGATTTTTTAAATTCTAACATTTAAATTTAATATTCTAACTACTGTAGAATTTTTTACTCAATTTCGAAAATTCGAAGTTGTGTTCGAAAATTCGAACATACTTCAAAACTGATCATTTTTTCTAAAATTTATTTTAATCCTTCTTTACATACTTTTAAGAATTTTATATATAATATTATCTACGTAAAACGTGTGAGTAAACATTTTAGGAATCATATTTTAATTTTCTTTTAAATCCTTTTTTACATGTTTTCAATAATTTTATACATATGTATATACGTCTCACATTGCTTTTTTTAACCTTCTAAATTATTATGTCAAAACAATCAATTAGGTGGTGAAGTGAACTGCTTGCCAAACATCTCCTTTTTTTAATTTTTAGACAATACAAAAATAGAATATTTTGCTGCTTTTTGATTTAAATTAAGATTTTCTGAGTTAAATTAGATATTCTACCTTATTAGGCATTTTTGACAACAATTTCGAAAATTCGAAGTCATGTTCGAAAATTCGAACATACCTCAAATTTTTTGTATATAAGCATTTCTTCGGTCTTTATGTGGCAATGTCGATATAACTACCTCTTTGATATTTCTTACTTACATAATTAAAAGTTCATAAAACCAAGCATGTCTAAACAAGTAGTGGCAAAAATGTTCTAAAATTTTTCAGATTTTTTTAATTTATTTTAGATGGCAGCAAACAATATTTTTTTTTTATACAATTTTTTTCTTTAGCAAATATTTTAATCAAAGGAATAGGTCATATTCCAAATACTTAAAAATCTACAAATATTTAAACAAGTTCATTTTAAAAGTACTTAGCTAAACAGCAGCAGTTTTCTTTAATTCCAATTGCTCAAAATTCTCACTTAGGATGTGGTAAGACGAAACAAATATTTGAAGTTTTTACTGTTTTTTAATGTTCGTCTAGAATTTATATTTTGCACAACCTAGACGCATTTATTTTACGTTTTTATATTTGCTGCACCCCAATTTAGCTTCAAAAATAAATAATAACTTAAAAAATGCTTTGTATTCTTCATTGAATAAGTCGAAGAAATGAAACCCCTTCTTTGCATAATTTTCAAAAGCACCAGATAGTAATGATTTTTGTAAAAAGTAAGTGATAATATTATTGGAAATCGCAATTTGGTAAAAAAAGAAGAACAAACAAATGAAAATAGAAACTTTTCTTACAACAATAAAAATAAAAAATACTGATGAAAACCGTGTTTACATGACACGTTTATTTTTATTTGGGAGTGGTTCTGAAGTTTTTGGTTAGTTCATCAATACTAAAGGAACAATATAAAATAAACATAATTTTAAAATTTCTTAACATTAACACCTCGAAATTTGTTCCCTTTTCCCCAAATTGCAATCGTGAATAATTTTTCACGTAAACAAACATTCCCCTTATCGTGACTGATTTTTTCCCTCGAATTTTTTTCACTTTTCCCTTAGATTTTTTTCACTTAAATTTTGCTGGGAAACTGCATACATTATTTTCAGTTTTTTTAAGTTTTAATTTAAATCTTTACATTATTAATATATTATTTTAATTCAATATCAGTTACTGTAGTGCAGACTGACAATATGCTCGACAAGATGCAAAACAAAGAGATTGCTTTTAAATTTATGAATATTTTTTGTTAAAAATACATACATTTCTTTAATTGACAAATGGAGATGTAAAAAATATAATACAAAAATTTATTTTATTGAAAGGGGTCAGTAGCAATGTCTAGGGTAACTTCAGGGGCTTTTAAGCGTCTTGTACATCACGTTCTTGTAATGAAATTATTAATTTGTACCCAAATACTTTATTTATTTATATTTAAACTTCAATTAATCAATTTTTACTTAGCTTATTCTTCTTACTTACATTCAGTGTGCATTGATAACTTATTTGTTTTAAACAGCTGTTCTCTTAAAGGGAACAAATATTTCATGGAAAGTCCATGATACCAATTTTCACTTCGAGAGGATTGAAAATTTCATGGGAACATAAATTTTAATTCTTATTCATGATAGAGGTTATTATTCTGAAACGTACACGAATAATGGGACAACACTGGGCATTTTCAAATTTTTTTATTTATTTCATTAAAAAAAAACAACAAATTAGCACAACATCGAATTCAAATTAGACTGTATCAATTGATCAAGATGTTTCACATGTTAAATAATAAATAACTTGATCAAAGAATTCGCTTACTAACAGTTATCTTCTACAAGTCAGCTTTCGAAAATTTAAAATCGGGCTTTATATTTTATAACTTTTATAACATAACATCGGAAATAAACAAACAAAAGACTATTAATTAAAATTAGAGTCCTGAGCGCCTATATACAACTTAGAGGTGGCTAAACCACTTCCGAAAGAAATTTCGGTTTTATGCGATTTAAAAAATGTTTTTGCCTTCAGTATGCTGATTAACAGCGTACTTTGAGCTGCCGTTGATTATTAATTTATTTCAGGGGAGGCCCTAATTAAAACCATTTATAAATTAAATATATATATTTTTTCTATTTTGAAGGAAAAAACAACCAAATATATTTGCCGTTTTTTTGTTACATATTTGCGTCGTCTGACTGCAGCATTGTTTCTTTGCTCTCATTTAAAGATTTCCACTTCATACAAAATTTTTATAAATGTTGCCGCACTTTTGTAGTCTTATCCTTTTATATCCATTGTAAACACATACAAATACAACAATAGAGACAATAAGAGAATTTTCAGAGAGAAATACAGAAACAAGTAAAATAACAATAACGAGAAGAAAAAGCAAAAAAAAAAAACAAATTAAACATGTGAATATTAAAAAAAATGGAAATTAAAAAGTTTCAAAGTACCGTAACTGTGTTAAGCGGTCACAAGACACACCTTCCTTCATACTTTGGAAAACAACAAAAAAGCATGCATTTTTTCTTTCAAAACACTCTCCCATAAACACACCCACACTCACACATATTCATATGCATGTGTGTGGGAATGTGTTACAGCCTGCAGTGTGAATTTTTTTTATTTATTTAATATGAAAAAAAAGGATTAATTAAAATTTTACGGAGGAATAAATTTCGCTTTTAAATTAATTAATTTTATTTATTAAGTGGAACATTTTTTTCACTGTGATCAACATGTTGTCGGTTTATCCTGTTTTTTCGTATTTCATCATTTCGTTTATTTGTCATGTATGGTAACTCCAAAGTATATTTATATTAAGTACATGCAAGTCTACAACATTTGTGTAAAATCATGTATTATGTCAAAAAACAGTCCAGAGACGGCAAAGTGGGTTACATTTTATAATTTTTCTAACTAAAAAATTGATATTAATTTTACTTAATTATTATAAAAAAAGTAAGAGAATGACCTTTTAACGACTATATTAATGTAAATTTAAACAAGAATTCAATAAAAGGATATTCAATGCAACTTGAGTTGGAAAAGTGTAATTTTAATATTTCGTTTACCATCCCTGATAGAACATAATAAAAATGAAAAGGAACACATAAAAACAACAGAAATGTATAGTAAAATAAAAATTAAAATAAATGTAAACAAATTTTGACACAAAACATGATAAACACGCACACCAATAAAACTATCAGCTGAACTCCTGCATGTACTTGTTATAGATATACTTTGGGTTACTGCATGAATAAGGAATATTTGCACTTAGGCAATGACAAGTTCTTAAACACATCTTTCTAGACCTTGATTATTTACACAGAATTTTTTCTCTTAAAAATTAATAAAATTAGACTGTTTAAAAAAAAGTAACATTTTGGTCACATTAAAGCACTTTTAGATGGTGACTGGTAAAATTTCACACTACAATACACATACATATGTACATGCCGTGTGAACAAAATGATACAACAAGCAGATGAGCGTTTTCTTGAAGGAACTGAGAAAGCTACTGACATCAGATTTTTCAACGCAAAATGTTTAAAGCTACAAAATCCTTTAATACCTATGAGAAACACAATTGTGTTAAAAATTAAGAGGTGTCCCATACAAGAAACCTTTTTACTTATAAATATAAATTTAAATCGTCGTAGGGTTTCAAGCTACAAACATACATTGGGAAGTAATTCAAAAGCACGACTAAGAACAGAAGTAAATTTATAACTAAATGGTGTCAATACATGCAAATAAATTTCTTTAAAATTTTCACACTTATTCTTCGTATGTTTTTGTTATCTCAATTAAAATATATTTTTTTTCAAATAATACTTGGAAATATATACAAACGAACCTTCAATGATTTATATAAAATACACTTAAATCTTTAAATAAATAACGCAATTATATTTAAAGTTTTCATTGTTCTTTTCTTTTTTCAGAATAAGAATTATTTAGTGTCGTTAAGGAAAATATAAAAAATAGTTGAACTAAAGCGTCAAAATCAGCGTGAACAACAATCTACCGCCTCAACAGTGTTGCCAAAAAAATTCTGGCTCTTGTCTTTAATTTGACGAATGATATCCCTAAAACTACACATCTATAAACGAAAATCCCGAATTTTGTCCCCAAAGTAAAACAAAATTTAAAAGTATATCGTTTGCTAAAATGAAAATCCGTGTAATACAAATTTGACTTTTAGTTTTTTGTTATTTACATGGTTTTTAATTTCAACTGTCGTTAACAAGTCTTTATACATAAGCACATACCCATCTTTGCGAATAATTATTCGCATTATTATTATTATTGATTGTAGACAGATTTTAATATTTTAAAAGAGCTAAGAAAAATCCCCAAATCCCTCACCACGGATTTGTGTCCTCAAGCACATCTTGAAATCCCCAATTTGGGGAGAAATATCCTTATCTTGCTACACTGATTTAAAATGTTATGAGGATTTCTTGGTGTTTCATATTTTACATTATTTTTAAAATTTTTTCCAACGATTTTATACCCTTCACAACAAAAAGTGAAAAAGGATATAACTAAGTTTGTCATTCCATTTGTAATTTCTGCAATATCCATTTCCAACCCCATTAAAAATATAAATTCTGACTTCTTATGAATAGAGAAGTTGATTGAGCGATGTCCGCCTGTCAATCCGTGTTAGTGTTATTGCCGAGACAAATTTGATTCACAAAAAAAATGTCAATCGATCAGATATAGTGTCGAAAGAGGTAATATTGGATATCAGCAGGATTGGTTCATGTTCTTCGAGGCAGCAGGCAAAAAGCCACGCCTACCTCTAATTTTTTCATGTCATTTGGAACAATAAAGTAACTCTAATCAAAAAAAATAATATATGGGGCGATATAGAATTAAAAAATAAGAAAAAAACATCAAGAGCAAAAAAATTGGCGCTAGCACACATTTTCCGAGTTACGGCGCTCTGAAATTTTCAAATTCAAATTTTTTGAAATATCAATATGGGCATCATTTTAAAGTTTTGAAACAGATCTTTAAGGAAATACTAAAATTTATAAAAAAAAAATAAACCCATTAAGAGCCGATGGCATTTCTATGTAAAATTGTGAATATGTACGAGTAGTACTTAACTTTTTTAATTTTTTTTCTCTGTCACCCCCAAATATATGCTATTTTGATTGGATTTACTTCACTAAACTAGATGTGCATAGATGGTGAAGGGTATAAAAGATTCGGCATAGCCGAATATAGCACTCTTACTTGTTTTTAAAATTACTTTTTTTTTATTATTTTATCTACAAGTAAATCTTTTATTAAGGCCACAAACAATTCAGTTTCAGTTAGGGTCCTTGCCGTAGTTTTGGCTTGATCATTATATAAGAAGAAGATATAATTTTTAGGCTATAAAAGTTCATTATAAATATTTGAAAACGATTCTGATCAATTCTTGTTTTTTTTCAAAGCATGCAGTCTGCTTTTAATAAATGTTTTGATTTAAACAAAAAACATTTTTAACAAATTTTTGAACAACAGCTTGCACATATTATAATGAAAAATGTATTAAGGCCATTTGTAAATCAGGCGGAATTGATTATCTACGGGAAATGCTAATGTAAAACGTCTTTTTTGACAATAAATGCAAAGAAGCAGCAAAATCAAATTTATTACAGACTTCTAAAATTCTCCAAATAATACTTTTATTTTTAGGCAGATATTATAGGAATTTTTGGCAATAAAAACTTCAATTAGGGAATTTGAAAATCTGGCAACCCTGATTGTGCTTTATTAATTTTTTTAAAGAACAAGTTTTAAAGTAAAAATTTTATACAAAATAATATACGAGAACAATAAAATTATTTAATTTATAATAAAAAATTTGCTCATTTTTTGTTGCTCATGATTTTAAAAATAGATAATTTTGTATTTTCAATATTATATTTTAAAAATTATCATCTGTCCTGTTTGGCGATATTACCTCACTGTATTGTTGACATCACACATTTCATTTCATTAGTCATAAATTAAGTTTAAGTAAAAAAATAATTCAGTTTAAATATTAACAAAAAATACACTTAGAAAAAAAGTGAAAAACTAATGATATTTGCAAAAACTGCATTTTCTAAATCTACAACAAAAATTGTCGAATCAATTAATGAAATTATTTAGTAATTAAATTAAACATGATTAAAATTGCTGGAATTGTGGAAAGATTTTTTTAACGTTTCGCTCTTTGAGGTAAACTCAATAAAAGTAACACCAATAAAAAAGCAAATATTGGGGTGACAGAGAATTAAAAAATAAAAAAAAAAATTTGGTACATTGAGATTACATTGGCTCTTAATGGGTTAAGTATTTTTAAAAAATGTTAATATTTTCTAAAAGATGTCTTCAAAAGCTTTAAAATGATACTAAATGATGATGATAAAATGATATTTGAAAAAATATGAAAATTTCAGAGACCCGTAACTCGGAAAATATGGACGAGCGCCAATTTTATCACTTGATGTTTTTTTCTAATTTTTTTTATTCTCTATCGCCTCATATATTAACTTTTTTGATTAGAGTTACCTTATTGTTCCAAATGACATGAAAAAATTAGAGGTAGGCGTGGTGTTGTGCCTGCTGCCTTGAAGGACATGTGCCGATCATGCTGATTTCGACACTAAATCTTATCGATTTTCGTATTTAATTTATCTCTACCTAATCTGTTGTCTTTGCGAACTTGAACACTTATACGGAAGGAAAGACGCACACGAGGTCGGAAATGGATAATGTAGAAATTACAAACGGAATGACAAACTTAGTTATACCCTTTTCCCTTTTTAGTGGTGTAGGGTATAAAAATCGAAAAAAATAAGAAAATTATTTTAAATATTAAAAAGTCAGTTTTTGTAAAAAAAAACCATAAAAAATTCCGACAATAGATTTTCAAGGCAACTCTATTTGGAAAACTGTAACAACTAGACATAACAGACAAACATAACAATGAAGTTAGGAATTTAAGGTGGTCCTTATGGAAATGTAGTGGAGGCAGACACTTGATATTTACACAAAGTGTGTGGGCGCTATAAATAAAATTTAAACTTAAATGGTGCCCCTATTGTAGGCCTGATTTTAATTCGTATTGTCTTATGTTTTTTAACGTAATAGGCAGATAATTTAAATTAAAGAAAAAAATTAAAAATTATAGGGTGGCCTTATATAAACTCGACTGATTTATTTAAATATTCATTTTCTTAAGAATTTATGAAATCAAATGCAAAAAATTTTTATATATTAATTTTTTTCATATGAGTCGTTTATGTTGAAAGTGGCATAAGTCACTTTACCAAAAAAAAAAATCGAGTTAATGGCAACATTAAATACAACTAAACGATATTTAAAATTTATATAAAATTTTTAATCAATAAATTGAGAACTATTAAGATCTGTTCGAGAGAAGTTATAGTAATTGACGGTATGACAAAAATGTTTATTTTGAAAGTAGCGTAAGTCGCTGCATTCAGAAAATTAATAATAATAAATGTGTCAGAAGTGTTATTTTGAATTATTTTTAGTATTTTTAAAAAAGTTGTGGTCATTGAAAAACGATATTGAAATTCTGAATCACAAAATTAAAATTTCGGGCCGGCCATTCATATTTACCAAATGATCGAGATTTTGGTGTAATAGAAGCGGCCTTGAAAAGAAAAAAACAGATGTTTTATACATTCCAAATGACTACTATAGCGTGATAGCCGCCTGCCTACAGTTCACAACATGGAGGAAAAAGATTTCATTTTAACACAATCATTGGAAAAATCTGTTTCAAAAAGAAAAGTACGAGGGCTGCTCTATATATTTCTGGCCTAATAGTGAAAATGCGAATATTTATAATCAAAAATGGTTTTATTGTTTTTCCAGCATGATTTATACACTTTTGCATGCGCTCAAACCAGTTGTCGAAGCACTTTTTCCACTCCGATTGAGACACCTCTAAAACATGGTTTTTGAACACTTCAACAGCTTCTTCTGGCGACGAAAACTTGTTGACCACGC
This sequence comes from Gymnosoma rotundatum, assembly GCA_916610165.2. Lineage (NCBI taxonomy): Eukaryota > Metazoa > Arthropoda > Insecta > Diptera > Tachinidae > Gymnosoma > Gymnosoma rotundatum. The sequence continues at coordinate 169,622,148 of OU744336.1, read as the reverse complement.
TTTTTTTCTTGATGTGCGGAAACAAGAAGAAGTCATTAGTTGCCAAGTCAGGGCTGTACGGCGGATGACCCATTAATTCGACGTTTTGGCCGGTCAAAAACGCTCTGGTTTGAGCCAATGTGTGAGAGCTCACATTGACATGGTGAACAATGATTCGTCTTCTCTTGTTGGTTTTTCGAATTTCTCCGATGACTTCAGGCAAACAAATTGTAGTGTACCACTCAGAAGTGACGTAGGACGTTGCTCGATTGGAACAGTCGCCACATGACCAGTTTTGCCGAAGAAACAGGCGACCATTTGCTTCGAAGTGCTTTTTCCACAAACAACTTTCGTTGGATTTTGCTCGTCTTTGAAGACCCACACGGTCGATTGTTGTTTCGTTTCGGGCTCATACGCATAGATCCATGATACGTCACCTGTGACGATCTTATAAACGTCTTTTGAAGCACCGCAATCGACACGAGCCTTTTTTTGAGCGACTTTCAAATTGTGCGGGATCCAACGAGAACAAACCTTTTTTACGGCCATGTGTTCATGCAGTATCGAATGAATGCTGGTGGAAGAAATGTCCAAGGATGTCTCTATCTCTCGGTATGTCGCATGTCAATCTTGCATTATGAGTTCACGCACGGCATCAATGTTCTCTGGCACAACAGCCGTTTTTGGACGACCTTCACGACATTCGTCTTTGAGCGAGCTTCGGCCAGGATTAAATTCATTATACCAATTTTTCACAGTGCTATAGGATGGTGCTTCATCGCCATACAAAGATTTAAGTTCATCAATGCACTCTTGTCGTGATAATCCACGTCGAAAGTTGTGAAAAATAATGGCACGAAAATGTATACGAGTTAATTCCATTTTTTTCTATATTAATTTTTTCAAGTCACTGTTAACAACACAAATAATGGTCGTACGTCAAAACGTTTTGAGTACGATTATGCTTAAAAATGACAAACTTTCCAATGCAAATGTCAGATTGCACTTGGCAGCACTCAGTGTTGCTAGGCCAGAAATATATATAGCAGCCCTCGTAATTACAGAGCAAAACAAATTGAATTGAGTAAAAATTAAATCCATTATCCATTATCTATCCTATAAAATATTTTAAAAACTAACTTTAGATGAAAAAGAGGATTTTCTAACTTTGGATTTGTCACCAAAAAGAGAAAGACGTAGGCGTTATTCACAAATAGAGATGGATCCCTTATATGCTGGAGCTCGTCCTGTTTTTTCAGCAAAATACAAAGACATGATGGAATTACTTAATTATATATTCGCAATGTACCACAGTTATTTTAAATTTTAGAATCTAAACTATTTATTTTGAAAGTGGCTTTAAGTCACTTTACCGTAATGAAAAGTGGGGATTTTTTAATGTTTAAGGGAATTTTTTTTAATTAGAAAAATATCAGTATCTGAGATAACAAATGCAAGTTAATCTTCTCAAAAGTTAGCACCATATTTTTAAACATATTAAACGCAAGCCCATAAATATCTCGAGTTAAAAAAAGTGACTTATGCCCTTTATAACAAAAACGGCTCATATATTGACTTATTGTTTGTTTCCCTTTATAATTTTAAACTGAAAGGAAATTGTAATAAAATTAATTCTTTATTTAAAAAAAACTTCTGATTATTTTCTTAGTTGGTTGCCTTTTTGTAAATTTATTTATTTTATTTTAAATTTTATTTTATTCTTTTTATAAACACATACGTATATTTTTAATAACATAATAAAATTTAATGTGTTTGCTTTTCACTTGTAAGAATTTACGCAATTAAATATATTTTTAAAAATAAATCTGCAATTTTTTGCTCAAATAAATTCTATTCTTGACCTTTTTTTCTTAAATTAAAGCATTTTTTCTATTTTTAAATAAAAATGAAACGGTTTATTTTTATTTAGTAAAAATACACACATATTATTTTTTCCCCTTTTAAATGCGCACACACCAGCATTTAAAAAACATTTAAAAATAATAAAAATGTTTCATTTTAATTAACTCATTAAAACAGCCACAAAGCTCTTCATTCTAATAAAAGTTAAAATGAAGGGTTCTGCTATTTTGTTGTTGTTATATTAGTTAAAGAATTTGCTTTAGAATTAAAATTCACACAAAGAAAAAATTTCTTTGGAAGAACATTAAACTTTAAAACATTATTTTTTAATTCAAAGATATTTTTAACAAAAATTTAAGAAAAAAATTTTTAAAGTTTTTTTTTTCAAGATTTAATTTTTTTAAAATTCTCTAAGAAGTGGAATATCCGGAAAACTCCATATATGTTTCAATGGGTTGTTTAAAAGCGCTATGAATCGAGGAATGTAAAACTATCAGATCAGTTTTAATCAAATTGTAAGAATTTGTTCCACAAAACAAAAGACTTCTTTCTCACTTATTAAAGGTTTTATTTGTTTTCAAATTGAAATTACATTAAATTTTTAATTAAATCAATTATTTATTTAATTAGAAAGTTTTGACTTGCAAAAACTTTAATTTTTCAATCAAATATGTAATTGAACCGATAAAATTTTTTGTCAAATTTCAGTCTGAAAAAATTACCCCTTGTTAGGTGTAAAATTTTGTTCTTTTTAATTAAATATGCAATTGATTTAAAAAATTTTTTAATTAGAAAAAGGTGAATTTTAATTTACAAAAAAAAAAAAAATAATTAAATTTCAATTTTAAAAACCAAATAAAACTTTAAATAGGTGCAAAAACTTTTTTGCTATAGTTTTTTTAATTAAGTATATGTAATTGATTCAATTAATTTTTTAATTGAATTTATGAAAATTTTTATTTTTCAATTAAATATGTAAATGAGCCAATAGAATATTTAATGCGATTTCAAATTAAAAAGAAATTAAAACTTTAATAGATGCAACACCATTTTCTTTTGTTTTTCAATTAAATGTATAACAGATTCAATTAATTATTTAATTAGAAAATTTTTTAATTTTAAAAATTTATATCTTTGAATTAAATAAAAAATTATGTTAAATCCAATTAAATTAACCCTTATCGGACGCGACTTTTCACACGTTTGATTCTCACCAGGTTGTAGTTATTTTTAACAAATATGAAAAAAAAAAACAATAGTATGTTATTATACATTTATATTCATTTCTTTTCAGTTTTGTTACAAATTATTTATTTATTAAATTATTATTTATTAACGGTAAATACGTATTTTCAAATGGTAACGGTAAATTGAAGAAATGAATGCATTTTAAAAACAAATCTCATCAATAGACAGTATGTTTCGACATAATTCGCCTTGTCACTTCACACGTGCCATACGACCGTTGCAGAAAAGTACTGTTGTCACGTCAGAGGTGACTTACGACCGATAAGGGTTAAATTAGTTGTTTAATAATTAAACATGTAAATGAGTCAATTAAATTTTTATTTAGGAAGTTTTAATTTAACAAAAATTTTATTTTTTATTCAAATATAATATTAAGCTAATTAAAAATTTAATTAATTTTTAATTTTAAACCTTTGTAAGTTGAAAAACTTTTTTTCTTTTTTATTTAAACATATTGCTGATTTAATTAATTTTGTAATTAAAAAATTTATAATCTTAAATCTTGGAATTTTTTTTTTTTTCATTTAAATACCCAATTGAGCCAATTAAGAATATATTGAAATTCAGTCTGAAAACAAATAAAATCTTTAATAGGTGCGCACATTTCTTTTCTGTGCGTGTACTGATTAAAAGTTTTAAAGGCTTTATAATAAGAAGCGAAGTAAATAGCCTCTTTGGGTCATACCCTGTTCAGACATGTTTTCTTAATTGAGTTAATTTAATTTTAATTGCGCAATTTAATTTGTTGTTCACACATGTTCAATTAAGCTTATTCAATTAACACAAGGCATATTTATTTTACAGATAGTGTCGTCCGCCCAGCTGATTTATCTTTTTATTACAAAAACAACTTGGCTTTGTATTGTTGCCATTTTCGTATGACCCGTCATTTTCTTTTTATTTGTTCGTTTATATTTTTTACTTGCGGCTTGTCAATTTTATGAATATTTTCTTCTCACTGAACATAGTTCTCAGAGTAAACATACTTGTTGGCAAGGGTTGCATTTCGTATCTTATTCCGTTAGTGATGCAATTAAGTACTAATTGCTCAATTTATTAATTGACTTGTTATTTGGTAAATTCAGTTCAATTAAGGCCTTTATTTTATAAATTCCTGAATTGCGCAATTAAGGCGTATTTCTGAACAGGGTATTAAGGCCTTTATTAAGCTCAATTTACTTTTTAAGAAGTCAATTACCAAATTGAGCATTTAGTACTTAATTGCATTAATAATTGAATAAAATACGAAATGCAACCCGAAAAAATTGAAGAGGAGGAGGTTGGCGGGTCATACGAAAATTACTTTCATTGATGTAAACAAAATTATTGCGATCTCATTTACCAACTCCCACTATAATTTTTAATTTATGTTCTGGTTTAATATTTTAAGGAACTGTAGGTGTCTTAAATTTTGTAGAATTATGAAATTTTTTGGTGTTTTTTTTTTTTAGAACACATATAGTTTGGTTTCAAAACTCGATCGCACTGACTGCAGTAGTAGTTCACTATTTTTATTGTAAACTGGCAAAATTTTTTTTAAGGAGTAATTTTTATCCATTTTTTAACTTTACGAACAAAAAATTTTCGCGATTACAATAAAAATAATGTTTTTTTTCAGCTGTCAAATGCTAATTGAATAACCTTAAATGAGTATGTGTGAACACTAAATTAAATTGCGCAAATCAAATTAAATTAACTCAATTAAGAAAACATGTCTGAACAGGGTATACAAATAATATAATTGCGCTACATCCAGGCTTCTTAGTAAAGACCTGAGATTGTCATACAATCCGCCATTTTTGAATGAAAAAAAGGAAACATTTTTATAAAATGATTTTCACAGACAAAGATTTCTAAAAAAATATTCTTGTTGAATTTAGTTTTCTTAAGCAAAAGCTCATTAATATGATTTTATTTTAAAGCTTTTAGGTTAGAAAGCTTTATAAATAATTTGCTTGAAAATTTTAACCTTTCAGATAATACACACTACCCTGTTTAATTTTAAACCTTATTTCACCGAATTTTATTTTTTTATTTTGCAATGGGTCCTCAATGGGTTACTCTGCCAGCCGGATAAATGTTAGAAAATAGTTGTGATTGTTTTTATTTTAGAAAGAAAAAAAAATACTCAAAATTTTTTTTTTGCTTTCAAATCATAAATATTTTGTTTAAAAACATTTTGCTGACATCATAATTTGAACACTTGCTGTGAAAAACTATTTTACTATCGCATCTCATTTTACTCATTTCTTAATTTTTGTTTTTTTTTTTTTAATATTAAATTCTTTAAAAAAAATTCTATTTCATTGCAATCGTCATTCATTAACTCGGTTCGTTCTTTTGTTCATTATGTGCGATATTAAGTGCTGTGCAATCAGTTTAAATTAATTGTTAGAATTTTTTAAGGGCATAATAATTTGTTCTTTGAATGTTTTGTATACAGAGTGGTACAAAAGTCATTATGTGAATCTGCAATAATTTTTGCATTTGTGCTTTAATATTTATGCAGCAGATAAAAGTAATTTTAATTTGTTGACAGAATTTAAATTTTAAGAAGAAACTTTGTTGTGGTAAAATTTTTAATTTTCAATTTTAAGAAAAATTTAAAATTTTTGAGAAATTTTAATAATTGAAACATAATCAATTTAAAATTAAATTCAATTGCTTTAAATTTTGTATTTGTGCTTTAAATATTTGTTGGTTTAATGTTATACTTTTTTTCAAATAAGAAAATATTGTGAATAAAGCAGATTAATTATTTTTAAAGAATTGATAACGTTTTCTGTGTAAAGTCCTTATACATTTACAAAAATTAAAAATTTTAATAAATTAATTGACAACGTACAGAAATATAATTATAAAAGATTTAAATAAAACAAAGCTGCCATATCGTTCCTTATTTAATAAATTTAGACGTTTTTACTCGCCTATAAAAATAAATCGCAACTGCAGATGGCTAATAGTAAATCTGTGTGCGTATAGTAGTAAAGTATGATTTGTTTAACAGTGTTGCCAACAAAAATATACAGAACTGAGTCTAGAAGATTTTATACATCTTTTCTTTTTCTTGCAGGAAAGAGAACTGCCAAAATATCTTCATGTGACTGCCTATAAGATGTTAGACTTTCTATAAAGAGAATATATACTTAAATGTGACGTTATTTGTACCCATAATTAATATTTTTGAACAGAGCCTTTACAGATCACTTACAATAAAGTTTAAATTGGTTTTATATTAAATACTTTTGATTTAATTGTTTATTTTAGTAGGAAATTGTTTTGTCCTCTAATAATTAAATATAGAATTGAAAAAAATTAAAAACTTAATTAAACCAAATAAAACCCCATAATACCTAAAACATTGCTTTTGTGCCACGGGTGTAGGTCGATTGGTTAAGAACAACTGTTGCAAATAATAAAGGCTGATTTACAAAATGTTTTTTTTTTTTTTTTCAAATAATCATTACTCTGTATGAGAAGTCTTCAAAAAAATTTTTTTTCTTTATTTTTAAGAAAGTTCTATATATTCTTAATTACTCTTTAATGAAATTAATCCTTATTACGTCTTTAATTAATCATTTTAAATAATTTAGGAATTTATGCTTTTATGTATATTTGTATTTCCATGTCATAACTGTGTCAATGTGTGTGTGTGGCTTTATGTACGATTATTTTCTAACATTTAACAAATCTTCAAGTGTCTGTTTGATGTGACAGATAAACATATTTTTTGTTGTTTTATTTAGACACATACATACACATGTATGACATTATTTTTGGTTGTGTCGTCTTTAATTGATGGCTTAAAAAGAATTGACTAAAAACAATAAAAAAATACTTTTATTTTAAGAATTCTAAATCCAGTCTAGTTTTTCGTTTCTCATTTGAATTGTTAATATACAATTTTTAATGCACGTACGTATGTATGTATGTGCCTATGTACGTTTGGTGGAACTCAATTGAATGACAAGAATCCCACTATTTTTCATATTGTTTCAGTCAGTCAATGAATTAAAGATTTCTTTTCCAAATTTATGTTTTTGTTTCTGATTGGAAGTGCTGACATAAATACATACAGACATACATACACATAAATATGCATTTCTACATGTTTATGCGTGTTGATGAATTTTTTTTTTCCCAAAAACTTAACAGCTGAAAAAATAAAACAGCAGTATCACTGAGAAACCTGCCGATTAACTTGCAAGCAAATGGACTGACTTTTCTTTAATTGCATAATCGATACCGATAATGTTTTTAATCTCCACGAAAAACGTTACAAAAAATCGGTTTGTCACAAGTTTTATTAAAACAATCAGATTTCACTATAGAAAAAGGAAATCTTCTAAAAAATTCGGAAAAAAAAACAATTTTATTCCCAAAAAAATATGATGAAAAAACAAGTAAGAGTGCTATATTCGGCTATGCCGAATCTTATGTACCCTTCACCATATTTATGTAAATCTAGTTTAGTGAAGTAACTCCAATAAAAAAAAGAAAATATTGGGGTGGCCGAGACCGGGCTGGCATAAAAATGCCATCGGCTCTTAATGGGTTAAGTATTTTAAAAAAATTTTGGCATTTCCTTAAAAATCACTTTAGAAGGTTTCAAATGATACCCATATTGATATTTTAAAAAACTTTTTAAATTTCAGAGCCCCGTAACTCAGAAAATATGGAAGAAGACCAGTTTTTTCAATTAAGGTTTTTTTCTCGGAAAATATGGACGAGCACCAATTTTTTCAATTGATGTTTTTTCTTATTCTTTAATTCTGTTGGTAGGCGTGGTGCTTTGTCTGCTGCCTCGAAGGACATGGACCGATCATGTTGATATCCAATAGCATCCTTTCCGATACTATATCTCATCGATTGACATATTTATTATTATTATTTTTTTTTTTTTGTGAAATCAACACTAACACGGACTTGGTTTAATCGACTTCGCTATGCATAAGAAGTCAGAATATATATACTTTATGAGGTCAGAAATGGATATTGTAAAAATTACACACGGAATGAAAATCTTAAATATAGTTTTCATTTTTTCACTTTTTGATTTTCGAAGAAAAGAAATTTCAATATTTCAAAACTATAATTTAAAAAAAAAACTAAAAAAGAGAATTTAACTAAGAATCAAGATTTTCTAAAAAACAAACATTTAGAAATTATGTTTTTCCTAAAAGATATATAAAAATAAGTTGTCTTATGTTTGTGATTTTATAACTCGAGAGCAACTCAACTGATTTTTAAACGAGTACATGCGTTGGAAAGGTCTACTTTCACTGGTAGTTTATAAAAAAAAATGGAAAAAATTTTATGATGGTGTGTTTTCCATATATAAAATGTTTTTTTCTTAAGAGAATTACATTTTGCCGGTATAAGGCTCTGCCTGCTCGCCTAATTTGACTTATTCAACTTCTTTGTGTTTATTGTTTGTCATTTAAGCTTACAGTGCGAGCATTGACATTTTTTAATTATTGATTTGTAATCTTTAAGTTAAAATTAAAAAAAAAAAAAATAATAAAAGAAATTATTCAACAATGCTGCGAAGAAGACTTTCATAAAAAAGTTGGTTGGAAGAGTGGTCGTGGTATGCTAATTCCCTTGGGGGTAGCCAAGCGCCTCAGAAAGAACCAGTAATTAAAAAAAAATCAAATAAATTAATGTAAATTGACTTATTTTCGTCTTGTTGGTTCATTTTTAATTTAATTTCTAAACATTTTTAGAAAGAAACATTATTTACAAATTTATGCGGACGTTTTCCAAAGAAAACAAGAAAAATTAGACGCTAGCAGAATGAAATGCAGCATTTTCTGGACCGCCACATTCTTCATCAGCATTCTTTGCATCTATCTACCTTATGTTATGTACATCGTAAACATCATCTATTTAACCAACTAATCTTAATGTTAATTTGGTGAAACGAAGTTTACACACAACTTAAAGCTTTTTCTTTGTCGTTCTCTTTCTAACTCGTGTTGTAAATTTGTTGTTGCTTTTGTACTAGCCTTTGGACAGCCACGAAATGCAACTTTTTAATAAATTTTATTTTTCATGTTTTCTTTGGAGAACGTCCGCATACATTTGTAAATAATTTTTATTTCTAAAAATGTTTAGAAATTAAATTAAAAATGAACCGTTTCAAATCCTGAGTGGGAAAAAATTAAGAATTTAAAAATATTAAAATTAAAAGAAAATGTGATTTTTCCAAGCAAAGAAAAAAACTTCACTTAGAAATTGTAATTTCGACATATTTAATAAAAAGTTAGAAATTTCCCAAAAAATTGATTTTGACAAAAAATCAAGTTCTAAGAAGAAAAAAAAAAATTATTTAAAAATTGTGAATTGGAAATATTTCAGAAAAAAATAGATATACATATACCACAGATAGTGATTAAAGAAAGACTTCTAGCCCAATTATAAACAAAAATTCCGTGCGAGTAAGAATTATAAAAGAATAATTGTATATGTAAATAAATCAAATAACAACAAAGAAAAAAGCTTTAAGTTGTGTGTAAACTTCGTTTCACCAAGTTAACATTAAGACTAGTTGGTTAAATAGATGATGTTTACGATGTACATAACATAAGGTAGATAGATGCAAAGAATGCTGATGAAGGATGTGGCGGTCCAGAAAATGCTGCATTTCATTCTGCTAGCGTCTAATTTTTCTTGTTTTCTTTGGAAAACGTCCGCATATATTTGTTAATAATTTTTCTTTCTAAAAATGTTTAGAAATTAATTAAAAAGAACCAAAAAGCCGAAAATAAAGTAAAATTTCATTAATTTATCAAATAACTCCCTTCAAATTACGATGATGCCACTTTTTTTTATTATTTTGTTCCCACGAAATTCATAATTGGAGGAATCTTTTCACGAGAAAATTTTTTCCGTGGGAATGAAATTCCGTGAGAATATTTATGATTGGGCTGTTTATGACAAAAAATCAAGATTTTCTAAGAGGAAATTGTGATTACCCCAAAAAAAGAAAAATTCAAAATATTTCAAAAAAAAATCAAAAAAAGAGATAAAAAAATCAAGATTTTCTAAAAAAAAATATGAAAATTTATTATTCGGAATCTTTTAAAATTTAATTTACTTTATTCGTGCTTGATTCCTAATAAATGAAATGTATTACTGCGGGGAAAGCACATCCATATGGCCATTTCACTACTGCTCAAATAGCTCATCAGTGGATTTTACCCAAATTTTGTATAGAAAAACAGAAAGTCTTATATCAAAAGCCAACTCCATTGAATCAATAAGACAGAAGACAATAACAACTCAAAAAAGTTCTATACAAAAACACAGCTATTTGAGCAGTAGTGAAATGGCCATATGGATATGCTTTCCCATATGGAAATTGTGATTTAAAAATATTTCACAAATAAATTTAATTTTTCACAGACCGTAATTTTAAAAAAAGATAAAATGTTAAAAAAGACAAGATTTTCTAAGAAGACAAAAGTCATTTAAAAATTGTGATTTCACAAAGAACGATAATTCCTAATATATTACAAAAAAAAAAAAAAAATTCCAAGAAAAAGAGATTAAAAAAAATTGAAAAAATCAAAATTTTCTAAGAAAAAATATTTAACTTAGAAATTGTGATTTCTTAAATAACAAAAATTTAGGGTATGAATCGACAAAAAATATTAATTTCTAGAATTCCACCAAAAATTCGAATATTATCATGCATGAGCTGAATTGAATGAATTAAGAAAATTTGAGTAAAACTTTAAATCAATTTACTATAGGATTATTAAGATTCGTTAATGCCGAACATCGGTTTACGATTTTTGTTTTAAATTGTTGCTTGAAAACCGTTTGATTTTTTTTTCTTAAATTATTTTTAATTTTTAATTACCACCAACTGTGTTTTTAAGTTTAAGAGATTTGTGGGATTTGTTAAAATAATGATGTGAAAGAAATACATATTTTATTCAGAAATATAAATGTTTATTGAATATTTTTTTTTGTTGTTACTGTGTGTATAAAAATAATAAAAATATTCAAACAAAAATTATTATTAATTTAATTAACTTATCTCTTAATTTTCTTGTTTTACTTTTTTTATTGTCTTTTTAAGGTCATTGGTCTGACAATTGTTATTGCCTCAGCCTGGATGCTGACAGATCCAACGTTTGTACTCTCTATGACACAATCGTATAATCACTATTTCATTGCCCTGTATGTGTTCTTGGGCATTGGTATTCTCATCACAATTGGAGCCTTCTTTGGCTGTTGTGGTGTCTTAAAGGAGTCACAGTGTCTGCTGGTGTCGGTAAGTAAACGATTTTGTAAATTAATTATCTATTTTTTTTTGCAACGAGTTTAAGTAAAAATATTTCAACTTGAATTGTGTGCACTTGTTTGTCTTTATTAAATTATTTAAAATTAAATTTTAACGATAACGAAACCGTTTAAAGAATTTGTTGTGGAAGGCGGGGGAAAACAGCACAATAAAAAGTGTTTTTTTATGATTTTAAAAGACTTTTAGATTGCTCCTTGCATTTAATTTATCTTGAATATAAATTTTCCTTTAAATTAAATTTTCTACAAAAAATATAAAAAACTAATTTTCATTAATTTGTTGTTCTTTTTCTCTCTTAGTTTTTCTGTGTGACGTTGGTGGTGATGGTGGCACAAATAGCCGCTGGTGCTTGGGCATTCCATAATCGTGACAAACTGGATGACATTGTTAGAGCTTCAGTGAAATATTCTGTACAAGAAGAGTATGGCCAATCAAGCATGAGTTCACGTACAGTTACCTTTGATACACTGCAAAAAAATGTGAGTAATTTAAATTCCCTTTTTTTTTAACTGAAACTAAATAAAAGAAATATAAAAAGAAAACTTTTAACAAGAAATAAAACTTGCTTGTATTTATGTAAATAATTTTAGATTTCTTTGCAAGAAAATATAAAGTGAATATAAGAAATGTATGTTGAAATCAGAGTTGTTATATTCAATCATTAATTCGATTAATAATAAGACGACAAAGAATTCTTATCTTCACTTCTTATGCATAAAAAATATAGCAATAATGAGTGCTTAAATAATATTTTATTAAAGCCGTATTCAAGTAAAGTTCGCTTTCTATTATTTGAATTCGTTGTCAAACCTTTTTAAAATTTAACTCAGACAAATTAATTTTATCAGGTGGCATCCTTGCGGCAGCTGACTCTTTTCTGCTTAATTTTCTTATGTGTAGAACAGCTGTCAAAAGTGTATCGTTTTATATTTTAAAAAAAATTTATTTATATTCTTTAAAAAATCATTGTAAGAGTTTGAAATCAATTTAAAAAACAAAGCTTATTGAAAACGTTTTTCAAAAGGATAAAAGCACGACAAAATAATACAGATGGTCTCGATGGCGATTCAATAATTTTAACCTAAACAATAAATGTCATTAGATTAAAAAAATATATATAATTTTTTATAAATGGAGTTTGACATTTAGCGTTTACGGCGAAATTAATGACCATAATGGCCATCGCGACCAAATTGTATTATTTCGTAAAATGAAATAATTAATTATGTTTTGAAGTTTTCCATACACTTAGCTGCTTGTTTTTCTTTTTGTTGTTCTATTGTTGTAGCGGGGCTGCCACCTGGTATAAATTCGCCTTGATTTAATTTATGACATGCTAGGATATCCATGGGAATTTAGTATTCTACTACGTTTTGCTTTCGCCGCATAGAATCAAACATTGTCATGCTGGCAAAGTCATGTTTTTGAGAACTTTCTTTTATTTCGGATAGCAAATAGCTGCATTTAATTTTCGCGCTTTCAACAGATCATAAAAAACTTAACTAAAAAATTTTCTGGTTGCACCGTTAAGTTTATTCGATTAAGTTTTTGAAGCAAAAGCTTAAAAAAGGATTTTAAACAAGAGCGGGAGAACATTTTGCTAGTATTTTGCCCTTTTGAATTACTTTCCTTCAAAAAAAATCGTTCAAACGAATTCGCTTGGTGTATTCGACCGAAAAGATCTAACCTGTAATGTCAGGCGTTGTTTAAGCAATGACAAAAGCTTTATGTATTTATTTAAAGCGCACCGTTTATCCGAAGTTTGTAAAATAGTTTTGAGGATTAAGACCTTCAATCGCTCAATTTCGTTTAAAAGCCTTTGTTTTCAGAATTTTGTTAAAATTTTATTTTGTCAACTTCCAATTAAATTTTATTGTTGGGAAAAAACGAGTTCTTTTCAACGCCATAAATTTGAATTTCTTACTTTTCTTTTTTTGATGTGTCGTTTGGGTAAAATCGTCACAAGTCTATGGAAATCAGAATTAGTTCGTTTTTTATCGTTAGCCGCAAAGCAATGCAGCAAATCCTTTCATTTTTACCACTTAAATAAAAACCGTTGTTAAAATTGTTTTTTCTTTACTTTGAGATGGGAGTCTTCATCGCATAATAACGTAAAGTATTCTTTTTCAGGTTGATATTCTTTTTCACTCTATCAACTTTTGAAGTAAAAATTTGAGTTTTTAAAATGTTAAAACAAAATATTCAAGGCAAAAATATGTATTAAATAAGTTTTCTAAACAAACGCCAAATTAAATAACACAAAAGTTGTCAGTAAACCATAAGTTGGCATAATTGCAAAAATCGTCAAATCTGGCAGCAATGAATAAAATGCTTTTGTTTGTTTACAAACAAATATCAACTCGCACTGGCAACAATATTTTAAACTTATGCACTTAATCTTAGCATACTTTTAGGAGCATTTATAGGAAATTTGATTAAATTATTAAATATATGTAAATTCTTTTTTCTTTTTTTTTCCTTTAAAGCTGAAATGTTGTGGTGCAGATGGTCCCGGCGATTGGGCTACCAGTCGTTTTAATAATGTAGATCGTACAAATATAGTTGATATTGCAATTTCGTCCATGAATGTTTTCTACAATATACCCGAATCCTGTTGTAAGGATGAACTTAAAGAAAATGTTTGTGAAATGTCTAGAAAATTGAAGTTTGGTGGTGCCCTTAATGCTGCCATACACCAACAGGTATGATACGAAATATTTTTTTAATTTTTAAACAAAACGAACTAAAAATTTAATTATTTATTTATAGGGATGCGTTGATAAACTCATAGATTTTGTTTACGAAAATTGGGTTTTGATATTTGGCGTAACTGGTGGCATCATTCTATTGGAATTGTTGGCTTTAACTTTCTCCTTAAGTTTATGCTGTGCCGTAAGTAGTCAGAAATATAAAGCCTGAGAATTACAGAATTCCCAAAGGGAAATATCTGATGATGAAAAATACTAACCGTATTCTATAACAAAACAACATCAACGACATAAAATTAAATTAAGAATAAAACAACATTATAGTATTGAACGAAATAGTGAAAGAAGCGAAATATAATGAAAAATAATAATGGAAATGACACAAAAGTTTTTTTAAAATTTTAAGTATTTTCTTGAATTGTGAAAGAATAGAACTTTTTCGAAAAGTAAAATTTTAAGAAAAAATGTTACAGGAAAAGGCATTAATTATTACAAAAGAATCTCTTGTTTTTTAACGAAAAAGAGCTAAATCTGCAAATCATAAGCAATTTCTTTGTATATAAAAAAATAGTTTTCTTCTTCATAATCTTTATTAGTTTAGAATCATTATTTACATTGTTAAAAAAAAAATACAGAAAAAACATTAAAGTGAAAGAAATGTTATAATAAAAAAATTACTCCGAGAAAGGTTAAAAGGATTTCGACAAATTTTAAAGGATTTTGAGTTGAGTTTTGTTAAAGTTATTTGTTTTATTAAAAAATATATGAAATGAAATACGAAATTTATTTTAAGAAAAAAACTTTTTGCTTTTAAAAATAATTTTTTTTTTTAATTTTATTTTAAAGTCAATAAAAAAGTTTATTTACAGCTTTACTTTAAAAGCAAGGATACAACAAAATTACTAAAAACAAATAAATAATTCCATATAAAGGGTTATCCGTTTTGTGGTACTGATAATTACAAAGGACAAAACGTATTCCAGGTTTTAATTTCTCTTTAATTTTATCCTTTAAAAGTCTTTCCTAAACTGAGTACTTTTTTCATTACCTTCTTCCCCATAAACAAATTGAAACTTTTATTTAATTTAATTTATTAGTTAAAAATATAAATAAAAAATAAGTAATATTACTTTAGTAAACTACGAAGAACTTGAAGCAAAAAAGCAACAAAAAAACAACAATTTTACTACACAAGTTTTTTGGATAAATTTAATACTTTTAGGAACAGAAAAAGAGAACAAAAAAAATAACAAAAATTACTTTATAAATGAAAAAAAAAAAATTGTTTAATAATTTAAGCCTTATGGAAGACTTACTAAAGAAAAAAAAGCAATTTTTATAAGAAACTATATGTTCATATTTAATAAGAAGAACAACAAATTAATTTAAAAACTCACTTACAGACTAAATTTCACCACCTGTAGATTTTTAAAAGTATAAAATATTATAAGAAATAGAAAGCAAAAGCCTAAAATTTTTAGTTTGAAAGGAATTCAAAATAATGTCTTAAATAACAAATGGAAAATATTGAAACTTAAAATATTTTTTTTTTAACTTGTCGCCGCAACATAACCTTCAAATATGAATTTAAGGTTAGAATTTTTTAAATTGTATATTGAATTGAATGCTTAAAAATAAGAACATTAATAGAAAGTCAATCATGCTATTGGTTGGACCGCAGAATACAGTTGGCATTTTTCTAGTCCTTTAGACCGGTGAATTAACGCAACAATCGAAATGGATTAAAAGATATTACTCTAGTTACCGTAAATTATAATTTACTGGATTCAAAATTTATTTATATTATTTTCATTTCGATGCATCTTTGTTTTGTATTGCTATAATATATTGTCACTAAAATTATTAAAATTAGGATTATTAAAATTTTCTAACCTCAAAATCGAGAAAAATGAAATTGTTTGAAAAATAAAAAAAATAAAAAAATGTTTTTTAGAGACACAAACACAACGTTTGAAAATTTTATTTAAGAAATAAATCCTACTTAATTAAAAGTCCTTAATTGAAAAAACGGGAATAAGAAGAAGAACAAGAAAAAAGTTTTTTGGAATAAAATGTTTGAGTAAAAATTAAAAAATTAAGCTATATCTTTTAGTCGTTCATTTTAAATAAATTGAAGTAAAGTTTTAAAAAAATTTAAAATAAAATTGCAACATAACCTCACATAAATTTTTTAAGGTTAGAAATTTCAAAATGAAAACTACTCTAAATGTCGCATCTGCCAGGTTATTATCAATTTACTAAGTATTAAATTAATATTTAAAACTACATAACCTTAAACTTTTTAAAGTGTAAACTAACAAAATTGAAATTATTAGAATTCCTTTTAAATCAATTAATAATGCATAATAATTTAATGCCCGTTTGCGCCTGTTAAAAAAAAAGTGGAGAAGGCTTAAACGAAAATTAAATAAAGCCTTCTTTACACTTTTTAAAACTTAAAACCTGATTAAAACTTAGATTAAAGTTTTTCAACTCAAACACTGATTTCATTAGTTTAAATTTATATTTTTTTATATTTTATAAAATCATATTATTTTATAAAATCATATTAAAGCAGTTTGTTTAATATTTAAAGTCTTCCTAATTGCCAAATTTTATTTTATTTATAAATAAGTTTATTTTTTGCTTTTTTTCTACAAAAAAGAAAAATGTTTAATTTAAAATCAATAATCATGCATTCCACAAGTTCAAAATGAAGAGAAAAAACTTTGGGTGATATTTATCAGTATTTTGTAGAAAACACTGCAAAAACTCCGCACAAAAATCCCAAGAACCCAAATATATTAGAAAAATTAAATAATCATCATTTTACTTGTGAGCTAAAAAAAGCAACAAAAGAAAAAATAAATATTTTTGTTTTAATTAAAGTTTAAAATGAATTTGGTTAAACAAAGTTTTAAAGTAGTGGTGGCAAAGTACTGAGTAGTAGATATCGATTACTGAGTGTTTACACCCGCCAATATTCGATTTGCTTATCTTTTATCTTAAAATTTTTATAAAATAATATTTTTTTCAATGATCAGTGTTGTATTTTTATCTTACTCGTGTAGCAGTGTGGCCCACTTTAATAAACTTTTTCTTGCAATTTTTTTAGTTGAACAAATTTTCATTAAATCATCATAGTAAATCATACGATTGTGCAGAATACTCAGTAAAGGAAGTCCATTAAAGGCCAAGATTCACTATCATACTCAGTTGTACGATCTGTCAAAAATTGCATGTGAGCTCAAAATGTATGATAGTGTGGATTAAAAGTGTATGTGTGTGAAAGACTTTTTAAACGATCTGTACAATTTTATAACCTTTTAAAATAATTCATAAAATATTTTTCTCTATGCGACCAGAGTTGATTTTTTAAGGACAGGGAAATAGTAGAATAGAGTTCTGTCAGACTTTTGTGTTATTAAATCGTACAATTGTGTATGATAGCAAATCCTAGCCTTAACACATTGCCGACTGCACAAATAGCACCTCAATATATATATGTCACTTATCAGACATTTTAAACGTGCGATAACTAGTGAAGTTCTCGCAGAACAGACTTTACATTTTCTGTGGGAATATTTTTTCTTGCCGGCAGTAGCAATTGGAATAAGTATAGATTTATTTATATCCATCAAAAGTCTATTTGGTGGATCAATTCTGGGCGAGTGTTTTTTTTCTTTCCTTACTTGTTGAAGGTAAGAACCTTCCATGTTGTCCAGATTCTGCGTTTCTTTTTCCGCTATTAGTTGTATTGCCGAATCGTTTGCTTGTTTGCTTTTCGAATCGTTTAAAATTATTCTACGACATCTATTTCCTGTTTTGATAATGTCTCCAACGCTATCTTAGGTGTCGTTATCATGGATATCAAAACTGTCTTCTGAACATTGTGATGCAGTATCAAGGTGAAATTCATTAAGAGCATCTTCAATTTCCTGGGACACTTTATTCCAGCTTTGCATTGTCAAACGGGGAGATTTCCCTGATCAGTCGCGCACTGACATTTTAAAATATGGGGAGATTTTCCTGATGGGTCAGCAAAGTGTTAAGATTACACGTGATTTTCAGTTTTCATTTACTTTCTCGTCACTAAGCAATTGGTAGCCAATGCATCTACCGTCAACATTATGGGCATGTTCAATGCTGTGTGCAATGCCGATGACACACAGCTGATGCTGATACTTACAGCCAAACTTAAATTAGCGCGTAAGACGCAAAGTAAGCGCTGGAGTGTCATACGTAAATAAGAGCGTCAACTTTGTGTCTTGATTAGTAATGTTAACTGATTTTATTTTATAAAATAATAGAATAAACAAGATATAAACCCGCTAGATTACATTGAAAATAACTAAATTGTCACTACTTCAACAAAACAATGACAAAACAAACAAATAAGCAGCCAACTTCACTTCCAAACGCACTGTAAAAATCGGATTTTCCAATTGCAAAGCTTTGACGCCGCGCTCTTTAGGGATGCTTCATACATTTTGTATGCACATGAGAATTTTTGACAGATTGCGCGTTACTCGCTAATTTAGGTTTGGCTGTTACTTGATGCGCTGAAAAAAAGACATTATCATTGTTTAGATCTTTGAACACTTACTGCCGGTTTCTTTGAATGCGAAAGAAGCGTTCGTTCGCATTTAGTAAAATCCTCAGTTAAATATTACAAATGAATAAATTTATAATAAATTTGTTTGTGTTATTTTTTTTTTTCTTTATTATTGTTCCCATTAATTGTAATTCTATTCTAGAAATACATAAACAAATATAATTTAACAAAATAAAATAAATAAATATCAAACAAAATACTTACTCATCCATCGCATGAACCATTTTTGTGATGCGTTTTTGACACTTGCAGTGATGCTAACTGATGTTCTTAAGAATTTTCGAACAAGCCCTATTATTAAGGTTTTGTTTGAAAAATTCACACCATAAACAGTTTTTAGTTCTACATCATAAAATGTAAAAATGTCATGTTGTATCACCAGACCAAATACTGAGCTTTGTTTAATGAGCTGAGGTTTAACCATTTCAAATATTGCAAAAACTTTACTCAGTTTAATTAAAGGTTAAGTCTGGCCGAGTCCCACAACAAATTTGTCCTCTGAAGATGGGTTTATTCATTTCATTTTTCTTTATACAATTTGGCGGATAAAATTGTCGTAAAAATTTATTAGAGATGGAATCTATTTTATTTTGATAGCGTTTATTATAATTCGCCCATTTAGAGATGCCATCAGCATTCTCGCAACAATGTTACCATACTTTAAAGAAACTGCATGCTTTTTGTTTTGCTCTTACTTGGGTGTCAGGCGATCAAGTTTTTATTTCAATTTTAAAATCGTTTTTTTTACCATACACTTATACTTTAAAATTATGCTAAGAATTTGCTTTCAAGTTTTCGTTCAATTGAGTGTATTAAATTAAATTCAAGAAAACAGCTGATTGAAGTTTTTTCCTTAAAATAAATTATATTTATTTTCTTGACGACATCTTGCTTAAAAACTAGCTTTGAAATTTGCGTGCAGCCTATGTTACAGCTTTCAATTTTTATGAATTTTGACAAGCAGTATGTGTAAATTTCTTAAAAGAGAATTAAACAAAAACTTAAACGTGTGACTGCACTGTTAAGTATATGACAAAAATGCGAATATAAATAAACAGAAAAAAAACAACAAATGTTTTTGCCTAAAGTTGCCATCTTGTTCTGTCTCATCGCTAAAAAAAATTCTTGTAAGATAAAAGCTTTTTAAATTAAAAATTTTCCTTTTAGATAGAATAAATTATACAAATACTTTGTTTAACTAATTCTTTTAATGCCTTTTAATTTTCAAATTTATTTAATTATTAAATACAAAAATAATTTTTTGAAACTCTGCACAAATAAAACCAAAAGCTTTGAAAAAAATTAGTTATACCACTAACATGTATTTAGTTTTTAATTTGTAATTATTATATATTTTTTAATTAATATTAATATTAAACTCTTCCACAAATAATTAAAGTTGTTAGTAAAATTTTTTTTAACATATAAACGAATTTTTAAATATAAATATAAAAAATAAAAATAAAAAATATCTCTTGTAATCCAAACTGAAACCTTAAAATTTGTAACTGTTTACCTGCTTTTAAAACTAAATTTTTTTTTTGAAACATTTTATTAGGAAAAATCCTTTACTACTATTTTGTTAAAACATTTATAAATATTTTTATTTTTATTAAAGAAAAAAGTCTATGTATACATCCAGGAAAATATTTAGGTCTTTTTATTGAAAGTCTTTTATCGCACGTTCACAAGGACTGCCGATGTTTTAAGAACATTTTTTGTTCAAAGATAAAAAATTTATCGTGCTGTTTTTATTTCGATAAAATTACTAGTTCACCGATATTGATTATTAAGAGTGAAAGCACGTCTCGATAGCCACTTCACTACCGCTCACTTAGCTCTTCAGGAAACTTCTCCAAAACATTTTAAATAAACGAAAGATTTTTGCCCAAACAATAAAGTAAAGACAAAAATCAAAGTTTAGCAAAAACAACAATAATCAACAGTGATTCCAGGGTTTCGAAAAACTGCTATTAGTAGTCACGTTTTACTAACCAGTTCATCTATTTTCAGTTACATGCTGAAAATAAACAACTGAAATCAGCTTTCTATTTTATGCCAACTGAAAATAGTTAAATTGTGCAGAACTCACCAACTGAATGCAGTCAACTATTTTCAGCAGCAAAACGAAAACACAGCGGCTGTCAGTTTCAGTTTGCAAATTAACAGTGGGCAACTGAAAAGCTAGAGCGTGTGCGTTTAGCAGACTTAGTTATGTGTTTTTAGTAACACAACACAACTGAAAATGTGACTGGATAAAGTGAAGAAGTGCTCGCCTCCTCTTGATCGGTATAACCGAGTTTTACTGTTGTTTTTTTTTTTTTCAAGACATCAAACAGTAACTAAAGTTAAAAACATTTAACTTTTCTATTATTCATTTAAAGAACTTTTTTTATAATAAAATGTTTAGTAAAGTCTATAATAGAACAAAAATTAGTTCCGTAAAGGTTAAAGGTCAAAGAAAAGACATTGGTTAGCAAAGCCAAGGGACCATGACACGACCATGAATTAAGATTTTAAATAAAAATAAATTTCCTGGATATTTTGTTTGTATTTAAAACAGAGTGAAACAAAATAAATATTTACTTATTTAATAAAATGTTCACAAAACCAGTTGTTATTTATTTATTGTAAACTCCCAAAATAAAATCTATATACATTAAAATCTTTTTGTTAAAATGATTAATATTTAAAATTAGCAAAAGCTAAGCAAATATTTCATATTTAATTATAAAACAATTATAATTATTAATTCATGATAACAAAATTATACATTCAACGTTATAGAATTAATTATAAATAGAAAAAAAAACAAAAATATTTACAATATTTCATCAAATCAAGGCCGGAAAAAGCACAATTTATTCAAGCAAGAAAAAAAAAAGAAATTTATAATTATAAACAATTATATACAACAATAATTATTTAAAAGCCCAGGCAGAAATTACGACTCTTGCTAATAATATTATGACATCACAACACTGTAAAAACAAAATTTTAGATTCACAAATACTGCGATTATGAAAATCCCATACCGCAGCAACACTGTTAAATACAAAAATACAACCTAAATTTTTAAATATCCTTTTCATAGAAACCATGTACTGCTCCAATACTGTAAATACAAAAATACAGCTTTTAACAATATTGTGTATATTCAGAATATTTAATTTGTGATCATCAGATCAAGGTTATTATTATATTTAACATTTCTCTTGTTATATTAACTTTATAAATTTATACTAACGGTATTGTGATAACATTGAAAAAAGATAATTTGGGGTTTTTATTTTAACATTGCAGAAGCATTGCTTAATTGTAAACACAACGCTGTTAATTTAGGTTTACAGTATTGTGCCAACATTAAAAAGAAGAGTTGAAAGACCTTCATTTGAAGTTATCAGGTTAACATTGTGACTATACTGTAAATTTGTTAAACAGTATGTTATACTGATGTTGAAGAATGTCATCAACGTCGGAACAGCGTCGTGCCGTTTGTTCTTTTTCTGCCTGGAAATTTATAAAAAAAACATCTTGCGCTAACAAGTATATAAATTAATAAAAAAAATAATACTCATAAGTGAATAAATGTAATTATTATAAAATATTATAAAAAAGGCTCAACAAATTTATAACTGTTAAATGTTAAAGAGAGAAAGTATATAGAAAAAGTTTAATTAAAAAAAAAAAACAATAAGTTATAATAACTTTTAATAGGTTGAGTAACCTCATCAATTATAAAGGAGGCATTTCTATTTAAAAGTAATTTTCAAAAATCTCTTTTTAAGCAAACAAAAAAAATTGAAAGCAACTTTAAAAAAAAAAGAAGTTTTAAGAGGAAACTGTTAAGATTTTTTTTTAAATTAATATTTAATAAAAATTTTAATACATATTTTACATAAACTTTTCGTTTGTAAGTGCCCTTTTCTAAAGGGAATCATTTTAAAAAGTACTTTTCTTCAAAGAACCAATTTAACAAAATAGCAACTCTTTTCGTATCTTTTAAAGCTTTTCTTAAAAACTCTTTAATATTTTCTGTAAAAGATACTTTTTTTAAAGTGTTTTTTGAAAAGGTACTTTTTTTAAAGAAATTTTTTGACAATATATTTTTTAAAAGATGCTTCTGCTCGTTTTTCAAAGATTCTTTCTTAAAAGGACTGCTTTTAATAGATACGATACCTTTTAAAAGGTTCCTTATGTAAATGGTTTTTTAACGTACCTTTCTTGAAAATATAATTTCTTAAAAGTTTTCCTAAACAGTAACTGTTTTCAAAAGCAGCTTTACGAAAGATTTTTTAAAATGTTTTTAAAAGGGATTTTTTAAGGTTTGTAAGAAGGTACCTGTTAAAAAAACCTTTTTAATTATTTTTTAAGGGTACCTTAAAAATAATTTTTTAAAAACTTTTTTAAATAAACCCTTTTTAGGAATTCACCGTTTTAAAAGATACGTTTTTAAAGATCTTTTTGAAAAGAAACCTTCTTAAAGTACTTTTTAAGATTTTTTTATTTACTTGCTTTTGAAAGTACTTTTTAAAAAAGTATCTACATTAACATAGACTTTTTAAAAACGAAGTACTTTAAAGGTATTTTAAGCCAATTCTTTTAACACATATGAACGTACTTTTTAGAAGATATTAATTTAAAAGTACTTTTTTATGGTTTTCTACTTTTTATTTAAAAATTTCTTTAAAAAGTACTTTTTAAAAAAACATTTTCTAAAAGTTTCCTAACTTCAAAGGCTATTACTTTGTATATAAAAAAATTCTAAAAAGTAACTTTTTATGGATCCTTTGTAAATCTGGGTACTTTACTATTTTACTAACTTTTTACGGGTCCTATTTGAAAGTTTAAAAGAAGTTTTTTAAAATGAATAATTAATAAAAAAAAAACTTCTTTACAGATTTCTCTTTAAATCCATATATTCCTTTATTTATTTAAAAAGGTTTTTTATTTAATCTTTTTTTGTGTTAAGGAATTTGGTTTAAAGGTCTTCCATTTAAAAGATCCACTGCCTGTTTAAAACGTACTGCTTTTATAAGGTTCTTTGAAAAAAGTTACAGTTTTTTCCAAAAGAAAATCATTAGGCCTTTTTTTTAATTTAAAAAGTACTTTTTCACTTTTTAAAAAACGTACTTTCAAGGGAACTTTTTTTGGTATATTTTTAAGGCTAAATAAAGTTTAATTTCTAGGCCCATAAAAAAATTTATTACAGTTAATAACTTACTGTGTAATTTTTTCTACAGTTATTTCTATTACTTAATTTTTACACTCAACAAACTTTTCTCTCAAAGTTCATTGAAACACTAAGAACACATACATACATACATAGATAAATAACTCTTATATAACATAATTACTTTAATTGTTGGACTTTAATAAATTAAAACTTAAAGAAAAAGAAACCAAAAATAAATTAATATTTAAACAATTTTATATGAAATATTTTCATCATTATGAAAATTAAAAGCAAAATACATAATAAATTAAAAAAAAAATTAAACTACAAAAAGGTCGGCCGAGTTGGGACGACTAAAGAATGCACTTTAGTAAATTTTAATATTTTTAGACTACAAATATTACAAAGAAAGAGAGAGAGGATTATAATAAATTTTAAAGATCAAAATGTTGATCATTTAACCAACAGAGATCTTTCGTATATCCTGTGTGCTACATACATAAGTCCACCAAGTAAGAATTAGGCTCACACACACTTTAATTTTACTGTCTTATTATTTGTTGATGAAATATTTCAGTATTTGCCCATGTATTACCGTTCAGAAGAAAAAAAGCCTTTTTATAATCGTCAAAGTCGGGACGAAAACTTTAAAATATGGCAACGCTCCCTATTGGCTTAATAAGAGTCACAATAGCGGTTTACAAGATGAGTCTATAATAGTAAAAGTCATGTTTTGTATGGATCACCCTGTAGTTTGTCATGTTATGTGTACACATTTGTCGTTATAGCAAAAATAATTGTACATAAATTTTTTTAAATTTTCTGCTCACAAAAGTTGGAAACATAACGCCCAAAACGTTAAAATCACGTCTCAACAGAGACACCTTTTAATTTATAACTGAATTTTATTATTTGTTGTATGTCACAATTAAGAGATCTGTAACGGGCAAACGGATACAATAGCGTCATTTATTGACTGGTATTTTAATATTTCTCGATACAGAAACATCAAAAATGTTAAATTTATTGACAAAGTTTTAAAAGTTTAATTTGACAGTGTTAAGAAAATCAGAGACTGTATTTGTGTACAAATTCAGGAATAAAAGTAATGAGCCGACTCAAATTTTTGGCGGCGGTAATTACTATTACGCCGACGCAGTATTTACTTATTTGAATTAAAAAAAGTATCTGATTTAAAGAAAAACGTATAAAAAGCAAAATGGTGTGCAAAAAAATCTTTTTCCTTATAAAATTTTTTCTTTCTTGTAGACTTCAGATTTTCATTTAAATGTAATAAGGCCTGGAAAGCAATACTGCAGTGCATTCTTTACTAAAAAAAACTCACGTATAAATTTATAAAATAAATAACTAAAAATTTCCGAATATTTACAACAATAATAAAAACATACAAAACAAAAACAAATCTAGAAAACTGACATGTAGTACTAAACACTTTTTTAATATTGATAAAAATTTTTTAGAATTAGATTTCGATTAAAAAGAATCTTATAATATTTATTAAAAAATATAACATTAAACCAAAAAAAAAAAAAATAAAATAAATAAATAAAACAGAAAAACATATGTTTTAGTATTAAAAAGAAAATAATTGTCGTTTATAGAAAAAAATAAAATAAAAATATTTAAAACAAAACAATTGTTTTAATTTTCTTACTCATATACAGATGTAAGTATATATCAGAAGCCAGTAAAACTTTACAATTTCTGTTTTTCATGTTAATGTTTTTAAACTCCTTTTATCCAAACTGTTATCAATTTCATTGCTTTTAAACATTTATTTGACAGAGCTTGCTAACTATTTCCATCTCTGCAACAACAAGAACCCAACATTTTTCTTCAAAACAAAAACAATACAAACAAGTAAGTGCTATATTTGGCTATGCCGAAACTTATATACCCTCCACCATCTATGTAAGTCTAGTTTAGTGAAGTAACTCCAATCAAAAACGCAAATATTGGGATGAGGAAGAATAAAAAAAAAATGGGTTAAGCATTTTATTCTTTAATTTTAGTATTTCCTTAAAGATCTTTTTCAAAGCTTTAAAATGATACCCATATTGATATTTTAAAAAATTTGAAATTTTCAGAGCTCCCTAACTCGGAA
Source organism: Gymnosoma rotundatum (assembly GCA_916610165.2). Lineage (NCBI taxonomy): Eukaryota > Metazoa > Arthropoda > Insecta > Diptera > Tachinidae > Gymnosoma > Gymnosoma rotundatum. Next base: position 169,596,120 of record OU744336.1, on the reverse strand, counting down.
AATATGGGCGAGCGCCAATTATTTCACTTGAGGTTTTTTTCTTATTTTTTAAGTCTCTATCGCCCCATATATTTATTTTTTTGATTGGAGTTACTTTATTGTTCCAAATGACATAAAAAAATTAGAGGTGAACGTGGCGTTTTGCCTGCTGCCTCAAAGAACATGGACCGATAATGCTGATTTCCAATAGCACATCTTTCGACACTATATCTGATCGATTGACACATTTATTTATTTTTTTTTTTTTTGTGAAATCAAGTTTACCTCGGCAAACATGGACGGACAGACGGACATCTCTTAATCGACTTCGCTATACATAAGAAGTCAAACAAACTTAGTTATACCCTTTTTTCCACTTTTTGTGGTGAACGGTATAAAAATACAGCTACAAAAAGTGCTGCCATTTAAATTTCTTGTTTTTAAGAGAACAACGTAAAAAGCTGTGGATTGTGGGTGGACTTCATCTAAACAAATTAATATAGATTAGTTACGAATATTCCTCATATTCTTATTTATGTAATTAGTACATAGATGTAAAGATTGCTAATGACGGATGTAGCGATCCAGAAAATTTTGCATTAAATTCTAGTAATGTATAATTTGACCTGTTTTCTTTAAAAAATTTACATAAAAATTTATAAATAATTTTTAATTCTTGTTAAATTTATAAACAGAAGTAACATGGACTTAAGCCGCTTTAAAATTATTTATTTGTTATAACATAAAAATAGTTCGACTAATAATATTAAAAGTAACATTTTAAATTTTGTATAACTTGGAAACCTTATACTTCATACAATTTTTAAACTTAAAATTCCGAAGGTGAACAAAAAGCCGACGGCGTTCACAGAAGTTTTGTAGGCATTGGATTTACCGGTCTCCAAAAGCATTTTAAACGAGTAGAGAATCTCTTCAGAACTAATTATGAAAGAGATAGTTTTTGGTGAATAATTTAAAAAAAAAACTTGCATAATAATACACATGCACACGTACGTACACACATCAAATACATTATTATAATTCACATTTAAAGCCTTGTTTGTATGAAATTTTGAAATAATGAATTAAGGAAAAATTAATGAGAAATAAAAAATTAACTTCATGAAAAAAAAAACAATTTAAAATGGCTATTTTTAATTTATTTAAAATAAAATATAAGTAAGTATTTAAACAATTTCAATGCTTATATTATTTAAAGCTTAAAATGTTCCATCGGATGGTTATTGTAGTGGTTTCCTTCGCTTAAACAACCAACTTGGGTCGAAAGAACCTCTTTTTAACAAGACCACGCCACTCATTAGATCAGATATATAATCGCGAGTGAGGAATTTAAATGTAAATTTCGATCGATATCGAATGCCGTTATTTGCCCCCTGGCATGTTCTCAACTCCACGTGAAATTTGCAATTTAAATTTTACAAAGCATTATTGCTATAAAACTATTTTTTACAAAAACAATGCCTTAAAAATTTCGTATGGATTGCAGAACGTGCCTGAATATTTAGTTGTCTAGGAAGCTGTACCTCTTGACGAATACGTCGGAACATTCGAAAAGAAGGTAAAATATTGTCCTTACAGCTTCGACAATAATCATACAAAGGTAAACCGATGCTTTCCAAATCTGCAGTGACCTGATAATGCAGCCAGTTACCTTGAAATATCTTACAGATTTCGTTTTATAAAGGCCAGGATGTACTATCCGTATACAGTGGAGAAAGAAAAATAGAACTACTGTTGGATATTGTTGTTTTTGCTTAAACTTTGATTTTTGTCTTTGCTTTATTGTTTGGACAAAAATCTTTAGCAACTTTAAAAATTTAACAGCTGTGTTTTTTCGTCATACGACGAATTTATTCAACGAATTTTTAACGACGTATTCGTAGTGTTGGACGAAATTCGTCGTTCGTACCAGTAGTGTTTTTCAAGCATTAGGCGGGTTAATTGTTTTAATCAAATTTTGACGCACACTCCAGTGGCAGCACAGCGATTAAAATATAAGCCGGCGGTGTTTGTTAGACCATTTTAAACTTTATAATCAGTGTCATTAAAAAAAAAATGAAGTGAAAAATAATAATTTTGAATAAAAATAAAATAAACTTTAAGTGGAATACTATTATTTCCAGTAAAACCACAATTTAGAAATCAGTCAATTCTATATTTACGTAAAAATTTCTTTAATTCAAACAAGTTTTAAATTGCAGAGTTGGGATACTTACCGTTAACTGAATTTATATTTAGAAAATTAACTTTTTTTCTAATTTATAATTAATTTTCTATTTATTTTCTCATTTTTATTAATTATTTATTTTATTGTTATTTTTTTTAATATTGTTTATGAAAAATAAATTAATTGTTAACAAATATGGTACAATATAATAAAAGTTTACCATTTTATTTTTACTTCTTAAATTTTTTGTTTTGATATTCAAAAGATTTTAAGTATAATTTGTGTTCTTTTTCTTAGCTTTTGCCTTAAAAATTATAAAAAAAATATTAAATTAAAATCAATAGGAATTACAAGTTGTAAAGAAAAGTACAAAAAAAGTGTTTTGGGAAAAAAATGTATAATATTTTATTAGAAGCCATTTTTTGCAACTGTGGACCAGAAGTTATTGCATGATTTCTTTCATAGCAGTTGTTGCTTTAGTGTATTTCTTAAGTTTAACTTTTAATATAAAAAAAAAGATATTTACATATTTTACAAAAAAAAAAATTCAAGTACAAATAATTATTGATTTAAATTTTTTTTAAAATAGGAGTTTTTTAACATTCTGAAATCACTAACCACATTATGTTGTTATTTGTTTATTGTTTGATTTTTATTTATATATTAATTCTTTTTATTAAAGTTTTATTAAAGAAATATTTAAATATAAATTAAAAAAATTCTTACAAATCATTTGAGATTAAATTTAAATAAATAAAAATTTAATCTAAAATTTAAAGAAAAAAAACTTGAGACACTTTAAAAATCTGTAGTTTTCTGCAAACCAATAATAATTAATTTAAAGTGACTGTAAAAATAAAGAGAATTTGATTTCATTCTAGGTGACCGTTTAATTTCCCGTTATTTTTTCTTCAGAAATAATTGCAAATTACTTCAAAAAATTTGCATATTTTATATGTTTGTGTCACTTCAGGTGATGAAAAAGCTTACGGGGTAGCAAAAGTAGCACGAAATGAATATTCATGACTGTTTTCAGTCTTTTCACTCATTTTTCTCTTATTCATGTTTCTCTCTTTCGTTTTTTGCAGTTCTATGCTTGAGCGGTGTTACCAAAATACCTGTTTTTTCTATATTGTTCAAAAATTGTTGAAAAATTTATGCATTTAGTTTATGGCAACACTTAAAAAATTGGTTGATAAAAAATCATAAACTTCTCTCACTTGCTACAAAAGAGTCTTAATGTAAACGCTTGATGATTAACGGAGATACTCCAAAAGAGAAAACAATAAAAAAAGTCAGCAACAATGCTCATAATGTAAAATGGCTCTGGGCTAACTGTGGTATTATTCTATACACACACCATTATTGGAAGTAACTTATTCACCACGCTCAAATGAGTAGCAACACAGGAGTTGCCAGATATAATTTTCGTAACAATGTATATAAATATTTCTTTTTTTTAATATGAGAGTCACTAACTCACAGTGACTGAATAATTTTTAGTATGAATTTTGGTGATTATTTTTTTAAGTAGATTTATTTAAGTCACTTAAAATTATCTAATTTTTTCTGTTGAGATATTTCGAAAGGTTCAGTCACCTAACAATTCTACTGACAATTAAAAAGATTAATTAAAGATAAAAATTTATCAGTGAAATTGGAAGTCTGTTTTTATTAGGAAAATACGTGAATTTCTAAAAGTATGTGTAGAATTTTATTATACAAAATAAAATTTGTGAGTGGCTTCGTGGTTCCCTTATATCTGTGAGTCACTTAAGAATAAGATGTTTAATTTGAAGTTTGCAAGTTATTTTTCGTATATATTTTTTTTATTTTCGACTAATTCACGGTGATTGGAAAAATTGTCATATTTTTCACTTAAAGTGATTTGTGAGTTTTTTGCAAATATTTTTCGGTATAAATTAATTTCACGTTTTTTTTCAATTTGTGAGACGACACTCACGGTGTCTAAAAAATTTGTCATATTAAGTTTGCAAATATTTATTTTTTTAAATAAAAGATTATAAATCACTAAAGATATTGAAGCACAAATTATTTGAGTCACTTAAGGTGAGTGTCAGCCACGTGACTAACGGTCAGTGTCAGTCACGTCACTTTTATAGAGAGTTTCTTAAATATTTTTTTGCGATATTTTTAAAGATGATTAAAAAAGAATTCTGGTGGCATTATAATTTGTTAAAGGCAGTTTGCATGTATTTTTATTTACCAAAATTATTAAAAAAATTTAAATTTTCTGTAGAAAACGTAAAGTCAATGATATTTAGCAGAAAACGTTTTAGTTCTTTAAAGTAGCTGACAAGTTTTCTTTTTCTAATTCAAAAATTTTTAAGCATTTTTCAAATAATTTATTAAATATTAAAAAAAAAGTCGGAGTATTTGCGGTTGTTCTATGAAAATGTTTATCTAACCTACACATCTAATGATTTTGTTTAAATTTAATTTAGAATAGGATTTCAAATTATTATCCCTTAGATTTAAATAAAAGAAGGGCAAAATTAACTCAGCAAATTATGATTAATGCATTCATTGCCGAATTCACTTTCCCCTCTTTGGATAAATGTTCTTAGTGTTTCACATCATATTTTTTTTTTAATTTTTGAAGTTATTTTGATATTTAATGTTTTTTATGCCAATTTCGTTTTCTTTTTTTTTTTTTCTTCTTAAAATTATACATCAATTTAAAATAAAATAAAAGTACTTTTAAAGTAGCTTGTTTCTGGTTTTTGTCTCTAAAACTATTGGAAGGCCGTTCCGCTCTTAAATTTGTTCTAAAAGTGTTTTCAATTTCTTTCTTTTTTTCTTTTTTTTTATTTAATAGAATTTTACACATATTTTGGAATAATTTAACTTATTTACTTAAAGTTTTTTTATACAGATTAATACAAACTACTACGACTGACCAATTACAAAATATTACATTAATTTAATTAATATTTAATTTTTTATAATTTAAAACATAAAATTTAATTTTATAATTTTTTTTTCAGTTAAGTTTTGCGGTGTTAATTTCATAAGTAGACAATTTAACTAAATAATTTTTAAGTTTACATTTAATTTTGTATTTATTTTAGTTCATATTAATGTTATACAGTTTACATAAATTCTTAGAGAATAGTTGCATTGTTTTAAGTTTAAAAGTTACAGTCAATTTTTTGCGAAAAAAAACTTGATATAAATTGGCTTAACAAATATAAACTGTTTGAGAGTTATTATTTGGAAACTTATATAGCTAATTGCCTTTAAGGTATTTGATATTTATGTTATTGATTAATTAAAATTAATTTATATTAAAAAAAAAAAAATTCAAATATTTTTTATGATTTTCAGAGATGGCAATGTTATTATAATTGAATTGCTTGGGTAAGCCAACGACCATTTTTAAACGATTATAAAATTTGTCCATTTTTGCCTTTTAATAACTTATTTGCGTCAAATAATAAGCCCAAGTTTACAATAAATTCAAAGTCTGAAAGTGAGAGTTAAATTTCATTCAGTACAAAAAAAGGAACAAGAAGTTATTTAGAGTTCGTGTTAAGGTGGCCATATTAAGACCATAAGAGCAGAATTTTTAAGAATTTTTTTTGCAAATGAAATTAGTTAATACAAAATCCATTTATAACAAATGTGCAGTTGTAGCTAAAGGCCGAATTTTATACAACAAATATTTACTTTTTGGTTATGATGTCCTATAAGCAGATTTATATATTTAGAGTTGCCATATTTTCCCTGATACAAATAGAAAATAACAAATTTTTTCATAAATCAATTAAAAGATGATTTTTTTTTAATAATTTTTGTCATCAAATTAAAGCAATTAATCAAGTGGTCTGCTTTGGTTTTTATGATGAAACTTATATTGTCTAAGGTTTCGACTGCCGAAACACAGGCATCACTTAAAAAGTGTGATATTGTGGACCAAAAAAATACGTGTGTGACGGACTTTTTGAGAGATCTGTACGATTTTATTTTATAATCTTTTGAAATAATTAATAAAACAGATTTTTCTATGCGATCAGGGTTGATTTTTTTTTAAGATTAGGAGGAGAAAAAACAACAAAATATTAACACCATCAGCCCAATTATGAATATTCTCACGGAATTTTTTTTTCCACGGAAAAAATTTTTCTTGAGAAAAGTGTCATCATCGTAATTTGAAGGGAGTTTTTTTTTTGTTTCTTTTCATATAATTTTTATTTCATAATTTGTAATACCTACTTTTTTCCCCCGAAAAGGGTAAAGTAAAAAAAATCGCATGAAATTTTTGTTTATAATTGGGCTGCATATGTTTTTTGCATCTTTTTTTTGTGTGTGTAGTGAGGCACCTACGACGCCATTTTGGAACGATTTTTAAAGTAGGACAGAATTTTGTCAGATTAAGGTGTGATTTAATAGTACGTTTCGAAAGAAAACCCCTTCGAAACACAATGCATGAGCCATAAAGATTTGAATGATTTTCTATTCGAATCGAAATGCAGAGTAGCCCCCCTATACTTTTTTCTTGTTTCTTGAAGTTGCCACTATGTTCAATTTAAATTTTCTTTGGCATTGCCAATAACATGTACAAAATAAGTATTTAAACGAATTTTTTTTTAAAGGGGAAAAAACCAAAAAGTATTAATTTTCACAAATATTAATTTAAAAAAATTTAAAACACATTGCTCAGTTAATTTTAATAAATAAAAAAATATTTTTTATTTTTATGTTTGGTTCAACTTGAGGCAAGTGAAATTTTTAAAAAGCAGTAATTAAAGTCGTTTGCCGACCCTGACTAAATGAATAAAATTAGTGTTGCTGTTTTGTATGAAAATAAAAAATTGCCCTAAAGTATGCAATTTCTTTGATAAAAATAGTTAAGCATATGGCTTTTGAATAGGATGCCTATACTATTTCAAATTGAAGAAAAAAAGTTGCATTTAAAATAACAACAAAAAGTTTTATTTCACATGGGTGGAAAATAAATATAAATGAAACCTCGAATAGCCGGCTCTTTCTTGTTTTTTGTGATATTTTAATGCACTTAAAAACAAATAAATTTTCCCTTTCCATTTCTAGTGTAAGTTCCTTTATGTTCAAATAATGCTAAAAATTATGAAGTAAATATTAAACAAACACAAGAATGATTAATAATGAATAAAGTTTAATAACTATTTAAAAAAGATAAATTATTAAAATATAAAATGGAAATAAATTACACTCTTTCATGCCAAAGCGTTTAAAAGGTCCTTGCTCAAAATTTCTAAAATTAGAATAAATCCAGAATGATTATCAAGTTATGAAAAAATAGAAATATTTTTATCGGATTTGTTGCCTTCGTTTTTGTTTACAACAGTTTTTAATATTTTTTATCAGACTTAAAAATATCTGAAAGAACATTTTAAAGAATATTGTAAAAATTATTATTATTATTAAGAAATTTTAAAATAATGATGTTTCTGTTTTACAAAAGAATTTTTAATTAGTTACAAAATTTTAAGAGCAAATTATTTCGTTTTTTTTTTAAGTTTTATTATTAAACAATTTGCTATTTGTTCTTTTTGTTTTATATTAAATTTATAAAGTAATTAATGTTGCTGTTGGTTTTTTTATTTGTTTCCTACTTTTTTTTTCTTATTATCAACTGTAAATTTTTTAATGTTTGTTTTCTTATTTTTTATGTTGAAATTCCTGTTTTAAATTTTATTTTAGAAATATTTCTAAACAATTCCATTTTGTAAAACCACACAGATTAATAATTGTATAAAATTAAGGCTTTAAATTAATCCAAAAGTACTAAATAGTATAAAAAGTACTAAAAAAACAAATGTAAAAAAGTACTTTTAGCACAAAAACATATGTAAATGAGGTAAAAAATATATAAAAAAAAAACTAAAATAGAAGGGGACATAACATATAAAACACATTTCCAAACAAATGTGCTATTTGGTATTATTTCAAAGTACTTTAAAAATTTTAGATTTTTTTTTAAATAACATAATGGAACCTTAAAAAATAGGAAATGGTTTCGAAATATGTATTTATCGAATTGAACTAACTGTTTCATTTTTATTTATACACTACGTAGTAAAAACCACTTTTAAGGAAGGAGTGACAAAAGGTACTTTTATGTACTATATAGGCCTAAAAAAACATTTATAAAAAATACAAAGTCCTGTTTTTAATATAGTACCAAATAAATTTTGTTACAAAACGTGCAAAAGAAATAGCTTTGTAAGAGGTTATTTAATTTTAACACAACATTGTTATTAAAAAAAGTGTTTTTATGTCTTATTAAATAGTACCAAATAGTCTTTTAAAATAGTACCAAATAATTTTGTTATATTACAAAAAAATATTAAATTTTATTAAACTACATTTAATTAAAATATTCAAAAAAACATTAAGAGCTTTGCAAAAATTTGTAAAAAGTACTTTTTGGAAAATAATAATTTAAAGTACTTTTTTAAAAAGGTACCAAATGATAAAAAAATTAGATTTGATTAAAAAGTTCTTCATATTAAAAATGTATTGTCTATATAGTTAAAAATAATAATAAGGTAGTATATTAAAACTAGTACTAAATGAAATTAAAAAGTACCTTGTTTCCTTAACTATGAAAATTAAAAAAAAAAACATTTTATAAACAAATTACTCAATATATAAAAGAGCAAGAGATTTTTATTAAAAAACAAAAAATATATAGAAATTTTTAATTAATAATTAAATAGTAAAAAGTACTTTTAAAGTACCTAATTTAAATTTTAAAGTATTATAAGAAGTAAAAAAAATATTTTCTTAAAGCAAAACATTTATTAAAAAAAAAGTTTAATCTAAAATAAAAAACAGTAAAAAATATACTTTTTTACAAAACAGGACAAAAAAGTACTTGTGTAGTAAAAATGTACTTCTTAAACTTTAGTACCAATAGGAAAAATTATTGTTGTGAAAGCAGATGAAATAGTTTTACACAAGGGAAATAACCAGAGCAAGTTTGTCAGTTCTTTCCAGCTCAGTAGACGTTTTTACTCGCACATAAACAAAACGCACAAGTACGCATTGCATGGCAGTTTTAAATTGAGCATCTGCGTGTGTGCGTGCGGTCAAAAAGTTGATAGAAAACTTAATAAACAAAGAGACAGTAACGTTCATTTATTTATGGCACAATTTAATTTCTAGTTAAAAGAATCTTTACGTTTGAAAGCTAAAAAACGTAGCAGCATTTTTTATAAAAAAAAAAGTATAACAAAAAAGGTACTTTTTACGACAGTAACCAACTTTCTTGTATAAAAAGACTTTAATTGCTAAAAAAAATTTTTTTCGAATATTGAGCTTAAATTTGCTTTATTTAAAAAGTACATTTTTAATGCAAATAATTAAAAAATATTATTTATTTAATACTATCAAAAATAATACTTTTAAAAAAGTACTTTTTAAGGGAATTTTTGATTTAAATTTAAGTGACATTTCATGCTTATAAATAAACTTCATTCATTGCGAAATTATTCTTAAAATTAACTCGCTTTGAAACTACAAAAAAAAATTGAGTAAATTTGGAATAAATTCTAACCTCAAAATTAAACCTTAAATTTCGTACAATTACAACCATTTTGTAGCAAATAATTTAAATTTAACAAGTAATTATTAAATAGTTTAAATATTGTATTTCTATTTAAATTGTCGACTATTTCAATTCGTTAGGTTTTTTGTTGTTGTTGTTATTATTTTTAATTGGTGGTTTTATTGGTTTCCGTTGTTTAAATTTTAGTTTAAAGTTGTGTTCGTGTTTTTTTGTTTTCAATAGTTGCCATTTTTTTAAATATTTTATTTATTTATTTGTAACAATGGCAGGATTATTTATTTAATGATGTTTTTCATAACCTTTTTTTGAAGTTTCTATTAAATACCAATAAATTGAATTGTTTATCTAAAATTTGTTTTTTTTATATTTACTAAACAAACAAAAAATAATTAAATAAAAAAAATAATTATTATTTGCTTACTGGTGTATGAGCTCTCTCGTTTAACATTTTTTGTTGGGATTTTGTTTTTCCTTCTTTAATTAACTTTAATTATTGAGTAACATTTTTATTTACTTTAGAGCTTTTAAAAAAAATATTTTTTTGTTGTTATTATTTTTGTTTAAAGATCTATTAAGGATATAGTATTACGATTATTGCGTATTTCATAATCGGCTGCCGGTCATCAAAGGTCACTATCGAACATTTGTAAGGATCTTGTGACCAGATCATCTTTAAGGCATGCCTCCAGAAATTCCTCAATCGTTATAATGCCATCTTGATTTAAATCGAGCTTACGAAAGACACGATCAACCTAAAAAAAATTTTGTAAAATTATTAACTTTCTTGATATCTAATGTTTATTGTTTTCTTTAAATTATTTTTAAAGAAAATCGTCAATAAATTATATTTAAGAATGCGAACGCGAATGTCAAGAGTCTAGGTTAGCCTAAAGACTAGTCTATTTTATTGCTTCAATTATTGTTCAATTCTTTCCTCGTTCTGCTCCTTGACCATGCGCTGAGGCAGTATAGTTTGTAGAGTACCCTGACACAAATTTGAAATGAGAATGACAGACGGAGAGGTACGGATGTTCTCATTAGAGATGATTTGCATTGTGAGGATATCGTAGTAAACACAGGTTCTGTTAAGATTACGAAGGCTGAGAAGTGTGGATTTGATTGCCGTTTTAATGTACCATAAGACTAGTGACACTTTCACTAAGGATTGCTTTGATTTAATACATATACTTGCTTGCTACGAATGCACGTGGACGTAACCTCCAGCACTTTCTACTTTTAACCGACTTCAAAAAAAGAAGGAGATTATCAATTAGACTGAATGCTGCTTTTTCATATTTGTGCCTCCATAACTCAGTCATTTTTGAACCGTTTTTCAAAATTTTTTCTTTATTTGAAAGGTATTAATTACAGAATGGTCCCGTTTTAAAATCAGTTCATAATTTCTAAAACTAAAGAGTGACCCCATACAACATAAGTGTTTTTACGAGTATCCTGACCCGTAAAGGGCACTGCTTTAAAATTAAAAAAAATGCGTGTCACTATCTTTTCCAATAGCAAAAAGTAATACAAAAATAAATGCAAAAATTAAAGGGTGTCCCCATAGGTGACGTAAATTGCCCTATATGGGCCTATCTTTTGAACCGTTATAGACACACGTTTGGAAATTGGAGAATATGTCGATTACCATGAATATTGATTTTCAAAATTACACATTAAAGGGTGCCCTAATAGTTCATTTGATTTGATGTATATGGCCATACTTTTCAACAGTTGTAGACAGACACTTTAAAACTAGTATAAAATTGGATTTGGAAATTAAAGGGTGTCCCAATAGTTAATGCTATTTTATGTATGTAATGAAACTTTTGAACCGTTATTTACAGACAGCTGAAACTTTTAAGGGACCTGTTATAATTTGAGTTTATAAATTAAAGGGTGTTTTCATAATTGATGTTAATTGACCTGTATGGGCCTATCTTTTGAACCGTTATAGGCAAATGCTCTCAAATTGGATAGAATGCCGATTGCTATGACCATTATAGTAACAAGTATTATTATTCAATTCCCAATAGTTAATGTAATTTGATGTATGTTTTAACAGTTTGAAACCCTTGTAGGCAGATAGCTAAAACGTACAAGGGACATGTGTTTCTAAGTCTGCTAAACAGCAATTTTAAGATTAAATTTAAATTAAAGGGTGTTCCCAAAGTTAATGTTATTTTTTTGTTTTATACAAACACTTGAAAATTAGACAGAGTGTTGTTTACTACTTTGTTTGGTATAATAAGAAGTAAAAAAACTTAAAATTATATAAAGGGTCTTACAATAGTTAATGTAATTTGATATATACTGTTAAACCATTACAGATAAACGTTTGAAATTTACAAAGAAGCTGAGTGCTTAGTCAGCAAGTTGAAAATTTGAATTTGGAAATTAAAGGGTGCTCCTATAGTTGCTGTAATTTGTTGTCCGTCGCCATTTGTGGAACAGTTGTAGACAGACGCTTGAAATTAACAAGGAGCTGTAGTGCTAAGTCTTCTGCTATAACAAGTATAAAGTTTGGATATAAAATACAAGGGTGTCCCAATAGTTAATGTAATTTGATGTATGTGGCCATACTTTTAAACCATTATAGACAAATAAAATCTGTTTTGAAGTCGATTTTTTTCGCAAGAATTATTAAGCCTCGACTTGGAAATACGACAAACTGACGAACCGACAAAGAATAATGATGTTTCGTCTTCCTTCATGACATCTGTGGACATCACTAGAATAAGTACGAGCCTTTTTAGGACACTGAACTACGAATGGGACCTTAAGGCTGCAATGATAAAATTTCACACGAGTGACTTTTTGATGCGGGACTACTCCACCAGAAACAAACAAACAATATTGTTGTTCTTCCAGGTTCTTGTCAAGGTTCAGCCATTATTTTGTTTTATATTTTGTCTTGAGACGCAGCGGTATAGTTTGGGGTATCTGCTCTTCTTTTCTTGCAAGTTGCCTATTCTAAAATCTCTTCTTATGAACTTGTCTGGTGGTTAACTATTGTAGTTCTATTTGTTTATTTAAATTAAAAAAAAAAAACAACAACAACAAACCTGATCTCTTGCTTTTCGATCATCTTCTGGTTGATGTGCCCTCCGACCCATCAGCTCATGGATGGCTAAAACAATTTCACTTAATTCTGAACGACTGATGCGGCCGTCGCCATTTAAATCATAAAGTTTAAAGGTCCAACGTAAGCGCTCGTAAACTGAACCGCGTAATAGTGTTGACAGCGTGACCAATAAATCCTATAAAAAGAATAAAATAAATGAGCAAAAACAAAAAGAAAAATAATAAAAAAGATTATAAAATATTAAGCCACTGCTTTTTTGTTGATTCTAAAAAATTTATTACCCGAAAACTGATGGCACCGTTGCAGTTCACATCGAATGCTTTGAACACATAATGAGCGTATAAACTTGAATCTATAATATTGCACAAACGAAAAAAGAAAAACAGACAAAATAAAAAGAAATAAAAAAATGGCAATAAATATTAGAGGAAAATAAGAAGACGCATCATCAATATTAAAGATAAAGCATCAACCACTTGCAAATTAGACAGTGGAACCTTGATATAAAGCACCATTTTAATATTTATTTGTCATAAATAATTTTTCTGTATAGCGGAATTTGTTTTTGCCAGGTTCTACTGTCTAGCGTGCTTTAATGCCGTTATATTGCATGTTTTTTTTATTTATTTATTTAACAAGTGATAAAATAGAAACATGTGCGTTTTTTTTTCTTCTTCTTGTTAATTTTTATGTTGCATTTTTGTTGTTGTTGTACTATTTACTTACTGCCATGAGGAAAAAATTTTGCATAAATATCCTTGAAACAGTCTTCGTGCACCACACCTTCAGGACATTCCTGTTGCCATTTAAAAAGTGAAGGAATAGAAAAGAAAAAAAAGTAACGATAAAAGAATAACGGAAACATCATTTTTAAGGAAGTGAGAGGTAGGCAGGCAGGCAGTTGGCAGTGATGCCAAATTTGCATGTGTTTACTCTTTTTTGTTTTTTTATAATATTTCTTTCTTTTCTATTAAAAAAAACAAACAACAAATTTTTGCATTTGATTACTTCAAACACGACTGATTTCAATCGCGCAAACAAATCCATTTTTTTATTAAATTATTTTTTTAATTTATTTTATTCAACGAACAGGTAGTTGAATGCTAAGCAGAGCTGCCATAGAATAAAATCATTTTATAAAAAAAAAAAATTATATAATTAAAAATATTTTAAAAAATAACACTAAAAATTCAATTTTGATGAACATTTTTTTCTCTTTTATTTTCAGTAAATTCTGGCAAATCATTATGAATAGACTCGCGCTTAAACAACGCTGCCAAATCATCCAAGTTTACTTTGAAATTAAGTCATCAATTCGAGCAACTTATGGACGACTTCGTGTTTTTTATGGTGCAAATAATCGTCTGTCTGAGCCAGCCATCCGTCGAACTGTGGATAGATTTTGTACCACATACTCTCTAGAGGATGCAATAACACCAACATGTTGAAGGAATGTGTGTACTGAAGAGAATATCGCTACTGTAAAAGAAAGTGTGGAGGATGATCCATTCGCCGTCGATCGCGGGAATTGAGGTTCTGTCCTTCCACTATGTGGAAAATTTTACGCAAAGATCTTTGCCTACACCCATATAAGATCTAGCTAGTGCAGGAATTAAAGCCACGAGACCGTTATATGCGTCGTTCTTTCGCCGATTGGGCTCTAGAGCAGTTAATAACAGTTAATAACTGACCCGTAGTTTAATCGCCAAATTGTGTTTAACGATGACGATCATTTTTGGCTTAACGGGTTTGTTAAGAAGCAAAATTGCCACATATGGAGTGAGACCAATCTACAACATACCCTACAGACTCCATTGCAGCGGAAGAAATGCACCGTTTAGTGTGGTTTACACGCTGGTTGCATCATAGGACTTAATTTCTTCAAAAATGAGGCCGGATCTTACGTTACGGTTAATGGAGATTGTTACCGCTCCATGATTAATGATTTTTTGTTTGAAAATATGGATGACATTAATCCAGACGAAATGTGGTTTCACCAAGATGGCGCTAGGTGCCATACGGTAACCGCAACCATCGAGTTATTGAAATAATTTTGAGATAAGTCGATTTCTAGAAATGGACCTGTCAATTGGCTTTCAAGGTCGTAGGGCCACGTGAAGTCACTGGTTTATGCTGATAAACCAGCAATAACTGACGCTTTTGAGGCCAACATTGTTCGAATCATTCGTGACATATGGCCAGCTTTACTTGAAAAAGTGTCACAAAATTGGAAGTCCAGAATGCGCTTCTCATAACCAGCCGCGGTGGCCATATGCCGGTTACAGATTATTGGGATTCTACTCTATTTTTAGATCCTAAATGGCTTTTAAAAGATCTAAAATATGTGCTGCTGGCTTTGTTGAAAGTCCATTCCACTAAAGGGTGACCAGATAGCAATTATATTTTTTCCAATTGCTATGTTTCAGCTGCTGTAAAGGTTGTCACTTAAAGTGACAGTTAAGTATGCCATTTCATCATGCATCGCTTCACGTTGGCCAAACTTGTGGAAGTATTAAAAAATGTTATCGAAATTCTAGCTCGGTTTTAAATATATTGAAAGCCATTTTGGCTTCAGTGTGCAGGTACTTTGTTGTTCCATAATGTGCATGAGTACACTCTTTTGTGTCTTAAGCTACCAAAGTAAACAGTGACCCTTTCCAAGTAAAGAAAATATAGCAGCTACTGCGTTCAGTTTCGTAGAAGACCCAGAAATGGAGTTTCAACAACGATCAAGCGATAACGAATACCTCAATCACAATCGATATATTAGAGCAGTGGTTCCAACAGTACGATGCTACAAGTCGGATTATCTTTCGGCAAATCTTCATTAATAAGGTATCGATGCCATACGTCTTGAAACACCAAGATTATTGCATATGGGGCTACGTTAAGTCCTTAGTCTATGTTCAACATACAACCACGATGGCCAACATTCGACACGCTATTGCTAGAACTACACCGCACATGAAAACTGATCTGAAAACTGAATCGACTGCTTAAGCTCTTCCAGTGAATTCGCGGAGGCCATTCAAATGGTAAAATGCTTTTACTTTTTCATGTTTTTGTGGCAAAAATTGCTAAATTAATTGTAACTTCTACCACTAACAAAGTGTGGTGAGCGTTAATAAACTTAAACAAAGTTTGAGAACATTTACTGAACTGCGTTGTTGGCTGCTTTAAAAGAAAAGAGTCTGCTTGTTTGTCAAACAGATCATGAGTTCAAATCCCAACAGAAAGTGGAGAAGAAAGAAAAGTAATTGATGTTAAGAAAATGTTCAAACCTTCTGGTGTCTCCAGTGAAAAAAGGATACTAAATGTTGTTAGGTGCGGTATAGGAGGTCTGATATTTGAACAGCAGAGGAAATATTTGAGCCGTCTACATAGTAAAGAATAAGGAAATCCTGTACCAAACTACAACCGAGCTTTAGTTTGAGTGAAAAGTAATAACGTGTGGGGCAGTCGTAACACAGTTGGTTAAAATGCGCCCGGTTTCTAAATAGAACATTGTGAGTTAGAGCGATAATATTGTGATCAAGATAACTACGTTAGCTAAAGGCTCATGATTGCTGAACACGCCACCGATTAGCTCGAGTTTGTTCGGAGTCACGGAATGTTGAGTGGCGCGCAAAGAAAAAAAAGACAAGTCACCATTTATATCTTCATTAAAATTTAAAACTACAAGACGTCCTACATTTTTATTAAGCAGCTTCACATGATACTAAATGCCATTCATATTTATTTTTCAATAGGCCAAGCCTTCCGAAAATTGGAGCTATGAGAACGCACCTGAACGATACCCTGAATGGCGATCTTTTGGCAATCTCCGAGTGAGGTCTTGCGTACAGGGTTCAATTTAACGCTCGTAAAGCCCAGGCTGTGTGCTTTCGCACAGGCTGAATATGAATATATTAAGGAATCAGAAGCTCTCGATGTCCTTGGCATGAAGATTCAATGTGATTTTAAATGGAACAAGCATATTTTTTAGGTCGCAAAAGAAGCATTGAAGTGCCCAGATTTTCTGAAATTGTGTAAGAAATACTTCACTCCATCTGATCTCCTTGCTGTCTATGTCACCTTTATCAGACCGAAAATGGAATACAACTCTCATGTATGGGCCGATGCTTCAAAGACTATTTTGGGGTTACTCGATCGCGTGCAAGAGAGAGCGAAGAAGTTCATCAGTGACAGTAGGGTATCAAGCTCTATTGAGTCACTGAAGCATCGACGCATAGTGGGGTGTGTTTCACTGTTTTATCGTTACTACAACGGAATGTGCTCTTATGAAATCGGAGAACATGTTCCTGAAAACTGTAATTACGTACGCTCAACGCGCTCTGCATCAAGAGCGCATCTGTTTGTGGTCGATTGGCCAGTGATTCGCACAACGCATTACAGAGAAAATTCGTTTTTTAGCTGAATTGTTAGTTTATGGAAATGTGCTCTTATGAAATCGGGGAACTTGTTCCTGAAAACCGTAATAACGTATGCCTAACGCGCTCTACATCAAAAGCGCATTCTTTTATGGTCGATTGGTCAGTGAATTGCACTACGCATTACACATAAAATATGTTTTTTAGCCGAACAGTTTGAATGTGGAATAAACTCATTTCGAGGGTCTTTTCTCTCACTTTCAGTGTGCAAAGATTTAAATCTAATGTCCACAAGCACTACTCCCTCTTTCTTTCCATAACATAATTTCCTTCATCTGGTACAATGCGTTGCATAAGCAGGGATCATCTGCTGAGTTCTAGTCCTAATGAAAAAAATTTTCACGCTCATGATTTAAAATATTTTTTTTATCAAAGTAAAACAAATCTTTTTTTGAAAAAGATTGAGAAAATATCCCTTAAAATATAATTTTAAAAAAGCAAGTTATTTTTAATATAAAAAAATTTTTTTTAACTTATTTCATAAATTCATTCCTTGACAGCTCTGCTAGATTTTTTTTTTATCTGCAGCATGAACCGACTGAGCGCAAGAAAAATCCCACTTCATGCAAAAGCATTTGGAAAACTTTCATGAACGTGAGATTGAAATCGCCTGAAGTGAATTTTAAAAAGAATTAAATAAAATAAAATATTATGAAAATAATAAAAACAGCAACTCACCGTTTTAAACCCTCTATACATGACACGTATTTCCTGTTTTGTAAATTTTGTTTGACGGCACAAATCCTCTAGTGCAACGGGTATTGGTTTAGGCACTCGTGTTTGTTCTAGTTCATAGACCACCTCCTCGATGGGACTTTCAGGTGGCGAAGCCATGTTTGTTTAAAAAAGATGTTGTTGAATTTATTTATTTATCTTGTTGCGTTTTTATCTTTTCTTTTATTTTATTATTTTTTTCGTTTTTGTCGCAATGTGTATTTTAACAAGTGATGCTGTTGATGTTGATTATGATGATGATGATTATGAGATTGTTTATGATGATGTGTAAAAGAGATTAAAGTTTAAATCTTTTAGCTGGATTGTTAGAATTTAGTCATTAAGTTTTTATTATTTTTTTGGCTGCTTTTAACTTTGAGATTTATTTTTTTTTTTAATTTGACTTGAGAGCGATTTAAATTTTGGCCATTGTTTTTTTTCATTGTTGGATAAAATTTTAAATTCGTTTTTTTTAGTTATTTGTTTCTTTTTAAAAAAGAAGAAGCAATATCATTTTAAAATCTTTGATTTATTTTAACAAATTAAGCTGATCCTTTTGTGTTGATTTGTTGGTGGTTGCGTTTTCTTAATTGCTGTTTTCATTTATCATTTCTTTAAACGATAGCAGTGTTAAGAACTTAAATTAGATTTGTTACGATTATTGTTGTTGCTGTAGTTGTTTTAATATCATTTTGTTTTCTCTATTCCTTACAACTGTTAACTTTTGTTGTTTCCTCGGTGTACATTGTTTTAATTTTATTTGTAGTTTTTAGTTGTTGTTCTAGTTGTAATTGTTGTTGTAGTTTTAGTTACAGTTTTTAGTTTATTTCTCCCTCTTGATTGCAGTGAACATTATTTTTTTATAACGATGAACTCAAAATCAAAGTGTTATTTCCATTTTTACTGCAATGAAACACAGAGAACAAAATGAAAGATAAAAGTCATAAACAAAAACTTTTTTAAACTTTAAATTACAGTTAAATCTCAGTCAAATAAGATATCAATCAATCAATCATAATTTATAAATAAATTGTTAGAAAAAGTTTTACATTGAAATCAAGTTGGCTGAAGTATGAAAGAAAAAGCAGTAACAATCTTTTTTGTGCAATAAATGAGATGTTTGTTACTCAGCCACGTCTTAAGCGACTCAATAAACTTTTATAGAAGTTCAATCACAAATAGTTCTTTGTCTGAAAAAAAAATACAACACTAAAACTGTAAGAAAAATACTTAAAGTTGGTTTAAAAAATGAAGCATACTTTCAGGGGTAATATATAAATTTAATTTTCAAAATTATTATTATGCGTGCTAGTTTAGCGCCATATATTCACTTTAATTAAACTTTAATATAAAGTTTGGGCGCGTTTGTACACTGTTACGCAATCGTTGAGTATTTGTCTTAGAAACCCATTGTTTAGCCGACCGATTTTTTTTTTCATGTAAACTTTTCTAGCTACCAAAAGTCAATATGTTGGCCTTAGCCACAATAGGTGTCGGCCGCAAAATCATTTTACTAAATTTTATATTAAATTTAACAGCAGGAATTGAATGAGCAACTGACCAACACATTTGCAAACATTTTATACCGAACGGTGTTACCGTTGTACCACTTTTGATATTTAATTTTAACGAAATTTTTTTGTAGCTCAAATCTAAGTATTCTGTGTTTAGCAAAATTCAAAATGCAACTTATAAAAAGTTTTGTAATTAAATCTGTTCCATAGATCAGGCGAACTTTGCCTTAAATTTTTTGTGAAAAAGTAAGTGTGCTATATTCGGCTATGCCGAATCTTTTATACCTTTCACCATCTATGTAACTCTAGTTTAGTGAAATAACTCCAATCAAAAAACCAAATATAGGGGTGACAGAGAATTAAAAACTAAAAAAAAATTGGTACTGCATTTATATAAGTTTACATAAAAATGACAACAGCTCTTAATGGGTTAAGCAATTTTTAAAAGTTTTAAAATTTCCTTAAATATCTCTTCAAAAGCTTTAAAATGATATCCATATTGATATTTTCAAAAGTTTAAAAATTTCAGAGCAACGTTATCTCGAAAATATGGGCGAGTGTCGTTTTTTTTAGTAGATATTTTTTCTATTTTTTAATTCTCTATCTCCCCATATATATATTTTTTTTTGTTTTTTTGTTTTTTTTTTTTTTTTTATTGGAGTTACTTCACTTAACTAAAATAATAAAAAAATACTTTTTAAAAGGTACTCTTTAAACAGCAAAAATGGTTCATTAAATTACTACAAATTTCTATTTTTAAATTACTATTTACTATTAAAAAAGGCTGTTTTCGAAATTTTATTTTAAATATCTTCTCTTAATAAACGACAAAAGTACCTTTTGAGAAGTTTGACTTGAAAAAAGTATTTATTTGAAAAGATTCATATTTGTAAAACCCAAAATGGATTTTTCATAAAGTAACTTTTAAATTTATAATTTAAGAAATTACTTCTTAAATAGAATTTTTTTAAAAAGTGCCTTTTTCCTTTTTGAGAAAAAACTCATGATAAAAAAAAGTACTTTTAAAAATAAATACAAAAAGATAATATAAAGTCCTTAAATATATGCATTTTGAAAAGTACCGTTTTTTTTTTAATTCTTACGAATTTTAAAGATATTTTTTTTTTGCTTTAAGCCAAAGAACCTTTATATATGTAAAAAAATATAAATAAAAAATAAAAAGTTCTCATTTTAATATTCTAATTTTTTAATTACATTAAAAAAGGTCTTTTAAATATAGAACTTTTTAGAAATTTAGCTTCTTAAAAAAAACTTTTTCAAAAATAGTACCTTTTCATAAAAAGAGTCCTTTCTGAATGATCTTCCTTGAAAAAGAAACTATCTGCCATAGTATCTCCAAAAGAGGACTTTAAAAAAATATTTTTTTTTTGCTTAAAGAGTAAATTTAAAGTAAAAACCTTTCCAAGAAAAACGAACAAATTTTGAAAAACTTAATTAATAAAAATCTTAAAAAATAATAATATACTTATAAAACACAAACAATCCCATTTACTTTTCAAAGAAAGTACATTTCAAAAAGTACCTGTACGTACTTTCTAAAAATTCCTCTTTTAATATTTGGTTAAAAAGTGCTATTAAAAACGCCTTCATGTGTTTAAAAAAATACCTTATAATGAAAAAATCTTTTTTTTTTTTATTTACTGTTCAAAAAAGTACCTTTAAAAAAGTACTTTTAATAAAGGTCCACTTAAAAGAAACGAAAGTATACATTTGAACAATTATTTTTTTAAAAATGTAACCATTCAACATTTTTGTTCTTAATTCTTTTTATATTTAAATTAAATTAATTTAAAGCCAAAAAAAAGTACCAGCTGCAATTTGAAATGTTTACTAAAAAGTTGATATGTCAACTGGTCTTCGTATTCAAAAGAGTACTGAAATATCAGAAATTCTTTTAATATTTTCTAGATAATTCCTTTTCTTCTATTGTTAGAAGTTTGTTATATTTTTTAAATCGCTTTTTAAAAAAAAGTTAAATGTGGCGACTTAAGGCAATTCTATCCTCCCACAATTGCCTTTTAATCTTAAGATATTTATGATAACAAAATCTCTGCTATCAGGGTCACTCGGTTGCTAATTTTTTTTTTGGAAGAAAACAAAAAGCAATGAAACCAAAAGAAAACTTAAAGGATTTTTATATTTTTCAGTTTTCCTCCACTGAGACTCTTTGTGAAACAAAAAGAAACATTTCTGACAAAACAGCGAAATAGAAAAAAAAATAGATACAAATGAAATGTTTCTTAAATATTGAAGCACTTAAATGAAACAGAGCAACAACAACAAAAAAACAAAAACAATGTTGTTTAAACTGATTTACAAGCAGTACACCAACAGTGTCCTTTTAAAACACACAACAAACACACACACACACTCTCAAAAGCAAAAAGCTTAGAATAAAAAAAAACTACAACAAACACAACCACATGCACAGATAAACCAAGTCATACATTAATATTTAGCTTCAAACAGAAAAAGTTTAAAAATTTTATGACTGTTGAAAAATGTTTTTAGAAAAATGAATTTATATAAAAAAAATTAAGGATTTGGAAGGACACTGAATAAAACGCGATTCAAAAAAAAATAAATTTAACTTCATAAATTATTGCGATGATTCATTTATGACACTAATACCAGCGGAACCAAATAAACAAAAAAAATATCCAAATGTAGTAAAAAAAAACTCAAAGAGATGTACAGTTGCAGGAAAAAAATATGCAACACTAGACTATTTTATATAATATCTTTAATTAATAGCGAAATTCACTGCAACATTCTTTTTTTTTATAAATTAATATAATTTTTGGGGGAGGAAAAAATTCAAGGAATAATAATAATATTAAAAATAATAATAATAAAAAATAATAATATAAAAAAGGACATTGACATGACGGTTTGACGGTTTTTAAATACAGAAAAAAATATGTGTGTGAAGATAAATACGTATTTAAGTAGTGGAGACAAAAACCATTTTTTTAACATTGCCGTTTTTACAGTTAACAGTGTACTGTTAGCCACTTAACAGTCGTTCTGTTTTTGGGTTCCTTTCCTCTGAAGGATAATTTAAGTAAAAAACACAAGTCCTTATAAATATAATTTATGGAAATGTTGCTTCAAGTGATATATTATGAAACTATAATAGTTTGGTATCAGAAAAATGTTTAGAAAAGCATTAAAATGGGTTATAATAAAACACTCATTTTTCATCATTTCTTGAGAAGAAGAAATTACCATTTTTAGAAATATGGAATAGCTCATATACATACGAAATGATATTAATACTAAAACGACGACGATGTCGACAACTAGAATAAGGGTGATTTTATTCTTCATGAATATGGCAATACGTGTTTTTCTACCAACAATTATTTTTTAAGCCCCAGAGACCTTAAGATTTAAAAAAATAACGCTAAAAATTAAATTTTCATGAAAAATTTTTTCTTATTATTTTCAGTAAACTCTTTCAAATCATTATGAATAAACTCACGCTTGAACAGCGCTATCAAATTATCCAAGTTTACTTTAAAAATCAGTCATCAATTCGAGCAACTTATAGATGACTTCGTGATTTCTATAATGCACATAATCGTCCGTCGAACTGCGGATAAATTTCGTACCACATACTCTATAGAGGATGCAGTAACATTAACACGTCGAAGGAATGTGCATACTGAAGAGAATATCGCTACTGTAAACGAAAGTTTGGAAGAAGATCTAAATTTTTCGACTCGCCGTCGATCGCAGGAATTGGGGAAAATTTTGTGCAAAGTTCTTGGCCTACACCCGTATAAGATCCAGATAGTGAAAAATTAAAGCCACGAGACCGTTATATGCGTCGTTCTTTCGCCGATTGGGCTCTAGAGCAGTTAATAACTGACCCGTTGTTTTATTGTCAAATTGTGTTCAGGGGTAAGGCTCATTGTTGACTTACAAGTTTGTTAATAAGCGAAATCGCCGCAAATGGAGTGAGACGAATCCACAACATACCCTATAGACTCCATTGCAGCCGAAGATATGCACCGTGGTTTACACGCTGGTGGCATCATCGGACTTTATTTCTGCAAAAATGAGGCCAGATCTTACGTTAAGTTGAATGGAGATCGTTACCGCTCTATGATTAATGATTTTTTGTTTGAAAATATGGATGACATTGATCCGGAAGAAATGTGGTTTCAAAAAGATGGAACTACGTACCATACGGCGACCGCAACCGTCGGGTTATTGAAATCAAAGTTTTGCATTAAGTAAATTTCGAAAAATGGCCTCCAAGGTCGTACGATTTGACACCTCTCGATTATTTTCTGTAGGGCCACGTGAAGTCACTGCCTTATGCTGAAATACCAGCAACAATTGACGTTTTGGAGGCCAACATTGTTCCTGTTATTTGTGACATACGGGCAGCGGTACTTGAAAAAGTGACCCAAAATTGGACGTCCAGAATGCGCTTCGTCATAAGCACCCGCGGTGGCCATATGCCCGAAATAATTTTTAAATATTAATGCCATGTTCTGATCTTTGGTATAAAAAAAAATTCTTGATTACAATATAATTTTTTGCGTTATTTTTTACTATTTAAAGTTTTACCGGGCTTAAAAAAACACCCTTTATATTAAAAAATAAAAATAAAATAACTTTGAATTGTGCTTTGTGACAAATTTTCCTTTTAAATTTGTCCTAAAACATAATTCAAATCTATTTTAATATTTTAGAGTAGAAATTTAACGTGACGGTTGTGAAGTCGGATTTCCCACCTCAGATGAAAAGCGAATAAAATAAGGTGCGGCGACGGATGCTTATTTTTTTAATTTTTTGTTAAAATATTCTTTAAAAATTTTATACAATGTCAACACGCAATAAATTGGAATTTTTATGATTATTCTAATTTTTCAACGAGTTTTTACGTTTCCTTTTTCTTCTTTTTTCCTAGTCATTCACAAAAAATATTAACAAATTTTTTATTAGAAAAACAATAAAACTGTGGCATCATGCTGAAAGAGAAGAAACATAATAAAATTAAGAGCTTGCGAGAAAACGCTCTGAAATTAAAATAGGGTCTAATTTCTTGCGGATTTGTTGAGTTTTATATTGTCATAATTTTGTTTTTACTCAAAACTCCATTTGGACTTGAACTCACGATGTTCTTTTTCCTTAAATAATTATTATGATTAATAATTATAATCGGTAGCTAGCGTTTTTTCTCTTATTTTGTTTATCCAATACAATTGTTGAGATAAGTAACAACTTACTCAACTCTGTTTATCGAAGACACAATCCAACTTTTTTTCTAGCAGATAACAGAAGCTTTTAGTTTTGATCTCACACAAATATTGAGATATGAAATCTTGGTTTTGTAGCAATCAAAAACACAGAAGAAGACTTCTTCTGATGTATGCAGGAAGTCTGCTCCAGGTTTTTTACCTCAACGATAAATTCGCTGGGCTCCTTTGTTGTTAAAATCAGCAGATAGATATAGAATTTGGAATGTACTTTAGGTAAACCTTTAAGGACTAGGAAGGATACGCTTGTGAAGAAACAGTATCTTTAACCCCTAGGTTTTTATATCCTTCATTTCCATTGCCGCCCCATAAAGTATATATATATATTCTGACTTCTTATGCATAGCGAAGTCGATTGAGCGGTGTCCGTCCGTCTGTCTGCCCGTCCGTGTTAGTGCTGAAAACAAGTTTGTCAAGGCACTAGATCAGCTATAGATAATTTAAATATGCCAATCGATCAGATAGAGTGTCTAAATATGTGCTTTTGGAAATAAGCATGTTCGGACCATGCCCTTCTTGGCAGCGGGTAAAATAACACGCCTTCCTCTAATTTTTCCATATCATTTGAAACAATAAAGTAACTCCAATCAAAAAATAGGCGATAGAGAATTAAAAAAAAAATCAAGTAAAAAATTGGCCCTCGCCCATATTTTCCGAGTTACGTGCCTCTGAAATTTTCAATTTTTTTAAATATCAATATGGGTCTCATTTTTAAGCTTTTGAAGAGATCTTTTAGGAAATAATAAAATTTTTTAAAAATGCGTAACCCATTAAGAGCCGATGACATTTTTATGTCATGTGTGTAGATGTGTTTTATGACAAATTTTTCATACAAATTTGTCCTAAAATACATTTCAAATTTATTTTAATATTTTATAAATACGGCAGGTAGTATTTATTTATTTTTTTTTTTCCTTATTAAAATTCTCTCTCACTTCAATATTTGCATTTTGATTGGAGTTACTTCATATAACTAGATTTACATAGATGGTGAAGGGTATATAAGATTCGGCATAGCTGAATATTGCTCTCCTACTTGTTTTTTTTTGGAGCTCAGTTATTCGCTTTTACTCCTTTTCTTTATTCCTTTATTTATTTATATTTTATTTTTAAATTCCCTCAGATAAAAGTGTTTTGAAAATTCATAGAATAAAGGATTTGAATAGAATGAATGAATAAATCTCTCTTTTTAAGATTTTGATTGTATTTTAAAAGAAAGTTTTTTTTTTTTTGTTCATTTTTGGCAACCGGTATTAAAACACTTGTTATGCCAACAACAGCTTGAATGGAAATGAATTGAATCAAATCATACAATGACTGAGAAGTAAGTAACTGCCACAAATACCACAACGGCCGGGCATAAAAATGTAAATGGATGGAGAAAGATGTAGTGAAGTTAGTCGTGATGGCCATAAATTAAAGCCAATTATGAACATTTTTTTTAATAGACTTAACACATTTTTACAATTAAATAATGAAGTTCATGCCAAAATTGAAAACGACTTATGAATTATATTTTTGTGTATACTTGAGCATTTTAATAAAATTTTTCATTCATTGTCAGCAAAGATGTAAAAGGGAGAAATTAGAAAATGTTTTGCAGAGTCATAAAAACTCTTAAAACATGCGAAAAGCAACGTGGTGAAAAAATGAAATGTTATGAGATTAAGTTATACTCCTTGAGCTTTAAGCATAACGAAATCTTAGCATAAAGTTGACATGGGTGATGGGATTGGGCAGGATATTAAAAAGGTTTTTTTTCGTTCGGGTTGGCTCTAAAAATCTTTGTTGATTAAAGTCGTGACCCATAACTATATTCTAATGTTATTTTAAGTTCCATATTATATGAGTGAGCTGTCTGAGACTCTGCTTAGCTTCGACACTAATGCCAACCCCACGCTAAATTTTTAGTTATACATTCATTCGTTAAACTTTTTGTTATAAAAGGCAATTTTTTCCTAAAAAGCATTTATCTGTTTTTTAATAGCGTCTTATTTATTTCGATATATTGATTTAATAGCTTTTCAATCTTTTAATACCTTTTAAAAAATACGTTTCCTTAAGGCTACCGAATGCCAGTTTTATTGTTTCTACCAATTCTTTTAATGCTTTTCCTTTTTTGAAGATTTTATAACAGGAAGTAGATGCAAACAAAGATGTAAAGGTTTTCCATAATTAAACTCATTTGATACATGGATTTCCAAGGTTAAATTAAAATGCAATAAGAAAAAGTGTAAAAAATCACAATTTGGGATTTTTAATAAAATGTTTGGTAATTTCGGGATTCGATTTGTCTAAATTTTTTCCATGTAACACAAGACAGCAAACATTAGTCGTCTGAGTTTTACTTCACGTCAAAAAAATAAAGGAAAAGAAATATTGCAAATAACAACTAATCAAGCCATTTTAAAATTACAGGCTTTAGTAGTAACTGAACTCAAAGACTTAACTCCTACACTGACAATTGGCTCCTTAATTACGCCTCTTCTAAAGGATGATCAAAATATTAACGAGCCGATTGATAAAGCCAACCTCTTGGTTGAAATTTTCGCAAGTAACTCTCACTTGCCGGAAAGCAATCAACCACTGCCTGCACTGGAAAGAGTATCAGTAATTATGTCAGGATAAGTGATAAGATTAACGTCTGTACCTGGCAGTAGGCCCTTAACAGACGGTGGTCAAACCATTATTCTGTGCAATTTTAAGACCATGGCTTGCAGGACCATGAATCTACCCCTCGCTATAGGGTTGGAGCCTATCATTAACTCCTCTGTTGAGAGTTCAACAGCATACTTCCGTCTATTCCACGCCAGACCCGCAGATATAGACAATTTAACCACAACCACCACGTGTACCCCGTAGGGACCTCACCAATAACCGGCTACAGAGATGGGCGGCTCTCTGTATGGGCTACCGGCTCCCGTAGTGCCAGTTTTTTAAGTTTTATTATTATTCATATGTTTTGTTATTAAAAAAGGAGACTGTTAAAAACCTCCGACAGTGCCCAACTGTCTATCCAGCTTCAATGTCTGCACACCGGAGGACTGGTTCCCCCTATACCCCCGAGGATCCTCGTCAGCACCGTGGTTAGATCAGCACAGACTCTTGATGCCCCCGGGGGGAGTAACTTTGTCAGCTATATTTTCTCGAGATCGTGCAGTTAACAAAGGTTTTGGCGGATGTCAACATAAACAAGTTCCCTGGTCCAGATGGAATTCCAGCACTTGAAGCAGTGCTCTTCGACGTTAAAAAATCCATTTGCAAAACTTTTCAGCATTTTATACCATGTTGGTGGATTCCCATCATGTTGGAAGGTTGCTAATGTAACGCCAATCTCCAAAGACGGAGTAGCTAGTAACCCTGAAAATTACCGCCCATTTGCAATTTGCTCTGCCTTTTCCAAAGCAATGGAAAGTATGCTTTATTTCCATTTTGTGAAATATCTGGAGTTCAACTGCTTACTTAGTGACCCGCAGCACGGCTTCCATAGGGGACGCTCTACGGGCCTTCCTTTCAGAAAAATGGTGTCAGTCCAGTCACCATTTCAGCGAAAGTAGGTGGCTTTAGATATTTCCAAGAAGTTTGATAAATTGTGGTATGGCGCACTTAAATCAAAACTTATTGCTTTTAGTGTCGGTAATAACTTCTTTAGATTTATATCGAACCTTCTTAGGGATCACAACTCGTAAAGAGTTATTATAGATGGGATCTCATCAAATGAGTCCATGGTTAATTCAGGGGTACCGCAAGGTTCCGTCCTTTCTTCTACCCTACTTCTTATTTTTCTTCACGACCTTCTTCTTCGGACTTGACTGTAGCATATGCCATTCATATTCATTTCGCAATAGGCTAAGCCTCCCGGAAATTGGGGCTATGTGAAAGCACTTGGACGATACCCTGAGTCGCGATCTTTTAGCAAAATCCAGTGTTGTTTGCTTTCGCACAAGCGTACGGCTGAATATGCTATCTCATCTGTAATTATGGGTGATATAGATATTACGGAATCAAAAGCTCTCGATGTTCTTGCCATGAAGATTCAATGTGATGTTCGTTGGAACAATAATTTTTTTAAGGTCGCATTTAAGTGCCTAGCATTTCTGAAAGAGTGTAAGAAATACTTTACTCCATGTGATCTCCTTGCTGTCTATGTCACCTTTATCAGACCGAAAATGGAATACAGCTCTCATGTGTGGGCCGGTGCTTCAAAGATTATTTTTGAAGTTCTCGAATGCGTGTAGGAAAGAGCAAAGAAGCTCATTGGTGACAGTAGAGTAGGGATGTGTTTCACGGAATGTGCTCTTATGAAATCAGGGAACTTGTTCCTGAAATCCTTAATTATGTATAGTTAACGCGCTCACTTTATGGTCGATTGGCCACTGAGTGGCATTACAGAGAAATTTCGTTTTTGAGCCGAACAGTTCGTATGTGGAATAAATTCGTTGCGAAGGTCTTTCCTGTCACTTTCAATGTGCAAAGATTCAAATCTATTGTCCATAAGCACTACTTCCTCTATCTTCTTTCCCGTAACATAATTTCTGCCACAATGAGTTGCATAAGTAGGGGTCATCTCCTGAGTGTTGGTTCTAATTAAAAAAAGTCATGACTTATACAAAAATAATTGAGTTTGGAAAATTTCAGAGCACTTCGAAAAATTGAAAATGTCACCAAGAGCATGAAGCTCACAAGAGACGAAACCAGTTGCATTTGCTATCACTTGAAAGCGAAAGGAGCAAAGTTACTCCCAGCATTCGGAAGAAACTCTATATCACTATTAATAGGCAACGTTATTGATTACAAAACGATTTGATCTATATCGAAACATATAGTGGCAGAAGCTGTTCAGATGAAGAAAAAAAAAGAGTGGATTCCTGCGACTGAAAACTTTCTAAAATGGTGACTGAAATAATCTGGCAAATGGCTCTTTGAGGACCGTTTTTATAAATTTCAAAAAATCTTAGACTCAAGGGCCAAGATATCACTAAACGTCCGATAGCCTTCGTTAAAAGACAAGAAATGCGGGTGGCTCGTATAACCTGGCCTAGGAAGTATAATCCTTTTCTGAATGAAGCATACCAAATTTAAAAATATAAGACGTAATGACACTCACTGTTATTATCGTCTTTTCTGATTCTAAGATTGATAGATTGAAATCGATAGTGCTAGAATAGTATGAATAATAAAAAAAAAATACGTCGATGTTTTATTTCTTTGAGGTTATCAATTCGTCTGAATGCAGGTTCTTTTAATGTTTGTTCTTGCAGAACTCAGTCATTGTTTTGAAATTTTTTTTGTAATTTAATAGATTATGCTTGGTCCAGTTTAAAAACAGTTTATGATCTTAAAAATTAAACGGTGCCCCCATACAACATACATTTTTTTTCTGTGTATTATGAGCTGTACTTCTTAAAACTTGAAATGACTATGAGTTACTGTGGCTCCCAATAACAAAAAGTAATACAAAAATAAATATAAAAATTGAAGGGTATCCCCAGGTGACATAAATCTTTTGAACCGTTTTAGACAGACGCCTTAAAATTGGACAGAATGCCGATTACTATGAACGTTATAATAACAAGCATAAAGATTGAAAATTACAAGTTAAAGGGTGTCCCAACGGTTAATGTAATTTGATATATGTGGGCAAACTTTTGAACCGTTATTGACAGACAGCTGAAATTTACAAAGAACCTCTATTGTTAAATGCGCTATAGCATTATAGGGTGTTCCTATACTTTATGTAATTTCACCAACATGAACGGCCTTATCTTTTCAGCCCTTATATACAAACACTTGAAAATCAGACAGAATGTCCACTACTTTGTTTTATATAACAAGAAGTATAAATATATTAAGTTATAAATTAAAGGGTGTTACAATAGTTAAGGCAATTTGATGTATATGGCCAAACTGTTAAACCTTTGTAGACAGACGGTTGAAATTTACAAAGAAACTTTGTTGCTAAGTCAGCTATAACAACAAGTGTAAAATTTTTATTTGGAAATTAAAGGGTGTCCCAATAATAAATGTAATTTGATGCATGTTGCCAAATTTTTAAACTGTTATATATAGACAGCAAAATCTGTTTTGAAGTCGGTTTTTTGTTTTGCTAGAATTATTTTAATATTTCAATGTTGTCTCATTTTATTTTGGAAAAAATGCATTATAAAATCGCTAAATTTAAGAATAAAACTAATGAATTAGCAGCACTTTAATATTTAAAGCTTTAAATAATGGCGAAATAACACAGGTGGTCTCAATGGCAAATTCATTAATTTTCGCCGTAAACGCTAAATATCAAACACCTAAGGCGAATTAATTATAAGGTGGTAGCGATGGCGAATTCATTAATTTTCGCTGTAAAACTCCATATTTGTTAAATTTAGTTTGACATTAATTTTATTAAAATACTTTTTGACATTTTACACTTTTTTATCGATAACATGTATAGAAAATTTGATGTTTAGAGATTTTTTTGTAATAAAATTGAACTCCTCGCTGTTGTTAAAATTTTATATTACAACAATAATTGTTTTGCTTTTAAAAATCTTTAAAATATGAAAAAAGTGGGTGTCATTACGGCTTTTGTCAGAAAATATATTTTAGAAATAATGATACTTCTTAAATATGTACGTCTCTATGCCAAAAATAAAGTTCCAAAAAAAAAAACAATTTAAGATTACAAATTGTGTCCGTTTTTTTCTTATAAAAAATTTAAGAATTTTTTCTTTTTTTTTAATTCTAACATGAAGAGAACAAATAATTTGACTCAAGCAAATTTTAATTTCTTTTTTCCTAGCCAAATATTTAACACCCACGGTCATGTTAACTTGTATTTTTCCTTCATAAAATCGAAACATTGTGTTGAATATCAAATAATAAAAATGAATATTTGGCACGAATTTTATTGCAACGAACCCACAAGAAAAAAATTATCTAAATGAAATGAAGTCTTTTAAACATTTCAACAAAGTTTTTTTTTTGTTGGTTTTGTTTTTCTCCTTGAAAATTGGCAATTGGTTAAATTAAATAAAAGAAGATAAAACTTAAACTGAAAATTGATAGCAACGCAAGTCTTGTATTTTCTAAATGATTTTGCAACAGCAAAAAAAAATACTTAAATACTTTATTTTAGAAATATCACATATCTTTAGGCGCTTTAAGATAATCAGCTATAAGATATTTGCAATAATGCAATTGAAAGAAAAAGCCTTTTAAAATAATGTATTTTTTCAAGGGATATTCCGACTTTTTTAAGCCATTCACAAAGTCAAATATCTGAAAGTCAAAATATAAGGGCTCTTATTGCAAAGATGAGCCTCTCTTCGAATCTTTTCTGGCTCAACCATTTTCACACTTAAACCAACAATGGCTTTGCTTACCAAAGATTTCCTGCATTACCGGCCTGCGGCCGCGCTGGTATGCTGCCGTGTGACGTTACTAGTGGCATATCAAGAAATTATGGAAACAAGCTATGCCACAACCAGGAAGACAGGGTAAATTCAAGTTTTTCCTGGATCACAAAGTATTTTCGTCTTGAAAACATGAACCGGATGGATGGTTGCCGAAGTTTAAGAAGAATCGTATTCATTAAACAAAAGCTTGTATTGACAAATAATTCCAAATTCTCAGAACAAAAAGCACAAAATGAGAAATAGAAGAGAAAAATAAAAAGTAAATGTATTGCAATAAAAAGAACTGTTACGTTAAAGAACGTAATGTAAAAGTATGCAATCAATCGGGGAACTCTAAGCTTTAAGCTACGCTGATGGCAAGACACAGAAACGTGAAAAGTACTAAGAAACACGCGAGGACTCAGGACAGAAAGCTCTAAACAAAAGTAAGATTAAAGCAGGAACTCAAACCTAACCTGAACCAAAGCTTCCCATAAAAAAGTACTTTCATAAAAAGGTACTTCTTTATGAAGGTACTTTCATGAAGGTACTTTTTTATTGATTGCTTTAAATCGGGTGTTTTTTAAAACCGATAGAGATTTAAATAATAAAAAATAACACTAAAATTGAAATTTTGATGAAAAATTTTTTCTTATTATTTTCAGTAAACTCTGGCAAATCATTATGAATAGACTCACACTTGAACAGCGCTATCAAATCATCCAAGTTTACTTTAAAAATCAGTTATCAATTCGAGCAACTTATAGACGACTTTTTGAGCTTTATAGTGCACATAATCGTCCGTCTGAGCCAGCCATCCGTCTAACTGTGGATAGATTTTGTACCACATACTCTCTAGAGGATGCAATAACACCAGCATGTCGAAGGAATGTGGGTACTGAAGAGAATATCGCTGCTGTAAACGAAACTATGGAAGAAGATCGAAATTTTTCGATTCGCCGTCGATCGCAGGAATTGGGGTTCTGTCCGTCTACTATGTGGAAATTTTTGTGCAAAGTTCTTGGCCTACACCGGTATAAGATGCAGTTAGTGCAGAAATTAAAGCTACAAGACCATTATATGTGACGTTCTTTCGCCAATTGGGCTCTAGAGCCGTTAGTTAATGACCTGTTGTTTTATCGCCAAATTGTGTTCAGCGATGAGGCTCATGTTTGCCTTAACGGGCTTGTAAATAAGCAAACTTGCCACATATGGAGTGATACCAATCCACAACGTACCCTACAGACTCCATTGCAGCCAAAGAAATACACCGTTTGGTGTGGTTTACACACTGGTGGCATCATTGGACCTTATTTCTTCACAAATGAGACTGTATCTCACGTTACGGTCAGGGGAGATAGTTACCGCACCATGATAAATGATTTTTTTTTTTTTTTTTTTTTTTAAATATGGATAACATTGATCTGACTTAAATGTGGTTTCAACAAGATGGCGCTACGTGCCATACGGCGACCGAAACTATCGAGTTATTGAAATTAAAATTTGACGATAAATTGATTTCAAGAAATGAATCTGTCAATTGGCCTGCAAGGTCATGTGATTTGACTCCTTTATTTCCTGCGGGACCACGTGAAGTCACTGGCTTATGCTGATAAACCATCAACAATTGACGCTTTGGAGGCCAACATTTTTTGTGTTATTCGTGATATGCGGCCAGCAGTACTTGAAAAAGTGGCCCAAAATTGGACGTTCAGAATGCGCTTCGTCATGAGCAGCCACGGTGGCCATATGCCCGAAATTATGTTTAAATATTAATGCCATGTTCTGATCTTTCTTATAAAAAAAATTTCTTCATTACAATTTAATTTTTTGGGTTTTTTTACAATTTAAAGTCCTATCCGACTTAAAAAAAATTTCCTTTTGCAAAAAAAACTCTTTAGAACCCTTGCTTTTCACATGAGAGATGTAAAGTTGATGCTGCTTCTTGCATCGAAGTTCACTTTGGGTATCTTTAGACAACAATTCTTTTTTTTTTTTTTTAATTGTAAATTTCAATGATGTCAAAAGTCCAGCAAACAACAAACACCCTTTATTTTAGCTTTAAATAATTAAATGGCTTTTTGTCAACATTATTGACTGTAAAAGATGGAAAAAAATATAATTTTTATATAAAAATCCTTTTGCTTAAAACCCAGAAAATTTTTGCAAAAGAAATAAAAAAAAGAAATATTTTATTTAACAAAAGAATAAAGGCGTTTTAGGAAAATTTATTGATAACTAAAATGGCAACAACAACAACAGTAATTGCAATCCTTCATTATTAAGTTTTTGATATTACGTTTTATTTTTATTGAATTGCATAATAAATGGCCAATAAAACACTTCAAGTAAATAAAATCTAAGAAAACAAAAACAACAAAAAAAGAAGAAGAAACCCCCCAAAAAAGCAGTAAATAAATTTAAGGGAAAAACCTATAAATCTTTTAAACATTTTTTTTACTACTGTTTTGTTGTTGTTGTCGTTGGTTTCTTGAAGGCAAACCCTTCATTTGTCGGTTTGCTTTAGTTTGCCTTGTTTAGTTTAGCGTTAAGTTTGCATAAATAACAACAACAACAACAGGAAATAAGAAGGCAGAAAGGCATTTAACTGTGATTATCGCCATAAAAATATATTTTTTTTATTTAACTAAAATGTAAGTAATTCTTTTTAAGTAAATGGTTTTTTCGTTTCTTATTTATTATTATTTTATTCTTTTTTATATTAAATGTATTATCGTATCGTATTATCGTATCGTGTTTTTTTTAAGGCCGATAGAACTTTAAATTGTTAAAAAAACACAAAAAAAAATTATAATGAAGAAATTTTTTTTATACGAAAGATCAGGACATGGCATTAATATTTAAAAATGATTTCGGGCATATGGCCACCGCGGCTGCTCAAGACGAAACACATTCTAAACATCCAATTTAGGGTCACTTTTTCAAGTACTGCTGGCCATATATCACGAATAACACGAACACTGTTGGCCTCCAAAGCGTCAATTGTTGCTGGCTCTTCAGTGTAAGGCAGTGACTTCACGTGGCCCTACAGAAAATAATCGAGAGGTGTCAAATCGCACGACCTTGGACGCCAATTGAAAGATCCATTTCTCGAAAGCAACATACCGCCAAATTTTGATTTGAATAACTCGATGGTTGCAGTCCCGGTATGGCACGTAACGCCATCTTGTTGAAACCCTGTTTTGTCTGGATCAATGTCATCCATATTTTCAAACAAAAAAATCATTAATCATTGTAACGATCTCCATGAACATAACATGACATCCGGCTCTATTTTTGAAGAAATAAAGTCCGATGATGCCACCAGCGTGTAAACCACACCAAACGGTGCATTTTTCTTAACGCAATGGAGTCTGTAGTGTATGTTGTGGATTGGCCTCACTCCATATGCGGTAATTTTGCTTATTAACAAACCTGTTAAACCAAACATGAGCCTCATCGCTGAACACAATTTGGGGATAAAACAATTGATTGATTGATGACTGATTTTTAAAGTAAACTTGGATGATTTGATAGCGTTGTTCAATCGTGAGTCTATTCATAATGATTTGCCAGAGTTTACTGAAAATTATAAAAAAAATTTGTCATTAAAATTTAATTTTTAGTGTTATTTTTTATAATTTCAAATTCTATCATGCTTAAAAAGGCACTCATATATCGCTGTCATGTTAAATGGCCCTAAGCCGCATTTTCAGTGCTTTCAATGTGCGCTATAGCAACAATGAGAAAAAAGACTTTAAATTAAAAGGTGTCCCAATATTGGCCCGATTTTTGGTTATTTGGCTTTTCTTTTTCTACCGTAGTAGGCAGACATTTTGAATTTACACAGAGTATGTACCAATCAGTGTTGCCGCTTGAATCGAATCATTTTTTTGTAACTTTTGAAGGCTGCACGTAACATGTATAATATTGTTATATTTGGCCGAAATTTCGTAACTTTTGGGACAGACACGCAATTAAGTAATATCACTGAAAAAGTACTGGTTTTATTATTGAAGGTAAGAACCTTTCTTAACAAATCAATTTGACTTCAATAACAAAGATTACTTGCAAATGCTATCAAAATTCCACATAAAAATTATGTACTTTGAAATAAACAAAAACTAACGTTGATGAGGTTTTACTCTGTTCAATTAGTGAAAAATCACGAAATGTTTCTTGCGTCATGTTTAGAAACAACAAAATGTTTCTGTCAACAATTTTTCCCAACCTACGATTTTGGGTTTGAATTTTTTTGAAGAAGTACCGGATTATATAACGAAAAAATTGTCGGTTACTTAATGATGAAGTTTTAAGCAAATAATATTCAAATTTGTCTTAAATAACGGTATTTTTTAAATAATTAAATAAGTAAATTCTGAAAAATCAAAATGTTTCTGTCAACAATTTTTCCTAAAGCCTGGTACACTGTTCAAATTTGTAAAAATTGTTGAGCAAAATTGATTATTTCATGTGGAATATTTGACATTTAAAGTGTGGTGTCTCTCTCGCGTTTCGGAAAAATTTAACGTTTTATTATTTTCAGGTATATTACATTGTTTTAAAAATGTAAGTAAGACATACGATCAGCTAATATATGAAAAATTCCGCATGAAATAATGCCTGCTAGCTTTATTTCACAGCTTTGATAAAATGTTGCCAGAAACATTTCATATGTTTTTCCACAGTAAAAACAGAGTACTACTTCTTCAACATTTTTTCATGACTTTCTCATACAAATTTTTTATGTATGTGATTTGACAGGATTCCGCATGAAAAACTGAACAGAGTATCAGCAACTATTGTTATTCCGCCTGAAAAATTTGACAACTTGCTAGCGGTACCGTACCAATTTAGAAAAGAGTTGTTTTTTAATTTCCTTGAAGAAGTCCCACTTTAACTAATTATATTAAATGGCGAGAGCATGAAATTTTTCATCCCGGAATATTAGTATTGAGTCCTGATTTAAACACTCATGGGTATCATCGGCTTAAATTTTTCATATATTTTTTCTATTTTTATACCCTTCACCACAAAAACTAGAAAAGCTATAACTAAGTTTATCATTCTATGTGTAATTTCTACAATATCCATTTCCCAACCCATTAAGTATATATATTCTGACTTCTTATGCATAGCGAAGTCGATTGACCCTGTGTTAGTTTGCCTGTGTTAGTCTGCCGCCTGTGTTAGTTTGCCTCGGCAGACTTGATTTCACAAACAAAAACTAAATATGTCAATCGATCAGATATAGTGTCGAAAGAGGTGCTATTGGAAATCAGCATAATCGGTCCATGTCCTTCGAGTCAGTAGGCAAAACACCACGCCTACCTCTAATTTTTTCATGTCATTTGGAACAATAAAGTGACTCTAATCAAAACAATACATATATGAGGCGATAGAGAATTAAAAATTAAGAAAGAAACATTTGGTGAAAAAATTCGCGCTCGCCCATATTTTCCGAGCTACGGGCCTCTGAAATTTAATAATTTTTTTAAATATCAATATGGGTATCAATTAGAGGCTTTTGAAGAGATCTTTCAGGATATACTTAAATTTTTGAAAAATGCTTAACCCATTAAGAGCCAATGGCGTTTTAATTAATTATACATATCGCTCATTTACTTCTAGAATGTCATAACTTAAAGAAATTAATTTGGAGATAATCGCAGTTTAAGTTTTTGACTCGTTTTCATCAACGATTAAAATATCAATCTGCCTTAATTCCCACTACAATTAGTAAAATGATCGATAAATAAAAATCCATTTAGAAAAACTTTCATCAATTGCATATTAAAGGAGAGTTCTTGAACAAACTATGTGGGATGTTTGAATTATGTCGTTATTGCTGTGAACTAAAATGTGTCGTTATTTGTAAAAAGTTAAACAGAGTTTTACTTAAAAAAATTTTTTTCATCAACACAGTTATAACTCAAAAAAAAATACTTTTTAAGCGAAAGGTCGATATATTTTAAAAATATATCTTTTTTATATATAGAGTCACAAAACGAAATCTGACGACGTTTTAGAAAGCCATATGATTTTTATGTTATGAAGTTCACGCCACAACACAAAATGTGTCGTTTTATTTGACAAACAAAGTTTCTAAACATGAAATGAAATAACGGCTCATTCTCTTAAAACGTGGAAAGTATAAAAGACATAAAAATAAAACGTATACACAATATAAAATATGTAATGGCGAAAAATTTTGTATGATATAAATGTATGTATAAAATTTAAAATTTTGAGTTATGACGTTCTAGAAGTAAATGAGCGATATGTAGTATTTAATTTAATTTTTTTAATTTCTATCACTCCAATATTTGCTTTTTTGATTGGAGTTACTTCACTAAACCAGATTTACATAGATGATGAAGGGTATATAAGATTCGCCATTGCCAAAGATAGCACTCTTATTTGTTTATTTCAAATTTCAAACCAACCTTTTCGCAAAATTCATTTAATAGTTATGTCCTCCATTTGAATTGTCGCATATTTCAGAAAATGCTAATTTTCTGCTTTTCCTTTTAATATAAAAAAATTTAAATACAAAACAGCAAATTTAACCGGAAATGATTTGCTATTTAAGGCGATTAGTTTTAGTCAGGAAATGCGTACTTCATTAATTCTTTTTCGTGACTTCAAAATTTTTTGGTGTCTACTTTTAGGCTTCACATTTAAGGTTTATTTTCACACTCGTTTTATTAATGACCAGTTAAGGTCAATTTATAACGTTTTGTAAATATTTAACATTTGTTTAATAACACCTTCGAACTGAAGGTTTGAAAAATGAAAAACCATCAACTAAACAAAACGGGGACATTTTCTTTGTCGTTGTTCAACTTTAGGTTTTTGTCTAAATGAATATACTATTTAATTTGATTTCTAAAAACACTATTAAATTTACATACTGAAACCTTTATAAATTAAAAACGTTCTTTGAATTGAAAAAATAAAAAAAATTACTTTGTTGACTGTTGTAAAAGTTTTTTTTTTCTACATTGACCAACTCATTAATTATCTTTAGCCGTTTTATCTGTTTTTTGTCTATTCTTTTTCTTCTTCCTTTATGAGGTTTTTATTTCTCTTTTCTATATTAGTTCTAGTGTCAATATCTTGATTTTGTAGGAAATTTCTTTGTATTATAATCACGTTACTGGCAAAAGGTTGTAAGTAGCTCTAGGCTATGAAAGTATTTGAAAAAAAATTTTTAATACACTGCAAGTCACTTGAAGAAGTATGCTACCCTCTACCAAAACAGTGACGATCGTTGCACCATTCATCTCACCGTTATTATCGACCGCAATACCAGTCATTGCTTAAAACAAAGTTTGTATCACATTTTTAAAGACAAAAGAAAAAAATTAATAATTTTTTGCAAATATGTGATATCAGCAGCAAACAGCGTTACCACTGATTTTTTTTTACCAAAAAATTATATAAAAATTTATTTAAATTTTTTTTAAATTTTTTTATTTTGGAACAGATTTAATTATAAAATATTTTATAAGCTGCATTTTAAACTTTGCTAAACAAATAAACGTAACACGACAAAAGCGCTTCAACGACAACACCGTTCATTAAAAAACTGTTGTGCAATGTCTCTTTAACAAGGGTCATTGATAAGCGTAAAGATTTATGTGACACAAAAGGTGCAAGTGAAAGGGAGAAAAGAAATTAAAGCTTGTGACTTTCAATATCGGGGATGGTAAAGTATTACAAAATAATTTAAATCTGTAGGTACAAAAGTACAGTAATGACTCCTCTTTTTCAATTTAGGAATTTCCCAGTTTTATACTTAATAGAATATTATATGCTGGCACCTTTTGTAACTCTGTCCTCTTAAATATTAAAACATTTTAATTCGTGCCCCTTTCATTATTTCTTACTGCCATCCCTAAATTAACGCCAGATATCTGTCAAAATTTCTCATGTACATACAAAATGTATGAAACATCCCTAAATAGCACGGCGTCAACGCTTAGCAATCGGAAAATTCGATTTTGACAGTGCGTTAGAAAGTGAAGTTGGCTGCTTGTTGGTTTGTTTCGTTTTGTTATGGTTGAAAAGTAATGATAATTTAGTTATTTTCAAGGCAATCTAGCGGTTTTATCTCTTCTTTATTCTTATATAGCGTGTTTTATAAAATAAAATGATTTAACATTATTGTTCAAGACACAAAGTTGACACTCTTGAGGGAGTTTACATTAAGGGCATTGTATCAGCTACAAAAGTTATAATGCAGAAGTTTTTAGCCAAGAGGTGCAGAGAAGCTTACGGGGTAGCAAAAGTAGCACAAAATGAATATTCATGAATCTTTTTAGTTTTTTCTCTCATTTTTCTCTCATTCCTGTTTCTCTCTTTCGATTTTTGCAGTTGTATGCTTAAGCGGTGTTACCAAATGGCTGTTTCTTATATTGTTCAAATATTGTTGAAAAATTAATACGTTTAGTGTATGGCAACACCTGAAAAATTGGTTGATAAAAGATGATAAGATTCTCTCACTTGCTATAAAAGAGTCTTAATGTAAAAGAGTTATGACTTACGGAGATTCTCCGAAAGAGAAAACAATAAAAAAAAGTCAGCTTCAATGTCCTTAATGTAAACTGGCTCTTATTTAGGGATGATATTCCAGCTCAAAAGCTATGAATCACATTGTTTTGCGTCTTACGCTCTAATTTAGAGATAGCAGTTAGGTTTAAAGGTTGCATACACGACGATCGTTGCGGAAGCGGTAGCCAATAAGTAAACTGAAGTGAAATAAGGCCTAGATTTAGAAAATTTGGAAACAAAGTCAACGACAATAAGCCAGAAATAGCTTTTAAGGATCATTTAGCTCAATATTCTGTTTGCTTGGAATCTCACCAGAACCTGTTACAATTCCTAATGGTGCTTTGTAACTAATCCTTAAATACTAGCAAAAATCTCAACAAAATTTAATGTAGGTTTTATTATTTAACAAATAATAATTTAAATTAACCACAAAAGTATGGGTCATGCAATTTAGCTCTGAAAACTTAACTTCCAATATCAGCTTATAGTATTTTAATTTCGTTTGCCATCTCTGGTTAAAGTCCATTTAAATATACAAACAATAAACATTCAAAAATATTTTAAGCTTGTCAATTTATTTAGCGCCAATTTTCCAATGAATAGAGTTACCAGATGCAAAAATGTATTTCAAACGATTTTTACCCTTCAAAAAAAAAAAACATATTCAGACATGTCACAGAACTCAATTCCGATCCGAAAGTGATTTTAATTCCGCAAATTGGTTCTTCAAAAACGAAAAACGAAAAATTTTTTCGGAATGAAACCACTTTTAAATTTCAAAGTGGAATTTAATTTCTTTAAAATTTCGTTATTTGCGATTTGCAAATTTACTTTTATTATGAGTCCTTATTTAGATTAGCCTTATTGTTTATTTTGGTGTGCGCATATTGCCACATTTAAATAAAAACGTGGAGTTTAAGCCTTTTTTAGAAATAAGCAAAATCGATCGGAATCTGAAGAAGGTACAACTAAATCGCTCGGAATTGTAATTACGGAATCAAAACCATTCCGATCGGAATTTGTGACATGCCCGATTGTTACGTTTTTCTCCTTTAGAACAAACGTACGAATTCTTTTGATTGCAAATACCACTATGGCTCATTATAAATTCTGTATTCTTACTTTATGGTTTTCTCTGGCAATACTTCTTGATCCTACCGGTCTTGTCAATCCCATGGTCTCGTCTTTACTAAACATGCGTTATTATTACAAACGCAGCCATCCACGCCTTACTACTGTGTTACTGAGGCTAGACATAAATTTCTCGATGCCTTGTTTAGTAACCTTAACCACACACAAACATCTCCATTACTCCTTTAATCCAAGCCAGTCATCCCCTTTAATCCAATAGCCACAACACACGTCTGCCATACACTGTTGTTATGCTGTTACACTTCCCTGCACTAACCACTACTGTTCTTACTTTTTATTATAAAAGGCTTCTTGACAATTATCTGTTACTCTTATATTAAAATTGGACGTCTTCACTAAATTACACAATAATTGTCTTTTGCCTCTCGATCTTCTGTTTTACAGCACGCACCTCTACCAACGCAACCATCGAGGTTGCTCAGCTTTCGTTGGCTAATTGTGGTATTATTCTATACACACCATTAGTTGAATTAACTTATTCACCACGCTCATATGGATAACAACAACAGGGGTTGCCAGATCTTATTTTCGTAACAATATTTAAAATTGTTTGTTTTAAAGTGGAGATTTTTAAGGAATTTTGTTAATATTATAACTGTAAAAATTCAAATACTCGAACAAGACAGATTTGCAAGAAGCGGGATTACTGACTATTAAAAAAGAAAAAACTAGAAAACCGATGTTGATTTTTTTTTTTAAATCAAACGAAAAAGAAAGGCAAAGGTTATGACTGGAAGAGACTGATTATTTATAATGCTTGAGATTAGAGATATTCATTTTTAGTTTTTGCTTCTTTAATAGCAAAAATATCTATATCATTGGCGCAAAGTTGTTACTTCAACGGCCCAAATAATTACAAATATAAAAAGCACAACTTATATCGCTATTTAAATAACTCGCAGTGTATGACACACACCTTACCAGACCCACCCAAAACACTTACATGCATACATGTAAGAAGAAGTTTCAAGCTCTAGAGTTGCTGACATTTTAGTGTCCAAGTTAAAAA
Source organism: Gymnosoma rotundatum (assembly GCA_916610165.2). Lineage (NCBI taxonomy): Eukaryota > Metazoa > Arthropoda > Insecta > Diptera > Tachinidae > Gymnosoma > Gymnosoma rotundatum. Next base: position 169,553,235 of record OU744336.1, on the reverse strand, counting down.
TGTTAATTAAATGGCTGCAGAAAAAAATACTTTGATGGCTGGAGGTCAAACATTCAATAAGAGTTCGTGAAACAGATAACCAGCCATAAAGGAAAACTTTTTTTCAGCTGAAATTTATTATTTATGACAATGGACGCAGAGGCTGAAATAGTGTTAAAAAATTTCCAACAAACTTTCCTTTTTCCTAAAATTCAATTTAAATGTTGTAGCAGAAGAAAGAATAATAAATGAAAGAAAAAAGACAGTAAATGAAAGCCATTTATTCACTGCACAGTGGGGTAGAAATGAAATGTTTTGGAAATAGATCACAAATATCTAAACTGCTGAACCGATTGAGCAATTGAGAGTATTCACTTTAAGTTATGAGTTTGAGCTTTTCAGACTTTTCAGCATCGGTCCTATTTATGGCATCTTGGACATTTAAAATTTTATGGGGCCTTAAGAAAATGATCTGGGTATTTTCATTTAAAAATTTAAAATTATACAGAGCTTCATCTCGTTTTTTAATAATATTGTACAATTAATTTTTTCTATCAGGGGCATTGTCAGGAGTTGAACTCATGTTATCTTTTTTTAAGAGCAAGTAGAAGCCTCTACGAGCAATGGAAAGCAAGAACAAGCATATATGACAGTTAATAAAGAAAATAACGAAAAAAATTTTGAGTGTGTGGACTTCGTCTAACTAAATTAATATTGATGGATTATCCTCGTACTTTTATTTTTATACCCTTCACCACAAAAAGTGGAAAAAGGGTTTAACTAAGTTTATCATTTCGTTTGTATTTTCTACAACATCCATTTCCGACCCCATAAAGTATATATATTCTGACTTTTAATGCATAGCGAAGTCAATTGAGCGATTTCCGTCTGTCCCTCCGTGTTAGTGTTGAAAACAAGTTTGTCAAGGCACTGTATCAGCTAGAAAAAATTTAAATACGCCAATTGATTAGACATAGTGTTGAAAGAGGTGCTGTTGGAAATCAGCATGATCGGTGCATGTCCTTCGAAGCAGCGTGCAAAACACCACGCCCACCTCTAAATTTTTCACATCATTTGGGACAATGAAGTAACTCCAATCAAAAAAACAAATATGTGAGGCGATAGAGAATTAAAATATAAGAAAAAAATATAAAAAAACATCAAGTGAACAAATTGACGCTCACCCACATTTTCCGAGTTACGGGCCTCTAAAATGTTCAAATTTTTTAAAATATCAATATGGGTGTCATTTGAAATCTTTAGAAGGAAATACTAAATACTAAAACTTTTTAAAAATGATTAACCCCTTAAGAGCCATTGGCATTTTTATGTAAAATTACGAGAGCTGCTATATATATTTCTGGCCTGGCAACACTGAGTGCTGCCAAGTGCAATCTGACATTTCTATTGGAAAGTTTTTCATTTTTAAGCATAATCGTACTCAAAACGTTTTGACGTACGACCATTATTTGTGTTGTTTACAGTGACTTGAAAAAATTAATATAGAAAAAATGGAATTAACTCGTGAACATTTTCGTGCCATCATTTTTCACAACTTTCGACGTGGATTATCACGACAAGAGTGCATTGATGAACTTAAATCTTTGTATGGCGATGAAGCACCATCCTATAGCACTGTGAAAAATTGGTATAATGAATTTAATCGTGGCCGAAGCTCGCTCAAAGACGAATTCCGTGAAGGTCGTCCAAAAACGGCTGTTGTGCCAGAGAACATTGATGCCGTGCGTGAACTCATAATGCAAGATCGACATGCGACATACCGAGAGATAGAGACATCCTTGGACATTTCTTCCACCAGCATACATTCGATACTGCATGAACACCTGGCCGTAAAAAAGGTTTGTTCTCGTTGAATCCCGCACAATTTGAAAGTCGCTCAAAAAAAGGCTCGTGTCGATTGGTGCAAAGAAATGTTGCAAAAATACGATTGCGGTGCTTCAAAAGACGTTTATAAGATCGTTAGAGGTGACGAATCATGGATCTATGCGTATGAGCCCGAAACAAAACAACAATCGACCGTGTGGGTCTTCAAAGACGAGCAAAATCCAACGAAAGTTGTTCGTGGAAGAAGCACTTTGAAGCAAATGGTCGCCTGCTTCTTCGGCAAAACTGGTCATGTGGCGACTGTTCCGCTTGAGCAACGTAGGGCGGTCACTTCTGAGTGATACACTACAATTTGTTTGCCTGAAGTCATCGGAGAAATTCGAAAAACCAACAAAAGAAGACGAATCATTGTTCACCATGACAATGCAAGCTCTCACACATCGGCTCAAACCAGAGCGTTTTTGACCGGCCAAAACGTCGAATTACTGGGTCATCCGCCGTACAGCCCTGACTTGGCACCTAATGACTTCTTCTTGTTTCCGCACATCAAGAAAAAAATGTGATGTCAACGATTTTCGTCGCCAGAAGAAGCTGTTGAAGTGTTCAAAAACCATGTTTTAGAGGTGTCTTAATCGGAGTGGAAAAAGTGCTTCGACAATTGGTTTGAGCTCATGCAAAAGTGTATAAATCATGCTGGAGAATACTTTGAAAAACAATAAAACTATTTTTGATTATAAATATTCGCATTTTCACTATTAGGCCAGAAATATATAGAGCAGCCCTCGTATATATATGAAGTACAAAATATTTTTTTAAATTTTTATTCTCTGTCAGCCAAAAATTTGCTTTTTTTGATTGAAGTAACTTTACTAAACAAGATTTGCATAGATGGTGAAGGGTATTTTAGATTCGGTACTCTTACTTGTTTCAATTAGTTGTTAAATAGTTGATGTTTACATCCTACTCAACCCAAGGTATATAGAGGCGAAGAATGCTGATGACATACATGTATGAAATTAAGCCGAATTAATAATGTTTATTTAATTTTTAATAATTTTGTAATGACATTTTGAACAACCCTCGTATTAGTTAGCTTTAAAATAATTTAGCTTAACTCTTGCTATTAAAACTGTATAGAAGAAACCAGCGTCATAATTAGTGTTATTCAAGTGACAATATTTCTTATTAGTTGTCTGCTCTAAATGCGCTTGTGTTCAAAAGTTGAAACTTTTTTAAAAGTTTTAGTTTTTAATTAAGCTGCTCAAATAATGCAAAAATTTATTATGCCACATATACCATTCAAAAGTTTTTTTCTTTTCTTTTTTTTTTTTTTTTTTTTTTGCTTGTAAACATGTTATTTTAATGAAAGAAAAACTTTATCATTTTAGCAAAAACAAAAATTCCTTGTCACTTTGCAAATACGCTTGCTTGTCTTGGGGAAAAAAATGTTTAAATAACTTTGGTAAAACTTAAAATAAACTTAAGCAACTTGTGCAATTTTTTTTTATATATTAAAATGGATGGAAGAGAAACATTAACAATATGAAGGGATTAAAATAAAACCCTAAAAACGTTTACACACTCACACAATATAAATGGTAGCTATATGGTGCGAATATAAAGTTCTTCTTTTTTATACAAAAACATCACACACACACACACACACACACACACACATAAAACTTTAAAAAATAAAAACTAAATGCAACAAAAATAAAACTTTTTCCAATGCTAACACAATCAGAAATCACAGTTATGGAGGCAGCTTTAAAAGTTATTTAAAAATGAAACTTAACAAAATGTTGCCCTCTTCCGAAATTACTAAAGTTGCTTTCTATTTCTCTTTTTAGTTTCTTAGCAACGTTTCAAGGCAACATTTTCAACATTAACTTTTGTTGCTATAAATATGTTGCTAAAAAAAGTGTTGACAAATGTTATTTTCGAAGCAACATGAATAAATGATTTGTTTACTTACAGCCATACCTAAACAAGGGCGGAAATCATTTTTTTGCTGTCAAAAGTTCTCATGCCAGTACATTTTGTATAAAGCATACCGAAATAACGCGGCGGCTACGCTTTACAATTGGAAAATCCGATTTTAACAAGGCGTTTCATAAAAATAATTAAAAATAAACAAAAACAAAACAGCTTTTTATTTGTTTATAAAATTTTTAATTTACACAAGACAAACACCAGAATTGTTATTCCTCTTAAAATAATTAGGGAAGTTATATATATTTTTGCAGAAATTAAAAGAATTGTGTCCGGGGTGTAAAATTTAAAGCAAAAATTTTGAGTGAACATTTTTAGGCTTACCTTTAGTTTCGGAGTTACGGACCTCCAACGTTTGAATGTACAATATGGCATGTATCGAGTGCTTTATGGCAATATGGGAAGTCATTGGAAAGGTAATTTTTTGCTTAAATAACCATTTTACACCCCGTAGACATTTTTTTTTTCATTTTTGAGCTGCGTCCGTTAACTAGACTTAAGCCTTAATTTTATAATAACCCTTTTTTTATAATTTTGACATAGCTTTGGCGCTTTTGTTTAGGTATGGCATTCCCGCGTTAAAGCTATGCGGAAGATATCGTTCCGCCTTTATTTAGGTATGGCTGTTAGAAACCAAATATTTAGGTTAAGAGATTAATTTTTATATTACCCTCGTATATATACAAAATTTAAGTAAATGCATGCGAACCCATAAAACAAGTATTCTCTTAAAATCAGGCTGCAGAAGATAGGTAAATAGTAGCAAGGAAAATTTTAGACAATTTAATTTGAGCTTAGAAACTTGGGAGAATATTAAAAAGCTAAAAAAATTCTAAAATGTTCAGTTTTTATTGTTGTATTTTTTATTTATTTTTTTTTTTAATTTTTTTATAGCCTTGGTCCCCATGTTGGCATCTGCCACTTATATTATTAGTTTCCTTTTTTTTATTTACAGACTTTATATTTAATCGATTAAGAGAACAAAACAAAATTCTCGTTTAGTTAATTAATGGTCACCTCCATAACTGTCTAATTTCTAGCGATAGAATTTTATTGGGCATATAATCTTGCCTTTTATAAAGCAAAATATAATCAAAAACTATAAAAAATAGTGAAATTTAAAATTACTTCAAAAACGTTTCACCTAAATGAGCTAGAGGATATTTCTAAAAATTTGCAATCCAATATAAAGTGGCTAAAAAGCTTTTCGATAAAAAAATACTACTTTCTTCATCATTAAAAAAAAACCGCCACTTTTTCTTGTCTTAGGAAGTTGCCACACGTTCAATGTTAATTTGCCGAAAGTAAGCGTTTTTTGCTGTAGTCTTCTTTCAAAAATATTGCGAAAACAAGATTAATCTCACTTTATAATTTACTTAAGTAAAATTGTACTTTTTCTAAAAAAACACTTCTAAACGAGCTATTTGTAATTAGCCTTTATTTAGTTCCTTAACTATTCAATTACTTATAGTACGATTTAGAAAGAAAAACAATTTTCAAATGATGTGTTATTTTTTGAAAAAAAAAAAACTTTCTCTGCGTTTTTCGCCAAAAGTTAATATTAGTAGGATTTATTCACAAGAAAATCACATGGAATTCTGTCTTTCTAAGAAAAATGGCAATAAAAAGTGTGTTTAACTAAAAATGCAACTCTGTACAAAAATAATTATTTTATGATATGATGAAAAATATTAACAAATCGGACAAATCAAAAGCCATTAAAATTTTATATCGTCCAGTTTTCAAACGAACAGTTCCTTTACTAAACGTGTTTATAAACAAATGTACATAAAGTGAAATAAGTTGCCTTAAATAAATTATTTTTTTTTTATTTTATACAACACACTCTATTTTATAAAGTACCATAAAAAATAAAAACTATCAGTCTGTTTGACGCCACAAACTATTGCTAATGATGTCCTCTTTCTACATACATATCTTTACATAAATGTACATATAAATACATACATACGTAAAAAGATATATATGTACATATATGTATATAAATAAAAATACATATATTTGTTCATATTTAAATTTTCATTTGATTCAAACTAAATAGAAAAAAACAAAAAACTTCAAAAAACTGCAAAATGTGTCGTGTCTTCTTTGAAAATTATTCTTCCAATAATCAAAACAAAAGTTGGCTTTTTTCATATTAATACATTTGCAGAATATTTATTTATTCAATCATACACACTTTCTACCTGCTCCTTATAGTATGTTATAAATTGTTTATTTTTTTTTTTTTAATTTTTCCAGTTGATAAGTAAATAATAGTTACAACACGAATAAAAATTATTATAATAAAAACAAACTTTCAAACACACCTACAAAACCGTTATACAATGTTTGTGTGCTGTGTGTTTATGTGCCTATTTTTAGAACATGAGAAAAAAACAGAAATCTAAACTGTTATTGTTTTTCTTTTTTTTTATTATTTCTTACTCTCATAAGAGAGTGCAAAAACACACGCACGCACACACACAATAATTTTTTAACATTGTAAAGATGTAAAAAAAGAACAGAAATAATTCAAAATGCTTGTTTACATAAGATTATGTGTGTATGTGTTTTGTTGTTACAATAATTGTGCACGTTTATAATTTATGACAATTGCATGTTTTTTATGTTGAAGAGTTTTGCCTGTTTAAAACAATAGTTTTGTGAGAAAACTTAACAAACACCTTAACACACACCCTCCCACACGTGTTAAGATTTATTTAGTTTTTTTTTTTAGGAAAATTTAAAGAAGTATAGGCGATTTAAGCTAATTAGAAACGCTCTTTCTAAAGGCATTGGATTTTTAATTTAATTTAAAAAAAATTTTTTTTCTAGTTTATACATATAAAAACCATTAAAGTTAAACAGTTATATTTGAAAATATAAAAATGTTCTAAATGCTTTAAATCTGCTTTTGTAACAAATTAAGCCTAATTAAAACACAATAAATTTTAATTTTAACTTAAAGAATGCAAAGAATTCTGGTGACAAATGTAGCGAACCAGAAAATGCTGAATAATATTCTGTTATTTTAAAAATTAACATAAACATTTTTAAATAATTGTTCTTTCTTAATAAATTAAAAATAAAAAATAAACGTGAACTTAAGCCAGAAAAAATTTGACGATTGTAATATTAAAATTACGAGTATTACAAAAATCAATAATTTTAATTTATTAAGAAAGAAAAATTATTTAAAAACGTTTATGTTAGTTTTTAAAGAAAACTGGAAAGTTAACACTAAAAGAATGTTATAAAGCATTTTCTGGTTCCCTACATCTGTCTTCAGAATTTAAATGAAAAAAAATGAAAAAACAAAAAGTAAAAATAAATAAAAAAAAAAGTTTTGTTTTAAAATTTTTAGCAATTTTGACAGGGAACTAATTTAAGCCAAAACAAAACGTCTTATCTACAAAATCACTGTTTTACAGGAAAGAGTTGAAAAAGGTTTTTTAGCTCTTAGAATTATAACCCATCGAGTTCGCTGAAATTCTGTAGCAACTCTGTACGTGACAGATTTTCCGTAGCTCTTCTAGGGTCTTTTAAAACTGAGTGTATAAAATCGTATGATTTTATACCAAAAATGTCATAAATCATTTTTGTTACTTCTTTTTTTTTTGTGCATTTGAATTTAACGTAATAAATGAATTAAATGAACGAGTAACTAATATTAAATTAATTGTAACGAATACTATTGTGAATTGCACAAATTCGAAGATACAATCACTAGCAACATTTACTTAATTTAATCGCTACAAATCTTAAAATGAAGATATGAATATTCAATTAGCTCGTTACCGTCAGCAAAGGCGAACCTAATATATCAATAAAAGTCTTGTAAAATTATATACTTAAAACTTTTAACTTGAATTGTTAACAAATTGCTAATTAAAATAAGTATATAATTGGCTACTTTAAATTTAACTTATCCTTAATAAATTTTTCTAATTAAAATTTAAAATTTGGCTAACTAAAACTTAATCTAAATAAAACCTTTATACATTAGTTTAAATCAGAATTGTATTAAATAAAGTATTCTATTGAAATTGAATTCACCTACGCTCACATTTATATTGGTACACTCAAACACAAAACACAAGGTGAGCTCACACACACAAACACACTCATACATTACTCATACACATTACTAATTTAATTATTTAATTTCTCAAAACTCTTAATGTAATTCCTTGAGTTCTCGAGGAAATACATTTTTTAAGAATATTTGGCAAATCTCATCTACAGTCCACTCAACTAAAGCCCAAATTTCTTCATGGTCATTTCGAACCGTAAAAGAAAATCGCTCCCTAAGAAGTAAGACAATAAACACACCCAGTAGACAACACTCAAAAATGAGGTAAGAAATAAGCAAAACTACCACTTTTAATATTGTATGTACATACACACATATGTATATCAGCAACAGCAGCATATTAATAACCTTAAGATCAGTAACAAGCGCGTCGCGACAGTGTTGATATACTCGGTGGTGTTAAAATAAAAAATTTCTTTTAAACAAAAACAAGTGACAAATTATTAACAACAATATACAAAAAACAACAAAAAGATACTAAAAGTGTTAAAAAAAAAATAATAAAAATAGACAAATAAATAAGAAATTCAAAACCTTAAATAAAAATACTAAACATACAGAAATGTAACAAATAGTGATCAAGTGCACAAATATAGAAAAAATCCGTCTAACAGTAAAAATAACTAACATCAATGCAAACTGTGTAAAAAATATTTCAGTTAAAACGCAAAAACAATAAAATAATTAATACTAGTGCAAATTGTGGCCAATCAAAAACTCCTTTAAAACGGCAAAATTAATTTATATTACTTTAATACTTTACGGGTGCAATTGTTTGCAAAAAAAAAAAAACCGTTAAAACGGCAAAATATATGTGCGCAAAAAATGTACATAAATTCATCAAACAAACAAATAAAGAACGAAAACAAACTCCCGTTATAAAATCAAATTAAATGTAAAAACCTATTATACATAACAGAATAAAGTTCCGCTAAAAAAAAAAAACAAATCAAATTATAGGTATGTAAAAAGTTATTATACATAAAAAAGTGCAACGGGAATTACTCTAGCAAGTTCTACATACTACACTAAAAAAAAAAAAAAAAAATCCGTTACAAAATTTTAAAACCTTAAGTTCCTAACTTGTATATAATTTTGTTTCTCAGTTTTTCATATATTTTTGTCTCTTTCATACGTTTCTTTTTTTTTGGAATGTACATAAAAACGGTACATAAAGTACATATAAAAAATTATAAAAAGTACCAAAATATACGTTGAACACATAACAAAGAAAGCAATATGAAAAGTACATGTAACATAAAGCATATCTAAAACAAGTGAAACAAATAGTAAAAAACAGAAACAAAAAAGCAAATTTGTAACAAGTGTAACAAAAACAAAGCAAATTTATAACAAGTGTAACAAAAACAAAGCAAATTTATAACAAGTGTAAAAATAAAAAACAAAGCAAATTTATAACAAGTGTAACGAAAACTAAGCAAGAATAAAACAAGAGTGTAAAAGCAAATGTTAAAGTAAAAAGATAGTAAACAACTTTATATCGAAATAAAATATTAATACTTGCTATAAAATATAAATCAAAAGTTCTTCAGTGAAAAAATTGTAGAAAACAGTGGAGCAAAATTAAAAACAAACAAAATACTACAGAACAAACTACAAAGAAAAATCACATAAATCAACTCAAACAAATGCTACAGGTTCGTACTTTAAATAAATTTCTGTAAAATATACTAAATTTCTGCACTAGTATTTCAATATTACAAAACTTTTTTCCAAAAAATTAATAAATTAATTTTAAACTAAACATCAAAGTATATACATACATCTGTGTTACTCTGAATCAGTCTTAACAAATATCAAACAAAATAGAACAATAACAAAGAACAAAATTACAAAAGTAAAACAGCAAAACTAAAGCAACAGAAGATATGTACAAACGTGGTGAATTTCTTTTTTATTTTTTTTGGAGAATGAAAAGCAAACAAAAACAAAACAATATAAATCGTTATTAAAAGAAACAAGCATAAGCAACAAAACGTAAAAAAAAACTTTATCAAAACAAAACTGAAGCTTAACACTTGAAAATAAACAAACTTATACGTCAATTAGCGAGCGTAAACGTAATGCAACGTAAAACAAAAAAAAATTTAAGTAGATCTTTTTCTTATTAACAAACGTAATAAACTTAACATCGTGAACGTAGTTACTATCAAATTAAAGTACAATCACTTAAAGCATACATTTTTATTCTGCTTATTAAAAATAATTTGTATAAATCATTGATTATACAGTATACATTATTACTCTTATCATTTTATTTAAATTTAAAAATAAAAAAAAAAAAAAAACAACTTTATAAATGATTTTTATAACAACATAAAAATAGAAACAACAAAAAAAAGTAAATAAGAAGAATTAAAACAAAAAACGTAAAGCTGTAACAAAACAAAATAAAAGTTTTAACACATGCAAGTAAACAAACTTGCGGGTTGATTACTCGACGGTAACGTAACTCAACGTAAAAACAACATAAAATTAAAAAATAAATTTCACAATTACGAGCGTGTTAACGTAACGTCATAAACTAATTTACATATTGCATCAAAGCGAATTCAAGGTAAAATTAAAAATTTTTTAAAAACTAAAGCTGCTTGCTTGAATTATTAAGTTTATATACATATTATTTCATATTATATATTACTCTAAAATATTTACAATCACGTCAATATTATTGCACTCAAGTATGTAAATAAGGATAAATGCTGACCATATTTGCATAAGATTTCCCGCGTGTTTAACGTATGCTAACGTAAAACGTTTCTTTAAAAACAATCGTGCTTTGTTCGTTTTTTTTTTTTTTTCATCAATTCTTTAATCACATATTCCTCTGCCGTTGCATTGTACCTGTACTGAAAAAACCTTATTCTAGTATTATCAATTTGCAACCTAATCTCTTATTAGTGGAGTCACTTCTAAATTCAAAGGAAAATTTATGGTAATAAGTATTAAATTTCTGCGACACCTACTCTAAATACTTATTATTAACTCTTTCCTACTTTTCCATTTTTTTTTACCTAACTCAAACTCCACAACTCGTTATTTTAACTCAATCATTGCAATTGATAGTATAAAGGCAAAATGCAATCATCTTCAAAAAATACATCGGAAAACGAAACTTCATTTAAGCACGATATGTTTGTTTTTAATTGCGATTGCTTAATTTCATTTTGCTCAAACTTTACTGCATCTGATATCGAAGATCAAACGGATTCCATGTTAGAAACAAAGTTAGAAGAACTAGGGAATAGATGGCAGAAATTGCAAACATCATTCGAAACTCTTATGGTCTCCTCAAATTCTGAAAATAGCCAAGAATATAAGGAAAAGGCTAAAGTGACTTTTAATGCATGCTCGGAACAATATTATACATGCAAATCACAGATTCTAGACCTTCTTAAACTCTCTAGAACTACCGAACCTCAAAGTATCACACCCCAGGCAGGTTTTCTCCCACAAATTCTTCCGCAACAAACCAGAACATCTTTCATCAAACTTCCACCTTGTGATATTGAGACCTTCTCAGGTAGTTATGAAAAATGGCCAACATTTCGTGACCTTTTTACCACCGCGTGTATTGAAAACAATGAAATCTCGAAGGCCCAAAAGCTATTTTACTTGAGGATAAAAACAAGTGGTAGCGCTGGTGCCATTGTTAAAAGATACACACTCTGTGATGAAAATTTCGACCATGCATGGAATGCCCTCAAATCTCGGTTTGACAACAAGCGAATGTTGATAGATAACAGGCTAAAAACACTCTTTAACATCCCTGCTGCCTCCTTAGAAAATAGTGAATGCATTCAAAAAATTCATTCGACAGTAACCGACTGCTTAACTGCGCTCAAGGCTCTCGACGTAAGAATTGATGGTTGGGACCCCATTCTTTTATATCTAGTTTCAACTAAATTACCCGATGATACTCTATCTCTCTGGGAGCAATCGTTTAAAAATCAACGAGAAGTGCCAACTTGGGCACAAATGGATGAATTTCTCATCAACCGTTACGAAGTACTAGAAAGAATATCATCCATTAAGAATTCAAAAAGTCAACATACTCTACCCACAAAGACTCTGGCCAAAATACAGTCGTACTCCTCTCAAGAAAAACTTTCGTATACCTGCAGACTTTGTAAGGAAAATCATCATTTAAGAACATGCAGCAAATTTCGAAAATACACAGTACAGCAACGAATAGACTTTGTTTTTCAAAACAAAATATGTAATAATTGTCTTTCGTCAGGCCATTTAAAAGCCAATTGTTCTAGCACGAAGACTTGTTTTATTTGCAAATCTGATCACCATTCTCTATTGCATCTGCCCAAAGCTAAAACAGTCTGTAATAATGAAAAAGCAAAAATTTTAAAAGAAGCTCCGAAAAGTCCTAGAAATGAAAGCGGACAAGACAAGCCGTCAACTTCCCGATATTCTCAAATTCAGGCAAATCTCTCTATGAATAACGATTTTATTCTACTTCGAACGGCCTTAGTACAAATTGAACACAGAGGCGAATTGTATACAGTTAGGGCATTAATTGACCCAGGCTCGCAAAGAACATTTTTATCAGAGAGAGTTAGATCTCTATTACAATTACCTTACCATAAATCTCACGTCGAAATAGTTGGAATAGGTGGCCAAACACAATCTGCAAATAAGGAATGCAATATCACCCTTTTTGCCAAGCGTTTTAATTTAAAGTTCACTCTTACCACTATTATACTCCCAAAACTCACAAAACAAATTCCTTCAGTCTCGTTTGAACCTCCTAAACTCACTCAGCTCTCAAGTCTCGATCTTGCAGATCCCCATTTTAGTCAATCTTCTCAAATTGATCTGATTCTCGGAAATGATTCCGAACACTTAATAAATATTGAAGGAATTAAGAAAAATGTTTGTGGTCAAGCATCGGCCTATAACACAATATTTGGATGGGTATTAAGCGGCCCAACACAGAACAGTGTCGTGCATACGTTCACCACTACAGTAACACCCTCTGAAACCGCTACTCTTAATAACACTCTACGCAAATTTTGGGAACAGGAGGAACTGCCATCAAAACCTATTCTTTCGGAAGAAGACCACTACTGTGAAGTTTTCTACAAAAAAACTACAGCAAGAGAGGCAAGTGGAAGATATATGGTAAGACTTCCAGTAAAACAAGAATTTCCCAAATCAATGTTTCTCGGTTCCTCTCGGTTTATAGCTCTTGCTCAATATTCTAGAATAGCCCAGTCCCTTTCAAAAACTCCTGAACTTCAGGAGGAATATAACAATGTTCTAAACGAATATTTAACCCTTAACCAAATGGAACCATCAACATCTCGGGAAATCGTTTCTGATGGTAAATATTTCTCATATTATTTACCTCACCATGCAGTAGTTCGCCCAGAACACAAAACTACAAAAGTAAGGATAGTATTTAACGCGTCTCGTAGGACTGGGTCGGGGTATTCTCTTAACGACATACTGCATGCGGGTCCAACCCTACAAGCTGATTTGATCACCATCATTATTAACTGGCGAATCTACCAATACGTCTTTAGCGGCGATATTCAGAAGATGTATCGCCAAATTCTAGTTCACCCCAAAGATAGAAAATTTCAACGCATCCTATATCAAAGGAATAACACTGGCCCATTTAAAGACTACCAACTTAAGACTGTCACATTTGGAGTAAACTGTGCGCCCTTCTTGGCTATTCGTACACTTCATCAACTCGCCGAGGATTGTCAGGAAAATTATCCCAGGGCAACAAAAATCTTACTCCACGAAACGTATGTAGATGATATATTGTCAGGCGGACATACGATAGAAGAAGCAGAAAAATCCCTGTCTCAAATCATAGAATCTCTTAAATCTGCTGGATTTCACTTAAAAAAGATTACGTCTAATGATAGTCGATTACTCTCTCGTATCCCAACCGAAGATCTATACGATTCAGATCTCCTTCGTTTCCCAGAAACTAGCGCAACAAAAACGTTAGGGATCAAATGGAATGCTCTATCTGATACCTTCAGTTACTCCTTTTCCCCAATTCCTGAGTCCCAAAATATAACAAAAAGAAAAATATTATCTGGTATTGCATCTATTTTCGATCCAGTGGGCTGGATAACTCCCATAGTAATCCGGGCCAAACTTCTAATGCAGCAGTTGTGGCTTGAAGGGCTCCAGTGGGATGAAAATGTTAGCTCCGATATACTACACAAATGGAAAAAATTACTAACAGACCTTTCCCACATAGATGCAATAAAAATTCCAAGATGGTTACAGTATAAACCCACAGATGTTATTCAGGTTCATGGCTTCTCGGATGCATCTAAATCAGCATATTGTGCCACAGTATACCTACGGTGTCAAACTTCATCTCAAGTCATATATTCGAACTTAATAGGAGCCAAAAGCAAAGTGGCGCCCTTACAATCTATATGCTTGCCCCGACTTGAGCTTTGCGGCGCTGTACTTTTAACCAAATTAGTTAAATACGTTGTAGAATCCCTTAACTTGTCCCAGTGTGAAATTTTTTTGTGGACAGACTCATCAATTGTTATCGGATGGCTATCCAAACCACCATGTACTTGGGAAACTTACGTAGCTAATCGAACGGGCCAAATTCACAATACTCTGCCCGGTGCAATTTGGCGTCATGTTCGAACACACGATAATCCGGCAGATCTAGGAACTCGTGGATGCAAACCGCAGGAACTCGCAATTAATTCTTTATGGTGGCAAGGCCCATCATGGATAATTAAGCCACAGTCTGAATGGCCAAAAATTACTCCTAGTAATGCTCCTGATAGCAATAAAAATATTCAATGTCTCAAAACCTCTATTCAATCAGGGGATATATTAGACAGATTTTCCTCCTATAATAAAGCTCTAAGAGTTATATCTTATATATTTCGCTTTTATAATCATAGTCTTGCTAAACTCAGATCAGAAAAGTCACAACGCCAAATAAACCTTACTCAAAGGGAAGTTAATTATGTAAAAAATCGTTTAATAGCACTAGCCCAAAGATCTCACTATGCGGACGAAATTAAACAAATCTCAAATTCTCTGAAATTATCTCCTAAAAGTTCTCTTAACACACTGAACCCTATATTAGATAAAAATAGTCTCCTAAGAGTCAATGGTCGCCTCTCAAATGCACCACTCACGTATAATGAACGATATCCCATAATTCTGCCAGGAAAATCAAGATTGTGCCAACTCTATTTGGAACATTTGCATGCAATTCTAGCTCACGCTGAGTGCAATCAAATGATTCGAATGGTGCAAACAGAGTTCTATATATCCCGATTAAAGGCTCGAGTAAAAAAGATAATAAGATATTGCAAAACTTGTATCATATATAAACAAAAGCCGTGTTCTCAAATCATGGCCCCCTTGCCTCCGGATAGATGCACTTTCACTACTCCGTTTCAGATAACTGGTATAGACTTTGCTGGTCCATTTGATCTAAAAAGTTCTTCACTTAAGAATGCTGCCTCAATTAAAGGCTACGTAAGCGTCTTCGTATGCTTCAGTACAAAGGCCATACATCTTGAAGCATGTTCTGATTTGTCCACAAAAGCATTTCGAGCGGCATTTTCTCGTTTCGTAGGTAGGCGGGGACTACCTTACAGGTTATACTCTGATAATGGTCGGAATTTTATTGGAGCTAGCCGACAGTTAAAAAGAGAATTTGACTTCTTTATTAAATCTTCTTCAGCAGACATAACTGCAAAATATATCTCTCACGGGTTCGAATGGGTATTTATCCCACCACATGCTCCGCACATGGGAGGTTTGTGGGAGGCTGCCGTTAAAAGTTTAAAGTACCATTTAAAACGCGTAACGGGATCGTATAAATTTAATTTTGAAGAATTTTCCACAATTTTGGCTCAAATTGAAGGGATTCTTAATTCACGCCCCATTTCAGCAATGTCAGACGATCCCGCCGACTTATCGGCTCTTACGCCTGGACATTTCTTAAGAGGCGCCCC
This sequence comes from Gymnosoma rotundatum, assembly GCA_916610165.2. Classification (NCBI taxonomy): domain Eukaryota; kingdom Metazoa; phylum Arthropoda; class Insecta; order Diptera; family Tachinidae; genus Gymnosoma; species Gymnosoma rotundatum. The sequence goes on along the minus strand of OU744336.1, from coordinate 169,537,320 downwards.
AATTATGAGTTTTCCCGACCAGAACGTTTTGGAAATAGGACTCATTAATCGGTGGGAAAGGCTTAGAGCGATACATCATAAGTTGGCCATACGATGGAAGGAAGACTATTTAAAATCTCTTCACAAACGCTACAAGTGGAAAAATCCTTCCAGAGATTTAAAAGCTGGTGATTTGGTAGTAGTCATGGATGACTTACTTCCCCCATCCGAATGGCGTCTGGGGAGAATAGAGACCACTCTCCCTGGTACAGACGACCATGTAAGAATTGCGAATGTAAGAACTTCTGCCGGACTTATTAAAAGACCAATCGTAAAACTCTGTTACCTACCACTTATCAATGAAGATTTATCGCAGGGACATAACTTCTCAATAGGCTCTAAATTGACAATAAACAAAAAATAAAAAAGAAGCTACACCAATAACTTATTCACTAATCAAACATTTTTTCCTTTCTCTTTTTTAATTTTTGTATTTATTTACAGCTCAAAACACTCAACACACAATCGTCGTACGACCAAACGCGATCCTGACTTATATCAGTGTATGTTGTGCAACTACTTCCACTCAATCCGGTTTTGCAAACGTTTCCTAAACATGACCGTAAAAGCCAGAAATCATGTTGTTAAAAAACATAATTACTGCGTTAACTGTTTGGCGAAAAGCCACGATCTCAGAGCATGCCCTTCGATGGATACTTGCAGGAGATGCGGCAGCTATCACCATACCCTACTACATCCGGGAATTCGAAGCCGGCTTAACAAGAAACAATCAAGGCGTCACAGCTCTGCACAATCAACGAACAACAGTCGACGCGTTACAACATCTTCAACCAAAATCAAACGTAACCAAAAACCACCGTCTAGCCGAAACATTGCAACTAATCAGTCAGTACCGGACCATCGTATTATATCCGAAGCAATAAAGTCTTTGGCACAAGTTCTGTGCACACAACAAAACTAATAAACCTACAATCTGCGCCTGGGGCCCGGACTGTATAAAATCGTATGATTTTATACCAAAAATGTCATAAATCATTTTTGTTACTTCTTTTTTTTTTGTGCATTTGAATTTAACGTAATAAATGAATTAAATGAACGAGTAACTAATATTAAATTAATTGTAACGAATACTATTGTGAATTGCACAAATTCGAAGATACAATCACTAGCAACATTTACTTAATTTAATCGCTACAAATCTTAAAATGAAGATATGAATATTCAATTAGCTCGTTACCGTCAGCAAAGGCGAACCTAATATATCAATAAAAGTCTTGTAAAATTATATACTTAAAACTTTTAACTTGAATTGTTAACAAATTGCTAATTAAAATAAGTATATAATTGGCTACTTTAAATTTAACTTATCCTTAATAAATTTTTCTAATTAAAATTTAAAATTTGGCTAACTAAAACTTAATCTAAATAAAACCTTTATACATTAGTTTAAATCAGAATTGTATTAAATAAAGTATTCTATTGAAATTGAATTCACCTACGCTCACATTTATATTGGTACACTCAAACACAAAACACAAGGTGAGCTCACACACACAAACACACTCATACATTACTCATACACATTACTAATTTAATTATTTAATTTCTCAAAACTCTTAATGTAATTCCTTGAGTTCTCGAGGAAATACATTTTTTAAGAATATTTGGCAAATCTCATCTACAGTCCACTCAACTAAAGCCCAAATTTCTTCACTGAGCTCAATGCGATTACGTAGAGAAAGACAGACGGGTATCGCTAATAAGTATAAGGATCCAAAATAGAAATTTTAAACGAAATGACAAAGTTATATACACCATTTCCACTTCGATTGAGAGCTATAAAAATTTGAAATATTTAATTCAAAGAAATTATATAATTTTGATAAGATTAAATAATTTCAGGAAAAAAATTAAAGCTTTTTATAAAAATTTCAAAGCGTTTCTAATTAGTTGTCAGCAGTTGTACAAATAATGTACATATATATGAACATATGAACATACATAAGTATTTTTATGATGAGCCAAAACTTTTGAATATCTTATAGAGCTGCCTTTGCGTTTAGTGGACGTTGGTAGAATATTTTTTTTTTTGTTAAAAAATATTAATTTTATTGAATTTTTATCTAGCTCTTAAATTATATAATTTTTATTTTTATGATTAATATTTTTTAACGCGATGGAGTCCAACCATTGCTTAGAATCTAATGATTCAGAAACGCATATTATAAAATGAAATTCTTAAACTATAATCAACACTCAAGAATTCTAGCCAACTAACCTAAATTAGCGAGTTAAATGTAGCGTTGTTTAGCGCCTAGCTTTGACACTGAAATGACATACATACATATCGTAAACAGTAGTGATAACTTATCTTGGTTATTAAAAGCCATTAAATAGAAATAAAACGCAGAGATCAAATCGCTAGATTGATCTGAAAGTAATTTAATTTTCATTATTTTTTAACGGTAACAAAAGCAATTTTAGAAAATAAAAACACAATATAATAGACAATTTCAATATTTAATGAAGACAATTGACAGATAGAGAACGTCTGACGCGCTAATTAAGATTTTGCCGATGGCAATGTAAAATTAGCTTTAAAAAGCCATATTTAACATTTATAGTTAACATCACTAAGAGTTAACAGCAGTAATATTTAAGAAAAAAAGTGTAGCATACTTCTAGAACTTTTTTTTAAAGAAGACGAAGACGTTTTAAATGTTAAACATATTTGATAGAAAAGAAAACACCATAAGTCTCTCAGGTATTCACACACAAGTGCGATTAAGTCTCAGCTTACAAATATTATTTGGTTCCATTTTTATTTAACCCCGATAACATTTCTTGTTCTCATATCTTGTCATCAGTGCATTTATACAACTCATGAAAAACCGGTGACAACCGAAAAGCACACTGAAACAAGGGAAGTGTGAAAAGGATTTTGAGTCTCAATAAGAACTGACACATTCGCTTTAATATTCCTCCTACACTAAGTACCCCTGCCTTTACTTTAACTTGTGTGTACATCATGATAAATATATGAAGAAAAAGAAAAATTTATTGTTAAAGAAATAATATTTTAAACAACAACGACAACGACAACTTTTGCACATTAATACAAATTTAGCAAATAATTTTACATAAACAAAGACGTGCTAATTCATGCCATAATGCGCCTACTTTTTTAGATTTAATACTTATAAATATAAATTTATGATTACATGTATAAAAACCTTTACATACACAATTACAAAACAAAAAAGAAAACATTTAAACTGCAAAAAAAATTCTATAATAAAAAACTCTGCAATGAAAAACATTCATTTCAAACGCAACAGCTTAAAAGCTTTTTTTAAAGGAGCAAGTTTCATTAATATTATAATATTCAAAATTAATCATACCAATTATAAATATTCTCAGGGAATTTCTTTCCCACGGAAAATATTTTTCTCGAGAAAAGATTCCTCCAATTATGAATTCCGTGGGAATTAAATTATAAAAAAGTGGCATCATCGTAATGTGAAGGGTGTTTTTTTATTTATTTTCATATAATTTTTATTATATAGTATTTTTATATTATAATACCTACTTTTTCCCCCCAATTTTTTTTCACTTTCCGCAGTCAATCAAAAGGGGAAAAAATTTCTAGTTGAAGAAAAGGGAAAAGTGAAGAACTCGCATGGAATTTTTTTTTTTTTATTTATAATCTTCGAAAAGAATTTGATTGAAACAAAAAATTTATCTGAAAAAAAAAATATTCCTGATAAAAAAATTCAAGTCAATGCAAATGCATGCAAAAACTTGATTTTTTCTTTTTTACTACAGTTCGCCTTGTGGTCAAAATTCGACTAAAGGCCAGGGCACATAGAATTTATCATACGTTGTAATATGATGTATTCAACTACAGTCCAAGTAACGACTGATGAGGTTGTCACAATGAGTACTTTGCTGATGGATAATACATCAGCTGTTTATCTTTTCATCAGTGTTGCCATGAAAAGACAGGAAAAAAATTGTTTTACCTTTTTCTTTGAAAGATTAAGATTCGATAGAATTTACTACACTAATTATTTAAAAAATACCGTTATTAAAGATAAATTTGAGTCTTATTTGCTTAAAACTTCAATATAAAATTACTGACAATTTTTCTGTAATATAATCTGGTACTTTCTGAAGGAAATTAAAAGATAAGTTTCTTCTAAATCGAGGTATTGGTACGGTTGTCAATTTTTTTAAGCGAAATAACTGAAGTTGATAAAAATTTTCGCAACTTTGAACAGAATGTTTTGTTGTCTGCACGAAATACAGCTCATACTATTTCACAGTTGCAAAGAAGTGTTGCCAGAAACATTTTGCTGTTTCTAAACATGAAGAATGGAACATTTTGTGATTTTTCATGAATTAAACAGAGTAAAACTTATTTTTCGTATGTGTGTGAAGATAAATTTTTAGCTTTGCCATAAACCTTTAAACGGAGCTCTGTTAGGAAGATAAAATAGCTCTATTAAAGGAATAAAAATTTAACTCATGCATCCAAACTGTAAATTTTATGGAAACAACGAAATATAGCACTTTTTTTTAAATTTGTATAGCCTCGGTTTTAAGGAACAATAATACGTGGTAGTCGCGGCTGAGTTAGTTAAATAGCCTGTTTGGCAGCACTGCTAAGCGAAATTTTATATAAACAAAATATCGCTTGAATAAAGTTTTTTTGAGAGTAAATAGCTGCATAAAAGCGTATGCTTAGTAAACAATAAATCGTTAAATCGCGCTAGCGCACACAGAGTAAGAAATAAAAGAATTAAAGAATAGAATAATTACTTCCTAGCAATAAATGAATGGCCGAAACTTATAACACAATTTTGCACTAATCATTTGCAGCAATTTTGTAATGAACAGTGTTGCCGTTGTAGTGCATTTGGTACTAAATGGCAATAATTTTTTTTTCTTGAAACTAAATATAATTTTGAGCTTTTTTATAGATATTTATTTAGCAAAGTAAAAATTATAGTTTGCTAATTTTTGTTATTTAAGATTAGGCAAATTTGCATCAAATTTGTTGGTATTTTTTAAAATTCAGTGGCAACGCTGTTTACCAAAGTCATATTACTGCTTCCGACAGGGCTTTCACAGAAGAGTTAAATAAAAAAAATGGATGTCACTTTAAAGAACCTTTTTGCCTAAAATGAGAAAAGCGTAAAAGTTGATACAGTCCATTATTCCGTTTTTTGTTTGCATCTGTAATTTTCATTAAGCTTGAAATAACATTTCTTTATTCCAGCATGATTAAAATCCCAAAAGCTAAATTCCACATTAAATTTTTAAAAAAGTTACCTTTGACTTTGAATATGTTGAAATCAGTGTTGCCGTTTGGTTACATTTTTTACATTTTTTGTAACTTTTGAAAGCTCCACGTAACATTTTGTTATATTTAGCCAAATTAACGTAACTTTTGGGACAGGCACGCAATTAAGAAATATTACTGAAAAAGTACTTGTTTCATTATTTGAAGTAAGAACTTCTCCTAACATAAAACGTTTCTTAACAAATCAATTCGATTTCCATAACAAAGAGAACTTTCAAATGCTATCAAAATTTCACATAAAAACAAAAAATAACGTTGCTGAAGTTTTACTCTATTCAATTCGTGAGAAGTCACAAAATGTTTCTTGCTTCATGTTTAGAAACAGCGAAATGTTTCTGTCAACAATTTTTCCCAACCTACGATTTTGGGTTTAAATTTTTTTGAAGATGTACCGGATTATATAACGAAAAAATTGTCGGTTATTTAATGTTGAAGTTTTAAGCAAATAATATTCAAATTTGTCTTAAATAACGGTATTTTTTAAATAATTAAATAAGTAAATTCTATTGAAGATTAATCTTTCAAACAAAAGGTCAAAACCTCTACTTTAACTAATTTATTGAATATGCTCTTATTCACTTTTCACCCGGAAATATTAGTATTGAGTCCTGATTTAAATACTACTGAGTATCATTGATCTGAATTTTTTTTTTTTTTTTTTGTTTTTTTTAAGTAAATGAATTTGTTGACTTTTTATTTTCCTGAAATATAAAATAAAACTTTTTACAATATTTTCTATAAATTACACTAAGTTACTATTTATTTAAGGAAAAATTTTTAAATGTAAAATGTTACCGTTTTTTTTTAACGAAAAACGTAAGTTTTTTCTATATTTCTCTGGAAGCACTGGGTAAATATACAGAGTATATAAGAATTTCTTACTCTTATTGAGAGTGTCAATGAATGATCGAAATTTTGATTAAGAGTAAATATTATAAAGCAACCAGAACTTAATAAATACTTCATACATGTTTATGTAATTGTTTTAATTTTTATGCTTTTAATTTACATACGTTAACTGTAATCAAATTATATACATATAAATAAGGCATTCAAACAAGTCAAACAACATACAATTAAACTTACAATTTATTTTTTTTTTTTTAATATTTTTCCGAATCCTCATTAACAAACATCTTTTAATTATTTGTTAACAATAATAAAAAAAATATGTTTTTAATTTTATAATTAAATGCTAAATGGGGAAGATTGAAATAAAACGCTTAATTTAAAAATAATTACCTTAAATAAACACAGCAGAAAAAAAGACAAAATAAATGAATAGCACTCACAGCAAAGCGTTTACATAAAACACGCAAACACACACATGCACGCACTCATAGGTATCAAACACTCAACATTTTAACAGATGAGAATACATGTTTCTATGCTGTTCAGCTAAAACTGATGCTGCTGCCGCTGCGGCTGCTGCTATTTTATTTATCACTCACACATGCACGCGCACGCACACAATTTTTTGGTTTTACAGCATTTGGATTTGCAAAAGAGTAGTAATAGTAGTAGTCGGTGAGTTTAATGTAGGAGTGCTGTTAGTAGCTGCTTTTATATAAATGCATGAATGCGTGTTTGAATACTTTGCTGTCGGTTCTCGCTTCCTTTTTGGGGTATATTTCCGTTTTTAATACATACGCCTAACTTGCTGCTATGCTTTTAATTTTTGTGTATTTTTCAAAGCTTATGCGTGTTGTCTAACGTTTTTTCTGTGTTTCTTAATTGTTTGGAGTTTTGTTGCTGTTTGTTTTTTATGTGTGTATTTTTTTGGGTTATTTTTTTTTATTTTTGAAGTATATTGCCTTGATGTACAATATAAATTTCTTTGTTATAGTAACAAAATACAACTATTTATATTTATGATTATATTTATGATAAATAGTTGTATTGTAGTTGTTGCTTTATTTTAGCTTAGTTGTTGTGTTGTTAAAATAATTAAAATTTGCGTGTTAGATTGTTAGCTTTTTCATGATAATGATTAGTATTTTTAGCCTAAACAAAAATTTGCTTTTAATTAATTTATTTCTTTAGTAATTTGCTTTTTACTTTAATGAAATTATTATTATTATTATTTTTTTTTTTTTTGTTAAATTACAACGTTGGGTTAGACCTTCATTTCGTTATACCTTGTTACTTTTTCCCCTTTTTTTCACCTTATTAACATTTACTTTTACTTAATCTTACATGTATCCCGTTTACTTTTTTTTTTTAGTTTGGTTTCAAATAAAAAAAATATGTGCAAAAAACTCTAATTTAGGATTTTTATTTAATATTTTTCACTTTAGAACAAAAATTTTTTTGTTAAAGCTGCCATTTGTTTAATTTTTCTTTAACAATTTATTTTTTTAAAGGTTTTTAACTAATTCTTTTAAAAATCGTCATTTTTGTATAAAAATTTTTATGTGAACTCTTGTTGGCTTTTCCAATCAAACTGTTTTTTCTTGTTCTTATTTTTTTTACTTCTTTGCAAATACTCTAAAATCTGCGCACGTTATGTGTATCTTTTCCTTTATTTTATTTTAGAATATTATCCTGGATGTCTACGGCCTTATCACTTGCTTAACAGTAACCAAAATTTACACTTGAAGATACAAACACACGCACACACAATCAGTAAACACTTTCTCTTACCGCTATCAGTAGATTACAAAAGCTACTGATATTTTTTCTGCAAATGTTTCTGGCTACTTTCTTTTTACTTGTTTAAAAATGTGGCCATTTTAGAGGTTTTTCGTTGAAAATTTTTAAGAGAAAAAATTTCAAATTTAAGTTATACAGTTTTAATCAAGGCGAATTCAAATAACATTTTTAAATTAAAGCGCGGCGAAATTATAAAAGTTGTTACCAAGGCGAATTAATTATAAGGTGATAGCGGTGGCGAATTCATTTATTTTCGTCTGTATTCTAACTGTCAAACTCCATATATAAAAAATTTATCTAACTGTTATATAGATTTTTTATATATGAAGTTTGACAGTTAGAATACAGGCGAAAATAAATAAATTCGCCACTGCTATCATACATAAAAAGTATTTTTTTTTAATTTTGTAATAAACTTCGAACTAAAAAAAATAAGTGAAAAAAATTTAAAATTGTTTAAAAAAAATCACAAATTTTATGGTGAAATCAATTTTTTCTTTGTGTTTTATTCTGCTTTTTGTGACAGCAAAAAGTAATAAATTCGTCTATTTTTTAATTTTAACTTTCGACTTGTTTTTGAATTTCAAGGCGAATTAAATACAAGGTGATAGCGGTGGCGAATTCAATTCTTTTCCCATGTATTCTAACTGTCAAACACCATATATAAAAAAATTATCTAACTGTTATACAGATTTTTTATATATGGAGTTTGACAGTTAGAATACCAGGGAAAAGAATTGAATTCGCCACCGCTATCACCTTGTATTTAATTCGCCTTGGTTTTTGAATTTCTTACTGAAACAATTTTTAATTTTTTTCAAAGTAAGAAGAAATTTTTTTAATTCCAAAAAAAATTGCTAAATAATAATAGCAATAAGAATTAATTTTTTAATCTCTAACATTTTTCCACTTTTATTTAGTTTTCATTTTGTTTGTAATAAAACTTAATAAATTTATTAAAAAGCTAAGAAACTTTTAAATCTCCTATTTAAAAGCAACATTTTTATTGCTTCATTAGGAAAACTTAAAATAGTTGACAACATCGTTTATTCAACTCTCTTTGATGCTAAATGTTACTCTCTCTCTTCTTATTTATATTTTAAATACAATTATTATTTCTTTTCTATACATTTATTTACAACACTAATAACACAACATTAATTAAAGCACACACACACATATAAACATTTTGCATTATTTTTTATTAATTACTTCTTACAGTAAGTAAAATAAAATCCTTAAATGTTAATTTTTGCTTTTTAATAAACTCTTGTTAACTTGTGCCTTTTTTAAAGAAATATTTTCCGCTTTTTTATTTGTTTTTTTCGCACAATTTTAAATTTTCATTATTAACAGGCTGATAATAATGCGTTCATACACCAGTTACCGCTCACGTTATATACACAACTGATTGAAATGTAAAAATATACTTTATTTTCATAAGCTCTTCGCTCCCAGAAGCTTCCTTATAAAAGTTTAACTTATAATTTTGCCTAAATTTTCCTTGATTTCTTTTTGGAAATGTTTGTTGTGCACAGTGAGTAAAGATAAACAAAAATATGAATAAAAAGCACTAAAAATTAAGATGAAATGTTTAATTTAATTCTTTGAATCAAATACTACTACTGTGATCAAAGATAAAATTCCCAAACATCTATGAAATACTTAAACGACTTAAAATTGTCGATTTTTTCCAGAAGCGAAAAAGACGACTTTGAATTTTTGGTTAATCAAAACTCCTTTAAATGAAAATAAATCAATACGCAACTGTCACCACTTGTTACATGATTTCACGGTTTTGACAAAATGCAAATAATTTATGAGGCGATGTGGAGTAAATGTAAGAAAAGCAGAGCGAATTTGACTACTTGGACTAAAAAAAAAACATACTTTGTTGTTGTTTTTCCGTTTTAACTTCTTGATTTCAGACCTGAATTTTTATGTTTTGAATAAAAATATCTTTTATTTAAAATTTTTTCCCAAAGTTTCGTAGATCTTTTTTCTACTCAAGGGCAATGATTTAAATAATAAAAACAAATATTGCAAATAATTTTTTTACAAGTAAACGACAAATTACTTACGATTTTTTTATTTATATTATTACTTAAACCTCAACCCATTGTTATTTAATACGAGGTGGTCGCGATGGCGAATTCATTAATTTCGCCGTAAGCGCTAAATATCAAACTTCATATATAAAAATATGAATATTTTTTATATGGTTTTGTCAGTTAGCCTTTACCGCAAAATTTAATTCATTCGCCATAGAGACCACCTGTATTATTTCGCCATGCCTCAACCGAAGAATATATAACGATATCTAGTTTAAAACATTTAATAATATGTAATAACAAAATTTTTAATTAATAAAATAAAAATTAACATGCTTAACATACTTACATATGTGTATGTACCTGTCTTTGCCTCTTTTTACTGTATGTAACGTTTTCCGAAATTGAAAGCACGCACCCTGTGCAAGAAAATACAACAACTTGTTAAAAAAAAATAAATTCAATTGAGTCCATATGTAAGTGTAAGTATTTTTACTCTATTTTTTTATAATTTAGCATATATTTAACCACTTGTTTGCCATTTTGTGCACTTAATCCTCTCAACAAGAATGTTAAATACTCTTAAGAGCATCATATACAAAAACAGCAGGAGCAAAAACAGGCAAAAACAACATTTGGGCAACTCTTATTATTGTTTTTCCTTGTTACTTTAAGCATTAAAAACCGTTATAATATGGAATAAAACAACTTTAGAGAAATGTTGCCAATATACTAAGTAAAATATAAGAAAAAATAATTTGAATATAGGTATAACTTTTAGGCACGTTGTCGTTTTCCAGCGTCATCGAATAATTTTTTATGTATATGCAAAAATTATTATTACTGAGTTATAATATTATTAACACTGAATTATTATTATTACTAAAAATCTTTTGAATAAACATTATTCAATAAACTTCATGAGACGATTTATTACCATTATTAGCCTAATTTCTGATTTACATATTCGCTAAAAACACAAAAAACATTCTTTTATTTCCCAGTGAACTTTAAAAGAAGACGGTTTGTGTAAATTTTGAAAATATTTTTTTTTATATGAAGGACAATTGCAGGTCCGATTATAACAAAATAGATTTAATAAAGTTACAAATTAAAGGGTGTCGCCATACAACACGCCTGACTTTTACATAGCTTTTGTAGTGTAATTGTTACTAATACCACAGAGCAAGAAAAAATTTTTAAATTAAAGGGTTTGCCAAGACGTAATTTTTATGTAAATAGCGTTATCTCTTGAACAGTAAAAGGTAAAAACTTGGAATTAACAGGGTGGGGCGTTTATTTTATTATATTTGCTTAACCCCCAACTACCATATTCATAAAATATATTTGAAATGTGTTTTATGACAAAATTTTTAAACAAATTTAATATGTATCCGTATTAGACAAACACTTAAAACTTGTACAACTATTACCGCTAAAACAAATTTAAAAAATATCATTTATATCTAAAGAGTGTCCTATTTATACACATAGGCTTTTCTTCTCAAGACTTTCAAAATTCTTTTTCGTTTAAAACTTATTAAGCAACTCGCCCATTATTGTCACTAAGTCTAGAAAACGAATAGATGCCATATATATTTGGTCTTTCAATGTTGTAAATATCCTTCTTATATTCATACATAGTAAAATTTAGGCTGCTGGTGAAAAAAAACTACTTCAAGTAAATGGTTTAACATTTCATTTGTTTGTATATATTATTATTTATTTATTGCTTTTGATTTTTTTTACAACACCCAGTGTAGCCTAGGTTTAATTTTAGGGGCCTTTCTGGGCCCTGTGTACTATATTAAAGCTTTTTTTATGGGAATCTACTCTGAACACGCAAGAAATCCATGAAAGCAGTTTGAATCTTATACATCAGGAGATAATTATATTTTAAATATCTTAAGAAAATTATTTTATTAAGGTCGGTTAATAATTATAAAATTTCGAGTTTGTCCTCTCTACTTTTTCGCATTTATCTATGTTTAAAATTTCATTTTAATCGGTACAGATGTAAATGCCTGTTTTTTCCCTTTGTCTCTTATCTAGGTTAAAATTGATTCAAAGTCATAAAAGTGCCCGCTTTCCCTTTTCCTCCCCTCGGTTCAGTCGTTTAGGCATGATTGGCGCACGCACAAACAAATAAGCACACAAACTTACAAAGAGATTTATAATATATATTCAATATATTAGATGATAATTAAAAGCTTCCACCTAACATTATCTCTGTTGTAAAACAAATTTACTATGCTTTTTTTATTTTAAATTTCTCGAAGTGTTTACATCACTGCAATGTGTTACTTTGCTACACACATACAGGAATATATGCGTATATTTCCAAACAAATTATAACAGTTTGTTTTGCTTATATTGTGTTAGGTTTTGTTGCATACAGTCGTGCTGAATGGTTCAGAATGTTTTCATATAATCTATAAAATACTTACCGTTAATTTTCTCTTAAATAATTTTCTCTCATTTAAATCACTTTTACAATGTATTGTTAAGTCAACTATGTTACACTCATTAGCTTGTTATTAATACAGTTAGATTTTTTGTTTGCTAATAATTTTAGTACACATTTACCACTTTTTTAAGGTAAAAAGGTTTTTCCTGTTGTCAACGGAAGTAGTTGTTAGCAAAAGTCGGTAATTTTTCAAAAATTAATTTACCCTGCCCGCATTTTTAGACAGAAGTTACTTCTTTGTTACTACTTTAAATTAAATTGAAAATATTCCCTTACAAAATTTAGTTAGTCAAAAAATGGTAATGCAATCCTAAGCTGTCTGCTGAAATTAAAGATTTTTTTGTCGAAATTTCTAGTGAGCGATGAAGCCCATTTTCTTTTCAGTGGCCACTTTTTAACTTTATATGAAAACCAAACTTAGTTATCTTTTTTAAACAAAGGCAAAATGATAGCGGGACTTTTGCCCCACCTGTTATAATATTATCGAATTATTGTACTTTCCAAGCCAGAACTTACTTAATTTGTATTTCGTAAACGCGTTATAGTTACTAAAATTTATATTTCGCTTTTTCATTATATTAAGATTAACACTTTCAATTTTTATAAAGCAGAAATTCGTGACTTCCAGAAGTTATTTATGTGACACTTTAAAAGAGCACCCTCCATTTTACTTTTTCTAAGACACACTAAATAGCTTTCCATTAGTTGTGTTACTGTAGTTCCACGTTTCTTTCCGGCTGGAAATGTCAATTAAATAAGAATTCGATATCATTTGTGACACATTTCATAATGTACCTCTATGTGTGTGTTTGGAAAAAAAGCCTTAACGTATGCTTGTTAATATTTTTTCACACGTTTATGCCCAGTCAGCATTTGGAAGATTGTTTTAACAAAAAATCATTAAAGTGAGTCTTTAAAGACTACCCAAGATGACTTAAAACTGATTAATCACTTGTTATGGAATTTGGCACTTAGCGTTTACGGCGAAAGTAATGAATTCGCCATCGAGACGACCTGCATTATTTCACCATGATGAAATGTTTATTTTTAAACTTTGAAATATTTGAAAAAATTAAATTAAATTAACTTAGTTATTATATATTTAATGAAATTTGTTTAATAAAACCAAAACTTTAAAGTAAATGATGCTTTATCTTAATAAATAAAATAAATACACAAAAAAAATACTACAATCAATTTTATATTTTTTTTAATAGACAAAAAATATTTAAAATCAACCATATTTAATGAGATTAATAATTTATTGTTGTTATGTTTATAATAATGAATAATTTAAATCTCTTTAAAAGAGCTCAGTAAATGTTGTTGTAATATGTGTAGAAAAAATCGGATGGGTTTATAAATATTATTTGTTTGTTTCTAATTTTTTTTAACTTTAATTTTGTTAACTACAAAGTTTATATTCATAATACAAAAAATGGAGCAGCAGATTTCTTAAAAATGATTGAGACATAAAAATTTATTACAATTTATGTAAAGTCTTTTAAAAGGGGGGAAATATTTTTAATTTGTTGCTATTTCAATAATTGGCTCTGAAGTTGTTTTAGTTATTTCTTCAATAAAAGTCTGGTTTTCTTCTACTGCGGCTGTTGGTATTATAACATTTTCGGACGATTTATGTTCTAAATTTACTTCTACAATATCTTCGTTAGTGCCTCCTTCTTCTTCAGGATTTATTACTATTTGTTCTATTTCCGGTCCTTCTTCCTTAACACTTGTGGCATCTTCCGAAATTGCTGGTGATAATTCTTTGTTGATGTTATTATTGTTGTTGTTGTTGTTGTTGCTGTTATTATTATTCTTCTTTGATTTAGATTTTTTATTTTTCTTCTTCTTAATTGACTCCTCTTGAGCTTGTAATTGTTTACATTGCTCTTCGGCCTCAGCACCTTTAAGATTTAAGATTTTCATTTGATTTTGTAAATTCGCCAAAGTTTGCTTAAGTTCGGCACAATTCTTTGTCATCATATCCATCTTATCCTTATCGGCCACATTATTTATGGGCCCTGTTTGCATGGGATCTGGTTCTGAGGGCAAGACTGGCAATGGCGGCACTTCAACATTATTTTCCTTAATAACTTTATACAAATGACTGCGTTCATTTTGTAATGCTCTTAAAAGTTTTTGCAACTGATCCACTTGTTTGTTACAGCGCACAGCATGATCATCACGTTCCTTTTTTTCGGTAGCCAATTCAATAAGGGTCGCATTGCTTTTCTCCCATTTTCTTTTCCATTCCATGGCCTCCTTTTCTAGTTTTCGTGTATTTTTTGACATTTTTTCCAGTTCCACCTTATAGGTGGCAAAAATGTCATTCGATTTTTGTAATGAATTCTGAAAGTCGTCATATTTGGCAGTGTAAATATTTAATTGTTCTTTGAGCTCCTTTTCGCGTTCAGTGATTTCTTTTAACATTTTTTGAGTGTTCATAAGTTTCTCCAAAGCAATTTGTTTTTCTCTAAAGGCAAAAAAAGTGGAAAAAAGTAAAATTGTATTTAATTTTAATTAATTTATTTGTTTTTAACTTAATCTTACTTGATAAGAATTTCTTTTTCCATGGCTGCCTCAACTTGCACTTTGCTTAATTTGGCTTGATGCAATTGTGATTCCAGTTGCACTTGTTCATTTAGTTTTTCCAATTGTTGTTCACGAGCCTGATACTGTTCGGCCAGAAATCTTAACCTACAAAAGTGTAAAAAATTGTAAAAAAATTAATATTTTACTTTAAATATTTATTTATTTTCTCGCGTTAATAACGGCTGATTCAAATTGTTGTTGGTTTTTTTTAATTTTACTTGTACTTTTTTCGTGAGTAAACTAAATAATGTTACAAATAAAAAATATATGCAGTTACTTGTGCAAACTGTTGGCATCACTGTTACGTTTTTTTTTTTTGTTTCTCTTGAGAAATTAAAAAAATAACTGTGCTTTTCTTTTTTAATACGCCTTACGTCTGCATTAAGAGTGGGCAAGTAACCAACCTAACGCAGAAGGGAATGTAAGCAAAAATAAAAACGTGGTTTGTTTGTTGGTACTTTTTGTTAAACCTTAACATTTTTGTACTGGCTTCTTTAATAACTCTCATGTTGTTTTTGAAATTTTTTTTACTTAAAGGAAACGTTTTTGGCTTTTCTAAAAACTTGGATTAAGCTGCCTTTAGCAACCGGCGAAATACGTATAGATACCTGCTATTCCAAACCAACAAATAAATTGAATTTTTATTTGAAAATGTTATGGGATATTAGAATAATATAATAAATAATATTATAAAAATTCCCTAAATAATTTTACAAATATAAATTGTGATTAAATTGATTGGTTTACACTCACGTTAGTGACAGGAAGTCAATCTCGATGCCGTCTCTAATTTCTTAGTATTTCATTTTTCGGAAATTTGAATAAACAAATCTCCCCCGTCCCCTTTTTGAGATCTACTCTTGTTACCAATAGAATAAGTGATTCTATTCTAAACAAACAATACATTACAAAAAATTGCTAGTTAAACAAATGAAACTAAAAAAACGTCACAGAGTTTTTGTTTAAAAATAAACTTTTCTCTTCAGCGCCTCGCCGCATTCACCATAAACATTCACATATCTATCTTACGGTTACATGTAGGCAATTGCTGCAGCAACAAAATAACGCATGGTATTATAAAAACACCTTTGTATAATTTTAAATAATTCCCCTACACACATAAATACATTAATAGGACTACCATACGATATAAATAATTAACCTCACTTTTCTTTAAATTTTACCACTGTTTAGTAAACTGTGTCACTCTTTGAACTAAAAATAAATAATTTATTTATTGCTTATTAAAGACACTCACTTTTTAGTCATTTCAATATTATGGTCACGTAATTTATTATTTTCCTCATTATTTTTACTTAATGACTGATTGATTTCATTTAAGGAACTCTGAAATCTGGATTGGCTTTCCTTACGCCTTTCCTCTTCTTCCCGAATTTTTTGCATACTTTCATTTTTAACCGACTTAATAAGTTTCTGTTGCTCTCTGCACACTTCCTCTAATTTATCTCTTAAACAAAAATGTGGAAAATTATTTAATTTAAAATTTAATTCCATTAATGTTTTTAAATACTCACCTCATTAATACATTTTTGTTGTATTCCCTTTGTAGATTTTCCTTTTCTCGCATTATAGTTTCCAACTGTTTCTCATGGACCTTAAGGTCCTGCTTAAAACGCCTATTTGTGCGTTCACTTTCTATATATTTGCTGAGCAAGAGTTGAAATTTCTCCTCCGGCGTTTTAGCCTCTTCCAAAGATTTTAATATCTTGATAAAATCAAATTAGTTTTACTTAGAACAAATCTCTTATTACTACACTTCAAAAAAACCCAATAATGATATTTTTTATTTTGGCATTGTTTTTTTTTTTTTCATTCCAATAAATCTGTACTTAACAAACACTCAATTACCTGTTCTTCCATTTTTTGATCTTTAAGTTTTTCATCTTTGGCTTCTTTCTTGTTTTTCTTTATTTGTTCCATTTTGGTTTCTATTTATTTCTATAAATTTAATTCAAATATTTTAAATAAAATTACAGCTGCAAAATCAAAGTGTATATATACGGCTTGTGTTGTTTTGCCGTATTTGGTGGAAATAATTTTTTTTATTTAAAAATAAGAGAGTGTGTTTAATTAACAGAAATATTAGTGTTGCATTATAGCGGATTTTTTACCAACTTTAAGTTTACCACAAAGATCAAAGCAATGGGAATTTATAGCGGATTACTGTATTAACTTCAAAAGGAATTTGGTTTTGCAAAATAAAAACTCGTGTGCAGTCGCATGCGCTTTGTTATTACCCTACTAATGGTTCACTCTTTTTTGCGTTAATACAAAAAAATTTAGGTAATTCTTAATTACTTAGACAAACGAATTACAATTGCCGGATTTTAGCCCTTCTTATATAAATTCCAGACTTTCGCCAATAAACCTGAAAAACAAAAAACTTTAAAATTGCTTAGGTGGCATACACAATTTTGGGCGTTTCTTATACCCTGTTCAGACATACACTTTAATTGCGCAATTAAGGAATTGACGCAACTAAGGCTTTAGTTAAGCTCAATTTACCATATAAGAAGTCAATTAATAAATTCAGCAATTAGTACCTAATTGCATTACTAATTGAATAAGATGCGAAATGCAACCCTTGTCAACTAGTAATTTTACTCTGACAACTATGATCAGTGAGAAGAAAAATTCATAAAATTAAGCCGAGCGTGAAAAATATAAACAAACAAAAAAAAAAGAAAATGGCGGGTCATACGAAAATGGCTTTGACACTTCCAACTTCATAGCAACAACAAAAGACCATGTTGTTTTTGTAATAAAAAGACAAATCAGCTGGGCGGACGACACTAGCTGTAAAATAAATATGCCTTGTGCTAACTGAATAAGCTTAATTGAGCATGTGTGAACAACAAATTAAATTGCGCAATTAAAATTAAAGTAACTCAATTAAAAAAGCATGTCTGAACAGGGTAATATGAATACGAAATTCAATTATCTAAAAAACTCGCTTGAATCCTTTCTAACAAAAAAGATTAAGAATATTCTCAACCAAGGTGCATTATCAGAAATATGAGCTGTTGCTCATATCACATATTTTACTCATTTTCTGGCGTCCCGTTTTTATTTTGAGAATATAAGATATTTGTTATTGTAAGAAAATACATGTTCATATAAGTAGCCTTTCTAATATAGAACAATTGTTGCCAATTCGTTTTACACCCAAAAGCGAAAATGATCCAATTGGAATTTGATCGTGCGGCAAAGCAAATTCATTTTCTGATATAACCTACCTATTAAACAGGTCTCAAGTGAAATGCATTTTTTTACAATAAAAAATCTGGCACTCTTATAATAATGTTTACTAAACACAGTTAGAATACAATGAGACTCGAAATACACATAATACAAATACCAATCAATATTTTTATGTGTCATATGACATTTTTCACAGTCCACATTAGAGGAAAGTCGCCACTTGTATTTGTCTACTTGTTTTGTGAATAAAGCAGTGAAGTTGTAATTGTTAAAATTGTTTAAAAAATAAAAATGACTAGCCAAACGCAGGGTATTCAACAATTGTTGGCAGCTGAAAAAAAAGCTGCCGAGAAAGTTGCTGAAGCAAGAAAACGTAAGAAAAATAATATAAATTAATATTATAAAGTATTTAATTGAGTTTGTTGCGTAGAGCAATAAAAATATTGATAGATGGGGTCACATGATAAGCTAGTGATGTTAAGAAACATGCAAATGATGAATAAATATTGTTATTTTAGGCAAGGCAAGAAGATTGAAGCAAGCCAAGGATGAAGCTACCGAAGAAATTGAAAAATATCGTCAGGAAAGAGAGCGTCAATTTAAGGAATTCGAAGCCAAGGTGAGTGTTAAATAAAAATATATAAAACGCGAAAACACGTACAAAAGTGGGCAAGAAGAAAATAGTTTTTTGTTAATTGAATAAATAATAAATAAATAAAATTTAAGAAAAGTTAAAAAATTACATTTTTATATAAGATATACTTATTATTTTTTAAAAATTTTCAGCACATGGGCTCTCGCGAAGGTGTAGCTGCTAAAATTGAAGCTGATACCAATCTTAAGTTGAAGGAAATGAACAGTGCCATTGCCTCGCGCAAGGAACCAGTTATTAAAGAAATCCTACAATACGTTTACAATATAACACCAGAAATGCACAAAAACTATCATCACAAAAAGTAATTTAAATTACAAAAATTTTAATTTTTACAGCTCTTCGGATTTTCGCAAAACTAGTATTTTTGGATGTTGTTTTATTACAATAAAAACAATTATGTATTAAATTCACTTTTAAATGTTAGCCAACATATTTTAAGATCAAAAATTCCGTCAAACTGATTTAAAGCAAATATTTAAGGAAAGAACAAAAATACGCAACAGTTGTCACACTAAAAAGAAAGAGTTGAAAAATTCGATGGTTTAAACTTAAATTTGTCGAAAACATTTCAATTTTAAGTTAAGATAAAGACCCAAATATCTGTCAAAAAAGAAATTTATATTTTTTAGTTTAATTAATATTTAATAAACTGTATTATTGTTGTTGTTGTCTTAAAAAATAATCTTTTTAGGGGAAATAATAAAACAATAACAGTGAAATTCATTTCTTTCACTTCGTTGTATTAAATTAGATGTGGCATTTTATTAAACTTAACTATCTAATAAAGTTTCTCTAAAAAGCATACAAAAATGTTTTTGAATTTGCAATATAGAAATAATTTTAAGAAGTATCATGTTGTACGGAAGGATTGTGAAAGGCTCTCGAATTGAAGTTTTAGAATCTGATTTAATTAAGTTCACTGTGATATGAAGTTATAAAGTGTTAAAAAAAGAAACAAAGTAATCGCTGGACAAGTGAAATTCTAAAAATACCTTTTCGTAGTATTTTAGAATATTTAAAATGCAAAAACAAAATATGAACTTAGACTCGACTAAAAACAGATGATTTGGTTAGATTTTAAGAGAAGCAGATTTTAACTAACGCCATCTTAATTTATTGCATTTTAAAACGTTTGAAATTTAAATTGAATAAAAATAAATAAATAACATTTAATAAAATTAAAGAACTTGACCACGGGCAGTTGACCTTTTCATTGATTTCGTACAAACAGGCTATTAGTCGCTGCTAAATATTAATTTGTTAGTCGCCGTAAAAATTTATAAGATACCGTCAACGGTTCAACGTCGGCTCTGTAGTCCCAAAATTAATTTCCTAACGCGGCAACATACATTAAATGCTTTTTTTATATAAACTCTTTGTGCAATGACTACGGCATCCTGGTCTTATGGTTTAATAAAGAGTATGAAAGATTCTTCTCAATGTATTATATCCACAAATTTAGCCGTGGTGATACGCGACAAATATCCTAAGGCAAAACATCATTATTTAGTGTTGCCACATGAAGACATACCCTCAATATTTAATGTAAGACATTCATTCATTTTCTACTTGCATATACATAAGTAGTTTTATAAATTTATTTTCAGCTGAAAAAAACGCATCTTAACTTGTTAATGGAATTATATTTATTGGCCTTAAATATAATAGAAGTCAAGCAAGAGAAATTAAATAATTTTATGATTGGTTTTCACCATCAACCGAGTATGCAACGCCTACATTTACATGTTATTTCCAAAGATTTTGTGTCCGACTATTTGAAGACAAAAAAACATTGGAAAAGTTTCAATACAGCACTATTTTTACCATATGAAGGTATAAATCAATGTATTTTACTAGGTAGTGTTATCTCTACAACAAATAACACATTGCAAAAACAATATGGATTTTAATTGTTGCTTTGAAGTTGAAAATGTCAAGAAACAAGAAAATTGGAAAGAATTTCTTTAAAGTCATATACAAGCGGCGATGTATCTGTACAACACACATGACATTTTTCAACTTTAAAGCAACAATAAAAAGCGATGTTGTTTTTGCAACAATGGCAAGTAAAAAACATCAGCTGGGGTAACGACACCACCTAGTAAAATAAATAAGTATATGCACATAGGTATGAACTTAAGTATAACCATATGTGTTTTTTTTCTTTAGATATTTGTCAACAACTGGAGGAATATGGAAAAGTTAAACCTTTAAGTAACACCACTCTTCAAAATTTAAGAGATATGGATTTAAAGTGCAACCAATGTGATTTTATCCCCAAAAACATGAGAACTTTAAAGTATCATTTAGAGCAACATTTTATCGAAAAGACTGCAAAAAGTCCTCAATAAATAAATAACTAATTTCAATTAGATTTTACAGATTTACTTAAATTATAATTTTTTAAAAAATGGTAATAATGTAAAAAAAGATAGTATATATCACAGATTAATTATCTGTGGTATATATCAAAATCCGTTCCACCTAGTGGATAACTTTGCCACATTGCATTTTATTAGGCAGCGTTGTCTGATTAGGGAAATTTTCCCTAAATTGGGGATTTTATTGTCAATATGGGGATAAACATTTCAGTTTGGGGATTGAGGATATATATTGCGTTCTGGGGATTTAAAGAGGTTATTTTGGGGATTTTTTAACATTCTTTTTTTTTGGTTACTGTAATTTTACTATTATTAAGTAAATTTTACTTTTTTGCTACGTACAAGTTTCTGTTGTTAAAAATATGCAAAACAAAGCAAGCACTTGTATTTAGAGCAAGGAAGCATTCGTATTTAAAGCAACTAACTTCTATTTCTCTTTATGCTTTTGACATTTCCAACGCACAAAACAATAAAAAGCCATGTTTTTGCAATGTTGTATTTGTTGTAGAGCCGCTACTACCTAGTAAAATAAATCTGCCTTGGTTGAGACCATAGCAAATAATACTAGGTGGTCGCAATGGCGAATTCATTAATTTCGCTAAAATTAATAAATTCGCCATCGAGAGCACCCACCTGTATTATTTCGCTATAGTTTGAGACTTTATGGATTTCATTTAAATTCTAATTGGTTTCACTGCCGTCGGACGAATCTTAAAAAAAATCTTATAAAAAAACTAAGTAAAAATCCTTGAAATAAGCTGTCAATTAAATGAGAACAATTACAAATAAATGAAAATAAAGTTATTTTTTAAAGGGCAAAAAATTTTATAAAAATTTAATTTTTGTTGATTATAGAAATAAAGTACTTATAGCATGATATATTTTTACATCATAGTAACTTTTTTAAACTTTTTTTCACTGCAAATGACAAAAACGAATTTTTTAATTATTAATTCATAAAGGTAATACAAAGCCTTCAGGGACTGTTTATTTTGGATAAGTTTATTGTACCAGACAATCGTGCAATGAACCGGTTGAATTTCATAAGACTATTATAAAAATGTATTCTCCTTGTTTAGAATTTGCTGGCGTTCTCTCACATATAATGCCAAAGTTTCTAAATTATTTGTATGCAAACCACTGTAGCTAACAGCTGTTTTGTGTTTGGCTATCCATTTAATGTAAATGTTGTCTTTTTGTTTTCATAAAAAATATTCGTCATTTGTTTGCAAACAAAAATTGTTCTCTTTTTGCACAATACTTAGTTTAATTTAATTAACATTAATAATGAAGTCGGGTTCATTTCGAAATACACATTGGGATCCCATACTCTTGATTTCACAAATAATCTCTGTACAGTTTTGTGTTTACTTTACATTGGGCATATTAGTTGGTATAGCAAATCTTCTGGCCGATGATAACTATCGTTTGGACAACATATTCGAGTATCATGTAAGTGTAGAACGTAGTTGAAATAGAAAAAAGCTTTTAAGAAAAAACGTTTTTTATTATTTCTAATAGGAAATACATGTTTCTGATTTGGGTGGTAGACTGATAATTTGTGCCTTTGTTACAAATTCATTTTTGGCTTCGCTGACATTATGGTGCATAGTAAGAAGGGCAAAACTGTGCTTAGATTTTAGGTATGTAATAATTTATTTAATAGCTTAGTGGTAAACATTTTTAATGTAGTTTTATTTTCTTTGCAGTTGCACTTTTCACATTTTTCATTTATTAATATGTTGGTGGTACAATAACGCATTCCCTTCAAATTTATCCTGGTGGCTTCTAAATTGTATTACTGCCACGATTATGTGTATTGGTGGAGAGTTTTTGTGTTTAAAATCCGAACTGAAAGAAATTCCCGTTGGTTATTCAGCTTTAAATCAAAAATCTGATGTATGATATTTAAATAAAATGTTTAGCTAAAAAAATAGAACTAAAGAGAAAAGTTTCCTTAAGCACCTTATTTTAAGATAACAAAAAGAACGCTGGCGTAATATATACGTATGTAGGAATAGACAGTATATAATAGATACGAGATCGTAGCATTTATAATTCTTTTTTAAGTTTACTATAGTAAGAGTATTAAATAAAAATTATAGCTGTTTCCTTAAAAGATAACAGTATTGTTTTCTGGCATTCCTTATACTCTGTTAATAAAAGAGCCAGACAATGCCCTGTATTGCAAGGTCAAAGGCTCCAATAGCAAACAATTCTAGGATTAAGACTTTTCATTTATCTTCTAAGAAAAATAAAAACCACTATGTACGTATATATATGTACTATGTACGTATGTATATGTATGTACCTATCTGTGTAAAGTAACCCGGAACTTTTTATGAGTATATGAAGTTTGCAGAAGGATATACTTTAAACTTTATATCTCAAAAACCAATTTTGGACAAAAATACTTAAGTAATTTCATTCTATAGAATCTTAAATTTCTAAAAATCACACCATCTGTCGTAAATTTTATTTATTAATAAACGAAGAATTTATTTACGGCTTTTAATATAAATATTATAAAATTAATTTATTTAATAGTTCATTTGTTCTTTGATATTTTATTTTTAAACACTTTGTTTAATTGAATACAAGTTTGTTAACTAAACAAAGATTCAAATGCATTATTTTCCAAATACAATTACCAGTTTACTTTGATTTTGTTTATACATTTTTACCATTTTCATAAAAAAAATTTAATATATCACATTTTTTGGCTTCACTTACAATAAATATATAAAAAATATTTTTGGCTTTTAAAACATTCTATTAAATTTTTACAATATTTTCTCTTGTTCAAACTAGAAATAATAACGGCAGAACAATAAAAATAACAGAAAACTTTATATATACATATAAGTACATTCAACACAGCCCTGTTGCTAACGAGTTGGCATTGATTACTGGTTACTTTTCAACGAAGAATAAAAACGAAACGGCAAACAGCAGCACTCATTTCTAGTCTTCGTAAATACTTTTGTCGTCCATTTTCACGCGTTGTTAGTAGTGAGGAGGAAATTATCATTGAAATAAAGAATATTTGTACACATTTTTAGTGTGTTAAATTCAATGAAAAAGAAATTTTATATTTCATTACAAAAAACAATTGACAGTTAAAAAACATTTAAAAATATATATGTGTAGAGAACATAATTTATATTTGCAAAAGAAAATCAAACAAAATCTAAAAAGGTTTTTTCTCGGTTCGTCTATGTGTGAGTGAATTTACGGAATTTTTTTATTTCGTTCGTAAGCTGCTGAATTAATAGATATACATAACTTTTTTTCTTGTAAAACATTTCTTTTTAAACGAATTAATATAAAATAAGCCTTATCCCATAAAATTGTTTCAATATAAAAAATTTCCTAAAGGGAAAGCACCAAAAAAAACCAGCAACTGATTGGAAAGTAATATGAGTAATGCTATTAACCAAAATGGCACAGGTCTAGAGCAGCAAGTAAGTGAAAAATCCTTCCATAATCTTTTGTTATATTTATGGTTTATATATAAACATAGGCTTGTGTATTGATTTCATAACCTTTTATTTTTTCTGATTACCGAAAACGCAGAGGACGTAGTGTTTTCATGCACACACTAAAAAAAATAATTATGTTTAGTGATTTTTTTATAAATTGATATTTGTGCTTTTTGCATGCTACTTCGTGTATGTGGTAATTGTCAAAAATTCTTTCTAAATCACGTTTATATTAATCCTAGAGATCATTATTTGGATTAACTATTTTTATACTAGTTTTAAAGGTTATGTTTATTAAACATAGTACAATTACTCGTTGAATAATATCTGGTGGCGAGGGTTGCCAACAATGCGATTTAAAAATAAATGTGTATTTTTCATCCTTGAGTTTTCATTCAAAAATGTACTTATGTTCATTCATTACGGTGTGTAAATCAACTTTGAGCACAAATGTTTTTGATATACCAGGCATGTTCTTAAATCCACACGAAATTTTCACTTTCGTATATTTCAAGGCATTGTTTTTGTAAAAAATAATTTTATAGCAACATTGCTTTGAAAAATTTAAAGTGGAAATTTTACGTGGAATTGAGAACATGCCTGATATATACAATTCTTTAGTACCATATAGGTATACTCACATTACGTGTATGTCTACAACATAATAAAAAACTATTTTTTTTATTTATTCTGTATTAAAGTCTAACAGTCCAAAATAATATATATTATACATAGGAATTTAGTCCGAGATCACAAATAAATTTTAAATTACAGTTTTTTTTTTTACTTTTAACAATAAATAAGGAAATAAGGTGCAGTTAGGTTATTGACAGTGGTCAAGGTGTTGAAAGCAACGAAAAAGAAGAGTTAAAAATGTTAATTATTTAAGCAAAAAAATCTATAAAAAAAATTGTTTTCTTTAGAAGAGTAAGAAGTAAAATATCAACGACAACGGCATTAGAGGTGTATAACACGATAACTAAACCGTACTTCGAGTATGGGTCTAGTATAATATACACATGCTGCGTTAGTTAACAACTGGAAAGATTACAAAAACTTCAAAACAAAGCGATGAATACAAAATAAAGATGCAATAGATTACTCAAATTAGTATAATGATTAATGCGCTTAGATGGCTTAATATTAAACAGAGACTCCAACTAACTAATTTAATATTTATAAAAAAAATTGTTATCAGACGAACTATGTATGTAGGCAAATACCTACGCCGACCAATTTTATCGGCTGCGAAAGCTTGCGCAAGAAAGTTTCAGCGGCAACTTAAAATCCGCTGAAGCCGACTTCAAATACAGCTACAGTATCTATTACATACATTCCTAGGGTGACAGCAATTTTGCAAAATATTTTTTTGCGTTTGGTTTAAATATTTAATGGTGAAAAATTGACATAAATCACTATTAATTTTTTTGTTTAAAGAAGTACGCATTTATTTTATAAACAAACAGATAAATAAAAAACAATAAATAACCAAATAAAATTGAACGTAAACAAAATAAAAACTAAGTCCGTATTTACACTATGCAATTTTTTGAGGCATTTTTTTCTTAATTTTCTAGTTAAGTTACAGCGTTATGCGATATCTAAAAGTAAACACTAGCAACAGTAACATCCTCTCAAACCTCAATCAATACCATATTACTTATTCCTCCTGCTTCACAAACAAACAAAAATTTCATGCTAGTTTCATGAAAAATTGCATAGTGTAAATGCGGTATAACAGCCATACCTAAATAAGAGCGGAAAGCGGAATGTTTTCTACCGCAAAGCTTTTACTCTGAAATGTCATAGCTAAACAAAAGCGCCAATGCTACATCAAAATAGGCTTTGCCGAATTTTTTACACCTTTCTCCACGACTTGTAAGACATAACCTATTTTGTGTTAAAAACAGCTGATCTTATATATTTTGTAAGATTAAAAGTGCTAGAAAATTACATGCTTGATTACCAAAAAAATATTAAAAATTAATTTCGAGTTTTAAATTCTGACTATCATTCTTCTCAAGTTAAAATAAGTAAAATGAACTACATACGCATAATGGTACATACTTAAATAAAAAAATAACCTTGTAATACCAAGGTTGCATATATGTATCTATTTTTCTCTTTGGTCACGCAATTGTAAACAACTGCAATTGCAAAATCTTTTTATTTGTAAAGATTCTGAATTTAAATTGTTGCACACGAAGTGTGTTAATGGCAAAACGTTGGTTTTTAAAGAAATTTATACTGTAGGTATTTAAACATAGATTAATTAATAGTAATAATAGTTTCTTTAGCCAATTTTCTTCTTCTTCTTTTCTTCAAGCCAATTTTGCTTCAATTTTATTTGCTGTAGGGTGGTATGTTTTCGATTTTGATTATAAAAAATATTCTTTTCTGCTTCATATTTTATTTCTTTTTCTGTTTACATTCTCTTTACTTTGTTTATATTTTGCGGTCGCTTGCCTTTAATATTAAATATTAATGTCTTCAATTTAATTTGCATTTATATTTTATTCTTTTTAAATTTGATTAATCTTTTAGGTTGCTGGTCTGGACTTGAATGGCGGCAAGGCTAATAATAGCAGCCCCATAACAACTAAAAATTCTACAACTTCCAACTCTGGTGGCGTTTATGTTCCTCCACATTTAAGAGGTGCCAGTAGTAGTTCATTAAAAGCTTCATCTTCAACTGACGTTTCACAGCCTCGTGACGATACAAAAGGAGGTGGCAATAATAAATACGATAGAGATCAACAACAGCGTGGTGCCGATTATCGCAGAGGAGGCGGTGGTCGCAATTTTAGTTCACGTGGTGGTGATCGCCAAAGTGGTGATTTTAGTAATTTTGGTAGTGGTGGTGGTAGTCGTCGCGGCGGTGGTAGAAACGAAGATAATTATAACGGTGAGTTAAATATAAAACTCTCTTTTAAGCTTAAAGAATATGCGCAAGCAGAATGTAAAACTAGTGTTTCTGTAAATATATACTACGTTTATACGCACGTCTTATTCGCAAGTAAAATTATTGTGAATAGAAAATTTGACCGCATAAACGGTGAATTAATTTTTAATTTGCGAATAACTTACTCACAAAAACAATTCCTGGATTAACTGCAAATAAGGTGCAAAATGATTTCACATTAATTTTTATTTGAAGGTGGGGTACGTATAAGATCAGTAATATTGCACAATAAACAAAACAAATAGCATTCATCAAAATCATTGTCAAAGTTATTCTTACGAATGACGATTTAAAATTTAATAAATGAGATAGATATCTTTTCGATTGTGTTTTAGAGAAACAACAAAAATTATTTTCCATAATTTAAAGGTTACGTCTTTTTGGGCAAACATTTGACCAAACCGACCGTACCTTTAGAAACTATAAATTTGTTTCTTCACTCTTTACCAAGTTTTTACACAATTTGAAATTTTAAATTAATAAACTTAATAACATCTTTTGCAGGTGACAACGATTCTAGACGCGGCGGAGATAATTGGAATCGCGGAGGAGGGCGTTCTCAAAACAATCGCAACTACGATCGTCGTGAAGAAGATCGTGGTGGCAATAATTATCGTGGAAATGATCGTTCAAACAATGAGACAAATGATGATCAACACCAACCACGAAACACTCGCTGGCAAGAACCAGAACGCCGTCCTGATGAGCAACGTAATGGGGGCGGTAGCGGCGGAGCAGGTGGCGGCGAACGCAAATATGGCGGTCGCTGGAATGAAGAACGTCGAGGTGATATTGATTATACCAAGTTGGGTCCGCGTGACGAAAGACTTGAACAAGAACTGTTTGGCACAGGTAATACCGGCATCAATTTTGACAAATACGAGGATATACCCGTGGAAGCGACGGGTCAAAATGTTCCCCCAAACATCACATCCTTCGATGATGTTCAGTTGACCGAAATTGTACGCCATAATGTTCAAATGGCAAGATATGATAAACCGACACCGGTACAAAAGTACGCGATTCCAATAATTATTAGCGGTCGCGACTTAATGGCTTGTGCCCAAACCGGATCAGGCAAAACGGCTGCCTTTTTATTGCCGATATTAAATCAAATGTATGAGCTTGGTATCCCACCACCACCCCAAAACAACCGTGGCTACAATCGTCGTAAGCAATATCCGTTGGGTTTGGTGCTGGCGCCAACTCGTGAATTGGCCACGCAAATCTTCGAAGAAGCTAAGAAGTTTGCCTATCGCTCGCGTATGCGTCCCGCTGTCCTCTACGGCGGCAATAATACATCTGAACAAATGCGTGAATTAGATAAAGGCTGTCACTTAATTGTGGCTACACCTGGCCGCTTAGAAGATATGATTACTCGTGGCAAAGTATGTTTGGACAATATTCGTTTCTTAGTTTTGGATGAAGCTGATCGTATGTTAGACATGGGTTTCGAACCTCAAATTAGACGTATTGTGGAACAATCAAATATGCCAGCGACCGGGCAGCGCCAAACTCTAATGTTCTCAGCCACATTCCCGAAACAGATCCAGGAGTTGGCTTCAGATTTCTTGAGCAATTACATATTTTTGGCTGTCGGACGTGTGGGTTCGACTTCCGAGAACATTACGCAAACTCTTTTGTGGGTTCACGAACATGATAAACGATCGTATCTCTTAGATTTGTTGCAGACCATACGCAACGGTTTGGAATACTCAAAGGACAGTTTGTGTTTAATTTTTGTTGAAACAAAGAAAGGCGCCGACGCACTTGAGGAATTCTTATACCAGTGCGATCATCCTGTCACTAGTATTCATGGTGACCGTTCACAGAAAGAACGCGAAGAAGCCTTGCGTTGCTTCCGCTCCGGTGAACGTCCAATTCTAGTTGCTACTGCCGTTGCCGCTCGTGGCTTAGACATTCCCCATGTTAAGCATGTTATCAACTTTGACTTACCCTCAGATGTAGAGGAGTATGTTCATCGCATTGGCCGTACCGGACGTATGGGTAACTTGGGTGTGGCCACATCATTCTTCAATGACAGAAATCGAAATATATGCGCCGACCTAATGGAGCTGCTTATTGAAACAAAGCAGGAAGTACCAAGTTTCTTGGAAGATATGATGGCATCAGAGCGCTCCCATAGCGGAAACAAACGCCGTGGTGGCAACAGCGGTGGCGCTCGATACGGAGGTGGTTTTGGATCACGTGATTATCGCCAATCATCTGGAGGTGGCGGTAATCGCAATAGTAATCGGGGTGGCAGTTCTGGTGGAGGTGGAGGCGGAGGTTCCTACCGCAGCAATGGCAATTCATATGGAAGTGGAGGCGGCAGTGGTGGTGGTAATGGTGGCGGTGGAAGTAGCTCTGGCGGCGGCTTCTACAACAGTAATTACGGCAACGATGGCGG
Source organism: Gymnosoma rotundatum (assembly GCA_916610165.2). NCBI lineage: Eukaryota > Metazoa > Arthropoda > Insecta > Diptera > Tachinidae > Gymnosoma > Gymnosoma rotundatum. The sequence continues at coordinate 169,507,075 of OU744336.1, read as the reverse complement.
TAATTATGGTGGAAACTCTTCTTCTGCTACCGACTGGTGGGGAAATTAAAAATATATTTAAGCAAAGTTTAATCGCAAGATACGATTTAAAGAAGAATAAATAAAAATGTAAGAGATCCCAAACGTGAGCAAGAAATAAACACACAAAAAAATAGTTGATCAAAAACATAACAAAATATCACAGTAAATTAAATTAACAAAATGCAAAAAAAAAAAAAACAAAATAAAATAAAAAATCTTTTGAAATATATTGCAAAATATATATATTACATAAATATTTAAAATATTTTATTTAAAAAAGAGAAACTTATTATTTTTTAATATAATTAATTTCACATCAATTTTTTTAATGTTTGAAAAATTTACATCTTTAGTTAACACGATCAAAAGAAGAATTCGGATTGTGCACTAAAAATAGAATTTTTAAAACCAAACTCAATTTATTCAGTTTTTTTTCTGTTTTACACACGCAACCTACACGGAAATATATATTAATATAATTTAATTTAACAATGCAAATTCTTAAAATAAAAATATAAATGTTTTAAATTTGAAATATCACAAGAGAAAAAAATCGCTAACTATTTAAAAAAAAAAAATAAAAATTAGAAAAAAAAAACATGAAAAAACCGAAAGACATGGGGAGTTTTTTTTTATCAAACAAAGTGGTCCGGTAAAGTTCCAATTTTTTTTTTTTTTTTGTTAAAAAAGGCTCATAAAGCTGTTTGGACTACAGAGAATTTAAGGGAAAAAAAATGCAGTGGTACGTACCCTGGAGTTTAGTGCAAAAAATTTTAGAGTGGCTGCCAGTTTTAAAGTAAGTATTATGGCAGTGGATCTTTGTGCACTTTTTAAATCAGCTATGCTAGTAAGAACAAAAAATTATTTTTATGAATACCTTACCTTTTGTCATTAAAAAGATTAATTATATTTAATGAGTTCCCACCATTTTTTTTTTTTTTTTTGGTGCTGGCGTTTGAAGTGTAGTGGACAACTTCTTAAGGACCGATCTTTCAGGGTACGTGATGTAAGTGATGAGAGCTTGATTTCTGCTGGAGTGCCGCAGGACTCGTTACAGGGTCATGTGCTATACAATATTTTTGTTTCAGACACCGCAACCGCCACGGGAGGTACTAGAGCATGAAATATTAATGAACGACTGAATCGATACTGACGGACAATTTTACAAAATTGAGTTTATCTTAAATTTGCGAAGACCACGGCCGTAATATTTAAGGGTAGACGCAAATGGATTTACCCAAATTGTAGACCATACATACCATGTTTCAGACTAGAATTGATTCGGACTTTGAATTGGCTTAAATACCTAGTTGTCACTTTCCACGAGAATTTTTAGAGCTTTCGGCATATTGGCGATATTCTTGAAAAAGACAAACGCATATACTCTTCGTATCTAAGTGTTTTGAAGCGAAGGGAAGATTTATCGCCCTGTTACCTACGCCTTTCCAGCTTGGTTTGGAATTTCTTCTCACCAGTTGGAGAGGCTTAGGACATGTGACAGAATGATTTTGGTTGCTTGCTTCGGCTTGAGACAATATTTAGGAACAAATGGCGAATTTCGCTGGCCTTTCTATAGCGCGATAGATTTTGCATACATTGTAGAATTGGCTGTAAAATTCCTGGAAGGCGCGCGAACCTCAGAAAACTCCCTGTTAAGGGAGTGCTTCTTTAGAGTGAGGAATTTGGAGATAGTTTGAATGTCGAGGTATCTTCCACCTGTGGACCTGTTAACCCTCAGGGGAGCTGGCCTCTATGTGGATGCAGACCTCGTGTTCTACTAGAGCTGCAAAACTCGATACTATCAAATTTTTTGAAGTAGTAATTCTGGAAACTATCGGAAAAAACCTATCGATAGTTAGCCAAAAATAAAATTAGTTTAGTAAGTTATTTTATTTATTTTTTATATAATTAATAAAATAACAGGTTTTATATAATTTTCAATTGGTTTCGATTTTATATGTTTTTTATATGTAATTGTTAATTCGTGTTTTTTTATAAATACGAATTTATTCTTTTTTTATAGTTCTTTTTCTTATTGTTTTATTTTTAAGTAGAATCTTAGGCGCTTCCTTTTCAACTCCTTTTTTGGAATTCTGGTAATTGTTGTTTGGGAGATGTACTTGAAAATATGAACCATTAGTTTTAGTTTAGGAAGTTCTTGAAGAGTTTTGATTGTAAATTTTTATTTTATGAAATATTTGGAAAAATAAATTTGACCAATACAAAATTTAGGTAGAATCCATTGTTGAGTTACATATATGAGCACTAGCGAAATGGCCATATGGATATGCTTTCCCCGCTGTTAGTGATACATTTTAAATTTTAGTTTTAAATAATAATAATTACATGAGAAAATCATAAAATATTTCTGTTTAAAGGAATCAAGCATAATTGAAGTAAATTAAAATGATAAAGATTCCAAATAATAAATTTTTCTTATTACAAATTTTAACTGCCGTATTCATAGAAAATCAAAATAGAGTTGAAATATATTTTAGGACAAATTTGTATGAAAAATTTGTCATAAAACACATTTCAAAATAATTTTATTTTCTATGAATACGGCAGTAAATCTTTTTACAAATTCTGAAGAGAGTATTAGGCTAGAAAAATAGTTTTATAAATGGTACATTATACTCTTATTTTTGTGCATTAACTCGGATGTAATTTCCTAAGTAATATTGTTACTTTTGTCCCTGATGGGCTTTATATTACAAATAAAATAAATTAATATAATGAGCTATATGAGATTTTGAAAATTTATATTCTTACAGCCGTATTCATAGAAAATAAAATAACTTTTAAATGTGTTTTATGACAAATTTTTCATACAAATTTGTCCTAAAATAAATTTCAAATCAATTTTGATTTTCTATGAATACAGCAGTTAACATCTGGTCACCCCGTCAGTAAACTAAGTGAACACAGCTCAACAAGTTAACATATGTTGGTTTCGCGAAAAAAGTAAAAGATTAAAAAACGACACGTAAAAAATAAAACTATTTGCAATAATTATAAATTCTTAAACAATACAAATTAGCAAAAATGTGTTCTAAAGCAGAAGATAACAATCAAAACGGTTGGGACATAGATGATGATGATTGGGATGACTGGGGCGACGCAGAAGATAATCAGGTTGATGAAATACATCCTAGTGCAGACCTCAATAAATCTCCGGTGGTAAATAAAACACAAAAACCTGGAAATAACAATACTGTCCCAGAATCAGATGAAACAAAAACTTTAAAAATTGAAAATAATAATTTGTCGGCTGAACGATCGCAAACACATAAGCAACCTGAAGAAACTATTCAATCTTCGGGGTGGGGCAGTTTATTTGGTGGCGTAGTTTCTTCGGTTTTTAATACCGCTACTGATTTAACAACAACGGTATCTCATGGCTTAGATAAAGTTATTGGTTTACCTGATCCAGCTGAATTGGCTCGAATAAACGCGATTGAAGAAGCTAAAGCTCAATCACAAGAAAAATTTCAAGATAATTGTCAAACTAATAATGCAGAGGAAAGTTCTTTAACGAACACAAATTCAACCGCAGTTTTTGGCTTAGGTTTAGTTAATAATGTCACCTCATTAGGCAGCAAAGTTATTAACACCGGTCTGGATACTTTAGAAGGCATAGGCAAAAAAACTATGAATATGTTACAAGAAAATGATCCCATGCTAAAGAACAGAATCAAACGATTTGGTTTGGAACAAGATAAACCTAACGTAAGTCAGGTAAGTTAAATAGTTGTAATATTATTTACAATTTTTGGTAATTTTAAAATGTGATAATTTGTTTAAGATTCTTAAAGAAGCAAAACAAGAAAATGAATTATTGGAAAAATCTCTAAAAGAGCTGAGTTTAGAAAAGTCCAAGGCGCAATTAAGATTTGAATTTTTATTTGAAAATAACTGTGGTCTTGTACACTTGGAAGCTTTGGAAATCTTATCGAAAGAATCACAACTTAAATTACAAGCCCTAAAAGAATCGGTATCTGGCAAGGCCCTGGAAGAATTGATGGAAACCATTAATGAGGTGAAAGAGTTAATGGAATTAGAAGATTTGGAAGCTGAACCAGAAAATGAAGAGTATAATAAAGAGGAATTAAATGATAATTTAAAGCAAGCAATAGAAGATATCGAACTGCAAATACAATTCGATGATATTACAAAGTATGTATTTGATCAAATAAAAATACCCCTTACAGATCAAGCTGTTATTATTGAAACACACATTTTTTTATTTATTTTCTCTTAAACTTACAGCTTGTGGTCCAGCTGTACAACTTGGCTTACTGACGAAGAAACAAATGACCTTGATGCCCAGGCAGTATTTGCTAAAGGTATTTCTTCTCTGGCTGAGACATGTGCTTACGAAATGTTGAAACTCCATAAAATTGCTGAACTTTTGCTGATCAAAGAACATCATAGTACCGCAAATGAAGTTGATGGAATTGTTCAGTTATGCAAACAATTCAATATCCACCTGCATACAGTGGCAAACCGTTTTGCAGCTCATCTCTCCAAACATTCGGAGCAAAACGAAGCCAAAACTCATATTAACACACTGTTTGCTGAAATGTTACAAGCCCAACAGCAAATAGAAAAGGCTTTTCATCTATTCTTACCCATACTGCAAATAGGAGCAGTTTAATAAAATTAAACATTTTCCGTTGCAGCTTTTGAACATTAAAAAAGCTTAAACCGTATTTTTATTGTATTCCAAAATATTTAATTGTAAAATTAAAATTGTTTCTTAAGTTAATTTTAATCTTTTTTTAATTACTGTTATTTTTGTGTTTTGATAAATTTTAAAGAGTTTTTGAAACGAATAGATTTCGATAAAAAAATAAATTTAAATCTTAAACGAAAAAGTACTTTTTATTAATAAATTGCAGTAGTGACTGGATAATAGAGTAAATTGAAACAGTAAACAAAACATTAGCTAAAAAAATTTTTAAATAATAAAACTTTCAAAATATATAAAAAGTTTGATAAACGCCTTTTTTGTATTTTAAAAATTCCAAGGCGAATTAATTTGCCATGAAAAATTCTTCTGGCCAATTTATAGCAAAAACAAATTTTTATTTAAAAATGAACTTAAACGAACTTTAATAAAAATGGTAATTTTTTTTATTGAAACAGCTTTAAATAATAATTTTGTTTTTTGTTCAAGAAATTTATCTTTGATTTTATTTTTAATTTACAAAAATTCCATCTTTCTTAATTTCGATGCTTTTTTTTTTTTTTTTTGGCGATTTTTCGCTGAATTGGTTTTTTGTGAGTTTTTCGGTCAATAAAAAACAATTGTTCATTTTTTTTGCGATCTTTTATTATTTAAGCAAAAAATTGATTTTTATTTATTGAAACAAAAAGTTTTAGTTATAAATGGTTAAGAAAGAGATGATATATATTTTTTTGGCCAAAACTAAAATAAAAAATATTATTTTCAAACAACTAATCTAAAGAATTATGGAACAGATATGACTATTTATAACTATATATAAATGGATTATTCAAGTGTACAACAAGGAAAATGGAACACGTTTAAAATCTTAAATCAGGTTTGTATTTTGCCATATATCTAAAAATAAATAAAAGGAAAAGTATGAGAATATTTGCGGCAACTCGAATTAATTTTTTACTTACTTGTCTAGAGTTTCCCAAAATGTCATTAATACTGCTCGATCTAAATGCCGTTTATTTTGTGAAAGATTTAATAAAGTTACTGACCATTTGGCCACATTGGTATCAAGCTTTAGTTCCGAAAAGCGTAAATGAAAAGCAGAGACTAAAACACAGTAAAGGATATTAAGAAATTTGCTATAGTTTAGAAAGAAATTATTTTAATAAATACTTTTAGCAAAAATTTCCACAGGATTGCCATCCCAAGGCCATCCCTTAAACTGCCAAGCAGGTCCCATCACAAATACTGCAACAACACGTTGCCAATCCTGTGCATTTAGTTTTTGAGGATTATCTATAACACGATAAGGGACTGTCATGTTTTGTTTCTTGCGCTGAAATATTTAAAACAAATATGAATAGTGATTATTAAATATTCCATAAATCGCAACTATATTTTTGTCAAGTTTAAACTAAAAAAAATCTACAGAATATTTTCAAAATATTCTGTTTTTCTTTTAATGACTTGACTTGTTTAAGCTGAAGGTTTTACCTTTTTCTGATTTTAATGTCTCTCTAAAATTTCTTGTAATTATATTTATTTATGTGGAATACGTATCATGCATTCCACATTCGTTTAAACTTAATAATGTCTTGATCAGAGTAAAAGCTCATATTTTTTTTCTTTTTATTTCTAAACACCTTTTGCAAAGTATACAAATTTAAAGTTAATATTCACCTGCAAGAGTACTTCATTGTCTCTGGTACAACCGGCTCGTTTCTTTTCTTCAGTACTGACATATTTTAAATCCTGTAATAGATCTCTTACATTGTACATTGTTATAAGGCTAGTATTGGCTGAGGGTATTATAATAATAGGTGTTCGGGAGGTCCGCTTTTGAGGTGTTGGAGCCACTTGACGAGCTTGTACAGCGGGTATTAATTCCTTCGGACGGCCTTATAGATAAAAATAACATAAGAATGTTTACAATAAGTTCTAATTTAATTAGACGCTTTAACGTAATAATACCTGGCTGTGGTGGCTGTAATTGAGCTTTTCTTTGAGCTTGAGATCCTTCTGTCACTGATTTTAAAGACATACCATGATAAGTACCCATTGTGTCGATTTTAAAGCCCTCCGTTTCTGTAATTAAGGAATAATTTTAAATTATTCCTTTTTTTTAAATATTTTATCTAACAAACCTTCTTTTTGTCTATTAAATCTTTCCTGATCGTAACGATTATATTGCGTTAACTGGGGTTGAGGTTTATTCATTCTAGAAGGCTCCGGCATTTTTATTGGATTTTGTTGTATGGGCCTATTGCGACCTTCCTCTCTGGCCTTTATGCCTTGCAAAATGGCAAATATATTTTTAGCAAAAATTTTACCAGTACTTTGCAGTATTGTTGTACGTGTTCGCCATTGACGTTCACGACTTATAATATCCTTAGTAGAGTCAACATCGAAATCTAATATAGCCCTCAAGTCAGTAGCCATTGCATCTTCATTATCGGTGCGTTTAATAGTTGTTCTCTTATTTGCCAGACGTTTTGCCTTAATGGCAGCAATTTTTTCGACAGACATGGTTTCAGATAGAGACTTAATATTGTCCATGTTGACGGTAGCTTCTTTTTTGTTCACATCCCAACGGGCAGCCAATTGTTCTCTGACCTTTTGCACTTGGGTTTCTTCAAAACGTGCTTTTTTAGCGGCTGACTCCCCACCGGCCATTTCACCATCAGCAAGCCGTTTTACTTGCGTAGGAATTTCCAGCGGAGCACTTTTGTCAATGCTAGGACAAGTTGTCGTCTCGCCATTGAGATACGCCAAAAGTTCTTTACGATCGGGTCGGTTCACAGCTGGTATATCTTCGGCAGCACACTGCCTAACATACACTGAATGCTGAAGCATAACATTTTTCAGCAGATACAATAAGCACTCTAGGGTATAATATTCTCGGGGAGCACCCTTTTTACCGGAGCTTTAACATTTGTACATATTTTGTTAGTAACAAATAATAAGTTTTTAGCACACAAACACTTACCCATATTTTAGGTAATTTGTTTTGACATTTTTAGGCCAAGAAAATTCACCAAAAATAATTTGGCCATCTCGTTCGATTATATCTCGTTTGTTTATATTATACTGCCGCAACAAACTCAAAGGATCCGCCATTTTTTACAAAGTTACTTGTTAATACACCCGCTTGTACTAACAATGGTTCTAACACTTTTAAATAAATTCTTTTAACACACAACTCTTTATTTTAACTGCATACGTTTTAGTTTTTGTATTTTTGCTATTCGATTTTAAATTACGATTTTAGGAATTTTCTTTGAAAGATGCAGTTGCTATTTTTTCGTTTGACAACAGCCGTCAACGTGTGGATAATATACATCCCTGTTTTATGCAGCCGCTGTGTTTCATAAGTACAACATATTTGAAGTTTTGCTTTGAGTATTTTGCAATACATGAAAAAGTTTAAAAACTCTATAAATTATGTCATGAGTTGTTAGCTTAGACGATTTAATACCATCTAAACGATTTTGGTTAAAAAATTATTTAATTTTGTATAGAACCCAGCAGACGGATGCAAGAATGCCATAACTAGCAATGATTTATAACAAACAGGATAAAATGTTTTTGAAGATGCTTAAAAGGTCATTACTACTAAAAAGTTTTACCTAAATTTATATTTCTTATGTTAGATAGATTAGTTAGACCGTCGGTTTACAACATTAGGTTGCTATTTACAACTTTTATGTTGATTTTTTCTAACATAGTTTGAGAAGTTTTGATTTCTACTTCTATCTTTTTAAGTAGCATTAATAATTATATGATAAATAACCAAAATCTGTTCCCAGTATATTTAAAGTAAATAAAATATTTGTTCACGGTCGCAAATTGATACACACCAGCTGTGATAATCTGGCATCACACTATTATTGCAATTTTTTTTCTTGATTTTTACTCAATAATTTAGTTTTGCTCTCTCTTTTGAAATTCCTATAAGAAATGTCAAGATTCTTGTGTTTTGAATGGTCGTGCATGTGTAAATTATTTTTCGGTTCCTTAACAAAAGAAAAAAATGTTTAACAAATTATTTTAAAATGATAAAATTAAAATATTTTACAAATTAATGTGCTAAAGTTTGCTATAATAATAAAAGTGTCAAATTAGTTAGTAAGCTTAAAATAAGTAACAAAAAAAAAGTAAAGTAAATTTTTATATAAAGAAAAAAAAAAAATTAGTGAACATGGGTCAGTCGGCAAGTAAAATTGGTAAGTTTTTTAATTTTCTTTATTGTGTGTTATTGTTTTAATGGTTATGAAAATTATACTTACTATATTACCGAAAAAAATAAGAAGATGTTCATTTTGATGTTTTCTTTGTGTTTTCATTTTTAATGGTATCATTTGCGGCACATTTGTTGTTTTGTCGTGTATCATCATGCATGCACCTCTTGTAATTGGGTGGGTGGTGTTAGTTGTAAAAAGTTTTTTGTTGTTTCTGTAACGTGAGACAATCTGTCTTTTGCTTAATAGCATTGCTGAGGTTGCCAGATTGTGTATAGGGTAATTTGTAATATCCTTACAAAAAACTAAACAAGATAAGATTTATACGTGCGATTACTTGATGCCATTTTCTTCAATTCTCTTTTAATGGCACCGGTATTTGTACAGAAAACAAAAACAACATGAAACTAGTTAAAAGAGATTTAAAGAAAAAAAAAATGCCATGAAATAATCGCACGTATAAATCTGGACCAAGATACACTATTAAAAAAACTGCATATAAAATTAAATTGCTAAATTATGAAAAGTTTTTTTAAGTTTTTATGGTCTTTTTGCCTTATTGATTCAATGGTGTTCTCATTTACCCAATTTGGCTTTTGATATCAGACTCTGAAGTTTTCTTTATAAATTTTGGGTAGCATCCAGTGATGAGCTATATAATCAGTAGCGAAATGGCCATACGGATATGCTTTCCCCGTAGTAATAAATTTAATTTTTTAGTTTAAAATAATAAATATTTCATGAGAATATCATGAAATGTATTTATTTGAAGGAATCAAGCACATTTAAAGCAAATTAATATAAAAAATATTCCAAATAATAAATTTTCGAAGTAAACATTTTTATTTCGTTTCTGTGGTCAATATTGTCAAAAAAAGTGAAACGAAATGCTTAATATATGTAAGTTTCGCAGCAACTGCATAAAATCTCCATTTTCTTTGCACATTGCAGAACTCTTTTAAATGGATCATTCCTTCACTAAAAACGGCAGGTATAAAGAACAATCAGAACAGATTTGCCTGAGCTTTGTTCATAAAAAGAATCTAGACGTTTTTACTCGCCTGCAAATAGAAAGTTCAACTGGAAAAAGTTGAGTAACTGCGATATTGTGGTATAGGAGGGTAATGTGTTGTAGGCACTTATCTCTAAAACACAGGAATAACGGTAAAAAATTGTTTTTGTAAAAACGAATGTATTAAACTTTATCAGGTTTATTTTAAAGTTAAAGAATAGTTTTTCTCATTATTAAATAATGTGTACCACAAAATTGTATATTTAGTAAATTCTTTATAATAGCTATTGTGGTATCTGCACTACATTACCCTCCCAAAAAAAAAGTCATGCCAAAAAAACCCAAATAAGAAAATGGATCGCCGAAGACATGAAGAAGGCTATTCGTGCTGTAAGAAACAATGAAATGGGCATTCTATTGGCAGCAAAAACATTTGGTGTCCCGCACAACAACGCATGCCAAAAAGCGAAACGATCATTGAGGAGATGTACGATCTTAGGCGTTTCAAATTTGAATATTAACAATACACCATATAAGTTTTCGGTTATGAAAGAGTGTGCTGGAAAGGACTTGCTGCAGTGTTCTTGCAACCGACACAAAAATATTTTAAGTTTAAAAAAAACCAACAGGCACAAGTGCTGACCGAGTTCGTGAATTTTCTCGAGAGAATGTGGCAACCTTCTTTAATTTATTGGAAGAAGAATATAAAAAAATGTCGCTGCCCACTTGTATCTGGAACGTAGATGAAACCGAAATATCAGCTGTGCCTTCTCATCAAGCGCAAATAATAGGCCGGAAAGGGAAAAAATTGGTGCGATGACCGTAAAGGGAACCATTTTAATATTAAAAAAATGCATAAAACTATCGCTCTAAATGGCAAAAAGAATTACAAAAACAAATCTAAAAATTAAAGAGCGTTCCTGTAACTGGCCTATGACATACATGGGCCTATCTTTTGAAGCGTTCTACACAAACGTTAGGACCGTTAAGGTAATAATTATTAATATTCAAAATTATAAATTAAAGGGTGTCCCAATAGTAATTTAATTTTAATGTATAGTCTTTTGAACAGTTGTTGACAGACGCTTTAAGATTACAATGAACCTAAATTTCTAACGATGCTATAACAACAAGTATGAAGTTTGGATTTGTAATTAAAAGGGTGTCCCAATAGTTGATCTTATTTGATGTATGTGGCCAAACTTTTGAAGACAGACATCTGAAACTTACAAGAAACCTGTATTGCTAAGCCCGCTATATCAAAAAGTTTATCATTTGAATTTACAAATTAAAGGGTGTTCCCATAATTGATGCAAATTTACCTATATGTCTCTTTTTTTAATCGTTTTAAACAAACACTAGCACATCGAACAGAATGTCGATTGCTATGACCTTTATACTAACAAGTGTTAATAATCAAAATTATAAATTAAAAGGTGCCCCAATAGTTAATTTATTTTGATGCATGTGGCCACACTTTTGAACAGTTGGAGACAGACGCTTGAAATTTAAAATGAACCTGAATTTCTAACTACGCTGTAACAAGTATAAAATTTGGATTTGAAAACAAAAGGGTGCCCCAATAGTTGATGTTATTTGATGTATGTTGCCAAACTTTTGAACCGTTGTAGACAGACAGCTGAAACACACAAAGGACCTGTATTGCGAAGTCCGCCATAACAAGTTTATAATTGCAATTTAGAAATTAAAGGGTGTTTAAAAAATTAATTTAATTTGAACTATATGGCCGTATCTTTTGAACTGTTAGTCTTTTTTGCTTTATTGATTCAATGAATTTCGCATTAATTCAATTTTGCTTTTGATACAACACTCTTAGGTTTTCTATACAAAATTTTCGTTTGGCTTTTTTAGGACACTTTACTTCAAGCCAATTGGTACTTCACTAGACAATAGATGAGAAAAATATTATTCTTAATTTTATTTAGTATTCCCTCAACGAAGTGCAATTGAAATGTGTGCAATTGAGAACAAACGGTAATAAATAGGATTAATGGAAGAAACCATATTCAAGTGATCAGGACTGTAAAATATTTTAAATGGAAATTGCGTCACAGTCTCAACTATTCAAGTCAATAAGATTTAAAAACATCTTTAAATATTTATAATTTTGTACATTTTTATACAATATATCAAATGTTAGTAAAGATCATATTTAAGTTTGTGTGCATGTGTGTATCTATATATAGAAATAGATACAGATCCAGTACCTGGTAACTTAAAAAAAAAAAACAGAAATATGGAT